>CM050330.1:10326500-11696000 GCA_027405865.1 Salix purpurea | reverse complement strand
ATAAAATGAAGAGTAAACTGATGAATAAAAATTACCTTTGTCCTTATTGTTGTTCTAGCCACCATTTTTAGAATTTCCCTGTCAAGTTCGTCACCCATCACCACTGGAGTCTTAAAGTTTTCAAGAAAATGGAGAGTAGCTCTTTTGGCAATCTCAAAACCATCAACCAAGACACGTGGATGCATCCCTGAAGGAAAAAAAACACCCACGAATAAAATATAAAAGTTACCTCAGATAAGCAATAAATAAACCATATGAGCCTGTTCCTGATTTTCTGAAATGAAACTCACGACTAAGCACAAAGCATCCCTTTTCCAATAACTAGAAGGCAAAAATGAAAGAACCACCATGATAGAACTATTTTTACCATCAGATAAAACAAGCACAACACAGATGCAACCCTTGAACAGAACCAACTTCACTATTTTAAATTCAATTATTCCAAGGTCAAATACACATGAACTTGCAAATTTCTATTCTTGCCTCTACGACGAGCAAACACAACACAGATGCAACCCTTGAACAGCACCAACTTAATTGAAACTTTAGCGCATTAGAATCTAACACCTTTCACTATCATGTCTTGTCAGAACATGGCTTTCTTTATTTAGGGCTCTAAACATTTGAAAAAATTATGACTCAAGAATAGAAAGGAAAAGCAAGCATAAAATGAGAAATAACAGAAAACTCAAAAGTATAAAACTCAAGAAAGAGAAAGAATATGTAACAAAGATAGCTCAAACTAGATAGCTTCACCAACCTTCATCCATGTACCGTTCAGATTGCTTCATAAGCTCTCCAATAAAGATCACAGTAGATGTCATACCATCTCCGCTTATATCATCTTGGGCAACGGCTGTCCTTGCAATCATAATGGCAGTCGGGTTTTGAATTTACTGAAATCTTCAAAAAATTCAATCAAATTAAAAAAAAAAAGGGCCATTAGACTCTCATTGTTCTTTAAAACCTCAGATAGCATACCCATCGGCCTTTAAGATCTAACTCAGCATTTAGAATCTAAAGTTGCTTTTAGTTGCTCCTAGAGCTCATTTCTCAAGGCAGACTCACTTAAAAGAGAAAAAAATAAAAGAAAGGTATAAAACCCAAACTCTGCCTTTAATCACAACTAATCCAGATCGAGAAAACCAAAGAAAAAAAACACAAACCATTTCTTTCAAAAGAGTATTTCCATCTTTAGTCAGCTTTATATCTCCAGCACCACCAACAAGCCTAAGAAACACAAAAACACAAAGTAATTAAATCTCAGAAACACAAAACAAATTACAAGAGAAAACAAAAACAGAAGACGAAAAAGCGAGAGAGTTACATCTTGATGGTGCCTTTGGGGCCGAGATTGGATTTGAGAACATCTTGCAAGCCTTTAGCGGCATTGATGTTCATGTGAAGCGCCGCCAATTTGTTGAGAACCTCCGCATTAGGGTTTAATACTTTTAGCGACATTTTTCTCTTTCAAAATAAAAGAGAGGGAGAGTATGGAACTGTAGCGATATCAATGCTTTGGCAACTCTGGGGTTTCTATCAACTTAAAGCTGATGCAGCAGTCAAGATCCTTCCAGTCCCTATAATTCATTTGTGATATTGGCGTTCTGAAAGGAGATGGAGAATCAAGATTGAATTCCCAAGATTGATCTTTAGGGAGCTGCTCGACCTTCGCTTCCAGTTGCAAGGGCCTAGGGGGGGCTCTGAGCATTACATAGAAACCAATATTTTTGTTTAGATAATTCATTGAAGACAAAGTTTATGAAGCAAGAAAGAGAGACCCAAATGAAGAAACGAAGAAAGAGAAATAAGCAAAGTGACCTTCATTTTTGTAATTGATGCCAGCGGTGAACATGGTGCTGCCAACTGCTTGGAAAAATCTGGACAAAATAATAAAATGTGAACTGAATTTTACAAGGAAAGATTCTGCAGTGATTATAAGCAGAAGAATGTTAAGTTTCCATTACCATCTTTTAGTCCAATTGATTGCAGAAACTCATTGATGTCCATAGCTCTTGTTTGTGCTTTGACGCATTCCTGATGGTTGTGCAGACACTTTTCCCCTGCAATTGCACTGGTTTGATCTGATTCCTCTGTCAAGACAGGTAGCTTCTTTGCATTGAAACTCTGCTTTTTTGTCTCAGGCTTCCTTGAATTAGAAATGTCCGAAAGTGGTTTTCTGCCAGCAGTTTGCCATTTCCCTGGTGCTTTCGAGATACTTTTCATCTTGCTTGCATCATGTGGAATTCGAGAGGCAACAGCCTTCATTGAATTTGACAAATCACCGAGAGGTGTCCGTCTACTCACTAATGATGCCATTCGTGCTGTAAACGAGTTCAAGGAAATATTCTGAAAAAGCATTGGCACTGATTTATTCCCTAGATAAACAATGTAAAATTAGGAAAGGATGACAGATTTATACCATAAATTCAGTTTCAAAATGTAACTAAGAAAAAAAAGTTATCCCCAGGAGCACAACCCCCCATGAAGCAAGTCAGATCAAACAAGCTAAACTCTAGGACAAATACTCCCACAACATTTCCTGAAATTCTTAGAATCTCCATAGCTCTACCAAGCATGGTATATGTAGCCAAAATAGATTGAAAGGCAAACCAAATATCACCATCATTATTCATTAATCTTCAAAAACATCTTCATCCATGCTATCCTCTCCTTGATGTCCATAGCTCTTGTTTGTGCTTTGACGCATTCCTGATGATTGTGCAGACACTTTTCCCCTGCAATTGCACTGGTTTGATCTGATTCCTCTGTCAAGACAGCTAGCTTCTTTGCATTGAAACTCTGCTTTTTTGTCTCAGGCTTCCTTGAATTAGAAATGTCCGAAAGTGGTTTTCTGCCAGCAGTTTGCCATTTCCCTGGTGCTTTCGAGATACTTTTCATCTTGCTTGTATCATGTGGAATTCGAGAGGCAACAGCCTTCATTGAATTTGACAAATCACCGAGAGGTGTCCGTCTACTCACTAATGATGCCATTCGTGCTGTAAACGAGTTCAAGGAAATATTCTGAAAAAGCATTGGCACTGATTTATTCCCAAGATAAACCATGTAAAATAAGGAAAGGATGACAGATTTATACCATAATTTCAGTTTCAAAATGTAACTAAGAAAAAAAAGTTATCCCCAGGAGCACAACCCCCCATGAAGCAAGTCAGATCAAACAAGCTAAACTCTAGGACAAATACTCCCACAACATTTCCTGAAATTCTTAGAATCTCCATAGCTCTACCAAGCATGGTATATGTAAACATACACTAATTGTCAAGAAGATGGACGAATTCATGTAACAAATTCATCAAGAATCTCCATGGCATTGATCGCATATCATACTTTCGTTATTTTGAATCCTCTATCAAACAGAATGTAGCATGAAATAGGAGACCATGCGATCTGCAAGAGATTTGGAATCACACATGCAAGCGAAAATGAAAATAGATTGTGAAAGCAAGAAACAAGATTTCCCAAATCTAAAGACAAGAACAGGCAATCCATTAAGGGAAGGGAATAAAGAAAAAGAACAAAAACTTGTTAAGAGTTTACAAGTAGTAATCTGTCAAATATTTGTTAAGACTTATTAGTCTCTATCTATATAAAGATTAATCACAGGAAAACATAATAGAGTACAAGACCCATCAACTTAAAAAATTCTTCACATATATTTATGATTCAAATAACAATAGAAAAGTTGTTTGTTCGCCGAGAAAACAGATATAATTTACTTCTAAGAAAATAAAAAATTAAAATCTCTACTTCACACACAAACAAAAAAAAATCACAGGAAAACATAATAGAATACAAGACCCATCAACTTAAAAAATTCTTTACATATATTTATGATTCAAATAACAATAGAAAAGTTGTTTGTTCGCCGAGAAAAGAAAACAGATAAAATTTACTTCTAAGAAAACAAAAAACTTAAAATCTCTACTTCACACACAAACAAACAAAAATGATTCGTAATGAACAAATTTAGACCGGATTATACAGCCAATATGATAACTTGAACAAATCGAGAATAACTAGCACATCAATACCAAGAAAGTATACGTGTAATAGGATAGGTTAAGAAAAAATTAGGGGTTTTCAAAGTAAATACAAGAAAACAAAATCGATTTCATGAATTTAAAACGCAATCTCAGGTATTAGAAAGTGAAATTACATCTGAGAAGTTGCGTTGAGACTACTGATCGATGATCGGCTTTTGATCTCTGAATTTTATTTTTTTTTAGGCGCAGAGAGGTTTTTTTAAGAGGGAAGAAGATTGTGAAAAGGGAAGAAGATTGTGAGTGTGAGAGAGAGATGACCGTTGCTATTATAGTGAGAGCGAATTTCGTAAGCAAATATGACCCGTTGGAAAGACAAGTTTTGGTTTGTGCTGCTTCGCACTAAACGTCAGCGTTTTCAATCGATTAAATTAAAGTAACCGTAAGTCTTTTGTTTGCAAATATTTTTTTTAATCATGGAATAATGCTACTTTATTAAAGCACAAAAAATGCAAAATACAAATGTTATTTTAAGAACTTGATGGCTATGGAAATTACAGCTTGTTAGTTAAAAAAGAATAAAATAAAACAAAATAATCAATGATGGTGATAAAAGATAAATCTTGTATAATTAATTCAGAAACTCGAAACCCACTAAAATCATTCATGACTCGGTGAACTCGTTTAGAATTGTAAAATTAGTAAACTCGAAATGATTTTACGATCCCACCGTGTGCAAGTTAATCAAATTTTCCCTATTCTTCTTGCTCTATCTCCTCTCCTCTCTTGCCCTCATTTACCTTTCTCTTTTGCAAATCGCAACCCAAGCAACAACAGGAGTTTGTCAATCATCATCTCTCATCTGTAAGCTCGCCATCGTCGGTCCTTATGTGCAGGTGGTGCTCTATTGCTCTCTATTTTGAGTCTTCGACAACCAACAACTTAGCAAGGTTAATTTTCTAATTCCTTAACTTCTGTAATCTGCATTTCTCCTTCTCTACAATATGCGCTTGCCATTACCGGTTATCGATTTTCAGCTGCCATTCCTTATAGAAGGATAAGGATCTCCAGTTAGAACATATTCCTCCTTTAGGTTCAAGGGCTTAAAAGAAAAGAAAAAAAACAGCTAGGGAAGCTTTTACCTACTTTGCTATATGTTAATCCAATCTCTCCAACACGTCTCTAGCTACCTCCACGTTTCTGAGGGAAAATCCATATTGTCCGTAGCTAGGTCTTCGTGGGCAGGGAATGGCACTCAGCAAAGCCATATTCCCCCCTTGAAATGTAATCTAGAAACCCTTTGTTGTTGACTAGAATGCTCCGATCCCTCTTTGATATGCTTCTTATGCTACCATTTCATGCTTGATTTTAAGAGCTGATGTCATCCTCAACTAAGATCAAAGTTGTTTTACACCATATATTAAGATTAAATAATCGAAATGAAAATGTGGGCTATCGGATCACAAAACTCATTAGAAAGTCTTGTGTGATTTACTTTTTTTGAAAGACGACTCTCAACCCCCAGTTTTGCTAGGTTCACACGACTGTTCTGGTCGTTCCCTGGGTAGGAAAAATCAAAATAATTTATCTTATGCAAAGTAATTCAAATCAGCATTCACTAGTCGAAAAAATTTGAGGGTCATTGCCAGCATTCTCTTGCTATATTAATGAGCTTTATCATTGCTTATTTGCTAGAAGTAAGATGCATTCAAACATGTGTGTGTGTGTGTGTGTGTTAACATTACACAATTGAATCCTCAAAATGAAATTGGAAGCGCGCAAGACTGAGCTGGAAAGCAAAGATTTTGTCACAAGTGAAATAGACGAGCTAAATCCCCTGTCAAATACTATTCACATCGAGAAAAATTCTCCAATTGACATCAAGGAACATGTATAGAGTCTGGAGACATAGATGTCACTTGAAGGAGGCTTGAATTTAGCAAGATTGTTTTGAGCATTCCTTTTGCTATTATTGCATTAATGATTTGGGTCTAAGTTTTTTTCTGTTCTTTTATTGATGAACTTTTCTTTATCTCTTTTCAGTTTATACTTAATTGAAGAGAACATTTTAATATTTTGAAGAAAGAGTGCTTCATGCCAAACTTAACACTCAACATGGACACATTTATTATTTCAGGGAATTGCAGATTTCATGGCATACAAAAAAACTACCAGTAGCAACAGACTTGATGTGGGATAGTAGCATGGTATAGGTATTGATAATAATTTAAGAAAAGTTCAATGCAAGTATTGTCAACAAGTTTTTAGTGGAGGCATTTATCTTTTGAAACATTATTTAGCCTGCACTCGAAAGGATGTTGAGCCATGCCAACAAGTATATGAAGATGTGAAGAAGATGATTTTGAGTGTTTTGGTGAAAAACAAGAAGCATCTGAGAAGAAAAGAAAGGTTTTTCAATATATGAGAAGAGACAGAGATACAAAAGAACGGAATGGAATTACCTCAGTTGACAAAGAAAAGAGAATAACAACTAGAAGTGGAAGTACACAATCAGATGCTAAAAAAGATCTTAAAGAAGAAGCATGTCAGCAAATTGCAAGGTTTTTTTACACCAGTGCGATTTCATTTAATTGTGTGAAAAACCCTGAGTTTGTTAAAGCACTTGAATTGGTTGCAAAGCATGGGCAAGGTTTTAAGCCTCCATCTTACCATGATAATAGAGAGAAGTATTTGAAGCAAGAATTAGATCACCCAATGAATTTACTTAAGGAGTACACGCTTGAATGAAAAAAAACAAATTGCTCAATAATGTCTGATGGACGGACTAATAAGTAAAGACGTCCTATTTGTAACTTTTCGGTCAATAATCCTAATGGAACTTCTTTTTTTATCATTTGTAGATACTTCTAATATATCCAAGACTGCTGATAAGGTATTTGAGATGTTGGATGTTATTATGGATAGGATTGGGGAGGAAAACATGGTGCAAGTAATCAGTGATAATGCTACGAATTATAAGGAAGCAGGGAAATTATTGGTGGGAAAAAGAAAAGGATTGTTTTGGACACCATGCACTGTTCATTGTATTGATTTGATATTGAAAGATTTTGAGAGAAAACTAGAGGTCCATCAAGTAACTATTGTTAAGGGGAGGAGAAATCACCTCGTACATATATTTAAGAACTATTCTTATTTCAATGCTAAGACACTTTAAAAAGGAAAAGATTTGATCAGACTTGTTGCCACTCGATTTGCTACTACATACTTGACTCTTGGATGTTTGAATGATTGTTAGATACAATTGATGACAATGTTTACTTTCATCCAATGTAGGTCATGTAGGTTTTCAAAAATACAATTGATAAAATAGTTATGTTTTAGACATAAACTTTTGGCATAATGTCACTTTATGTATGAAGGCAACATATCCTCTAATTAAAGTTCTTCGATTAGTTGATTCAGATGAGAAACCAGCCATAGGTTTTATATATAAAGCAATAGATCAAGTGAATCTTTGTTCTTTGAAAAAAAGGTGTCATTTCTAATTATTTATTTAATAGAATGAGTTGATGCATAATGGTTATTTCACTTTTATATTAAGTAATTTAATGTTGATGTTAACATTCTTATTTTTATCATGTTTTATAGTTATATACCTATAAAAGATTTTATTGATGCAAGATGAGAACTTCAACTTCACAGACTTTTAACTGTTTTCATAGTTATATACCTATAAAAATTTGAGGGTCATTGCCAGCATTCTCTAGCAATATTAATGAGCTTTATCATTGCTTATTTGCTAGAAGTAAGACGCATTCAAACATGTGTGTGTGTGTGTTAACATTACACAATTGAATCCTCAAAATGAAATTGGAAGCGCACAAGACTGAGCTGGAAAACAAAGATTTTGTCACAAGTGAAATAGACGAGCTAAATCCCCTGTCAAATACTATTCACATCAAGAAAAATTCTCCAATTGACATCAAGGAACATGTATAGAGTCTGGAGACATAGATGTCACTTGAAGGAGGCTTGAATTTAGAAAGATTGTGTTGAGCATTCCTTTTTCTATTAATGCATTAATGATTTGGGTCTAAGTTTTTTTCTGTTCTTTTATTGATGAACTTTTCTTTATCTCTTTTCAGTTTATACTTAATTGAAGAGAACATTTTAATATTTTGAAGAAAGAGTGCTTCCTGCCAAAATTAACACTCAACATGGACACATTTATTATTTCAGGGAATTGCAGATTTCATGGCATACAAAAAAACTACCAGTAGCAACAGACCTGATGTGGGATGGTAGCATGGTATAGGTATTGATAATAATTTAAGAAAAGTTCAATGCAAGTATTGTCAACAAGTTTTCAGTGGAGGCATTTATCTTTTTAAACATTATTTAGCCTGCACTCGAAAGGATGTTGAGCCATGCCAACAAGTATATGAAGATGTGAAGAAGATGATTTTGAGTGTTTTGGTGAAAATCAAGAAGCATCTGAGAAGAAAAGAAAGGTTTTTCAATATATGAGAAGAGACGAAGATACAAAAGAAGGGAATGGAATTACCTCAGTTGACAAAGAAAAGAGAATAACAACTAGAAGTGGAAGTACACAATCAGATGCTAAAAAAGATCTTAAAGAAGAAGCATGTCAGCAAATTGCAAGGTTTTTCTACACTAGTGCGATTTCATTTAATTGTGTGAAAAACCCTGAGTTTGTTAAAGCACTTGAATTGGTTGCAAAGCATGGGCAAGGTTTTAAGCCTCCATCTTACCATGATAATAGAGAGAAGTACTTGAAGCAAGAATTAGATCACACAATGAATTTACTTAAGGAGTACACGCTGGAATGGAAAAAAACAAGTTGCTCAATAATGTCTGATGGACAGACTAATATGTAAAGACGTCCTATTTGTAACTTTTCGGTCAATAATCCTAATGGAACTTCTTTTTTTTATCATTTGTAGATACTTCTAATATATCCAAGACTGCTGATAAGGTATTTGAGATGTTGGATGTTATTATGGATAGGATTGGGGAGGAAAACATGGTGCAAGTAATCAGTGATAATGCTACGAATTATAAGGAAGCAGGGAAATTATTGGTGGGAAAAAGAAAAGGATTGTTTTGGACACCATGCACTGTTCATTGTATTGATTTGATATTGAAAGATTTTGAGAGGAAACTAGAGGTCCATCAAGTAACTATTGTTAAGGGGAGGAGAAATCACCTCGTACATATATTTAAGAACTATTCTTATTTCAATGCTAAGACACTTTAAAAAGGAAAAGATTTGATCAGACTTGTTGCCACTCGATTTGCTACTACATACTTGACTCTTGGATGTTTGAATGATTGTTAGATACAATTGATGACAATGTTTACTTTCATCCAATGTAGGTCATGTAGGTTTTCACAAATACAATTGATAAAATAGTTATGTTTTGGACATAAACTTTTGGCATAATGTCACTTTATGTATGAAGGCAACATATCCTCTAATTAAAGTTCTTCGATTAGTTGATTCAGATGAGAAACCAACCATAGGTTTTATATATAAAGCAATAGATCAAGTGAATCTTTGTTCTTTGAAAAAAAGGTGTCATTTCTAATTATTTATTTAATAGAATGAGTTGATGCATAATGGTTATTTCACTTTTATATTATGTAATTTAATGTTGATGTTAACATTCTTATTTTTATCATGTTTTATAGTTATATACCTATAAAGGATTTTATTGATGCAAGATGAGAACTTCAACTTCACAGACTTTTACATGCACCAGCTTATTATTTGAATCATCATTATCATTATAATCTTAATTTAAAGTTAATGTCAACATTAAAATTGGATTATATCAATGCTTAGAAAAGATGTCTAACGCAAATGAAAGGTGTAAAATTGATTTACACTTTATTCATTCAAGGATGCAAATGGGTTGTTTGGTATTGAGGCTACGAAAATAACAGGGGATAAACAAAACTCTAGCTAAATGGTGAGATTTTAATGGGGATGAATATCGAAAGCTACAAAAGTTTGCATTTCGAGTTCTAATCTTGACTTGTATTTAATCTGGATGTGAGCGTAACTGCAGTGCATTTGAGATGATAATATTATTTCAAAAAAGAAATATAATGTTTTGATATTTGATAAGAATCTTATATGTTATCAATTTTAACTGTTTTCATAGGTTCATATGAAATAAAGAAATCGCCTTCAACAAAAAAAAAATGAAAGATTTGATATTTGTAATGTGTAATTTGAAATTGAATGATAACCAAGTTTTAGATGATCTCTCAATTTGATGATGATTGGATAACCGAGGGAGAGGAACATAATGGTTCATCAAACATTGATTTACTTGGTATTATTGATAGTGCAACACGAAGAAAAAATAGAAAAAAAAATGAAAGTGATAATAAAATTTTTAATGATGTTGATAATATTAATGTTAGGGTTGGAGCTAGTAGTAGCAATAATATTCACAACATTAGTGTTAGTATCAGTAGTAGTAGTAGTAATAATAATCCTTTCGATAATAATAATTTTGATAAATATCTTAGAAACAACAAAGATAAAAGGCAATAAACTTGATTTTAGTTTACATGGCACACCAGTAGAGTGTTTGATTTTTTTCTACGGTTTTATTATGATTTTTTTTACCAAAATATTATATTTATAATTTAACGATTCAACAATTCAATTTAACAATTCGTTATATTACATTTCCATATCTTGTCAAAAAAACAATTTTGACAACCTTGACCCTTACCATTATTATATCAACTCATGAGTCAACAACTTTAATCCAGGTTCACTTCTTTTTAACGTTTTTATCTAAAAGAGTTTCATATTTTTTTTTAAGAAAAAAAATACTAAAACAATTTAACAATTAGTTATATTACTCCAGGCCAAACCACTCCAGCGCACCTGCAAACGGGCCAAGCCATACCAGCCCACATATCCAACCAAACCAAATGGCCCACATTGAACAACCAGCCCAATTGCCCAACCCAGCAACCACTACTGGCCTGTTAAAGCAACAAACCCCGTCCCCCAAAACGGTAAGGAAAAAACGAGGGGGAAGGAAAGGGAGATAAACTCCCTGTCTCCTTTCCTACCTCTCTTCTCTTCTTCCTCCCCTCTTCTATCTTGAAAATATTAATCATGGTTAACATTGGATGCTGGAACACTTGGGGACTCAATGCCCCCAAAAAATATCTCTCGGCCAAATCTTGGATCCGAACCCAAAATCTTGCTATTGCTGGTTTTCTTGAAACTCGAGTAGCCCACCAAAACCTTACAAACATTGAAAGCAACCTGAATCCTTCCTCATGGGAATTCTTGTCAAATTGCAACCCTCACTCATCTTGCAGAATTCTGTTAGGATGGGATCCCCAACAATTCAGCCTCACTTGCATAGAATCAACAGACCAGTGGATTACTTGCAAAGCTTGCAACCTTGTAGACAACACCCAATATGTCCTCACTTTTGTTTACGGTCTAAACACTCCAGGGGGGAGACAGCTTCTTTGGGAATACATAAAACAGCCGGACCTTCCCTTAAACCAAGCTTGGGTTTTAATGGGGGATTTCAATGCCATCCTCAAACCAGATGACAGAGTTGGAGGTGACAATTCTTGGGCAGGGCATATGGATGATTTTGGCAACGCCATCACTCATGCAGGTCTTCTTCAACCTCCATTCACCGGCATGAAGTACACTTGGCACAATGGCCAGCATGGTGGCCATACCATCCAGAAAAAACTTGACTGGATTTTTGGAAATCAAACTTTCCATGAAAATTGGCCAACAACTCACTCTACTTTTCTCCCTCGCAGCACCTCAGACCACAGTGCCATGATTTTGCACCTTGCAAACCAGCCCCTCACCACAAAAAAGAAGCCTTTCCATTTTATAAACCAATGGACCACACGTCCAGACTATCTCACCCATATAGCCCACATTTGGCACCCCCCTGTTACTGGAAACCCAATGCAAGTTCTCCTAGCCAAGCTTCAGAAAACCAAAGCCTTTCTCAAGGAATACCACACCCTTCATACCAGCAACATCTCAGACCGCGTGATATTGGCTCGCAAGCATTGGGAAAATGCCCAATGCATGCTTGATAACTCCCCCCATTCCTTCGAGCTTAGAGAAAAGGAAAGAGAAACAGCCAAAGCTTATGCTCTATTAAGTAAAGATGAAGAAGCAATAAAAAAGCAGCAATCTCGGGTTCAATGGCTCAAACTAGGGGACCAAAACACGAAATTTTTCCACAACTCTATCACTCACAGGAGAGTTCGAAATACAATCCATAAGCTCAAAGATGATGATGGAAACCTGGTCAACACCCATTCTGATATTTGCAAACTTGCAATACATCACTACAAAAATCTCCTTACCTCAACTACCACCTCCCCTGTCACAAACCACCACCCCCACACCCCCCCTACCACCATTTCCCCCTCTTCCATGGCTGCTCTATCCAGCCCCATCACTGGAGATGAGATAAAAACAGCCCTCTTTTCCATCCCCAATGATAAAGAGCCAGGCCCCGATGGTTTCACTTCCACCTTCTTCAAGCACGCCTGGTCCATTGTTGGTGATGATTTCACAAAAGCCATCCTATACTTCTTTGCCTCCAACACTCTTCCTCGTAGTGTAAACTCAACAAAGCTAGCCCTTGTCCCAAAAACCGAGAGCCCCTCCTCTCTTCATGACTACAGACCCATTGCCTGTTGCACCACAATTTACAAATGCATAGCCAAGATCCTTTCAAACCGGTTGAAATCAGCCCTGCAAGATGTCATCAGCCCTTCCCAAACAGCCTTTCTCCCTGGACGGCAAATTTCAGATGCCATCCTTCTTACCCAAGAATTGATGAATGGCTACCACCTGCACAGATCCCCCCCACGGTGTGCCCTCAAAGTTGACCTCAAAAAAGCCTTTGATACAATGAGATGGGAATACATTCTTCAGCACCTCTTTGATCTTGGCATCCCTCTTCATGTCATCAATTGGATCAAGACTTGCATTACGACCCCCTTCTTCTCAGTTAGCATAAATGGGGAGCTTCATGGCTTCTTCCCAGCCACTAGGGGTCTAAGGCAAGGGGACCCTCTATCCCCTTACCTTTTTGTGGTTGCTATGGATGGGCTGAACCACATTTTGCAAGAGAATGCCAATTCTCCATCCTTTAAATACCACCTGCACTGTAAAAAGAATTCTATAACTAATGTCTGTTTTGCAGATGATGTTATGATTTTTTGCCATGCCGATGCAGCTTCAACTGAAATTATGAAGGACTCTCTCTCCACATTCTC
Source organism: Salix purpurea (assembly GCA_027405865.1). Taxonomy (NCBI): domain Eukaryota; kingdom Viridiplantae; phylum Streptophyta; class Magnoliopsida; order Malpighiales; family Salicaceae; genus Salix; species Salix purpurea. The sequence continues at coordinate 11,682,714 of CM050330.1, read as the reverse complement.
TTCGATCTCGGGCCTAAAGATAAATCAAGAAAAAAGCTCTCTTTACCTATCGGGGGTAAATCCAGATACAAGGGTCACTATTGAAGGCATCCTTGGGTTCAACCAAAAGACTCTTCCAGTTACGTACCTTGGAGTTCCATTAATAACCAAGCGGCTAACATTCCACAACTGCAAGCCCCTCATAGACCGAATCCTTTCTAAAATTCGCCTATGGACAACAGCCTTCCTCTCCTATGCAGGCAGACTCCAGTTGATCAAATCAGTCTTGTTCTCGTACCAAGTCTACTGGTCGACTATGTTCATCCTTCCTTGCAGCATTGTTAAAAGAATCGAGAGTATTCTCTCTGCATTCTTGTGGAAGGGTTGTTCCTTACTTACAACTGGAGCAAAAGTTTCATGGTCTGCCCTATGCTTCCCTCAAAAGGAAGGAGGTCTGGGTTTAAAAAGCATTAAATCTTGGAATAAAGCAGCCACATTGAAGCACACCTGGAATCTTCTTACAAACTCTCACTCGATTTGGGTTCAATGGATGCACTCTCATCGGCTCAAGAATAACTGTTTTTGGCAGATAAAAACCCCATCAAAACCATCCTGGTCTTGGCGCAAAATTCTTCAAAGTAGAGACTGGAGCAGAGGGTTATTCAGGAAAACTATTGGCAACGGTTCCTCTACTCATTTATGGCTGGATTATTGGTTACCTGGGGGATTTTGTATCTCTGATTCTATCTCAGCTAGAGTTATTTATTCCACAGGCATCGGTTGGAAAGCCAAAGTCAGTGCAATCATCTCGGGAGGCTGCTGGTCCTTCCCTTCCCATGTTCCAGCCCTTCAACACATTTGGGACTCCATCCACTCTCCCCCATTACCAGACCAAGAAGATCGTTACCTATGGGCAGGCCACCCAACTGGAACCTTCACCATTGCCAGTGCTTGGGAAAACTTAAGGAACAAAAATCCCATCTCCCCCATCTACCATCTCCTCTGGTACCCTGACCACATTCCTCGCCAATCTTTTATCCTCTGGCTGGCTTCAAAGAACAGGCTGAGAACTCAGGATCGTCTTCCCCAGCATTCAGATGGGTCCAACGGCACATGCTCTCTTTGCAACTCCCAAATTGAAACGCATGAGCATCTCTTCTTCGACTGTTCTTACTCAAGGCTTGTTTGGGAACAAGTAAACCGATTGACTGATCTCACTTGGCCTAACCTCCCTTGGCAGGACCTCCTTACTTGGGCCTCCCAAAAATGGACAAGCAAGTGTCAGTTCAGTCACCTTCTCGCCAAGCTAGCCCTGTCCACCACTTGCTATTTTCTATGGCAGGAGAGAAACAAGAGGTTCTTTCAACAGGTCCATCGCCCCCACAATGTTACAGCAACTATCATTATCCAGCAAATTAGAAGACAGGTAAATAACCTGAAGAAGCAATACATCATCTCGGCGGCCCAACAATTTTTATGGGGGCCCTCTCTTGGTCAATCTGGCCCCTCGGTTTAGCTCATGGCCTCAAGCCTTTTGCTGCAGTCTGCTCAAGGCCCCAGCGCAGTCTCCTCTTTTTTTTCTTTTTTCGGCCTCAGCCCTTGTAGCCCTCTTTCAAATGGGACAGACTCTTGTTTCTTTTCTTTCTGCCTCTTTTGGGGCTTGTTTTTTCCTTAGGCTTTTTTAAGCCTGGCCGCCTGTCCTAAGCTTCGGGTTTTCTCCCAAGCTTTTCAGGCCCCCTCTTGTTCTGTTTTTTCTCTCTTTTAATATACAAATTCTTCAAAAAAAAAAATTAGTTATATTACATTTCCATGTCTTGTAAAAAAAAAAAACAATTTTGACAACCTTGACCCTTACCATTATTATATCAACTCATGAGTCAACAGCTTTAACCCAGGTTCACTTCTTTTTAATGTTTTTATCTAAAAGAGTTTCGTTTAACCATTATAACCAGCTGAAAGGGCAGAAAAAAAAGCTGTCGAAAGGAGCATGTCAGGTCAAGCAACTAAGAAAGTCAGAGCATCAAAATGCCTTGTGATTCTAGAAATACCTGATCATCATGGGATTGCTATTCTCCAGTCTATTTCCGATTCCAATTCAAGTGCACAAACCTAACAGCCACTAAATACGTTTAGCTTAACTTTTCGACCTGGCCAGAAATGAAGCAAATACTTGCCCCCTGATAGAAACAGGCAGGCACATAGCAGACAAAGGATATAACAAAATGACTATACATGGCATACAGACAGACCTTACAAAAATTGAAACTCTCAACTTCAAATGCAATTTCTGATCAGTGGGTACGAAAAAATGGCCCCTAAACACAGCAGCTTAAAAAAAAAAGAAGAAATATGGACGAAAAACATACCAGGAACAAAATAATAGTTCATTCTAAATCAGATTTCCATGAGATGAATGCAGATTCCCTCTAACACAATCCTACAAACACAACCATCCTCCATTACACATCCAAGCAGCACAGCACCCTCCCGAGGCAACAAAATTATAAAAAAAAAATGCTGGAGCATATTCATGACTAATTTGGCTTCCTCATATTACGCCCAGCACGAATCACTTCATCCACCAGTAGCAATTGAGATGCGATCACAGGCCTGGAAAATTACAGCAGCATGATTATAACTATGTTAGAAGTGTAAAAAGTTCAAACCTGAAAGAACTTCATCGGGTTTCTTATAGTTTAATCATTTAGGGGCAGTTTGGCAAAAGTATCTCTTTACATGTACATTTATGCAATACGTAAGCCACAGAGGTGGTAGAGGAGCTGCACCTAGGGAAGAGAGATAGGGAGAAAGAAAAGGACCAACTAAAAAGCTAGAAATTTTTGTGTACCCTGAGTTTAAGAGTTGGCGCTTGACAGAGTAGTTGTCAAAGATACCCTCCATTTGAGGATCAAGGGTCCCACCAGTTTGGAGGTTTATTCCTACAATGTTATCCCCCTGCTGTGCTCTCCCCCTGAATAAACAACCAAGAAAAGCTTAAATAAAAAAAAGAAAAAGAAAAAGATTTGGGCAAAGTGATAGTTACCGTGAGAGTAACAATCTCATCTTGAGTGTCTAGCCCAGACTTCTCTGCCAAAGTTTTGGGCACCACGAGAAGGGCATCAGCAAAAGCTTCAACACCTAGCTGAGCACGCTGTTCCAAATTTGCAAAATACCAGTTTAAAATCAACCAGCGGATAGGAATAATTACTCAAATATAGAAAACAGGCAAGCATTTACCCCTTTAACTGTTTTCTTTACTTCATTGATCAGGTGTTTTCTGGCTGCAAGTTCAAAAGCTCCTGCTCCCTGAAGAAAATAAATGACATCATTTGAGAGGGAAAGAAATTTCTTCACTGAATCAAGTCATCGACAAATAGTTGCTTATTTGCAGAATTATACGCTAAGAATTACAACAGAAAACTTGCCAATCCTCTATACCTCACCCAATCCCAAGAGGCCAATCTCAACTTTCAAGTCAATTATTTTCACCCTACAATCAGATATATTGATGTCCGTAACTCCACCATGCACAAATTTCATTCTGGTTTATTTGATAGAAGCCACTCTTGGTCCATAATAATGTTGTTTTTGATTGTGTCCTAGACTGCCGGTACGTAGACAAAACAGCTTTTTTATGAAGCACACTGCACTTGAGCAGAAATATAACTTGCATATACATGAACCACGTTTTAAATGTACCACAGAACTTCCAAAGCCACCATCAAAGGCTACAAGTACAGCTTTATATAAATCAGTATGCAACAATATAATCAAGCATGACTGCACATACAAATCTCATACATTTCTGCGAGCAGAACTTACAAGTACAACAGCTTCATCTTCAATAGTATTTTTTATGAAGCACACTGCACTTGAGCAGAAATATAACTTGCATATACATGAACCACGTTTTAAATGTACCACAGAACTTCCAAAGCCACCATCAAAGGCTACAAGTACAGCTTTATATAAATCAGTATGCAACAATATAATCAAGCATGACTGCACATACAAATCTCATACATTTCTGCGAGCAGAACTTACAAGTACAACAGCTTCATCTTCAATAGTATTTTTGACTGCTCTCAAGCCATCACGAACAGCATCCTTTATTTGGGCAATTGTATGGTCATTAGGTCCTGTAACAATAAAAAGTCGAGTGACAATTTGTCCCTGCTAAGTTACAAAATTGCAAGACAATTATACATTTCATGCTTGAACATAAATGAGTACATCCTTCAACCTGATGGCTAAATGGCCTATGAGAAACAATTAAAACAAACAAGAAAAAATCATCTGATAGCATTTAGAACAAATGAAAATAAAAATTGCAAACATTTGCTGAGGACTTGGATACGCTTCTATACCTTTTATTAAGATAGTGCAAGAATGAGGGTTTTTAACATTTTCAACAAATGTATACTCTTCACCAAGGACGTGCTCATAAACCAGTCCAGCCCAACCAAGGCAATCAGGAGTTAAGCTATCAACAGAATGCAAACCCTCTCCTCCACAGGCCAAAACCAGGCGTTCCGTATTTCTCCTCTTTTGCTCGTCGAAGGGCAATTATCTGCAAAACATAAGAAAGCAGATCAGCCCCATTTTAGATAACAACATCAGGACAAGCAGGTAGACTAACCAGATATCAAACTAGCATTAGTCATCTTATATATCATTAGGTACCATGTAGAAAGGAATCTAATTCAGGACAATGCATTTTAAAAGCCAAGTCTTGCTTGTAACCATCCAAAACTGGAGCCACATACGGTGGCAGGTATGGCAGATATTCCAGCCATATTTACAATCTAAACTATAATGAAAAAACATTTCAAGTCTCCATTCCTGCATCCATAATTTCACAAAATCAAGAGAATTACAGTAGTATGAAATGGTTCTTGCACCCTCTTTTCCATGCATGGATGGATGGATGCATGCATGTATGTATGTAAGAACTCCTTTGAATATTGTACCTCCATCAAACTTAAGCCTTCTTGCTTATTTGCTTTTAATAGTTATTTCAGTCAGCATATGGCATGATTTCACAACATTAAAAATAAAACATGAGAGATGGAAGGCTTCCAAAATGTGCAACCAATTGTGATCACAAGCAATCATTATTACATGGTGTTATCTTATTAAAACTTCTCTTTATGATTAAGGGTGCATTTGGTACAAGGTTAAGAAGAGAGGATGTATTGTCACAAAAGCAAATGGTAGAGGCATAACAATGTTTGGTAGGAGCTTCACAAACAAGCTTACATAGACCCAATGGAAATTACATGAAGAAAAAATAAAACAACGTGCTTCATAAGGTGTAAGTAAACAGCAAAAGATAGAAAATGTGGCTTATAAATTTGAAGGGGCAGAAAGATGAACCCAACCACCTTCTACCCTAGTTAAAAGCCTTTCTCTTCTTGTCCCAAGGTTTATAATTACACCCTCTTGGAGGGTAGCTAATAATCCCTGAATCATCCCCCCTCTCATAATATTTCCAACAAACAAAATCGATCATTGCAGTAACATTTAACCCTACTCATGCCATACACGATAAGAGAAAATGGAATGAAAGACAACGCCCAATACTAACGCAAAAACATGATTTGCAGCAAACTGAAGTGAATTTATTGCATCAAGTAGCTAATTATTGCTTGCATTCAATCACTCAGGAAAAGAATATAATTGTTTCCTGACTTACCCCTGCTCGTGCAAGAAGGTCCAGTGATGGGGGATCAATTCCCTTGTGATTAATAACCACAAAATTGTTGTCTGTACCAGAACAAACCTGGAAGAGAAACAGTACAAGCAGCACTACAGAAACCAACATGTTGGCAGGGACAGTAACATGAACATAAAATGTATTGAACATGTAACTTAACCTTATCTTTTAGTTCAATAATTTTTCTAACTCTTTCATCGACCTGACGCCTTTCAGCTGCAACCATTGCCTCCCTCTGCTCTGCATTTGAGTAGAAAAATCCTGCATTTATTTCACTGTGGAAAAAAAGTTTTAGCTTCCAATGAACTGAAACAGACCACAGCTCTATCTACAGAGTTCCTGATATATCATGTTCACCATCAATTCCAATCAAATTCAAATAGACACGATGAATACCTTTTCTCGTATTCCAAAGAGACATTGCATGTCAGGATAAAACAGTTTTCTGCCTGTCTTTTCATATCAGGATGCCTAGAACCATGATCAAGAACAAGACCTTCAACCTGGAAGACAGAACAAGTAAATCAGGGTCCATTGTTTTTCGAAAAGAAGAGAAGTTATCTGCAAAAGACAAAAAACAGTGTTGTCAAAGGCAGCAGGCGCTAAAAGGCACCAAGCCTGTAAAATGCCTAAGGCACTAGGCCCTTGCCCAAATGAACCAAGGCAATATGCTATAAATTAAAAAATATATATATTATATTATAGATTTCTAAAATATATATCTTTCCAATTACATAACTAGAATATTAAAGAGCAGATATAAAATACCATTGCATGGTCATATAAAGTTATATTTTTCACCTTTAAAACAAAATATGATGATTTAAAGTAGATCAATGGCTTCCTCGGGCTTTCGAATACAGACAAGGCAGACTCACTTGTAAGAGAAAAAAATAAAAGAAAGGTATAAAACCCAAACTCTGCCTTTAATCACAACAAATCCAGATCGAGAAAACCAAAGAAAAAAACCATTTCTTTCAAAAGAGTATTTCCATCTTTAGTCAGCTTTATATCTCCAGCACCACCAACAAGCCTAAGAAACACAAAAACACAAAGTAATTAAATCTCAGAAACACAAAACAAATTACAAGAGAAAACAAAAACAGAAGACGAAAAAGCGAGAGAGTTACATCTTGATGGTGCCTTTGGGGCCGAGATTGGATTTGAGAACATCTTGCAAGCCTTTAGCGGCATTGATGTTCATGTGAAGCGCCGCCGATTTGTTGAGAACCTCCGCATTAGGGTTTAATACTCTTAGCGACATTTTTCTCTTTCAGAATAAAAGAGAGGGAGAGTATGGAACTGTAGCGATATCAATGCTTTGGCAACTCTGGGGTTTCTATCAACTTAAAGCTGATGCAGCAGTCAAGATCCTTCCAGTCCCTATAATTCATTTGTTATATTGGCGTTCTGAAAGGAGATGGAGAATCAAGATTGAATTCCCAAGATTGATCTTTAGGGAGCTGCTCGACCGTCGCTTCCGGTTGCAAGGGCCTAGGGGGGCTCTGAGCATTCCATAGAAACCAATATTTTTGTTTAGATAATTCATTGAAGACAAAGTTTATGAAGCAAGAAAGAGAGACCCAAATGAAGAAACGAAGAAAGAGAAATAAAAAAAAATGACCTTCATTTTTGTAATTGATGCCAGCGGTGAACATGGTGCTGCCAACTGCTTGGAAAAATCTGGACAAAATAATAAAATGTGAACTGAATTTTACAAGGAAAGATTCTGCAGTGATTATAAGCAGAAGAATGTTAAGTTTCCATTACCATCTTTTAGTCCAATTGATTGCAGAAACTCATTGATGTCCATAGCTCTTGTTTGTGCTTTGACGCATTCCTGATGGTTGTGCAGACACTTTTCCCCTGCAATTGCACTGGTTTGATCTGATTCCTCTGTCAAGACAGGTAGCTTCTTTGCATTGAAACTCTGCTTTTTTGTCTCAGGCTTCCTTGAATTAGAAATGTCCGAAAGTGGTTTTCTGCCAGCAGTTTGCCATTTCCCTGGTGCTTTCGAGATACTTTTCATCTTGCTTGCATCATGTGGAATTCGAGAGGCAACAGCCTTCATTGAATTTGACAAATCACCGAGAGGTGTCCGTCTACTCACTAATGATGCCATTCGTGCTGTAAACGAGTTCAAGGAAATATTCTGAAAAAGCATTGGCACTGATTTATTCCCTAGATAAACAATGTAAAATAAGGAAAGGATGACAGATTTATACCATAAATTCAGTTTCAAAATGTAACTAAGAAAAAAAAGTTATCCCCAGGAGCACAACCCCCCATGAAGCAAGTCAGATCAAACAAGCTAAACTCTAGGACAAATACTCCCACAACATTTCTTGAAATTCTTAGAATCTCCATAGCTCTACCAAGCATGGTATTTGTAAACATACACTAATTGTCAAGAAGATGGACGAATTCATGTAACAAATTCAACATCTGGTGTAGCATGGCATTGATCGCATATCATACTTTCGTTATTTTGAATCCTCTATCAAACAGAATGTAGCATGAAATAGGAGATCATGCGATCTGCAAGAGATTGGGAATCACACATGCAAGCGAAAATGAAAATAGATTGTGAAAGCAAGAAACAAGATTTCCCAAATCTAAAGACAAGAACAGGCAATCCATTCAGGGAAGGGAATAAAGAAAAAGAACAAAAACTTGTTAAGAGTTTACAAGTAGCAATCTGTCAAATATTTGTTAAAACTTATTAGTCTCTATCTATATGAAGATTAATCACAGGAAAACATAATAGAATACAAGACCCATCAACTTAAAAAATTCTTTACATATATTTATGATTCAAATAACAATAGAACAGTTGTTTGTTCGCCGAGAAAACAGATAAAATTTACTTCTAAGAAAATAAAAAATTAAAATCTCTACTGCACACACAAACAAAAAAAAAATGATTCATAATGAACAAATTTAGACCGGATTATACAGCAAATATGATAACTTGAACAAAATCGATTTCATGAATTTAAAACGCAATCTAAGGTATTAGAAATTGAAATTACATCTGAGAAAGTTGCTTTGAGACTACTGATCGATGATCGGCTTTTGATCTCTGATGTTTTTTTTTTGAGGCGCAGAGAGATTTTTTAAGGGAGGTGTGTGAAAAAGGAAGAAGATTGTGCGTGTGAGAGAGAGATGACCGTTGCTAGCTATTATAGTGAGACTGTGAGAGGGTTCTTGAATTTCATAAAAAATATGACCGTTGGAAAACAAGTTTTGGTTTCTGCTGCTTCGCACTTAACATCAGCGTTTTCAATCAATTAAATTAAAGTCACTACGGTAAATCTTTTGCTTGCAAATATTTTTTTTAATCATGAAATAATGCTACTCTATTAAGCAAAGTTGTAAAATCCGTTTCGGGCGCCGTTCCGGTTTTGTGATTGGAACGGAACGTTCCGGTTTCGGTGCATTCCGGTGTGCCGTTCCAGTTTTGTATTGTTCATATTTAATTAATTATATATATGAAAAAAATAAAATATTAATTTAACAAGTATAATTTAAATTCAAGATAAATGAACTTTAAATTATACAATACAAACATAATCTCAAAATTAAAAACATCTCTAAAATTCCAAAATATTATGAAAGTAAAATGTTCTAAAATAAAAGAAATATACGTCAAACATCTTCTACATCATTAATGTAAAAATATTAGAATTTCTTATTATGCATCCCAAAAAAATAGTAAATACCATAGTAAGATAATTACAAAGAGAATAGTACTGAAAATCATATGTTCAAAAAGAAAAGAAAAAAACAGATTTTGAAAAAAATAAATATGTAAAATTCGAAACACAATATGATATAAATAAAAAATCGTAAAATTGTAAGTAAAATATTTATGAATACAATACAATATAATTATGACTATAAAACTTCATTAGTTAAGGTTTATATATAATTGAAAATAATTTATATTTTATTACTTTATTTAATTTTATTATTTTTTTAAATATATATATATATATATATATAACTTACAATTGCTTTTGAAACTTGAAAGTGTTTTTTATTCAAAAATACATCAAAACACCATTTTTTTTTAATTAAAAGTAAAAAAAATCAAATGTTTTCAAAAATATTTTTTAAACTCTTGTAGAAACGTTTACATATTATATATTAATGCTTCGGTGATGCATGCAGAAACGGAGGTGTCATATATATATATATATATATATATATATATATATATATATATATATATATATATACACCATTCCCACTGGACAAACAAAGTGATTTGTCCGATGTGGGACAATGCAATTTGTCCCACATTGGACAAATAGCCTTTACACCCAGCTTTGTTCACTTTAAAGTCTTCAATACTCTTCAGCGTGTGCAAGCCTGCAAGGCTTAAATTTTATCTAAGTTGATTTATCCCACATCGGGTAAACAACAGAGAAGTCTAAATATTTTGTGTATAAATAAAATATTTGGATTGGGTGAATGGTCAAGATCGGTGATGTCCACTTAAGTTGGATGTGTACCAATCTATGGGGCCCGAAACGGAATGCCCGGATCAGAACCGAGGCATTCCGGCTGTTTTTCGGCCGAAATTTCCGGATCGGACTGGAATTAAAACCGGAACAAAAACAACGCCGTTTTGTTTCGGTTTTATGAACGGAACGAAATGGATTTAATAACTTTACTATTAAGAGCTTGATGGCTATGGAAATTGCAGCCTGTTAGTTAAAAAAGAATAAAATAAAACAAAATAATCAATGATGGTGATAAAAGATAAATCTTGTATAATTAATTCAGAAACTCGAAACCCACTAAAATCATTCATGACTCGGTGAATTCGTTTAGAATTGTAAAATTAGTAAACTCGAAATGATTTCTGAGTTAATTAAATTTTCCCTATTCTTCTTGCTCTATCTCCTCTCCTCTCTTGCCCTCATTTACCTTTCCCTTTCGCAAATCGCAACCCAAGAAGTAGCAGGTGTTCGTCAATCATCATCTCTCATCTGTAAGCTCGCCATCGTTGGTCCTTTTGTGCAGGTGGTGCTCTATTGCTCTCTATTTTGAGTCTTCGACAACCAATAACTCAGCAAGGTTAATTTTCTAATTCTTTAACTTCTGTATAGATGCATTTCTCCTTCTCTGCAATATGCGCTTGCCATTACCGGTTATCGATTTTCGGCTGCCATTCCTTATAGAAGGATAAGGATCTCCAGTTAGAACATATTCCTTTTTTAGGTTCAAGGGCTTAAAAGAAAGAAAAAAAAAAGCTAGGGAAGCTTTTACCTACCTTGCTATATGTTAATCCAATCTCTCCAACACGTCTCTAGCTACCTGCACGTTTCTGAGGGAAAATCCATATTGTCCGTAGTTGGGTCTTCGTGGGCAGGGAATGACACTCAGCAAGGCCTTAATTTATTTTCTTCTTATATTCTGTTTGGATAAAAATTTATTTCTCAATTTAATGTCGAGTTTTGTGTCCTTTTCGGATAGGAAAAGTCTAAAAGAAAGGACATTCACATATGTAGCATATTCCCCCCTTGAAATCTAATCTAGAAACCCTTTGTTGTTGACTAGAATGCTCCGATCCCTCTTTGATATGCTTCTTATGCTACCATTTTATGCTTGATTTTAAGAGCTGATGTCATCCTCAACTAAGATCAAAGTTGTTTTACACCATATATTAAGATTAAATAATCTAAATGAAAATGTGGGCTATCAGATCACAAAACTCATTAGAAACTCTTGTGTGATTTACTTTTCTTGAAAGGCGACCCTCAATCCCCAGTTTTGCTAGGTTCACACGATTGTTCTTGTAGTTCCCTAGGTAGGAAAAATCAAAATAATTTATCTTATGCAAAGTAATTCAAATCAGCATTCAGTAGTCGGAAAAATTTGAGGGTCATTGCCAGCATTCTCTAACAATATTAATGAGCTTTATCATTGCTTATTTGCTAGAAGTAAGATGCATTCAAACATGTGTGTGTGTGTGTTAACATTACACAATTGAATCCTCAAAATGAAATTGGAAGCGCACAAGACTGAGCTGGAAAACAAAGATTTTGTCACAAGTGAAATAAACGAGCTAAATTTACTTTTCTTGAAAGGCGACCCTCAATCCCCAGTTTTGCTAGGTTCACACGACTGTTCTGATCGTTCCCTAGGTAGGAAAAATCAAAATAATTTATCTTATGCAAAGTAATTCAAATCAGGATTCACTAGTCGGAAAAATTTGAGGGTCATTGCCAGCATTCTCTAGCAATATTAATGAGCTTTATCATTGCTTATTTGCTAGAAGTAAGACGCATTCAAACATGTGTGTGTGTGTGTTAACATTACACAATTGAATCCTCAAAATGAAATTGGAAGCGCACAAGACTGAGCTGGAAAACAAAGATTTTGTCACAAGTGAAATAGACGAGCTAAATCCCCTGTCAAATACTATTCACATCAAGAAAAATTCTCCAATTGACATCAAGGAACATGTATAGAGTCTGGAGACATAGATGTCACTTGAAGGAGGCTTGAATTTAGAAAGATTGTGTTGAGCATTCCTTTTTCTATTAATGCATTAATGATTTGGGTCTAAGTTTTTTTCTGTTCTTTTATTGATGAACTTTTCTTTATCTCTTTTCAGTTTATACTTAATTGAAGAGAACATTTTAATATTTTGAAGAAAGAGTGCTTCTTGCCAAAATTAACACTCAACATGGACACATTTATTATTTCAGGGAATTGCAGATTTCATGGCATACAAAAAAACTACCAGTAGCAACAGACCTGATGTGGGATGGTAGCATGGTATAGGTATTGATAATAATTTAAGAAAAGTTCAATGCAAGTATTGTCAACAAGTTTTCAGTGGAGGCATTTATCTTTTTAAACATTATTTAGCCTGCACTCGAAAGGATGTTGAGCCATGCCAACAAGTATATGAAGATGTGAAGAAGATGATTTTGAGTGTTTTGGTGAAAATCAAGAAGCATCTGAGAAGAAAAGAAAGGTTTTTCAATATATGAGAAGAGACGAAGATACAAAAGAAGGGAATGGAATTACCTCAGTTGACAAAGAAAAGAGAATAACAACTAGAAGTGGAAGTACACAATCAGATGCTAAAAAAGATCTTAAAGAAGAAGCATGTCAGCAAATTGCAAGGTTTTTCTACACTAGTGCGATTTCATTTAATTGTGTGAAAAACCCTGAGTTTGTTAAAGCACTTGAATTGGTTGCAAAGCATGGGCAAGGTTTTAAGCCTCCATCTTACCATGATAATAGAGAGAAGTACTTGAAGCAAGAATTAGATCACACAATGAATTTACTTAAGGAGTACACGCTGGAATGGAAAAAAACAAGTTGCTCAATAATGTCTGATGGACAGACTAATATGTAAAGACGTCCTATTTGTAACTTTTCGGTCAATAATCCTAATGGAACTTCTTTTTTTTATCATTTGTAGATACTTCTAATATATCCAAGACTGCTGATAAGGTATTTGAGATGTTGGATGTTATTATGGATAGGATTGGGGAGGAAAACATGGTGCAAGTAATCAGTGATAATGCTACGAATTATAAGGAAGCAGGGAAATTATTGGTGGGAAAAAGAAAAGGATTGTTTTGGACACCATGCACTGTTCATTGTATTGATTTGATATTGAAAGATTTTGAGAGGAAACTAGAGGTCCATCAAGTAACTATTGTTAAGGGGAGGAGAAATCACCTCGTACATATATTTAAGAACTATTCTTATTTCAATGCTAAGACACTTTAAAAAGGAAAAGATTTGATCAGACTTGTTGCCACTCGATTTGCTACTACATACTTGACTCTTGGATGTTTGAATGATTGTTAGATACAATTGATGACAATGTTTACTTTCATCCAATGTAGGTCATGTAGGTTTTCACAAATACAATTGATAAAATAGTTATGTTTTGGACATAAACTTTTGGCATAATGTCACTTTATGTATGAAGGCAACATATCCTCTAATTAAAGTTCTTCGATTAGTTGATTCAGATGAGAAACCAACCATAGGTTTTATATATAAAGCAATAGATCAAGTGAATCTTTGTTCTTTGAAAAAAAGGTGTCATTTCTAATTATTTATTTAATAGAATGAGTTGATGCATAATGGTTATTTCACTTTTATATTATGTAATTTAATGTTGATGTTAACATTCTTATTTTTATCATGTTTTATAGTTATATACCTATAAAGGATTTTATTGATGCAAGATGAGAACTTCAACTTCACAGACTTTTACATGCACCAGCTTATTATTTGAATCATCATTATCATTATAATCTTAATTTAAAGTTAATGTCAACATTAAAATTGGATTATATCAATGCTTAGAAAAGATGTCTAACGCAAATGAAAGGTGTAAAATTGATTTACACTTTATTCATTCAAGGATGCAAATGGGTTGTTTGGTATTGAGGCTACGAAAATAACAGGGGATAAACAAAACTCTAGCTAAATGGTGAGATTTTAATGGGGATGAATATCGAAAGCTACAAAAGTTTGCATTTCGAGTTCTAATCTTGACTTGTATTTAATCTGGATGTGAGCGTAACTGCAGTGCATTTGAGATGATAATATTATTTCAAAAAAGAAATATAATGTTTTGATATTTGATAAGAATCTTATATGTTATCAATTTTAACTGTTTTCATAGGTTCATATGAAATAAAGAAATCGCCTTCAACAAAAAAAAAATGAAAGATTTGATATTTGTAATGTGTAATTTGAAATTGAATGATAACCAAGTTTTAGATGATCTCTCAATTTGATGATGATTGGATAACCGAGGGAGAGGAACATAATGGTTCATCAAACATTGATTTACTTGGTATTATTGATAGTGCAACACGAAGAAAAAATAGAAAAAAAAATGAAAGTGATAATAAAATTTTTAATGATGTTGATAATATTAATGTTAGGGTTGGAGCTAGTAGTAGCAATAATATTCACAACATTAGTGTTAGTATCAGTAGTAGTAGTAGTAATAATAATCCTTTCGATAATAATAATTTTGATAAATATCTTAGAAACAACAAAGATAAAAGGCAATAAACTTGATTTTAGTTTACATGGCACACTAGTAGAGTGTTTGATTTTTTTCTACGGTTTTATTATGATTTTTTTTACCAAAATATTATATTTATAATTTAACGATTCAACAATTCAATTTAACAATTCGTTATATTACATTTCCATATCTTGTCAAAAAAACAATTTTGACAACCTTGACCCTTACCATTATTATATCAACTCATGAGTCAACAACTTTAATCCAGGTTCACTTCTTTTTAACGTTTTTATCTAAAAGAGTTTCATATTTTTTTTTAAGAAAAAAAATACTAAAACAATTTAACAATTAGTTATATTACATTTCCATGTCTTGTAAAAAAAAAAAACAATTTTGACAACCTTGACCCTTACCATTATTATATCAACTCATGAGTCAACAGCTTTAACCCAGGTTCACTTCTTTTTAATGTTTTTATCTAAAAGAGTTTCGTTTAACCATTATAACCAGCTGAAAGGGCAGAAAAAAAAGCTGTCGAAAGGAGCATGTCAGGTCAAGCAACTAAGAAAGTCAGAGCATCAAAATGCCTTGTGATTCTAGAAATACCTGATCATCATGGGATTGCTATTCTCCAGTCTATTTCCGATTCCAATTCAAGTGCACAAACCTAACAGCCACTAAATACGTTTAGCTTAACTTTTCGACCTGGCCAGAAATGAAGCAAATACTTGCCCCCTGATAGAAACAGGCAGGCACATAGCAGACAAAGGATATAACAAAATGACTATACATGGCATACAGACAGACCTTACAAAAATTGAAACTCTCAACTTCAAATGCAATTTCTGATCAGTGGGTACGAAAAAATGGCCCCTAAACACAGCAGCTTAAAAAAAAAAAGAAGAAATATGGACGAAAAACATACCAGGAACAAAATAATAGTTCATTCTAAATCAGATTTCCATGAGATGAATGCAGATTCCCTCTAACACAATCCTACAAACACAACCATCCTCCATTACACATCCAAGCAGCACAGCACCCTCCCGAGGCAACAAAATTATAAAAAAAAAATGCTGGAGCATATTCATGACTAATTTGGCTTCCTCATATTACGCCCAGCACGAATCACTTCATCCACCAGTAGCAATTGAGATGCGATCACAGGCCTGGAAAATTACAGCAGCATGATTATAACTATGTTAGAAGTGTAAAAAGTTCAAACCTGAAAGAACTTCATCGGGTTTCTTATAGTTTAATCATTTAGGGGCAGTTTGGCAAAAGTATCTCTTTACATGTACATTTATGCAATACGTAAGCCACAGAGGTGGTAGAGGAGCTGCACCTAGGGAAGAGAGATAGGGAGAAAGAAAAGGACCAACTAAAAAGCTAGAAATTTTTGTGTACCCTGAGTTTAAGAGTTGGCGCTTGACAGAGTAGTTGTCAAAGATACCCTCCATTTGAGGATCAAGGGTCCCACCAGTTTGGAGGTTTATTCCTACAATGTTATCCCCCTGCTGTGCTCTCCCCCTGAATAAACAACCAAGAAAAGCTTAAATAAAAAAAGAAAAAGAAAAAGATTTGGGCAAAGTGATAGTTACCGTGAGAGTAACAATCTCATCTTGAGTGTCTAGCCCAGACTTCTCTGCCAAAGTTTTGGGCACCACGAGAAGGGCATCAGCAAAAGCTTCAACACCTAGCTGAGCACGCTGTTCCAAATTTGCAAAATACCAGTTTAAAATCAACCAGCGGATAGGAATAATTACTCAAATATAGAAAACAGGCAAGCATTTACCCCTTTAACTGTTTTCTTTACTGCATTGATCAGGTGTTTTCTGGCTGCAAGTTCAAAAGCTCCTGCTCCCTGAAGAAAATAAATGACATCATTTGAGAGGGAAAGAAATTTCTTCACTGAATCAAGTCATCGACAAATAGTTGCTTATTTGCAGAATTATACGCTAAGAATTACAACAGAAAACTTGCCAATCCTCTATACCTCACCCAATCCCAAGAGGCCAATCTCAACTTTCAAGTCAATTATTTTCACCCTACAATCAGATATATTGATGTCCGTAACTCCACCATGCACAAATTTCATTCTGGTTTATTTGATAGAAGCCACTCTTGGTCCATAATAATGTTGTTTTTGATTGTGTCCTAGACTGCCGGTACGTAGACAAAACAGCTTTTTTATGAAGCACACTGCACTTGAGCAGAAATATAACTTGCATATACATGAACCACGTTTTAAATGTACCACAGAACTTCCAAAGCCACCATCAAAGGCTACAAGTACAGCTTTATATAAATCAGTATGCAACAATATAATCAAGCATGACTGCACATACAAATCTCATACATTTCTGCGAGCAGAACTTACAAGTACAACAGCTTCATCTTCAATAGTATTTTTTATGAAGCACACTGCACTTGAGCAGAAATATAACTTGCATATACATGAACCACGTTTTAAATGTACCACAGAACTTCCAAAGCCACCATCAAAGGCTACAAGTACAGCTTTATATAAATCAGTATGCAACAATATAATCAAGCATGACTGCACATACAAATCTCATACATTTCTGCGAGCAGAACTTACAAGTACAACAGCTTCATCTTCAATAGTATTTTTGACTGCTCTCAAGCCATCACGAACAGCATCCTTTATTTGGGCAATTGTATGGTCATTAGGTCCTGTAACAATAAACAAAAGTCGAGTGACAATTTGTCCCTGCTAAGTTACAAAATTGCAAGACAATTATACATTTCATGCTTGAACATAAATGAGTACATCCTTCAACCTGATGGCTAAATGGCCTATGAGAAACAATTAAAACAAACAAGAAAAAATCATCTGATAGCATTTAGAACAAATGAAAATAAAAATTGCAAACATTTGCTGAGGACTTGGATACGCTTCTATACCTTTTATTAAGATAGTGCAAGAATGAGGGTTTTTAACATTTTCAACAAATGTATACTCTTCACCAAGGACGTGCTCATAAACCAGTCCAGCCCAACCAAGGCAATCAGGAGTTAAGCTATCAACAGAATGCAAACCCTCTCCTCCACAGGCCAAAACCAGGCGTTCCGTATTTCTCCTCTTTTGCTCGTCGAAGGGCAATTATCTGCAAAACATAAGAAAGCAGATCAGCCCCATTTTAGATAACAACATCAGGACAAGCAGGTAGACTAACCAGATATCAAACTAGCATTAGTCATCTTATATATCATTAGGTACCATGTAGAAAGGAATCTAATTCAGGACAATGCATTTTAAAAGCCAAGTCTTGCTTGTAACCATCCAAAACTGGAGCCACATACGGTGGCAGGTATGGCAGATATTCCAGCCATATTTACAATCTAAACTATAATGAAAAAACATTTCAAGTCTCCATTCCTGCATCCATAATTTCACAAAATCAAGAGAATTACAGTAGTATGAAATGGTTCTTGCACCCTCTTTTCCATGCATGGATGGATGGATGCATGCATGTATGTATGTAAGAACTCCTTTGAATATTGTACCTCCATCAAACTTAAGCCTTCTTGCTTATTTGCTTTTAATAGTTATTTCAGTCAGCATATGGCATGATTTCACAACATTAAAAATAAAACATGAGAGATGGAAGGCTTCCAAAATGTGCAACCAATTGTGATCACAAGCAATCATTATTACATGGTGTTATCTTATTAAAACTTCTCTTTATGATTAAGGGTGCATTTGGTACAAGGTTAAGAAGAGAGGATGTATTGTCACAAAAGCAAATGGTAGAGGCATAACAATGTTTGGTAGGAGCTTCACAAACAAGCTTACATAGACCCAATGGAAATTACATGAAGAAAAAATAAAACAACGTGCTTCATAAGGTGTAAGTAAACAGCAAAAGATAGAAAATGTGGCTTATAAATTTGAAGGGGCAGAAAGATGAACCCAACCACCTTCTACCCTAGTTAAAAGCCTTTCTCTTCTTGTCCCAAGGTTTATAATTACACCCTCTTGGAGGGTAGCTAATAATCCCTGAATCATCCCCCCTCTCATAATATTTCCAACAAACAAAATCGATCATTGCAGTAACATTTAACCCTACTCATGCCATACACGATAAGAGAAAATGGAATGAAAGACAACGCCCAATACTAACGCAAAAACATGATTTGCAGCAAACTGAAGTGAATTTATTGCATCAAGTAGCTAATTATTGCTTGCATTCAATCACTCAGGAAAAGAATATAATTGTTTCCTGACTTACCCCTGCTCGTGCAAGAAGGTCCAGTGATGGGGGATCAATTCCCTTGTGATTAATAACCACAAAATTGTTGTCTGTACCAGAACAAACCTGGAAGAGCAACAGTACAAGCAGCACTTCAGAAACCAACATGTTGGCAGGGACAGTAACATGAACATAAAATGTATTGAACATGTAACTTAACCTTATCTTTTAGTTCAATAATTTTTCTAACTCTTTCATCGACCTGACGCCTTTCAGCTGCAACCATTGCCTCCCTCTGCTCTGCATTTGAGTAGAAAAATCCTGCATTTATTTCACTGTGGAAAAAAAGTTTTAGCTTCCAATGAACTGAAACAGACCACAGCTCTATCTACAGAGTTCCTGATATATCATGTTCACCATCAATTCCAATCAAATTCAAATAGACACGATGAATACCTTTTCTCGTATTCCAAAGAGACATTGCATGTCAGGATAAAACAGTTTTCTGCCTGTCTTTTCATATCAGGATGCCTAGAACCATGATCAAGAACAAGACCTTCAACCTGGAAGACAGAACAAGTAAATCAGGGTCCATTGTTTTTCGAAAAGAAGAGAAGTTATCTGCAAAAGACAAAAAACAGTGTTGTCAAAGGCAGCAGGCGCTAAAAGGCACCAAGCCTGTAAAATGCCTAAGGCACTAGGCCCTTGCCCAAATGAACCAAGGCAATATGCTATAAATTAAAAAATATATATATTATATTATAGATTTCTAAAATATATATCTTTCCAATTACATAACTAGAATATTAAAGAGCAGATATAAAATACCATTGCATGGTCATATAAAGTTATATTTTTCACCTTTAAAACAAAATATGATGATTTAAAGTAGATCAATGGCTTCCTCGGGCTTTCGAATACAGACAAGGCAGACTCACTTGTAAGAGAAAAAAATAAAAGAAAGGTATAAAACCCAAACTCTGCCTTTAATCACAACAAATCCAGATCGAGAAAACCAAAGAAAAAAACCATTTCTTTCAAAAGAGTATTTCCATCTTTAGTCAGCTTTATATCTCCAGCACCACCAACAAGCCTAAGAAACACAAAAACACAAAGTAATTAAATCTCAGAAACACAAAACAAATTACAAGAGAAAACAAAAACAGAAGACGAAAAAGCGAGAGAGTTACATCTTGATGGTGCCTTTGGGGCCGAGATTGGATTTGAGAACATCTTGCAAGCCTTTAGCGGCATTGATGTTCATGTGAAGCGCCGCCGATTTGTTGAGAACCTCCGCATTAGGGTTTAATACTCTTAGCGACATTTTTCTCTTTCAGAATAAAAGAGAGGGAGAGTATGGAACTGTAGCGATATCAATGCTTTGGCAACTCTGGGGTTTCTATCAACTTAAAGCTGATGCAGCAGTCAAGATCCTTCCAGTCCCTATAATTCATTTGTTATATTGGCGTTCTGAAAGGAGATGGAGAATCAAGATTGAATTCCCAAGATTGATCTTTAGGGAGCTGCTCGACCGTCGCTTCCGGTTGCAAGGGCCTAGGGGGGCTCTGAGCATTCCATAGAAACCAATATTTTTGTTTAGATAATTCATTGAAGACAAAGTTTATGAAGCAAGAAAGAGAGACCCAAATGAAGAAACGAAGAAAGAGAAATAAAAAAAAATGACCTTCATTTTTGTAATTGATGCCAGCGGTGAACATGGTGCTGCCAACTGCTTGGAAAAATCTGGACAAAATAATAAAATGTGAACTGAATTTTACAAGGAAAGATTCTGCAGTGATTATAAGCAGAAGAATGTTAAGTTTCCATTACCATCTTTTAGTCCAATTGATTGCAGAAACTCATTGATGTCCATAGCTCTTGTTTGTGCTTTGACGCATTCCTGATGGTTGTGCAGACACTTTTCCCCTGCAATTGCACTGGTTTGATCTGATTCCTCTGTCAAGACAGGTAGCTTCTTTGCATTGAAACTCTGCTTTTTTGTCTCAGGCTTCCTTGAATTAGAAATGTCCGAAAGTGGTTTTCTGCCAGCAGTTTGCCATTTCCCTGGTGCTTTCGAGATACTTTTCATCTTGCTTGCATCATGTGGAATTCGAGAGGCAACAGCCTTCATTGAATTTGACAAATCACCGAGAGGTGTCCGTCTACTCACTAATGATGCCATTCGTGCTGTAAACGAGTTCAAGGAAATATTCTGAAAAAGCATTGGCACTGATTTATTCCATAGATAAACAATGTAAAATTAGGAAAGGATGACAGATTTATACCATAAATTCAGTTTCAAAATGTAACTAAGAAAAAAAAGTTATCCCCAGGAGCACAACCCCCCATGAAGCAAGTCAGATCAAACAAGCTAAACTCTAGGACAAATACTCCCACAACATTTCTTGAAATTCTTAGAATCTCCATAGCTCTACCAAGCATGGTATTTGTAAACATACACTAATTGTCAAGAAGATGGACGAATTCATGTAACAAATTCAACATCTGGTGTAGCATGGCATTGATCGCATATCATACTTTCGTTATTTTGAATCCTCTATCAAACAGAATGTAGCATGAAATAGGAGATCATGCGATCTGCAAGAGATTGGGAATCACACATGCAAGCGAAAATGAAAATAGATTGTGAAAGCAAGAAACAAGATTTCCCAAATCTAAAGACAAGAACAGGCAATCCATTCAGGGAAGGGAATAAAGAAAAAGAACAAAAACTTGTTAAGAGTTTACAAGTAGCAATCTGTCAAATATTTGTTAAAACTTATTAGTCTCTATCTATATGAAGATTAATCACAGGAAAACATAATAGAATACAAGACCCATCAACTTAAAAAATTCTTTACATATATTTATGATTCAAATAACAATAGAACAGTTGTTTGTTCGCCGAGAAAACAGATAAAATTTACTTCTAAGAAAATAAAAAATTAAAATCTCTACTGCACACACAAACAAAAAAAAATGATTCATAATGAACAAATTTAGACCGGATTATACAGCAAATATGATAACTTGAACAAAATCGATTTCATGAATTTAAAACGCAATCTAAGGTATTAGAAATTGAAATTACTGTTGAGCACAATCGGTGTTTGGCTCTCTGTTGAGAGAGTTTCGAGAGAGAAAGAGAGTGTTACAGAAAACTTTCCACACACGTTTATTCAATCCAGTACAAGAGTCTTTATACTCTAGTTACATTGACCAAACTAATCTAACCAGCTACTAACAAAATGCTGACAGCTGGCTTAACTACTAACTGAACAGTAACAAATAGTTACTGACTTATTAACCGTAAATGAAAACTATTCCAACAAACCCTCCCTTAAACTGAATTCTTACTTAGTTTTCAGTTTAATCACATAGGCATTACACATACACCTAATTGATCTCTAAGTTTCACAAAAACATCAAGTTTCAAAGGCTTAGTCATGATATCAGCCAATTGCTCTTGAGTGCTGCAATACTTGAGCTCCACCTCTCCATTCTTTGACAAATCTCTAAGAAAATGATAACGGACAGCAATGTGTTTACTCCTCCCATGCATGACAGGATTCTTGGACAGTTTAATAGTAGAACTGTTGTCACAGTAAATCTCACACCCTTCTTGTACCCAGCCGAGATGATTCAAAATCCTTAGCATCCAGATTGATTGACATGCACATATAGCAGCAGAGATGAATTCAGCTTCAGTTGTAGATAATGTGACCACTGCTTGCTTTTTTGAACACCATGCCACAGCTCCAGAGCTCAATACAAACACATATCCTGAAGTGCTTCGTCTGTCATCTGTGTCACCTGCATAATCACTATCAGAAAAGGCCACAATTTTTTCAAGTTTAGTCCCTTTCTTATAACAAATACCCAATCCTGAAGTACCCTTGAGATATCTCAAGATTCTCTTCACTGCCACCATATGCAATTCAGTAGGTTTCTCCATATACCTACTAACCAGGCTCATGACATACATTAAGTCTGGCCGAGACACAGTTAGATACATTAGACTCCCAATCATCTGTTTATATTGAGTGGCATCTACCTTAGCACCCCCCTCATCTTTAGCTAGTTTAAAACCTGGAACCATGGGAGTTTTAGTTGCATTACTATTTTCCATTCCAAACCTCTTCAGAATTTCAATGGCATATTTCCTCTGATGAATATAGATCCCTTCATCATTTTGAACAATTTCTACCCCAAGGAAGAATTTCATTCTTCCAAGATCTGTCATTTCAAACTCAGCTTTCATAGATGCCTTAAACTCATTAAACATCTCCTTGTCATTCCCTGTGAAGATTAAATCGTCTACATAAATGCTCACAATCAACAATTTCTCCCCTCCCTTAATTTTAGTGAACAAAGTATGCTCACTTTGACATTTTTCAAAACCCTCTTTCATGAAGTAATTTTCTATCCTGCTATACCAGGCTCTTGGGGCTTGCTTCAAGCCATACAAAGCCTTTTTTAATTTCAATACTTTCCCTTCTTCCCCCTTCTGCACATAACCTCTCGGCTGCATCACATAGACATCCTCTTCTAGCTCACCATACAAGAAGGCACTCTTTACATCTAATTGGTAGACATACCAATTTTTAGATGCTGCCAAAGCTAGAATCATTCTTATAGTATCCCATCTTGCCACAGGTGCAAATACCTCAGCATAGTCAATTCCCTGTTTTTGTGCATAACCTAAGGCAACCAATCTGGCCTTATATTTATCAACCTCTCCTCTTTCATTCAGTTTGGTTTTATAAATCCATTTCACACCTATAGCCCTAGCACCCTTGGGTAAGTTCATCAATTCCCAAGTTTTGTTTCTCTCTATAGCTTGAATTTCACAATTCATGGCTGCCTTCCATTCAGGACTCTCAGCAGCTTCTTCATAGCTGCTTGGATCCCCAGTTTCAGTGTATAAAACTAGGTTCTGCATATCATCTTCTTCTGACAACTCTTCTCTAGACACATGATCACTCAACCAAGCAGGTTTTCTAGCTATTCTTCCTAGTCTCCCCTGAGTAGGTGTAGTGACAGTAGGACTAGCTGACAGTGATGATTCAGTTTGTTCCTCAGTTACAAGCTGACTAGGTTCACTACTACCTTCAATCTCAGCTTCTGTTTCTTCATTAACATTTCTATCAATTTCAGCTTCTAATTCTTCACTCCCTTCTTCATCTTTCTCAACTTCTATATCCTCATCATCATCCCCCCACTTCAGCTCATTTTCTCTACCTTTAGAAACTTCTTTTCCCCAATTCCATTTTTCATGCTCTACAAACACTACATCTCTGCTCACTATGACTCTCCTAGTGACAGGGTTAAACATTTTGTAGGCTTTTGTTCCACTGCTAACACCCAAATGAACACATTTAGTACTTTTATCATCCAGTTTTTTCCTTTTTTGATCATGATTATGTACATAGCCTATACACCCGAAAATTTTGAAATGTTTCACTGATGGCTTAATATTACTCCAGGCTTCTTCTGGAGTTCTATCTTTTATTGCAACAGTGGGGCTTCTATTAATCACATAAACCACCCAATTTACAGCTTCAGCCCAGAACCCTTTAGGAACCTCTTTCTCAACCATAATACTTCTAGCTAGGTTCATAATGGTTCTATTTTTCCTCTCCGCAACTCCATTCTGCTGAGGGGAGTACCCAGCAGTGAGTTGCCTACTAATTCCTTGAGTTTTACAGAATTCATTAAACTCTTCCGAATTGAATTCCCCTCCTCTATCTGTTCTTAAACAGCAAATCTCTCTCTCAACTTCTTTTTCCACCAGTTTTTTGAAGTTTTTGAAGACTGTCAAGGCTTCTGACTTTTCAGTCAAGAAATACACCCAGGTTTTCCTAGAAAAATCATCTATAAATGTTATCAAATATCTCTTTCCACTATTTGATTCTGGGGTTATAGGCCCACAAATATCTGAATGCACTAGTTGCAATTTCTCCTCAGCTCTCCACTGACTTTGCTTGGGAAAACAGTCCCTGTGCTGTTTTCCCATCATACATCCCTCACACACCCCTACTGAATTTTTCACTAGTGGCAACCCCTTCACCATCTTCTTATAATATAGGGTTCTCAGCCCCTTATAGTTCAAATGCCCTAGCCTACAATGCCACAGCCGTGACTCTTCTTCATTAACAGTATTAAAGCATGCATGTTCAGTTGTTTTAACAGATGCTAGCACCACAAACAGTCTATTTGTGGACATGCTACTCTTCATAATGAGCCCTCTCGAAGGGTGAAATACTTTACATATACTGTTTTTAATCAAAATGGCTAACCCCTTCTCCTGTAATTGCCCAACACTAAGCAAATTGTTTTTTAACTCAGGAATGTAGTAAACCTCAGTGATTACTTGTATTGCACCTTCTACTTGCATCCTAACAGTACCCTTACCCATCACCAACATCCTAGTGTTATTTCCTAGTTTCACAGAATGTCTAAATTCATCATCCAAAACAGTAAACCACATCCTATTACCCGTCATATGGTTGCTACAACCAGTGTCTAGAAACCATACCTCATCTCGGGTAGCATTGTGCAGCTCAACATGCGCCATGAGTAGCATTTCTTCATCTTCATCCAGTTCTGCAAAATTTGCTCCTTGTGACCATCCCGGGCACTCATACTGGAAATGCCCCAATTTGTGGCAGTGGTAGCATTCAATAAGTGATTTATTGAATTGCTGTCTGCCCCTTCCTCTTGCTCGTCCTCGAAACCCTCGGTAAGAGTTTCTGCCCCTTCCCCTTGTTGCTCTCTCATCATAAGCAATTTTTAGGGCTTGATCATCTTCTTTATGCTCCTGCATCCTCTGTTCATGCACCAGCAAGCTGCCGTGAAGTTCATCGATGGTCAGCGTGTCCAGATCATTGGACTCTTCAATAGAGCACACGACGTAGTTGAATTTATGAGTCAAGGACCGAAGTATCTTACTGACCACTGTACTTTGCTGCACTTTTTCTCCATTAATCTTCATCTTATTAATCACTGTGAGAGTCCTTGACAAAAATTTGTCAACCTTCTCACCTTCCTTCATACTCAGAGTCTCAAACTCGGTTCTCAAGGCCTGTAACTGTGCTCTTCTCACCTTTGTTGAGCCTTGGTATTTTTGTCTCATCGAATCCCAAATTGCCTTCGATGTTCCCTTGTCCAGTATGGTCTCCATGATCTCTCTGTCTATGGCTAGGAACAGAAAGTTCTTGACCTTCAAATCCTTGAGCAAGACTGCTTCCACAGCTTTCTTTTGCACTTCACTCGCTCCGGGTACCACTGACGGTACTCCTTCTTCAATCAGATTCCATATTTCTTTGCTTCTCAAGAAATTTTCCATCATTAACGACCAGTGGTCGTAATACCCAGTGAATTTGGGAATGGAACCTTGAACAAATCCTTCTGATGAAGTCATCGTCTTCTTCGCTCACTCTCTCTTCTCACTCACTCGCTCGGTGTTTCACTCACCTGTAATCCTCTCTCTCACAGTCTCTCTGTGTTTCCCTTAGGATTTCCCCTCTCACAGTCACTCCTTCGATGGATCCACGCTCTGATACCAATTGTTGAGCACAATCGGTGTTTGGCTCTCTGTTGAGAGAGTTTCGAGAGAGAAAGAGAGTGTTACAGAAAACTTTCCACACACGTTTATTCAATCCAGTACAAGAGTATTTATACTCTAGTTACATTGACCAAACTAATCTAACCAGCTACTAACAAAATGCTGACAGCTGGCTTAACTACTAACTGAACAGTAACAAATAGTTACTGACTTATTAACCGTAAATGAAAACTATTCCAACAAATACATCTGAGAAAGTTGCTTTGAGACTACTGATCGATGATCGGCTTTTGATCTCTGATGTTTTTTTTTTGAGGCGCAGAGAGATTTTTTAAGGGAGGTGTGTGAAAAAGGAAGAAGATTGTGCGTGTGAGAGAGAGATGACCGTTGCTAGCTATTATAGTGAGACTGTGAGAGGGTTCTTGAATTTCATAAAAAATATGACCGTTGGAAAACAAGTTTTGGTTTCTGCTGCTTCGCACTTAACATCAGCGTTTTCAATCAATTAAATTAAAGTCACTACGGTAAATCTTTTGCTTGCAAATATTTTTTTTAATCATGAAATAATGCTACTCTATTAAGCAAAGTTGTAAAATCCGTTCCGGGCGCCGTTCCGGTTTTGTGATTGGAACGGAACGTTCCGGTTTCGGTGCATTCCGGTGTGCCGTTCCGGTTTTGTATTGTTCATATTTAATTAATTATATATATGAAAAAAATAAAATATTAATTTAACAAGTATAATTTAAATTCAAGATAAATGAACTTTAAATTATACAATACAAACATAATCTCAAAATTAAAAACATCTCTAAAATTCCAAAATATTATGAAAGTAAAATGTTCTAAAATAAAAGAAATATACGTCAAACATCTTCTACATCATTAATGTAAAAATATTAGAATTTCTTATTATGCATCCCAAAAAAATAGTAAATACCATAGTAAGATAATTACAAAGAGAATAGTACTGAAAATCATATGTTCAAAAAGAAAAGAAAAAAACAGATTTTGAAAAAAATAAATATGTAAAATTCGAAACACAATATGATATAAATAAAAAATCGTAAAATTGTAAGTAAAATATTTATGAATACAATACAATATAATTATGACTATAAAACTTCATTAGTTAAGGTTTATATATAATTGAAAATAATTTATATTTTATTACTTTATTTTATTTTATTATTTTTTTAAATATATATATATATATATATATATATATATATATATATATATATATATATATATATATATATATATATATATATATATATATATAAAACTTACAATTGCTTTTGAAACTTGAAAGTGTTTTTTATTCAAAAATACATCAAAACACCATTTTTTTTTAATTAAAAGTAAAAAAAAATCAAATGTTTTCAAAAATATTTTTTAAACTCTTGTAGAAACGTTTACATATTATATATTAATGCTTCGGTGATGCATGCAAAAACGGAGGTGTCATATATATATATATATATATACACCATTCCCACTGGACAAACAAAGTGATTTGTCCGATGTGGGACAATGCAATTTGTCCCACATTGGACAAATAGCCTTTACACCCAGCTTTGTTCACTTTAAAGTCTTCAATACTCTTCAGCGTGTGCAAGCCTGCAAGGCTTAAATTTTATCTAAGTTGATTTATCCCACATCGGGTAAACAACAGAGAAGTCTAAATATTTTGTGTATAAATAAAATATTTGGATTGGGTGAATGGTCAAGATCGGTGATGTCCACTTAAGTTGGATGTGTACCGATCTATGGGGCCCGAAACGGAATGCCCGGATCAGAACCGAGGCATTCCGGCTGTTTTTCGGCCGGAATTTCCGGATCGGACTGGAATTAAAACCGTAACAAAAACGACGCCGTTTTGTTTCGGTTTTATGAACGGAACGAAATGGATTTAATAACTTTACTATTAAGAGCTTGATGGCTATGGAAATTGCAGCCTGTTAGTTAAAAAAGAATAAAATAAAACAAAATAATCAATGATGGTGATAAAAGATAAATCTTGTATAATTAATTCAGAAACTCGAAACCCACTAAAATCATTCATGACTCGGTGAATTCGTTTAGAATTGTAAAATTAGTAAACTCGAAATGATTTCTGAGTTAATTAAATTTTCCCTATTCTTCTTGCTCTATCTCCTCTCCTCTCTTGCCCTCATTTACCTTTCCCTTTCGCAAATCGCAACCCAAGAAGCAGCAGGTGTTCGTCAATCATCATCTCTCATCTGTAAGCTCGCCATCGTTGGTCCTTTTGTGCAGGTGGTGCTCTATTGCTCTCTATTTTGAGTCTTCGACAACCAATAACTCAGCAAGGTTAATTTTCTAATTCTTTAACTTCTGTATAGATGCATTTCTCCTTCTCTGCAATATGCGCTTGCCATTACCGGTTATCGATTTTCGGCTGCCATTCCTTATAGAAGGATAAGGATCTCCAGTTAGAACATATTCCTTTTTTAGGTTCAAGGGCTTAAAAGAAAGAAAAAAAAATAGCTAGGGAAGCTTTTACCTACCTTGCTATATGTTAATCCAATCTCTCCAACACGTCTCTAGCTACCTGCACGTTTCTGAGGGAAAATCCATATTGTCCGTAGTTGGGTCTTCGTGGGCAGGGAATGACACTCAGCAAGGCCTTAATTTATTTTCTTCTTATATTCTGTTTGGATAAAAATTTATTTCTCAATTTAATGTCGAGTTTTGTGTCCTTTTCGGATAGGAAAAGTCTAAAAGAAAGGACATTCACATATGTAGCATATTCCCCCCTTGAAATCTAATCTAGAAACCCTTTATTGTTGACTAGAATGCTCCGATCCCTCTTTGATATGCTTCTTATGCTACTATTTCATGCTTGATTTTAAGAGCTGATGTCATCCTCAACTAAGATCAAAGTTGTTTTACACCATATATTAAGATTAAATAATCGAAATGAAAATGTGGGCTATCGGATCACAAAACTCATTAGAAACTCTTGTGTGATTTACTTTTCTTGAAAGACGACTCTCAACCCCCAGTTTTCCTAGGTTCACACGACTGTTCTGGTCGTTCCCTGGGTAGGAAAAATCAAAATAATTTATCTTATGCAAAGTAATTCAAATCAGCATTCACTAGTCGGAAAAATTTGAGGGTCATTGCCAGCATTCTCTAGCTATATTAATGAGCTTTATCATTGCTTATTTGCTAGAAGTAAGATGCATTCAAACATGTGTGTGTGTGTGTGTGTGTTAACATTACACAATTGAATCCTCAAAATGAAATTGGAAGCGCGCAAGACTGAGCTGGAAAGCAAAGATTTTGTCACAAGTGAAATAGACGAGCTAAATCCCCTGTCAAATACTATTCACATCGAGAAAAATTCTCCAATTGACATCAAGGAACATGTATAGAGTCTGGAGACATAGATGTCACTTGAAGGAGGCTTGAATTTAGCAAGATTGTTTTGAGCATTCCTTTTGCTATTATTGCATTAATGATTTGGGTCTAAGTTTTTTTCTGTTCTTTTATTGATGAACTTTTCTTTATCTCTTTTCAGTTTATACTTAATTGAAGAGAACATTGTAATATTTTGAAGAAAGAGTGCTTATTGCCAAACTTAACACTCAACATGGACACATTTATTATTTCAGGAATTACAGATTTCATGGCATCCAAAAAAACTACCAGTACCAATAGACTTGATGTGGGATGGGTATTGATAATAATTTAAGAAAAGTTCAATGCAAGTATTGTCAAAAAGTTTTCAATAGAGACATTTATCTTTTTAAACATTATTTAGCTTGCACTCGAAAGGATGTTGAGCCATGCCAACAAGTATATGAAGATGTGAAGAAGATGATTTTGAGTGTTTTGGTGAAAATCAAGAAGCATCTGAGAAGAAAAGAAAGGTTTTCAATATATGAGAAGAGACAGAGATACAAAAGAAGGGAATGGAATTACCTCAGTTGACAAAGGAAAGAGAACAACAACTAGAAGTGGAAGTACACAAAAAACCATCAATCAGATGCTAAAAAAAGATCTTAGAGAAGAAGCATGTCGACAAATTGCAAAGTTTTTCTATACAATTTGTAACTTTTTGGTCAATAATCCTAAAGGAACTTTTTTTTTATTTTTTTATCATTTGTAGATACTTCTAATATATCCAAGATTGCTGATAAGGTATTTGAGATGTTAGATGCTATTATGGATAGGATTGGGGAGGAAAACATGGTGCAAGTAATCAGTGATAATGCTACGATTTATAAGGAAGCAGGGAAATTATTGATGGGAAAAAGAAAAGGATTGTTTTGGACACCATGCACTGCTCATTGTATTGATTTAATTTTGAAAGATTTTGAGAAGAAACTAGAGGCCCATCAAGTAACTATTGTTAAAGGGAGGAGAAATCATCTCGTACATATATTTAAGAACTATTCTTATTTCCATGCTAAGACACTTTACAAAAGAAAAAGATTTGATCAGACTTGTTGCCACTCCATTTGCTACTACATACTTGACTCTTGGATGTTTGAATGATTGTAAGATACAATTGATGACAATGTTTACTTTCATCCGATGGAGGTCATGTAGGTTTTCAAAAATACAATTGATAAAATAGTTATGTTTTGGACATAAACTTTTGGCATAATGTGACTTTACGTATCAAGGCAAAATATCATCTAATTAAAGTTTTTCGATTAGCTGATTCAGATGAGAAACCAGCCATAGGTTTTATATATAAAGCAATAGATCAAGTAAAAAAGAAAAGATATAAGTGAATCTTTGTTCTTTCAAAAAAAGGTGTCATTTCTAATTATTTATTTAATAGAATGAGTTGATGCATAATGGTTATTTCACTTTTATATTATGTAATTTAATGTTGATGTTAACATTCTTATTTTTATCATGTTTTGTAGTTATATACCTATAAAGGATTTTATTGATGCAAAATGAGAACTTCAACTTCACAGACTTTTACATGCACCAACTTATTATTTGAATCATAATTATCATTATAATCCTAATTTAAAGTTAATGCCAACATTAAAATTGAATTATATCAATGCTT
Source organism: Salix purpurea (assembly GCA_027405865.1). Classification (NCBI taxonomy): domain Eukaryota; kingdom Viridiplantae; phylum Streptophyta; class Magnoliopsida; order Malpighiales; family Salicaceae; genus Salix; species Salix purpurea. The sequence continues at coordinate 11,651,154 of CM050330.1, read as the reverse complement.
AGAAAAGATGTCTGATGCAAATGAAAGGTGCAAAATGGATTTACAACTTGATTCATTCAAGGATGCAAATGGGTTGTTTGGTATTGAGGCTACCAAAATAGCAAGGGGTAAACAAAACTCTAGCTAAATGGTGAGATTTTAATGGGGATGAATATCGAGAGCTATAAAAGTTTGCAATTCGAGTTCTAAGCATGACTTGTATTTAATGTGGATGTGAGCATAGCTACAGTGCATTTGAGATGGTAATTTTTTTTTTCAAAAAAGAAATTTAATGTTTTGATATTTGATAAGAATCAACTTGATTCATTTAATGTTTTGATGTGTTATCAATTTTAATTATTTTCATAGGTTCATACGAAATAAAAAAATGGCCTTCAACAAAAAAAAATGAAAGATTTGATATGTGTAATGTGTAATTTGAAATTGAATGACAACCAAGTCAAAAGGCAAATTAATGATTTTGGTGAAGTTTTAGATGTTCTCTCAATTTGATGATGATTAGATAACTGAGGGAGAGGAACATAATGGTACATCGAACATTGATTTACTTGGTATTATTGATAGTGCAACACGAAGAAAAAATAGAAAAAAAAATGAAAGTGATAATGAAAATGTTAATGATGTTGAAATGGAGACTTATGGTATTGAAGATGATTTTGAGATTCAGAATGATATTAATCCAGATAATTTAAGAAGTTTGGAATTAAATATTGTTGATAATATTAATGCTGGGGTTGGAGCTAGTAGTAGCAATAATATTGCTAGCAGTAATAATAATATTACTTATGAATTAAATATTGCTACTACTAGCTCCAACCCCATCATTAATATTCACAACATCAGTGTTAGTATTGGTAGTAATAGTAATAATTTTTTCGATAGTAATAATTTTGATGAATATCTTAGAAACAACAAAGATAAAAGGCAATAAGTCTAATTTTAGTTTACATAGCACATCAATAGAGTGTTTGTTTTAAATTTGTTAGATTTTAACTAATAAAATTCTATGGACATAATTATTTAATTTATTTTTAAGTTATTTTAAATCATGTATGAATCTTAACTAATAAAATTCTACGAACATAATTGTATTGTATTGTATTTTTTAGATTATTTAAGGTGTTTGGTTTTTTTTCTACTGTTTGAATTTTACGATTAAACAATTCAATTTAACAATTCGTTATATTACATTTCCATGTCTTGTAAGAAAAAAACAATTTTGACAACCTTGACCCTTACCATTATTATATCAACACATGAGTAAACAACATTAACCCAGGTTCACTTTTTTTTAACGTTTTTATCTAAAACAGTTTCGTTGTTTTTTTAAGAAAAAAAAAACTAAAACAATGATATTTTGAATTTTTTTAATAAAATTTACCAGGACTCAGCTGAGTGGGTTTTTATTGAGCATTTCGAAGAAAATAAACCAAATTAATCATATTAATAAACACCGCTAACCACTATAACCAGCTGAAAGGGCAGGAAAAAAAAAGCTGTCGAAAGGAGCATGTGAAGTCAAGCAACTAAGAAAGTCTGTGACCCCCAAGAACATCAAAATGCCTTGTGATTCTAGAAATACCTGATCATCATGAGATTGCTATTCTCCAGTCTATTTCCGATTCCAATTCAAGTGCACAAACCTAACAGCCACTAAATACGTTTAGCTTAACTTTTCGACCTGGCCAGAAATGAAGCAAATACTTGCCCCCTGATAGAAACAGGCAGGCACATAGCAGACAAAGGATATAACAAAATGACTATTCATGGCATACAGACAGACCTTACAAAAACTGAAACTCTCAACTTCAAATGCAATTTCTGATCAGTGGGTACGAAAAAATGGCCCCTAAACACAGCAGCTTAAAAAAATAAAAGAAGAAATATGGACGAAAAACATACCAGGAACAAAATAATAGTTCATTCTAAATCAGATTTCCGTGAGATGAATGGAGATTCCCTCTAACACAATCCTACAAACACAACCATCCTCCATTACACAACCAAGCAGCACAGCACCCTCCCGAGGCAACAAAATTAAAAAAAAAATGCTGGAGCATATTCATGACTAATTTGGCTTCCTCATATTACGCCCAGCACGAATCACTTCATCCACCAGTAGCAATTGAGATGCGATCACAGGCCTGGAGAATTACAGCAGCATGATTATAACTAGGTTAGAAGTGTAAATGGTTCAAACCTGAAAGAACTTCATCGGGTTTCTTATAGTTTAATCATTTAGGGGAAGTTTGGCAAAACTATCTCTTTACATGTACATTTATGCAATACGTAAGCCACAGAGGTGGTAGAGGAGCTGCACCTAGGGAAGAGAGATAGGGAGAAAGAAAAGGACCAACTCAAAAGCTAGAAATTTTTGTGTACCCTGAGTTTAAGAGTTGGCGCTTGACAGAGTAGTTGTCAAAGATGCCCTCCATTTGAGGATCAAGGGTCCCACCAGTTTGGAGGTTTATTCCGACAATGTTATCCCTGCTGTGCTCTCCCTGAATAAACAAGCAAGAAAAGCTTAAATAAAAAAAGAAAAAGAAAAATATTTGGGCAAAGTGATAGTTACCGTGAGAGTAACAATCTCATCTTGAGTGTCTAGCCCAGAATTCTCTGCCAAAGTTTTGGGCACCACGAGAAGGGCATCAGCAAAAGCTTCAACACCTAGCTGAGCACGCTGTTCCAAATTTGCAAAATACCAGTTTAAAATCAACCAGCGGATAGGAATAATTACTCAAATATAGAAAACAGGCAAGCATTTACCCCTTTAACTGTTTTCTTTACTGCATTGATCAGGTGTTTTCTGGCTGCAAGTTCAAAAGCTCCTGCTCCCTGAAGAAAATAAATGACAGCATTTGAGAGGGAAAGAAATTTCTTCACTGAATCAAGTCATCGACAAATAGTTGCTTATTTGCAGAATTATACGCTAAGAATTACAACAGAAAACTTGCCGATCCTCTATCCCACCTCACCCAATCCCAAGAGGCCAATCTCGACTTTCAAGTCAATTATTTTCACCCTATAATCAAATATATTGATGTCCATAACTCCACCATGCACAAATTTCATTCTGGTTTATTTGATTGAAACCACTCTTGGTCCATAATAATGTTGTTTCCGATTGTGTCCTAGACTGCCGGTACGTAGACAAAACAGCTTTTTTATGAAGCACACTGCACTTGAGCAGAAATATAACTTGCATATACATGAACCACGTTTTAAATGTACCACAGAACTTCCAAAGCCACCATCAAAGGCTACAAGTACAGCTTTATATAAATCAGTATGCAACAATATAATCAAGCATGACTGCACATACAAATCTCATACATTTCTGCGAGCAGAACTTAAAAGTACAACAGCTTCATCTTCAATAGTATTTTTTATGAAGCACACTGCACTTGAGCAGAAATATAACTTGCATATACATGAACCACGTTTTAAATGTACCACAGAACTTCCAAAGCCACCATCAAAGGCTACAAGTACAGCTTTATATAAATCAGTATGCAACAATATAATCAAGCATGACTGCACATACAAATCTCATACATTTCTGCGAGCAGAACTTACAAGTACAACAGCTTCATCTTCAATAGTATTTTTGACTGCTCTCAAGCCATCACGAACAGCATCCTTTATTTGGGCAATTGTATGGTCATTAGGTCCTGTAACAATAAACAAAAGTTGAGTGACAATTTGTCCCTGCTAAGTTACAAAATTGCAAGACAATTATACATTTCATGCTTGAACATAAATGAGTACATCTTTCAACCTGATGGCTAAATGGCCTAAGAGGAGCAATTAAAACAAACAAGAAAAAATCATCTGATAGCATTTAGAACAAATGAAAATAAAAATTGCAAACATTTGCTGAGGACTTGGATACGCTTCTATACCTTTTATTAAGATAGTGCAAGAATGAGGGTTTTTAACATTTTCAACAAATGTATACTTCTCTTCACCAAGGACGTGCTCATAAACCAGTCCAGCCCAACCAAGGCAATCAGGAGTTAAGCTATCAACAGAATTCAAACCCTCTCCTCCACAGGCCAAAACCAGGCGTTCCGTATTTCTCCTCTTTCGCTCGTCGAAGGGCAATTATCTGCAAAACATAAGAAAGCAGATCAGCCCCATTTTAGATAACAACATCAGGACAAGCAGGTAGACTAACCAGATATCAAACTAGCATTAGTCATCTTATATATCATTAGGTACCATGTAGAAAGGAATCTAATTCAGGACAATGCATTTTAAAAGCCAAGTCTTGCTTGTAACCATCCAAAACTGGAGCCACATACGGTGGCAGGTATGGCAGATATTCCAGCCATATTTACAATCTAAACTATAATGAAAAAACATTTCAAGTCTCCATTCCTGCATCCATAATTTCACAAAATCAAGAGAATTACAGTAGTATGAAATGGTTCTTGCACCCTCTTTTCCATGCATGAATGGAAAAGAGATGGATGCATGGATGGATGGATGGATGGATGCATGCATGCATGCATGTATGTATGTAAGAACTCCTTTGAATATTGTACCTCCATCAAACTTAAGCCTTCTTGCTTATTTGCTTTCAATAATTATTTCAGTCAATATATGGCATGATTTCACAACATTAAAAATAAAACATGAGAGATGGAAGGCTTCCAAAATGTGCAACCAATTGTGATCACAAGCAATCATTATAACATGGTGTTATCTCATTAAAACTTCTCTTTATGATTAAGGGTGCATTTGGTACAAGGTTAAGAAAAGAGGATGTATTGTCACAAAAGCAAATGGTAAAGGCATAACAATGTTTGGTAGGAGCTTCACAAACAAGCTTACATAGACCCAATGGAAATTACATGAAGAAAAAAATAAAACAATGTGCTTCATAAGGTGTAAGTAAACAGTAAAAGATAGAAAATGTGGCTTATAAATTTGAAGAAGGCAGAAAGATGAACCCAACCACATTCCACCCTAGTTAAAAGCCTTTCCCTTCTTGTCCCAAGGTTTACAATTACACCCTCTTGGAGGGTAGCTAATAATCCCTGAATCATTCCCCCTCTCATAATATTTCCAACAAACAAAATCCATCATTGTAGTAACATTTAATCCCTACTCATGCCATACACGATAAGAGAAAATGGAATGAAAGACAACACCCAATACTAACACATAAACATGATTTGCAGCAAACTGAAGTGAATTTATTGCATCAAGTAGCTAATTATTACTTGCATTCAATCACTCAGGAAAAGAATATAATTGTTTCGTGACTTACCCCTGCTCGTGCAAGAAGGTCCAGTGATGGGGGATCAATTCCCTTTTGATTAATAACCACAAAATTGTTGTCTGGAAGAGCAACAGTACAAGCAGCACTTCAGAAACCAACATGTTGGCAGGGACAGTAACATGAACATAAAATGTATTGAACATGTAACCTAACCTTATCTTTTAGTTCAATAATTTTTCTTACTCTTTCATCGACCTGACGCCTTTCAGCTGCAACCATTGCCTCCCTCTGCTCTGCATTTGAGTAGAAAAATCCTGCATTTATTTCATTGTGGAAAAAAAGTATTAGCTTCCAATGAACTGAAACAGACCACAGCACTATCTACAGAGTTCCTGATATATCATGTTCAACATCAATTCCAATCAAATTCAAATAGACACGATGAATACCTTTTCTCGTATTCCAAAGAGACATTGCATGTCAGGATAAAACAGTTTTCTGCCCGTCTTTTCATATCAGGATGCCTAGAACCATGATCAAGAACAAGACCTTCAACCTGGAAGACAGAACAAGTAAATCAGGGTCCATTGTTTTTCGAAAAGAAGAGAAGTTATCTGCAAAAGACAAAAAACAGTGTTGTCAAAGGCAGCAGGTGCTAAAAGGCACCAAAAGCCTGTAAAATGCCTAAGGCACTAGGCGCTTGCCCAAATGAACCAAGGCAATATGCTATAAATTAAAAAATATATATATTATATTATTGATTTCTAAAATATATATCTTTCCAATTACATCATTAGAATATTAAAGAGAAGATATAAAATACCATTGCATGGTCATATAAAGTAATATTTTTCACCTTAAAACAAAATATGATAATTTAAAGTAGTATGTAGCCAAATAGATTGAAAGGCAAACCAAATATCACCATCATTATTCATTAATCTTCAAAAACATCTTCATCCATGCTATCCTCTCCTTGATGTCCATAGCTCTTGTTTGTGCTTCGACGCATTCCTGATGATTGTGCAGACACTTTTCCCCTGCAATTGCACTGGTTTGATCTGATTCCTCTGTCAAGACAGCTAGCTTCTTTGCATTGAAACTCTGCTTTTTTGTCTCAGGCTTCCTTGAATTAGAAATGTCCGAAAGTGGTTTTCTGTCAGCAGTTTGCCATTTCCCTGGTGCTTTCGAGATACTTTTCATCTTGCTTGTATCATGTGGAATTCGAGAGGCAACAGCCTTCATTGAATTTGACAAATCACCGAGAGGTGTCCGTCTACTCACTAATGATGCCATTCGTGCTGTAAACGAGTTCAAGGAAATATTCTGAAAAAGCATTGGCACTGATTTATTCCCAAGATAAACCATGTAAAATAAGGAAAGGATGACAGATTTATACCATAATTTCAGTTTCAAAATGTAACTAAGAAAAAAAAGTTATCCCCAGGAGCACAACCCCCCATGAAGCAAGTCAGATCAAACAAGCTAAACTCTAGGACAAATACTCCCACAACATTTCCTGAAATTCTTAGAATCTGTACCAGAACAAACCTGGAAGAGCAACAGTACAAGCAGCACTTCAGAGACCAACATGTTGGCAGGGACAGTACCATGAACATAAAATGTATTGAACATGTAACTTAACCTTATCTTTTAGTTCAATAATTTTTCTAACTCTTTCATCGACCTGACGCCTTTCAGCTACAACCATTCCCTCCCTCTACTCTGCATTTGATTAGAAAAATCCTGCATTTATTTCACTGTGGAAAAAAAGGCAAAAAACAGTGTTGTCAAAGGCAGCAGGCGCTAAAAGGTACCAAGCCTGTAAAATGCCCAAGGCACTAGGTGCTTGCCCAATTGAACCAAGGCAATATGCTATAAATTAAAAAAAATATATATATATTATATTATAGATTTCTAAAATATATATCTTTCCAATTACATCATTAGAATATTAAAGAGAAGATATAAAATACCATTGCATGGTCATATAAAGTTATATTTTTCACCTTTAAAACAAAATATGATAATTTAAAGTAGCATGTATCCAAATAGATTAAAAGGCAAACCAAATATCACCATCATTATTCATTAATCTTCAAAAACATCTTCATCCATGCTATCCTCTCCTTCACTTGAATCCTCCATTTCATGATTGTAATTGATATCCTCATCACTCAAACCATACTGCATTTTTTGGAGAAAATTAAAGTATTATATGTACAAATGTGATGTTCTCCAACTCCCAAGGTTGAAACGTGAAAGTGTGGATGGTGTTTCTCTTCTAAATGTCCTTCATTGTCTCACAGCTTAATGATTTATTTTAATTTTTTTACCCTAATTTTTGTTTTTTTCAAAAATACCCCTAAGTTGCTTCTTCTGGCTAATTAAAAAAATGGACAAATAGGTCAAAACATAAATCATTAAAAAAAAAGAAAAAGAAAAATTCAACATAAAGGGAAGAACTTCAAGCAAGAGCTAGCCATAGTGCCTTGCACCCCACTCCCAAGGCGCTCACCTAGGTGGCACCTCATTGAAATCCAATGCCATAGGCTAATAAAGGCGTTGGGGCCTCACCTCGCCTAGAGTGCCTATGCAAGTGCCACCTCAATGCCTCTTGACAACATTGGTGAAAATTATAACAAAATAGAGATAAAAAAATGAACAATAACTAAAACTTGTCCAATCCATAAACCTGGGATTTTTTGAACTCAAACCAATCGTCAATTTCCTGGAAAGTTAACCTAATCTAACATAGCAGCATTGAGAAAAATCTAACAAGTAGCATTATTTTACTGAATAAAGGTTGAATAATAGAAAAGAGCAGTGCATTCCATTGAATGCCAATGCTAGACACATCTCATTAAAAAAAATGATTCTGTTTCATATGGAAGAGTTTTTGAGGATCTATGACCCCTCAATCTTAATCTTGAAGGACCTCTATTCAATATGATTTAAATAATTAACCATCATTGGTGAAAACCTTGTTGTGCCGAAACAAAACCTAAGGTTATAAAGAACCTAACTAGATAAATTAACTTGAGAAAGCGTTTGAAACATTCATTCTTGAAGCTCAACTATATCAGTCAATCAGGAAATTTGGAGCTGTAAGACAATTTCAACACATCCCAGGTGAAAATATTCCACAGGAATCCAGATAAAATGAAAAAAAAAAAAAAGATTAACTTACAAGCCTTGTGTCAACATCAAATTTATGACGCATGTGCATAATCTCCACCATAAATAGATCAATGGCTTCCTCAGGCTTTCGAATACAGAGCACCTGTACAAACAAGTAAAACATAGTTAATTCAAAAATAGAAGCTGTCAAAATCTGACTTAAACGTCTTCTTTCCAACAGCCTCAAGATATCAGCACCACTGACTACACTTACCGAATTGACAGCTACGTCAGTTAGCTGATCCACCAAAGCTGCATAAGAGAATAGGATCAACTTTAAATAATATCCAAGTAAGTTATAAAATGAAGAGTAAACTGATGAATAAAAATTACCTTTGTCCTTATTGTTGTTCTAGCCACCATTTTTAGAATTTCCCTGTCAAGTTCGTCACCCATCACCACTGGAGTCTTAAAGTTTTCAAGAAAATGGAGAGTAGCTCTTTTGGCAATCTCAAAACCATCAACCAAGACACGTGGATGCATCCCTGAAGGAAAAAAAACACCCACGAATAAAATATAAAAGTTACCTCAGATAAGCAATAAATAAACCATATGAGCCTGTTCCTGATTTTCTGAAATGAAACTCACGACTAAGCACAAAGCATCCCTTTTCCAATAACTAGAAGGCAAAAATGAAAGAACCACCATGATAGAACTATTTTTACCATCAGATAAAACAAGCACAACACAGATGCAACCCTTGAACAGAACCAACTTCACTATTTTAAATTCAATTATTCCAAGGTCAAATACACATGAACTTGCAAATTTCTATTCTTGCCTCTACGACGAGCAAACACAACACAGATGCAACCCTTGAACAGCACCAACTTAATTGAAACTTTAGCGCATTAGAATCTAACACCTTTCACTATCATGTCTTGTCAGAACATGGCTTTCTTTATTTAGGGCTCTAAACATTTGAAAAAATTATGACTCAAGAATAGAAAGGAAAAGCAAAAGTATAAAACTCAAGAAAGAGAAAGAATATGTAACAAAGATAGCTCAAACTAGATAGCTTCACCAACCTTCATCCATGTACCGTTCAGATTGCTTCATAAGCTCTCCAATAAAGATCACAGTAGATGTCATACCATCTCCGCTTATATCATCTTGGGCAACGGCTGTCCTTGCAATCATAATGGCAGTCGGGTTTTGAATTTACTGAAATCTTCAAAAAATTCAATCAAATTAAAAAAAAAAAAGGGCCATTAGACTCTCATTGTTCTTTAAAACCTCAGATAGCATACCCATCGGCCTTTAAGATCTAACTCAGCATTTAGAATCTAAAGTTGCTTTTAGTTGCTCCTAGAGCTCATTTCTCAAGGCAGACTCACTTAAAAGAGAAAAAAATAAAAGAAAGGTATAAAACCCAAACTCTGCCTTTAATCACAACTAATCCAGATCGAGAAAACCAAAGAAAAAAAACACAAACCATTTCTTTCAAAAGAGTATTTCCATCTTTAGTCAGCTTTATATCTCCAGCACCACCAACAAGCCTAAGAAACACAAAAACACAAAGTAATTAAATCTCAGAAACACAAAACAAATTACAAGAGAAAACAAAAACAAAAGACGAAAAAGCGAGAGAGTTACATCTTGATGGTGCCTTTGGGGCCGAGATTGGATTTGAGAACATCTTGCAAGCCTTTAGCGGCATTGATGTTCATGTGAAGCGCCGCCAATTTGTTGAGAACCTCCGCATTAGGGTTTAATACTTTTAGCGACATTTTTCTCTTTCAAAATAAAAGAGAGGGAGAGTATGGAACTGTAGCGATATCAATGCTTTGGCAACTCTGGGGTTTCTATCAACTTAAAGCTGATGCAGCAGTCAAGATCCTTCCAGTCCCTATAATTCATTTGTGATATTGGCGTTCTGAAAGGAGATGGAGAATCAAGATTGAATTCCCAAGATTGATCTTTAGGGAGCTGCTCGACCTTCGCTTCCAGTTGCAAGGGCCTAGGGGGGGCTCTGAGCATTACATAGAAACCAATATTTTTGTTTAGATAATTCATTGAAGACAAAGTTTATGAAGCAAGAAAGAGAGACCCAAATGAAGAAACGAAGAAAGAGAAATAAGCAAAGTGACCTTCATTTTTGTAATTGATGCCAGCGGTGAACATGGTGCTGCCAACTGCTTGGAAAAATCTGGACAAAATAATAAAATGTGAACTGAATTTTACAAGGAAAGATTCTGCAGTGATTATAAGCAGAAGAATGTTAAGTTTCCATTACCATCTTTTAGTCCAATTGATTGCAGAAACTCATTGATGTCCATAGCTCTTGTTTGTGCTTTGACGCATTCCTGATGGTTGTGCAGACACTTTTCCCCTGCAATTGCACTGGTTTGATCTGATTCCTCTGTCAAGACAGGTAGCTTCTTTGCATTGAAACTCTGCTTTTTTGTCTCAGGCTTCCTTGAATTAGAAATTTCCGAAAGTGGTTTTCTGCCAGCAGTTTGCCATTTCCCTGGTGCTTTCGAGATACTTTTCATCTTGCTTGCATCATGTGGAATTCGAGAGGCAACAGCCTTCATTGAATTTGACAAATCACCGAGAGGTGTCCGTCTACTCACTAATGATGCCATTCGTGCTGTAAACGAGTTCAAGGAAATATTCTGAAAAAGCATTTGCACTGATTTATTCCCTAGATAAACAATGTAAAATTAGGAAAGGATGACAGATTTATACCATAAATTCAGTTTCAAAATGTAACTAAGAAAAAAAAGTTATCCCCGGGAGCACAACCCCCCATGAAGCAAGTCAGATCAAACAAGCTAAACTCTAGGACAAATACTCCCACAACATTTCCTGAAATTCTTAGAATCTCCATAGCTCTACCAAGCATGGTATATGTAGCCAAAATAGATTGAAAGGCAAACCAAATATCACCATCATTATTCATTAATCTTCAAAAACATCTTCATCCATGCTATCCTCTCCTTGATGTCCATAGCTCTTGTTTGTGCTTTGACGCATTCCTGATGATTGTGCAGACACTTTTCCCCTGCAATTGCACTGGTTTGATCTGATTCCTCTGTCAAGACAGCTAGCTTCTTTGCATTGAAACTCTGCTTTTTTGTCTCAGGCTTCCTTGAATTAGAAATGTCCGAAAGTGGTTTTCTGCCAGCAGTTTGCCATTTCCCTGGTGCTTTCGAGATACTTTTCATCTTGCTTGTATCATGTGGAATTCGAGAGGCAACAGCCTTCATTGAATTTGACAAATCACCGAGAGGTGTCCGTCTACTCACTAATGATGCCATTCGTGCTGTAAACGAGTTCAAGGAAATATTCTGAAAAAGCATTGGCACTGATTTATTCCCAAGATAAACCATGTAAAATAAGGAAAGGATGACAGATTTATACCATAATTTCAGTTTCAAAATGTAACTAAGAAAAAAAAGTTATCCCCAGGAGCACAACCCCCCATGAAGCAAGTCAGATCAAACAAGCTAAACTCTAGGACAAATACTCCCACAACATTTCCTGAAATTCTTAGAATCTCCATAGCTCTACCAAGCATGGTATATGTAAACATACACTAATTGTCAAGAAGATGGACGAATTCATGTAACAAATTCATCAAGAATCTCCATGGCATTGATCGCATATCATACTTTCGTTATTTTGAATCCTCTATCAAACAGAATGTAGCATGAAATAGGAGACCATGCGATCTGCAAGAGATTTGGAATCACACATGCAAGCGAAAATGAAAATAGATTGTGAAAGCAAGAAACAAGATTTCCCAAATCTAAAGACAAGAACAGGCAATCCATTAAGGGAAGGGAATAAAGAAAAAGAACAAAAACTTGTTAAGAGTTTACAAGTAGTAATCTGTCAAATATTTGTTAAGACTTATTAGTCTCTATCTATATAAAGATTAATCACAGGAAAACATAATAGAGTACAAGACCCATCAACTTAAAAAATTCTTCACATATATTTATGATTCAAATAACAATAGAAAAGTTGTTTGTTCGCCGAGAAAACAGATATAATTTACTTCTAAGAAAATAAAAAATTAAAATCTCTACTTCACACACAAACAAAAAAAAATCACAGGAAAACATAATAGAATACAAGACCCATCAACTTAAAAAATTCTTTACATATATTTATGATTCAAATAACAATAGAAAAGTTGTTTGTTCGCCGAGAAAAGAAAACAGATAAAATTTACTTCTAAGAAAACAAAAAACTTAAAATCTCTACTTCACACACAAACAAACAAAAATGATTCGTAATGAACAAATTTAGACCGGATTATACAGCCAATATGATAACTTGAACAAATCGAGAATAACTAGCACATCAATACCAAGAAAGTATACGTGTAATAGGATAGGTTAAGAAAAAATTAGGGGTTTTCAAAGTAAATACAAGAAAACAAAATCGATTTCATGAATTTAAAACGCAATCTCAGGTATTAGAAAGTGAAATTACATCTGAGAAGTTGCGTTGAGACTACTGATCGATGATCGGCTTTTGATCTCTGAATTTTATTTTTTTTTAGGCGCAGAGAGGTTTTTTTAAGAGGGAAGAAGATTGTGAAAAGGGAAGAAGATTGTGAGTGTGAGAGAGAGATGACCGTTGCTATTATAGTGAGAGCGAATTTCGTAAGCAAATATGACCCGTTGGAAAGACAAGTTTTGGTTTGTGCTGCTTCGCACTAAACGTCAGCGTTTTCAATCGATTAAATTAAAGTAACCGTAAGTCTTTTGTTTGCAAATATTTTTTTTAATCATGGAATAATGCTACTTTATTAAAGCACAAAAAATGCAAAATACAAATGTTATTTTAAGAACTTGATGGCTATGGAAATTACAGCTTGTTAGTTAAAAAAGAATAAAATAAAACAAAATAATCAATGATGGTGATAAAAGATAAATCTTGTATAATTAATTCAGAAACTCGAAACCCACTAAAATCATCCATGACTCGGTGAACTCGTTTAGAATTGTAAAATTAGTAAACTCGAAATGATTTTACGATCCCACCGTGTGCAAGTTAATCAAATTTTCCCTATTCTTCTTGCTCTATCTCCTCTCCTCTCTTGCCCTCATTTACCTTTCTCTTTTGCAAATCGCAACCCAAGCAACAACAGGAGTTTGTCAATCATCATCTCTCATCTGTAAGCTCGCCATCGTCGGTCCTTTTGTGCAGGTGGTGCTCTATTGCTCTCTATTTTGAGTCTTCGACAACCAACAACTCAGCAAGGTTAATTTTCTAATTCCTTAACTTCTGTAATCTGCATTTCTCCTTCTCTACAATATGCGCTTGCCATTACCGGTTATCGATTTTCAGCTGCCATTCCTTATAGAAGGATAAGGATCTCCAGTTAGAACATATTCCTCCTTTAGGTTCAAGGGCTTAAAAGAAAAGAAAAAAAACAGCTAGGGAAGCTTTTACCTACTTTGCTATATGTTAATCCAATCTCTCCAACACGTCTCTAGCTACCTCCACGTTTCTGAGGGAAAATCCATATTGTCCGTAGCTAGGTCTTCGTGGGCAGGGAATGGCACTCAGCAAAGCCATATTCCCCCCTTGAAATGTAATCTAGAAACCCTTTGTTGTTGACTAGAATGCTCCGATCCCTCTTTGATATGCTTCTTATGCTACCATTTCATGCTTGATTTTAAGAGCTGATGTCATCCTCAACTAAGATCAAAGTTGTTTTACACCATATATTAAGATTAAATAATCGAAATGAAAATGTGGGCTATCGGATCACAAAACTCATTAGAAAGTCTTGTGTGATTTACTTTTTTTGAAAGACGACTCTCAACCCCCAGTTTTGCTAGGTTCACACGACTGTTCTGGTCGTTCCCTGGGTAGGAAAAATCAAAATAATTTATCTTATGCAAAGTAATTCAAATCAGCATTCACTAGTCGGAAAAATTTGAGGGTCATTGCCAGCATTCTCTTGCTATATTAATGAGCTTTATCATTGCTTATTTGCTAGAAGTAAGATGCATTCAAACATGTGTGTGTGTGTTAACATTACACAATTGAATCCTCAAAATGAAATTGGAAGCGCGCAAGACTGAGCTGGAAAGCAAAGATTTTGTCACAAGTGAAATAGACGAGCTAAATCCCCTGTCAAATACTATTCACATCGAGAAAAATTCTCCAATTGACATCAAGGAACATGTATAGAGTCTGGAGACATAGATGTCACTTGAAGGAGGCTTGAATTTAGCAAGATTGTTTTGAGCATTCCTTTTGCTATTATTGCATTAATGATTTGGGTCTAAGTTTTTTTCTGTTCTTTTATTGATGAACTTTTCTTTATCTCTTTTCAGTTTATACTTAATTGAAGAGAACATTTTAATATTTTGAAGAAAGAGTGCTTCATGCCAAACTTAACACTCAACATGGACACATTTATTATTTCAGGGAATTGCAGATTTCATGGCATACAAAAAAACTACCAGTAGCAACAGACTTGATGTGGGATAGTAGCATGGTATAGGTATTGATAATAATTTAAGAAAAGTTCAATGCAAGTATTGTCAACAAGTTTTTAGTGGAGGCATTTATCTTTTGAAACATTATTTAGCCTGCACTCGAAAGGATGTTGAGCCATGCCAACAAGTATATGAAGATGTGAAGAAGATGATTTTGAGTGTTTTGGTGAAAAACAAGAAGCATCTGAGAAGAAAAGAAAGGTTTTTCAATATATGAGAAGAGACAGATATACAAAAGAAGGGAATGGAATTACCTCAGTTGACAAAGAAAAGAGAATAACAACTAGAAGTGGAAGTACACAATCAGATGCTAAAAAAGATCTTAAAGAAGAAGCATGTCAGCAAATTGCAAGGTTTTTTTACACCAGTGCGATTTCATTTAATTGTGTGAAAAACCCTGAGTTTGTTAAAGCACTTGAATTGGTTGCAAAGCATGGGCAAGGTTTTAAGCCTCCATCTTACCATGATAATAGAGAGAAGTATTTGAAGCAAGAATTAGATCACCCAATGAATTTACTTAAGGAGTACGCTTGAATGAAAAAAAACAAATTGCTCAATAATGTCTGATGGACGGACTAATAAGTAAAGACGTCCTATTTGTAACTTTTCGGTCAATAATCCTAATGGAACTTCTTTTTTTATCATTTGTAGATACTTCTAATATATCCAAGACTGCTGATAAGGTATTTGAGATGTTGGATGTTATTATGGATAGGATTGGGGAGGAAAACATGGTGCAAGTAATCAGTGATAATGCTACGAATTATAAGGAAGCAGGGAAATTATTGGTGGGAAAAAGAAAAGGATTGTTTTGGACACCATGCACTGTTCATTGTATTGATTTGATATTGAAAGATTTTGAGAGAAAACTAGAGGTCCATCAAGTAACTATTGTTAAGGGGAGGAGAAATCACCTCGTACATATATTTAAGAACTATTCTTATTTCAATGCTAAGACACTTTAAAAAGGAAAAGATTTGATCAGACTTGTTGCCACTCGATTTGCTACTACATACTTGACTCTTGGATGTTTGAATGATTGTTAGATACAATTGATGACAATGTTTACTTTCATCCAATGTAGGTCATGTAGGTTTTCAAAAATACAATTGATAAAATAGTTATGTTTTAGACATAAACTTTTGGCATAATGTCACTTTATGTATGAAGGCAACATATCCTCTAATTAAAGTTCTTCGATTAGTTGATTCAGATGAGAAACCAGCCATAGGTTTTATATATAAAGCAATAGATCAAGTGAATCTTTGTTCTTTGAAAAAAAGGTGTCATTTCTAATTATTTATTTAATAGAATGAGTTGATGCATAATGGTTATTTCACTTTTATATTAAGTAATTTAATGTTGATGTTAACATTCTTATTTTTATCATGTTTTATAGTTATATACCTATAAAAGATTTTATTGATGCAAGATGAGAACTTCAACTTCACAGACTTTTAACTGTTTTCATAGTTATATACCTATAAAAATTTGAGGGTCATTGCCAGCATTCTCTAGCAATATTAATGAGCTTTATCATTGCTTATTTGCTAGAAGTAAGACGCATTCAAACATGTGTGTGTGTGTGTTAACATTACACAATTGAATCCTCAAAATGAAATTGGAAGCGCACAAGACTGAGATGGAAAACAAAGATTTTGTCACAAGTGAAATAGACGAGCTAAATCCCCTGTCAAATACTATTCACATCAAGAAAAATTCTCCAATTGACATCAAGGAACATGTATAGAGTCTGGAGACATAGATGTCACTTGAAGGAGGCTTGAATTTAGAAAGATTGTGTTGAGCATTCCTTTTTCTATTAATGCATTAATGATTTGGGTCTAAGTTTTTTTCTGTTCTTTTATTGATGAACTTTTCTGTATCTCTTTTCAGTTTATACTTAATTGAAGAGAACATTTTAATATTTTGAAGAAAGAGTGCTTCCTGCCAAAATTAACACTCAACATGGACACATTTATTATTTCAGGGAATTGCAGATTTCATGGCATACAAAAAAACTACCAGTAGCAACAGACCTGATGTGGGATGGTAGCATGGTATAGGTATTGATAATAATTTAAGAAAAGTTCAATGCAAGTATTGTCAACAAGTTTTCAGTGGAGGCATTTATCTTTTTAAACATTATTTAGCCTGCACTCGAAAGGATGTTGAGCCATGCCAACAAGTATATGAAGATGTGAAGAAGATGATTTTGAGTGTTTTGGTGAGAATCAAGAAGCATCTGAGAAGAAAAGAAAGGTTTTTCAATATATGAGAAGAGACGAAGATACAAAAGAAGGGAATGGAATTACCTCAGTTGACAAAGAAAAGAGAATAACAACTAGAAGTGGAAGTACACAATCAGATGCTAAAAAAGATCTTAAAGAAGAAGCATGTCAGCAAATTGCAAGGTTTTTCTACACTAGTGCGATTTCATTTAATTGTGTGAAAAACCCTGAGTTTGTTAAAGCACTTGAATTGGTTGCAAAGCATGGGCAAGGTTTTAAGCCTCCATCTTACCATGATAATAGAGAGAAGTACTTGAAGCAAGAATTAGATCACACAATGAATTTACTTAAGGAGTACACGCTGGAATGGAAAAAAACAAGTTGCTCAATAATGTCTGATGGACAGACTAATATGTAAAGACGTCCTATTTGTAACTTTTCGGTCAATAATCCTAATGGAACTTCTTTTTTTTATCATTTGTAGATACTTCTAATATATCCAAGACTGCTGATAAGGTATTTGAGATGTTGGATGTTATTATGGATAGGATTGGGGAGGAAAACATGGTGCAAGTAATCAGTGATAATGCTACGAATTATAAGGAAGCAGGGAAATTATTGGTGGGAAAAAGAAAAGGATTGTTTTGGACACCATGCATTGTTCATTGTATTGATTTGATATTGAAAGATTTTGAGAGGAAACTAGAGGTCCATCAAGTAACTATTGTTAAGGGGAGGAGAAATCACCTCGTACATATATTTAAGAACTATTCTTATTTCAATGCTAAGACACTTTAAAAAGGAAAAGATTTGATCAGACTTGTTGCCACTCGATTTGCTACTACATACTTGACTCTTGGATGTTTGAATGATTGTTAGATACAATTGATGACAATGTTTACTTTCATCCAATGTAGGTCATGTAGGTTTTCACAAATACAATTGATAAAATAGTTATGTTTTGGACATAAACTTTTGGCATAATGTCACTTTATGTATGAAGGCAACATATCCTCTAATTAAAGTTCTTCGATTAGTTGATTCAGATGAGAAACCAACCATAGGTTTTATATATAAAGCAATAGATCAAGTGAATCTTTGTTCTTTGAAAAAAAGGTGTCATTTCTAATTATTTATTTAATAGAATGAGTTGATGCATAATGGTTATTTCACTTTTATATTATGTAATTTAATGTTGATGTTAACATTCTTATTTTTATCATGTTTTATAGTTATATACCTATAAAGGATTTTATTGATGCAAGATGAGAACTTCAACTTCACAGACTTTTACATGCACCAGCTTATTATTTGAATCATCATTATCATTATAATCTTAATTTAAAGTTAATGTCAACATTAAAATTGGATTATATCAATGCTTAGAAAAGATGTCTAACGCAAATGAAAGGTGTAAAATTGATTTACACTTTATTCATTCAAGGATGCAAATGGGTTGTTTGGTATTGAGGCTACGAAAATAACAGGGGATAAACAAAACTCTAGCTAAATGGTGAGATTTTAATGGGGATGAATATCGAAAGCTACAAAAGTTTGCATTTCGAGTTCTAATCTTGACTTGTATTTAATCTGGATGTGAGCGTAACTGCAGTGCATTTGAGATGATAATATTATTTCAAAAAAGAAATATAATGTTTTGATATTTGATAAGAATCTTATATGTTATCAATTTTAACTGTTTTCATAGGTTCATATGAAATAAAGAAATCGCCTTCAACAAAAAAAAAATGAAAGATTTGATATTTGTAATGTGTAATTTGAAATTGAATGATAACCAAGTTTTAGATGATCTCTCAATTTGATGATGATTGGATAACCGAGGGAGAGGAACATAATGGTTCATCAAACATTGATTTACTTGGTATTATTGATAGTGCAACACGAAGAAAAAATAGAAAAAAAAATGAAAGTGATAATAAATTTTTTAATGATGTTGATAATATTAATGTTAGGGTTGGAGCTAGTAGTAGCAATAATATTCACAACATTAGTGTTAGTATCAGTAGTAGTAGTAGTAATAATAATCCTTTCGATAATAATAATTTTGATAAATATCTTAGAAACAACAAAGATAAAAGGCAATAAACTTGATTTTAGTTTACATGGCACACCAGTAGAGTGTTTGATTTTTTTCTACGGTTTTATTATGATTTTTTTTACCAAAATATTATATTTATAATTTAACGATTCAACAATTCAATTTAACAATTCGTTATGCTACATTTCCATGTCTTGTAAAAAAAAACAATTTTGACAACCTTGACCCTTACCATTATTATATCAACTCATGAGTCAACAACTTTAATCCAGGTTCACTTCTTTTTAACGTTTTTATCTAAAAGAGTTTCATATTTTTTTTTAAGAAAAAAAATACTAAAACAATTTAACAATTAGTTATATTACATTTCCATGTCTTGTAAAAAAAAAAAACAATTTTGACAACCTTGACCCTTACCATTATTATATCAACTCATGAGTCAACAGCTTTAACCCAGGTTCACTTCTTTTTAATGTTTTTATCTAAAAGAGTTTCGTTTAACCATTATAACCAGCTGAAAGGGCAGAAAAAAAAGCTGTCGAAAGGAGCATGTCAGGTCAAGCAACTAAGAAAGTCAGAGCATCAAAATGCCTTGTGATTCTAGAAATACCTGATCATCATGGGATTGCTATTCTCCAGTCTATTTCCGATTCCAATTCAAGTGCACAAACCTAACAGCCACTAAATACGTTTAGCTTAACTTTTCGACCTGGCCAGAAATGAAGCAAATACTTGCCCCCTGATAGAAACAGGCAGGCACATAGCAGACAAAGGATATAACAAAATGACTATACATGGCATACAGACAGACCTTACAAAAATTGAAACTCTCAACTTCAAATGCAATTTCTGATCAGTGGGTACGAAAAAATGGCCCCTAAACACAGCAGCTTAAAAAAAAAAAGAAGAAATATGGACGAAAAACATACCAGGAACAAAATAATAGTTCATTCTAAATCAGATTTCCATGAGATGAATGCAGATTCCCTCTAACACAATCCTACAAACACAACCATCCTCCATTACACATCCAAGCAGCACAGCACCCTCCCGAGGCAACAAAATTATAAAAAAAAAATGCTGGAGCATATTCATGACTAATTTGGCTTCCTCATATTACGCCCAGCACGAATCACTTCATCCACCAGTAGCAATTGAGATGCGATCACAGGCCTGGAAAATTACAGCAGCATGATTATAACTATGTTAGAAGTGTAAAAAGTTCAAACCTGAAAGAACTTCATCGGGTTTCTTATAGTTTAATCATTTAGGGGCAGTTTGGCAAAAGTATCTCTTTACATGTACATTTATGCAATACGTAAGCCACAGAGGTGGTAGAGGAGCTGCACCTAGGGAAGAGAGATAGGGAGAAAGAAAAGGACCAACTAAAAAGCTAGAAATTTTTGTGTACCCTGAGTTTAAGAGTTGGCGCTTGACAGAGTAGTTGTCAAAGATACCCTCCATTTGAGGATCAAGGGTCCCACCAGTTTGGAGGTTTATTCCTACAATGTTATCCCCCTGCTGTGCTCTCCCCCTGAATAAACAACCAAGAAAAGCTTAAATAAAAAAAGAAAAAGAAAAAGATTTGGGCAAAGTGATAGTTACCGTGAGAGTAACAATCTCATCTTGAGTGTCTAGCCCAGACTTCTCTGCCAAAGTTTTGGGCACCACGAGAAGGGCATCAGCAAAAGCTTCAACACCTAGCTGAGCACGCTGTTCCAAATTTGCAAAATACCAGTTTAAAATCAACCAGCGGATAGGAATAATTACTCAAATATAGAAAACAGGCAAGCATTTACCCCTTTAACTGTTTTCTTTACTGCATTGATCAGGTGTTTTCTGGCTGCAAGTTCAAAAGCTCCTGCTCCCTGAAGAAAATAAATGACATCATTTGAGAGGGAAAGAAATTTCTTCACTGAATCAAGTCATCGACAAATAGTTGCTTATTTGCAGAATTATACGCTAAGAATTACAACAGAAAACTTGCCAATCCTCTATACCTCACCCAATCCCAAGAGGCCAATCTCAACTTTCAAGTCAATTATTTTCACCCTACAATCAGATATATTGATGTCCGTAACTCCACCATGCACAAATTTCATTCTGGTTTATTTGATAGAAGCCACTCTTGGTCCATAATAATGTTGTTTTTGATTGTGTCCTAGACTGCCGGTACGTAGACAAAACAGCTTTTTTATGAAGCACACTGCACTTGAGCAGAAATATAACTTGCATATACATGAACCACGTTTTAAATGTACCACAGAACTTCCAAAGCCACCATCAAAGGCTACAAGTACAGCTTTATATAAATCAGTATGCAACAATATAATCAAGCATGACTGCACATACAAATCTCATACATTTCTGCGAGCAGAACTTACAAGTACAACAGCTTCATCTTCAATAGTATTTTTTATGAAGCACACTGCACTTGAGCAGAAATATAACTTGCATATACATGAACCACGTTTTAAATGTACCACAGAACTTCCAAAGCCACCATCAAAGGCTACAAGTACAGCTTTATATAAATCAGTATGCAACAATATAATCAAGCATGACTGCACATACAAATCTCATACATTTCTGCGAGCAGAACTTACAAGTACAACAGCTTCATCTTCAATAGTATTTTTGACTGCTCTCAAGCCATCACGAACAGCATCCTTTATTTGGGCAATTGTATGGTCATTAGGTCCTGTAACAATAAACAAAAGTCGAGTGACAATTTGTCCCTGCTAAGTTACAAAATTGCAAGACAATTATACATTTCATGCTTGAACATAAATGAGTACATCCTTCAACCTGATGGCTAAATGGCCTATGAGAAACAATTAAAACAAACAAGAAAAAATCATCTGATAGCATTTAGAACAAATGAAAATAAAAATTGCAAACATTTGCTGAGGACTTGGATACGCTTCTATACCTTTTATTAAGATAGTGCAAGAATGAGGGTTTTTAACATTTTCAACAAATGTATACTCTTCACCAAGGACGTGCTCATAAACCAGTCCAGCCCAACCAAGGCAATCAGGAGTTAAGCTATCAACAGAATGCAAACCCTCTCCTCCACAGGCCAAAACCAGGCGTTCCGTATTTCTCCTCTTTTGCTCGTCGAAGGGCAATTATCTGCAAAACATAAGAAAGCAGATCAGCCCCATTTTAGATAACAACATCAGGACAAGCAGGTAGACTAACCAGATATCAAACTAGCATTAGTCATCTTATATATCATTAGGTACCATGTAGAAAGGAATCTAATTCAGGACAATGCATTTTAAAAGCCAAGTCTTGCTTGTAACCATCCAAAACTGGAGCCACATACGGTGGCAGGTATGGCAGATATTCCAGCCATATTTACAATCTAAACTATAATGAAAAAACATTTCAAGTCTCCATTCCTGCATCCATAATTTCACAAAATCAAGAGAATTACAGTAGTATGAAATGGTTCTTGCACCCTCTTTTCCATGCATGGATGGATGGATGCATGCATGTATGTATGTAAGAACTCCTTTGAATATTGTACCTCCATCAAACTTAAGCCTTCTTGCTTATTTGCTTTTAATAGTTATTTCAGTCAGCATATGGCATGATTTCACAACATTAAAAATAAAACATGAGAGATGGAAGGCTTCCAAAATGTGCAACCAATTGTGATCACAAGCAATCATTATTACATGGTGTTATCTTATTAAAACTTCTCTTTATGATTAAGGGTGCATTTGGTACAAGGTTAAGAAGAGAGGATGTATTGTCACAAAAGCAAATGGTAGAGGCATAACAATGTTTGGTAGGAGCTTCACAAACAAGCTTACATAGACCCAATGGAAATTACATGAAGAAAAAATAAAACAACGTGCTTCATAAGGTGTAAGTAAACAGCAAAAGATAGAAAATGTGGCTTATAAATTTGAAGGGGCAGAAAGATGAACCCAACCACCTTCTACCCTAGTTAAAAGCCTTTCTCTTCTTGTCCCAAGGTTTATAATTACACCCTCTTGGAGGGTAGCTAATAATCCCTGAATCATCCCCCCTCTCATAATATTTCCAACAAACAAAATCGATCATTGCAGTAACATTTAACCCTACTCATGCCATACACGATAAGAGAAAATGGAATGAAAGACAACGCCCAATACTAACGCAAAAACATGATTTGCAGCAAACTGAAGTGAATTTATTGCATCAAGTAGCTAATTATTGCTTGCATTCAATCACTCAGGAAAAGAATATAATTGTTTCCTGACTTACCCCTGCTCGTGCAAGAAGGTCCAGTGATGGGGGATCAATTCCCTTGTGATTAATAACCACAAAATTGTTGTCTGTACCAGAACAAACCTGGAAGAGCAACAGTACAAGCAGCACTTCAGAAACCAACATGTTGGCAGGGACAGTAACATGAACATAAAATGTATTGAACATGTAACTTAACCTTATCTTTTAGTTCAATAATTTTTCTAACTCTTTCATCGACCTGACGCCTTTCAGCTGCAACCATTGCCTCCCTCTGCTCTGCATTTGAGTAGAAAAATCCTGCATTTATTTCACTGTGGAAAAAAAGTTTTAGCTTCCAATGAACTGAAACAGACCACAGCTCTATCTACAGAGTTCCTGATATATCATGTTCACCATCAATTCCAATCAAATTCAAATAGACACGATGAATACCTTTTCTCGTATTCCAAAGAGACATTGCATGTCAGGATAAAACAGTTTTCTGCCTGTCTTTTCATATCAGGATGCCTAGAACCATGATCAAGAACAAGACCTTCAACCTGGAAGACAGAACAAGTAAATCAGGGTCCATTGTTTTTCGAAAAGAAGAGAAGTTATCTGCAAAAGACAAAAAACAGTGTTGTCAAAGGCAGCAGGCGCTAAAAGGCACCAAGCCTGTAAAATGCCTAAGGCACTAGGCCCTTGCCCAAATGAACCAAGGCAATATGCTATAAATTAAAAAATATATATATTATATTATAGATTTCTAAAATATATATCTTTCCAATTACATAACTAGAATATTAAAGAGCAGATATAAAATACCATTGCATGGTCATATAAAGTTATATTTTTCACCTTTAAAACAAAATATGATGATTTAAAGTAGATCAATGGCTTCCTCGGGCTTTCGAATACAGACAAGGCAGACTCACTTGTAAGAGAAAAAAATAAAAGAAAGGTATAAAACCCAAACTCTGCCTTTAATCACAACAAATCCAGATCGAGAAAACCAAAGAAAAAAACCATTTCTTTCAAAAGAGTATTTCCATCTTTAGTCAGCTTTATATCTCCAGCACCACCAACAAGCCTAAGAAACACAAAAACACAAAGTAATTAAATCTCAGAAACACAAAACAAATTACAAGAGAAAACAAAAACAGAAGACGAAAAAGCGAGAGAGTTACATCTTGATGGTGCCTTTGGGGCCGAGATTGGATTTGAGAACATCTTGCAAGCCTTTAGCGGCATTGATGTTCATGTGAAGCGCCGCCGATTTGTTGAGAACCTCCGCATTAGGGTTTAATACTCTTAGCGACATTTTTCTCTTTCAGAATAAAAGAGAGGGAGAGTATGGAACTGTAGCGATATCAATGCTTTGGCAACTCTGGGGTTTCTATCAACTTAAAGCTGATGCAGCAGTCAAGATCCTTCCAGTCCCTATAATTCATTTGTTATATTGGCGTTCTGAAAGGAGATGGAGAATCAAGATTGAATTCCCAAGATTGATCTTTAGGGAGCTGCTCGACCGTCGCTTCCGGTTGCAAGGGCCTAGGGGGGCTCTGAGCATTCCATAGAAACCAATATTTTTGTTTAGATAATTCATTGAAGACAAAGTTTATGAAGCAAGAAAGAGAGACCCAAATGAAGAAACGAAGAAAGAGAAATAAAAAAAAATGACCTTCATTTTTGTAATTGATGCCAGCGGTGAACATGGTGCTGCCAACTGCTTGGAAAAATCTGGACAAAATAATAAAATGTGAACTGAATTTTACAAGGAAAGATTCTGCAGTGATTATAAGCAGAAGAATGTTAAGTTTCCATTACCATCTTTTAGTCCAATTGATTGCAGAAACTCATTGATGTCCATAGCTCTTGTTTGTGCTTTGACGCATTCCTGATGGTTGTGCAGACACTTTTCCCCTGCAATTGCACTGGTTTGATCTGATTCCTCTGTCAAGACAGGTAGCTTCTTTGCATTGAAACTCTGCTTTTTTGTCTCAGGCTTCCTTGAATTAGAAATGTCCGAAAGTGGTTTTCTGCCAGCAGTTTGCCATTTCCCTGGTGCTTTCGAGATACTTTTCATCTTGCTTGCATCATGTGGAATTCGAGAGGCAACAGCCTTCATTGAATTTGACAAATCACCGAGAGGTGTCCGTCTACTCACTAATGATGCCATTCGTGCTGTAAACGAGTTCAAGGAAATATTCTGAAAAAGCATTGGCACTGATTTATTCCCTAGATAAACAATGTAAAATAAGGAAAGGATGACAGATTTATACCATAAATTCAGTTTCAAAATGTAACTAAGAAAAAAAAGTTATCCCCAGGAGCACAACCCCCCATGAAGCAAGTCAGATCAAACAAGCTAAACTCTAGGACAAATACTCCCACAACATTTCTTGAAATTCTTAGAATCTCCATAGCTCTACCAAGCATGGTATTTGTAAACATACACTAATTGTCAAGAAGATGGACGAATTCATGTAACAAATTCAACATCTGGTGTAGCATGGCATTGATCGCATATCATACTTTCGTTATTTTGAATCCTCTATCAAACAGAATGTAGCATGAAATAGGAGATCATGCGATCTGCAAGAGATTGGGAATCACACATGCAAGCGAAAATGAAAATAGATTGTGAAAGCAAGAAACAAGATTTCCCAAATCTAAAGACAAGAACAGGCAATCCATTCAGGGAAGGGAATAAAGAAAAAGAACAAAAACTTGTTAAGAGTTTACAAGTAGCAATCTGTCAAATATTTGTTAAAACTTATTAGTCTCTATCTATATGAAGATTAATCACAGGAAAACATAATAGAATACAAGACCCATCAACTTAAAAAATTCTTTACATATATTTATGATTCAAATAACAATAGAACAGTTGTTTGTTCGCCGAGAAAACAGATAAAATTTACTTCTAAGAAAATAAAAAATTAAAATCTCTACTGCACACACAAACAAAAAAAAAATGATTCATAATGAACAAATTTAGACCGGATTATACAGCAAATATGATAACTTGAACAAAATCGATTTCATGAATTTAAAACGCAATCTAAGGTATTAGAAATTGAAATTACATCTGAGAAAGTTGCTTTGAGACTACTGATCGATGATCGGCTTTTGATCTCTGATGTTTTTTTTTTGAGGCGCAGAGAGATTTTTTAAGGGAGGTGTGTGAAAAAGGAAGAAGATTGTGCGTGTGAGAGAGAGATGACCGTTGCTAGCTATTATAGTGAGACTGTGAGAGGGTTCTTGAATTTCATAAAAAATATGACCGTTGGAAAACAAGTTTTGGTTTCTGCTGCTTCGCACTTAACATCAGCGTTTTCAATCAATTAAATTAAAGTCACTACGGTAAATCTTTTGCTTGCAAATATTTTTTTTAATCATGAAATAATGCTACTCTATTAAGCAAAGTTGTAAAATCCGTTCCGGGCGCCGTTCCGGTTTTGTGATTGGAACGGAACGTTCCGGTTTCGGTGCATTCCGGTGTGCCGTTCCGGTTTTGTATTGTTCATATTTAATTAATTATATATATGAAAAAAATAAAATATTAATTTAACAAGTATAATTTAAATTCAAGATAAATGAACTTTAAATTATACAATACAAACATAATCTCAAAATTAAAAACATCTCTAAAATTCCAAAATATTATGAAAGTAAAATGTTCTAAAATAAAAGAAATATACATCAAACATCTTCTACATCATTAATGTAAAAATATTAGAATTTCTTATTATGCATCCCAAAAAAATAGTAAATACCATAGTAAGATAATTACAAAAAGAATAGTACTGAAAATCATATGTTCAAAAAGAAAAGAAAAAAACAGATTTTGAAAAAAATAAATATGTAAAATTCGAAACACAATATGATATAAATAAAAAATCATAAAATTGTAAGTAAAATATTTATGAATACAATACAATATAATTATGACTATAAAACTTCATTAGTTAAGGTTTATATATAATTGAAAATAATTTATATTTTATTACTTTATTTTATTTTATTATTTTTTTAAATATATATATATATATATATATATATATATATATATATATATATATATATATATATATATATATAACTTACAATTGCTTTTGAAACTTGAAAGTGTTTTTTATTCAAAAATACATCAAAACACCATTTTTTTTTAATTAAAAGTAAAAAAAAAATCAAATGTTTTCAAAAATATTTTTTAAACTCTTGTAGAAACGTTTACATATTATATATTAATGCTTCGGTGATGCATGCAGAAACGGAGGTGTTATATATATATATATATATACACCATTCCCACTGGACAAACAAAGTGATTTGTCCGATGTGGGACAATGCAATTTGTCCCACATTGGACAAATAGCCTTTACACCCAGCTTTGTTCACTTTAAAGTCTTCAATACTCTTCAGCGTGTGCAAGCCTGCAAGGCTTAAATTTTATCTAAGTTGATTTATCCCACATCGGGTAAACAACAGAGAAGTCTAAATATTTTGTGTATAAATAAAATATTTGGATTGGGTGAATGGTCAAGATCGGTGATGTCCACTTAAGTTGGATGTGTACCAATCTATGGGGCCCGAAACGGAATGCCCGGATCAGAACCGAGTCATTCCGGCTGTTTTTCGGCCGGAATTTCCGGATCGGACTGGAATTAAAACCGTAACAAAAACGACGCCGTTTTGTTTCGGTTTTATGAACGGAACGAAATGGATTTAATAACTTTACTATTAAGAGCTTGATGGCTATGGAAATTGCAGCCTGTTAGTTAAAAAAGAATAAAATAAAACAAAATAATCAATGATGGTGATAAAAGATAAATCTTGTATAATTAATTCAGAAACTCGAAACCCACTAAAATCATTCATGACTCGGTGAATTCGTTTAGAATTGTAAAATTAGTAAACTCGAAATGATTTCTGAGTTAATTAAATTTTCCCTATTCTTCTTGCTCTATCTCCTCTCCTCTCTTGCCCTCATTTACCTTTCCCTTTCGCAAATCGCAACCCAAGAAGCAGCAGGTGTTCGTCAATCATCATCTCTCATCTGTAAGCTCGCCATCGTTGGTCCTTTTGTGCAGGTGGTGCTCTATTGCTCTCTATTTTGAGTCTTCGACAACCAATAACTCAGCAAGGTTAATTTTCTAATTCTTTAACTTCTGTATAGATGCATTTCTCCTTCTCTGCAATATGCGCTTGCCATTACCGGTTATCGATTTTCGGCTGCCATTCCTTATAGAAGGATAAGGATCTCCAGTTAGAACATATTCCTTTTTTAGGTTCAAGGGCTTAAAAGAAAGAAAAAAAAATAGCTAGGGAAGCTTTTACCTACCTTGCTATATGTTAATCCAATCTCTCCAACACGTCTCTAGCTACCTGCACGTTTCTGAGGGAAAATCCATATTGTCCGTAGTTGGGTCTTCGTGGGCAGGGAATGACACTCAGCAAGGCCTTAATTTATTTTCTTCTTATATTCTGTTTGGATAAAAATTTATTTCTCAACTTAATGTCGAGTTTTGTGTCCTTTTCGGATAGGAAAAGTCTAAAAGAAAGGACATTCACATATGTAGCATATTCCCCCCTTGAAATCTAATCTAGAAACCCTTTATTGTTGACTAGAATGCTCCGATCCCTCTTTGATATGCTTCTTATGCTACTATTTCATGCTTGATTTTAAGAGCTGATGTCATCCTCAACTAAGATCAAAGTTGTTTTACACCATATATTAAGATTAAATAATCGAAATGAAAATGTGGGCTATCGGATCACAAAACTCATTAGAAACTCTTGTGTGATTTACTTTTCTTGAAAGACGACTCTCAACCCCCAGTTTTGCTAGGTTCACACGACTGTTCTGGTCGTTCCCTGGGTAGGAAAAATCAAAATAATTTATCTTATGCAAAGTAATTCAAATCAGCATTCACTAGTCGGAAAAATTTGAGGGTCATTGCCAGCATTCTCTAGCAATATTAATGAGCTTTATCATTGCTTATTTGCTAGAAGTAAGATGCATTCAAACATGTGTGTGTGTGTGTTAACATTACACAATTGAATCCTCAAAATGAAATTGGAAGCGCACAAGACTGAGCTGGAAAACAAAGATTTTGTCACAAGTGAAATAAACGAGCTAAATTTACTTTTCTTGAAAGGCGACCCTCAATCCCCAGTTTTGCTAGGTTCACACGACTGTTCTGATCGTTCCCTAGGTAGGAAAAATCAAAATAATTTATCTTATGCAAAGTAATTCAAATCAGCATTCACTAGTCGGAAAAATTTGAGGGTCATTGCCAGCATTCTCTAGCAATATTAATGAGCTTTATCATTGCTTATTTGCTAGAAGTAAGACGCATTCAAACATGTGTGTGTGTGTGTTAACATTACACAATTGAATCCTCAAAATGAAATTGGAAGCGCACAAGACTGAGCTGGAAAACAAAGATTTTGTCACAAGTGAAATAGACGAGCTAAATCCCCTGTCAAATACTATTCACATCAAGAAAAATTCTCCAATTGACATCAAGGAACATGTATAGAGTCTGGAGACATAGATGTCACTTGAAGGAGGCTTGAATTTAGAAAGATTGTGTTGAGCATTCCTTTTTCTATTAATGCATTAATGATTTGGGTCTAAGTTTTTTTCTGTTCTTTTATTGATGAACTTTTCTTTATCTCTTTTCAGTTTATACTTAATTGAAGAGAACATTTTAATATTTTGAAGAAAGAGTGCTTCCTGCCAAAATTAACACTCAACATGGACACATTTATTATTTCAGGGAATTGCAGATTTCATGGCATACAAAAAAACTACCAGTAGCAACAGACCTGATGTGGGATGGTAGCATGGTATAGGTATTGATAATAATTTAAGAAAAGTTCAATGCAAGTATTGTCAACAAGTTTTCAGTGGAGGCATTTATCTTTTTAAACATTATTTAGCCTGCACTCGAAAGGATGTTGAGCCATGCCAACAAGTATATGAAGATGTGAAGAAGATGATTTTGAGTGTTTTGGTGAAAATCAAGAAGCATCTGAGAAGAAAAGAAAGGTTTTTCAATATATGAGAAGAGACGAAGATACAAAAGAAGGGAATGGAATTACCTCAGTTGACAAAGAAAAGAGAATAACAACTAGAAGTGGAAGTACACAATCAGATGCTAAAAAAGATCTTAAAGAAGAAGCATGTCAGCAAATTGCAAGGTTTTTCTACACTAGTGCGATTTCATTTAATTGTGTGAAAAACCCTGAGTTTGTTAAAGCACTTGAATTGGTTGCAAAGCATGGGCAAGGTTTTAAGCCTCCATCTTACCATGATAATAGAGAGAAGTACTTGAAGCAAGAATTAGATCACACAATGAATTTACTTAAGGAGTACACGCTGGAATGGAAAAAAACAAGTTGCTCAATAATGTCTGATGGACAGACTAATATGTAAAGACGTCCTATTTGTAACTTTTCGGTCAATAATCCTAATGGAACTTCTTTTTTTTATCATTTGTAGATACTTCTAATATATCCAAGACTGCTGATAAGGTATTTGAGATGTTGGATGTTATTATGGATAGGATTGGGGAGGAAAACATGGTGCAAGTAATCAGTGATAATGCTACGAATTATAAGGAAGCAGGGAAATTATTGGTGGGAAAAAGAAAAGGATTGTTTTGGACACCATGCACTGTTCATTGTATTGATTTGATATTGAAAGATTTTGAGAGGAAACTAGAGGTCCATCAAGTAACTATTGTTAAGGGGAGGAGAAATCACCTCGTACATATATTTAAGAACTATTCTTATTTCAATGCTAAGACACTTTAAAAAGGAAAAGATTTGATCAGACTTGTTGCCCCTCGATTTGCTACTACATACTTGACTCTTGGATGTTTGAATGATTGTTAGATACAATTGATGACAATGTTTACTTTCATCCAATGTAGGTCATGTAGGTTTTCAAAAATACAATTGATAAAATAGTTATGTTTTGGACATAAACTTTTGGCATAATGTCACTTTATGTATGAAGGCAACATATCCTCTAATTAAAGTTCTTCGATTAGTTGATTCAGATGAGAAACCAGCCATAGGTTTTATATATAAAGCAATAGATCAAGTGAATCTTTGTTCTTTGAAAAAAAGGTGTCATTTCTAATTATTTATTTAATAGAATGAGTTGATGCATAATGGTTATTTCACTTTTATATTATGTAATTTAATGTTGATGTTAACATTCTTATTTTTATCATGTTTTATAGTTATATACCTATAAAGGATTTTATTGATGCAAGATGAGAACTTCAACTTCACAGACTTTTACATGCACCAGCTTATTATTTGAATCATCATTATCATTATAATCTTAATTTAAAGTTAATGTCAACATTAAAATTGGATTATATCAATGCTTAGAAAAGATGTCTAACGCAAATGAAAGGTGTAAAATTGATTTACACTTTATTCATTCAAGGATGCAAATGGGTTGTTTGGTATTGAGGCTACGAAAATAACAGGGGATAAACAAAACTCTAGCTAAATGGTGAGATTTTAATGGGGATGAATATCGAAAGCTACAAAAGTTTGCATTTCGAGTTCTAATCTTGACTTGTATTTAATCTGGATGTGAGCGTAACTGCAGTGCATTTGAGATGATAATATTATTTCAAAAAAGAAATATAATGTTTTGATATTTGATAAGAATCTTATATGTTATCAATTTTAACTGTTTTCATAGGTTCATATGAAATAAAGAAATCGCCTTCAACAAAAAAAAAATGAAAGATTTGATATTTGTAATGTGTAATTTGAAATTGAATGATAACCAAGTTTTAGATGATCTCTCAATTTGATGATGATTGGATAACCGAGGGAGAGGAACATAATGGTTCATCAAACATTGATTTACTTGGTATTATTGATAGTGCAACACGAAGAAAAAATAGAAAAAAAAATGAAAGTGATAATAAAATTTTTAATGATGTTGATAATATTAATGTTAGGGTTGGAGCTAGTAGTAGCAATAATATTCACAACATTAGTGTTAGTATCAGTAGTAGTAGTAGTAATAATAATCCTTTCGATAATAATAATTTTGATAAATATCTTAGAAACAACAAAGATAAAAGGCAATAAACTTGATTTTAGTTTACATGGCACACCAGTAGAGTGTTTGATTTTTTTCTACGGTTTTATTATGATTTTTTTTACCAAAATATTATATTTATAATTTAACGATTCAACAATTCAATTTAACAATTCGTTATATTACATTTCCATATCTTGTCAAAAAAACAATTTTGACAACCTTGACCCTTACCATTATTATATCAACTCATGAGTCAACAACTTTAATCCAGGTTCACTTCTTTTTAACGTTTTTATCTAAAAGAGTTTCATATTTTTTTTTAAGAAAAAAAATACTAAAACAATTTAACAATTAGTTATATTACATTTCCATGTCTTGTAAAAAAAAAAAACAATTTTGACAACCTTGACCCTTACCATTATTATATCAACTCATGAGTCAACAGCTTTAACCCAGGTTCACTTCTTTTTAATGTTTTTATCTAAAAGAGTTTCGTTTAACCATTATAACCAGCTGAAAGGGCAGAAAAAAAAGCTGTCGAAAGGAGCATGTCAGGTCAAGCAACTAAGAAAGTCAGAGCATCAAAATGCCTTGTGATTCTAGAAATACCTGATCATCATGGGATTGCTATTCTCCAGTCTATTTCCGATTCCAATTCAAGTGCACAAACCTAACAGCCACTAAATACGTTTAGCTTAACTTTTCGACCTGGCCAGAAATGAAGCAAATACTTGCCCCCTGATAGAAACAGGCAGGCACATAGCAGACAAAGGATATAACAAAATGACTATACATGGCATACAGACAGACCTTACAAAAATTGAAACTCTCAACTTCAAATGCAATTTCTGATCAGTGGGTACGAAAAAATGGCCCCTAAACACAGCAGCTTAAAAAAAAAAAGAAGAAATATGGACGAAAAACATACCAGGAACAAAATAATAGTTCATTCTAAATCAGATTTCCATGAGATGAATGCAGATTCCCTCTAACACAATCCTACAAACACAACCATCCTCCATTACACATCCAAGCAGCACAGCACCCTCCCGAGGCAACAAAATTATAAAAAAAAAATGCTGGAGCATATTCATGACTAATTTGGCTTCCTCATATTACGCCCAGCACGAATCACTTCATCCACCAGTAGCAATTGAGATGCGATCACAGGCCTGGAAAATTACAGCAGCATGATTATAACTATGTTAGAAGTGTAAAAAGTTCAAACCTGAAAGAACTTCATCGGGTTTCTTATAGTTTAATCATTTAGGGGCAGTTTGGCAAAAGTATCTCTTTACATGTACATTTATGCAATACGTAAGCCACAGAGGTGGTAGAGGAGCTGCACCTAGGGAAGAGAGATAGGGAGAAAGAAAAGGACCAACTAAAAAGCTAGAAATTTTTGTGTACCCTGAGTTTAAGAGTTGGCGCTTGACAGAGTAGTTGTCAAAGATACCCTCCATTTGAGGATCAAGGGTCCCACCAGTTTGGAGGTTTATTCCTACAATGTTATCCCCCTGCTGTGCTCTCCCCCTGAATAAACAACCAAGAAAAGCTTAAATAAAAAAAGAAAAAGAAAAAGATTTGGGCAAAGTGATAGTTACCGTGAGAGTAACAATCTCATCTTGAGTGTCTAGCCCAGACTTCTCTGCCAAAGTTTTGGGCACCACGAGAAGGGCATCAGCAAAAGCTTCAACACCTAGCTGAGCACGCTGTTCCAAATTTGCAAAATACCAGTTTAAAATCAACCAGCGGATAGGAATAATTACTCAAATATAGAAAACAGGCAAGCATTTACCCCTTTAACTGTTTTCTTTACTGCATTGATCAGGTGTTTTCTGGCTGCAAGTTCAAAAGCTCCTGCTCCCTGAAGAAAATAAATGACATCATTTGAGAGGGAAAGAAATTTCTTCACTGAATCAAGTCATCGACAAATAGTTGCTTATTTGCAGAATTATACGCTAAGAATTACAACAGAAAACTTGCCAATCCTCTATACCTCACCCAATCCCAAGAGGCCAATCTCAACTTTCAAGTCAATTATTTTCACCCTACAATCAGATATATTGATGTCCGTAACTCCACCATGCACAAATTTCATTCTGGTTTATTTGATAGAAGCCACTCTTGGTCCATAATAATGTTGTTTTTGATTGTGTCCTAGACTGCCGGTACGTAGACAAAACAGCTTTTTTATGAAGCACACTGCACTTGAGCAGAAATATAACTTGCATATACATGAACCACGTTTTAAATGTACCACAGAACTTCCAAAGCCACCATCAAAGGCTACAAGTACAGCTTTATATAAATCAGTATGCAACAATATAATCAAGCATGACTGCACATACAAATCTCATACATTTCTGCGAGCAGAACTTACAAGTACAACAGCTTCATCTTCAATAGTATTTTTTATGAAGCACACTGCACTTGAGCAGAAATATAACTTGCATATACATGAACCACGTTTTAAATGTACCACAGAACTTCCAAAGCCACCATCAAAGGCTACAAGTACAGATTTATATAAATCAGTATGCAACAATATAATCAAGCATGACTGCACATACAAATCTCATACATTTCTGCGAGCAGAACTTACAAGTACAACAGCTTCATCTTCAGTAGTATTTTTGACTGCTCTCAAGCCATCACGAACAGCATCCTTTATTTGGGCAATTGTATGGTCATTAGGTCCTGTAACAATAAAAAGTCGAGTGACAATTTGTCCCTGCTAAGTTACAAAATTGCAAGACAATTATACATTTCATGCTTGAACATAAATGAGGACATCCTTCAACCTGATGGCTAAATGGCCTATGAGAAACAATTAAAACAAACAAGAAAAAATCATCTGATAGCATTTAGAACAAATGAAAATAAAAATTGCAAACATTTGCTGAGGACTTGGATACGCTTCTATACCTTTTATTAAGATAGTGCAAGAATGAGGGTTTTTAACATTTTCAACAAATGTATACTCTTCACCAAGGACGTGCTCATAAACCAGTCCAGCCCAACCAAGGCAATCAGGAGTTAAGCTATCAACAGAATGCAAACCCTCTCCTCCACAGGCCAAAACCAGGCGTTCCGTATTTCTCCTCTTTTGCTCGTCGAAGGGCAATTATCTGCAAAACATAAGAAAGCAGATCAGCCCCATTTTAGATAACAACATCAGGACAAGCAGGTAGACTAACCAGATATCAAACTAGCATTAGTCATCTTATATATCATTAGGTACCATGTAGAAAGGAATCTAATTCAGGACAATGCATTTTAAAAGCCAAGTCTTGCTTGTAACCATCCAAAACTGGAGCCACATACGGTGGCAGGTATGGCAGATATTCCAGCCATATTTACAATCTAAACTATAATGAAAAAACATTTCAAGTCTCCATTCCTGCATCCATAATTTCACAAAATCAAGAGAATTACAGTAGTATGAAATGGTTCTTGCACCCTCTTTTCCATGCATGGATGGATGGATGCATGCATGTATGTATGTAAGAACTCCTTTGAATATTGTACCTCCATCAAACTTAAGCCTTCTTGCTTATTTGCTTTTAATAGTTATTTCAGTCAGCATATGGCATGATTTCACAACATTAAAAATAAAACATGAGAGATGGAAGGCTTCCAAAATGTGCAACCAATTGTGATCACAAGCAATCATTATTACATGGTGTTATCTTATTAAAACTTCTCTTTATGATTAAGGGTGCATTTGGTACAAGGTTAAGAAGAGAGGATGTATTGTCACAAAAGCAAATGGTAGAGGCATAACAATGTTTGGTAGGAGCTTCACAAACAAGCTTACATAGACCCAATGGAAATTACATGAAGAAAAAATAAAACAACGTGCTTCATAAGGTGTAAGTAAACAGCAAAAGATAGAAAATGTGGCTTATAAATTTGAAGGGGCAGAAAGATGAACCCAACCACCTTCTACCCTAGTTAAAAGCCTTTCTCTTCTTGTCCCAAGGTTTATAATTACACCCTCTTGGAGGGTAGCTAATAATCCCTGAATCATCCCCCCTCTCATAATATTTCCAACAAACAAAATCGATCATTGCAGTAACATTTAACCCTACTCATGCCATACACGATAAGAGAAAATGGAATGAAAGACAACGCCCAATACTAACGCAAAAACATGATTTGCAGCAAACTGAAGTGAATTTATTGCATCAAGTAGCTAATTATTGCTTGCATTCAATCACTCAGGAAAAGAATATAATTGTTTCCTGACTTACCCCTGCTCGTGCAAGAAGGTCCAGTGATGGGGGATCAATTCCCTTGTGATTAATAACCACAAAATTGTTGTCTGTACCAGAACAAACCTGGAAGAGCAACAGTACAAGCAGCACTTCAGAAACCAACATGTTGGCAGGGACAGTAACATGAACATAAAATGTATTGAACATGTAACTTAACCTTATCTTTTAGTTCAATAATTTTTCTAACTCTTTCATCGACCTGACGCCTTTCAGCTGCAACCATTGCCTCCCTCTGCTCTGCATTTGAGTAGAAAAATCCTGCATTTATTTCACTGTGGAAAAAAAGTTTTAGCTTCCAATGAACTGAAACAGACCACAGCTCTATCTACAGAGTTCCTGATATATCATGTTCACCATCAATTCCAATCAAATTCAAATAGACACGATGAATACCTTTTCTCGTATTCCAAAGAGACATTGCATGTCAGGATAAAACAGTTTTCTGCCTGTCTTTTCATATCAGGATGCCTAGAACCATGATCAAGAACAAGACCTTCAACCTGGAAGACAGAACAAGTAAATCAGGGTCCATTGTTTTTCGAAAAGAAGAGAAGTTATCTGCAAAAGACAAAAAACAGTGTTGTCAAAGGCAGCAGGCGCTAAAAGGCACCAAGCCTGTAAAATGCCTAAGGCACTAGGCCCTTGCCCAAATGAACCAAGGCAATATGCTATAAATTAAAAAATATATATATTATATTATAGATTTCTAAAATATATATCTTTCCAATTACATAACTAGAATATTAAAGAGCAGATATAAAATACCATTGCATGGTCATATAAAGTTATATTTTTCACCTTTAAAACAAAATATGATGATTTAAAGTAGATCAATGGCTTCCTCGGGCTTTCGAATACAGACAAGGCAGACTCACTTGTAAGAGAAAAAAATAAAAGAAAGGTATAAAACCCAAACTCTGCCTTTAATCACAACAAATCCAGATCGAGAAAACCAAAGAAAAAAACCATTTCTTTCAAAAGAGTATTTCCATCTTTAGTCAGCTTTATATCTCCAGCACCACCAACAAGCCTAAGAAACACAAAAACACAAAGTAATTAAATCTCAGAAACACAAAACAAATTACAAGAGAAAACAAAAACAGAAGACGAAAAAGCGAGAGAGTTACATCTTGATGGTGCCTTTGGGGCCGAGATTGGATTTGAGAACATCTTGCAAGCCTTTAGCGGCATTGATGTTCATGTGAAGCGCCGCCGATTTGTTGAGAACCTCCGCATTAGGGTTTAATACTCTTAGCGACATTTTTCTCTTTCAGAATAAAAGAGAGGGAGAGTATGGAACTGTAGCGATATCAATGCTTTGGCAACTCTGGGGTTTCTATCAACTTAAAGCTGATGCAGCAGTCAAGATCCTTCCAGTCCCTATAATTCATTTGTTATATTGGCGTTCTGAAAGGAGATGGAGAATCAAGATTGAATTCCCAAGATTGATCTTTAGGGAGCTGCTCGACCGTCGCTTCCGGTTGCAAGGGCCTAGGGGGGCTCTGAGCATTCCATAGAAACCAATATTTTTGTTTAGATAATTCATTGAAGACAAAGTTTATGAAGCAAGAAAGAGAGACCCAAATGAAGAAACGAAGAAAGAGAAATAAAAAAAAATGACCTTCATTTTTGTAATTGATGCCAGCGGTGAACATGGTGCTGCCAACTGCTTGGAAAAAT
Organism: Salix purpurea; assembly: GCA_027405865.1. Taxonomy (NCBI): domain Eukaryota; kingdom Viridiplantae; phylum Streptophyta; class Magnoliopsida; order Malpighiales; family Salicaceae; genus Salix; species Salix purpurea. The sequence continues at coordinate 11,612,715 of CM050330.1, read as the reverse complement.
CTGGACAAAATAATAAAATGTGAACTGAATTTTACAAGGAAAGATTCTGCAGTGATTATAAGCAGAAGAATGTTAAGTTTCCATTACCATCTTTTAGTCCAATTGATTGCAGAAACTCATTGATGTCCATAGCTCTTGTTTGTGCTTTGACGCATTCCTGATGGTTGTGCAGACACTTTTCCCCTGCAATTGCACTGGTTTGATCTGATTCCTCTGTCAAGACAGGTAGCTTCTTTGCATTGAAACTCTGCTTTTTTGTCTCAGGCTTCCTTGAATTAGAAATGTCCGAAAGTGGTTTTCTGCCAGCAGTTTGCCATTTCCCTGGTGCTTTCGAGATACTTTTCATCTTGCTTGCATCATGTGGAATTCGAGAGGCAACAGCCTTCATTGAATTTGACAAATCACCGAGAGGTGTCCGTCTACTCACTAATGATGCCATTCGTGCTGTAAACGAGTTCAAGGAAATATTCTGAAAAAGCATTGGCACTGATTTATTCCCTAGATAAACAATGTAAAATAAGGAAAGGATGACAGATTTATACCATAAATTCAGTTTCAAAATGTAACTAAGAAAAAAAAGTTATCCCCAGGAGCACAACCCCCCATGAAGCAAGTCAGATCAAACAAGCTAAACTCTAGGACAAATACTCCCACAACATTTCTTGAAATTCTTAGAATCTCCATAGCTCTACCAAGCATGGTATTTGTAAACATACACTAATTGTCAAGAAGATGGACGAATTCATGTAACAAATTCAACATCTGGTGTAGCATGGCATTGATCGCATATCATACTTTCGTTATTTTGAATCCTCTATCAAACAGAATGTAGCATGAAATAGGAGATCATGCGATCTGCAAGAGATTGGGAATCACACATGCAAGCGAAAATGAAAATAGATTGTGAAAGCAAGAAACAAGATTTCCCAAATCTAAAGACAAGAACAGGCAATCCATTCAGGGAAGGGAATAAAGAAAAAGAACAAACACTTGTTAAGAGTTTACAAGTAGCAATCTGTCAAATATTTGTTAAAACTTATTAGTCTCTATCTATATGAAGATTAATCACAGGAAAACATAATAGAATACAAGACCCATCAACTTAAAAAATTCTTTACATATATTTATGATTCAAATAACAATAGAACAGTTGTTTGTTCGCCGAGAAAACAGATAAAATTTACTTCTAAGAAAATAAAAAATTAAAATCTCTACTGCACACACAAACAAAAAAAAAATGATTCATAATGAACAAATTTAGACCGGATTATACAGCAAATATGATAACTTGAACAAAATCGATTTCATGAATTTAAAACGCAATCTAAGGTATTAGAAATTGAAATTACATCTGAGAAAGTTGCTTTGAGACTACTGATCGATGATCGGCTTTTGATCTCTGATGTTTTTTTTTTGAGGCGCAGAGAGATTTTTTAAGGGAGGTGTGTGAAAAAGGAAGAAGATTGTGCGTGTGAGAGAGAGATGACCGTTGCTAGCTATTATAGTGAGACTGTGAGAGGGTTCTTGAATTTCATAAAAAATATGACCGTTGGAAAACAAGTTTTGGTTTCTGCTGCTTCGCACTTAACATCAGCGTTTTCAATCAATTAAATTAAAGTCACTACGGTAAATCTTTTGCTTGCAAATATTTTTTTTAATCATGAAATAATGCTACTCTATTAAGCAAAGTTGTAAAATCCGTTCCGGGCGCCGTTCCGGTTTTGTGATTGGAACGGAACGTTCCGGTTTCGGTGCATTCCGGTGTGCCGTTCCGGTTTTGTATTGTTCATATTTAATTAATTATATATATGAAAAAAATAAAATATTAATTTAACAAGTATAATTTAAATTCAAGATAAATGAACTTTAAATTATACAATACAAACATAATCTCAAAATTAAAAACATCTCTAAAATTCCAAAATATTATGAAAGTAAAATGTTCTAAAATAAAAGAAATATACATCAAACATCTTCTACATCATTAATGTAAAAATATTAGAATTTCTTATTATGCATCCCAAAAAAATAGTAAATACCATAGTAAGATAATTACAAAAAGAATAGTACTGAAAATCATATGTTCAAAAAGAAAAGAAAAAAACAGATTTTGAAAAAAATAAATATGTAAAATTCGAAACACAATATGATATAAATAAAAAATCGTAAAATTGTAAGTAAAATATTTATGAATACAATACAATATAATTATGACTATAAAACTTCATTAGTTAAGGTTTATATATAATTGAAAATAATTTATATTTTATTACTTTATTTTATTTTATTATTTTTTTAAATATATATATATATATATATATATATATAACTTACAATTGCTTTTGAAACTTGAAAGTGTTTTTTATTCAAAAATACATCAAAACACCATTTTTTTTTAATTAAAAGTAAAAAAAAAATCAAATGTTTTCAAAAATATTTTTTAAACTCTTGTAGAAACGTTTACATATTATATATTAATGCTTCGGTGATGCATGCAGAAACGGAGGTGTTATATATATATATATATATACACCATTCCCACTGGACAAACAAAGTGATTTGTCCGATGTGGGACAATGCAATTTGTCCCACATTGGACAAATAGCCTTTACACCCAGCTTTGTTCACTTTAAAGTCTTCAATACTCTTCAGCGTGTGCAAGCCTGCAAGGCTTAAATTTTATCTAAGTTGATTTATCCCACATCGGGTAAACAACAGAGAAGTCTAAATATTTTGTGTATAAATAAAATATTTGGATTGGGTGAATGGTCAAGATCGGTGATGTCCACTTAAGTTGGATGTGTACCGATCTATGGGGCCCGAAACGGAATGCCCGGATCAGAACCGAGGCATTCCGGCTGTTTTTCGGCCGGAATTTCCGGATCGGACTGGAATTAAAACCGTAACAAAAACGACGCCGTTTTGTTTCGGTTTTATGAACGGAACGAAATGGATTTAATAACTTTACTATTAAGAGCTTGATGGCTATGGAAATTGCAGCCTGTTAGTTAAAAAAGAATAAAATAAAACAAAATAATCAATGATGGTGATAAAAGATAAATCTTGTATAATTAATTCAGAAACTCGAAACCCACTAAAATCATTCATGACTCGGTGAATTCGTTTAGAATTGTAAAATTAGTAAACTCGAAATGATTTCTGAGTTAATTAAATTTTCCCTATTCTTCTTGCTCTATCTCCTCTCCTCTCTTGCCCTCATTTACCTTTCCCTTTCGCAAATCGCAACCCAAGAAGCAGCAGGTGTTCGTCAATCATCATCTCTCATCTGTAAGCTCGCCATCGTTGGTCCTTTTGTGCAGGTGGTGCTCTATTGCTCTCTATTTTGAGTCTTCGACAACCAATAACTCAGCAAGGTTAATTTTCTAATTCTTTAACTTCTGTATAGATGCATTTCTCCTTCTCTGCAATATGCGCTTGCCATTACCGGTTATCGATTTTCGGCTGCCATTCCTTATAGAAGGATAAGGATCTCCAGTTAGAACATATTCCTTTTTTAGGTTCAAGGGCTTAAAAGAAAGAAAAAAAAATAGCTAGGGAAGCTTTTACCTACCTTGCTATATGTTAATCCAATCTCTCCAACACGTCTCTAGCTACCTGCACGTTTCTGAGGGAAAATCCATATTGTCCGTAGTTGGGTCTTCGTGGGCAGGGAATGACACTCAGCAAGGCCTTAATTTATTTTCTTCTTATATTCTGTTTGGATAAAAATTTATTTCTCAATTTAATGTCGAGTTTTGTGTCCTTTTCGGATAGGAAAAGTCTAAAAGAAAGGACATTCACATATGTAGCATATTCCCCCCTTGAAATCTAATCTAGAAACCCTTTATTGTTGACTAGAATGCTCCGATCCCTCTTTGATATGCTTCTTATGCTACTATTTCATGCTTGATTTTAAGAGTTGATGTCATCCTCAACTAAGATCAAAGTTGTTTTACACCATATATTAAGATTAAATAATCGAAATGAAAATGTGGGCTATCGGATCACAAAACTCATTAGAAACTCTTGTGTGATTTACTTTTCTTGAAAGACGACTCTCAACCCCCAGTTTTGCTAGGTTCACACGACTGTTCTGGTCGTTCCCTGGGTAGGAAAAATCAAAATAATTTATCTTATGCAAAGTAATTCAAATCAGCATTCACTAGTCGGAAAAATTTGAGGGTCATTGCCAGCATTCTCTAGCTATATTAATGAGCTTTATCATTGCTTATTTGCTAGAAGTAAGATGCATTCAAACATGTGTGTGTGTGTGTGTGTGTTAACATTACACAATTGAATCCTCAAAATGAAATTGGAAGCGCGCAAGACTGAGCTGGAAAGCAAAGATTTTGTCACAAGTGAAATAGACGAGCTAAATCCCCTGTCAAATACTATTCACATCGAGAAAAATTCTCCAATTGACATCAAGGAACATGTATAGAGTCTGGAGACATAGATGTCACTTGAAGGAGGCTTGAATTTAGCAAGATTGTTTTGAGCATTCCTTTTGCTATTATTGCATTAATGATTTGGGTCTAAGTTTTTTTCTGTTCTTTTATTGATGAACTTTTCTTTATCTCTTTTCAGTTTATACTTAATTGAAGAGAACATTGTAATATTTTGAAGAAAGAGTGCTTATTGCCAAACTTAACACTCAACATGGACACATTTATTATTTCAGGAATTACAGATTTCATGGCATCCAAAAAAACTACCAGTACCAATAGACTTGATGTGGGATGGGTATTGATAATAATTTAAGAAAAGTTCAATGCAAGTATTGTCAAAAAGTTTTCAATAGAGACATTTATCTTTTTAAACATTATTTAGCTTGCACTCGAAAGGATGTTGAGCCATGCCAACAAGTATATGAAGATGTGAAGAAGATGATTTTGAGTGTTTTGGTGAAAATCAAGAAGCATCTGAGAAGAAAAGAAAGGTTTTCAATATATGAGAAGAGACAGAGATACAAAAGAAGGGAATGGAATTACCTCAGTTGACAAAGGAAAGAGAACAACAACTAGAAGTGGAAGTACACAAAAAACCATCAATCAGATGCTAAAAAAAGATCTTAGAGAAGAAGCATGTCGACAAATTGCAAAGTTTTTCTATACAATTTGTAACTTTTTGGTCAATAATCCTAAAGGAACTTTTTTTTTATTTTTTTATCATTTGTAGATACTTCTAATATATCCAAGATTGCTGATAAGGTATTTGAGATGTTAGATGCTATTATGGATAGGATTGGGGAGGAAAACATGGTGCAAGTAATCAGTGATAATGCTACGATTTATAAGGAAGCAGGGAAATTATTGATGGGAAAAAGAAAAGGATTGTTTTGGACACCATGCACTGCTCATTGTATTGATTTAATTTTGAAAGATTTTGAGAAGAAACTAGAGGCCCATCAAGTAACTATTGTTAAAGGGAGGAGAAATCATCTCGTACATATATTTAAGAACTATTCTTATTTCCATGCTAAGACACTTTACAAAAGAAAAAGATTTGATCAGACTTGTTGCCACTCCATTTGCTACTACATACTTGACTCTTGGATGTTTGAATGATTGTAAGATACAATTGATGACAATGTTTACTTTCATCCGATGGAGGTCATGTAGGTTTTCAAAAATACAATTGATAAAATAGTTATGTTTTGGACATAAACTTTTGGCATAATGTCACTTTACGTATCAAGGCAAAATATCATCTAATTAAAGTTTTTCGATTAGCTGATTCAGATGAGAAACCAGCCATAGGTTTTATATATAAAGCAATAGATCAAGTAAAAAAGAAAAGATATAAGTGAATCTTTGTTCTTTCAAAAAAAGGTGTCATTTCTAATTATTTATTTAATAGAATGAGTTGATGCATAATGGTTATTTCACTTTTATATTATGTAATTTAATGTTGATGTTAACATTCTTATTTTTATCATGTTTTGTAGTTATATACCTATAAAGGATTTTATTGATGCAAAATGAGAACTTCAACTTCACAGACTTTTACATGCACCAACTTATTATTTGAATCATAATTATCATTATAATCCTAATTTAAAGTTAATGCCAACATTAAAATTGAATTATATCAATGCTTAGAAAAGATGTCTGATGCAAATGAAAGGTGCAAAATGGATTTACAACTTGATTCATTCAAGGATGCAAATGGGTTGTTTGGTATTGAGGCTACCAAAATAGCAAGGGGTAAACAAAACTCTAGCTAAATGGTGAGATTTTAATGGGGATGAATATCGAGAGCTATAAAAGTTTGCAATTCGAGTTCTAAGCATGACTTGTATTTAATGTGGATGTGAGCATAGCTACAGTGCATTTGAGATGGTAATTTTTTTTTCAAAAAAGAAATTTAATGTTTTGATATTTGATAAGAATCAACTTGATTCATTTAATGTTTTGATGTGTTATCAATTTTAATTATTTTCATAGGTTCATACGAAATAAAAAAATGGCCTTCAACAAAAAAAAATGAAAGATTTGATATGTGTAATGTGTAATTTGAAATTGAATGACAACCAAGTCAAAAGGCAAATTAATGATTTTGGTGAAGTTTTAGATGTTCTCTCAATTTGATGATGATTAGATAACTGAGGGAGAGGAACATAATGGTACATCGAACATTGATTTACTTGGTATTATTGATAGTGCAACACGAAGAAAAAATAGAAAAAAAAATGAAAGTGATAATGAAAATGTTAATGATGTTGAAATGGAGACTTATGGTATTGAAGATGATTTTGAGATTCAGAATGATATTAATCCAGATAATTTAAGAAGTTTGGAATTAAATATTGTTGATAATATTAATGCTGGGGTTGGAGCTAGTAGTAGCAATAATATTGCTAGCAGTAATAATAATATTACTTATGAATTAAATATTGCTACTACTAGCTCCAACCCCATCATTAATATTCACAACATCAGTGTTAGTATTGGTAGTAATAGTAATAATTTTTTCGATAGTAATAATTTTGATGAATATCTTAGAAACAACAAAGATAAAAGGCAATAAGTCTAATTTTAGTTTACATAGCACATCAATAGAGTGTTTGTTTTAAATTTGTTAGATTTTAACTAATAAAATTCTATGGACATAATTATTTAATTTATTTTTAAGTTATTTTAAATCATGTATGAATCTTAACTAATAAAATTCTACGAACATAATTGTATTGTATTGTATTTTTTAGATTATTTAAGGTGTTTGGTTTTTTTTCTACTGTTTGAATTTTACGATTAAACAATTCAATTTAACAATTCGTTATATTACATTTCCATGTCTTGTAAGAAAAAAACAATTTTGACAACCTTGACCCTTACCATTATTATATCAACACATGAGTAAACAACATTAACCCAGGTTCACTTTTTTTTAACGTTTTTATCTAAAACAGTTTCGTTGTTTTTTTAAGAAAAAAAAAACTAAAACAATGATATTTTGAATTTTTTTAATAAAATTTACCAGGACTCAGCTGAGTGGGTTTTTATTGAGCATTTCGAAGAAAATAAACCAAATTAATCATATTAATAAACACCGCTAACCACTATAACCAGCTGAAAGGGCAGGAAAAAAAAAGCTGTCGAAAGGAGCATGTGAAGTCAAGCAACTAAGAAAGTCTGTGACCCCCAAGAACATCAAAATGCCTTGTGATTCTAGAAATACCTGATCATCATGAGATTGCTATTCTCCAGTCTATTTCCGATTCCAATTCAAGTGCACAAACCTAACAGCCACTAAATACGTTTAGCTTAACTTTTCGACCTGGCCAGAAATGAAGCAAATACTTGCCCCCTGATAGAAACAGGCAGGCACATAGCAGACAAAGGATATAACAAAATGACTATTCATGGCATACAGACAGACCTTACAAAAACTGAAACTCTCAACTTCAAATGCAATTTCTGATCAGTGGGTACGAAAAAATGGCCCCTAAACACAGCAGCTTAAAAAAATAAAAGAAGAAATATGGACGAAAAACATACCAGGAACAAAATAATAGTTCATTCTAAATCAGATTTCCGTGAGATGAATGGAGATTCCCTCTAACACAATCCTACAAACACAACCATCCTCCATTACACAACCAAGCAGCACAGCACCCTCCCGAGGCAACAAAATTAAAAAAAAAATGCTGGAGCATATTCATGACTAATTTGGCTTCCTCATATTACGCCCAGCACGAATCACTTCATCCACCAGTAGCAATTGAGATGCGATCACAGGCCTGGAGAATTACAGCAGCATGATTATAACTAGGTTAGAAGTGTAAATGGTTCAAACCTGAAAGAACTTCATCGGGTTTCTTATAGTTTAATCATTTAGGGGAAGTTTGGCAAAACTATCTCTTTACATGTACATTTATGCAATACGTAAGCCACAGAGGTGGTAGAGGAGCTGCACCTAGGGAAGAGAGATAGGGAGAAAGAAAAGGACCAACTCAAAAGCTAGAAATTTTTGTGTACCCTGAGTTTAAGAGTTGGCGCTTGACAGAGTAGTTGTCAAAGATGCCCTCCATTTGAGGATCAAGGGTCCCACCAGTTTGGAGGTTTATTCCGACAATGTTATCCCTGCTGTGCTCTCCCTGAATAAACAAGCAAGAAAAGCTTAAATAAAAAAAGAAAAAGAAAAATATTTGGGCAAAGTGATAGTTACCGTGAGAGTAACAATCTCATCTTGAGTGTCTAGCCCAGAATTCTCTGCCAAAGTTTTGGGCACCACGAGAAGGGCATCAGCAAAAGCTTCAACACCTAGCTGAGCACGCTGTTCCAAATTTGCAAAATACCAGTTTAAAATCAACCAGCGGATAGGAATAATTACTCAAATATAGAAAACAGGCAAGCATTTACCCCTTTAACTGTTTTCTTTACTGCATTGATCAGGTGTTTTCTGGCTGCAAGTTCAAAAGCTCCTGCTCCCTGAAGAAAATAAATGACAGCATTTGAGAGGGAAAGAAATTTCTTCACTGAATCAAGTCATCGACAAATAGTTGCTTATTTGCAGAATTATACGCTAAGAATTACAACAGAAAACTTGCCGATCCTCTATCCCACCTCACCCAATCCCAAGAGGCCAATCTCGACTTTCAAGTCAATTATTTTCACCCTATAATCAAATATATTGATGTCCATAACTCCACCATGCACAAATTTCATTCTGGTTTATTTGATTGAAACCACTCTTGGTCCATAATAATGTTGTTTCCGATTGTGTCCTAGACTGCCGGTACGTAGACAAAACAGCTTTTTTATGAAGCACACTGCACTTGAGCAGAAATATAACTTGCATATACATGAACCACGTTTTAAATGTACCACAGAACTTCCAAAGCCACCATCAAAGGCTACAAGTACAGCTTTATATAAATCAGTATGCAACAATATAATCAAGCATGACTGCACATACAAATCTCATACATTTCTGCGAGCAGAACTTAAAAGTACAACAGCTTCATCTTCAATAGTATTTTTTATGAAGCACACTGCACTTGAGCAGAAATATAACTTGCATATACATGAACCACGTTTTAAATGTACCACAGAACTTCCAAAGCCACCATCAAAGGCTACAAGTACAGCTTTATATAAATCAGTATGCAACAATATAATCAAGCATGACTGCACATACAAATCTCATACATTTCTGCGAGCAGAACTTACAAGTACAACAGCTTCATCTTCAATAGTATTTTTGACTGCTCTCAAGCCATCACGAACAGCATCCTTTATTTGGGCAATTGTATGGTCATTAGGTCCTGTAACAATAAACAAAAGTTGAGTGACAATTTGTCCCTGCTAAGTTACAAAATTGCAAGACAATTATACATTTCATGCTTGAACATAAATGAGTACATCTTTCAACCTGATGGCTAAATGGCCTAAGAGGAGCAATTAAAACAAACAAGAAAAAATCATCTGATAGCATTTAGAACAAATGAAAATAAAAATTGCAAACATTTGCTGAGGACTTGGATACGCTTCTATACCTTTTATTAAGATAGTGCAAGAATGAGGGTTTTTAACATTTTCAACAAATGTATACTTCTCTTCACCAAGGACGTGCTCATAAACCAGTCCAGCCCAACCAAGGCAATCAGGAGTTAAGCTATCAACAGAATTCAAACCCTCTCCTCCACAGGCCAAAACCAGGCGTTCCGTATTTCTCCTCTTTCGCTCGTCGAAGGGCAATTATCTGCAAAACATAAGAAAGCAGATCAGCCCCATTTTAGATAACAACATCAGGACAAGCAGGTAGACTAACCAGATATCAAACTAGCATTAGTCATCTTATATATCATTAGGTACCATGTAGAAAGGAATCTAATTCAGGACAATGCATTTTAAAAGCCAAGTCTTGCTTGTAACCATCCAAAACTGGAGCCACATACGGTGGCAGGTATGGCAGATATTCCAGCCATATTTACAATCTAAACTATAATGAAAAAACATTTCAAGTCTCCATTCCTGCATCCATAATTTCACAAAATCAAGAGAATTACAGTAGTATGAAATGGTTCTTGCACCCTCTTTTCCATGCATGAATGGAAAAGAGATGGATGCATGGATGGATGGATGGATGGATGGATGCATGCATGCATGCATGTATGTATGTAAGAACTCCTTTGAATATTGTACCTCCATCAAACTTAAGCCTTCTTGCTTATTTGCTTTCAATAATTATTTCAGTCAATATATGGCATGATTTCACAACATTAAAAATAAAACATGAGAGATGGAAGGCTTCCAAAATGTGCAACCAATTGTGATCACAAGCAATCATTATAACATGGTGTTATCTCATTAAAACTTCTCTTTATGATTAAGGGTGCATTTGGTACAAGGTTAAGAAAAGAGGATGTATTGTCACAAAAGCAAATGGTAAAGGCATAACAATGTTTGGTAGGAGCTTCACAAACAAGCTTACATAGACCCAATGGAAATTACATGAAGAAAAAAATAAAACAATGTGCTTCATAAGGTGTAAGTAAACAGTAAAAGATAGAAAATGTGGCTTATAAATTTGAAGAAGGCAGAAAGATGAACCCAACCACATTCCACCCTAGTTAAAAGCCTTTCCCTTCTTGTCCCAAGGTTTACAATTACACCCTCTTGGAGGGTAGCTAATAATCCCTGAATCATTCCCCCTCTCATAATATTTCCAACAAACAAAATCCATCATTGTAGTAACATTTAATCCCTACTCATGCCATACACGATAAGAGAAAATGGAATGAAAGACAACACCCAATACTAACACATAAACATGATTTGCAGCAAACTGAAGTGAATTTATTGCATCAAGTAGCTAATTATTACTTGCATTCAATCACTCAGGAAAAGAATATAATTGTTTCGTGACTTACCCCTGCTCGTGCAAGAAGGTCCAGTGATGGAGGATCAATTCCCTTTTGATTAATAACCACAAAATTGTTGTCTGGAAGAGCAACAGTACAAGCAGCACTTCAGAAACCAACATGTTGGCAGGGACAGTAACATGAACATAAAATGTATTGAACATGTAACTTAACCTTATCTTTTAGTTCAATAATTTTTCTTACTCTTTCATCGACCTGACGCCTTTCAGCTGCAACCATTGCCTCCCTCTGCTCTGCATTTGAGTAGAAAAATCCTGCATTTATTTCATTGTGGAAAAAAAGTATTAGCTTCCAATGAACTGAAACAGACCACAGCACTATCTACAGAGTTCCTGATATATCATGTTCAACATCAATTCCAATCAAATTCAAATAGACACGATGAATACCTTTTCTCGTATTCCAAAGAGACATTGCATGTCAGGATAAAACAGTTTTCTGCCCGTCTTTTCATATCAGGATGCCTAGAACCATGATCAAGAACAAGACCTTCAACCTGGAAGACAGAACAAGTAAATCAGGGTCCATTGTTTTTCGAAAAGAAGAGAAGTTATCTGCAAAAGACAAAAAACAGTGTTGTCAAAGGCAGCAGGTGCTAAAAGGCACCAAAAGCCTGTAAAATGCCTAAGGCACTAGGCGCTTGCCCAAATGAACCAAGGCAATATGCTATAAATTAAAAAATATATATATTATATTATTGATTTCTAAAATATATATCTTTCCAATTACATCATTAGAATATTAAAGAGAAGATATAAAATACCATTGCATGGTCATATAAAGTAATATTTTTCACCTTAAAACAAAATATGATAATTTAAAGTAGTATGTAGCCAAATAGATTGAAAGGCAAACCAAATATCACCATCATTATTCATTAATCTTCAAAAACATCTTCATCCATGCTATCCTCTCCTTGATGTCCATAGCTCTTGTTTGTGCTTTGACGCATTCCTGATGATTGTGCAGACACTTTTCCCCTGCAATTGCACTGGTTTGATCTGATTCCTCTGTCAAGACAGCTAGCTTCTTTGCATTGAAACTCTGCTTTTTTGTCTCAGGCTTCCTTGAATTAGAAATGTCCGAAAGTGGTTTTCTGTCAGCAGTTTGCCATTTCCCTGGTGCTTTCGAGATACTTTTCATCTTGCTTGTATCATGTGGAATTCGAGAGGCAACAGCCTTCATTGAATTTGACAAATCACCGAGAGGTGTCCGTCTACTCACTAATGATGCCATTCGTGCTGTAAACGAGTTCAAGGAAATATTCTGAAAAAGCATTGGCACTGATTTATTCCCAAGATAAACCATGTAAAATAAGGAAAGGATGACAGATTTATACCATAATTTCAGTTTCAAAATGTAACTAAGAAAAAAAAGTTATCCCCAGGAGCACAACCCCCCATGAAGCAAGTCAGATCAAACAAGCTAAACTCTAGGACAAATACTCCCACAACATTTCCTGAAATTCTTAGAATCTGTACCAGAACAAACCTGGAAGAGCAACAGTACAAGCAGCACTTCAGAGACCAACATGTTGGCAGGGACAGTACCATGAACATAAAATGTATTGAACATGTAACTTAACCTTATCTTTTAGTTCAATAATTTTTCTAACTCTTTCATCGACCTGACGCCTTTCAGCTACAACCATTCCCTCCCTCTACTCTGCATTTGATTAGAAAAATCCTGCATTTATTTCACTGTGGAAAAAAAGGCAAAAAACAGTGTTGTCAAAGGCAGCAGGCGCTAAAAGGTACCAAGCCTGTAAAATGCCCAAGGCACTAGGTGCTTGCCCAATTGAACCAAGGCAATATGCTATAAATTAAAAAAAATATATATATATTATATTATAGATTTCTAAAATATATATCTTTCCAATTACATCATTAGAATATTAAAGAGAAGATATAAAATACCATTGCATGGTCATATAAAGTTATATTTTTCACCTTTAAAACAAAATATGATAATTTAAAGTAGCATGTATCCAAATAGATTAAAAGGCAAACCAAATATCACCATCATTATTCATTAATCTTCAAAAACATCTTCATCCATGCTATCCTCTCCTTCACTTGAATCCTCCATTTCATGATTGTAATTGATATCCTCATCACTCAAACCATACTGCATTTTTTGGAGAAAATTAAAGTATTATATGTACAAATGTGATGTTCTCCAACTCCCAAGGTTGAAACGTGAAAGTGTGGATGGTGTTTCTCTTCTAAATGTCCTTCATTGTCTCACAGTTTAATGATTTATTTTAATTTTTTTACCCTAATTTTTGTTTTTTTCAAAAATACCCTTAAGTTGCTTCTTCTGGCTAATTAAAAAAATGGACAAATAGGTCAAAACATAAATCATTAAAAAAAAAGAAAAAGAAAAATTCAACATAAAGGGAAGAACTTCAAGCAAGAGCTAGCCATAGTGCCTTGCACCCCACTCCCAAGGCGCTCACCTAGGTGGCACCTCATTGAAATCCAATGCCATAGGCTAATAAAGGCGTTGGGGCCTCACCTCGCCTAGAGTGCCTATGCAAGTGCCACCTCAATGCCTCTTGACAACATTGGTGAAAATTATAACAAAATAGAGATAAAAAAATGAACAATAACTAAAACTTGTCCAATCCATAAACCTGGGATTTTTTGAACTCAAACCAATCGTCAATTTCCTGGAAAGTTAACCTAATCTAACATAGCAGCATTGAGAAAAATCTAACAAGTAGCATTATTTTACTGAATAAAGGTTGAATAATAGAAAAGAGCAGTGCATTCCATTGAATGCCAATGCTAGACACATCTCATTAAAAAAAATGATTCTGTTTCATATGGAAGAGTTTTTGAGGATCTATGACCCCTCAATCTTAATCTTGAAGGACCTCTATTCAATATGATTTAAATAATTAACCATCATTGGTGAAAACCTTGTTGTGCCGAAACAAAACCTAAGGTTATAAAGAACCTAACTAGATAAATTAACTTGAGAAAGCGTTTGAAACATTCATTCTTGAAGCTCAACTATATCAGTCAATCAGGAAATTTGGAGCTGTAAGACAATTTCAACACATCCCAGGTGAAAATATTCCACAGGAATCCAGATAAAATGAAAAAAAAAAAAAAGATTAACTTACAAGCCTTGTGTCAACATCAAATTTATGACGCATGTGCATAATCTCCACCATAAATAGATCAATGGCTTCCTCAGGCTTTCGAATACAGAGCACCTGTACAAACAAGTAAAACATAGTTAATTCAAAAATAGAAGCTGTCAAAATCTGACTTAAACGTCTTCTTTCCAACAGCCTCAAGATATCAGCACCACTGACTACACTTACCGAATTGACAGCTACGTCAGTTAGCTGATCCACCAAAGCTGCATAAGAGAATAGGATCAACTTTAAATAATATCCAAGTAAGTTATAAAATGAAGAGTAAACTGATGAATAAAAATTACCTTTGTCCTTATTGTTGTTCTAGCCACCATTTTTAGAATTTCCCTGTCAAGTTCGTCACCCATCACCACTGGAGTCTTAAAGTTTTCAAGAAAATGGAGAGTAGCTCTTTTGGCAATCTCAAAACCATCAACCAAGACACGTGGATGCATCCCTGAAGGAAAAAAAACACCCACGAATAAAATATAAAAGTTACCTCAGATAAGCAATAAATAAACCATATGAGCCTGTTCCTGATTTTCTGAAATGAAACTCACGACTAAGCACAAAGCATCCCTTTTCCAATAACTAGAAGGCAAAAATGAAAGAACCACCATGATAGAACTATTTTTACCATCAGATAAAACAAGCACAACACAGATGCAACCCTTGAACAGAACCAACTTCACTATTTTAAATTCAATTATTCCAAGGTCAAATACACATGAACTTGCAAATTTCTATTCTTGCCTCTACGACGAGCAAACACAACACAGATGCAACCCTTGAACAGCACCAACTTAATTGAAACTTTAGCGCATTAGAATCTAACACCTTTCACTATCATGTCTTGTCAGAACATGGCTTTCTTTATTTAGGGCTCTAAACATTTGAAAAAATTATGACTCAAGAATAGAAAGGAAAAGCAAGCATAAAATGAGAAATAACAGAAAACTCAAAAGTATAAAACTCAAGAAAGAGAAAGAATATGTAACAAAGATAGCTCAAACTAGATAGCTTCACCAACCTTCATCCATGTACCGTTCAGATTGCTTCATAAGCTCTCCAATAAAGATCACAGTAGATGTCATACCATCTCCGCTTATATCATCTTGGGCAACGGCTGTCCTTGCAATCATAATGGCAGTCGGGTTTTGAATTTACTGAAATCTTCAAAAAATTCAATCAAATTAAAAAAAAAAAGGGCCATTAGACTCTCATTGTTCTTTAAAACCTCAGATAGCATACCCATCGGCCTTTAAGATCTAACTCAGCATTTAGAATCTAAAGTTGCTTTTAGTTGCTCCTAGAGCTCATTTCTCAAGGCAGACTCACTTAAAAGAGAAAAAAATAAAAGAAAGGTATAAAACCCAAACTCTGCCTTTAATCACAACTAATCCAGATCGAGAAAACCAAAGAAAAAAAACACAAACCATTTCTTTCAAAAGAGTATTTCCATCTTTAGTCAGCTTTATATCTCCAGCACCACCAACAAGCCTAAGAAACACAAAAACACAAAGTAATTAAATCTCAGAAACACAAAACAAATTACAAGAGAAAACAAAAACAAAAGACGAAAAAGCGAGAGAGTTACATCTTGATGGTGCCTTTGGGGCCGAGATTGGATTTGAGAACATCTTGCAAGCCTTTAGCGGCATTGATGTTCATGTGAAGCGCCGCCAATTTGTTGAGAACCTCCGCATTAGGGTTTAATACTTTTAGCGACATTTTTCTCTTTCAAAATAAAAGAGAGGGAGAGTATGGAACTGTAGCGATATCAATGCTTTGGCAACTCTGGGGTTTCTATCAACTTAAAGCTGATGCAGCAGTCAAGATCCTTCCAGTCCCTATAATTCATTTGTGATATTGGCGTTCTGAAAGGAGATGGAGAATCAAGATTGAATTCCCAAGATTGATCTTTAGGGAGCTGCTCGACCTTCGCTTCCAGTTGCAAGGGCCTAGGGGGGGCTCTGAGCATTACATAGAAACCAATATTTTTGTTTAGATAATTCATTGAAGACAAAGTTTATGAAGCAAGAAAGAGAGACCCAAATGAAGAAACGAAGAAAGAGAAATAAGCAAAGTGACCTTCATTTTTGTAATTGATGCCAGCGGTGAACATGGTGCTGCCAACTGCTTGGAAAAATCTGGACAAAATAATAAAATGTGAACTGAATTTTACAAGGAAAGATTCTGCAGTGATTATAAGCAGAAGAATGTTAAGTTTCCATTACCATCTTTTAGTCCAATTGATTGCAGAAACTCATTGATGTCCATGGCTCTTGTTTGTGCTTTGACGCATTCCTGATGGTTGTGCAGACACTTTTCCCCTGCAATTGCACTGGTTTGATCTGATTCCTCTGTCAAGACAGGTAGCTTCTTTGCATTGAAACTCTGCTTTTTTGTCTCAGGCTTCCTTGAATTAGAAATTTCCGAAAGTGGTTTTCTGCCAGCAGTTTGCCATTTCCCTGGTGCTTTCGAGATACTTTTCATCTTGCTTGCATCATGTGGAATTCGAGAGGCAACAGCCTTCATTGAATTTGACAAATCACCGAGAGGTGTCCGTCTACTCACTAATGATGCCATTCGTGCTGTAAACGAGTTCAAGGAAATATTCTGAAAAAGCATTTGCACTGATTTATTCCCTAGATAAACAATGTAAAATTAGGAAAGGATGACAGATTTATACCATAAATTCAGTTTCAAAATGTAACTAAGAAAAAAAAGTTATCCCCGGGAGCACAACCCCCCATGAAGCAAGTCAGATCAAACAAGCTAAACTCTAGGACAAATACTCCCACAACATTTCCTGAAATTCTTAGAATCTCCATAGCTCTACCAAGCATGGTATATGTAGCCAAAATAGATTGAAAGGCAAACCAAATATCACCATCATTATTCATTAATCTTCAAAAACATCTTCATCCATGCTATCCTCTCCTTGATGTCCATAGCTCTTGTTTGTGCTTTGACGCATTCCTGATGATTGTGCAGACACTTTTCCCCTGCAATTGCACTGGTTTGATCTGATTCCTCTGTCAAGACAGCTAGCTTCTTTGCATTGAAACTCTGCTTTTTTGTCTCAGGCTTCCTTGAATTAGAAATGTCCGAAAGTGGTTTTCTGCCAGCAGTTTGCCATTTCCCTGGTGCTTTCGAGATACTTTTCATCTTGCTTGTATCATGTGGAATTCGAGAGGCAACAGCCTTCATTGAATTTGACAAATCACCGAGAGGTGTCCGTCTACTCACTAATGATGCCATTCGTGCTGTAAACGAGTTCAAGGAAATATTCTGAAAAAGCATTGGCACTGATTTATTCCCAAGATAAATCATGTAAAATAAGGAAAGGATGACAGATTTATACCATAATTTCAGATTTGATGACAGATTTATACCATAATTTCAGTTTCAAAATGTAACTAAGAAAAAAAAGTTATCCCCAGGAGCACAACCCCCCATGAAGCAAGTCAGATCAAACAAGCTAAACTCTAGGACAAATACTCCCACAACATTTCCTGAAATTCTTAGAATCTCCATAGCTCTACCAAGCATGGTATATGTAAACATACACTAATTGTCAAGAAGATGGACGAATTCATGTAACAAATTCATCAAGAATCTCCATGGCATTGATCGCATATCATACTTTCGTTATTTTGAATCCTCTATCAAACAGAATGTAGCATGAAATAGGAGACCATGCGATCTGCAAGAGATTTGGAATCACACATGCAAGCGAAAATGAAAATAGATTGTGAAAGCAAGAAACAAGATTTCCCAAATCTAAAGACAAGAACAGGCAATCCATTAAGGGAAGGGAATAAAGAAAAAGAACAAAAACTTGTTAAGAGTTTACAAGTAGTAATCTGTCAAATATTTGTTAAGACTTATTAGTCTCTATCTATATAAAGATTAATCACAGGAAAACATAATAGAGTACAAGACCCATCAACTTAAAAAATTCTTCACATATATTTATGATTCAAATAACAATAGAAAAGTTGTTTGTTCGCCGAGAAAACAGATATAATTTACTTCTAAGAAAATAAAAAATTAAAATCTCTACTTCACACACAAACAAAAAAAAATCACAGGAAAACATAATAGAATACAAGACCCATCAACTTAAAAAATTCTTTACATATATTTATGATTCAAATAACAATAGAAAAGTTGTTTGTTCGCCGAGAAAAGAAAACAGATAAAATTTACTTCTAAGAAAACAAAAAACTTAAAATCTCTACTTCACACACAAACAAACAAAAATGATTCGTAATGAACAAATTTAGACCGGATTATACAGCCAATATGATAACTTGAACAAATCGAGAATAACTAGCACATCAATACCAAGAAAGTATACGTGTAATAGGATAGGTTAAGAAAAAATTAGGGGTTTTCAAAGTAAATACAAGAAAACAAAATCGATTTCATGAATTTAAAACGCAATCTCAGGTATTAGAAAGTGAAATTACATCTGAGAAGTTGCGTTGAGACTACTGATCGATGATCGGCTTTTGATCTCTGAATTTTATTTTTTTTTAGGCGCAGAGAGGTTTTTTTAAGAGGGAAGAAGATTGTGAAAAGGGAAGAAGATTGTGAGTGTGAGAGAGAGATGACCGTTGCTATTATAGTGAGAGCGAATTTCGTAAGCAAATATGACCCGTTGGAAAGACAAGTTTTGGTTTGTGCTGCTTCGCACTAAACGTCAGCGTTTTCAATCGATTAAATTAAAGTAACCGTAAGTCTTTTGTTTGCAAATATTTTTTTTAATCATGGAATAATGCTACTTTATTAAAGCACAAAAAATGCAAAATACAAATGTTATTTTAAGAACTTGATGGCTATGGAAATTACAGCTTGTTAGTTAAAAAAGAATAAAATAAAACAAAATAATCAATGATGGTGATAAAAGATAAATCTTGTATAATTAATTCAGAAACTCGAAACCCACTAAAATCATTCATGACTCGGTGAACTCGTTTAGAATTGTAAAATTAGTAAACTCGAAATGATTTTACGATCCCACCGTGTGCAAGTTAATCAAATTTTCCCTATTCTTCTTGCTCTATCTCCTCTCCTCTCTTGCCCTCATTTACCTTTCTCTTTTGCAAATCGCAACCCAAGCAACAACAGGAGTTTGTCAATCATCATCTCTCATCTGTAAGCTCGCCATCGTCGGTCCTTTTGTGCAGGTGGTGCTCTATTGCTCTCTATTTTGAGTCTTCGACAACCAACAACTCAGCAAGGTTAATTTTCTAATTCCTTAACTTCTGTAATCTGCATTTCTCCTTCTCTACAATATGCGCTTGCCATTACCGGTTATCGATTTTCAGCTGCCATTCCTTATAGAAGGATAAGGATCTCCAGTTAGAACATATTCCTCCTTTAGGTTCAAGGGCTTAAAAGAAAAGAAAAAAAACAGCTAGGGAAGCTTTTACCTACTTTGCTATATGTTAATCCAATCTCTCCAACACGTCTCTAGCTACCTCCACGTTTCTGAGGGAAAATCCATATTGTCCGTAGCTAGGTCTTCGTGGGCAGGGAATGGCACTCAGCAAAGCCATATTCCCCCCTTGAAATGTAATCTAGAAACCCTTTGTTGTTGACTAGAATGCTCCGATCCCTCTTTGATATGCTTCTTATGCTACCATTTCATGCTTGATTTTAAGAGCTGATGTCATCCTCAACTAAGATCAAAGTTGTTTTACACCATATATTAAGATTAAATAATCGAAATGAAAATGTGGGCTATCGGATCACAAAACTCATTAGAAAGTCTTGTGTGATTTACTTTTTTTGAAAGACGACTCTCAACCCCCAGTTTTGCTAGGTTCACACGACTGTTCTGGTCGTTCCCTGGGTAGGAAAAATCAAAATAATTTATCTTATGCAAAGTAATTCAAATCAGCATTCACTAGTCGAAAAAATTTGAGGGTCATTGCCAGCATTCTCTTGCTATATTAATGAGCTTTATCATTGCTTATTTGCTAGAAGTAAGATGCATTCAAACATGTGTGTGTGTGTGTGTGTGTTAACATTACACAATTGAATCCTCAAAATGAAATTGGAAGCGCGCAAGACTGAGCTGGAAAGCAAAGATTTTGTCACAAGTGAAATAGACGAGCTAAATCCCCTGTCAAATACTATTCACATCGAGAAAAATTCTCCAATTGACATCAAGGAACATGTATAGAGTCTGGAGACATAGATGTCACTTGAAGGAGGCTTGAATTTAGCAAGATTGTTTTGAGCATTCCTTTTGCTATTATTGCATTAATGATTTGGGTCTAAGTTTTTTTCTGTTCTTTTATTGATGAACTTTTCTTTATCTCTTTTCAGTTTATACTTAATTGAAGAGAACATTTTAATATTTTGAAGAAAGAGTGCTTCATGCCAAACTTAACACTCAACATGGACACATTTATTATTTCAGGGAATTGCAGATTTCATGGCATACAAAAAAACTACCAGTAGCAACAGACTTGATGTGGGATAGTAGCATGGTATAGGTATTGATAATAATTTAAGAAAAGTTCAATGCAAGTATTGTCAACAAGTTTTTAGTGGAGGCATTTATCTTTTGAAACATTATTTAGCCTGCACTCGAAAGGATGTTGAGCCATGCCAACAAGTATATGAAGATGTGAAGAAGATGATTTTGAGTGTTTTGGTGAAAAACAAGAAGCATCTGAGAAGAAAAGAAAGGTTTTTCAATATATGAGAAGAGACAGAGATACAAAAGAACGGAATGGAATTACCTCAGTTGACAAAGAAAAGAGAATAACAACTAGAAGTGGAAGTACACAATCAGATGCTAAAAAAGATCTTAAAGAAGAAGCATGTCAGCAAATTGCAAGGTTTTTTTACACCAGTGCGATTTCATTTAATTGTGTGAAAAACCCTGAGTTTGTTAAAGCACTTGAATTGGTTGCAAAGCATGGGCAAGGTTTTAAGCCTCCATCTTACCATGATAATAGAGAGAAGTATTTGAAGCAAGAATTAGATCACCCAATGAATTTACTTAAGGAGTACACGCTTGAATGAAAAAAAACAAATTGCTCAATAATGTCTGATGGACGGACTAATAAGTAAAGACGTCCTATTTGTAACTTTTCGGTCAATAATCCTAATGGAACTTCTTTTTTTATCATTTGTAGATACTTCTAATATATCCAAGACTGCTGATAAGGTATTTGAGATGTTGGATGTTATTATGGATAGGATTGGGGAGGAAAACATGGTGCAAGTAATCAGTGATAATGCTACGAATTATAAGGAAGCAGGGAAATTATTGGTGGGAAAAAGAAAAGGATTGTTTTGGACACCATGCACTGTTCATTGTATTGATTTGATATTGAAAGATTTTGAGAGAAAACTAGAGGTCCATCAAGTAACTATTGTTAAGGGGAGGAGAAATCACCTCGTACATATATTTAAGAACTATTCTTATTTCAATGCTAAGACACTTTAAAAAGGAAAAGATTTGATCAGACTTGTTGCCACTCGATTTGCTACTACATACTTGACTCTTGGATGTTTGAATGATTGTTAGATACAATTGATGACAATGTTTACTTTCATCCAATGTAGGTCATGTAGGTTTTCAAAAATACAATTGATAAAATAGTTATGTTTTAGACATAAACTTTTGGCATAATGTCACTTTATGTATGAAGGCAACATATCCTCTAATTAAAGTTCTTCGATTAGTTGATTCAGATGAGAAACCAGCCATAGGTTTTATATATAAAGCAATAGATCAAGTGAATCTTTGTTCTTTGAAAAAAAGGTGTCATTTCTAATTATTTATTTAATAGAATGAGTTGATGCATAATGGTTATTTCACTTTTATATTAAGTAATTTAATGTTGATGTTAACATTCTTATTTTTATCATGTTTTATAGTTATATACCTATAAAAGATTTTATTGATGCAAGATGAGAACTTCAACTTCACAGACTTTTAACTGTTTTCATAGTTATATACCTATAAAAATTTGAGGGTCATTGCCAGCATTCTCTAGCAATATTAATGAGCTTTATCATTGCTTATTTGCTAGAAGTAAGACGCATTCAAACATGTGTGTGTGTGTGTTAACATTACACAATTGAATCCTCAAAATGAAATTGGAAGCGCACAAGACTGAGCTGGAAAACAAAGATTTTGTCACAAGTGAAATAGACGAGCTAAATCCCCTGTCAAATACTATTCACATCAAGAAAAATTCTCCAATTGACATCAAGGAACATGTATAGAGTCTGGAGACATAGATGTCACTTGAAGGAGGCTTGAATTTAGAAAGATTGTGTTGAGCATTCCTTTTTCTATTAATGCATTAATGATTTGGGTCTAAGTTTTTTTCTGTTCTTTTATTGATGAACTTTTCTTTATCTCTTTTCAGTTTATACTTAATTGAAGAGAACATTTTAATATTTTGAAGAAAGAGTGCTTCCTGCCAAAATTAACACTCAACATGGACACATTTATTATTTCAGGGAATTGCAGATTTCATGGCATACAAAAAAACTACCAGTAGCAACAGACCTGATGTGGGATGGTAGCATGGTATAGGTATTGATAATAATTTAAGAAAAGTTCAATGCAAGTATTGTCAACAAGTTTTCAGTGGAGGCATTTATCTTTTTAAACATTATTTAGCCTGCACTCGAAAGGATGTTGAGCCATGCCAACAAGTATATGAAGATGTGAAGAAGATGATTTTGAGTGTTTTGGTGAAAATCAAGAAGCATCTGAGAAGAAAAGAAAGGTTTTTCAATATATGAGAAGAGACGAAGATACAAAAGAAGGGAATGGAATTACCTCAGTTGACAAAGAAAAGAGAATAACAACTAGAAGTGGAAGTACACAATCAGATGCTAAAAAAGATCTTAAAGAAGAAGCATGTCAGCAAATTGCAAGGTTTTTCTACACTAGTGCGATTTCATTTAATTGTGTGAAAAACCCTGAGTTTGTTAAAGCACTTGAATTGGTTGCAAAGCATGGGCAAGGTTTTAAGCCTCCATCTTACCATGATAATAGAGAGAAGTACTTGAAGCAAGAATTAGATCACACAATGAATTTACTTAAGGAGTACACGCTGGAATGGAAAAAAACAAGTTGCTCAATAATGTCTGATGGACAGACTAATATGTAAAGACGTCCTATTTGTAACTTTTCGGTCAATAATCCTAATGGAACTTCTTTTTTTTATCATTTGTAGATACTTCTAATATATCCAAGACTGCTGATAAGGTATTTGAGATGTTGGATGTTATTATGGATAGGATTGGGGAGGAAAACATGGTGCAAGTAATCAGTGATAATGCTACGAATTATAAGGAAGCAGGGAAATTATTGGTGGGAAAAAGAAAAGGATTGTTTTGGACACCATGCACTGTTCATTGTATTGATTTGATATTGAAAGATTTTGAGAGGAAACTAGAGGTCCATCAAGTAACTATTGTTAAGGGGAGGAGAAATCACCTCGTACATATATTTAAGAACTATTCTTATTTCAATGCTAAGACACTTTAAAAAGGAAAAGATTTGATCAGACTTGTTGCCCCTCGATTTGCTACTACATACTTGACTCTTGGATGTTTGAATGATTGTTAGATACAATTGATGACAATGTTTACTTTCATCCAATGTAGGTCATGTAGGTTTTCAAAAATACAATTGATAAAATAGTTATGTTTTAGACATAAACTTTTGGCATAATGTCACTTTATGTATGAAGGCAACATATCCTCTAATTAAAGTTCTTCGATTAGTTGATTCAGATGAGAAACCAGCCATAGGTTTTATATATAAAGCAATAGATCAAGTGAATCTTTGTTCTTTGAAAAAAAGGTGTCATTTCTAATTATTTATTTAATAGAATGAGTTGATGCATAATGGTTATTTCACTTTTATATTATGTAATTTAATGTTGATGTTAACATTCTTATTTTTATCATGTTTTATAGTTATATACCTATAAAGGATTTTATTGATGCAAGATGAGAACTTCAACTTCACAGACTTTTACATGCACCAGCTTATTATTTGAATCATCATTATCATTATAATCTTAATTTAAAGTTAATGTCAACATTAAAATTGGATTATATCAATGCTTAGAAAAGATGTCTAACGCAAATGAAAGGTGTAAAATTGATTTACACTTTATTCATTCAAGGATGCAAATGGGTTGTTTGGTATTGAGGCTACGAAAATAACAGGGGATAAACAAAACTCTAGCTAAATGGTGAGATTTTAATGGGGATGAATATCGAAAGCTACAAAAGTTTGCATTTCGAGTTCTAATCTTGACTTGTATTTAATCTGGATGTGAGCGTAACTGCAGTGCATTTGAGATGATAATATTATTTCAAAAAAGAAATATAATGTTTTGATATTTGATAAGAATCTTATATGTTATCAATTTTAACTGTTTTCATAGGTTCATATGAAATAAAGAAATCGCCTTCAACAAAAAAAAAATGAAAGATTTGATATTTGTAATGTGTAATTTGAAATTGAATGATAACCAAGTTTTAGATGATCTCTCAATTTGATGATGATTGGATAACCGAGGGAGAGGAACATAATGGTTCATCAAACATTGATTTACTTGGTATTATTGATAGTGCAACACGAAGAAAAAATAGAAAAAAAAATGAAAGTGATAATAAAATTTTTAATGATGTTGATAATATTAATGTTAGGGTTGGAGCTAGTAGTAGCAATAATATTCACAACATTAGTGTTAGTATCAGTAGTAGTAGTAGTAATAATAATCCTTTCGATAATAATAATTTTGATAAATATCTTAGAAACAACAAAGATAAAAGGCAATAAACTTGATTTTAGTTTACATGGCACACCAGTAGAGTGTTTGATTTTTTTCTACGGTTTTATTATGATTTTTTTTACCAAAATATTATATTTATAATTTAACGATTCAACAATTCAATTTAACAATTCGTTATATTACATTTCCATATCTTGTCAAAAAAACAATTTTGACAACCTTGACCCTTACCATTATTATATCAACTCATGAGTCAACAACTTTAATCCAGGTTCACTTCTTTTTAACGTTTTTATCTAAAAGAGTTTCATATTTTTTTTTAAGAAAAAAAATACTAAAACAATTTAACAATTAGTTATATTACATTTCCATGTCTTGTAAAAAAAAAAAACAATTTTGACAACCTTGACCCTTACCATTATTATATCAACTCATGAGTCAACAGCTTTAACCCAGGTTCACTTCTTTTTAATGTTTTTATCTAAAAGAGTTTCGTTTAACCATTATAACCAGCTGAAAGGGCAGAAAAAAAAGCTGTCGAAAGGAGCATGTCAGGTCAAGCAACTAAGAAAGTCAGAGCATCAAAATGCCTTGTGATTCTAGAAATACCTGATCATCATGGGATTGCTATTCTCCAGTCTATTTCCGATTCCAATTCAAGTGCACAAACCTAACAGCCACTAAATACGTTTAGCTTAACTTTTCGACCTGGCCAGAAATGAAGCAAATACTTGCCCCCTGATAGAAACAGGCAGGCACATAGCAGACAAAGGATATAACAAAATGACTATACATGGCATACAGACAGACCTTACAAAAATTGAAACTCTCAACTTCAAATGCAATTTCTGATCAGTGGGTACGAAAAAATGGCCCCTAAACACAGCAGCTTAAAAAAAAAAGAAGAAATATGGACGAAAAACATACCAGGAACAAAATAATAGTTCATTCTAAATCAGATTTCCATGAGATGAATGCAGATTCCCTCTAACACAATCCTACAAACACAACCATCCTCCATTACACATCCAAGCAGCACAGCACCCTCCCGAGGCAACAAAATTATAAAAAAAAAATGCTGGAGCATATTCATGACTAATTTGGCTTCCTCATATTACGCCCAGCACGAATCACTTCATCCACCAGTAGCAATTGAGATGCGATCACAGGCCTGGAAAATTACAGCAGCATGATTATAACTATGTTAGAAGTGTAAAAAGTTCAAACCTGAAAGAACTTCATCGGGTTTCTTATAGTTTAATCATTTAGGGGCAGTTTGGCAAAAGTATCTCTTTACATGTACATTTATGCAATACGTAAGCCACAGAGGTGGTAGAGGAGCTGCACCTAGGGAAGAGAGATAGGGAGAAAGAAAAGGACCAACTAAAAAGCTAGAAATTTTTGTGTACCCTGAGTTTAAGAGTTGGCGCTTGACAGAGTAGTTGTCAAAGATACCCTCCATTTGAGGATCAAGGGTCCCACCAGTTTGGAGGTTTATTCCTACAATGTTATCCCCCTGCTGTGCTCTCCCCCTGAATAAACAACCAAGAAAAGCTTAAATAAAAAAAGAAAAAGAAAAAGATTTGGGCAAAGTGATAGTTACCGTGAGAGTAACAATCTCATCTTGAGTGTCTAGCCCAGACTTCTCTGCCAAAGTTTTGGGCACCACGAGAAGGGCATCAGCAAAAGCTTCAACACCTAGCTGAGCACGCTGTTCCAAATTTGCAAAATACCAGTTTAAAATCAACCAGCGGATAGGAATAATTACTCAAATATAGAAAACAGGCAAGCATTTACCCCTTTAACTGTTTTCTTTACTTCATTGATCAGGTGTTTTCTGGCTGCAAGTTCAAAAGCTCCTGCTCCCTGAAGAAAATAAATGACATCATTTGAGAGGGAAAGAAATTTCTTCACTGAATCAAGTCATCGACAAATAGTTGCTTATTTGCAGAATTATACGCTAAGAATTACAACAGAAAACTTGCCAATCCTCTATACCTCACCCAATCCCAAGAGGCCAATCTCAACTTTCAAGTCAATTATTTTCACCCTACAATCAGATATATTGATGTCCGTAACTCCACCATGCACAAATTTCATTCTGGTTTATTTGATAGAAGCCACTCTTGGTCCATAATAATGTTGTTTTTGATTGTGTCCTAGACTGCCGGTACGTAGACAAAACAGCTTTTTTATGAAGCACACTGCACTTGAGCAGAAATATAACTTGCATATACATGAACCACGTTTTAAATGTACCACAGAACTTCCAAAGCCACCATCAAAGGCTACAAGTACAGCTTTATATAAATCAGTATGCAACAATATAATCAAGCATGACTGCACATACAAATCTCATACATTTCTGCGAGCAGAACTTACAAGTACAACAGCTTCATCTTCAATAGTATTTTTTATGAAGCACACTGCACTTGAGCAGAAATATAACTTGCATATACATGAACCACGTTTTAAATGTACCACAGAACTTCCAAAGCCACCATCAAAGGCTACAAGTACAGCTTTATATAAATCAGTATGCAACAATATAATCAAGCATGACTGCACATACAAATCTCATACATTTCTGCGAGCAGAACTTACAAGTACAACAGCTTCATCTTCAATAGTATTTTTGACTGCTCTCAAGCCATCACGAACAGCATCCTTTATTTGGGCAATTGTATGGTCATTAGGTCCTGTAACAATAAACAAAAGTCGAGTGACAATTTGTCCCTGCTAAGTTACAAAATTGCAAGACAATTATACATTTCATGCTTGAACATAAATGAGTACATCCTTCAACCTGATGGCTAAATGGCCTATGAGAAACAATTAAAACAAACAAGAAAAAATCATCTGATAGCATTTAGAACAAATGAAAATAAAAATTGCAAACATTTGCTGAGGACTTGGATACGCTTCTATACCTTTTATTAAGATAGTGCAAGAATGAGGGTTTTTAACATTTTCAACAAATGTATACTCTTCACCAAGGACGTGCTCATAAACCAGTCCAGCCCAACCAAGGCAATCAGGAGTTAAGCTATCAACAGAATGCAAACCCTCTCCTCCACAGGCCAAAACCAGGCGTTCCGTATTTCTCCTCTTTTGCTCGTCGAAGGGCAATTATCTGCAAAACATAAGAAAGCAGATCAGCCCCATTTTAGATAACAACATCAGGACAAGCAGGTAGACTAACCAGATATCAAACTAGCATTAGTCATCTTATATATCATTAGGTACCATGTAGAAAGGAATCTAATTCAGGACAATGCATTTTAAAAGCCAAGTCTTGCTTGTAACCATCCAAAACTGGAGCCACATACGGTGGCAGGTATGGCAGATATTCCAGCCATATTTACAATCTAAACTATAATGAAAAAACATTTCAAGTCTCCATTCCTGCATCCATAATTTCACAAAATCAAGAGAATTACAGTAGTATGAAATGGTTCTTGCACCCTCTTTTCCATGCATGGATGGATGGATGCATGCATGTATGTATGTAAGAACTCCTTTGAATATTGTACCTCCATCAAACTTAAGCCTTCTTGCTTATTTGCTTTTAATAGTTATTTCAGTCAGCATATGGCATGATTTCACAACATTAAAAATAAAACATGAGAGATGGAAGGCTTCCAAAATGTGCAACCAATTGTGATCACAAGCAATCATTATTACATGGTGTTATCTTATTAAAACTTCTCTTTATGATTAAGGGTGCATTTGGTACAAGGTTAAGAAGAGAGGATGTATTGTCACAAAAGCAAATGGTAGAGGCATAACAATGTTTGGTAGGAGCTTCACAAACAAGCTTACATAGACCCAATGGAAATTACATGAAGAAAAAATAAAACAACGTGCTTCATAAGGTGTAAGTAAACAGCAAAAGATAGAAAATGTGGCTTATAAATTTGAAGGGGCAGAAAGATGAACCCAACCACCTTCTACCCTAGTTAAAAGCCTTTCTCTTCTTGTCCCAAGGTTTATAATTACACCCTCTTGGAGGGTAGCTAATAATCCCTGAATCATCCCCCCTCTCATAATATTTCCAACAAACAAAATCGATCATTGCAGTAACATTTAACCCTACTCATGCCATACACGATAAGAGAAAATGGAATGAAAGACAACGCCCAATACTAACGCAAAAACATGATTTGCAGCAAACTGAAGTGAATTTATTGCATCAAGTAGCTAATTATTGCTTGCATTCAATCACTCAGGAAAAGAATATAATTGTTTCCTGACTTACCCCTGCTCGTGCAAGAAGGTCCAGTGATGGGGGATCAATTCCCTTGTGATTAATAACCACAAAATTGTTGTCTGTACCAGAACAAACCTGGAAGAGCAACAGTACAAGCAGCACTTCAGAAACCAACATGTTGGCAGGGACAGTAACATGAACATAAAATGTATTGAACATGTAACTTAACCTTATCTTTTAGTTCAATAATTTTTCTAACTCTTTCATCGACCTGACGCCTTTCAGCTGCAACCATTGCCTCCCTCTGCTCTGCATTTGAGTAGAAAAATCCTGCATTTATTTCACTGTGGAAAAAAAGTTTTAGCTTCCAATGAACTGAAACAGACCACAGCTCTATCTACAGAGTTCCTGATATATCATGTTCACCATCAATTCCAATCAAATTCAAATAGACACGATGAATACCTTTTCTCGTATTCCAAAGAGACATTGCATGTCAGGATAAAACAGTTTTCTGCCTGTCTTTTCATATCAGGATGCCTAGAACCATGATCAAGAACAAGACCTTCAACCTGGAAGACAGAACAAGTAAATCAGGGTCCATTGTTTTTCGAAAAGAAGAGAAGTTATCTGCAAAAGACAAAAAACAGTGTTGTCAAAGGCAGCAGGCGCTAAAAGGCACCAAGCCTGTAAAATGCCTAAGGCACTAGGCCCTTGCCCAAATGAACCAAGGCAATATGCTATAAATTAAAAAATATATATATTATATTATAGATTTCTAAAATATATATCTTTCCAATTACATAACTAGAATATTAAAGAGCAGATATAAAATACCATTGCATGGTCATATAAAGTTATATTTTTCACCTTTAAAACAAAATATGATGATTTAAAGTAGATCAATGGCTTCCTCGGGCTTTCGAATACAGACAAGGCAGACTCACTTGTAAGAGAAAAAAATAAAAGAAAGGTATAAAACCCAAACTCTGCCTTTAATCACAACAAATCCAGATCGAGAAAACCAAAGAAAAAAACCATTTCTTTCAAAAGAGTATTTCCATCTTTAGTCAGCTTTATATCTCCAGCACCACCAACAAGCCTAAGAAACACAAAAACACAAAGTAATTAAATCTCAGAAACACAAAACAAATTACAAGAGAAAACAAAAACAGAAGACGAAAAAGCGAGAGAGTTACATCTTGATGGTGCCTTTGGGGCCGAGATTGGATTTGAGAACATCTTGCAAGCCTTTAGCGGCATTGATGTTCATGTGAAGCGCCGCCGATTTGTTGAGAACCTCCGCATTAGGGTTTAATACTCTTAGCGACA
Organism: Salix purpurea; assembly: GCA_027405865.1. Lineage (NCBI taxonomy): Eukaryota > Viridiplantae > Streptophyta > Magnoliopsida > Malpighiales > Salicaceae > Salix > Salix purpurea. Next base: position 11,581,834 of record CM050330.1, on the reverse strand, counting down.
TTTTTCTCTTTCAGAATAAAAGAGAGGGAGAGTATGGAACTGTAGCGATATCAATGCTTTGGCAACTCTGGGGTTTCTATCAACTTAAAGCTGATGCAGCAGTCAAGATCCTTCCAGTCCCTATAATTCATTTGTTATATTGGCGTTCTGAAAGGAGATGGAGAATCAAGATTGAATTCCCAAGATTGATCTTTAGGGAGCTGCTCGACCGTCGCTTCCGGTTGCAAGGGCCTAGGGGGGCTCTGAGCATTCCATAGAAACCAATATTTTTGTTTAGATAATTCATTGAAGACAAAGTTTATGAAGCAAGAAAGAGAGACCCAAATGAAGAAACGAAGAAAGAGAAATAAAAAAAAATGACCTTCATTTTTGTAATTGATGCCAGCGGTGAACATGGTGCTGCCAACTGCTTGGAAAAATCTGGACAAAATAATAAAATGTGAACTGAATTTTACAAGGAAAGATTCTGCAGTGATTATAAGCAGAAGAATGTTAAGTTTCCATTACCATCTTTTAGTCCAATTGATTGCAGAAACTCATTGATGTCCATAGCTCTTGTTTGTGCTTTGACGCATTCCTGATGGTTGTGCAGACACTTTTCCCCTGCAATTGCACTGGTTTGATCTGATTCCTCTGTCAAGACAGGTAGCTTCTTTGCATTGAAACTCTGCTTTTTTGTCTCAGGCTTCCTTGAATTAGAAATGTCCGAAAGTGGTTTTCTGCCAGCAGTTTGCCATTTCCCTGGTGCTTTCGAGATACTTTTCATCTTGCTTGCATCATGTGGAATTCGAGAGGCAACAGCCTTCATTGAATTTGACAAATCACCGAGAGGTGTCCGTCTACTCACTAATGATGCCATTCGTGCTGTAAACGAGTTCAAGGAAATATTCTGAAAAAGCATTGGCACTGATTTATTCCATAGATAAACAATGTAAAATAAGGAAAGGATGACAGATTTATACCATAAATTCAGTTTCAAAATGTAACTAAGAAAAAAAAGTTATCCCCAGGAGCACAACCCCCCATGAAGCAAGTCAGATCAAACAAGCTAAACTCTAGGACAAATACTCCCACAACATTTCTTGAAATTCTTAGAATCTCCATAGCTCTACCAAGCATGGTATTTGTAAACATACACTAATTGTCAAGAAGATGGACGAATTCATGTAACAAATTCAACATCTGGTGTAGCATGGCATTGATCGCATATCATACTTTCGTTATTTTGAATCCTCTATCAAACAGAATGTAGCATGAAATAGGAGATCATGCGATCTGCAAGAGATTGGGAATCACACATGCAAGCGAAAATGAAAATAGATTGTGAAAGCAAGAAACAAGATTTCCCAAATCTAAAGACAAGAACAGGCAATCCATTCAGGGAAGGGAATAAAGAAAAAGAACAAAAACTTGTTAAGAGTTTACAAGTAGCAATCTGTCAAATATTTGTTAAAACTTATTAGTCTCTATCTATATGAAGATTAATCACAGGAAAACATAATAGAATACAAGACCCATCAACTTAAAAAATTCTTTACATATATTTATGATTCAAATAACAATAGAACAGTTGTTTGTTCGCCGAGAAAACAGATAAAATTTACTTCTAAGAAAATAAAAAATTAAAATCTCTACTGCACACACAAACAAAAAAAAAATGATTCATAATGAACAAATTTAGACCGGATTATACAGCAAATATGATAACTTGAACAAAATCGATTTCATGAATTTAAAACGCAATCTAAGGTATTAGAAATTGAAATTACTGTTGAGCACAATCGGTGTTTGGCTCTCTGTTGAGAGAGTTTCGAGAGAGAAAGAGAGTGTTACAGAAAACTTTCCACACACGTTTATTCAATCCAGTACAAGAGTCTTTATACTCTAGTTACATTGACCAAACTAATCTAACCAGCTACTAACAAAATGCTGACAGCTGGCTTAACTACTAACTGAACAGTAACAAATAGTTACTGACTTATTAACCGTAAATGAAAACTATTCCAACAAACCCTCCCTTAAACTGAATTCTTACTTAGTTTTCAGTTTAATCACATAGGCATTACACATACACCTAATTGATCTCTAAGTTTCACAAAAACATCAAGTTTCAAAGGCTTAGTCATGATATCAGCCAATTGCTCTTGAGTGCTGCAATACTTGAGCTCCACCTCTCCATTCTTTGACAAATCTCTAAGAAAATGATAACGGACAGCAATGTGTTTACTCCTCCCATGCATGACAGGATTCTTGGACAGTTTAATAGTAGAACTGTTGTCACAGTTAATCTCACACCCTTCTTGTACCCAGCCGAGATGATTCAAAATCCTTAGCATCCAGATTGATTGACATGCACATATAGCAGCAGAAATGAATTCAGCTTCAGTTGTAGATAATGTGACCACTGCTTGCTTTTTTGAACACCATGCCACAGCTCCAGAGCTCAATACAAACACATATCCTGAAGTGCTTCGTCTGTCATCTGTGTCACCTGCATAATCACTATCAGAAAAGGCCACAATTTTTTCAAGTTTAGTCCCTTTCTTATAACAAATACCCAATCCTGAAGTACCCTTGAGATATCTCAAGATTCTCTTCACTGCCACCATATGCAATTCAGTAGGTTTCTCCATATACCTACTAACCAGGCTCATGACATACATTAAGTCTGGCCGAGACACAGTTAGATACATTAGACTCCCAATCATCTGTTTATATTGAGTGGCATCTACCTTAGCACCCCCCTCATCTTTAGCTAGTTTAAAACCTGGAACCATGGGAGTTTTAGTTGCATTACTATTTTCCATTCCAAACCTCTTCAGAATTTCAATGGCATATTTCCTCTGATGAATATAGATCCCTTCATCATTTTGAACAATTTCTACCCCAAGGAAGAATTTCATTCTTCCAAGATCTGTCATTTCAAACTCAGCTTTCATAGATGCCTTAAACTCATTAAACATCTCCTTGTCATTCCCTGTGAAGATTAAATCGTCTACATAAATGCTCACAATCAACAATTTCTCCCCTCCCTTAATTTTAGTGAACAAAGTATGCTCACTTTGACATTTTTCAAAACCCTCTTTCATGAAGTAATTTTCTATCCTGCTATACCAGGCTCTTGGGGCTTGCTTCAAGCCATACAAAGCCTTTTTTAATTTCAATACTTTCCCTTCTTCCCCCTTCTGCACATAACCTCTCGGCTGCATCACATAGACATCCTCTTCTAGCTCACCATACAAGAAGGCACTCTTTACATCTAATTGGTAGACATACCAATTTTTAGATGCTGCCAAAGCTAGAATCATTCTTATAGTATCCCATCTTGCCACAGGTGCAAATACCTCAGCATAGTCAATTCCCTGTTTTTGTGCATAACCTAAGGCAACCAATCTGGCCTTATATTTATCAACCTCTCCTCTTTCATTCAGTTTGGTTTTATAAATCCATTTCACACCTATAGCCCTAGCACCCTTGGGTAAGTTCATCAATTCCCAAGTTTTGTTTCTCTCTATAGCTTGAATTTCACAATTCATGGCTGCCTTCCATTCAGGACTCTCAGCAGCTTCTTCATAGCTGCTTGGATCCCCAGTTTCAGTGTATAAAACTAGGTTCTGCATATCATCTTCTTCTGACAACTCTTCTCCAGACACATGATCACTCAACCAAGCAGGTTTTCTAGCTATTCTTCCTAGTCTCCCCTGAGTAGGTGTAGTGACAGTAGGACTAGCTGACAGTGATGATTCAGTTTGTTCCTCAGTTACAAGCTGACTAGGTTCACTACTACCTTCAATCTCAGCTTCTGTTTCTTCATTAACATTTCTATCAATTTCAGCTTCTAATTCTTCACTCCCTTCTTCATCTTTCTCAACTTCTATATCCTCATCATCATCCCCCCACTTCAGCTCATTTTCTCTACCTTTAGAAACTTCTTTTCCCCAATTCCATTTTTCATGCTCTACAAACACTACATCTCTGCTCACTATGACTCTCCTAGTGACAGGGTTAAACATTTTGTAGGCTTTTGTTCCACTGCTAACACCCAAATGAACACATTTAGTACTTTTATCATCCAGTTTTTTCCTTTTTTGATCATGATTATGTACATAGCCTATACACCCGAAAATTTTGAAATGTTTCACTGATGGCTTAATATTACTCCAGGCTTCTTCTGGAGTTCTATCTTTTATTGCAACAGTGGGGCTTCTATTAATCACATAAACCACCCAATTTACAGCTTCAGCCCAGAACCCTTTAGGAACCTCTTTCTCAACCATAATACTTCTAGCTAGGTTCATAATGGTTCTATTTTTCCTCTCCGCAACTCCATTCTGCTGAGGGGAGTACCCAGCAGTGAGTTGCCTACTAATTCCTTGAGTTTTACAGAATTCATTAAACTCTTCCGAATTGAATTCCCCTCCTCTATCTGTTCTTAAACAGCAAATCTCTCTCTCAACTTCTTTTTCCACCAGTTTTTTGAAGTTTTTGAAGACTGTCAAGGCTTCTGACTTTTCAGTCAAGAAATACACCCAGGTTTTCCTAGAAAAATCATCTATAAATGTTATCAAATATCTCTTTCCACTATTTGATTCTGGGGTTATAGGCCCACAAATATCTGAATGCACTAGTTGCAATTTCTCCTCAGCTCTCCACTGACTTTGCTTGGGAAAACAGTCCCTGTGCTGTTTTCCCATCATACATCCCTCACACACCCCTACTGAATTTTTCACTAGTGGCAACCCCTTCACCATCTTCTTATAATATAGGGTTCTCAGCCCCTTATAGTTCAAATGCCCCAGCCTACAATGCCACAGCCGTGACTCTTCTTCATTAACAGTATTAAAGCATGCATGTTCAGTTGTTTTAACAGATGCTAGCACCACAAACAGTCTATTTGTGGACATGCTACTCTTCATAATGAGCCCTCTCGAAGGGTGAAATACTTTACATATACTGTTTTTAATCAAAATGGCTAACCCCTTCTCCTGTAATTGCCCAACACTAAGCAAATTGTTTTTTAACTCAGGAATGTAGTAAACCTCAGTGATTACTTGTATTGCACCTTCTACTTGCATCCTAACAGTACCCTTACCCATCACCAACATCCTAGTGTTATTTCCTAGTTTCACAGAATGTCTAAATTCATCATCCAAAACAGTAAACCACATCCTATTACCCGTCATATGGTTGCTACAACCAGTGTCTAGAAACCATACCTCATCTCGGGTAGCATTGTGCAGCTCAACATGCGCCATGAGTAGCATTTCTTCATCTTCATCCAGTTCTGCAAAATTTGCTCCTTGTGACCATCCCGGGCACTCATACTGGAAATGCCCCAATTTGTGGCAGTGGTAGCATTCAATAAGTGATTTATTGAATTGCTGTCTGCCCCTTCCTCTTGCTCGTCCTCGAAACCCTCGGTAAGAGTTTCTGCCCCTTCCCCTTGTTGCTCTCTCATCATAAGCAATTTTTAGGGCTTGATCATCTTCTTTATGCTCCTGCATCCTCTGTTCATGCACCAGCAAGCTGCCGTGAAGTTCATCGATGGTCAGCGTGTCCAGATCATTGGACTCTTCAATAGAGCACACGACGTAGTTGAATTTATGAGTCAAGGACCGAAGTATCTTACTGACCACTGTACTTTGCTGCACTTTTTCTCCATTAATCTTCATCTTATTAATCACTGTGAGAGTCCTTGACAAAAATTTGTCAACCTTCTCACCTTCCTTCATACTCAGAGTCTCAAACTCGGTTCTCAAGGCCTGTAACTGTGCTCTTCTCACCTTTGTTGAGCCTTGGTATTTTTGTCTCATCGAATCCCAAATTGCCTTCGATGTTCCCTTGTCCAGTATGGTCTCCATGATCTCTCTGTCTACGGCTAGGAACAGAAAGTTCTTGACCTTCAAATCCTTGAGCAAGACTGCTTCCACAGCTTTCTTTTGCACTTCACTCGCTCCGGGTACCACTGACGGTACTCCTTCTTCAATCAGATTCCATATTTCTTTGCTTCTCAAGAAATTTTCCATCATTAACGACCAGTGGTCGTAATACCCAGTGAATTTGGGAATGGAACCTTGAACAAATCCTTCTGATGAAGTCATCGTCTTCTTCGCTCACTCTCTCTTCTCACTCACTCGCTCGGTGTTTCACTCACCTGTAATCCTCTCTCTCACAGTCTCTCTGTGTTTCCCTTAGGATTTCCCCTCTCACAGTCACTCCTTCGATGGATCCACGCTCTGATACCAATTGTTGAGCACAATCGGTGTTTGGCTCTCTGTTGAGAGAGTTTCGAGAGAGAAAGAGAGTGTTACAGAAAACTTTCCACACACGTTTATTCAATCCAGTACAAGAGTATTTATACTCTAGTTACATTGACCAAACTAATCTAACCAGCTACTAACAAAATGCTGACAGCTGGCTTAACTACTAACTGAACAGTAACAAATAGTTACTGACTTATTAACCGTAAATGAAAACTATTCCAACAAATACATCTGAGAAAGTTGCTTTGAGACTACTGATCGATGATCGGCTTTTGATCTCTGATGTTTTTTTTTGAGGCGCAGAGAGATTTTTTAAGGGAGGTGTGTGAAAAAGGAAGAAGATTGTGCGTGTGAGAGAGAGATGACCGTTGCTAGCTATTATAGTGAGACTGTGAGAGGGTTCTTGAATTTCATAAAAAATATGACCGTTGGAAAACAAGTTTTGGTTTCTGCTGCTTCGCACTTAACATCAGCGTTTTCAATCAATTAAATTAAAGTCACTACGGTAAATCTTTTGCTTGCAAATATTTTTTTTAATCATGAAATAATGCTACTCTATTAAGCAAAGTTGTAAAATCCGTTCCGGGCGCCGTTCCGGTTTTGTGATTGGAACGGAACATTCCGGTTTTGTGATTGGAACGGAACGTTCCGGTTTCGGTGCATTCCGGTGTGCCGTTCCGGTTTTGTATTGTTCATATTTAATTAATTATATATATGAAAAAAATAAAATATTAATTTAACAAGTATAATTTAAATTCAAGATAAATGAACTTTAAATTATACAATACAAACATAATCTCAAAATTAAAAACATCTCTAAAATTCCAAAATATTATGAAAGTAAAATGTTCTAAAATAAAAGAAATATACGTCAAACATCTTCTACATCATTAATGTAAAAATATTAGAATTTCTTATTATGCATCCCAAAAAAATAGTAAATACCATAGTAAGATAATTACAAAGAGAATAGTACTGAAAATCATATGTTCAAAAAGAAAAGAAAAAAACAGATTTTGAAAAAAATAAATATGTAAAATTCGAAACACAATATGATATAAATAAAAAATCGTAAAATTGTAAGTAAAATATTTATGAATACAATACAATATAATTATGACTATAAAACTTCATTAGTTAAGGTTTATATATAATTGAAAATAATTTATATTTTATTACTTTATTTTATTTTATTATTTTTTTAAATATATATATATATATATATATATATATATATATATATATATATATATATATATATATATAACTTACAATTGCTTTTGAAACTTGAAAGTGTTTTTTATTCAAAAATACATCAAAACACCATTTTTTTTAATTAAAAGTAAAAAAAATCAAATGTTTTCAAAAATATTTTTTAAACTCTTGTAGAAACGTTTACATATTATATATTAATGCTTCGGTGATGCATGCAGAAACGGAGGTGTCATATATATATATATATATATATATATATATATATATATATATATATATATATACACCATTCCCACTGGACAAACAAAGTGATTTGTCCGATGTGGGACAATGCAATTTGTCCCACATTGGACAAATAGCCTTTACACCCAGCTTTGTTCACTTTAAAGTCTTCAATACTCTTCAGCGTGTGCAAGCCTGCAAGGCTTAAATTTTATCTAAGTTGATTTATCCCACATCGGGTAAACAACAGAGAAGTCTAAATATTTTGTGTATAAATAAAATATTTGGATTGGGTGAATGGTCAAGATCGGTGATGTCCACTTAAGTTGGATGTGTACCGATCTATGGGGCCCGAAACGGAATGCCCGGATCAGAACCGAGGCATTCCGGCTGTTTTTCGGCCGGAATTTCCGGATCGGACTGGAATTAAAACCGTAACAAAAACGACGCCGTTTTGTTTCGGTTTTATGAACGGAACGAAATGGATTTAATAACTTTACTATTAAGAGCTTGATGGCTATGGAAATTGCAGCCTGTTAGTTAAAAAAGAATAAAATAAAACAAAATAATCAATGATGGTGATAAAAGATAAATCTTGTATAATTAATTCAGAAACTCGAAACCCACTAAAATCATTCATGACTCGGTGAATTCGTTTAGAATTGTAAAATTAGTAAACTCGAAATGATTTCTGAGTTAATTAAATTTTCCCTATTCTTCTTGCTCTATCTCCTCTCCTCTCTTGCCCTCATTTACCTTTCCCTTTCGCAAATCGCAACCCAAGAAGCAGCAGGTGTTCGTCAATCATCATCTCTCATCTGTAAGCTCGCCATCGTTGGTCCTTTTGTGCAGGTGGTGCTCTATTGCTCTCTATTTTGAGTCTTCGACAACCAATAACTCAGCAAGGTTAATTTTCTAATTCTTTAACTTCTGTATAGATGCATTTCTCCTTCTCTGCAATATGCGCTTGCCATTACCGGTTATCGATTTTCGGCTGCCATTCCTTATAGAAGGATAAGGATCTCCAGTTAGAACATATTCCTTTTTTAGGTTCAAGGGCTTAAAAGAAAGAAAAAAAAATAGCTAGGGAAGCTTTTACCTACCTTGCTATATGTTAATCCAATCTCTCCAACACGTCTCTAGCTACCTGCACGTTTCTGAGGGAAAATCCATATTGTCCGTAGTTGGGTCTTCGTGGGCAGGGAATGACACTCAGCAAGGCCTTAATTTATTTTCTTCTTATATTCTGTTTGGATAAAAATTTATTTCTCAATTTAATGTCGAGTTTTGTGTCCTTTTCGGATAGGAAAAGTCTAAAAGAAAGGACATTCACATATGTAGCATATTCCCCCCTTGAAATCTAATCTAGAAACCCTTTATTGTTGACTAGAATGCTCCGATCCCTCTTTGATATGCTTCTTATGCTACTATTTCATGCTTGATTTTAAGAGCTGATGTCATCCTCAACTAAGATCAAAGTTGTTTTACACCATATATTAAGATTAAATAATCGAAATGAAAATGTGGGCTATCGGATCACAAAACTCATTAGAAACTCTTGTGTGATTTACTTTTCTTGAAAGACGACTCTCAACCCCCAGTTTTGCTAGGTTCACACGACTGTTCTGGTCGTTCCCTGGGTAGGAAAAATCAAAATAATTTATCTTATGCAAAGTAATTCAAATCAGCATTCACTAGTCGGAAAAATTTGAGGGTCATTGCCAGCATTCTCTAGCTATATTAATGAGCTTTATCATTGCTTATTTGCTAGAAGTAAGATGCATTCAAACATGTGTGTGTGTGTGTGTGTGTTAACATTACACAATTGAATCCTCAAAATGAAATTGGAAGCGCGCAAGACTGAGCTGGAAAGCAAAGATTTTGTCACAAGTGAAATAGACGAGCTAAATCCCCTGTCAAATACTATTCACATCGAGAAAAATTCTCCAATTGACATCAAGGAACATGTATAGAGTCTGGAGACATAGATGTCACTTGAAGGAGGCTTGAATTTAGCAAGATTGTTTTGAGCATTCCTTTTGCTATTATTGCATTAATGATTTGGGTCTAAGTTTTTTTCTGTTCTTTTATTGATGAACTTTTCTTTATCTCTTTTCAGTTTATACTTAATTGAAGAGAACATTGTAATATTTTGAAGAAAGAGTGCTTATTGCCAAACTTAACACTCAACATGGACACATTTATTATTTCAGGAATTACAGATTTCATGGCATCCAAAAAAACTACCAGTACCAATAGACTTGATGTGGGATGGGTATTGATAATAATTTAAGAAAAGTTCAATGCAAGTATTGTCAAAAAGTTTTCAATAGAGACATTTATCTTTTTAAACATTATTTAGCTTGCACTCGAAAGGATGTTGAGCCATGCCAACAAGTATATGAAGATGTGAAGAAGATGATTTTGAGTGTTTTGGTGAAAATCAAGAAGCATCTGAGAAGAAAAGAAAGGTTTTCAATATATGAGAAGAGACAGAGATACAAAAGAAGGGAATGGAATTACCTCAGTTGACAAAGGAAAGAGAACAACAACTAGAAGTGGAAGTACACAAAAAACCATCAATCAGATGCTAAAAAAAGATCTTAGAGAAGAAGCATGTCGACAAATTGCAAAGTTTTTCTATACAATTTGTAACTTTTTGGTCAATAATCCTAAAGGAACTTTTTTTTTATTTTTTTATCATTTGTAGATACTTCTAATATATCCAAGATTGCTGATAAGGTATTTGAGATGTTAGATGCTATTATGGATAGGATTGGGGAGGAAAACATGGTGCAAGTAATCAGTGATAATGCTACGATTTATAAGGAAGCAGGGAAATTATTGATGGGAAAAAGAAAAGGATTGTTTTGGACACCATGCACTGCTCATTGTATTGATTTAATTTTGAAAGATTTTGAGAAGAAACTAGAGGCCCATCAAGTAACTATTGTTAAAGGGAGGAGAAATCATCTCGTACATATATTTAAGAACTATTCTTATTTCCATGCTAAGACACTTTACAAAAGAAAAAGATTTGATCAGACTTGTTGCCACTCCATTTGCTACTACATACTTGACTCTTGGATGTTTGAATGATTGTAAGATACAATTGATGACAATGTTTACTTTCATCCGATGGAGGTCATGTAGGTTTTCAAAAATACAATTGATAAAATAGTTATGTTTTGGACATAAACTTTTGGCATAATGTCACTTTACGTATCAAGGCAAAATATCATCTAATTAAAGTTTTTCGATTAGCTGATTCAGATGAGAAACCAGCCATAGGTTTTATATATAAAGCAATAGATCAAGTAAAAAAGAAAAGATATAAGTGAATCTTTGTTCTTTCAAAAAAAGGTGTCATTTCTAATTATTTATTTAATAGAATGAGTTGATGCATAATGGTTATTTCACTTTTATATTATGTAATTTAATGTTGATGTTAACATTCTTATTTTTATCATGTTTTGTAGTTATATACCTATAAAGGATTTTATTGATGCAAAATGAGAACTTCAACTTCACAGACTTTTACATGCACCAACTTATTATTTGAATCATAATTATCATTATAATCCTAATTTAAAGTTAATGCCAACATTAAAATTGAATTATATCAATGCTTAGAAAAGATGTCTGATGCAAATGAAAGGTGCAAAATGGATTTACAACTTGATTCATTCAAGGATGCAAATGGGTTGTTTGGTATTGAGGCTACCAAAATAGCAAGGGGTAAACAAAACTCTAGCTAAATGGTGAGATTTTAATGGGGATGAATATCGAGAGCTATAAAAGTTTGCAATTCGAGTTCTAAGCATGACTTGTATTTAATGTGGATGTGAGCATAGCTACAGTGCATTTGAGATGGTAATTTTTTTTTCAAAAAAGAAATTTAATGTTTTGATATTTGATAAGAATCAACTTGATTCATTTAATGTTTTGATGTGTTATCAATTTTAATTATTTTCATAGGTTCATACGAAATAAAAAAATGGCCTTCAACAAAAAAAAATGAAAGATTTGATATGTGTAATGTGTAATTTGAAATTGAATGACAACCAAGTCAAAAGGCAAATTAATGATTTTGGTGAAGTTTTAGATGTTCTCTCAATTTGATGATGATTAGATAACTGAGGGAGAGGAACATAATGGTACATCGAACATTGATTTACTTGGTATTATTGATAGTGCAACACGAAGAAAAAATAGAAAAAAAAATGAAAGTGATAATGAAAATGTTAATGATGTTGAAATGGAGACTTATGGTATTGAAGATGATTTTGAGATTCAGAATGATATTAATCCAGATAATTTAAGAAGTTTGGAATTAAATATTGTTGATAATATTAATGCTGGGGTTGGAGCTAGTAGTAGCAATAATATTGCTAGCAGTAATAATAATATTACTTATGAATTAAATATTGCTACTACTAGCTCCAACCCCATCATTAATATTCACAACATCAGTGTTAGTATTGGTAGTAATAGTAATAATTTTTTCGATAGTAATAATTTTGATGAATATCTTAGAAACAACAAAGATAAAAGGCAATAAGTCTAATTTTAGTTTACATAGCACATCAATAGAGTGTTTGTTTTAAATTTGTTAGATTTTAACTAATAAAATTCTATGGACATAATTATTTAATTTATTTTTAAGTTATTTTAAATCATGTATGAATCTTAACTAATAAAATTCTACGAACATAATTGTATTGTATTGTATTTTTTAGATTATTTAAGGTGTTTGGTTTTTTTTCTACTGTTTGAATTTTACGATTAAACAATTCAATTTAACAATTCGTTATATTACATTTCCATGTCTTGTAAGAAAAAAACAATTTTGACAACCTTGACCCTTACCATTATTATATCAACACATGAGTAAACAACATTAACCCAGGTTCACTTTTTTTTAACGTTTTTATCTAAAACAGTTTCGTTGTTTTTTTAAGAAAAAAAAAACTAAAACAATGATATTTTGAATTTTTTTAATAAAATTTACCAGGACTCAGCTGAGTGGGTTTTTATTGAGCATTTCGAAGAAAATAAACCAAATTAATCATATTAATAAACACCGCTAACCACTATAACCAGCTGAAAGGGCAGGAAAAAAAAAGCTGTCGAAAGGAGCATGTGAAGTCAAGCAACTAAGAAAGTCTGTGACCCCCAAGAACATCAAAATGCCTTGTGATTCTAGAAATACCTGATCATCATGAGATTGCTATTCTCCAGTCTATTTCCGATTCCAATTCAAGTGCACAAACCTAACAGCCACTAAATACGTTTAGCTTAACTTTTCGACCTGGCCAGAAATGAAGCAAATACTTGCCCCCTGATAGAAACAGGCAGGCACATAGCAGACAAAGGATATAACAAAATGACTATTCATGGCATACAGACAGACCTTACAAAAACTGAAACTCTCAACTTCAAATGCAATTTCTGATCAGTGGGTACGAAAAAATGGCCCCTAAACACAGCAGCTTAAAAAAATAAAAGAAGAAATATGGACGAAAAACATACCAGGAACAAAATAATAGTTCATTCTAAATCAGATTTCCGTGAGATGAATGGAGATTCCCTCTAACACAATCCTACAAACACAACCATCCTCCATTACACAACCAAGCAGCACAGCACCCTCCCGAGGCAACAAAATTAAAAAAAAAATGCTGGAGCATATTCATGACTAATTTGGCTTCCTCATATTACGCCCAGCACGAATCACTTCATCCACCAGTAGCAATTGAGATGCGATCACAGGCCTGGAGAATTACAGCAGCATGATTATAACTAGGTTAGAAGTGTAAATGGTTCAAACCTGAAAGAACTTCATCGGGTTTCTTATAGTTTAATCATTTAGGGGAAGTTTGGCAAAACTATCTCTTTACATGTACATTTATGCAATACGTAAGCCACAGAGGTGGTAGAGGAGCTGCACCTAGGGAAGAGAGATAGGGAGAAAGAAAAGGACCAACTCAAAAGCTAGAAATTTTTGTGTACCCTGAGTTTAAGAGTTGGCGCTTGACAGAGTAGTTGTCAAAGATGCCCTCCATTTGAGGATCAAGGGTCCCACCAGTTTGGAGGTTTATTCCGACAATGTTATCCCTGCTGTGCTCTCCCTGAATAAACAAGCAAGAAAAGCTTAAATAAAAAAAGAAAAAGAAAAATATTTGGGCAAAGTGATAGTTACCGTGAGAGTAACAATCTCATCTTGAGTGTCTAGCCCAGAATTCTCTGCCAAAGTTTTGGGCACCACGAGAAGGGCATCAGCAAAAGCTTCAACACCTAGCTGAGCACGCTGTTCCAAATTTGCAAAATACCAGTTTAAAATCAACCAGCGGATAGGAATAATTACTCAAATATAGAAAACAGGCAAGCATTTACCCCTTTAACTGTTTTCTTTACTGCATTGATCAGGTGTTTTCTGGCTGCAAGTTCAAAAGCTCCTGCTCCCTGAAGAAAATAAATGACAGCATTTGAGAGGGAAAGAAATTTCTTCACTGAATCAAGTCATCGACAAATAGTTGCTTATTTGCAGAATTATACGCTAAGAATTACAACAGAAAACTTGCCGATCCTCTATCCCACCTCACCCAATCCCAAGAGGCCAATCTCGACTTTCAAGTCAATTATTTTCACCCTATAATCAAATATATTGATGTCCATAACTCCACCATGCACAAATTTCATTCTGGTTTATTTGATTGAAACCACTCTTGGTCCATAATAATGTTGTTTCCGATTGTGTCCTAGACTGCCGGTACGTAGACAAAACAGCTTTTTTATGAAGCACACTGCACTTGAGCAGAAATATAACTTGCATATACATGAACCACGTTTTAAATGTACCACAGAACTTCCAAAGCCACCATCAAAGGCTACAAGTACAGCTTTATATAAATCAGTATGCAACAATATAATCAAGCATGACTGCACATACAAATCTCATACATTTCTGCGAGCAGAACTTAAAAGTACAACAGCTTCATCTTCAATAGTATTTTTTATGAAGCACACTGCACTTGAGCAGAAATATAACTTGCATATACATGAACCACGTTTTAAATGTACCACAGAACTTCCAAAGCCACCATCAAAGGCTACAAGTACAGCTTTATATAAATCAGTATGCAACAATATAATCAAGCATGACTGCACATACAAATCTCATACATTTCTGCGAGCAGAACTTACAAGTACAACAGCTTCATCTTCAATAGTATTTTTGACTGCTCTCAAGCCATCACGAACAGCATCCTTTATTTGGGCAATTGTATGGTCATTAGGTCCTGTAACAATAAACAAAAGTTGAGTGACAATTTGTCCCTGCTAAGTTACAAAATTGCAAGACAATTATACATTTCATGCTTGAACATAAATGAGTACATCTTTCAACCTGATGGCTAAATGGCCTAAGAGGAGCAATTAAAACAAACAAGAAAAAATCATCTGATAGCATTTAGAACAAATGAAAATAAAAATTGCAAACATTTGCTGAGGACTTGGATACGCTTCTATACCTTTTATTAAGATAGTGCAAGAATGAGGGTTTTTAACATTTTCAACAAATGTATACTTCTCTTCACCAAGGACGTGCTCATAAACCAGTCCAGCCCAACCAAGGCAATCAGGAGTTAAGCTATCAACAGAATTCAAACCCTCTCCTCCACAGGCCAAAACCAGGCGTTCCGTATTTCTCCTCTTTCGCTCGTCGAAGGGCAATTATCTGCAAAACATAAGAAAGCAGATCAGCCCCATTTTAGATAACAACATCAGGACAAGCAGGTAGACTAACCAGATATCAAACTAGCATTAGTCATCTTATATATCATTAGGTACCATGTAGAAAGGAATCTAATTCAGGACAATGCATTTTAAAAGCCAAGTCTTGCTTGTAACCATCCAAAACTGGAGCCACATACGGTGGCAGGTATGGCAGATATTCCAGCCATATTTACAATCTAAACTATAATGAAAAAACATTTCAAGTCTCCATTCCTGCATCCATAATTTCACAAAATCAAGAGAATTACAGTAGTATGAAATGGTTCTTGCACCCTCTTTTCCATGCATGAATGGAAAAGAGATGGATGCATGGATGGATGGATGGATGGATGGATGCATGCATGCATGCATGTATGTATGTAAGAACTCCTTTGAATATTGTACCTCCATCAAACTTAAGCCTTCTTGCTTATTTGCTTTCAATAATTATTTCAGTCAATATATGGCATGATTTCACAACATTAAAAATAAAACATGAGAGATGGAAGGCTTCCAAAATGTGCAACCAATTGTGATCACAAGCAATCATTATAACATGGTGTTATCTCATTAAAACTTCTCTTTATGATTAAGGGTGCATTTGGTACAAGGTTAAGAAAAGAGGATGTATTGTCACAAAAGCAAATGGTAAAGGCATAACAATGTTTGGTAGGAGCTTCACAAACAAGCTTACATAGACCCAATGGAAATTACATGAAGAAAAAAATAAAACAATGTGCTTCATAAGGTGTAAGTAAACAGTAAAAGATAGAAAATGTGGCTTATAAATTTGAAGAAGGCAGAAAGATGAACCCAACCACATTCCACCCTAGTTAAAAGCCTTTCCCTTCTTGTCCCAAGGTTTACAATTACACCCTCTTGGAGGGTAGCTAATAATCCCTGAATCATTCCCCCTCTCATAATATTTCCAACAAACAAAATCCATCATTGTAGTAACATTTAATCCCTACTCATGCCATACACGATAAGAGAAAATGGAATGAAAGACAACACCCAATACTAACACATAAACATGATTTGCAGCAAACTGAAGTGAATTTATTGCATCAAGTAGCTAATTATTACTTGCATTCAATCACTCAGGAAAAGAATATAATTGTTTCGTGACTTACCCCTGCTCGTGCAAGAAGGTCCAGTGATGGAGGATCAATTCCCTTTTGATTAATAACCACAAAATTGTTGTCTGGAAGAGCAACAGTACAAGCAGCACTTCAGAAACCAACATGTTGGCAGGGACAGTAACATGAACATAAAATGTATTGAACATGTAACTTAACCTTATCTTTTAGTTCAATAATTTTTCTTACTCTTTCATCGACCTGACGCCTTTCAGCTGCAACCATTGCCTCCCTCTGCTCTGCATTTGAGTAGAAAAATCCTGCATTTATTTCATTGTGGAAAAAAAGTATTAGCTTCCAATGAACTGAAACAGACCACAGCACTATCTACAGAGTTCCTGATATATCATGTTCAACATCAATTCCAATCAAATTCAAATAGACACGATGAATACCTTTTCTCGTATTCCAAAGAGACATTGCATGTCAGGATAAAACAGTTTTCTGCCCGTCTTTTCATATCAGGATGCCTAGAACCATGATCAAGAACAAGACCTTCAACCTGGAAGACAGAACAAGTAAATCAGGGTCCATTGTTTTTCGAAAAGAAGAGAAGTTATCTGCAAAAGACAAAAAACAGTGTTGTCAAAGGCAGCAGGTGCTAAAAGGCACCAAAAGCCTGTAAAATGCCTAAGGCACTAGGCGCTTGCCCAAATGAACCAAGGCAATATGCTATAAATTAAAAAATATATATATTATATTATTGATTTCTAAAATATATATCTTTCCAATTACATCATTAGAATATTAAAGAGAAGATATAAAATACCATTGCATGGTCATATAAAGTAATATTTTTCACCTTAAAACAAAATATGATAATTTAAAGTAGTATGTAGCCAAATAGATTGAAAGGCAAACCAAATATCACCATCATTATTCATTAATCTTCAAAAACATCTTCATCCATGCTATCCTCTCCTTGATGTCCATAGCTCTTGTTTGTGCTTTGACGCATTCCTGATGATTGTGCAGACACTTTTCCCCTGCAATTGCACTGGTTTGATCTGATTCCTCTGTCAAGACAGCTAGCTTCTTTGCATTGAAACTCTGCTTTTTTGTCTCAGGCTTCCTTGAATTAGAAATGTCCGAAAGTGGTTTTCTGTCAGCAGTTTGCCATTTCCCTGGTGCTTTCGAGATACTTTTCATCTTGCTTGTATCATGTGGAATTCGAGAGGCAACAGCCTTCATTGAATTTGACAAATCACCGAGAGGTGTCCGTCTACTCACTAATGATGCCATTCGTGCTGTAAACGAGTTCAAGGAAATATTCTGAAAAAGCATTGGCACTGATTTATTCCCAAGATAAACCATGTAAAATAAGGAAAGGATGACAGATTTATACCATAATTTCAGTTTCAAAATGTAACTAAGAAAAAAAAGTTATCCCCAGGAGCACAACCCCCCATGAAGCAAGTCAGATCAAACAAGCTAAACTCTAGGACAAATACTCCCACAACATTTCCTGAAATTCTTAGAATCTGTACCAGAACAAACCTGGAAGAGCAACAGTACAAGCAGCACTTCAGAGACCAACATGTTGGCAGGGACAGTACCATGAACATAAAATGTATTGAACATGTAACTTAACCTTATCTTTTAGTTCAATAATTTTTCTAACTCTTTCATCGACCTGACGCCTTTCAGCTACAACCATTCCCTCCCTCTACTCTGCATTTGATTAGAAAAATCCTGCATTTATTTCACTGTGGAAAAAAAGGCAAAAAACAGTGTTGTCAAAGGCAGCAGGCGCTAAAAGGTACCAAGCCTGTAAAATGCCCAAGGCACTAGGTGCTTGCCCAATTGAACCAAGGCAATATGCTATAAATTAAAAAAAATATATATATATTATATTATAGATTTCTAAAATATATATCTTTCCAATTACATCATTAGAATATTAAAGAGAAGATATAAAATACCATTGCATGGTCATATAAAGTTATATTTTTCACCTTTAAAACAAAATATGATAATTTAAAGTAGCATGTATCCAAATAGATTAAAAGGCAAACCAAATATCACCATCATTATTCATTAATCTTCAAAAACATCTTCATCCATGCTATCCTCTCCTTCACTTGAATCCTCCATTTCATGATTGTAATTGATATCCTCATCACTCAAACCATACTGCATTTTTTGGAGAAAATTAAAGTATTATATGTACAAATGTGATGTTCTCCAACTCCCAAGGTTGAAACGTGAAAGTGTGGATGGTGTTTCTCTTCTAAATGTCCTTCATTGTCTCACAGTTTAATGATTTATTTTAATTTTTTTACCCTAATTTTTGTTTTTTTCAAAAATACCCTTAAGTTGCTTCTTCTGGCTAATTAAAAAAATGGACAAATAGGTCAAAACATAAATCATTAAAAAAAAAGAAAAAGAAAAATTCAACATAAAGGGAAGAACTTCAAGCAAGAGCTAGCCATAGTGCCTTGCACCCCACTCCCAAGGCGCTCACCTAGGTGGCACCTCATTGAAATCCAATGCCATAGGCTAATAAAGGCGTTGGGGCCTCACCTCGCCTAGAGTGCCTATGCAAGTGCCACCTCAATGCCTCTTGACAACATTGGTGAAAATTATAACAAAATAGAGATAAAAAAATGAACAATAACTAAAACTTGTCCAATCCATAAACCTGGGATTTTTTGAACTCAAACCAATCGTCAATTTCCTGGAAAGTTAACCTAATCTAACATAGCAGCATTGAGAAAAATCTAACAAGTAGCATTATTTTACTGAATAAAGGTTGAATAATAGAAAAGAGCAGTGCATTCCATTGAATGCCAATGCTAGACACATCTCATTAAAAAAAATGATTCTGTTTCATATGGAAGAGTTTTTGAGGATCTATGACCCCTCAATCTTAATCTTGAAGGACCTCTATTCAATATGATTTAAATAATTAACCATCATTGGTGAAAACCTTGTTGTGCCGAAACAAAACCTAAGGTTATAAAGAACCTAACTAGATAAATTAACTTGAGAAAGCGTTTGAAACATTCATTCTTGAAGCTCAACTATATCAGTCAATCAGGAAATTTGGAGCTGTAAGACAATTTCAACACATCCCAGGTGAAAATATTCCACAGGAATCCAGATAAAATGAAAAAAAAAAAAAAGATTAACTTACAAGCCTTGTGTCAACATCAAATTTATGACGCATGTGCATAATCTCCACCATAAATAGATCAATGGCTTCCTCAGGCTTTCGAATACAGAGCACCTGTACAAACAAGTAAAACATAGTTAATTCAAAAATAGAAGCTGTCAAAATCTGACTTAAACGTCTTCTTTCCAACAGCCTCAAGATATCAGCACCACTGACTACACTTACCGAATTGACAGCTACGTCAGTTAGCTGATCCACCAAAGCTGCATAAGAGAATAGGATCAACTTTAAATAATATCCAAGTAAGTTATAAAATGAAGAGTAAACTGATGAATAAAAATTACCTTTGTCCTTATTGTTGTTCTAGCCACCATTTTTAGAATTTCCCTGTCAAGTTCGTCACCCATCACCACTGGAGTCTTAAAGTTTTCAAGAAAATGGAGAGTAGCTCTTTTGGCAATCTCAAAACCATCAACCAAGACACGTGGATGCATCCCTGAAGGAAAAAAAACACCCACGAATAAAATATAAAAGTTACCTCAGATAAGCAATAAATAAACCATATGAGCCTGTTCCTGATTTTCTGAAATGAAACTCACGACTAAGCACAAAGCATCCCTTTTCCAATAACTAGAAGGCAAAAATGAAAGAACCACCATGATAGAACTATTTTTACCATCAGATAAAACAAGCACAACACAGATGCAACCCTTGAACAGAACCAACTTCACTATTTTAAATTCAATTATTCCAAGGTCAAATACACATGAACTTGCAAATTTCTATTCTTGCCTCTACGACGAGCAAACACAACACAGATGCAACCCTTGAACAGCACCAACTTAATTGAAACTTTAGCGCATTAGAATCTAACACCTTTCACTATCATGTCTTGTCAGAACATGGCTTTCTTTATTTAGGGCTCTAAACATTTGAAAAAATTATGACTCAAGAATAGAAAGGAAAAGCAAGCATAAAATGAGAAATAACAGAAAACTCAAAAGTATAAAACTCAAGAAAGAGAAAGAATATGTAACAAAGATAGCTCAAACTAGATAGCTTCACCAACCTTCATCCATGTACCGTTCAGATTGCTTCATAAGCTCTCCAATAAAGATCACAGTAGATGTCATACCATCTCCGCTTATATCATCTTGGGCAACGGCTGTCCTTGCAATCATAATGGCAGTCGGGTTTTGAATTTACTGAAATCTTCAAAAAATTCAATCAAATTAAAAAAAAAAAGGGCCATTAGACTCTCATTGTTCTTTAAAACCTCAGATAGCATACCCATCGGCCTTTAAGATCTAACTCAGCATTTAGAATCTAAAGTTGCTTTTAGTTGCTCCTAGAGCTCATTTCTCAAGGCAGACTCACTTAAAAGAGAAAAAAATAA
Source organism: Salix purpurea (assembly GCA_027405865.1). Taxonomy (NCBI): domain Eukaryota; kingdom Viridiplantae; phylum Streptophyta; class Magnoliopsida; order Malpighiales; family Salicaceae; genus Salix; species Salix purpurea. The sequence goes on along the minus strand of CM050330.1, from coordinate 11,560,708 downwards.
AAGAAAGGTATAAAACCCAAACTCTGCCTTTAATCACAACTAATCCAGATCGAGAAAACCAAAGAAAAAAAACACAAACCATTTCTTTCAAAAGAGTATTTCCATCTTTAGTCAGCTTTATATCTCCAGCACCACCAACAAGCCTAAGAAACACAAAAACACAAAGTAATTAAATCTCAGAAACACAAAACAAATTACAAGAGAAAACAAAAACAAAAGACGAAAAAGCGAGAGAGTTACATCTTGATGGTGCCTTTGGGGCCGAGATTGGATTTGAGAACATCTTGCAAGCCTTTAGCGGCATTGATGTTCATGTGAAGCGCCGCCAATTTGTTGAGAACCTCCGCATTAGGGTTTAATACTTTTAGCGACATTTTTCTCTTTCAAAATAAAAGAGAGGGAGAGTATGGAACTGTAGCGATATCAATGCTTTGGCAACTCTGGGGTTTCTATCAACTTAAAGCTGATGCAGCAGTCAAGATCCTTCCAGTCCCTATAATTCATTTGTGATATTGGCGTTCTGAAAGGAGATGGAGAATCAAGATTGAATTCCCAAGATTGATCTTTAGGGAGCTGCTCGACCTTCGCTTCCAGTTGCAAGGGCCTAGGGGGGGCTCTGAGCATTACATAGAAACCAATATTTTTGTTTAGATAATTCATTGAAGACAAAGTTTATGAAGCAAGAAAGAGAGACCCAAATGAAGAAACGAAGAAAGAGAAATAAGCAAAGTGACCTTCATTTTTGTAATTGATGCCAGCGGTGAACATGGTGCTGCCAACTGCTTGGAAAAATCTGGACAAAATAATAAAATGTGAACTGAATTTTACAAGGAAAGATTCTGCAGTGATTATAAGCAGAAGAATGTTAAGTTTCCATTACCATCTTTTAGTCCAATTGATTGCAGAAACTCATTGATGTCCATGGCTCTTGTTTGTGCTTTGACGCATTCCTGATGGTTGTGCAGACACTTTTCCCCTGCAATTGCACTGGTTTGATCTGATTCCTCTGTCAAGACAGGTAGCTTCTTTGCATTGAAACTCTGCTTTTTTGTCTCAGGCTTCCTTGAATTAGAAATTTCCGAAAGTGGTTTTCTGCCAGCAGTTTGCCATTTCCCTGGTGCTTTCGAGATACTTTTCATCTTGCTTGCATCATGTGGAATTCGAGAGGCAACAGCCTTCATTGAATTTGACAAATCACCGAGAGGTGTCCGTCTACTCACTAATGATGCCATTCGTGCTGTAAACGAGTTCAAGGAAATATTCTGAAAAAGCATTTGCACTGATTTATTCCCTAGATAAACAATGTAAAATTAGGAAAGGATGACAGATTTATACCATAAATTCAGTTTCAAAATGTAACTAAGAAAAAAAAGTTATCCCCGGGAGCACAACCCCCCATGAAGCAAGTCAGATCAAACAAGCTAAACTCTAGGACAAATACTCCCACAACATTTCCTGAAATTCTTAGAATCTCCATAGCTCTACCAAGCATGGTATATGTAGCCAAAATAGATTGAAAGGCAAACCAAATATCACCATCATTATTCATTAATCTTCAAAAACATCTTCATCCATGCTATCCTCTCCTTGATGTCCATAGCTCTTGTTTGTGCTTTGACGCATTCCTGATGATTGTGCAGACACTTTTCCCCTGCAATTGCACTGGTTTGATCTGATTCCTCTGTCAAGACAGCTAGCTTCTTTGCATTGAAACTCTGCTTTTTTGTCTCAGGCTTCCTTGAATTAGAAATGTCCGAAAGTGGTTTTCTGCCAGCAGTTTGCCATTTCCCTGGTGCTTTCGAGATACTTTTCATCTTGCTTGTATCATGTGGAATTCGAGAGGCAACAGCCTTCATTGAATTTGACAAATCACCGAGAGGTGTCCGTCTACTCACTAATGATGCCATTCGTGCTGTAAACGAGTTCAAGGAAATATTCTGAAAAAGCATTGGCACTGATTTATTCCCAAGATAAACCATGTAAAATAAGGAAAGGATGACAGATTTATACCATAATTTCAGTTTCAAAATGTAACTAAGAAAAAAAAGTTATCCCCAGGAGCACAACCCCCCATGAAGCAAGTCAGATCAAACAAGCTAAACTCTAGGACAAATACTCCCACAACATTTCCTGAAATTCTTAGAATCTCCATAGCTCTACCAAGCATGGTATATGTAAACATACACTAATTGTCAAGAAGATGGACGAATTCATGTAACAAATTCATCAAGAATCTCCATGGCATTGATCGCATATCATACTTTCGTTATTTTGAATCCTCTATCAAACAGAATGTAGCATGAAATAGGAGACCATGCGATCTGCAAGAGATTTGGAATCACACATGCAAGCGAAAATGAAAATAGATTGTGAAAGCAAGAAACAAGATTTCCCAAATCTAAAGACAAGAACAGGCAATCCATTAAGGGAAGGGAATAAAGAAAAAGAACAAAAACTTGTTAAGAGTTTACAAGTAGTAATCTGTCAAATATTTGTTAAGACTTATTAGTCTCTATCTATATAAAGATTAATCACAGGAAAACATAATAGAGTACAAGACCCATCAACTTAAAAAATTCTTCACATATATTTATGATTCAAATAACAATAGAAAAGTTGTTTGTTCGCCGAGAAAACAGATATAATTTACTTCTAAGAAAATAAAAAATTAAAATCTCTACTTCACACACAAACAAAAAAAAATCACAGGAAAACATAATAGAATACAAGACCCATCAACTTAAAAAATTCTTTACATATATTTATGATTCAAATAACAATAGAAAAGTTGTTTGTTCGCCGAGAAAAGAAAACAGATAAAATTTACTTCTAAGAAAACAAAAAACTTAAAATCTCTACTTCACACACAAACAAACAAAAATGATTCGTAATGAACAAATTTAGACCGGATTATACAGCCAATATGATAACTTGAACAAATCGAGAATAACTAGCACATCAATACCAAGAAAGTATACGTGTAATAGGATAGGTTAAGAAAAAATTAGGGGTTTTCAAAGTAAATACAAGAAAACAAAATCGATTTCATGAATTTAAAACGCAATCTCAGGTATTAGAAAGTGAAATTACATCTGAGAAGTTGCGTTGAGACTACTGATCGATGATCGGCTTTTGATCTCTGAATTTTATTTTTTTTTAGGCGCAGAGAGGTTTTTTTAAGAGGGAAGAAGATTGTGAAAAGGGAAGAAGATTGTGAGTGTGAGAGAGAGATGACCGTTGCTATTATAGTGAGAGCGAATTTCGTAAGCAAATATGACCCGTTGGAAAGACAAGTTTTGGTTTGTGCTGCTTCGCACTAAACGTCAGCGTTTTCAATCGATTAAATTAAAGTAACCGTAAGTCTTTTGTTTGCAAATATTTTTTTTAATCATGGAATAATGCTACTTTATTAAAGCACAAAAAATGCAAAATACAAATGTTATTTTAAGAACTTGATGGCTATGGAAATTACAGCTTGTTAGTTAAAAAAGAATAAAATAAAACAAAATAATCAATGATGGTGATAAAAGATAAATCTTGTATAATTAATTCAGAAACTCGAAACCCACTAAAATCATTCATGACTCGGTGAACTCGTTTAGAATTGTAAAATTAGTAAACTCGAAATGATTTTACGATCCCACCGTGTGCAAGTTAATCAAATTTTCCCTATTCTTCTTGCTCTATCTCCTCTCCTCTCTTGCCCTCATTTACCTTTCTCTTTTGCAAATCGCAACCCAAGCAACAACAGGAGTTTGTCAATCATCATCTCTCATCTGTAAGCTCGCCATCGTCGGTCCTTTTGTGCAGGTGGTGCTCTATTGCTCTCTATTTTGAGTCTTCGACAACCAACAACTCAGCAAGGTTAATTTTCTAATTCCTTAACTTCTGTAATCTGCATTTCTCCTTCTCTACAATATGCGCTTGCCATTACCGGTTATCGATTTTCAGCTGCCATTCCTTATAGAAGGATAAGGATCTCCAGTTAGAACATATTCCTCCTTTAGGTTCAAGGGCTTAAAAGAAAAGAAAAAAAACAGCTAGGGAAGCTTTTACCTACTTTGCTATATGTTAATCCAATCTCTCCAACACGTCTCTAGCTACCTCCACGTTTCTGAGGGAAAATCCATATTGTCCGTAGCTAGGTCTTCGTGGGCAGGGAATGGCACTCAGCAAAGCCATATTCCCCCCTTGAAATGTAATCTAGAAACCCTTTGTTGTTGACTAGAATGCTCCGATCCCTCTTTGATATGCTTCTTATGCTACCATTTCATGCTTGATTTTAAGAGCTGATGTCATCCTCAACTAAGATCAAAGTTGTTTTACACCATATATTAAGATTAAATAATCGAAATGAAAATGTGGGCTATCGGATCACAAAACTCATTAGAAAGTCTTGTGTGATTTACTTTTTTTGAAAGACGACTCTCAACCCCCAGTTTTGCTAGGTTCACACGACTGTTCTGGTCGTTCCCTGGGTAGGAAAAATCAAAATAATTTATCTTATGCAAAGTAATTCAAATCAGCATTCACTAGTCGAAAAAATTTGAGGGTCATTGCCAGCATTCTCTTGCTATATTAATGAGCTTTATCATTGCTTATTTGCTAGAAGTAAGATGCATTCAAACATGTGTGTGTGTGTGTGTGTGTTAACATTACACAATTGAATCCTCAAAATGAAATTGGAAGCGCGCAAGACTGAGCTGGAAAGCAAAGATTTTGTCACAAGTGAAATAGACGAGCTAAATCCCCTGTCAAATACTATTCACATCGAGAAAAATTCTCCAATTGACATCAAGGAACATGTATAGAGTCTGGAGACATAGATGTCACTTGAAGGAGGCTTGAATTTAGCAAGATTGTTTTGAGCATTCCTTTTGCTATTATTGCATTAATGATTTGGGTCTAAGTTTTTTTCTGTTCTTTTATTGATGAACTTTTCTTTATCTCTTTTCAGTTTATACTTAATTGAAGAGAACATTTTAATATTTTGAAGAAAGAGTGCTTCATGCCAAACTTAACACTCAACATGGACACATTTATTATTTCAGGGAATTGCAGATTTCATGGCATACAAAAAAACTACCAGTAGCAACAGACTTGATGTGGGATAGTAGCATGGTATAGGTATTGATAATAATTTAAGAAAAGTTCAATGCAAGTATTGTCAACAAGTTTTTAGTGGAGGCATTTATCTTTTGAAACATTATTTAGCCTGCACTCGAAAGGATGTTGAGCCATGCCAACAAGTATATGAAGATGTGAAGAAGATGATTTTGAGTGTTTTGGTGAAAAACAAGAAGCATCTGAGAAGAAAAGAAAGGTTTTTCAATATATGAGAAGAGACAGAGATACAAAAGAACGGAATGGAATTACCTCAGTTGACAAAGAAAAGAGAATAACAACTAGAAGTGGAAGTACACAATCAGATGCTAAAAAAGATCTTAAAGAAGAAGCATGTCAGCAAATTGCAAGGTTTTTTTACACCAGTGCGATTTCATTTAATTGTGTGAAAAACCCTGAGTTTGTTAAAGCACTTGAATTGGTTGCAAAGCATGGGCAAGGTTTTAAGCCTCCATCTTACCATGATAATAGAGAGAAGTATTTGAAGCAAGAATTAGATCACCCAATGAATTTACTTAAGGAGTACACGCTTGAATGAAAAAAAACAAATTGCTCAATAATGTCTGATGGACGGACTAATAAGTAAAGACGTCCTATTTGTAACTTTTCGGTCAATAATCCTAATGGAACTTCTTTTTTTATCATTTGTAGATACTTCTAATATATCCAAGACTGCTGATAAGGTATTTGAGATGTTGGATGTTATTATGGATAGGATTGGGGAGGAAAACATGGTGCAAGTAATCAGTGATAATGCTACGAATTATAAGGAAGCAGGGAAATTATTGGTGGGAAAAAGAAAAGGATTGTTTTGGACACCATGCACTGTTCATTGTATTGATTTGATATTGAAAGATTTTGAGAGAAAACTAGAGGTCCATCAAGTAACTATTGTTAAGGGGAGGAGAAATCACCTCGTACATATATTTAAGAACTATTCTTATTTCAATGCTAAGACACTTTAAAAAGGAAAAGATTTGATCAGACTTGTTGCCACTCGATTTGCTACTACATACTTGACTCTTGGATGTTTGAATGATTGTTAGATACAATTGATGACAATGTTTACTTTCATCCAATGTAGGTCATGTAGGTTTTCAAAAATACAATTGATAAAATAGTTATGTTTTAGACATAAACTTTTGGCATAATGTCACTTTATGTATGAAGGCAACATATCCTCTAATTAAAGTTCTTCGATTAGTTGATTCAGATGAGAAACCAGCCATAGGTTTTATATATAAAGCAATAGATCAAGTGAATCTTTGTTCTTTGAAAAAAAGGTGTCATTTCTAATTATTTATTTAATAGAATGAGTTGATGCATAATGGTTATTTCACTTTTATATTAAGTAATTTAATGTTGATGTTAACATTCTTATTTTTATCATGTTTTATAGTTATATACCTATAAAAGATTTTATTGATGCAAGATGAGAACTTCAACTTCACAGACTTTTAACTGTTTTCATAGTTATATACCTATAAAAATTTGAGGGTCATTGCCAGCATTCTCTAGCAATATTAATGAGCTTTATCATTGCTTATTTGCTAGAAGTAAGACGCATTCAAACATGTGTGTGTGTGTGTTAACATTACACAATTGAATCCTCAAAATGAAATTGGAAGCGCACAAGACTGAGCTGGAAAACAAAGATTTTGTCACAAGTGAAATAGACGAGCTAAATCCCCTGTCAAATACTATTCACATCAAGAAAAATTCTCCAATTGACATCAAGGAACATGTATAGAGTCTGGAGACATAGATGTCACTTGAAGGAGGCTTGAATTTAGAAAGATTGTGTTGAGCATTCCTTTTTCTATTAATGCATTAATGATTTGGGTCTAAGTTTTTTTCTGTTCTTTTATTGATGAACTTTTCTTTATCTCTTTTCAGTTTATACTTAATTGAAGAGAACATTTTAATATTTTGAAGAAAGAGTGCTTCCTGCCAAAATTAACACTCAACATGGACACATTTATTATTTCAGGGAATTGCAGATTTCATGGCATACAAAAAAACTACCAGTAGCAACAGACCTGATGTGGGATGGTAGCATGGTATAGGTATTGATAATAATTTAAGAAAAGTTCAATGCAAGTATTGTCAACAAGTTTTCAGTGGAGGCATTTATCTTTTTAAACATTATTTAGCCTGCACTCGAAAGGATGTTGAGCCATGCCAACAAGTATATGAAGATGTGAAGAAGATGATTTTGAGTGTTTTGGTGAAAATCAAGAAGCATCTGAGAAGAAAAGAAAGGTTTTTCAATATATGAGAAGAGACGAAGATACAAAAGAAGGGAATGGAATTACCTCAGTTGACAAAGAAAAGAGAATAACAACTAGAAGTGGAAGTACACAATCAGATGCTAAAAAAGATCTTAAAGAAGAAGCATGTTAGCAAATTGCAAGGTTTTTCTACACTAGTGCGATTTCATTTAATTGTGTGAAAAACCCTGAGTTTGTTAAAGCACTTGAATTGGTTGCAAAGCATGGGCAAGGTTTTAAGCCTCCATCTTACCATGATAATAGAGAGAAGTACTTGAAGCAAGAATTAGATCACACAATGAATTTACTTAAGGAGTACACGCTGGAATGGAAAAAAACAAGTTGCTCAATAATGTCTGATGGACAGACTAATATGTAAAGACGTCCTATTTGTAACTTTTCGGTCAATAATCCTAATGGAACTTCTTTTTTTTATCATTTGTAGATACTTCTAATATATCCAAGACTGCTGATAAGGTATTTGAGATGTTGGATGTTATTATGGATAGGATTGGGGAGGAAAACATGGTGCAAGTAATCAGTGATAATGCTACGAATTATAAGGAAGCAGGGAAATTATTGGTGGGAAAAAGAAAAGGATTGTTTTGGACACCATGCACTGTTCATTGTATTGATTTGATATTGAAAGATTTTGAGAGGAAACTAGAGGTCCATCAAGTAACTATTGTTAAGGGGAGGAGAAATCACCTCGTACATATATTTAAGAACTATTCTTATTTCAATGCTAAGACACTTTAAAAAGGAAAAGATTTGATCAGACTTGTTGCCCCTCGATTTGCTACTACATACTTGACTCTTGGATGTTTGAATGATTGTTAGATACAATTGATGACAATGTTTACTTTCATCCAATGTAGGTCATGTAGGTTTTCAAAAATACAATTGATAAAATAGTTATGTTTTAGACATAAACTTTTGGCATAATGTCACTTTATGTATGAAGGCAACATATCCTCTAATTAAAGTTCTTCGATTAGTTGATTCAGATGAGAAACCAGCCATAGGTTTTATATATAAAGCAATAGATCAAGTGAATCTTTGTTCTTTGAAAAAAAGGTGTCATTTCTAATTATTTATTTAATAGAATGAGTTGATGCATAATGGTTATTTCACTTTTATATTATGTAATTTAATGTTGATGTTAACATTCTTATTTTTATCATGTTTTATAGTTATATACCTATAAAGGATTTTATTGATGCAAGATGAGAACTTCAACTTCACAGACTTTTACATGCACCAGCTTATTATTTGAATCATCATTATCATTATAATCTTAATTTAAAGTTAATGTCAACATTAAAATTGGATTATATCAATGCTTAGAAAAGATGTCTAACGCAAATGAAAGGTGTAAAATTGATTTACACTTTATTCATTCAAGGATGCAAATGGGTTGTTTGGTATTGAGGCTACGAAAATAACAGGGGATAAACAAAACTCTAGCTAAATGGTGAGATTTTAATGGGGATGAATATCGAAAGCTACAAAAGTTTGCATTTCGAGTTCTAATCTTGACTTGTATTTAATCTGGATGTGAGCGTAACTGCAGTGCATTTGAGATGATAATATTATTTCAAAAAAGAAATATAATGTTTTGATATTTGATAAGAATCTTATATGTTATCAATTTTAACTGTTTTCATAGGTTCATATGAAATAAAGAAATCGCCTTCAACAAAAAAAAAATGAAAGATTTGATATTTGTAATGTGTAATTTGAAATTGAATGATAACCAAGTTTTAGATGATCTCTCAATTTGATGATGATTGGATAACCGAGGGAGAGGAACATAATGGTTCATCAAACATTGATTTACTTGGTATTATTGATAGTGCAACACGAAGAAAAAATAGAAAAAAAAATGAAAGTGATAATAAAATTTTTAATGATGTTGATAATATTAATGTTAGGGTTGGAGCTAGTAGTAGCAATAATATTCACAACATTAGTGTTAGTATCAGTAGTAGTAGTAGTAATAATAATCCTTTCGATAATAATAATTTTGATAAATATCTTAGAAACAACAAAGATAAAAGGCAATAAACTTGATTTTAGTTTACATGGCACACCAGTAGAGTGTTTGATTTTTTTCTACGGTTTTATTATGATTTTTTTTACCAAAATATTATATTTATAATTTAACGATTCAACAATTCAATTTAACAATTCGTTATATTACATTTCCATATCTTGTCAAAAAAACAATTTTGACAACCTTGACCCTTACCATTATTATATCAACTCATGAGTCAACAACTTTAATCCAGGTTCACTTCTTTTTAACGTTTTTATCTAAAAGAGTTTCATATTTTTTTTTAAGAAAAAAAATACTAAAACAATTTAACAATTAGTTATATTACATTTCCATGTCTTGTAAAAAAAAAAAACAATTTTGACAACCTTGACCCTTACCATTATTATATCAACTCATGAGTCAACAGCTTTAACCCAGGTTCACTTCTTTTTAATGTTTTTATCTAAAAGAGTTTCGTTTAACCATTATAACCAGCTGAAAGGGCAGAAAAAAAAGCTGTCGAAAGGAGCATGTCAGGTCAAGCAACTAAGAAAGTCAGAGCATCAAAATGCCTTGTGATTCTAGAAATACCTGATCATCATGGGATTGCTATTCTCCAGTCTATTTCCGATTCCAATTCAAGTGCACAAACCTAACAGCCACTAAATACGTTTAGCTTAACTTTTCGACCTGGCCAGAAATGAAGCAAATACTTGCCCCCTGATAGAAACAGGCAGGCACATAGCAGACAAAGGATATAACAAAATGACTATACATGGCATACAGACAGACCTTACAAAAATTGAAACTCTCAACTTCAAATGCAATTTCTGATCAGTGGGTACGAAAAAATGGCCCCTAAACACAGCAGCTTAAAAAAAAAAAGAAGAAATATGGACGAAAAACATACCAGGAACAAAATAATAGTTCATTCTAAATCAGATTTCCATGAGATGAATGCAGATTCCCTCTAACACAATCCTACAAACACAACCATCCTCCATTACACATCCAAGCAGCACAGCACCCTCCCGAGGCAACAAAATTATAAAAAAAAAATGCTGGAGCATATTCATGACTAATTTGGCTTCCTCATATTACGCCCAGCACGAATCACTTCATCCACCAGTAGCAATTGAGATGCGATCACAGGCCTGGAAAATTACAGCAGCATGATTATAACTATGTTAGAAGTGTAAAAAGTTCAAACCTGAAAGAACTTCATCGGGTTTCTTATAGTTTAATCATTTAGGGGCAGTTTGGCAAAAGTATCTCTTTACATGTACATTTATGCAATACGTAAGCCACAGAGGTGGTAGAGGAGCTGCACCTAGGGAAGAGAGATAGGGAGAAAGAAAAGGACCAACTAAAAAGCTAGAAATTTTTGTGTACCCTGAGTTTAAGAGTTGGCGCTTGACAGAGTAGTTGTCAAAGATACCCTCCATTTGAGGATCAAGGGTCCCACCAGTTTGGAGGTTTATTCCTACAATGTTATCCCCCTGCTGTGCTCTCCCCCTGAATAAACAACCAAGAAAAGCTTAAATAAAAAAAGAAAAAGAAAAAGATTTGGGCAAAGTGATAGTTACCGTGAGAGTAACAATCTCATCTTGAGTGTCTAGCCCAGACTTCTCTGCCAAAGTTTTGGGCACCACGAGAAGGGCATCAGCAAAAGCTTCAACACCTAGCTGAGCACGCTGTTCCAAATTTGCAAAATACCAGTTTAAAATCAACCAGCGGATAGGAATAATTACTCAAATATAGAAAACAGGCAAGCATTTACCCCTTTAACTGTTTTCTTTACTTCATTGATCAGGTGTTTTCTGGCTGCAAGTTCAAAAGCTCCTGCTCCCTGAAGAAAATAAATGACATCATTTGAGAGGGAAAGAAATTTCTTCACTGAATCAAGTCATCGACAAATAGTTGCTTATTTGCAGAATTATACGCTAAGAATTACAACAGAAAACTTGCCAATCCTCTATACCTCACCCAATCCCAAGAGGCCAATCTCAACTTTCAAGTCAATTATTTTCACCCTACAATCAGATATATTGATGTCCGTAACTCCACCATGCACAAATTTCATTCTGGTTTATTTGATAGAAGCCACTCTTGGTCCATAATAATGTTGTTTTTGATTGTGTCCTAGACTGCCGGTACGTAGACAAAACAGCTTTTTTATGAAGCACACTGCACTTGAGCAGAAATATAACTTGCATATACATGAACCACGTTTTAAATGTACCACAGAACTTCCAAAGCCACCATCAAAGGCTACAAGTACAGCTTTATATAAATCAGTATGCAACAATATAATCAAGCATGACTGCACATACAAATCTCATACATTTCTGCGAGCAGAACTTACAAGTACAACAGCTTCATCTTCAATAGTATTTTTTATGAAGCACACTGCACTTGAGCAGAAATATAACTTGCATATACATGAACCACGTTTTAAATGTACCACAGAACTTCCAAAGCCACCATCAAAGGCTACAAGTACAGCTTTATATAAATCAGTATGCAACAATATAATCAAGCATGACTGCACATACAAATCTCATACATTTCTGCGAGCAGAACTTACAAGTACAACAGCTTCATCTTCAATAGTATTTTTGACTGCTCTCAAGCCATCACGAACAGCATCCTTTATTTGGGCAATTGTATGGTCATTAGGTCCTGTAACAATAAACAAAAGTCGAGTGACAATTTGTCCCTGCTAAGTTACAAAATTGCAAGACAATTATACATTTCATGCTTGAACATAAATGAGTACATCCTTCAACCTGATGGCTAAATGGCCTATGAGAAACAATTAAAACAAACAAGAAAAAATCATCTGATAGCATTTAGAACAAATGAAAATAAAAATTGCAAACATTTGCTGAGGACTTGGATACGCTTCTATACCTTTTATTAAGATAGTGCAAGAATGAGGGTTTTTAACATTTTCAACAAATGTATACTCTTCACCAAGGACGTGCTCATAAACCAGTCCAGCCCAACCAAGGCAATCAGGAGTTAAGCTATCAACAGAATGCAAACCCTCTCCTCCACAGGCCAAAACCAGGCGTTCCGTATTTCTCCTCTTTTGCTCGTCGAAGGGCAATTATCTGCAAAACATAAGAAAGCAGATCAGCCCCATTTTAGATAACAACATCAGGACAAGCAGGTAGACTAACCAGATATCAAACTAGCATTAGTCATCTTATATATCATTAGGTACCATGTAGAAAGGAATCTAATTCAGGACAATGCATTTTAAAAGCCAAGTCTTGCTTGTAACCATCCAAAACTGGAGCCACATACGGTGGCAGGTATGGCAGATATTCCAGCCATATTTACAATCTAAACTATAATGAAAAAACATTTCAAGTCTCCATTCCTGCATCCATAATTTCACAAAATCAAGAGAATTACAGTAGTATGAAATGGTTCTTGCACCCTCTTTTCCATGCATGGATGGATGGATGCATGCATGTATGTATGTAAGAACTCCTTTGAATATTGTACCTCCATCAAACTTAAGCCTTCTTGCTTATTTGCTTTTAATAGTTATTTCAGTCAGCATATGGCATGATTTCACAACATTAAAAATAAAACATGAGAGATGGAAGGCTTCCAAAATGTGCAACCAATTGTGATCACAAGCAATCATTATTACATGGTGTTATCTTATTAAAACTTCTCTTTATGATTAAGGGTGCATTTGGTACAAGGTTAAGAAGAGAGGATGTATTGTCACAAAAGCAAATGGTAGAGGCATAACAATGTTTGGTAGGAGCTTCACAAACAAGCTTACATAGACCCAATGGAAATTACATGAAGAAAAAATAAAACAACGTGCTTCATAAGGTGTAAGTAAACAGCAAAAGATAGAAAATGTGGCTTATAAATTTGAAGGGGCAGAAAGATGAACCCAACCACCTTCTACCCTAGTTAAAAGCCTTTCTCTTCTTGTCCCAAGGTTTATAATTACACCCTCTTGGAGGGTAGCTAATAATCCCTGAATCATCCCCCCTCTCATAATATTTCCAACAAACAAAATCGATCATTGCAGTAACATTTAACCCTACTCATGCCATACACGATAAGAGAAAATGGAATGAAAGACAACGCCCAATACTAACGCAAAAACATGATTTGCAGCAAACTGAAGTGAATTTATTGCATCAAGTAGCTAATTATTGCTTGCATTCAATCACTCAGGAAAAGAATATAATTGTTTCCTGACTTACCCCTGCTCGTGCAAGAAGGTCCAGTGATGGGGGATCAATTCCCTTGTGATTAATAACCACAAAATTGTTGTCTGTACCAGAACAAACCTGGAAGAGCAACAGTACAAGCAGCACTTCAGAAACCAACATGTTGGCAGGGACAGTAACATGAACATAAAATGTATTGAACATGTAACTTAACCTTATCTTTTAGTTCAATAATTTTTCTAACTCTTTCATCGACCTGACGCCTTTCAGCTGCAACCATTGCCTCCCTCTGCTCTGCATTTGAGTAGAAAAATCCTGCATTTATTTCACTGTGGAAAAAAAGTTTTAGCTTCCAATGAACTGAAACAGACCACAGCTCTATCTACAGAGTTCCTGATATATCATGTTCACCATCAATTCCAATCAAATTCAAATAGACACGATGAATACCTTTTCTCGTATTCCAAAGAGACATTGCATGTCAGGATAAAACAGTTTTCTGCCTGTCTTTTCATATCAGGATGCCTAGAACCATGATCAAGAACAAGACCTTCAACCTGGAAGACAGAACAAGTAAATCAGGGTCCATTGTTTTTCGAAAAGAAGAGAAGTTATCTGCAAAAGACAAAAAACAGTGTTGTCAAAGGCAGCAGGCGCTAAAAGGCACCAAGCCTGTAAAATGCCTAAGGCACTAGGCCCTTGCCCAAATGAACCAAGGCAATATGCTATAAATTAAAAAATATATATATTATATTATAGATTTCTAAAATATATATCTTTCCAATTACATAACTAGAATATTAAAGAGCAGATATAAAATACCATTGCATGGTCATATAAAGTTATATTTTTCACCTTTAAAACAAAATATGATGATTTAAAGTAGATCAATGGCTTCCTCGGGCTTTCGAATACAGACAAGGCAGACTCACTTGTAAGAGAAAAAAATAAAAGAAAGGTATAAAACCCAAACTCTGCCTTTAATCACAACAAATCCAGATCGAGAAAACCAAAGAAAAAAACCATTTCTTTCAAAAGAGTATTTCCATCTTTAGTCAGCTTTATATCTCCAGCACCACCAACAAGCCTAAGAAACACAAAAACACAAAGTAATTAAATCTCAGAAACACAAAACAAATTACAAGAGAAAACAAAAACAGAAGACGAAAAAGCGAGAGAGTTACATCTTGATGGTGCCTTTGGGGCCGAGATTGGATTTGAGAACATCTTGCAAGCCTTTAGCGGCATTGATGTTCATGTGAAGCGCCGCCGATTTGTTGAGAACCTCCGCATTAGGGTTTAATACTCTTAGCGACATTTTTCTCTTTCAGAATAAAAGAGAGGGAGAGTATGGAACTGTAGCGATATCAATGCTTTGGCAACTCTGGGGTTTCTATCAACTTAAAGCTGATGCAGCAGTCAAGATCCTTCCAGTCCCTATAATTCATTTGTTATATTGGCGTTCTGAAAGGAGATGGAGAATCAAGATTGAATTCCCAAGATTGATCTTTAGGGAGCTGCTCGACCGTCGCTTCCGGTTGCAAGGGCCTAGGGGGGCTCTGAGCATTCCATAGAAACCAATATTTTTGTTTAGATAATTCATTGAAGACAAAGTTTATGAAGCAAGAAAGAGAGACCCAAATGAAGAAACGAAGAAAGAGAAATAAAAAAAAATGACCTTCATTTTTGTAATTGATGCCAGCGGTGAACATGGTGCTGCCAACTGCTTGGAAAAATCTGGACAAAATAATAAAATGTGAACTGAATTTTACAAGGAAAGATTCTGCAGTGATTATAAGCAGAAGAATGTTAAGTTTCCATTACCATCTTTTAGTCCAATTGATTGCAGAAACTCATTGATGTCCATAGCTCTTGTTTGTGCTTTGACGCATTCCTGATGGTTGTGCAGACACTTTTCCCCTGCAATTGCACTGGTTTGATCTGATTCCTCTGTCAAGACAGGTAGCTTCTTTGCATTGAAACTCTGCTTTTTTGTCTCAGGCTTCCTTGAATTAGAAATGTCCGAAAGTGGTTTTCTGCCAGCAGTTTGCCATTTCCCTGGTGCTTTCGAGATACTTTTCATCTTGCTTGCATCATGTGGAATTCGAGAGGCAACAGCCTTCATTGAATTTGACAAATCACCGAGAGGTGTCCGTCTACTCACTAATGATGCCATTCGTGCTGTAAACGAGTTCAAGGAAATATTCTGAAAAAGCATTGGCACTGATTTATTCCATAGATAAACAATGTAAAATAAGGAAAGGATGACAGATTTATACCATAAATTCAGTTTCAAAATGTAACTAAGAAAAAAAAGTTATCCCCAGGAGCACAACCCCCCATGAAGCAAGTCAGATCAAACAAGCTAAACTCTAGGACAAATACTCCCACAACATTTCTTGAAATTCTTAGAATCTCCATAGCTCTACCAAGCATGGTATTTGTAAACATACACTAATTGTCAAGAAGATGGACGAATTCATGTAACAAATTCAACATCTGGTGTAGCATGGCATTGATCGCATATCATACTTTCGTTATTTTGAATCCTCTATCAAACAGAATGTAGCATGAAATAGGAGATCATGCGATCTGCAAGAGATTGGGAATCACACATGCAAGCGAAAATGAAAATAGATTGTGAAAGCAAGAAACAAGATTTCCCAAATCTAAAGACAAGAACAGGCAATCCATTCAGGGAAGGGAATAAAGAAAAAGAACAAAAACTTGTTAAGAGTTTACAAGTAGCAATCTGTCAAATATTTGTTAAAACTTATTAGTCTCTATCTATATGAAGATTAATCACAGGAAAACATAATAGAATACAAGACCCATCAACTTAAAAAATTCTTTACATATATTTATGATTCAAATAACAATAGAACAGTTGTTTGTTCGCCGAGAAAACAGATAAAATTTACTTCTAAGAAAATAAAAAATTAAAATCTCTACTGCACACACAAACAAAAAAAAAATGATTCATAATGAACAAATTTAGACCGGATTATACAGCAAATATGATAACTTGAACAAAATCGATTTCATGAATTTAAAACGCAATCTAAGGTATTAGAAATTGAAATTACTGTTGAGCACAATCGGTGTTTGGCTCTCTGTTGAGAGAGTTTCGAGAGAGAAAGAGAGTGTTACAGAAAACTTTCCACACACGTTTATTCAATCCAGTACAAGAGTCTTTATACTCTAGTTACATTGACCAAACTAATCTAACCAGCTACTAACAAAATGCTGACAGCTGGCTTAACTACTAACTGAACAGTAACAAATAGTTACTGACTTATTAACCGTAAATGAAAACTATTCCAACAAACCCTCCCTTAAACTGAATTCTTACTTAGTTTTCAGTTTAATCACATAGGCATTACACATACACCTAATTGATCTCTAAGTTTCACAAAAACATCAAGTTTCAAAGGCTTAGTCATGATATCAGCCAATTGCTCTTGAGTGCTGCAATACTTGAGCTCCACCTCTCCATTCTTTGACAAATCTCTAAGAAAATGATAACGGACAGCAATGTGTTTACTCCTCCCATGCATGACAGGATTCTTGGACAGTTTAATAGTAGAACTGTTGTCACAGTTAATCTCACACCCTTCTTGTACCCAGCCGAGATGATTCAAAATCCTTAGCATCCAGATTGATTGACATGCACATATAGCAGCAGAAATGAATTCAGCTTCAGTTGTAGATAATGTGACCACTGCTTGCTTTTTTGAACACCATGCCACAGCTCCAGAGCTCAATACAAACACATATCCTGAAGTGCTTCGTCTGTCATCTGTGTCACCTGCATAATCACTATCAGAAAAGGCCACAATTTTTTCAAGTTTAGTCCCTTTCTTATAACAAATACCCAATCCTGAAGTACCCTTGAGATATCTCAAGATTCTCTTCACTGCCACCATATGCAATTCAGTAGGTTTCTCCATATACCTACTAACCAGGCTCATGACATACATTAAGTCTGGCCGAGACACAGTTAGATACATTAGACTCCCAATCATCTGTTTATATTGAGTGGCATCTACCTTAGCACCCCCCTCATCTTTAGCTAGTTTAAAACCTGGAACCATGGGAGTTTTAGTTGCATTACTATTTTCCATTCCAAACCTCTTCAGAATTTCAATGGCATATTTCCTCTGATGAATATAGATCCCTTCATCATTTTGAACAATTTCTACCCCAAGGAAGAATTTCATTCTTCCAAGATCTGTCATTTCAAACTCAGCTTTCATAGATGCCTTAAACTCATTAAACATCTCCTTGTCATTCCCTGTGAAGATTAAATCGTCTACATAAATGCTCACAATCAACAATTTCTCCCCTCCCTTAATTTTAGTGAACAAAGTATGCTCACTTTGACATTTTTCAAAACCCTCTTTCATGAAGTAATTTTCTATCCTGCTATACCAGGCTCTTGGGGCTTGCTTCAAGCCATACAAAGCCTTTTTTAATTTCAATACTTTCCCTTCTTCCCCCTTCTGCACATAACCTCTCGGCTGCATCACATAGACATCCTCTTCTAGCTCACCATACAAGAAGGCACTCTTTACATCTAATTGGTAGACATACCAATTTTTAGATGCTGCCAAAGCTAGAATCATTCTTATAGTATCCCATCTTGCCACAGGTGCAAATACCTCAGCATAGTCAATTCCCTGTTTTTGTGCATAACCTAAGGCAACCAATCTGGCCTTATATTTATCAACCTCTCCTCTTTCATTCAGTTTGGTTTTATAAATCCATTTCACACCTATAGCCCTAGCACCCTTGGGTAAGTTCATCAATTCCCAAGTTTTGTTTCTCTCTATAGCTTGAATTTCACAATTCATGGCTGCCTTCCATTCAGGACTCTCAGCAGCTTCTTCATAGCTGCTTGGATCCCCAGTTTCAGTGTATAAAACTAGGTTCTGCATATCATCTTCTTCTGACAACTCTTCTCCAGACACATGATCACTCAACCAAGCAGGTTTTCTAGCTATTCTTCCTAGTCTCCCCTGAGTAGGTGTAGTGACAGTAGGACTAGCTGACAGTGATGATTCAGTTTGTTCCTCAGTTACAAGCTGACTAGGTTCACTACTACCTTCAATCTCAGCTTCTGTTTCTTCATTAACATTTCTATCAATTTCAGCTTCTAATTCTTCACTCCCTTCTTCATCTTTCTCAACTTCTATATCCTCATCATCATCCCCCCACTTCAGCTCATTTTCTCTACCTTTAGAAACTTCTTTTCCCCAATTCCATTTTTCATGCTCTACAAACACTACATCTCTGCTCACTATGACTCTCCTAGTGACAGGGTTAAACATTTTGTAGGCTTTTGTTCCACTGCTAACACCCAAATGAACACATTTAGTACTTTTATCATCCAGTTTTTTCCTTTTTTGATCATGATTATGTACATAGCCTATACACCCGAAAATTTTGAAATGTTTCACTGATGGCTTAATATTACTCCAGGCTTCTTCTGGAGTTCTATCTTTTATTGCAACAGTGGGGCTTCTATTAATCACATAAACCACCCAATTTACAGCTTCAGCCCAGAACCCTTTAGGAACCTCTTTCTCAACCATAATACTTCTAGCTAGGTTCATAATGGTTCTATTTTTCCTCTCCGCAACTCCATTCTGCTGAGGGGAGTACCCAGCAGTGAGTTGCCTACTAATTCCTTGAGTTTTACAGAATTCATTAAACTCTTCCGAATTGAATTCCCCTCCTCTATCTGTTCTTAAACAGCAAATCTCTCTCTCAACTTCTTTTTCCACCAGTTTTTTGAAGTTTTTGAAGACTGTCAAGGCTTCTGACTTTTCAGTCAAGAAATACACCCAGGTTTTCCTAGAAAAATCATCTATAAATGTTATCAAATATCTCTTTCCACTATTTGATTCTGGGGTTATAGGCCCACAAATATCTGAATGCACTAGTTGCAATTTCTCCTCAGCTCTCCACTGACTTTGCTTGGGAAAACAGTCCCTGTGCTGTTTTCCCATCATACATCCCTCACACACCCCTACTGAATTTTTCACTAGTGGCAACCCCTTCACCATCTTCTTATAATATAGGGTTCTCAGCCCCTTATAGTTCAAATGCCCCAGCCTACAATGCCACAGCCGTGACTCTTCTTCATTAACAGTATTAAAGCATGCATGTTCAGTTGTTTTAACAGATGCTAGCACCACAAACAGTCTATTTGTGGACATGCTACTCTTCATAATGAGCCCTCTCGAAGGGTGAAATACTTTACATATACTGTTTTTAATCAAAATGGCTAACCCCTTCTCCTGTAATTGCCCAACACTAAGCAAATTGTTTTTTAACTCAGGAATGTAGTAAACCTCAGTGATTACTTGTATTGCACCTTCTACTTGCATCCTAACAGTACCCTTACCCATCACCAACATCCTAGTGTTATTTCCTAGTTTCACAGAATGTCTAAATTCATCATCCAAAACAGTAAACCACATCCTATTACCCGTCATATGGTTGCTACAACCAGTGTCTAGAAACCATACCTCATCTCGGGTAGCATTGTGCAGCTCAACATGCGCCATGAGTAGCATTTCTTCATCTTCATCCAGTTCTGCAAAATTTGCTCCTTGTGACCATCCCGGGCACTCATACTGGAAATGCCCCAATTTGTGGCAGTGGTAGCATTCAATAAGTGATTTATTGAATTGCTGTCTGCCCCTTCCTCTTGCTCGTCCTCGAAACCCTCGGTAAGAGTTTCTGCCCCTTCCCCTTGTTGCTCTCTCATCATAAGCAATTTTTAGGGCTTGATCATCTTCTTTATGCTCCTGCATCCTCTGTTCATGCACCAGCAAGCTGCCGTGAAGTTCATCGATGGTCAGCGTGTCCAGATCATTGGACTCTTCAATAGAGCACACGACGTAGTTGAATTTATGAGTCAAGGACCGAAGTATCTTACTGACCACTGTACTTTGCTGCACTTTTTCTCCATTAATCTTCATCTTATTAATCACTGTGAGAGTCCTTGACAAAAATTTGTCAACCTTCTCACCTTCCTTCATACTCAGAGTCTCAAACTCGGTTCTCAAGGCCTGTAACTGTGCTCTTCTCACCTTTGTTGAGCCTTGGTATTTTTGTCTCATCGAATCCCAAATTGCCTTCGATGTTCCCTTGTCCAGTATGGTCTCCATGATCTCTCTGTCTACGGCTAGGAACAGAAAGTTCTTGACCTTCAAATCCTTGAGCAAGACTGCTTCCACAGCTTTCTTTTGCACTTCACTCGCTCCGGGTACCACTGACGGTACTCCTTCTTCAATCAGATTCCATATTTCTTTGCTTCTCAAGAAATTTTCCATCATTAACGACCAGTGGTCGTAATACCCAGTGAATTTGGGAATGGAACCTTGAACAAATCCTTCTGATGAAGTCATCGTCTTCTTCGCTCACTCTCTCTTCTCACTCACTCGCTCGGTGTTTCACTCACCTGTAATCCTCTCTCTCACAGTCTCTCTGTGTTTCCCTTAGGATTTCCCCTCTCACAGTCACTCCTTCGATGGATCCACGCTCTGATACCAATTGTTGAGCACAATCGGTGTTTGGCTCTCTGTTGAGAGAGTTTCGAGAGAGAAAGAGAGTGTTACAGAAAACTTTCCACACACGTTTATTCAATCCAGTACAAGAGTATTTATACTCTAGTTACATTGACCAAACTAATCTAACCAGCTACTAACAAAATGCTGACAGCTGGCTTAACTACTAACTGAACAGTAACAAATAGTTACTGACTTATTAACCGTAAATGAAAACTATTCCAACAAATACATCTGAGAAAGTTGCTTTGAGACTACTGATCGATGATCGGCTTTTGATCTCTGATGTTTTTTTTTGAGGCGCAGAGAGATTTTTTAAGGGAGGTGTGTGAAAAAGGAAGAAGATTGTGCGTGTGAGAGAGAGATGACCGTTGCTAGCTATTATAGTGAGACTGTGAGAGGGTTCTTGAATTTCATAAAAAATATGACCGTTGGAAAACAAGTTTTGGTTTCTGCTGCTTCGCACTTAACATCAGCGTTTTCAATCAATTAAATTAAAGTCACTACGGTAAATCTTTTGCTTGCAAATATTTTTTTTAATCATGAAATAATGCTACTCTATTAAGCAAAGTTGTAAAATCCGTTCCGGGCGCCGTTCCGGTTTTGTGATTGGAACGGAACGTTCCGGTTTTGTGATTGGAACGGAACGTTCCGGTTTCGGTGCATTCCGGTGTGCCGTTCCGGTTTTGTATTGTTCATATTTAATTAATTATATATATGAAAAAAATAAAATATTAATTTAACAAGTATAATTTAAATTCAAGATAAATGAACTTTAAATTATACAATACAAACATAATCTCAAAATTAAAAACATCTCTAAAATTCCAAAATATTATGAAAGTAAAATGTTCTAAAATAAAAGAAATATACGTCAAACATCTTCTACATCATTAATGTAAAAATATTAGAATTTCTTATTATGCATCCCAAAAAAATAGTAAATACCATAGTAAGATAATTACAAAGAGAATAGTACTGAAAATCATATGTTCAAAAAGAAAAGAAAAAAACAGATTTTGAAAAAAATAAATATGTAAAATTCGAAACACAATATGATATAAATAAAAAATCGTAAAATTGTAAGTAAAATATTTATGAATACAATACAATATAATTATGACTATAAAACTTCATTAGTTAAGGTTTATATATAATTGAAAATAATTTATATTTTATTACTTTATTTTATTTTATTATTTTTTTAAATATATATATATATATATATATATATATATATATATATATATATATATATATATATATATATAACTTACAATTGCTTTTGAAACTTGAAAGTGTTTTTTATTCAAAAATACATCAAAACACCATTTTTTTTAATTAAAAGTAAAAAAAATCAAATGTTTTCAAAAATATTTTTTAAACTCTTGTAGAAACGTTTACATATTATATATTAATGCTTCGGTGATGCATGCAGAAACGGAGGTGTCATATATATATATATATATATATATATATATATATATATATATACACCATTCCCACTGGACAAACAAAGTGATTTGTCCGATGTGGGACAATGCAATTTGTCCCACATTGGACAAATAGCCTTTACACCCAGCTTTGTTCACTTTAAAGTCTTCAATACTCTTCAGCGTGTGCAAGCCTGCAAGGCTTAAATTTTATCTAAGTTGATTTATCCCACATCGGGTAAACAACAGAGAAGTCTAAATATTTTGTGTATAAATAAAATATTTGGATTGGGTGAATGGTCAAGATCGGTGATGTCCACTTAAGTTGGATGTGTACCGATCTATGGGGCCCGAAACGGAATGCCCGGATCAGAACCGAGGCATTCCGGCTGTTTTTCGGCCGGAATTTCCGGATCGGACTGGAATTAAAACCGTAACAAAAACGACGCCGTTTTGTTTCGGTTTTATGAACGGAACGAAATGGATTTAATAACTTTACTATTAAGAGCTTGATGGCTATGGAAATTGCAGCCTGTTAGTTAAAAAAGAATAAAATAAAACAAAATAATCAATGATGGTGATAAAAGATAAATCTTGTATAATTAATTCAGAAACTCGAAACCCACTAAAATCATTCATGACTCGGTGAATTCGTTTAGAATTGTAAAATTAGTAAACTCGAAATGATTTCTGAGTTAATTAAATTTTCCCTATTCTTCTTGCTCTATCTCCTCTCCTCTCTTGCCCTCATTTACCTTTCCCTTTCGCAAATCGCAACCCAAGAAGCAGCAGGTGTTCGTCAATCATCATCTCTCATCTGTAAGCTCGCCATCGTTGGTCCTTTTGTGCAGGTGGTGCTCTATTGCTCTCTATTTTGAGTCTTCGACAACCAATAACTCAGCAAGGTTAATTTTCTAATTCTTTAACTTCTGTATAGATGCATTTCTCCTTCTCTGCAATATGCGCTTGCCATTACCGGTTATCGATTTTCGGCTGCCATTCCTTATAGAAGGATAAGGATCTCCAGTTAGAACATATTCCTTTTTTAGGTTCAAGGGCTTAAAAGAAAGAAAAAAAAATAGCTAGGGAAGCTTTTACCTACCTTGCTATATGTTAATCCAATCTCTCCAACACGTCTCTAGCTACCTGCACGTTTCTGAGGGAAAATCCATATTGTCCGTAGTTGGGTCTTCGTGGGCAGGGAATGACACTCAGCAAGGCCTTAATTTATTTTCTTCTTATATTCTGTTTGGATAAAAATTTATTTCTCAATTTAATGTCGAGTTTTGTGTCCTTTTCGGATAGGAAAAGTCTAAAAGAAAGGACATTCACATATGTAGCATATTCCCCCCTTGAAATCTAATCTAGAAACCCTTTATTGTTGACTAGAATGCTCCGATCCCTCTTTGATATGCTTCTTATGCTACTATTTCATGCTTGATTTTAAGAGCTGATGTCATCCTCAACTAAGATCAAAGTTGTTTTACACCATATATTAAGATTAAATAATCGAAATGAAAATGTGGGCTATCGGATCACAAAACTCATTAGAAACTCTTGTGTGATTTACTTTTCTTGAAAGACGACTCTCAACCCCCAGTTTTGCTAGGTTCACACGACTGTTCTGGTCGTTCCCTGGGTAGGAAAAATCAAAATAATTTATCTTATGCAAAGTAATTCAAATCAGCATTCACTAGTCGGAAAAATTTGAGGGTCATTGCCAGCATTCTCTAGCTATATTAATGAGCTTTATCATTGCTTATTTGCTAGAAGTAAGATGCATTCAAACATGTGTGTGTGTGTGTGTGTGTTAACATTACACAATTGAATCCTCAAAATGAAATTGGAAGCGCGCAAGACTGAGCTGGAAAGCAAAGATTTTGTCACAAGTGAAATAGACGAGCTAAATCCCCTGTCAAATACTATTCACATCGAGAAAAATTCTCCAATTGACATCAAGGAACATGTATAGAGTCTGGAGACATAGATGTCACTTGAAGGAGGCTTGAATTTAGCAAGATTGTTTTGAGCATTCCTTTTGCTATTATTGCATTAATGATTTGGGTCTAAGTTTTTTTCTGTTCTTTTATTGATGAACTTTTCTTTATCTCTTTTCAGTTTATACTTAATTGAAGAGAACATTGTAATATTTTGAAGAAAGAGTGCTTATTGCCAAACTTAACACTCAACATGGACACATTTATTATTTCAGGAATTACAGATTTCATGGCATCCAAAAAAACTACCAGTACCAATAGACTTGATGTGGGATGGGTATTGATAATAATTTAAGAAAAGTTCAATGCAAGTATTGTCAAAAAGTTTTCAATAGAGACATTTATCTTTTTAAACATTATTTAGCTTGCACTCGAAAGGATGTTGAGCCATGCCAACAAGTATATGAAGATGTGAAGAAGATGATTTTGAGTGTTTTGGTGAAAATCAAGAAGCATCTGAGAAGAAAAGAAAGGTTTTCAATATATGAGAAGAGACAGAGATACAAAAGAAGGGAATGGAATTACCTCAGTTGACAAAGGAAAGAGAACAACAACTAGAAGTGGAAGTACACAAAAAACCATCAATCAGATGCTAAAAAAAGATCTTAGAGAAGAAGCATGTCGACAAATTGCAAAGTTTTTCTATACAATTTGTAACTTTTTGGTCAATAATCCTAAAGGAACTTTTTTTTTATTTTTTTATCATTTGTAGATACTTCTAATATATCCAAGATTGCTGATAAGGTATTTGAGATGTTAGATGCTATTATGGATAGGATTGGGGAGGAAAACATGGTGCAAGTAATCAGTGATAATGCTACGATTTATAAGGAAGCAGGGAAATTATTGATGGGAAAAAGAAAAGGATTGTTTTGGACACCATGCACTGCTCATTGTATTGATTTAATTTTGAAAGATTTTGAGAAGAAACTAGAGGCCCATCAAGTAACTATTGTTAAAGGGAGGAGAAATCATCTCGTACATATATTTAAGAACTATTCTTATTTCCATGCTAAGACACTTTACAAAAGAAAAAGATTTGATCAGACTTGTTGCCACTCCATTTGCTACTACATACTTGACTCTTGGATGTTTGAATGATTGTAAGATACAATTGATGACAATGTTTACTTTCATCCGATGGAGGTCATGTAGGTTTTCAAAAATACAATTGATAAAATAGTTATGTTTTGGACATAAACTTTTGGCATAATGTCACTTTACGTATCAAGGCAAAATATCATCTAATTAAAGTTTTTCGATTAGCTGATTCAGATGAGAAACCAGCCATAGGTTTTATATATAAAGCAATAGATCAAGTAAAAAAGAAAAGATATAAGTGAATCTTTGTTCTTTCAAAAAAAGGTGTCATTTCTAATTATTTATTTAATAGAATGAGTTGATGCATAATGGTTATTTCACTTTTATATTATGTAATTTAATGTTGATGTTAACATTCTTATTTTTATCATGTTTTGTAGTTATATACCTATAAAGGATTTTATTGATGCAAAATGAGAACTTCAACTTCACAGACTTTTACATGCACCAACTTATTATTTGAATCATAATTATCATTATAATCCTAATTTAAAGTTAATGCCAACATTAAAATTGAATTATATCAATGCTTAGAAAAGATGTCTGATGCAAATGAAAGGTGCAAAATGGATTTACAACTTGATTCATTCAAGGATGCAAATGGGTTGTTTGGTATTGAGGCTACCAAAATAGCAAGGGGTAAACAAAACTCTAGCTAAATGGTGAGATTTTAATGGGGATGAATATCGAGAGCTATAAAAGTTTGCAATTCGAGTTCTAAGCATGACTTGTATTTAATGTGGATGTGAGCATAGCTACAGTGCATTTGAGATGGTAATTTTTTTTTCAAAAAAGAAATTTAATGTTTTGATATTTGATAAGAATCAACTTGATTCATTTAATGTTTTGATGTGTTATCAATTTTAATTATTTTCATAGGTTCATACGAAATAAAAAAATGGCCTTCAACAAAAAAAAATGAAAGATTTGATATGTGTAATGTGTAATTTGAAATTGAATGACAACCAAGTCAAAAGGCAAATTAATGATTTTGGTGAAGTTTTAGATGTTCTCTCAATTTGATGATGATTAGATAACTGAGGGAGAGGAACATAATGGTACATCGAACATTGATTTACTTGGTATTATTGATAGTGCAACACGAAGAAAAAATAGAAAAAAAAATGAAAGTGATAATGAAAATGTTAATGATGTTGAAATGGAGACTTATGGTATTGAAGATGATTTTGAGATTCAGAATGATATTAATCCAGATAATTTAAGAAGTTTGGAATTAAATATTGTTGATAATATTAATGCTGGGGTTGGAGCTAGTAGTAGCAATAATATTGCTAGCAGTAATAATAATATTACTTATGAATTAAATATTGCTACTACTAGCTCCAACCCCATCATTAATATTCACAACATCAGTGTTAGTATTGGTAGTAATAGTAATAATTTTTTCGATAGTAATAATTTTGATGAATATCTTAGAAACAACAAAGATAAAAGGCAATAAGTCTAATTTTAGTTTACATAGCACATCAATAGAGTGTTTGTTTTAAATTTGTTAGATTTTAACTAATAAAATTCTATGGACATAATTATTTAATTTATTTTTAAGTTATTTTAAATCATGTATGAATCTTAACTAATAAAATTCTACGAACATAATTGTATTGTATTGTATTTTTTAGATTATTTAAGGTGTTTGGTTTTTTTTCTACTGTTTGAATTTTACGATTAAACAATTCAATTTAACAATTCGTTATATTACATTTCCATGTCTTGTAAGAAAAAAACAATTTTGACAACCTTGACCCTTACCATTATTATATCAACACATGAGTAAACAACATTAACCCAGGTTCACTTTTTTTTAACGTTTTTATCTAAAACAGTTTCGTTGTTTTTTTAAGAAAAAAAAAACTAAAACAATGATATTTTGAATTTTTTTAATAAAATTTACCAGGACTCAGCTGAGTGGGTTTTTATTGAGCATTTCGAAGAAAATAAACCAAATTAATCATATTAATAAACACCGCTAACCACTATAACCAGCTGAAAGGGCAGGAAAAAAAAAGCTGTCGAAAGGAGCATGTGAAGTCAAGCAACTAAGAAAGTCTGTGACCCCCAAGAACATCAAAATGCCTTGTGATTCTAGAAATACCTGATCATCATGAGATTGCTATTCTCCAGTCTATTTCCGATTCCAATTCAAGTGCACAAACCTAACAGCCACTAAATACGTTTAGCTTAACTTTTCGACCTGGCCAGAAATGAAGCAAATACTTGCCCCCTGATAGAAACAGGCAGGCACATAGCAGACAAAGGATATAACAAAATGACTATTCATGGCATACAGACAGACCTTACAAAAACTGAAACTCTCAACTTCAAATGCAATTTCTGATCAGTGGGTACGAAAAAATGGCCCCTAAACACAGCAGCTTAAAAAAATAAAAGAAGAAATATGGACGAAAAACATACCAGGAACAAAATAATAGTTCATTCTAAATCAGATTTCCGTGAGATGAATGGAGATTCCCTCTAACACAATCCTACAAACACAACCATCCTCCATTACACAACCAAGCAGCACAGCACCCTCCCGAGGCAACAAAATTAAAAAAAAAATGCTGGAGCATATTCATGACTAATTTGGCTTCCTCATATTACGCCCAGCACGAATCACTTCATCCACCAGTAGCAATTGAGATGCGATCACAGGCCTGGAGAATTACAGCAGCATGATTATAACTAGGTTAGAAGTGTAAATGGTTCAAACCTGAAAGAACTTCATCGGGTTTCTTATAGTTTAATCATTTAGGGGAAGTTTGGCAAAACTATCTCTTTACATGTACATTTATGCAATACGTAAGCCACAGAGGTGGTAGAGGAGCTGCACCTAGGGAAGAGAGATAGGGAGAAAGAAAAGGACCAACTCAAAAGCTAGAAATTTTTGTGTACCCTGAGTTTAAGAGTTGGCGCTTGACAGAGTAGTTGTCAAAGATGCCCTCCATTTGAGGATCAAGGGTCCCACCAGTTTGGAGGTTTATTCCGACAATGTTATCCCTGCTGTGCTCTCCCTGAATAAACAAGCAAGAAAAGCTTAAATAAAAAAAGAAAAAGAAAAATATTTGGGCAAAGTGATAGTTACCGTGAGAGTAACAATCTCATCTTGAGTGTCTAGCCCAGAATTCTCTGCCAAAGTTTTGGGCACCACGAGAAGGGCATCAGCAAAAGCTTCAACACCTAGCTGAGCACGCTGTTCCAAATTTGCAAAATACCAGTTTAAAATCAACCAGCGGATAGGAATAATTACTCAAATATAGAAAACAGGCAAGCATTTACCCCTTTAACTGTTTTCTTTACTGCATTGATCAGGTGTTTTCTGGCTGCAAGTTCAAAAGCTCCTGCTCCCTGAAGAAAATAAATGACAGCATTTGAGAGGGAAAGAAATTTCTTCACTGAATCAAGTCATCGACAAATAGTTGCTTATTTGCAGAATTATACGCTAAGAATTACAACAGAAAACTTGCCGATCCTCTATCCCACCTCACCCAATCCCAAGAGGCCAATCTCGACTTTCAAGTCAATTATTTTCACCCTATAATCAAATATATTGATGTCCATAACTCCACCATGCACAAATTTCATTCTGGTTTATTTGATTGAAACCACTCTTGGTCCATAATAATGTTGTTTCCGATTGTGTCCTAGACTGCCGGTACGTAGACAAAACAGCTTTTTTATGAAGCACACTGCACTTGAGCAGAAATATAACTTGCATATACATGAACCACGTTTTAAATGTACCACAGAACTTCCAAAGCCACCATCAAAGGCTACAAGTACAGCTTTATATAAATCAGTATGCAACAATATAATCAAGCATGACTGCACATACAAATCTCATACATTTCTGCGAGCAGAACTTAAAAGTACAACAGCTTCATCTTCAATAGTATTTTTTATGAAGCACACTGCACTTGAGCAGAAATATAACTTGCATATACATGAACCACGTTTTAAATGTACCACAGAACTTCCAAAGCCACCATCAAAGGCTACAAGTACAGCTTTATATAAATCAGTATGCAACAATATAATCAAGCATGACTGCACATACAAATCTCATACATTTCTGCGAGCAGAACTTACAAGTACAACAGCTTCATCTTCAATAGTATTTTTGACTGCTCTCAAGCCATCACGAACAGCATCCTTTATTTGGGCAATTGTATGGTCATTAGGTCCTGTAACAATAAACAAAAGTTGAGTGACAATTTGTCCCTGCTAAGTTACAAAATTGCAAGACAATTATACATTTCATGCTTGAACATAAATGAGTACATCTTTCAACCTGATGGCTAAATGGCCTAAGAGGAGCAATTAAAACAAACAAGAAAAAATCATCTGATAGCATTTAGAACAAATGAAAATAAAAATTGCAAACATTTGCTGAGGACTTGGATACGCTTCTATACCTTTTATTAAGATAGTGCAAGAATGAGGGTTTTTAACATTTTCAACAAATGTATACTTCTCTTCACCAAGGACGTGCTCATAAACCAGTCCAGCCCAACCAAGGCAATCAGGAGTTAAGCTATCAACAGAATTCAAACCCTCTCCTCCACAGGCCAAAACCAGGCGTTCCGTATTTCTCCTCTTTCGCTCGTCGAAGGGCAATTATCTGCAAAACATAAGAAAGCAGATCAGCCCCATTTTAGATAACAACATCAGGACAAGCAGGTAGACTAACCAGATATCAAACTAGCATTAGTCATCTTATATATCATTAGGTACCATGTAGAAAGGAATCTAATTCAGGACAATGCATTTTAAAAGCCAAGTCTTGCTTGTAACCATCCAAAACTGGAGCCACATACGGTGGCAGGTATGGCAGATATTCCAGCCATATTTACAATCTAAACTATAATGAAAAAACATTTCAAGTCTCCATTCCTGCATCCATAATTTCACAAAATCAAGAGAATTACAGTAGTATGAAATGGTTCTTGCACCCTCTTTTCCATGCATGAATGGAAAAGAGATGGATGCATGGATGGATGGATGGATGGATGGATGGATGGATGCATGCATGCATGCATGTATGTATGTAAGAACTCCTTTGAATATTGTACCTCCATCAAACTTAAGCCTTCTTGCTTATTTGCTTTCAATAATTATTTCAGTCAATATATGGCATGATTTCACAACATTAAAAATAAAACATGAGAGATGGAAGGCTTCCAAAATGTGCAACCAATTGTGATCACAAGCAATCATTATAACATGGTGTTATCTCATTAAAACTTCTCTTTATGATTAAGGGTGCATTTGGTACAAGGTTAAGAAAAGAGGATGTATTGTCACAAAAGCAAATGGTAAAGGCATAACAATGTTTGGTAGGAGCTTCACAAACAAGCTTACATAGACCCAATGGAAATTACATGAAGAAAAAAATAAAACAATGTGCTTCATAAGGTGTAAGTAAACAGTAAAAGATAGAAAATGTGACTTATAAATTTGAAGAAGGCAGAAAGATGAACCCAACCACATTCCACCCTAGTTAAAAGCCTTTCCCTTCTTGTCCCAAGGTTTACAATTACACCCTCTTGGAGGGTAGCTAATAATCCCTGAATCATTCCCCCTCTCATAATATTTCCAACAAACAAAATCCATCATTGTAGTAACATTTAATCCCTACTCATGCCATACACGATAAGAGAAAATGGAATGAAAGACAACACCCAATACTAACACATAAACATGATTTGCAGCAAACTGAAGTGAATTTATTGCATCAAGTAGCTAATTATTACTTGCATTCAATCACTCAGGAAAAGAATATAATTGTTTCGTGACTTACCCCTGCTCGTGCAAGAAGGTCCAGTGATGGGGGATCAATTCCCTTTTGATTAATAACCACAAAATTGTTGTCTGGAAGAGCAACAGTACAAGCAGCACTTCAGAAACCAACATGTTGGCAGGGACAGTAACATGAACATAAAATGTATTGAACATGTAACCTAACCTTATCTTTTAGTTCAATAATTTTTCTTACTCTTTCATCGACCTGACGCCTTTCAGCTGCAACCATTGCCTCCCTCTGCTCTGCATTTGAGTAGAAAAATCCTGCATTTATTTCATTGTGGAAAAAAAGTATTAGCTTCCAATGAACTGAAACAGACCACAGCACTATCTACAGAGTTCCTGATATATCATGTTCAACATCAATTCCAATCAAATTCAAATAGACACGATGAATACCTTTTCTCGTATTCCAAAGAGACATTGCATGTCAGGATAAAACAGTTTTCTGCCCGTCTTTTCATATCAGGATGCCTAGAACCATGATCAAGAACAAGACCGTCAACCTGGAAGACAGAACAAGTAAATCAGGGTCCATTGTTTTTCGAAAAGAAGAGAAGTTATCTGCAAAAGACAAAAAACAGTGTTGTCAAAGGCAGCAGGTGCTAAAAGGCACCAAAAGCCTGTAAAATGCCTAAGGCACTAGGCGCTTGCCCAAATGAACCAAGGCAATATGCTATAAATTAAAAAATATATATATTATATTATTGATTTCTAAAATATATATCTTTCCAATTACATCATTAGAATATTAAAGAGAAGATATAAAATACCATTGCATGGTCATATAAAGTAATATTTTTCACCTTAAAACAAAATATGATAATTTAAAGTAGTATGTAGCCAAATAGATTGAAAGGCAAACCAAATATCACCATCATTATTCATTAATCTTCAAAAACATCTTCATCCATGCTATCCTCTCCTTGATGTCCATAGCTCTTGTTTGTGCTTTGACGCATTCCTGATGATTGTGCAGACACTTTTCCCCTGCAATTGCACTGGTTTGATCTGATTCCTCTGTCAAGACAGCTAGCTTCTTTGCATTGAAACTCTGCTTTTTTGTCTCAGGCTTCCTTGAATTAGAAATGTCCGAAAGTGGTTTTCTGCCAGCAGTTTGCCATTTCCCTGGTGCTTTCGAGATACTTTTCATCTTGCTTGTATCATGTGGAATTCGAGAGGCAACAGCCTTCATTGAATTTGACAAATCACCGAGAGGTGTCCGTCTACTCACTAATGATGCCATTCGTGCTGTAAACGAGTTCAAGGAAATATTCTGAAAAAGCATTGGCACTGATTTATTCCCAAGATAAACCATGTAAAATAAGGAAAGGATGACAGATTTATACCATAATTTCAGTTTCAAAATGTAACTAAGAAAAAAAAGTTATCCCCAGGAGCACAACCCCCCATGAAGCAAGTCAGATCAAACAAGCTAAACTCTAGGACAAATACTCCCACAACATTTCCTGAAATTCTTAGAATCTGTACCAGAACAAACCTGGAAGAGCAACAGTACAAGCAGCACTTCAGAGACCAACATGTTGGCAGGGACAGTACCATGAACATAAAATGTATTGAACATGTAACTTAACCTTATCTTTTAGTTCAATAATTTTTCTAACTCTTTCATCGACCTGACGCCTTTCAGCTACAACCATTCCCTCCCTCTACTCTGCATTTGATTAGAAAAATCCTGCATTTATTTCACTGTGGAAAAAAAGGCAAAAAACAGTGTTGTCAAAGGCAGCAGGCGCTAAAAGGTACCAAGCCTGTAAAATGCCCAAGGCACTAGGTGCTTGCCCAATTGAACCAAGGCAATATGCTATAAATTAAAAAAAATATATATATATATTATATTATAGATTTCTAAAATATATATCTTTCCAATTACATCATTAGAATATTAAAGAGAAGATATAAAATACCATTGCATGGTCATATAAAGTTATATTTTTCACCTTTAAAACAAAATATGATAATTTAAAGTAGCATGTATCCAAATAGATTAAAAGGCAAACCAAATATCACCATCATTATTCATTAATCTTCAAAAACATCTTCATCCATGCTATCCTCTCCTTCACTTGAATCCTCCATTTCATGATTGTAATTGATATCCTCATCACTCAAACCATACTGCATTTTTTGGAGAAAATTAAAGTATTATATGTACAAATGTGATGTTCTCCAACTCCCAAGGTTGAAACGTGAAAGTGTGGATGGTGTTTCTCTTCTAAATGTCCTTCATTGTCTCACAGTTTAATGATTTATTTTAATTTTTTTACCCTAATTTTTGTTTTTTTCAAAAATACCCTTAAGTTGCTTCTTCTGGCTAATTAAAAAAATGGACAAATAGGTCAAAACATAAATCATTAAAAAAAAAGAAAAAGAAAAATTCAACATAAAGGGAAGAACTTCAAGCAAGAGCTAGCCATAGTGCCTTGCACCCCACTCCCAAGGCGCTCACCTAGGTGGCACCTCATTGAAATCCAATGCCATAGGCTAATAAAGGCGTTGGGGCCTCACCTCGCCTAGAGTGCCTATGCAAGTGCCACCTCAATGCCTCTTGACAACATTGGTGAAAATTATAACAAAATAGAGATAAAAAAATGAACAATAACTAAAACTTGTCCAATCCATAAACCTGGGATTTTTTGAACTCAAACCAATCGTCAATTTCCTGGAAAGTTAACCTAATCTAACATAGCAGCATTGAGAAAAATCTAACAAGTAGCATTATTTTACTGAATAAAGGTTGAATAATAGAAAAGAGCAGTGCATTCCATTGAATGCCAATGCTAGACACATCTCATTAAAAAAAATGATTCTGTTTCATATGGAAGAGTTTTTGAGGATCTATGACCCCTCAATCTTAATCTTGAAGGACCTCTATTCAATATGATTTAAATAATTAACCATCATTGGTGAAAACCTTGTTGTGCCGAAACAAAACCTAAGGTTATAAAGAACCTAACTAGATAAATTAACTTGAGAAAGCGTTTGAAACATTCATTCTTGAAGCTCAACTATATCAGTCAATCAGGAAATTTGGAGCTGTAAGACAATTTCAACACATCCCAGGTGAAAATATTCCACAGGAATCCAGATAAAATGAAAAAAAAAAAAAGATTAACTTACAAGCCTTGTGTCAACATCAAATTTATGACGCATGTGCATAATCTCCACCATAAATAGATCAATGGCTTCCTCAGGCTTTCGAATACAGAGCACCTGTACAAACAAGTAAAACATAGTTAATTCAAAAATAGAAGCTGTCAAAATCTGACTTAAACGTCTTCTTTCCAACAGCCTCAAGATATCAGCACCACTGACTACACTTACCGAATTGACAGCTACGTCAGTTAGCTGATCCACCAAAGCTGCATAAGAGAATAGGATCAACTTTAAATAATATCCAAGTAAGTTATAAAATGAAGAGTAAACTGATGAATAAAAATTACCTTTGTCCTTATTGTTGTTCTAGCCACCATTTTTAGAATTTCCCTGTCAAGTTCGTCACCCATCACCACTGGAGTCTTAAAGTTTTCAAGAAAATGGAGAGTAGCTCTTTTGGCAATCTCAAAACCATCAACCAAAACACGTGGATGCATCCCTGAAGGAAAAAAAACACCCACGAATAAAATATAAAAGTTACCTCAGATAAGCAATAAATAAACCATATGAGCCTGTTCCTGATTTTCTGAAATGAAACTCACGACTAAGCACAAAGCATCCCTTTTCCAATAACTAGAAGGCAAAAATGAAAGAACCACCATGATAGAACTATTTTTACCATCAGATAAAACAAGCACAACACAGATGCAACCCTTGAACAGAACCAACTTCACTATTTTAAATTCAATTATTCCAAGGTCAAATACACATGAACTTGCAAATTTCTATTCTTGCCTCTACGACGAGCAAACACAACACAGATGCAACCCTTGAACAGCACCAACTTAATTGAAACTTTAGCGCATTAGAATCTAACACCTTTCACTATCATGTCTTGTCAGAACATGGCTTTCTTTATTTAGGGCTCTAAACATTTGAAAAAATTATGACTCAAGAATAGAAAGGAAAAGCAAAAGTATAAAACTCAAGAAAGAGAAAGAATATGTAACAAAGATAGCTCAAACTAGATAGCTTCACCAACCTTCATCCATGTACCGTTCAGATTGCTTCATAAGCTCTCCAATAAAGATCACAGTAGATGTCATACCATCTCCGCTTATATCATCTTGGGCAACGGCTGTCCTTGCAATCATAATGGCAGTCGGGTTTTGAATTTACTGAAATCTTCAAAAAATTCAATCAAATTAAAAAAAAAAAGGGCCATTAGACTCTCATTGTTCTTTAAAACCTCAGATAGCATACCCATCGGCCTTTAAGATCTAACTCAGCATTTAGAATCTAAAGTTGCTTTTAGTTGCTCCTAGAGCTCATTTCTCAAGGCAGACTCACTTAAAAGAGAAAAAAATAAAAGAAAGGTATAAAACCCAAACTCTGCCTTTAATCACAACTAATCCAGATCGAGAAAACCAAAGAAAAAAAACACAAACCATTTCTTTCAAAAGAGTATTTCCATCTTTAGTCAGCTTTATATCTCCAGCACCACCAACAAGCCTAAGAAACACAAAAACACAAAGTAATTAAATCTCAGAAACACAAAACAAATTACAAGAGAAAACAAAAACAAAAGACGAAAAAGCGAGAGAGTTACATCTTGATGGTGCCTTTGGGGCCGAGATTGGATTTGAGAACATCTTGCAAGCCTTTAGCGGCATTGATGTTCATGTGAAGCGCCGCCAATTTGTTGAGAACCTCCGCATTAGGGTTTAATACTTTTAGCGACATTTTTCTCTTTCAAAATAAAAGAGAGGGAGAGTATGGAACTGTAGCGATATCAATGCTTTGGCAACTCTGGGGTTTCTATCAACTTAAAGCTGATGCAGCAGTCAAGATCCTTCCAGTCCCTATAATTCATTTGTGATATTGGCGTTCTGAAAGGAGATGGAGAATCAAGATTGAATTCCCAAGATTGATCTTTAGGGAGCTGCTCGACCTTCGCTTCCAGTTGCAAGGGCCTAGGGGGGGCTCTGAGCATTACATAGAAACCAATATTTTTGTTTAGATAATTCATTGAAGACAAAGTTTATGAAGCAAGAAAGAGAGACCCAAATGAAGAAACGAAGAAAGAGAAATAAGCAAAGTGACCTTCATTTTTGTAATTGATGCCAGCGGTGAACATGGTGCTGCCAACTGCTTGGAAAAATCTGGACAAAATAATAAAATGTGAACTGAATTTTACAAGGAAAGATTCTGCAGTGATTATAAGCAGAAGAATGTTAAGTTTCCATTACCATCTTTTAGTCCAATTGATTGCAGAAACTCATTGATGTCCATGGCTCTTGTTTGTGCTTTGACGCATTCCTGATGGTTGTGCAGACACTTTTCCCCTGCAATTGCACTGGTTTGATCTGATTCCTCTGTCAAGACAGGTAGCTTCTTTGCATTGAAACTCTGCTTTTTTGTCTCAGGCTTCCTTGAATTAGAAATTTCCGAAAGTGGTTTTCTGCCAGCAGTTTGCCATTTCCCTGGTGCTTTCGAGATACTTTTCATCTTGCTTGCATCATGTGGAATTCGAGAGGCAACAGCCTTCATT
The DNA here is from genome assembly GCA_027405865.1 of Salix purpurea. Taxonomy (NCBI): domain Eukaryota; kingdom Viridiplantae; phylum Streptophyta; class Magnoliopsida; order Malpighiales; family Salicaceae; genus Salix; species Salix purpurea. The sequence continues at coordinate 11,523,472 of CM050330.1, read as the reverse complement.
GAATTTGACAAATCACCGAGAGGTGTCCGTCTACTCACTAATGATGCCATTCGTGCTGTAAACGAGTTCAAGGAAATATTCTGAAAAAGCATTTGCACTGATTTATTCCCTAGATAAACAATGTAAAATTAGGAAAGGATGACAGATTTATACCATAAATTCAGTTTCAAAATGTAACTAAGAAAAAAAAGTTATCCCCGGGAGCACAACCCCCCATGAAGCAAGTCAGATCAAACAAGCTAAACTCTAGGACAAATACTCCCACAACATTTCCTGAAATTCTTAGAATCTCCATAGCTCTACCAAGCATGGTATATGTAGCCAAAATAGATTGAAAGGCAAACCAAATATCACCATCATTATTCATTAATCTTCAAAAACATCTTCATCCATGCTATCCTCTCCTTGATGTCCATAGCTCTTGTTTGTGCTTTGACGCATTCCTGATGATTGTGCAGACACTTTTCCCCTGCAATTGCACTGGTTTGATCTGATTCCTCTGTCAAGACAGCTAGCTTCTTTGCATTGAAACTCTGCTTTTTTGTCTCAGGCTTCCTTGAATTAGAAATGTCCGAAAGTGGTTTTCTGCCAGCAGTTTGCCATTTCCCTGGTGCTTTCGAGATACTTTTCATCTTGCTTGTATCATGTGGAATTCGAGAGGCAACAGCCTTCATTGAATTTGACAAATCACCGAGAGGTGTCCGTCTACTCACTAATGATGCCATTCGTGCTGTAAACGAGTTCAAGGAAATATTCTGAAAAAGCATTGGCACTGATTTATTCCCAAGATAAACCATGTAAAATAAGGAAAGGATGACAGATTTATACCATAATTTCAGTTTCAAAATGTAACTAAGAAAAAAAAGTTATCCCCAGGAGCACAACCCCCCATGAAGCAAGTCAGATCAAACAAGCTAAACTCTAGGACAAATACTCCCACAACATTTCCTGAAATTCTTAGAATCTCCATAGCTCTACCAAGCATGGTATATGTAAACATACACTAATTGTCAAGAAGATGGACGAATTCATGTAACAAATTCATCAAGAATCTCCATGGCATTGATCGCATATCATACTTTCGTTATTTTGAATCCTCTATCAAACAGAATGTAGCATGAAATAGGAGACCATGCGATCTGCAAGAGATTTGGAATCACACATGCAAGCGAAAATGAAAATAGATTGTGAAAGCAAGAAACAAGATTTCCCAAATCTAAAGACAAGAACAGGCAATCCATTAAGGGAAGGGAATAAAGAAAAAGAACAAAAACTTGTTAAGAGTTTACAAGTAGTAATCTGTCAAATATTTGTTAAGACTTATTAGTCTCTATCTATATAAAGATTAATCACAGGAAAACATAATAGAGTACAAGACCCATCAACTTAAAAAATTCTTCACATATATTTATGATTCAAATAACAATAGAAAAGTTGTTTGTTCGCCGAGAAAACAGATATAATTTACTTCTAAGAAAATAAAAAATTAAAATCTCTACTTCACACACAAACAAAAAAAAATCACAGGAAAACATAATAGAATACAAGACCCATCAACTTAAAAAATTCTTTACATATATTTATGATTCAAATAACAATAGAAAAGTTGTTTGTTCGCCGAGAAAAGAAAACAGATAAAATTTACTTCTAAGAAAACAAAAAACTTAAAATCTCTACTTCACACACAAACAAACAAAAATGATTCGTAATGAACAAATTTAGACCGGATTATACAGCCAATATGATAACTTGAACAAATCGAGAATAACTAGCACATCAATACCAAGAAAGTATACGTGTAATAGGATAGGTTAAGAAAAAATTAGGGGTTTTCAAAGTAAATACAAGAAAACAAAATCGATTTCATGAATTTAAAACGCAATCTCAGGTATTAGAAAGTGAAATTACATCTGAGAAGTTGCGTTGAGACTACTGATCGATGATCGGCTTTTGATCTCTGAATTTTATTTTTTTTTAGGCGCAGAGAGGTTTTTTTAAGAGGGAAGAAGATTGTGAAAAGGGAAGAAGATTGTGAGTGTGAGAGAGAGATGACCGTTGCTATTATAGTGAGAGCGAATTTCGTAAGCAAATATGACCCGTTGGAAAGACAAGTTTTGGTTTGTGCTGCTTCGCACTAAACGTCAGCGTTTTCAATCGATTAAATTAAAGTAACCGTAAGTCTTTTGTTTGCAAATATTTTTTTTAATCATGGAATAATGCTACTTTATTAAAGCACAAAAAATGCAAAATACAAATGTTATTTTAAGAACTTGATGGCTATGGAAATTACAGCTTGTTAGTTAAAAAAGAATAAAATAAAACAAAATAATCAATGATGGTGATAAAAGATAAATCTTGTATAATTAATTCAGAAACTCGAAACCCACTAAAATCATTCATGACTCGGTGAACTCGTTTAGAATTGTAAAATTAGTAAACTCGAAATGATTTTACGATCCCACCGTGTGCAAGTTAATCAAATTTTCCCTATTCTTCTTGCTCTATCTCCTCTCCTCTCTTGCCCTCATTTACCTTTCTCTTTTGCAAATCGCAACCCAAGCAACAACAGGAGTTTGTCAATCATCATCTCTCATCTGTAAGCTCGCCATCGTCGGTCCTTTTGTGCAGGTGGTGCTCTATTGCTCTCTATTTTGAGTCTTCGACAACCAACAACTCAGCAAGGTTAATTTTCTAATTCCTTAACTTCTGTAATCTGCATTTCTCCTTCTCTACAATATGCGCTTGCCATTACCGGTTATCGATTTTCAGCTGCCATTCCTTATAGAAGGATAAGGATCTCCAGTTAGAACATATTCCTCCTTTAGGTTCAAGGGCTTAAAAGAAAAGAAAAAAAACAGCTAGGGAAGCTTTTACCTACTTTGCTATATGTTAATCCAATCTCTCCAACACGTCTCTAGCTACCTCCACGTTTCTGAGGGAAAATCCATATTGTCCGTAGCTAGGTCTTCGTGGGCAGGGAATGGCACTCAGCAAAGCCATATTCCCCCCTTGAAATGTAATCTAGAAACCCTTTGTTGTTGACTAGAATGCTCCGATCCCTCTTTGATATGCTTCTTATGCTACCATTTCATGCTTGATTTTAAGAGCTGATGTCATCCTCAACTAAGATCAAAGTTGTTTTACACCATATATTAAGATTAAATAATCGAAATGAAAATGTGGGCTATCGGATCACAAAACTCATTAGAAAGTCTTGTGTGATTTACTTTTTTTGAAAGACGACTCTCAACCCCCAGTTTTGCTAGGTTCACACGACTGTTCTGGTCGTTCCCTGGGTAGGAAAAATCAAAATAATTTATCTTATGCAAAGTAATTCAAATCAGCATTCACTAGTCGGAAAAATTTGAGGGTCATTGCCAGCATTCTCTTGCTATATTAATGAGCTTTATCATTGCTTATTTGCTAGAAGTAAGATGCATTCAAACATGTGTGTGTGTGTGTGTGTTAACATTACACAATTGAATCCTCAAAATGAAATTGGAAGCGCGCAAGACTGAGCTGGAAAGCAAAGATTTTGTCACAAGTGAAATAGACGAGCTAAATCCCCTGTCAAATACTATTCACATCGAGAAAAATTCTCCAATTGACATCAAGGAACATGTATAGAGTCTGGAGACATAGATGTCACTTGAAGGAGGCTTGAATTTAGCAAGATTGTTTTGAGCATTCCTTTTGCTATTATTGCATTAATGATTTGGGTCTAAGTTTTTTTCTGTTCTTTTATTGATGAACTTTTCTTTATCTCTTTTCAGTTTATACTTAATTGAAGAGAACATTTTAATATTTTGAAGAAAGAGTGCTTCATGCCAAACTTAACACTCAACATGGACACATTTATTATTTCAGGGAATTGCAGATTTCATGGCATACAAAAAAACTACCAGTAGCAACAGACTTGATGTGGGATAGTAGCATGGTATAGGTATTGATAATAATTTAAGAAAAGTTCAATGCAAGTATTGTCAACAAGTTTTTAGTGGAGGCATTTATCTTTTGAAACATTATTTAGCCTGCACTCGAAAGGATGTTGAGCCATGCCAACAAGTATATGAAGATGTGAAGAAGATGATTTTGAGTGTTTTGGTGAAAAACAAGAAGCATCTGAGAAGAAAAGAAAGGTTTTTCAATATATGAGAAGAGACAGAGATACAAAAGAAGGGAATGGAATTACCTCAGTTGACAAAGAAAAGAGAATAACAACTAGAAGTGGAAGTACACAATCAGATGCTAAAAAAGATCTTAAAGAAGAAGCATGTCAGCAAATTGCAAGGTTTTTTTACACCAGTGCGATTTCATTTAATTGTGTGAAAAACCCTGAGTTTGTTAAAGCACTTGAATTGGTTGCAAAGCATGGGCAAGGTTTTAAGCCTCCATCTTACCATGATAATAGAGAGAAGTATTTGAAGCAAGAATTAGATCACACAATGAATTTACTTAAGGAGTACACGCTTGAATGAAAAAAAACAAATTGCTCAATAATGTCTGATGGACGGACTAATAAGTAAAGACGTCCTATTTGTAACTTTTCGGTCAATAATCCTAATGGAACTTCTTTTTTTATCATTTGTAGATACTTCTAATATATCCAAGACTGCTGATAAGGTATTTGAGATGTTGGATGTTATTATGGATAGGATTGGGGAGGAAAGCATGGTGCAAGTAATCAGTGATAATGCTACGAATTATAAGGAAGCAGGGAAATTATTGGTGGGAAAAAGAAAAGGATTGTTTTGGACACCATGCACTGTTCATTGTATTGATTTGATATTGAAAGATTTTGAGAGAAAACTAGAGGTCCATCAAGTAACTATTGTTAAGGGGAGGAGAAATCACCTCGTACATATATTTAAGAACTATTCTTATTTCAATGCTAAGACACTTTAAAAAGGAAAAGATTTGATCAGACTTGTTGCCACTCGATTTGCTACTACATACTTGACTCTTGGATGTTTGAATGATTGTTAGATACAATTGATGACAATGTTTACTTTCATCCAATGTAGGTCATGTAGGTTTTCAAAAATACAATTGATAAAATAGTTATGTTTTAGACATAAACTTTTGGCATAATGTCACTTTATGTATGAAGGCAACATATCCTCTAATTAAAGTTCTTCGATTAGTTGATTCAGATGAGAAACCAGCCATAGGTTTTATATATAAAGCAATAGATCAAGTGAATCTTTGTTCTTTGAAAAAAAGGTGTCATTTCTAATTATTTATTTAATAGAATGAGTTGATGCATAATGGTTATTTCACTTTTATATTAAGTAATTTAATGTTGATGTTAACATTCTTATTTTTATCATGTTTTATAGTTATATACCTATAAAGGATTTTATTGATGCAAGATGAGAACTTCAACTTCACAGACTTTTAACTGTTTTCATAGGTTCATATGAAATAAAGAAATCGCCTTCAACAAAAAAAAAATGAAAGATTTGATATTTGTAATGTGTAATTTGAAATTGAATGATAACCAAGTTTTAGATGATCTCTCAATTTGATGATGATTGGATAACCGAGGGAGAGGAACATAATGGTTCATCAAACATTGATTTACTTGGTATTATTGATAGTGCAACACGAAGAAAAAATAGAAAAAAAAATTAAAGTGATAATGAAAATTTTAATGATGTTGATAATAATAATGTTAGGGTTGGAGCTAGTAGTAGCAATAATATTCACAACATTAGTGTTAGTATCAGTAGTAGTAGTACTAATAATCCTTTCGATAATAATAATTTTGATAAATATCTTAGAAACAACAAAGATAAAAGGCAATAAACTTGATTTTAGTTTACATGGCACACCAGTAGAGTGTTTGATTTTTTTCTACGGTTTTATTATGATTTTTTTTACCAAAATATTATATTTATAATTTAACGATTCAACAATTCAATTTAACAATTCGTTATGCTACATTTCCATGTCTTGTAAAAAAAAACAATTTTGACAACCTTGACCCTTACCATTATTATATCAACTCATGAGTCAACAACTTTAATCCAGGTTCACTTCTTTTTAACGTTTTTATCTAAAAGAGTTTCATATTTTTTTTTAAGAAAAAAAATACTAAAACAATTTAACAATTAGTTATATTACATTTCCATGTCTTGTAAAAAAAAAAACAATTTTGACAACCTTGACCCTTACCATTATTATATCAACTCATGAGTCAACAGCTTTAACCCAGGTTCACTTCTTTTTAATGTTTTTATCTAAAAGAGTTTCGTTTAACCATTATAACCAGCTGAAAGGGCAGAAAAAAAAGCTGTCGAAAGGAGCATGTCAGGTCAAGCAACTAAGAAAGTCAGAGCATCAAAATGCCTTGTGATTCTAGAAATACCTGATCATCATGGGATTGCTATTCTCCAGTCTATTTCCGATTCCAATTCAAGTGCACAAACCTAACAGCCACTAAATACGTTTAGCTTAACTTTTCGACCTGGCCAGAAATGAAGCAAATACTTGCCCCCTGATAGAAACAGGCAGGCACATAGCAGACAAAGGATATAACAAAATGACTATACATGGCATACAGACAGACCTTACAAAAATTGAAACTCTCAACTTCAAATGCAATTTCTGATCAGTGGGTACGAAAAAATGGCCCCTAAACACAGCAGCTTAAAAAAAAAAGAAGAAATATGGACGAAAAACATACCAGGAACAAAATAATAGTTCATTCTAAATCAGATTTCCATGAGATGAATGCAGATTCCCTCTAACACAATCCTACAAACACAACCATCCTCCATTACACATCCAAGCAGCACAGCACCCTCCCGAGGCAACAAAATTATAAAAAAAAAATGCTGGAGCATATTCATGACTAATTTGGCTTCCTCATATTACGCCCAGCACGAATCACTTCATCCACCAGTAGCAATTGAGATGCGATCACAGGCCTGGAAAATTACAGCAGCATGATTATAACTATGTTAGAAGTGTAAAAAGTTCAAACCTGAAAGAACTTCATCGGGTTTCTTATAGTTTAATCATTTAGGGGCAGTTTGGCAAAAGTATCTCTTTACATGTACATTTATGCAATACGTAAGCCACAGAGGTGGTAGAGGAGCTGCACCTAGGGAAGAGAGATAGGGAGAAAGAAAAGGACCAACTAAAAAGCTAGAAATTTTTGTGTACCCTGAGTTTAAGAGTTGGCGCTTGACAGAGTAGTTGTCAAAGATACCCTCCATTTGAGGATCAAGGGTCCCACCAGTTTGGAGGTTTATTCCTACAATGTTATCCCCCTGCTGTGCTCTCCCCCTGAATAAACAACCAAGAAAAGCTTAAATAAAAAAAAGAAAAAGAAAAAGATTTGGGCAAAGTGATAGTTACCGTGAGAGTAACAATCTCATCTTGAGTGTCTAGCCCAGACTTCTCTGCCAAAGTTTTGGGCACCACGAGAAGGGCATCAGCAAAAGCTTCAACACCTAGCTGAGCACGCTGTTCCAAATTTGCAAAATACCAGTTTAAAATCAACCAGCGGATAGGAATAATTACTCAAATATAGAAAACAGGCAAGCATTTACCCCTTTAACTGTTTTCTTTACTTCATTGATCAGGTGTTTTCTGGCTGCAAGTTCAAAAGCTCCTGCTCCCTGAAGAAAATAAATGACATCATTTGAGAGGGAAAGAAATTTCTTCACTGAATCAAGTCATCGACAAATAGTTGCTTATTTGCAGAATTATACGCTAAGAATTACAACAGAAAACTTGCCAATCCTCTATACCTCACCCAATCCCAAGAGGCCAATCTCAACTTTCAAGTCAATTATTTTCACCCTACAATCAGATATATTGATGTCCGTAACTCCACCATGCACAAATTTCATTCTGGTTTATTTGATAGAAGCCACTCTTGGTCCATAATAATGTTGTTTTTGATTGTGTCCTAGACTGCCGGTACGTAGACAAAACAGCTTTTTTATGAAGCACACTGCACTTGAGCAGAAATATAACTTGCATATACATGAACCACGTTTTAAATGTACCACAGAACTTCCAAAGCCACCATCAAAGGCTACAAGTACAGCTTTATATAAATCAGTATGCAACAATATAATCAAGCATGACTGCACATACAAATCTCATACATTTCTGCGAGCAGAACTTACAAGTACAACAGCTTCATCTTCAATAGTATTTTTTATGAAGCACACTGCACTTGAGCAGAAATATAACTTGCATATACATGAACCACGTTTTAAATGTACCACAGAACTTCCAAAGCCACCATCAAAGGCTACAAGTACAGCTTTATATAAATCAGTATGCAACAATATAATCAAGCATGACTGCACATACAAATCTCATACATTTCTGCGAGCAGAACTTACAAGTACAACAGCTTCATCTTCAATAGTATTTTTTATGAAGCACACTGCACTTGAGCAGAAATATAACTTGCATATACATGAACCACGTTTTAAATGTACCACAGAACTTCCAAAGCCACCATCAAAGGCTACAAGTACAGCTTTATATAAATCAGTATGCAACAATATAATCAAGCATGACTGCACATACAAATCTCATACATTTCTGCGAGCAGAACTTACAAGTACAACAGCTTCATCTTCAGTAGTATTTTTGACTGCTCTCAAGCCATCACGAACAGCATCCTTTATTTGGGCAATTGTATGGTCATTAGGTCCTGTAACAATAAAAAGTCGAGTGACAATTTGTCCCTGCTAAGTTACAAAATTGCAAGACAATTATACATTTCATGCTTGAACATAAATGAGTACATCCTTCAACCTGATGGCTAAATGGCCTATGAGAAACAATTAAAACAAACAAGAAAAAATCATCTGATAGCATTTAGAACAAATGAAAATAAAAATTGCAAACATTTGCTGAGGACTTGGATACGCTTCTATACCTTTTATTAAGATAGTGCAAGAATGAGGGTTTTTAACATTTTCAACAAATGTATACTCTTCACCAAGGACGTGCTCATAAACCAGTCCAGCCCAACCAAGGCAATCAGGAGTTAAGCTATCAACAGAATGCAAACCCTCTCCTCCACAGGCCAAAACCAGGCGTTCCGTATTTCTCCTCTTTTGCTCGTCGAAGGGCAATTATCTGCAAAACATAAGAAAGCAGATCAGCCCCATTTTAGATAACAACATCAGGACAAGCAGGTAGACTAACCAGATATCAAACTAGCATTAGTCATCTTATATATCATTAGGTACCATGTAGAAAGGAATCTAATTCAGGACAATGCATTTTAAAAGCCAAGTCTTGCTTGTAACCATCCAAAACTGGAGCCACATACGGTGGCAGGTATGGCAGATATTCCAGCCATATTTACAATCTAAACTATAATGAAAAAACATTTCAAGTCTCCATTCCTGCATCCATAATTTCACAAAATCAAGAGAATTACAGTAGTATGAAATGGTTCTTGCACCCTCTTTTCCATGCATGGATGGATGGATGCATGCATGTATGTATGTAAGAACTCCTTTGAATATTGTACCTCCATCAAACTTAAGCCTTCTTGCTTATTTGCTTTTAATAGTTATTTCAGTCAGCATATGGCATGATTTCACAACATTAAAAATAAAACATGAGAGATGGAAGGCTTCCAAAATGTGCAACCAATTGTGATCACAAGCAATCATTATTACATGGTGTTATCTTATTAAAACTTCTCTTTATGATTAAGGGTGCATTTGGTACAAGGTTAAGAAGAGAGGATGTATTGTCACAAAAGCAAATGGTAGAGGCATAACAATGTTTGGTAGGAGCTTCACAAACAAGCTTACATAGACCCAATGGAAATTACATGAAGAAAAAATAAAACAACGTGCTTCATAAGGTGTAAGTAAACAGCAAAAGATAGAAAATGTGGCTTATAAATTTGAAGGGGCAGAAAGATGAACCCAACCACCTTCTACCCTAGTTAAAAGCCTTTCTCTTCTTGTCCCAAGGTTTATAATTACACCCTCTAGGAGGGTAGCTAATAATCCCTGAATCATCCCCCCTCTCATAATATTTCCAACAAACAAAATCGATCATTGCAGTAACATTTAACCCTACTCATGCCATACACGATAAGAGAAAATGGAATGAAAGACAACGCCCAATACTAACGCAAAAACATGATTTGCAGCAAACTGAAGTGAATTTATTGCATCAAGTAGCTAATTATTGCTTGCATTCAATCACTCAGGAAAAGAATATAATTGTTTCCTGACTTACCCCTGCTCGTGCAAGAAGGTCCAGTGATGGGGGATCAATTCCCTTGTGATTAATAACCACAAAATTGTTGTCTGTACCAGAACAAACCTGGAAGAGCAACAGTACAAGCAGCACTTCAGAAACCAACATGTTGGCAGGGACAGTAACATGAACATAAAATGTATTGAACATGTAACTTAACCTTATCTTTTAGTTCAATAATTTTTCTAACTCTTTCATCGACCTGACGCCTTTCAGCTGCAACCATTGCCTCCCTCTGCTCTGCATTTGAGTAGAAAAATCCTGCATTTATTTCACTGTGGAAAAAAAGTTTTAGCTTCCAATGAACTGAAACAGACCACAGCTCTATCTACAGAGTTCCTGATATATCATGTTCACCATCAATTCCAATCAAATTCAAATAGACACGATGAATACCTTTTCTCGTATTCCAAAGAGACATTGCATGTCAGGATAAAACAGTTTTCTGCCTGTCTTTTCATATCAGGATGCCTAGAACCATGATCAAGAACAAGACCTTCAACCTGGAAGACAGAACAAGTAAATCAGGGTCCATTGTTTTTCGAAAAGAAGAGAAGTTATCTGCAAAAGACAAAAAACAGTGTTGTCAAAGGCAGCAGGCGCTAAAAGGCACCAAGCCTGTAAAATGCCTAAGGCACTAGGCCCTTGCCCAAATGAACCAAGGCAATATGCTATAAATTAAAAAATATATATATTATATTATAGATTTCTAAAATATATATCTTTCCAATTACATAACTAGAATATTAAAGAGCAGATATAAAATACCATTGCATGGTCATATAAAGTTATATTTTTCACCTTTAAAACAAAATATGATGATTTAAAGTAGATCAATGGCTTCCTCGGGCTTTCGAATACAGACAAGGCAGACTCACTTGTAAGAGAAAAAAATAAAAGAAAGGTATAAAACCCAAACTCTGCCTTTAATCACAACAAATCCAGATCGAGAAAACCAAAGAAAAAAACCATTTCTTTCAAAAGAGTATTTCCATCTTTAGTCAGCTTTATATCTCCAGCACCACCAACAAGCCTAAGAAACACAAAAACACAAAGTAATTAAATCTCAGAAACACAAAACAAATTACAAGAGAAAACAAAAACAGAAGACGAAAAAGCGAGAGAGTTACATCTTGATGGTGCCTTTGGGGCCGAGATTGGATTTGAGAACATCTTGCAAGCCTTTAGCGGCATTGATGTTCATGTGAAGCGCCGCCGATTTGTTGAGAACCTCCGCATTAGGGTTTAATACTCTTAGCGACATTTTTCTCTTTCAGAATAAAAGAGAGGGAGAGTATGGAACTGTAGCGATATCAATGCTTTGGCAACTCTGGGGTTTCTATCAACTTAAAGCTGATGCAGCAGTCAAGATCCTTCCAGTCCCTATAATTCATTTGTTATATTGGCGTTCTGAAAGGAGATGGAGAATCAAGATTGAATTCCCAAGATTGATCTTTAGGGAGCTGCTCGACCGTCGCTTCCGGTTGCAAGGGCCTAGGGGGGCTCTGAGCATTCCATAGAAACCAATATTTTTGTTTAGATAATTCATTGAAGACAAAGTTTATGAAGCAAGAAAGAGAGACCCAAATGAAGAAACGAAGAAAGAGAAATAAAAAAAAATGACCTTCATTTTTGTAATTGATGCCAGCGGTGAACATGGTGCTGCCAACTGCTTGGAAAAATCTGGACAAAATAATAAAATGTGAACTGAATTTTACAAGGAAAGATTCTGCAGTGATTATAAGCAGAAGAATGTTAAGTTTCCATTACCATCTTTTAGTCCAATTGATTGCAGAAACTCATTGATGTCCATAGCTCTTGTTTGTGCTTTGACGCATTCCTGATGGTTGTGCAGACACTTTTCCCCTGCAATTGCACTGGTTTGATCTGATTCCTCTGTCAAGACAGGTAGCTTCTTTGCATTGAAACTCTGCTTTTTTGTCTCAGGCTTCCTTGAATTAGAAATGTCCGAAAGTGGTTTTCTGCCAGCAGTTTGCCATTTCCCTGGTGCTTTCGAGATACTTTTCATCTTGCTTGCATCATGTGGAATTCGAGAGGCAACAGCCTTCATTGAATTTGACAAATCACCGAGAGGTGTCCGTCTACTCACTAATGATGCCATTCGTGCTGTAAACGAGTTCAAGGAAATATTCTGAAAAAGCATTGGCACTGATTTATTCCCTAGATAAACAATGTAAAATAAGGAAAGGATGACAGATTTATACCATAAATTCAGTTTCAAAATGTAACTAAGAAAAAAAAGTTATCCCCAGGAGCACAACCCCCCATGAAGCAAGTCAGATCAAACAAGCTAAACTCTAGGACAAATACTCCCACAACATTTCTTGAAATTCTTAGAATCTCCATAGCTCTACCAAGCATGGTATTTGTAAACATACACTAATTGTCAAGAAGATGGACGAATTCATGTAACAAATTCAACATCTGGTGTAGCATGGCATTGATCGCATATCATACTTTCGTTATTTTGAATCCTCTATCAAACAGAATGTAGCATGAAATAGGAGATCATGCGATCTGCAAGAGATTGGGAATCACACATGCAAGCGAAAATGAAAATAGATTGTGAAAGCAAGAAACAAGATTTCCCAAATCTAAAGACAAGAACAGGCAATCCATTCAGGGAAGGGAATAAAGAAAAAGAACAAAAACTTGTTAAGAGTTTACAAGTAGCAATCTGTCAAATATTTGTTAAAACTTATTAGTCTCTATCTATATGAAGATTAATCACAGGAAAACATAATAGAATACAAGACCCATCAACTTAAAAAATTCTTTACATATATTTATGATTCAAATAACAATAGAACAGTTGTTTGTTCGCCGAGAAAACAGATAAAATTTACTTCTAAGAAAATAAAAAATTAAAATCTCTACTGCACACACAAACAAAAAAAAAATGATTCATAATGAACAAATTTAGACCGGATTATACAGCAAATATGATAACTTGAACAAAATCGATTTCATGAATTTAAAACGCAATCTAAGGTATTAGAAATTGAAATTACATCTGAGAAAGTTGCTTTGAGACTACTGATCGATGATCGGCTTTTGATCTCTGATGTTTTTTTTTTGAGGCGCAGAGAGATTTTTTAAGGGAGGTGTGTGAAAAAGGAAGAAGATTGTGCGTGTGAGAGAGAGATGACCGTTGCTAGCTATTATAGTGAGACTGTGAGAGGGTTCTTGAATTTCATAAAAAATATGACCGTTGGAAAACAAGTTTTGGTTTCTGCTGCTTCGCACTTAACATCAGCGTTTTCAATCAATTAAATTAAAGTCACTACGGTAAATCTTTTGCTTGCAAATATTTTTTTTAATCATGAAATAATGCTACTCTATTAAGCAAAGTTGTAAAATCCGTTCCGGGCGCCGTTCCAGTTTTGTGATTGGAACGGAACGTTCCGGTTTCGGTGCATTCCGGTGTGCCGTTCCGGTTTTGTATTGTTCATATTTAATTAATTATATATATAAAAAAAATAAAATATTAATTTAACAAGTATAATTTAAATTCAAGATAAATGAACTTTAAATTATACAATACAAACATAATCTCAAAATTAAAAACATCTCTAAAATTCCAAAATATTATGAAAGTAAAATGTTCTAAAATAAAAGAAATATACGTCAAACATCTTCTACATCATTAATGTAAAAATATTAGAATTTCTTATTATGCATCCCAAAAAAATAGTAAATACCATAGTAAGATAATTACAAAGAGAATAGTACTGAAAATCATATGTTCAAAAAGAAAAGAAAAAAAACAGATTTTGAAAAAAATAAATATGTAAAATTCGAAACACAATATGATATAAATAAAAAATCGTAAAATTGTAAGTAAAATATTTATGAATACAATACAATATAATTATGACTATAAAACTTCATTAGTTAAGGTTTATATATAATTGAAAATAATTTATATTTTATTACTTTATTTTATTTTATTATTTTTTTAAATATATATATATATATATATATATATATATATATATATATATAACTTACAATTGCTTTTGAAACTTGAAAGTGTTTTTTATTCAAAAATACATCAAAACACCATTTTTTTTAATTAAAAGTAAAAAAAATCAAATGTTTTCAAAAATATTTTTTAAACTCTTGTAGAAACGTTTACATATTATATATTAATGCTTCGGTGATGCATGCAGAAACGGAGGTGTCATATATATATATATATATATATATATATATATATATATATATATATACACCATTCCCACTGGACAAACAAAGTGATTTGTCCGATGTGGGACAATGCAATTTGTCCCACATTGGACAAATAGCCTTTACACCCAGCTTTGTTCACTTTAAAGTCTTCAATACTCTTCAGCGTGTGCAAGCCTGCAAGGCTTAAATTTTATCTAAGTTGATTTATCCCACATCGGGTAAACAACAGAGAAGTCTAAATATTTTGTGTATAAATAAAATATTTGGATTGGGTGAATGGTCAAGATCGGTGATGTCCACTTAAGTTGGATGTGTACCGATCTATGGGGCCCGAAACGGAATGCCCGGATCAGAACCGAGGCATTCCGGCTGTTTTTCGGCCGGAATTTCCGGATCGGACTGGAATTAAAACCGTAACAAAAACGACGCCGTTTTGTTTCGGTTTTATGAACGGAACGAAATGGATTTAATAACTTTACTATTAAGAGCTTGATGGCTATGGAAATTGCAGCCTGTTAGTTAAAAAAGAATAAAATAAAACAAAATAATCAATGATGGTGATAAAAGATAAATCTTGTATAATTAATTCAGAAACTCGAAACCCACTAAAATCATTCATGACTCGGTGAATTCGTTTAGAATTGTAAAATTAGTAAACTCGAAATGATTTCTGAGTTAATTAAATTTTCCCTATTCTTCTTGCTCTATCTCCTCTCCTCTCTTGCCCTCATTTACCTTTCCCTTTCGCAAATCGCAACCCAAGAAGCAGCAGGTGTTCGTCAATCATCATCTCTCATCTGTAAGCTCGCCATCGTTGGTCCTTTTGTGCAGGTGGTGCTCTATTGCTCTCTATTTTGAGTCTTCGACAACCAATAACTCAGCAAGGTTAATTTTCTAATTCTTTAACTTCTGTATAGATGCATTTCTCCTTCTCTGCAATATGCGCTTGCCATTACCGGTTATCGATTTTCGGCTGCCATTCCTTATAGAAGGATAAGGATCTCCAGTTAGAACATATTCCTTTTTTAGGTTCAAGGGCTTAAAAGAAAGAAAAAAAAATAGCTAGGGAAGCTTTTACCTACCTTGCTATATGTTAATCCAATCTCTCCAACACGTCTCTAGCTACCTGCACGTTTCTGAGGGAAAATCCATATTGTCCGTAGTTGGGTCTTCGTGGGCAGGGAATGACACTCAGCAAGGCCTTAATTTATTTTCTTCTTATATTCTGTTTGGATAAAAATTTATTTCTCAATTTAATGTCGAGTTTTGTGTCCTTTTCGGATAGGAAAAGTCTAAAAGAAAGGACATTCACATATGTAGCATATTCCCCCCTTGAAATCTAATCTAGAAACCCTTTATTGTTGACTAGAATGCTCCGATCCCTCTTTGATATGCTTCTTATGCTACTATTTCATGCTTGATTTTAAGAGCTGATGTCATCCTCAACTAAGATCAAAGTTGTTTTACACCATATATTAAGATTAAATAATCGAAATGAAAATGTGGGCTATCGGATCACAAAACTCATTAGAAACTCTTGTGTGATTTACTTTTCTTGAAAGACGACTCTCAACCCCCAGTTTTGCTAGGTTCACACGACTGTTCTGGTCGTTCCCTGGGTAGGAAAAATCAAAATAATTTATCTTATGCAAAGTAATTCAAATCAGCATTCACTAGTCGGAAAAATTTGAGGGTCATTGCCAGCATTCTCTAGCTATATTAATGAGCTTTATCATTGCTTATTTGCTAGAAGTAAGATGCATTCAAACATGTGTGTGTGTGTGTGTGTGTTAACATTACACAATTGAATCCTCAAAATGAAATTGGAAGCGCGCAAGACTGAGCTGGAAAGCAAAGATTTTGTCACAAGTGAAATAGACGAGCTAAATCCCCTGTCAAATACTATTCACATCGAGAAAAATTCTCCAATTGACATCAAGGAACATGTATAGAGTCTGGAGACATAGATGTCACTTGAAGGAGGCTTGAATTTAGCAAGATTGTTTTGAGCATTCCTTTTGCTATTATTGCATTAATGATTTGGGTCTAAGTTTTTTTCTGTTCTTTTATTGATGAACTTTTCTTTATCTCTTTTCAGTTTATACTTAATTGAAGAGAACATTGTAATATTTTGAAGAAAGAGTGCTTATTGCCAAACTTAACACTCAACATGGACACATTTATTATTTCAGGAATTACAGATTTCATGGCATCCAAAAAAACTACCAGTACCAATAGACTTGATGTGGGATGGGTATTGATAATAATTTAAGAAAAGTTCAATGCAAGTATTGTCAAAAAGTTTTCAATAGAGACATTTATCTTTTTAAACATTATTTAGCTTGCACTCGAAAGGATGTTGAGCCATGCCAACAAGTATATGAAGATGTGAAGAAGATGATTTTGAGTGTTTTGGTGAAAATCAAGAAGCATCTGAGAAGAAAAGAAAGGTTTTCAATATATGAGAAGAGACAGAGATACAAAAGAAGGGAATGGAATTACCTCAGTTGACAAAGGAAAGAGAACAACAACTAGAAGTGGAAGTACACAAAAAACCATCAATCAGATGCTAAAAAAAGATCTTAGAGAAGAAGCATGTCGACAAATTGCAAAGTTTTTCTATACAATTTGTAACTTTTTGGTCAATAATCCTAAAGGAACTTTTTTTTTATTTTTTTATCATTTGTAGATACTTCTAATATATCCAAGATTGCTGATAAGGTATTTGAGATGTTAGATGCTATTATGGATAGGATTGGGGAGGAAAACATGGTGCAAGTAATCAGTGATAATGCTACGATTTATAAGGAAGCAGGGAAATTATTGATGGGAAAAAGAAAAGGATTGTTTTGGACACCATGCACTGCTCATTGTATTGATTTAATTTTGAAAGATTTTGAGAAGAAACTAGAGGCCCATCAAGTAACTATTGTTAAAGGGAGGAGAAATCATCTCGTACATATATTTAAGAACTATTCTTATTTCCATGCTAAGACACTTTACAAAAGAAAAAGATTTGATCAGACTTGTTGCCACTCCATTTGCTACTACATACTTGACTCTTGGATGTTTGAATGATTGTAAGATACAATTGATGACAATGTTTACTTTCATCCGATGGAGGTCATGTAGGTTTTCAAAAATACAATTGATAAAATAGTTATGTTTTGGACATAAACTTTTGGCATAATGTCACTTTACGTATCAAGGCAAAATATCATCTAATTAAAGTTTTTCGATTAGCTGATTCAGATGAGAAACCAGCCATAGGTTTTATATATAAAGCAATAGATCAAGTAAAAAAGAAAAGATATAAGTGAATCTTTGTTCTTTCAAAAAAAGGTGTCATTTCTAATTATTTATTTAATAGAATGAGTTGATGCATAATGGTTATTTCACTTTTATATTATGTAATTTAATGTTGATGTTAACATTCTTATTTTTATCATGTTTTGTAGTTATATACCTATAAAGGATTTTATTGATGCAAAATGAGAACTTCAACTTCACAGACTTTTACATGCACCAACTTATTATTTGAATCATAATTATCATTATAATCCTAATTTAAAGTTAATGCCAACATTAAAATTGAATTATATCAATGCTTAGAAAAGATGTCTGATGCAAATGAAAGGTGCAAAATGGATTTACAACTTGATTCATTCAAGGATGCAAATGGGTTGTTTGGTATTGAGGCTACCAAAATAGCAAGGGGTAAACAAAACTCTAGCTAAATGGTGAGATTTTAATGGGGATGAATATCGAGAGCTATAAAAGTTTGCAATTCGAGTTCTAAGCATGACTTGTATTTAATGTGGATGTGAGCATAGCTACAGTGCATTTGAGATGGTAATTTTTTTTTCAAAAAAGAAATTTAATGTTTTGATATTTGATAAGAATCAACTTGATTCATTTAATGTTTTGATGTGTTATCAATTTTAATTATTTTCATAGGTTCATACGAAATAAAAAAATGGCCTTCAACAAAAAAAAATGAAAGATTTGATATGTGTAATGTGTAATTTGAAATTGAATGACAACCAAGTCAAAAGGCAAATTAATGATTTTGGTGAAGTTTTAGATGTTCTCTCAATTTGATGATGATTAGATAACTGAGGGAGAGGAACATAATGGTACATCGAACATTGATTTACTTGGTATTATTGATAGTGCAACACGAAGAAAAAATAGAAAAAAAAATGAAAGTGATAATGAAAATGTTAATGATGTTGAAATGGAGACTTATGGTATTGAAGATGATTTTGAGATTCAGAATGATATTAATCCAGATAATTTAAGAAGTTTGGAATTAAATATTGTTGATAATATTAATGCTGGGGTTGGAGCTAGTAGTAGCAATAATATTGCTAGCAGTAATAATAATATTACTTATGAATTAAATATTGCTACTACTAGCTCCAACCCCATCATTAATATTCACAACATCAGTGTTAGTATTGGTAGTAATAGTAATAATTTTTTCGATAGTAATAATTTTGATGAATATCTTAGAAACAACAAAGATAAAAGGCAATAAGTCTAATTTTAGTTTACATAGCACATCAATAGAGTGTTTGTTTTAAATTTGTTAGATTTTAACTAATAAAATTCTATGGACATAATTATTTAATTTATTTTTAAGTTATTTTAAATCATGTATGAATCTTAACTAATAAAATTCTACGAACATAATTGTATTGTATTGTATTTTTTAGATTATTTAAGGTGTTTGGTT
This sequence comes from Salix purpurea, assembly GCA_027405865.1. Classification (NCBI taxonomy): domain Eukaryota; kingdom Viridiplantae; phylum Streptophyta; class Magnoliopsida; order Malpighiales; family Salicaceae; genus Salix; species Salix purpurea. Next base: position 11,504,262 of record CM050330.1, on the reverse strand, counting down.
TTTTTTCTACTGTTTGAATTTTACGATTAAACAATTCAATTTAACAATTCGTTATATTACATTTCCATGTCTTGTAAGAAAAAAACAATTTTGACAACCTTGACCCTTACCATTATTATATCAACACATGAGTAAACAACATTAACCCAGGTTCACTTTTTTTTAACGTTTTTATCTAAAACAGTTTCGTTGTTTTTTTAAGAAAAAAAAAACTAAAACAATGATATTTTGAATTTTTTTAATAAAATTTACCAGGACTCAGCTGAGTGGGTTTTTATTGAGCATTTCGAAGAAAATAAACCAAATTAATCATATTAATAAACACCGCTAACCACTATAACCAGCTGAAAGGGCAGGAAAAAAAAAGCTGTCGAAAGGAGCATGTGAAGTCAAGCAACTAAGAAAGTCTGTGACCCCCAAGAACATCAAAATGCCTTGTGATTCTAGAAATACCTGATCATCATGAGATTGCTATTCTCCAGTCTATTTCCGATTCCAATTCAAGTGCACAAACCTAACAGCCACTAAATACGTTTAGCTTAACTTTTCGACCTGGCCAGAAATGAAGCAAATACTTGCCCCCTGATAGAAACAGGCAGGCACATAGCAGACAAAGGATATAACAAAATGACTATTCATGGCATACAGACAGACCTTACAAAAACTGAAACTCTCAACTTCAAATGCAATTTCTGATCAGTGGGTACGAAAAAATGGCCCCTAAACACAGCAGCTTAAAAAAATAAAAGAAGAAATATGGACGAAAAACATACCAGGAACAAAATAATAGTTCATTCTAAATCAGATTTCCGTGAGATGAATGGAGATTCCCTCTAACACAATCCTACAAACACAACCATCCTCCATTACACAACCAAGCAGCACAGCACCCTCCCGAGGCAACAAAATTAAAAAATAAATGCTGGAGCATATTCATGACTAATTTGGCTTCCTCATATTACGCCCAGCGCGAATCACTTCATCCACCAGTAGCAATTGAGATGCGATCACAGGCCTGGAGAATTACAGCAGCATGATTATAACTAGGTTAGAAGTGTAAATGGTTCAAACCTGAAAGAACTTCATCGGGTTTCTTATAGTTTAATCATTTAGGGGAAGTTTGGCAAAACTATCTCTTTACATGTACATTTATGCAATACGTAAGCCACAGAGGTGGTAGAGGAGCTGCACCTAGGGAAGAGAGATAGGGAGAAAGAAAAGGACCAACTCAAAAGCTAGAAATTTTTGTGTACCCTGAGTTTAAGAGTTGGCGCTTGACAGAGTAGTTGTCAAAGATGCCCTCCATTTGAGGATCAAGGGTCCCACCAGTTTGGAGGTTTATTCCGACAATGTTATCCCTGCTGTGCTCTCCCTGAATAAACAAGCAAGAAAAGCTTAAATAAAAAAAGAAAAAGAAAAATATTTGGGCAAAGTGATAGTTACCGTGAGAGTAACAATCTCATCTTGAGTGTCTAGCCCAGAATTCTCTGCCAAAGTTTTGGGCACCACGAGAAGGGCATCAGCAAAAGCTTCAACACCTAGCTGAGCACGCTGTTCCAAATTTGCAAAATACCAGTTTAAAATCAACCAGCGGATAGGAATAATTACTCAAATATAGAAAACAGGCAAGCATTTACCCCTTTAACTGTTTTCTTTACTGCATTGATCAGGTGTTTTCTGGCTGCAAGTTCAAAAGCTCCTGCTCCCTGAAGAAAATAAATGACAGCATTTGAGAGGGAAAGAAATTTCTTCACTGAATCAAGTCATCGACAAATAGTTGCTTATTTGCAGAATTATACGCTAAGAATTACAACAGAAAACTTGCCGATCCTCTATCCCACCTCACCCAATCCCAAGAGGCCAATCTCGACTTTCAAGTCAATTATTTTCACCCTATAATCAAATATATTGATGTCCATAACTCCACCATGCACAAATTTCATTCTGGTTTATTTGATTGAAACCACTCTTGGTCCATAATAATGTTGTTTCCGATTGTGTCCTAGACTGCCGGTACGTAGACAAAACAGCTTTTTTATGAAGCACACTGCACTTGAGCAGAAATATAACTTGCATATACATGAACCACGTTTTAAATGTACCACAGAACTTCCAAAGCCACCATCAAAGGCTACAAGTACAGCTTTATATAAATCAGTATGCAACAATATAATCAAGCATGACTGCACATACAAATCTCATACATTTCTGCGAGCAGAACTTAAAAGTACAACAGCTTCATCTTCAATAGTATTTTTTATGAAGCACACTGCACTTGAGCAGAAATATAACTTGCATATACATGAACCACGTTTTAAATGTACCACAGAACTTCCAAAGCCACCATCAAAGGCTACAAGTACAGCTTTATATAAATCAGTATGCAACAATATAATCAAGCATGACTGCACATACAAATCTCATACATTTCTGCGAGCAGAACTTACAAGTACAACAGCTTCATCTTCAATAGTATTTTTGACTGCTCTCAAGCCATCACGAACAGCATCCTTTATTTGGGCAATTGTATGGTCATTAGGTCCTGTAACAATAAACAAAAGTTGAGTGACAATTTGTCCCTGCTAAGTTACAAAATTGCAAGACAATTATACATTTCATGCTTGAACATAAATGAGTACATCTTTCAACCTGATGGCTAAATGGCCTAAGAGGAGCAATTAAAACAAACAAGAAAAAATCATCTGATAGCATTTAGAACAAATGAAAATAAAAATTGCAAACATTTGCTGAGGACTTGGATACGCTTCTATACCTTTTATTAAGATAGTGCAAGAATGAGGGTTTTTAACATTTTCAACAAATGTATACTTCTCTTCACCAAGGACGTGCTCATAAACCAGTCCAGCCCAACCAAGGCAATCAGGAGTTAAGCTATCAACAGAATTCAAACCCTCTCCTCCACAGGCCAAAACCAGGCGTTCCGTATTTCTCCTCTTTCGCTCGTCGAAGGGCAATTATCTGCAAAACATAAGAAAGCAGATCAGCCCCATTTTAGATAACAACATCAGGACAAGCAGGTAGACTAACCAGATATCAAACTAGCATTAGTCATCTTATATATCATTAGGTACCATGTAGAAAGGAATCTAATTCAGGACAATGCATTTTAAAAGCCAAGTCTTGCTTGTAACCATCCAAAACTGGAGCCACATACGGTGGCAGGTATGGCAGATATTCCAGCCATATTTACAATCTAAACTATAATGAAAAAACATTTCAAGTCTCCATTCCTGCATCCATAATTTCACAAAATCAAGAGAATTACAGTAGTATGAAATGGTTCTTGCACCCTCTTTTCCATGCATGAATGGAAAAGAGATGGATGCATGGATGGATGGATGGATGGATGGATGGATGGATGCATGCATGCATGCATGTATGTATGTAAGAACTCCTTTGAATATTGTACCTCCATCAAACTTAAGCCTTCTTGCTTATTTGCTTTCAATAATTATTTCAGTCAATATATGGCATGATTTCACAACATTAAAAATAAAACATGAGAGATGGAAGGCTTCCAAAATGTGCAACCAATTGTGATCACAAGCAATCATTATAACATGGTGTTATCTCATTAAAACTTCTCTTTATGATTAAGGGTGCATTTGGTACAAGGTTAAGAAAAGAGGATGTATTGTCACAAAAGCAAATGGTAAAGGCATAACAATGTTTGGTAGGAGCTTCACAAACAAGCTTACATAGACCCAATGGAAATTACATGAAGAAAAAAATAAAACAATGTGCTTCATAAGGTGTAAGTAAACAGTAAAAGATAGAAAATGTGACTTATAAATTTGAAGAAGGCAGAAAGATGAACCCAACCACATTCCACCCTAGTTAAAAGCCTTTCCCTTCTTGTCCCAAGGTTTACAATTACACCCTCTTGGAGGGTAGCTAATAATCCCTGAATCATTCCCCCTCTCATAATATTTCCAACAAACAAAATCCATCATTGTAGTAACATTTAATCCCTACTCATGCCATACACGATAAGAGAAAATGGAATGAAAGACAACACCCAATACTAACACATAAACATGATTTGCAGCAAACTGAAGTGAATTTATTGCATCAAGTAGCTAATTATTACTTGCATTCAATCACTCAGGAAAAGAATATAATTGTTTCGTGACTTACCCCTGCTCGTGCAAGAAGGTCCAGTGATGGGGGATCAATTCCCTTTTGATTAATAACCACAAAATTGTTGTCTGGAAGAGCAACAGTACAAGCAGCACTTCAGAAACCAACATGTTGGCAGGGACAGTAACATGAACATAAAATGTATTGAACATGTAACCTAACCTTATCTTTTAGTTCAATAATTTTTCTTACTCTTTCATCGACCTGACGCCTTTCAGCTGCAACCATTGCCTCCCTCTGCTCTGCATTTGAGTAGAAAAATCCTGCATTTATTTCATTGTGGAAAAAAAGTATTAGCTTCCAATGAACTGAAACAGACCACAGCACTATCTACAGAGTTCCTGATATATCATGTTCAACATCAATTCCAATCAAATTCAAATAGACACGATGAATACCTTTTCTCGTATTCCAAAGAGACATTGCATGTCAGGATAAAACAGTTTTCTGCCCGTCTTTTCATATCAGGATGCCTAGAACCATGATCAAGAACAAGACCGTCAACCTGGAAGACAGAACAAGTAAATCAGGGTCCATTGTTTTTCGAAAAGAAGAGAAGTTATCTGCAAAAGACAAAAAACAGTGTTGTCAAAGGCAGCAGGTGCTAAAAGGCACCAAAAGCCTGTAAAATGCCTAAGGCACTAGGCGCTTGCCCAAATGAACCAAGGCAATATGCTATAAATTAAAAAATATATATATTATATTATTGATTTCTAAAATATATATCTTTCCAATTACATCATTAGAATATTAAAGAGAAGATATAAAATACCATTGCATGGTCATATAAAGTAATATTTTTCACCTTAAAACAAAATATGATAATTTAAAGTAGTATGTAGCCAAATAGATTGAAAGGCAAACCAAATATCACCATCATTATTCATTAATCTTCAAAAACATCTTCATCCATGCTATCCTCTCCTTGATGTCCATAGCTCTTGTTTGTGCTTTGACGCATTCCTGATGATTGTGCAGACACTTTTCCCCTGCAATTGCACTGGTTTGATCTGATTCCTCTGTCAAGACAGCTAGCTTCTTTGCATTGAAACTCTGCTTTTTTGTCTCAGGCTTCCTTGAATTAGAAATGTCCGAAAGTGGTTTTCTGCCAGCAGTTTGCCATTTCCCTGGTGCTTTCGAGATACTTTTCATCTTGCTTGTATCATGTGGAATTCGAGAGGCAACAGCCTTCATTGAATTTGACAAATCACCGAGAGGTGTCCGTCTACTCACTAATGATGCCATTCGTGCTGTAAACGAGTTCAAGGAAATATTCTGAAAAAGCATTGGCACTGATTTATTCCCAAGATAAACCATGTAAAATAAGGAAAGGATGACAGATTTATACCATAATTTCAGTTTCAAAATGTAACTAAGAAAAAAAAGTTATCCCCAGGAGCACAACCCCCCATGAAGCAAGTCAGATCAAACAAGCTAAACTCTAGGACAAATACTCCCACAACATTTCCTGAAATTCTTAGAATCTGTACCAGAACAAACCTGGAAGAGCAACAGTACAAGCAGCACTTCAGAGACCAACATGTTGGCAGGGACAGTACCATGAACATAAAATGTATTGAACATGTAACTTAACCTTATCTTTTAGTTCAATAATTTTTCTAACTCTTTCATCGACCTGACGCCTTTCAGCTACAACCATTCCCTCCCTCTACTCTGCATTTGATTAGAAAAATCCTGCATTTATTTCACTGTGGAAAAAAAGGCAAAAAACAGTGTTGTCAAAGGCAGCAGGCGCTAAAAGGTACCAAGCCTGTAAAATGCCCAAGGCACTAGGTGCTTGCCCAATTGAACCAAGGCAATATGCTATAAATTAAAAAAAATATATATATATATTATATTATAGATTTCTAAAATATATATCTTTCCAATTACATCATTAGAATATTAAAGAGAAGATATAAAATACCATTGCATGGTCATATAAAGTTATATTTTTCACCTTTAAAACAAAATATGATAATTTAAAGTAGCATGTATCCAAATAGATTAAAAGGCAAACCAAATATCACCATCATTATTCATTAATCTTCAAAAACATCTTCATCCATGCTATCCTCTCCTTCACTTGAATCCTCCATTTCATGATTGTAATTGATATCCTCATCACTCAAACCATACTGCATTTTTTGGAGAAAATTAAAGTATTATATGTACAAATGTGATGTTCTCCAACTCCCAAGGTTGAAACGTGAAAGTGTGGATGGTGTTTCTCTTCTAAATGTCCTTCATTGTCTCACAGTTTAATGATTTATTTTAATTTTTTTACCCTAATTTTTGTTTTTTTCAAAAATACCCTTAAGTTGCTTCTTCTGGCTAATTAAAAAAATGGACAAATAGGTCAAAACATAAATCATTAAAAAAAAAGAAAAAGAAAAATTCAACATAAAGGGAAGAACTTCAAGCAAGAGCTAGCCATAGTGCCTTGCACCCCACTCCCAAGGCGCTCACCTAGGTGGCACCTCATTGAAATCCAATGCCATAGGCTAATAAAGGCGTTGGGGCCTCACCTCGCCTAGAGTGCCTATGCAAGTGCCACCTCAATGCCTCTTGACAACATTGGTGAAAATTATAACAAAATAGAGATAAAAAAATGAACAATAACTAAAACTTGTCCAATCCATAAACCTGGGATTTTTTGAACTCAAACCAATCGTCAATTTCCTGGAAAGTTAACCTAATCTAACATAGCAGCATTGAGAAAAATCTAACAAGTAGCATTATTTTACTGAATAAAGGTTGAATAATAGAAAAGAGCAGTGCATTCCATTGAATGCCAATGCTAGACACATCTCATTAAAAAAAATGATTCTGTTTCATATGGAAGAGTTTTTGAGGATCTATGACCCCTCAATCTTAATCTTGAAGGACCTCTATTCAATATGATTTAAATAATTAACCATCATTGGTGAAAACCTTGTTGTGCCGAAACAAAACCTAAGGTTATAAAGAACCTAACTAGATAAATTAACTTGAGAAAGCGTTTGAAACATTCATTCTTGAAGCTCAACTATATCAGTCAATCAGGAAATTTGGAGCTGTAAGACAATTTCAACACATCCCAGGTGAAAATATTCCACAGGAATCCAGATAAAATGAAAAAAAAAAAAAGATTAACTTACAAGCCTTGTGTCAACATCAAATTTATGACGCATGTGCATAATCTCCACCATAAATAGATCAATGGCTTCCTCAGGCTTTCGAATACAGAGCACCTGTACAAACAAGTAAAACATAGTTAATTCAAAAATAGAAGCTGTCAAAATCTGACTTAAACGTCTTCTTTCCAACAGCCTCAAGATATCAGCACCACTGACTACACTTACCGAATTGACAGCTACGTCAGTTAGCTGATCCACCAAAGCTGCATAAGAGAATAGGATCAACTTTAAATAATATCCAAGTAAGTTATAAAATGAAGAGTAAACTGATGAATAAAAATTACCTTTGTCCTTATTGTTGTTCTAGCCACCATTTTTAGAATTTCCCTGTCAAGTTCGTCACCCATCACCACTGGAGTCTTAAAGTTTTCAAGAAAATGGAGAGTAGCTCTTTTGGCAATCTCAAAACCATCAACCAAGACACGTGGATGCATCCCTGAAGGAAAAAAAACACCCACGAATAAAATATAAAAGTTACCTCAGATAAGCAATAAATAAACCATATGAGCCTGTTCCTGATTTTCTGAAATGAAACTCACGACTAAGCACAAAGCATCCCTTTTCCAATAACTAGAAGGCAAAAATGAAAGAACCACCATGATAGAACTATTTTTACCATCAGATAAAACAAGCACAACACAGATGCAACCCTTGAACAGAACCAACTTCACTATTTTAAATTCAATTATTCCAAGGTCAAATACACATGAACTTGCAAATTTCTATTCTTGCCTCTACGACGAGCAAACACAACACAGATGCAACCCTTGAACAGCACCAACTTAATTGAAACTTTAGCGCATTAGAATCTAACACCTTTCACTATCATGTCTTGTCAGAACATGGCTTTCTTTATTTAGGGCTCTAAACATTTGAAAAAATTATGACTCAAGAATAGAAAGGAAAAGCAAGCATAAAATGAGAAATAACAGAAAACTCAAAAGTATAAAACTCAAGAAAGAGAAAGAATATGTAACAAAGATAGCTCAAACTAGATAGCTTCACCAACCTTCATCCATGTACCGTTCAGATTGCTTCATAAGCTCTCCAATAAAGATCACAGTAGATGTCATACCATCTCCGCTTATATCATCTTGGGCAACGGCTGTCCTTGCAATCATAATGGCAGTCGGGTTTTGAATTTACTGAAATCTTCAAAAAATTCAATCAAATTAAAAAAAAAAAGGGCCATTAGACTCTCATTGTTCTTTAAAACCTCAGATAGCATACCCATCGGCCTTTAAGATCTAACTCAGCATTTAGAATCTAAAGTTGCTTTTAGTTGCTCCTAGAGCTCATTTCTCAAGGCAGACTCACTTAAAAGAGAAAAAAATAAAAGAAAGGTATAAAACCCAAACTCTGCCTTTAATCACAACTAATCCAGATCGAGAAAACCAAAGAAAAAAAACACAAACCATTTCTTTCAAAAGAGTATTTCCATCTTTAGTCAGCTTTATATCTCCAGCACCACCAACAAGCCTAAGAAACACAAAAACACAAAGTAATTAAATCTCAGAAACACAAAACAAATTACAAGAGAAAACAAAAACAGAAGACGAAAAAGCGAGAGAGTTACATCTTGATGGTGCCTTTGGGGCCGAGATTGGATTTGAGAACATCTTGCAAGCCTTTAGCGGCATTGATGTTCATGTGAAGCGCCGCCGATTTGTTGAGAACCTCCGCATTAGGGTTTAATACTTTTAGCGACATTTTTCTCTTTCAAAATAAAAGAGAGGGAGAGTATGGAACTGTAGCGATATCAATGCTTTGGCAACTCTGGGGTTTCTATCAACTTAAAGCTGATGCAGCAGTCAAGATCCTTCCAGTCCCTATAATTCATTTGTGATATTGGCGTTCTGAAAGGAGATGGAGAATCAAGATTGAATTCCCAAGATTGATCTTTAGGGAGCTGCTCGACCTTCGCTTCCAGTTGCAAGGGCCTAGGGGGGGCTCTGAGCATTACATAGAAACCAATATTTTTGTTTAGATAATTCATTGAAGACAAAGTTTATGAAGCAAGAAAGAGAGACCCAAATGAAGAAACGAAGAAAGAGAAATAAGCAAAGTGACCTTCATTTTTGTAATTGATGCCAGCGGTGAACATGGTGCTGCCAACTGCTTGGAAAAATCTGGACAAAATAATAAAATGTGAACTGAATTTTACAAGGAAAGATTCTGCAGTGATTATAAGCAGAAGAATGTTAAGTTTCCATTACCATCTTTTAGTCCAATTGATTGCAGAAACTCATTGATGTCCATAGCTCTTGTTTGTGCTTTGACGCATTCCTGATGGTTGTGCAGACACTTTTCCCCTGCAATTGCACTGGTTTGATCTGATTCCTCTGTCAAGACAGGTAGCTTCTTTGCATTGAAACTCTGCTTTTTTGTCTCAGGCTTCCTTGAATTAGAAATTTCCGAAAGTGGTTTTCTGCCAGCAGTTTGCCATTTCCCTGGTGCTTTCGAGATACTTTTCATCTTGCTTGCATCATGTGGAATTCGAGAGGCAACAGCCTTCATTGAATTTGACAAATCACCGAGAGGTGTCCGTCTACTCACTAATGATGCCATTCGTGCTGTAAACGAGTTCAAGGAAATATTCTGAAAAAGCATTTGCACTGATTTATTCCCTAGATAAACAATGTAAAATTAGGAAAGGATGACAGATTTATACCATAAATTCAGTTTCAAAATGTAACTAAGAAAAAAAAGTTATCCCCGGGAGCACAACCCCCCATGAAGCAAGTCAGATCAAACAAGCTAAACTCTAGGACAAATACTCCGACAACATTTCCTGAAATTCTTAGAATCTCCATAGCTCTACCAAGCATGGTATATGTAGCCAAAATAGATTGAAAGGCAAACCAAATATCACCATCATTATTCATTAATCTTCAAAAACATCTTCATCCATGCTATCCTCTCCTTGATGTCCATAGCTCTTGTTTGTGCTTTGACGCATTCCTGATGATTGTGCAGACACTTTTCCCCTGCAATTGCACTGGTTTGATCTGATTCCTCTGTCAAGACAGCTAGCTTCTTTGCATTGAAACTCTGCTTTTTTGTCTCAGGCTTCCTTGAATTAGAAATGTCCGAAAGTGGTTTTCTGCCAGCAGTTTGCCATTTCCCTGGTGCTTTCGAGATACTTTTCATCTTGCTTGTATCATGTGGAATTCGAGAGGCAACAGCCTTCATTGAATTTGACAAATCACCGAGAGGTGTCCGTCTACTCACTAATGATGCCATTCGTGCTGTAAACGAGTTCAAGGAAATATTCTGAAAAAGCATTGGCACTGATTTATTCCCAAGATAAACCATGTAAAATAAGGAAAGGATGACAGATTTATACCATAATTTCAGTTTCAAAATGTAACTAAGAAAAAAAAGTTATCCCCAGGAGCACAACCCCCCATGAAGCAAGTCAGATCAAACAAGCTAAACTCTAGGACAAATACTCCCACAACATTTCCTGAAATTCTTAGAATCTCCATAGCTCTACCAAGCATGGTATATGTAAACATACACTAATTGTCAAGAAGATGGACGAATTCATGTAACAAATTCATCAAGAATCTCCATGGCATTGATCGCATATCATACTTTCGTTATTTTGAATCCTCTATCAAACAGAATGTAGCATGAAATAGGAGACCATGCGATCTGCAAGAGATTTGGAATCACACATGCAAGCGAAAATGAAAATAGATTGTGAAAGCAAGAAACAAGATTTCCCAAATCTAAAGACAAGAACAGGCAATCCATTAAGGGAAGGGAATAAAGAAAAAGAACAAAAACTTGTTAAGAGTTTACAAGTAGTAATCTGTCAAATATTTGTTAAGACTTATTAGTCTCTATCTATATAAAGATTAATCACAGGAAAACATAATAGAGTACAAGACCCATCAACTTAAAAAATTCTTCACATATATTTATGATTCAAATAACAATAGAAAAGTTGTTTGTTCGCCGAGAAAACAGATATAATTTACTTCTAAGAAAATAAAAAATTAAAATCTCTACTTCACACACAAACAAAAAAAAATCACAGGAAAACATAATAGAATACAAGACCCATCAACTTAAAAAATTCTTTACATATATTTATGATTCAAATAACAATAGAAAAGTTGTTTGTTCGCCGAGAAAAGAAAACAGATAAAATTTACTTCTAAGAAAACAAAAAACTTAAAATCTCTACTTCACAGACAAACAAACAAAAATGATTCGTAATGAACAAATTTAGACCGGATTATACAGCCAATATGATAACTTGAACAAATCGAGAATAACTAGCACATCAATACCAAGAAAGTATACGTGTAATAGGATAGGTTAAGAAAAAATTAGGGGTTTTCAAAGTAAATACAAGAAAACAAAATCGATTTCATGAATTTAAAACGCAATCTCAGGTATTAGAAAGTGAAATTACATCTGAGAAGTTGCGTTGAGACTACTGATCGATGATCGGCTTTTGATCTCTGAATTTTATTTTTTTTTAGGCGCAGAGAGGTTTTTTTAAGAGGGAAGAAGATTGTGAAAAGGGAAGAAGATTGTGAGTGTGAGAGAGAGATGACCGTTGCTATTATAGTGAGAGCGAATTTCGTAAGCAAATATGACCCGTTGGAAAGACAAGTTTTGGTTTGTGCTGCTTCGCACTAAACGTCAGCGTTTTCAATCGATTAAATTAAAGTAACCGTAAGTCTTTTGTTTGCAAATATTTTTTTTAATCATGGAATAATGCTACTTTATTAAAGCACAAAAAATGCAAAATACAAATGTTATTTTAAGAACTTGATGGCTATGGAAATTACAGCTTGTTAGTTAAAAAAGAATAAAATAAAACAAAATAATCAATGATGGTGATAAAAGATAAATCTTGTATAATTAATTCAGAAACTCGAAACCCACTAAAATCATTCATGACTCGGTGAACTCGTTTAGAATTGTAAAATTAGTAAACTCGAAATGATTTTACGATCCCACCGTGTGCAAGTTAATCAAATTTTCCCTATTCTTCTTGCTCTATCTCCTCTCCTCTCTTGCCCTCATTTACCTTTCTCTTTTGCAAATCGCAACCCAAGCAACAACAGGAGTTTGTCAATCATCATCTCTCATCTGTAAGCTCGCCATCGTCGGTCCTTTTGTGCAGGTGGTGCTCTATTGCTCTCTATTTTGAGTCTTCGACAACCAACAACTCAGCAAGGTTAATTTTCTAATTCCTTAACTTCTGTAATCTGCATTTCTCCTTCTCTACAATATGCGCTTGCCATTACCGGTTATCGATTTTCAGCTGCCATTCCTTATAGAAGGATAAGGATCTCCAGTTAGAACATATTCCTCCTTTAGGTTCAAGGGCTTAAAAGAAAAGAAAAAAAACAGCTAGGGAAGCTTTTACCTACTTTGCTATATGTTAATCCAATCTCTCCAACACGTCTCTAGCTACCTCCACGTTTCTGAGGGAAAATCCATATTGTCCGTAGCTAGGTCTTCGTGGGCAGGGAATGGCACTCAGCAAAGCCATATTCCCCCCTTGAAATGTAATCTAGAAACCCTTTGTTGTTGACTAGAATGCTCCGATCCCTCTTTGATATGCTTCTTATGCTACCATTTCATGCTTGATTTTAAGAGCTGATGTCATCCTCAACTAAGATCAAAGTTGTTTTACACCATATATTAAGATTAAATAATCGAAATGAAAATGTGGGCTATCGGATCACAAAACTCATTAGAAAGTCTTGTGTGATTTACTTTTTTTGAAAGACGACTCTCAACCCCCAGTTTTGCTAGGTTCACACGACTGTTCTGGTCGTTCCCTGGGTAGGAAAAATCAAAATAATTTATCTTATGCAAAGTAATTCAAATCAGCATTCACTAGTCGGAAAAATTTGAGGGTCATTGCCAGCATTCTCTTGCTATATTAATGAGCTTTATCATTGCTTATTTGCTAGAAGTAAGATGCATTCAAACATGTGTGTGTGTGTGTGTGTGTTAACATTACACAATTGAATCCTCAAAATGAAATTGGAAGCGCGCAAGACTGAGCTGGAAAGCAAAGATTTTGTCACAAGTGAAATAGACGAGCTAAATCCCCTGTCAAATACTATTCACATCGAGAAAAATTCTCCAATTGACATCAAGGAACATGTATAGAGTCTGGAGACATAGATGTCACTTGAAGGAGGCTTGAATTTAGCAAGAGTGTTTTGAGCATTCCTTTTGCTATTATTGCATTAATGATTTGGGTCTAAGTTTTTTTCTGTTCTTTTATTGATGAACTTTTCTTTATCTCTTTTCAGTTTATACTTAATTGAAGAGAACATTTTAATATTTTGAAGAAAGAGTGCTTCATGCCAAACTTAACACTCAACATGGACACATTTATTATTTCAGGGAATTGCAGATTTCATGGCATACAAAAAAACTACCAGTAGCAACAGACTTGATGTGGGATGGGTATTGATAATAATTTAAGAAAAGTTCAATGCAAGTATTGTCAAAAAGTTTTCAATAGAGACATTTATCTTTTTAAACATTATTTAGCTTGCACTCGAAAGGATGTTGAGCCATGCCAACAAGTATATGAAGATGTGAAGAAGATGATTTTGAGTGTTTTGGTGAAAATCAAGAAGCATCTGAGAAGAAAAGAAAGGTTTTCAATATATGAGAAGAGACAGAGATACAAAAGAAGGGAATGGAATTACCTCAGTTGACAAAGGAAAGAGAACAACAACTAGAAGTGGAAGTACACAAAAAACCATCAATCAGATGCTAAAAAAAGATCTTAGAGAAGAAACATGTCGACAAATTGCAAAGTTTTTCTATACAATTTGTAACTTTTTGGTCAATAATCCTAAAGGAACTTTATTTTTATTTTTTTATCATTTGTAGATACTTCTAATATATCCAAGATTGCTGATAAGGTATTTGAGATGTTAGATGCTATTATGGATAGGATTGGGGAGGAAAACATGGTGCAAGTAATCAGTGATAATGCTACGATTTATAAGGAAGCAGGGAAATAGATGGGAAAAAGAAAAGGATTGTTTTGGACACCATGCACTGCTCATTGTATTGATTTAATTTTGAAAGATTTTGAGAAGAAACTAGAGGCCCATCAAGTAACTATTGTTAAAGGGAGGAGAAATCATCTCGTACATATATTTAAGAACTATTCTTATTTCCATGCTAAGACACTTTACAAAAGAAAAAGATTTGATCAGACTTGTTGCCACTCCATTTGCTACTACATACTTGACTCTTGGATGTTTGAATGATTGTAAGATACAATTGATGACAATGTTTACTTTCATCCGATGGAGGTCATGTAGGTTTTCAAAAATACAATTGATAAAATAGTTATGTTTTGGACATAAACTTTTGGCATAATGTGACTTTACGTATCAAGGCAAAATATCATCTAATTAAAGTTTTTCGATTAGCTGATTCAGATGAGAAACCAGCCATAGGTTTTATATATAAAGCAATAGATCAAGTAAAAAAGAAAAGATATAAGTGAATCTTTGTTCTTTCAAAAAAAGGTGTCATTTCTAATTATTTATTTAATAGAATGAGTTGATGCATAATGGTTATTTCACTTTTATATTATGTAATTTAATGTTGATGTTAACATTCTTATTTTTATCATGTTTTGTAGTTATATACCTATAAAGGATTTTATTGATGCAAAATGAGAACTTCAACTTCACAGACTTTTACATGCACCAACTTATTATTTGAATCATAATTATCATTATAATCCTAATTTAAAGTTAATGCCAACATTAAAATTGAATTATATCAATGCTTAGAAAAGATGTCTGATGCAAATGAAAGGTGCAAAATGGATTTACAACTTGATTCATTCAAGGATGCAAATGGGTTGTTTGGTATTGAGGCTACCAAAATAGCAAGGGGTAAACAAAACTCTAGCTAAATGGTGAGATTTTAATGGGGATGAATATCGAGAGCTATAAAAGTTTGCAATTCGAGTTCTAAGCATGACTTGTATTTAATGTGGATGTGAGCATAGCTACAGTGCATTTGAGATGGTAATTTTTTTTTCAAAAAAGAAATTTAATGTTTTGATATTTGATAAGAATCAACTTGATTCATTTAATGTTTTGATGTGTTATCAATTTTAATTATTTTCATAGGTTCATACGAAATAAAAAAATGGCCTTCAACAAAAAAAAATGAAAGATTTGATATGTGTAATGTGTAATTTGAAATTGAATGACAACCAAGTCAAAAGGCAAATTAATGATTTTGGTGAAGTTTTAGATGTTCTCTCAATTTGATGATGATTAGATAACTGAGGGAGAGGAACATAATGGTACATCGAACATTGATTTACTTGGTATTATTGATAGTGCAACACGAAGAAAAAATAGAAAAAAAAATGAAAGTGATAATGAAAATGTTAATGATGTTGAAATGGAGACTTATGGTATTGAAGATGATTTTGAGATTCAGAATGATATTAATGCAGATAATTTAAGAAGTTTGGAATTAAATATTGTTGATAATATTAATGCTGGGGTTGGAGCTAGTAGTAGCAATAATATTGCTAGCAGTAATAATAATATTACTTATGAATTAAATATTGCTACTACTAGCTCCAACCCCATCATTAATATTCACAACATCAGTGTTAGTATTGGTAGTAATAGTAATAATTTTTTCGATAGTAATAATTTTGATGAATATCTTAGAAACAACAAAGATAAAAGGCAATAAGTCTAATTTTAATTTACATAGCACATCAATAGAGTGTTTGTTTTAAATTTGTTAGATTTTAACTAATAAAATTCTATGGACATAATTATTTAATTTATTTTTAAGTTATTTTAAATCATGTATGAATCTTAACTAATAAAATATCTTCTCTAATTTGTTGTGTACACTCATGGAATTGTTTGCATTAATGATTGTGTCAAATTGGATAGCGGAAAGTTTAGGTGGTGTTTGGTAGTATGTGAATGATTGTTTTTTAAAATATTTTTTATTTAAAAATATATTAAAATAATATATATATTTTACATCAACCCATCAAACCAATGTTTTTCTTAGAAATAGAAAACAAACAAACAACTACTTAGTTGACAGGCACATCCAAGCAGAGCATGATTCTACAGAGCCTGATAGTGTTGAAATTGAATAGCGGGGATTGGATTTGCACGTGTCAAAAAATGCACCCAATATTTTCCAAGCCTCGAATGTTGAAGGATGGAGAGAATTTTCATCTCATCATCTATTTATTTTTATATACAGTGATCTGGCTCCGAGATTCTTTCTTCTGTACTGTTTGTAACAGTAATATATATTTTTTTATTAACGTGAGTAATCAATTTCACAGTTTTTAAAATTAATAATTATATAAAATTTTAATGGTGATCATATTATCAATTAAATTACTTATAATTAAAAATAAAATAAAAAACAATTTTTTTAATCCGAAACTTTTAACTGTGTGGTTATGAGAAAGGACCTCGGCAGGCAATAAATCATGTATGGTTCAAACCTGAAAGAACTTCATCGGGTTTCTTATAGTTTAATCATTTAGGGGCAGTTTGGCAAAAGTATCTCTTTACATGTACAGTTATGCAATACGTAAGCCACAGAGGTGGTAGAGGAGCTGCACCTAGGGAAGAGAGATAGGGAGAAAGAAAAGGACCAACTAAAAAGCTAGAAATTTTTGTGTACCTGAGTTTAAGAGTTGGCGCTTGACAGAGTAGTTGTCAAAGATACCCTCCATTTGAGGATCAAGGGTCCCACCAGTTTGGAGGTTTATTCCTACAATGTTATCCCCCTGCTGTGCTCTCCCCCTGAATAAACAACCAAGAAAAGCTTAAATAAAAAAAGAAAAAGAAAAAGATTTGGGCAAAGTGATAGTTACCGTGAGAGTAACAATCTCATCTTGAGTGTCTAGCCCAGACTTCTCTGCCAAAGTTTTGGGCACCACGAGAAGGGCATCAGCAAAAGCTTCAACACCTAGCTGAGCACGCTGTTCCAAATTTGCAAAATACCAGTTTAAAATCAACCAGCGGATAGGAATAATTACTCAAATATAGAAAACAGGCAAGCATTTACCCCTTTAACTGTTTTCTTTACTTCATTGATCAGGTGTTTTCTGGCTGCAAGTTCAAAAGCTCCTGCTCCCTGAAGAAAATAAATGACATCATTTGAGAGGGAAAGAAATTTCTTCACTGAATCAAGTCATCGACAAATAGTTGCTTATTTGCAGAATTATACGCTAAGAATTACAACAGAAAACTTGCCAATCCTCTATACCTCACCCAATCCCAAGAGGCCAATCTCAACTTTCAAGTCAATTATTTTCACCCTACAATCAGATATATTGATGTCCGTAACTCCACCATGCACAAATTTCATTCTGGTTTATTTGATAGAAGCCACTCTTGGTCCATAATAATGTTGTTTGTGATTGTGTCCTAGACTGCCGGTACGTAGACAAAACAGCTTTTTTATGAAGCACACTGCACTTGAGCAGAAATATAACTTGCATATACATGAACCACGTTTTAAATGTACCACAGAACTTCCAAAGCCACCATCAAAGGCTACAAGTACAGCTTTATATAAATCAGTATGCAACAATATAATCAAGCATGACTGCACATACAAATCTCATACATTTCTGCGAGCAGAACTTACAAGTACAACAGCTTCATCTTCAATAGTATTTTTGACTGCTCTCAAGCCATCACGAACAGCATCCTTTATTTGGGCAATTGTATGGTCATTAGGTCCTGTAACAATAAACAAAAGTCGAGTGACAATTTGTCCCTGCTAAGTTACAAAATTGCAAGACAATTATACATTTCATGCTGGAACATAAATGAGTACATCTTTCAACCTGATGCCTAAATGGCCTAAGAGGAGCAATTAAAACAAACAAGAAAAAATCATCTGATAGCATTTAGAACAAATGAAAATAAAAATTGCAAACATTTGCTGAGGACAAATGAAAATAAAAATTGCAAACATTTGCTGAGGACTTAGATATGCTTCTATCCCTTTTATTAAGAGAGTGCAAGAATGAGGGTTTTTAACATTTTCAACAAATGTATACTTCTCTTCACCAAGGACGTGCTCATAAACCAGTCCAGCCCAACCAAGGCAATCAGGAGTTAAGCTATCAACAGAATTCAAACCCTCTCCTCCACAAGCCAAAACCAGGCGTTCCGTATTTCCCCTCTTTTGCTCGTCGAAGGGCAATTATCTGCAAAACATAAGAAAGCAGATCAGCCCCATTTTAGATAACAACATCAGGACAAGCAGGTAGACTAACCAGATATCAAACTAGCATTAGTCATCTTATATATCATTAGGTACCATGTAGAAAGGAATCTAATTCAGGACAATGCATTTAAAAAGCCAAGTCTTGCTTGTAACCATCCAAAACTGGAGCCACATACGGTGGCAGGTATGGCAGATATTCCAGCCATATTTACAATCTAAACTATAATGAAAAAACATTTCAAGTCTCCATTCCTGCATCCATAATTTCACAAAATCAAGAGAATTACAGTAGTATGAAATGGTTCTTGCACCCTCTTTTCCATGCATGCATGCATGGATGGATGCATGGATGGATGGATGGATGCATGGATGGATGTATGGATGGATGCATGTATGTATGTAAGAACTCCTTTGTTTATTGTACCTCCATCAAACTTAAGCCTTCTTGCTTATTTGCTTTCAATAATTATTTCAGTCAATATATGGCATGATTTCACAACATTAAAAATAAAACATGAGAGATGGAAGGCTTCCAAAATGTGCAACCAATTGTGATCACAAGCAATCATTATAACATGGTGTTATCTTATTAAAACTTCTATTTATGATTAAGGGTGCATTTGGTACAAGGTTAAGAAAAGAGGATGTATTGTCACAAAAGCAAATGGTAAAGGCATAACAATGTTTGGTAGGAGCTTCACAAACAAGCTTACATAGACCCAATGGAAATTACATGAAGAAAAAAATAAAACAATGTGCTTCATAAAGTGTAAGTAAACAGTAAAAGATAGAAAATGTGGCTTATACATTTGAAGAAGACAGAAAGATGAACCCAACCACATGCCACCCTAGTTAAAAGCCTTTCCCTTCTTGTCCCAAGGTTTACAATTACACCCTCTTGGAGGGTAGCTAATAATCCCTGAATCATTCCCCCTCTCATAATATTTCCAACAAACAAAATCCATCATTGTAGTAACATTTAATCCCTACTCATGCCATACACGATAAGAGAAAATGGAATGAAAGACAAAACACCCAATACTAACACATAAACATGATTTGCAGCAAACTGAAGTGAATTTATTGCATCAAGTAGCTAATTATTACTTGCATTCAATCACTCAGGAAAAGAATATAATTGTTTCGTGACTTACCCCTGCTCGTGCAAGAAGGTCCAGTGATGGGGGATCAATTCCCTTTTGATTAATAACCACAAAATTGTTCTGTACCAGAACAAACCTGGAAGAGCAACAGTACAAGCAGCACTTCAGAAACCAACATGTTGGCAGGGACAGTAACATGAACATAAAATGTATTGAACATGTAACCTAACCTTATCTTTTAGTTCAATAATTTTTCTTACTCTTTCATCGACCTGACGCCTTTCAGCTGCAACCATTGCCTCCCTCTGCTCTGCATTTGAGTAGAAAAATCCTGCATTTATTTCATTGTGGAAAAAAAGTATTAGCTTCCAATGAACTGAAACAGACCACAGCACTATCTACAGAGTTCCTGATATATCATGTTCAACATCAATTCCAATCAAATTCAAATAGACACGATGAATACCTTTTCTCGTATTCCAAAGAGACATTGCATGTCAGGATAAAACAGTTTTCTGCCCGTCTTTTCATATCAGGATGCCTAGAACCATGATCAAGAACAAGACCTTCAACCTGGAAAACAGAACAAGTAAATCAGGGTCCATTGTTTTTCGAAAAGAAGAGAAGTTATCTGCAAAAGACAAAAAACAGTGTTGTCAAAGGCAGCAGGTGCTGAAAGGCACCAAAAGCCTGTAAAATGCCTAAGGCACTAGGCGCTTGCCCAAATGAACCAAGGCAATATGCTATAAATTAAAAAATATATATATTATATTATAGATTTCTAAAATATATATCTTTCCAATTACATCATTAGAATATTAAAGAGAAGATATAAAATACCATTGCATGGTCATATAAGTAATATTTTTCACCTTAAAACAAAATATGATAATTTAAAGTAGTATGTAGCCAAATAGATTGAAAGGCAAACCAAATATCACCATCATTATTCATTAATCTTCAAAAACATCTCCATCCATGCTATCCTCTCCTTGATGTCCATAGCTCTTGTTTGTGCTTTGACGCATTCCTGATGATTGTGCAGACACTTTTCCCCTGCAATTGCACTGGTTTGATCTGATTCCTCTGTCAAGACAGCTAGCTTCTTTGCATTGAAACTCTGCTTTTTTGTCTCAGGCTTCCTTGAATTAGAAATGTCCGAAAGTGGTTTTCTGCCAGCAGTTTGCCATTTCCCTGGTGCTTTCGAGATACTTTTCATCTTGCTTGTATCATGTGGAATTCGAGAGGCAACAGCCTTCATTGAATTTGACAAATCACCGAGAGGTGTCCGTGTACTCACTAATGATGCCATTCGTGCTGTAAACGAGTTCAAGGAAATATTCTGAAAAAGCATTGGCACTGATTTATTCCCAAGATAAACCATGTAAAATAAGGAAAGGATGACAGATTTATACCATAATTTCAGTTTCAAAATGTAACTAAGAAAAAAAAGTTATCCCCAGGAGCACAACCCCCCATGAAGCAAGTCAGATCAAACAAGCTAAACTCTAGGACAAATACTCCCACAACATTTCCTGAAATTCTTAGAATCTCCATAGCTCTACCAAGCATGGTATATGTAAACATACACTAATTGTCAAGAAGATGGACGAATTCATGTAACAAATTCAACAAGAATCTCCATGGCATTGATCGCATATCATACTTTCGTTATTTTGAATCCTCTATCAAACAGAATGTAGCATGAAATATGAGATCATGCGATCTGCAAGAGATTGGGAATCACACATGCAAGCGAAAATGAAAATAGATTGTGAAAGCAAGAAACAAGATTTCCCAAATCTAAAGACAAGAACAGGCAATCCATTCAGGGAAGGGAATAAAGAAAAAGAACAAAAACTTGTTAAGAGTTTACAAGTAGCGATCTGTCAAATATTTGTTAAAACTTATTAGTCTCTATCTATATGAAGATTAATCACGGGAAAACATAATAGAATACAAGACCCATCAACTTAAAAAATTCTTTACATATATTTATGATTCAAATAACAATAGAACAGTTGTTTGTTCGCCGAGAAAACAGATAAAATTTACTTCTAAGAAAATAAAAAATTAAAATCTCTACTGCACACACAAACAAAAAAAATGATTCATAATGAACAAATTTAGACCGGATTATACAGCAAATATGATAACTTGAACAGTTCGAGAATTACTAACACATCAATTCCAAAAAAGTATACGTGTAATAGGATAGGGTAAAAAAAATTAGGGTTTTTCAAAGTAAATACAAGAAAACAAAATCGATTTCATGAATTTAAAACGCAATCTAAGGTATTAGAAATTGAAATTACATCTGAGAAAGTTGCTTTGAGACTACTGATCGATGATCGGCTTTTGATCTCTGATGTTTTTTTTTTGAGGCGCAGAGAGATTTTTTAAGGGAGGTGTGTGAAAAAGGAAGAAGATTGTGCGTGTGAGAGAGAGATGACCGTTGCTAGCTATTATAGTGAGACTGTGAGAGGGTTCTTGAATTTCATAAAAAATATGACCGTTGGAAAACAAGTTTTGGTTTCTGTTGCTTCGCACTTAACATCAATTAAATTAAAGTCACTGCAGTAAATCTTTTGCTTGCAAATATTTTTTTTAATCATGAAATAATGCTACTCTATTAAGCAAAGTTGTAAAATCCGTTCTGGGCGTCGTTCCAGTTTTGTGATTGGAACGGAACGTTCCGGTTTCGGTGCATTCCGGTGTGCCGTTCCGATTTTGTATTGTTCATATTTAATTAATTATATATATGAAAAAAATAAAATATTAATTTAACAAGTATAATTTAAATTCAAGATAAATGAACTTTAAATTATACAATACAAACATAATCTCAAAATTCAAAACATCTCTAAAATTCCAAAATATTATGAAAGTAAAATGTTCTAAAATAAAAGAAATATACATCAAACATCTTCTACATCATTAATATAAAAATATTAGAATTTCTTATTATGCATCCCAAAAAAATAGTAAATACCATAGTAAGATAATTACAAAGAGAATAGTACTGAAAATCATATGTTCAAAAAGAAAAGAAAAAAACAGATTTTGAAAAAAATAAATAAGTAAAATTCGAAACACAATATGATATAAATAAAAAATCGTAAAATTGTAAGTAAAATATTTATGAATACAATACAATATAATTATGACTATAAAACTTCATTAGTTAAGGTTTATATATAATTGAAAATAATTTATATTTTATTACTTTATTTTATTTTATTATTTTTTTAAATATATATATATATAACTTACAATTGCTTTTGAAACTTGAAAGTGTTTTTTATTCAAAAATACATCAAAACACCATTTTTTTTAATTAAAAGTAAAAAAAAAATCAAATGTTTTCAAAAATATTTTTTAAACTCTTGTAGAAACGTTTACATATTATATATTAATGCTCTGGTGATGCATGCAGAAACGGAGGTGTCATATATATATATATATATATATATATATACACCATTCCCACTGGACAAACAAAGTGATTTGTCCGATGTGGGACAATGCAATTTGTCCTACATTGGACAAATAGCCTTTACACCCAGCTTTGTTCACTTTAAAGTCTTCAATACTCTTCAGCGTGTGCAAGCCTGCAAGGCTTAAATTTTATCTAAGTTGATTTATCCCACATCGGGTAAACAACAGAGAAGTCTAAATATTTTGTGTATAAATAAAATATTTGGATTGGGTGAATGGTCAAGATCGGTGATGTCCACTTAAGTTGGATGTGTGCCGATCTATGGGGCCCAGAACGGAATGCCCAGATCAGAACCGAGGCATTCCGGCTGTTTTTCAGCCGGAATTTCCCGATCGGACTGGAATTAAAACCGGAACAAAAATGACGCCGTTTTGTTTCGGTTTTATGAACGGAACGAAATGGATTTAATAACTTTACTATTAAGAGCTTTATGGCTATGGAAATTGCAGCTTGTTAGTTAAAAAAGAATAAAATAAAACAAAATAATCAATGATGGTGATAAAAGATAAATCTTGTATAATTAATTCAGAAACTCGAAACCCACTAAAATCATTCATGACTCGGTGAATTCGTTTAGAATTGTAAAATTAGTAAACTCGAAATGATTTATGAGTTAATTAAATTTTCCCTGTTCTTCTTGCTCTATCTCCTCTCCTCTCTTGCCCTCATTTACCTTTCCCTTTCGCAAATCGCAACCCAAGCAGCAGCAGGTGTTCGTCAATCATCATCTCTCATCTGTAAGCTCACCATCGTCGGTCCTTTTGTGCAGGTGGTGCTCTATTGCTCTCTATTTTGAGTCTTCGACAACCAACAACTCAGCAAGGTTAATTTTCTAATTCTTTAACTTCTGTAATCTGCATTTCTCCTTCTCTGCAATATGTGCTTGCCATTACCGGTTATCGATTTTCGGCTGTCATTCCTTATAGAAGGATAAGGATCTCCAGTTAGAACATATTCCTCTTTTAGGTTCAAGGGCTTAAAAGAAAGAAAAAAACAACAACTAGGGAAACTTTTACCTACCTTGCTATATGTTAATCCAATCTCTCCAACACGTCTCTAGCTACCTCCACGTTTCTAAGGGAAAATCCATATTGTCCGTAGTTGGGTCTTCGTGGGCAGGGAATGACACTCAGCAAGGCCTTAATTTATTTTCTTCTTATATTCTGTTTGGATAAAAATTTATTTCTCAATTTAATGTCGAGTTTTGTGTCCTTTTCGGATAGGAAAAGTCTAAAAGAAAGGACATTCACATATGTAGCATATTCCCCCCTTGAAATCTAATCTACAAACCCTTTGTTGTTGACTAGAATGCTCTGATCCCTCTTTGATATGCTTCTTATGCTACCATTTTATGCTTGATTTTAAGAGCTGATGTCATCGTCAACTAAGATCAAAGTTGTTTTACACCATATATTAAGATTAAATAATCTAAATGAAAATGTGGGCCATCAGATCACAAAACTCATTAGAAACTCTTGTGTGATTTACTTTTCTTGAAAGGCGACCCTCAATCCCCAGTTTTGCTAGGTTCACACGACTGTTCTTGTCGTTCCCTAGGTAGGAAAAATCAAAATAATTTATCTTATGCAAAGTAATTCAAATCAGCATTCAGTAGTCAGAAAAATTTGAGGGTCATTGTCAGCATTCTCTAGCAATATTAATGAGCTTTATCATTGCTTATTTGCTAGAAGTAAGATGCATTCAAACATGTGTGTGTGTGTGTGCTAACATTACACAATTGAATCCTCAAAATGAAATTGGAAGCGCACAAGACTGAGCTGGAAAACAAAGATTTTGTCACAAGTGAAATAGACGAGCTAGATTTACTTTTCTTGAAAGGCGACCCTCAATCCCCAGTTTTGCTAGGTTCACACGACTGTTCTAATCGTTCCCTAGGTAGGAAAAATCAAAATAATTTATCTTATGCAAAGTAATTCAAATCAGCATTCAGTAGTCGGAAAAATTTGAGGGTCATTGCCAGCATTCTCTAGCAATATTAATGAGCTTTATCATTGCTTATTTACTAGAAGTAAGATGCATTCAAACATGTGTGTGTGTGTGTTAACATTACACAATTGAATCCTCAAAATGAAATTGGAAGCGCACAAGACTGAGCTGGAAAACAAAGATTTTGTCACAAGTGAAATAGACGAGCTAAATGCCCTGTCAAATACTATTCACATCGAGAAAAATTCTCCAATTGACATCAAGGAACATGTATAGAGTCTGGAGACATAGATGTCACTTGAAGGAGGCTTGAATTTAGAAAGATTGTTTTGAGCATTCCTTTTTCTATTAATGCATTAATGATTTGGGTCTAAGTTTTTTTCTGTTCTTTTATTGATGAACTTTTCTTTATCTCTTTTTAGTTTATACACTTAATTGAAGAGAACATTTTAATATTTTGAAGAAAGAGTGCTTCCTGCCAAACTTAACACTCAACATGGACACATTTATTATTTAAGGGAATTGCAGATTTCATGGCATACAAAAAAACTACCAGTAGCAATAGACCTGATGTGGGATGGTAGCATGGTATAGGTATTGATAATAATTTAAGAAAAGTTCAATGCAAGTATTGTCAAAAAGTTTTCAGTGGAGGCATTTATCTTCTTAAACATTATTTAGCTTGCACTCGAAAGGATGTTGAGCCATGCCAACAAGTATATGAAGATGTGAAGAAGATGATTTTGAGGGTTTTGGTGAAAATCAAGAAGCATCTGAGAAGAAAAGAAAGGTTTTTCAATATATGAGAAGAGACGGAGATACAAAAGAAGGGAATGGAATTACCTCAGTTGACATAGAAAAGAGAACAACAACTAGAAGTGGAAGTACACAATCAGATGCTAAAAAAGATCTTAACGAAGAAGCATGTCAACAAATTGCAAGGTTTTTCTACACTAGTGCGATTTCATTTAATTGTGTGAAAAACCCTGAGTTTGTTAAAGAACTTGAATTGGTTGCAAAGCATGGGCAAGGTTTTAAGCCTCCATCTTACCATGATAATAGAGAGAAGTACTTGAAGCAAGAATTAGATCACACAATGAATTTACTTAAGGAGTACACGCTGGAATGGAAAAAAACAAGTTGCTCAATAATGTCTGATGGACGGACTAATATGTAAAGACGTCCTATTTGTAACTTTTCGGTCAATAATCCTAATGGAACTTCTTTTTTTATCATTTGTAGATACTTCTAATATATCCAAGACTGCTGATAAGGTATTTGAGATGTTGGATGTTATTATGGATAGGATTGAGGAGGAAAACATGGTGCAAGTAATCCGTGATAATGCTACGAATTATAAGGAAGCAGGGAAATTATTGGTGGGAAAAAGAAAAGGATTGTTTTGGACACCATGCACTGTTCATTGTATTGATTTGATATTGAAAGATTTTGAGAGGAAACTAGAGGTCCATCAAGTAACTATTGTTAAGGGGAGGAGAAATCACCTCGTACATATATTTAAGAACTATTCTTATTTCAATGCTAAGACACTTTAAAAAGGAAAAGATTTGATCAGACTTGTTGCCACTCGATTTGCTACTACATACTTGACTCTTGGATGTTTGAATGATTGTTAGATACAATTGATGACAATGTTTACTTTCATCCAATGTAGGTCATGTAGGTTTTCAAAAATACAATTGATAAAATAGTTATGTTTTGGACATAAACTTTTGGCTTAATATCACTTTATGTATGAAGGCAACATATCCTCTAATTAAAGTTCTTCGATTAGTTGATTCAGATGAGAAACCAGCCATAGGTTTTATATATAAAGCAATCGATCAAGTGAATCTTTGTTCTTTGAAAAAAAGGTGTCATTTCTAATTATTTATTTAATAGAATGAGTTGATGCATAATGGTTATTTCACTTTTATATTATGTGATTTAATGTTGATGTTAACATTCTTATTTTTATCATGTTTTATAGTTATATACCTATAAAGGATTTTATTGATGCAAGATGAGAACTTCAACTTCACAGACTTTTACATGCACCACCTTATTATTTGAATCATCATTATCATTATAATCTTAATTTAAAGTTAATGTCAACATTAAAATTGGATTATATCAATGCTTAGAAAAGATGTTTGACGCAAATGAAAGGTGTAAAATTGATTTACAACTTGATTCATTCAAGGATGCAAATGGGTTGTTTGGTAATGAGGCTACGAAAATAACAGGGGATAAACAAAACTCTAGCTAAATGGTGAGATTTTAATCGGGATGAATATCGAAAGCTACAAAAGTTTGCATTTCGAGTTCTAATCTTGACTTGTATTTAATCTGGATGTGAGTGTAACTGCAGTGCATTTGAGATGATAATATTTTTTTCAAAAAAGAAATATAATGTTTTGATATTTGATAAGAATCTTATATGTTATCAATTTTAACTGTTTTCATAGGTTCATATGAAATAAAGAAATCGCCTTCAACAAAAAAAAAATGAAAGATTTGATATTTGTAATGTGTAATTTGAAATTGAATGATAACCAAGTTTTAGATGATCTCTCAATTTGATGATGATTGGATAACCGAGGGAGAGGAACATAATGGTTCATCAAACATTGATTTACTTGGTATTATTGATAGTGCAACACGAAGAAAAAAAAGAAAAAAAATGAAAGTGATAATGAAAATTTTAATGATGTTGATAATATTAATGTTAGGGTTAGAGCTAGTAGTAGCAATAATATTCACAACATTAGTGTTAGTATCAGTAGTAGTAGTAGTAATAATCCTTTCGATAATAATAATTTTGATAAATATCTTAGAAACAACAAAGATAAAAGGCAATAAACTTGATTTTAGTTTACATGGCACACCAGTAGAGTGTTTGATTTTTTTCTACGGTTTTATTATGATTTTTTTTACCAAAATATTATACTTAAAATTTTACGATTCAAAAATTCAATTTAACAATTCGTTATATTACATTTCCATATCTTGTCAAAAAAACAATTTTGACAACCTTGACCCTTACCATTATTATATCAACTCATGAGTCAACAACTTTAACCCAGGTTCACTTCTTTTTAATGTTTTTATCTAAAAGAGTTTCGTTTTTTTTTTTAAGAAAAAAATACTAAAACAATTTAACAATTAGTTATATTACATTTCCATGTCTTGTAAGAAAAAAAAACAATTTTGACAACCTTGACCCTTACCATTATTATATCAACTCATGAGTCAACAACTTTAACCCAGGTTCACTTCTTTTTAACGTTTTTATCTAAAAGAGTTTCGTTTTTTTTTAAGAAAAAAATACTAAAACAATTTAACAATTAGTTATATTACATTTCCATGTCTTGTAAGAAAAAAAAAACAATTTTGATAACCTTGACCCTTACCATTATTATATCAACTCATGAGTCAACAACTTTAACCCAGGTTCACTTCTTTTTAACGTTTTTATCTAAAAGAGTTTCATTTTTTTTTAAGAAAAAAATACTAAAACAATTTAACAATTAGTTATATTACATTTCCATGTCTTGTAGAAAAAAAAAACAATTTTGACAACCTACAATTTTGATAACCTTGACCCTTACCATTATTATATCAACTCATGAGTCAACAACTTTAACCCAGGTTCACTTCTTTTTAACGTTTTTATCTAAAAGAGTTTCATTTTTTTTTAAGAAAAAAATACTAAAACAATTTAACAATTAGTTATATTACATTTCCATGTCTTGTAGAAAAAAAAAACAATTTTGACAACCTTGACCCTTACCATTATTATATCTACTCATGAGTCAACAACTTTAACCCAGGTTCACTTCTTTATAACTTATTTATCTAAAACGGTTTGGTTTTTTTTTAAGAAAAAAAAATACTAAAACAATGATATTTTGAATTTTTTTTAATAAAATTACCAGGACTCAGCTGAGTGGGTTTTTAACGAGCATTTCGAAGAAAACAAACCAAATTAATCTAGGACCTGGGGGGGCAATGAGAAAGCGGGTCGACTGGAGTGGGTTTCAAAACACCGCTAACCATTATAACCAGCTGAAAGGGCAGAAAAAAAAGCTGTCGAAAGGAGCATGTCAGGTCAAGCAACTAAGAAAGTCAGAGCATCAAAATGCCTTGTGATTCTAGAAATACCTGATCATCATGGGATTGCTATTCTCCAGTCTATTTCCGATTCCAATTCAAGTGCACAAACCTAACAGCCACTAAATACGTTTAGCTTAACTTTTCGACCTGGCCAGAAATGAAGCAAATACTTGCCCCCTGATAGAAACAGGCAGGCACATAGCAGACAAAGGATATAACAAAATGACTATACATGGCCTACAGACAGACCTTACAAAAATTGAAACTCTCAACTTCAAATGCAATTTCTGATCAGTGGGTACGAAAAAATGGCCCCTAAACACAGCAGCTTAAAAAAATAAAAGAAGAAATATGGACGAAAAACATACCAGGAACAAAATAATAGTTCATTCTAAATCAGATTTCCATGAGATGAATGCAGATTCCCTCTAACACAATCCTACAAACACAACCATCCTCCATTACACATCCAAGCAGCACAGCACCCTCCCGAGGCAACAAAATTATAAAAAAAAATGCTGGAGCATATTCATGACTAATTTGGCTTCCTCATATTACACCCAGCACGAATCACTTCATCCACCAGTAGCAATTGAGATGCGATCACAGGCCTGGAGAATTACAGCAGCATGATTATAACTAGGTTAGAAGTGTAAATGGTTCAAACCTGAAAGAACTTCATCGGGTTTCTTATAGTTTAATCATTTAGGGGCAGTTTGGCAAAAGTATCTCTTTACATGTACATTTATGCAATACGTAAGCCACAGAGGTGGTAGAGGAGCTGCACCTAGGGAAGAGAGATAGGGAGAAAGAAAAGGACCAACTAAAAAGCTAGAAATTTTTGTGTACCCTGAGTTTAAGACTTGGCGCTTGACAGAGTAGTTGTCAAAGATACCCTCCATTTGAGGATCAAGGGTCCCACCAGTTTGGAGGTTTATTCCTACAATGTTATCCCTGCTGTGCTCCCCCCCTGAATAAACAAGCAAGAAAAGCTTAAATAAAAAAAGAAAAAGAAAAAGATTTGGGCAAAGTGATAGTTACCGTGAGAGTAACAATCTCATCTTGAGTGTCTAGCCCAGACTTCTCTGCCAAAGTTTTGGGCACCACGAGAAGGGCATCAGCTAAAGCTTCAACACCTAGCTGAGCACGCTGTTCCAAATTTGCAAAATACCAGTATAAAATCAACCAGCGGATAGGAATAATTACTCAAATATAGAAAACAGGCAAGCATTTACCCCTTTAACTGTTTTCTTTACTTCATTGATCAGGTGTTTTCTGGCTGCAAGTTCAAAAGCTCCTGCTCCCTGAAGAAAATAAATGACATCATTTGAGAGGGAAAGAAATTTCTTCACTGAATCAAGTCATCGACAAATAGTTGCTTATTTGCAGAATTATACGCTAAGAATTACAACAGAAAACTTGCCAATCCTCTATACCTCACCCAATCCCAAGAGGCCAATCTCAACTTTCAAGTCAATTATTTTCACCCTACAATCAGATATATTGATGTCCATAACTCCACCATGCACAAATTTCATTCTGGTTTATTTGATAGAAGCCACTCTTGGTCCATAATAATGTTGTTTTTGATTGTCTCCTAGACTGCCGGTACGTAGACAAAACAGCTTTTTTATGAAGCACACTGCACTTGAGCAGAAATATAACTTGCATATACATGAACCACGTTTTAAATGAACCACAGAACTTCCAAAGCCACCATCAAAGGCTACAAGTACAGCTTTATATAAATCAGTATGCAACAATATAATCAAGCATGACTGCACATACAAATCTCATACATTTCTGCGAGCAGAACTTACAAGTACAACAGCTTCATCTTCAATAGTATTTTTTATGAAGCACACTGCACTTGAGCAGAAATATAACTTGCATATACATGAACCACGTTTTAAATGTACCACAGAACTTCCAAAGCCACCATCAAAGGCTACAAGTACAGCTTTATATAAATCAGTATGCAACAATATAATCAAGCATGACTGCACATACAAATCTCATACATTTCTGCGAGCAGAACTTACAAGTACAACAGCTTCATCTTCAATAATATTTTTTATGAAGCACACTGCACTTGAGCAGAAATATAACTTGCATATACATGAACCACGTTTTAAATGTACCACAGAACTTCCAAAGCCACCATCAAAGGCTACAAGTACAGCTTTATATAAATCAGTATGCAACAATATAATCAAGCATGACTGCACATACAAATCTCATACATTTCTGCGAGCAGAACTTACAAGTACAACAGCTTCATCTTCAATAGTATTTTTGACTGCTCTCAAGCCATCACGAACAGCATCCTTTATTTGGGCAATTGTATGGTCATTAGGTCCTGTAACAATAAAAAGTCGAGTGACAATTTGTCCCTGCTAAGTTACAAAATTGCAAGACAATTATACATTTCATGCTTGAACATAAATGAGTACATCCTTCAACCTGATGGCTAAATGGCCTATGAGAAACAATTAAAAAAACAAGAAAAAATCATCTGATAGCATTTAGAACAAATGAAAATAAAAATTGCAAACATTTGCTGAGGACTTGGATACGCTTCTATACCTTTTATTAAGATAGTGCAAGAATGAGGGTTTTTAACATTTTCAACAAATGTATACTCTTCACCAAGGACGTGCTCATAAACCAGTCCAGCCCAACCAAGGCAATCAGGAGTTAAGCTATCAACAGAATGCAAACCCTCTCCTCCACAGGCCAAAACCAGGCGTTCCGTATTTCTCCTCTTTTGCTCGTCGAAGGGCAATTATCTGCAAAACATAAGAAAGCAGATCAGCCCCATTTTAGATAACAACATCAGGACAAGCAGGTAGACTAACCAGATATCAAACTAGCATTAGTCATCTTATATATCATTAGGTACCATGTAGAAACGAATCTAATTCAGGACAATGCATTTAAAAAGCCAAGTCTTGCTTGTAACCATCCAAAACTGGAGCCACATACGGTGGCAGGTATGGCAGATATTCCAGCCATATTTACAATCTAAACTATAATAAAAAAACATTTCAAGTCTCCATTCCTGCATCCATAATTTCACAAAATCAAGAGAATTACAGTAGTATGAAATGGTTCTTGCACCCTCTTTTCCATGCATGCATGCATGGATGGATGGATGGATGGATGAATGCATGCATGTATGTATGTAAGAACTCCTTTGAATATTGTACCTCCATCAAACTTAAGCCTTCTTGCTTATTTGCTTTTAATAATTATTTCAGTCAGCATATGGCATGAATTCACAACATTAAAAATAAAACATGAGAGATGGAAGGCTTCCAAAATGTGCAACCAATTGTGATCACAAGCAATCATTATTACATGGTGTTATCTTATTAAAACTTCTCTTTATGATTAAGGGTGCATTTGGTACAAGGTTAAGAAGAGAGGATGTATTGTCACAAAAGCAAATGGTAGAGGCATAACAATGTTTGGTAGGAGCTTCACAAACAAGCTTACATAGACCCAATGGAAATTACATGAAGAAAAAATAAAACAACGTGCTTCATAAGGTGTAAGTAAACAGCAAAAGATAGAAAATGTGGCTTATAAATTTGAAGGGGCAGAAAGATGAACCCAACCACCTTCTACCCTAGTTAAAAGCCTTTCTCTTCTTGTCCCAAGGTTTATAATTACACCCTCTTGGAGGGTAGCTAATAATCCCTGAATCATCCCCCCTCTCATAATATTTCCAACAAACAAAATCGATCATTGCAGTAACATTTAACCCTACTCATGCCATACACGATAAGAGAAAATGGAATGAAAGACAACGCCCAATACTAACGCAAAAACATGATTTGCAGCAAACTGAAGTGAATTTATTGCATCAAGTAGCTAATTATTGCTTGCATTCAATCACTCAGGAAAAGAATATAATTGTTTCCTGACTTACCCCTGCTCGTGCAAGAAGGTCCAGTGATGGGGGATCAATTCCCTTGTAACCACAAAATTGTTGTCTGTACCAGAACAAACCTGGAAGAGCAACAGTACAAGCAGCACTTCAGAAACCAACATGTTGGCAGGGACAGTAACATGAACATAAAATGTAATGAACATGTAACTTAACCTTATCTTTTAGTTCAATAATTTTTCTAACTCTTTCATCGACCTGACGCCTTTCAGCTGCAACCATTGCCTCCCTCTGCTCTGCATTTGAGTAGAAAAATCCTGCATTTATTTCACTGTGGAAAAAAAGTTTTAGCTTCCAATGAACTGAAACAGACCACAGCTCTATCTACAGAGTTCCTGATATATCATGTTCACCATCAATTCCAATCAAATTCAAATAGACACGATGAATACCTTTTCTCGTATTCCAAAGAGACATTGCATGTCAGGATAAAACAGTTTTCTGCCCGTCTTTTCATATCAGGATGCCTAGAACCATGATCAAGAACAAGACCTTCAACCTGGAAGACAGAACAAGTAAATCAGGGTCCATTGTTTTTCGAAAAGAAGAGAAGTTATCTGCAAAAGACAAAAACCAGTGTTGTCAAAGGCAGCAGGCGCTAAAAGGCACCAAGCCTGTAAAATGCCTAAGGCACTAGGCCCTTGCCCAAATGAACCAAGGCAATATGCTATAAATTAAAAAATATATATATTATATTATAGATTTCTAAACTATATATCTTTCCAATTACATAGCTAGAATATTAAAGAGCAGATATAAAATACCATTGCATGGTCATATAAAGTTATATTTTTCACCTTTAAAACAAAATATGATAATTTAAAGTAGATCAATGGCTTCCTCGGGCTTTCGAATACAGACAAGGCAGACTCACTTATAAGAGAAAAAAATAAAAGAAAGGTATAAAACCCAAACTCTGCCTTTAATCACAACAAATCCAGATCGAGAAAACCAAAGAAAAAAACCATTTCTTTCAAAAGAGTATTTCCATCTTTAGTCAGCATTATATCTCCAGCACCACCAACAAGCCTAAGAAACACAAAAACACAAAGTAATTAAATCTCAGAAACACAAAACAAATTACAAGAGAAAACAAAAACAGAAGACGAAAAAGCGAGAGAGTTACATCTTGATGGTGCCTTTGGGGCCGAGATTGGATTTGAGAACATCTTGCAAGCCTTTAGCGGCATTGATGTTCATGTGAAGCGCCGCCGATTTGTTGAGAACCTCCGCATTAGGGTTTAATACTCTTAGCGACATTTTTCTCTTTCAGAATAAAAGAGAGGGAGAGTATGGAACTGTAGCGATATCAATGCTTTGGCAACTCTGGGGTTTCTATCAACTTAAAGCTGATGCAGCAGTCAAGATCCTTCCAGTCCCTATAATTCATTTGTGATATTGGCGTTCTGAAAGGAGATGGAGAATCAAGATTGAATTCCCAAGATTGATCTCTAGGGAGCTGCTCGACCGTCGCTTCCGGTTGCAAGGGCCTAGGGGGGCTCTGAGCATTACATAGAAACCAATATTTTTGTTTAGATAATTCATTGAAGACAAAGTTTATGAAGCAAGAAAGAGAGACCCAAATGAAGAAACGAAGAAAGAGAAATAAAAAAAAAATGACCTTCATTTTTGTAATTAATGCCAGCGGTGAACATGGTGCTGCCAACTGCTTGGAAAAATCTGGACAAAATAATAAAATGTGAACTGAATTTTACAAGGAAAGATTCTGCAGTGATTATAAGCAGAAGAATGTTAAGTTTCCATTACCATCTTTTAGTCCAATTGATTGCAGAAACTCATTGATGTCCATAGCTCTTGTTTGTGCTTTGACACATTCCTGATGGTTGTGCAGACACTTTTCCCCTGCAATTGCACTGGTTTGATCTGATTCCTCAATCAAGACAGCTAGCTTCTTTGCATTGAAACTCTGCTTTTTTGTCTCAGGCTTCCTTGAATTAGAAATGTCCGAAAGTGGTTTTCTGCCAGCAGTTTGCCATTTCCCTGGTGCTTTCGAGATACTTTTCATCTTGCTTGCATCATGTGGAATTCGAGAGGCAACAGCCTTCATTGAATTTGACAAATCACCGAGAGGTGTCCGTCTACTCACTAATGATGCCATTCGTGCTGTAAACGAGTTGAAGGAAATATTCTGAAAAAGCATTCACACTGATTTATTCCCTAGATAAACAATGTAAAATAAGGAAAGGATGACAGATTTATACCATAAATTCAGTTTCAAAATGTAACTAAGAAAAAAAAGTTATCCCCAGGAGCACAACCCCCCATGAAGCAAGTCAGATCAAACAAGCTAAACTCTAGGACAAATACTCCCACAACATTTCGTGAAATTCTTAGAATCTCCATAGCTCTACCAAGCATGGTATTTGTAAACATACACTAATTGTCAAGAAGATGGACGAATTCATGTAACAAATTCAACATCTGGTGTAGCATGGCATTGATCGCATATCATACTTTCGTTATTTTGAATCCTCTATCAAACAGAATGTAGCATGAAATAGGAGATCATGCGATCTGCAAGAGATTGGGAATCACACATGCAAGCGAAAATGAAAATAGATTGTGAAAGCAAGAAACAAGATTTCCCAAATCTAAAGACAAGAACAGGCAATCCATTCAGGGAAGGGAATAAAGAAAAAGAACAAAAACTTGTTAAGAGTTTACAAGTAGCAATCTGTCAAATATTTGTTAAAACTTATTAGTCTCTATCTATATGAAGATTAATCACGGGAAAACATAATAGAATACAAGACCCATCAACTTAAAAAATTCTTTACATATATTTATGATTCAAATAACAATAGAACAGTTGTTTGTTTGCCGAGAAAACAGATAAAATTTACTTCTAAGAAAATAAAAAATTAAAATCTCTACTGCACACACAAACAAAAAAAAATGATTCATAATGAACAAATTTAGACCGGATTATACAGCCAATATGATAACTTGAACAGTTCGAGAATAACTAACACATCAATAACAAGAAAGTATACGTGTAATAGGATAGGTTAAGAAAAAATTAGGGGTTTTCAAAGTAAATACAAGAAAACAAAATCGATTTCATGAATTTAAAACGCAATCTACGGTATTAGAAATTGAAATTACATCTGAGAAAGTTGCTTTGAGACTACTGATCGATGATCGGCTTTTGATCTCTGAATTTTTTTTTTTTTTGAGGCGCAGAGAGATTTTTTAAGGGAGGTGTGTGAACAAGGAAGAAGATTATGCGTGTGAGAGAGAGATGACCGTTGCTAGCTATTATAGTGAGACTGTGAGAGGGTTCTTGAATTTCATAAAAAATATGACCGTTTGAAAGACAAGTTTTGGTTTCTGCTGCTTCGCACTAAACGTCAGCGTTTTCAATCAATTAAATTAAAGTCACTACGGTAAATCTTTTGCTTGCAAATAATTTTTTTAATCATAAAATAATGCTACTAGATTAAGCAAAGTTGTAAAATCCATTCCGGGCGCCGTTCCGGTTTTATGATTGGAACGGAACGTTCCGGTTTCGGTGCATTCCGGTGTGCCGTTTCGGTTCTGTATTGTTCATATTTAATTAATTATATATATGAAAAAAATAAAATATTAATTTAACATGTATAATTTAAATTCAAGATAAATGAACTTTAAATTATACAATACAAACATAATCTCAAAATTAAAAACATCTCTAAAATTCCAAAATATTATGAAAGTAAAATGTTTTAAAATAAAAGAAATATACATCAAACATCTTCTACATCATTAATATAAAAATATTAGAATTTCTTATTATGCATCCCCAAAAAATAGTAAATACCATAGTAAGATAATTACAAAGAGAAAAGTACTGAAAATCATATGTTCAAAAAGAAAAGAAAAAAACAGATTTTGAAAAAAATAAATAGGTAAAATTCGAAACACAATATGATATAAATAAAAAATCGTAAAATTGTAAGTAAAATATTTATGAATACAATACAATATAATTATGGATATAAAACTTCATTAGTTAAGGTTTATATATAATTCAAAATAATTTATATTTTATTACTTTATTTTATTTTATTATTTTTTAAATATATATATATATATAACTTACAATTGCTTTTGAAACTTGAAAGTGTTTTTTATTCAAAAATACATCAAAACACCATTTTTTTTAATTAAAAGTAAAAAAAAAAATCAAATATTTTCAAAAATATTTTTTAAACTCTTGTAGAAACGTTTACATATTATATATTAATGCTCTGGTGATGCATGCAGAAACGGAGGTGTCATATATATATATATATATATATATATATACACCATTCCCACTGGACAAACAAAGTGATTTGTCCGAAGTGGGACAATGCAATTTGTCCCACATCGGACAAATAGCCTTTACACCCAGCTTTGTTCACTTTAAAGTCTTCAATACTCTTCAGCGTGTGCAAGCCTGCAAGGCTTAAATTTTATCTAAGTTGATTTATCCCACATCGGGTAAACAACAAAGAAGTCTAAAGATTTTGTGTACAAATAAAATATTTGGATTGGGTGAATGGTCAAGATCGGTGATGTCCACTTAAGTTGGATGTGTGCCGATCTATGGCGCCCGGAACGGAATGCCCGGATCAAAACCGAGGCATTCCAGCCGGAATTCAGTCAGAATTTCTGGATCGGACTGGAATTAAAACCGGAACAAAAACGACGACGTTTTGTTCCGGTTTTATGAACGGAACGGAATTTTCCGTCTGTTCCAGCCGGAACGGAACGGATTTAATAACTTTGCTATTAAGAGCTTGATGGCTATGGAAATTGCAACCTGTTAGTTAAAAAAGAATAAAATAAAACAAAATAATCAATGATGGTGATAAAAGATAAATCTTGTATAATTAATTCAGAAACTCGAAACCCACTAAAATCATTCATGACTCGGTGAACTCGTTTAGAATTGTAAAATTAGTAAACTCGAAATGATTCCTGAGTTAATTACATTTTCCCTATTCTTCTTGCTCTATCTCCTCTCCTCTCTTGCCCTCATTTACCTTTCCCTTTCGCAAATCGCAACCCAAGCAGCAGCAGGTGTTCGTCAATCATCATCTCTCATCTGTAAGCTCGCCATCGTCGGTCCTTTTGTGCAGGTGGTGCTCTATTGCTCTCTATTTTGAGTCTTCGACAACCAACAACTCAGCAAGGTTAATTTTCTAATTCTTTAACTTCTGTAATCTGCATTTCTCCTTCTCTACAATATGTGCTTGCCATTACCGGTTATCGATTTTTGGCTTCCATTCCTTATAGAAGGATAAGGATCTCCAGTTAGAACATATTCCTTTTTTAGGTTCAAGGGCTTAAAAGAATGAAAAAAAAAATAGCTAGGGAAGCTTTTACCTACCTTGCTATATGTTAATCCAATCTCTCCAACACGTCTCTAGCTACCTGCACGTTTCTGAGGGAAAATCCATATTGTCCGTAGTTGGGTCTTCGTGGGCAGGGAATGACACTCAGCAAGGCCTTAATTTATTTTCTTCTTATATTCTGTTTGGATAAAAATTTATTTCTCAATTTAATGTCGAGTTTTGTGTCCTTTTCGGATAGGAAAAGTCTAAGAGAAAGGACATTCACGTATGTAGCATATTCCCCCCTTGAAATCTAATCTAGAAACCCTTTGTTGTTGACTAGAATGCTCCGATCCCTCTTTGATATGCTTCTTATGCTACCATTTTATGCTTGATTTTAAGAGCTGATGTCATCCTCAACTAAGATCAAAGTTGTTTTACACCATATATTAAGATTAAATAATCAAAATGAAAATATGGGCTATCGGATCACAAAACTCATTAGAAACTCGTGTGATTTACTTTTCTTGAAAGGCGACCCTCAATCCCCAGTTTTGCTAGGTTCACAAGACTGTTCTGGTCGTTCCCTAGGTAGGAAAAATCAAAATATTTTATCTTATGCAAAGTAATTCAAATCAGCATTCACTAGTCGGAAAAATTTGAGGGTCATTGCCAGCATTCTCTAGCAATATTAATGAGCTTTATCATTGTTTATTTGCTAGAAGTAAGATGCATTCAAACATGTGTGTGTGTGTGTGTTAACATTACACAATTGAATCCTCAAAATGAAATTGGAAGCGCATAAGACTGAGCTGGAAAACAAAGATTTTGTCACAAGTGAAATAGACGAGCTAAATGCCCTGTCAAATACTATTCACATCGAGAAAAATTCTCCAATTGACATCAAGGAACATGTATAGAGTCTGGAGACATAGATGTCACTTGAAGGAGGCTTGAATTTAGCAAGATTGTTTTGAGCATTCCTTTTGCTATTATTGCATTAATGATTTGGGTCTAAGTTTTTTTCTGTTCTTTTATTGATGAACTTTCCTTTATCTCTTTTCAGTTTATACTTAAGTGAAGAGAACATTTTAATATTTTGAAGAAAGAGTGCTTCCTGCCAAACTTAACACTCAACATGGACACATTTATTATTTCAGGGAATTACAGATTTCATGGCATACAAAAAAACTACCAGTAGCAACAGACCTGATGTGGGATGGTATAGGTATTGATAATAATTTAAGAAAAGTTCAATGCAAGTATTGTCAAAAAGTTTTCAGTGGAGGCATTTATCTTCTTAAACATTATTTAGCTTGCACTCGAAAGGATGTTGAGCCATGCCAACAAGTATATGAAGATGTGAAGAAGATGATTTTGAGGGTTTTGGTGAAAATCAAGAAGCATCTGAGAAGAAAAGAAAGGTTTTTCAATATATGAGAAGAGACGGAGATACAAAAGAAGGGAATGGAATTACCTCAGTTGACAAAGAAAAGAGAACAACAACTAGAAGTGGAAGTACTCAATCAGATGCTAAAAAAGATCTTAAAGAAGAAGCATGTCAACAAATTGCAAGGTTTTTCTACACTAGTGCGATTTCATTTAATTGTGTGAAAAACCCTGAGTTTGTTAAAGCACTTGAATTGGTTGCAAAGCATGGGCAAGGTTTTAAGCCTCCATCTTACCATGATAATAGAGAGAAGTATTTGAAGCAAGAATTAGATCACACAATGAATTTACTTAAGGAGTACACCCTTGAATGGAAAAAAACAAGTTGCTCAATAATGTCTGATGGACGGACTAATAAGTAAAGACGTCCTATTTGTAACTTTTTGGTCAATAATCCTAATGGAACTTCTTTTTTTTATCTTTTGTAGATACTTCTAATATATCCAAGACTGCTGATAAGGTATTTGAGATGTTGGATGTTATTATGGATAGGATTGGGGAGGAAAACATGGTGCAAGTAATCAGTGATAATGCTATGAATTATAAGGAAGCAGGGAAATTATTGGTGGGAAAAAGAAAATGATTGTTTTGGACACCATGCACTGTTCATTGTATTGATTTGATATTGAAAGATTTTGAGAGGAAACTAGAGGTCCATCAAGTAACTATTGTTAAGGGGAGGAGAAATCACCTCGTACATATATTTAAGAACTATTCTTATTTCAATGCTAAGACACTTTAAAAAGGAAAAGATTTGATCAGACTTGTTGCCACTCGATTTGCTACTACATACTTGACTCTTGGATGTTTGAATGATTGTTAGATACAATTGATGACAATGTTTACTTTCATCCAATGTAGGTCATGTAGGTTTTCAAAAATACAATTGATAAAATAGTTATGTTTTGGACATACACTTTTGGCATAATGTCACTTTATGTATGAAGGCAACATATCCTCTAATTAAAGCTCTTCGATTAGTTGATTCAGATGAGAAACCAGCCATAGGTTTTATATATAAAGCTATAGATCAAGTGAATCTTTGTTCTTTGAAAAAAAGGTGTCATTTCTAATTATTTATTTAATAGAATGAGTTGATGCATAATGGTTATTTCACTTTTATTTTATGTAATTTAATGTTGATGTTAACATTCTTATTATTTTCATGTTTTATAGTTATATACCTATAAAGGATTTTATTGATGCAAGATGAGAACTTCAATTCACAGACTTTTACATGCACCAGCTTATTATTTGAATCATCATTATCATTATAATCTTAATTTAAAGTTAACGTCAACATTAAAATTGGATTATATCAATGCTTAGAAAAGATGTCTGACGCAAATGAAAGGTGTAAAATTGATTTACAACTTGATTCATTCAAGGATGCAAATGGGTTGTTTGGTATTGAGGCTACGAAAATAACAAGGGATAAACAAAACTCTTGCTAAATGGTGAGATTTTAATGGGGATGAATATCGAAAGCTACAAAAGTTTGCATTTGGAGTTCTAATTTTGACTTGTATTTAATCTGG
The DNA here is from genome assembly GCA_027405865.1 of Salix purpurea. Taxonomy (NCBI): domain Eukaryota; kingdom Viridiplantae; phylum Streptophyta; class Magnoliopsida; order Malpighiales; family Salicaceae; genus Salix; species Salix purpurea. The sequence goes on along the minus strand of CM050330.1, from coordinate 11,462,738 downwards.
ATGTGAGCGTAACTGCAGTGCATTTGAGATGATAATATTTTTTCAAAAAAGAAATATAATGTTTTGATATTTGATAAGAATCTTATATGTGAACAATTTTAATAGATTTCATAGGTTCATATGAAATAAAGAAATCCCCTTCAACAAAAAAAAAATGAAAGATTTGATATTTGTAATGTGTAATTTGAAATTGAATGATAACCAAGTTAAAAGGCAAATTAATGATTTTGGCTAAGTTTTAGATGATCTCTCAATTTGATGATGATTGGATAACTGAGGGAGAGGAACATAATGGTACATCGAATATTGATTTACTTGGTATTATTGATAGTGCAACATGAAGAAAAAATAGAAAAAAAAAATGAAAGTGATCTAAAAAAAAATTTTTGAAACCTTGACCCTTACCATTATTATATCAACTCATGAGTAAACAACTTTAACCCAGGTTCACTTTTTTTTAACGTTTTTATCTAAAACAGTTTCGTTTTTTTTAAAGAAAAAAATACTAAAACAATAAAACAATTAGTTATATTACATTTTAATGTCTTGTAAAAAAAAACAATTTTGACAACTTTGACCCTTACTATTATTATATCAACTCATGAGTTAACAACTTTAACCCAGGTTCACTTCTTTTTAACGTTTTTATCTAAAAGAGTTTCTATTTTTTTAAAGAAAAAAAATACTAAAACAATTTAACAATTAGTTATATTACATTTTAATGTCTTGTCAAAAAAAGAATTTTGACAACCTTGACCCTCACCATTATTATATCAACTCATGAGTTAACAACTTTAACCCAGGTTCACTTCTTTTTAACGTTTTTATCTAAAAGAGTTTCGTTTTTTTTTTAAAGAAAAAAATACTAAAACAATTTAACAATTAGTTATATTACATTTTAATGTCTTGTCAAAAAAATAATTTGACAACTTTGAACCTTACCATTATTATATCAACTCATGAGTAAACAACTTTAACCCAGGTTCACTTCTTTTTAACGTTTTTATCTAATAGAGTTTCCTTTTTTTTTAAGAAAAAAAAACTAAAACAATTTAACAATTAGTTATATTACATTTTAATGTCTTGTCAAAAAAACAATTTTGACAACCTTGACCCTTACCATTATTATATCAACTCATGAGTTAACAACTTTAACCCAGGTTCACTTCTTTTTAACTTTTTATCTAAAACAGTTTTGTTTTTTTTAAAGAAAAAAAATACTAAAACAATTGAACAATTCGTTATATTACATTTCCATGTCTTGTAAAAAAAAGACAATTTTGACAACCCTGACCCTTACCATTATTATATCAACACATGAGTCAACAACTTTAACCCAGATTCACTTCTTTTTAACGTTTTTATCTAAAACAGTTTCGTTGTTTTTTTAAGAAAAAAAAAACTAAAACAATGATATTTTGAATTTTTTTAATAAAATTTACCAGGACTCAGCTGAGTGGGTTTTTAATGAGCATTTCGAAGAAAATAAACCAAATTAATCATATTAATAAACACTGCTAACCATTATAACCAGCTGAAAGGGCAGGAAAAAAAAAAGCTGTCGAAAGGAGCATGTGAAGTCAAGCAACTAAGAAAGTCTGTGACCCCCAAGAACATCAAAATGCCTTGTGATTCTAGAAATACCTGATCATCATGAGATTGCTATTCTCCAGTCTATTTCCGATTCCAATTCAAGTGCACAAACCTAACAGCCACTAAAAACGTTTAGCTTAACTTTTCGACCTGGCCAGAAATGAAGCAAATACTTGCCCCCTGATAGAAACAGGCAGGCACATAGCAGACAAAGGATATAACAAAATGACTATACATGGCATACAGACAGACCTTACAAAAATTGAAACTCTCAACTTCAAATGCAATTTCTGATCAGTGGGTACGAAAAAATGGCCCCTAAACACAGCAGCTTAAAAAAATAAAAGAAGAAATATGGACGAAAAACATACCAGGAACAAAATAATAGTTCATTCTAAATCAGATTTCCATGAGATGAATGCAGATTCCCTCTAACACAATCCTACAAACACAACCATCCTCCATTACACAACCAAGCAGCACAGCACCCTCCCGAGGCAACAAAATTAAAAAAAAAATGCTGGAGCATATTCATGACTAATTTGGCTTCCTCATATTACGCCCAGCACGAATCACTTCATCCACCAGTAGCAATTGAGATGCGATCACAGGCCTGGAGAATTACAGCAGCATGATTATAACTAGGTTAGAAGTGTAAATGGTTCAAACCTGAAAGAACTTCATCGGGTTTCTTATAGTTTAATCATTTAGGGGAAGTTTGGCAAAACTATCTCTTTACATGTACATTTATGCAATACGTAAGCCACAGAGGTGGTAGAGGAGCTGCACCTAGGGAAGAGAGATAGGGAGAAAGAAAAGGACCAACTCAAAAGCTAGAAATTTTTGTGTACCCTGAGTTTAAGAGTTGGCGCTTGACAGAGTAGTTGTCAAAGATGCCCTCCATTTGAGGATCAAGGGTCCCACCAGTTTGGAGGTTTATTCCGACAATGTTATCCCTGCTGTGCTCTCCCTGAATAAACAAGCAAGAAAAGCTTAAATAAAAAAAGAAAAAGAAAAAGATTTGGGCAAAGTGATAGTTACCGTGAGAGTAACAATCTCATCTTGAGTGTCTAGCCCAGAATTCTCTGCCAAAGTTTTGGGCACCACGAGAAGGGCATCAGCAAAAGCTTCAACACCTAGCTGAGCACGCTGTTCCAAATTTGCAAAATACCAGTTTAAAATCAACCAGCGGATAGGAATAATTACTCAAATATAGAAAACAGGCAAGCATTTACCCCTTTAACTGTTTTCTTTACTGCATTGATCACGCTGTTCCAAATTTGCAAAATACCAGTTTAAAATTAACCAGCGGATGGATGGATGCATGCATGCATGCATGCATGTATGTATGTAAGAACTCCTTTGAATATTGTACCTCCATCAAACGTAAGCCTTCTTGCTTATTTGCTTTCAATAATTATTTCAGTCAATATATGGCATGATTTCACAACATTAAAAATAAAACATGAGAGATGGAAGGCTTCCAAAATGTGCAACCAATTGTGATCACAAGCAATCATTATAACATGGTGTTATCTTATTAAAACTTCTCTTTATGATTAAGGGTGCATTTGGTACAAGGTTAAGAAAGGAGGATGTATTGTCACAAAAGCAAATGGTAAAGGCATAACAATGTTTGGTAGGAGCTTCACAAACAAGCTTACATAGACCCAATGGAAATTACATGAAGAAAAAAATAAAACAATGTGCTTCATAAGGTGTAAGTAAACAGTAAAAGATAGAAAATGTGGCTTATAAATTTGAAGAAGGCAGAAAGATGAACCCAACCACATTCTACCCTAGTTAAAAGCCTTTCCCTTCTTGTCCCAAGGTTTATAATTACACCCTCTTGGAGGGTAGCTAATAATCCCTGAATCATCCCCCCTCTCATAATATTTCCAAAAAACAAAATCGATCACTGTAGTAACATTTAATCCCTACTCATGCCATACACGATAAGAGAAAATGGAATGAAAGACAACATCCAATACTAACACATAAACATGATTTGCAGCAAACTGAAGTGAATTTATTGCATCAGGTAGCTAATTTTTGCTTGCATTCAATCACTCAGGAAAAGAATATAATTGTTTCATGACTTACCCCTGCTCGTGCAAGAAGGTCCAGTGATGGGGGATCAATTCCCTTTTGATTAATAACCACAAAATTGTTGTCTGTACCAGAACAAACCTGGAAGAGTAACAGTACAAGCAGCACTTCAGAGACCAACATGTTGGCAGGGACAGTACCATGAACATAAAATGTATTGAACATGTAACTTAACCTTATCTTTTAGTTCAATAATTTTTCTAACTCTTTCATCGACCTGACGCCTTTCAGCTGCAACCATTGCCTCCCTCTGCTCTGCATTTGATTAGAAAAATCCTGCATTTATTTCACTGTGGAAAAAAAGACAAAAAACAGTGTTGTCAAAGGCAGCAGGCGCTAAAAGGTACCAAGCCTGTAAATAATTAACCATCATTGGTGAAAACCTTGTTGTGCCGAAACAAAACCTAAAGTTATAAAGAACCTAACTAGATAAATTAACTTGAGAAAGCGTTTGAAACATTCATTCTTGAAGCTCAACTATATCAGTCAATCAGGAAATTTGGAGCTGTAAGACAATTTCAACACATCCCAGGTGATAATATTCCACAGGAATCCAGATAAAATGAAAAAAAAAAAAAAAAGATTAACTTACAAGCCTTGTGTCAACATCAAATTTATGACGCATGTGCATAATCTCCACCATAAATAGATCAATGGCTTCCTCAGGCTTTCGAATACAGAGCACCTGTACAAACAAGTAAAACATAATTAATTCAAAAATAGAAGCTGTCAATATCTGACTTAAACGTCTTCTTTCCAACAGCCTCAAGATATCAGCACCACTGACTACACTTACCGAATTGACAACTATGTCAGTTAGCTGATCCGCCAAAGCTGCATAAGAGAATAGGATCAACTTTAAATAATATCCAAGTAAGTTATAAAATGAAGAGTAAACTGATGAATAAAAATTACATTTGTCCTTATTGTTGTTCTAGCCACCATTTTTAGAATTTCCCTGTCAAGTTCGTCACCCATCACCACTGGAGTCTTAAAGTTTTCAAGAAAATGGAGAGTAGCTCTTTTGGCAATCTCAAAACCATCAACCAAGACACGTGGATGCATCCCTGAAGGAAAAAAAACACCCACGAATAAAATATAAAAGTTACCTCAGATAAGCAATAAATAAACCATATGAGCCTGTTCCTGATTTTCTGAAATGAAACTCACGACTAAGCACAAAGCATCCCTTTTCCAATAACTAGAAGGCAAAAATGAAAGAACCACCATGATAGAACTATTTTTACCATCAGATAAAACAAGCACAACACAGATGCAACCCTTGAACAGAACCAACTTCACTATTTTAAATTCAATTATTCCAAGGTCAAATACACATGAACTTGCAAATTTCTATTCTTGCCTCTACGACGAGCAAACACAACACAGATGCAACCCTTGAACAGCACCAACTTAATTGAAACTTTAGCGCATTAGAATCTAACACCTTTCACTATCATGTCTTGTCAGAACATGGCTTTCTTTATTTAGGGCTCTAAACATTTGAAAAAATTATGACTCAAGAATAGAAAGGAAAAGCAAGCATAAAATGAGAAATAACAGAAAACTCAAAAGTATAAAACTCAAGAAAGAGAAAGAATATGTAACAAAGATAGCTCAAACTAGATAGCTTCACCAACCTTCATCTATGTACCGTTCAGATTGCTTCATAAGCTCTCCAATAAAGATCACAGTAGATGTCGTACCATCTCCGCTTATATCATCTTGGGCAACAGCTGTCCTTGCAATCATAATGGCAGTCGGGTTTTGAATTTACTGAAATCTTCAAAAAAATTCAATCAAATTAAAAAAAAAGGGCCAATAGACTCTCATTGTTCTTTAAAACCTCAGATAGCATACCCATCGGCCTTTAAGATCTAACTCAGCATTTAGAATCTAAAGTTGCTTTTAGTTGCTCCTAGAGCTCATTTCTCAAGGCAGACTCACTTAAAAGAGAAAAAAATAAAAGAAAGGTATAAAACCCAAACTCTGCCTTTAATCACAACTAATCCAGATCGAGAAAACCAAAGAAAAAAAACACAAACCATTTCTTTCAAAAGAGTATTTCCATCTTTAGTCAGCTTTATATCTCCAGCACCACCAACAAGCCTAAGAAACACAAAAACACAAAGTAATTAAATCTCAGAAACACAAAACAAATTACAAGAGAAAACAAAAACAGAAGACGAAAAAGCGAGAGAGTTGCATCTTGATGGTGCCTTTGGGGCCGAGATTGGATTTGAGAACATCTTGCAAGCCTTTAGCAGCATTGATGTTCATGTGAAGCGCCGCCAATTTGTTGAGAACCTCTGTATTAGGGTTTAATACTCTTAGCGACATTTTTCTCTTTCAAAATAAAAGAGAGGGAGAGTATGGAACTGTAGCGATATCAATGCTTTGGCAACTCTGGGGTTTCTATCAACTTAAAGCTGATGCAGCAGTCAAGATCCTTCCAGTCCCTATAATTCATTTGTGATATTGGCGTTCTGAAAGGAGATGGAGAATCAAGATTGAATTCCCAAGATTGATCTTTAGGGAGCTGCTCGACCTTCGCTTCCAGTTGCAAGGGCCTAGGGGGGCTCTGAGCATTACATAGAAACCAATATTTTTGTTTAGATAATTCATTGAAGACAAAGTTTATGAAGCAAGAAAGAGAGACCCAAATGAAGAAACGAAGAAAGAGAAATAAGCAAAGTGACCTTCATTTTTGTAATTGATGCCAGCGGTGAACATGGTGCTGCCAACTGCTTGGAAAAATCTGGACAAAATAATAAAATGTGAACTGAATTTTACAAGGAAAGATTCTGCAGTGATTATAAGCAGAAGAATGTTAAGTTTCCATTACCATCTTTTAGTCCAATTGATTGCAGAAACTCATTGATGTCCATAGCTCTTGTTTGTGCTTTGACGCATTCCTGATGGTTGTTCAGACACTTTTCCCCTGCAATTGCACTGGTTTGATCTGATTCCTCTGTCAAGACAGGTAGCTTCTTTGCATTGAAACTCTGCTTTTTTGTCTCAGGCTTCCTTGAATTAGAAATTTCCGAAAGTGGTTTTCTGCCAGCAGTTTGCCATTTCCAGGGTGCTTTCGAGATACTTTTCATCTTGCTTGCATCATGTGGAATTCGAGAGGCAACAGCCTTCATTGAATTTGACAAATCACCGAGAGGTGTCCGTCTACTCACTACTGATGCCATTCGTGCTGTAAACGAGTTCAAGGAAATATTCTGAAAAAGCATTTGCACTGATTTATTCCCAAGATAAACCATGTAAAATAAGGAAAGGATGACAGATTTATACCATAAATTCAGTTTCAAAATGTAACTAAGAAAAAAAAGTTATCCCCAGGAGCACAACCCCCCATGAAGCAATTCAGATCAAACAAGCTAAACTCTAGGACAAATACTCCCACAACATTTCCTGAAATTCTTAGAATCTCCATTGCTCTAACAAGCATGGTATATGTAAACATACACTAATTGTCAAGAAGATGGGCGAATTCATGTAACAAATTCAACATCTGGTGTAGCATGGCATTGATCGCATATCATACTTTCGTTATTTTGAATCCTCTATCAAACAGAATGTAGATTGTGAAAGCAAGAAACAAGATTTCCCAACTCTAGAGACAAGAACAACCAATCCATTCAGGGAAGGGAATAAAGAAAAAGAACAAAAACTTGTTAAGAGTTTACAAGTAGCAATCTGTCAATATTTGTTAAAACTGATTAGTCTCTAACTATATAAAGATTAATCACAGGAAAACATAATAGAATACAAGACCCATCAACTTAAAAAATTCTTTACATATATTTATGATTCAAATAACAATAGAAAAGTTGTTTGTTCGCCGAGAAAAGAAAACAGATAAAATTTACTTCTAAGAAAACAAAAAACTTAAAATCTCTACTTCACACACAAACAAACAAAAATTATTCATAATGAACAAATTTAGACCGGATTATACAGCAAATATGATAACTTGAACAGTTCGAGAATAACTAACACATCAATTCCAAAAAAGTATACGTGTAATAGAATAGGGTAAAAAAAAATAGGGTTTTTCAAAGTAAATACAAGAAAACAAAATCGATTTCATGAATTTAAAACGCAATCTAAGGTATTAGAAATTGAAATTACATCTGAGAAAGTTGCTTTGAGACTACTGATCGATGATCGGCTTTTGATCTCTGAATTTTTTTTTTTTGAGGCGCAGAGAGATTTTTTAAGGGAGGTGTGTGAAAAAGGAAGAAGATTGTGCGTGTGAGAGAGAGATGACCATTGCTAGCTATTATAGTGAGACTGTGAGAGGGTTCTTGAATTTCATAAAAAATATGACCGTTTGAAAGACAAGTTTTGGTTTCTGCTGCTTCGCACTAAACGTCAGCGTTTTCAATCAATTAAATTAAAGTCACTACGGTAAATCTTTTTCTTGCAAATATTTTTTTTTATCATAAAATAATGCTACTCTATTAAGCAAAGTTGTAAAATCCATTCCGGGCGCCGTTGCGGTTTTATGATTGGAACGGAACGTTCCGGTTTCGGTGCATTCCGGTGTGCCGTTCCGGTTTTGTATTGTTCATATTTAATTAATTATATATATGAAAAAAATAAAATATTAATTTAACATGTATAATTTAAATTCAAGATAAATGAACTTTAAATTATACAATACAAACATAATCTCAAAATTAAAAACATCTCTAAAATTCCAAAATATTATGAAAGTAAAATGTTCTAAGAGAAAAGTACTGAAAATCATAGGTTCAAAAAGAAAAGAAAAAACAGATTTTGAAAAAAATAAATAAGTAAAATTCGGAACACAATTTGATATAAATAAAAAATTGTAAAATTGTAAGTAAAATATTTATGAATACAATACAACATAATTATGGATATAAAACTTCATTAGTTAAGGTTTATATATAATTCAAAATAATTTATATTTTATTACTTTTTTTTTTAAATATATATATATATATATATATATATATATATATATATATATATATATATATATATATATAACTTACAATTGCTTTTGAAACTTGAAAGTGTTTTTTATTCAAAAATACATCAAAAAACCATTTTTTTAATTAAAAGTAAAAAAAATCAAATGTTTTCAAAAATATTTTTTAAACTCTTGTAGAAACGTTTACATATTATATATTAATGCTCCGGTGATGCATGCAGAAACGGAGCTGTCATATATATATATACACCATTCCCACTGGACAAATAAAGTGATTTGTCTGATGTGGGACAATGCAATTTGTCCCACATCGGACAAATAGCCTTTACACCCAGCTTTGTTCACTTTAAAGTCTTCAATACTCTTCAGCGTGTGCAAGCCTGCAAGGCTTAAATTTTATCTAAGTTGATTTATCCCACATCCGGTAAACAACAAAGAAGTCTAAAGATTTTGTGTACAAATAAAATATTTGGATTGGGTGAATGGTCAAGATCGGTGATGTCCACTTAAGTTGGAATTTTCCGTCTGTTCCAGCCGGAACGGAACGGATTTAATAACTTTCTATTAAGAGCTTGATGGCTATGGAAATTGCAGCCTGTTAGTTAAAAAAGAATAAAATAAAACAAAATAATCAATGATGGTGATAAAAGATAAATCTTGTATAATTAATTCAGAAACTCAAAACCCACTAAAATCATTCATAACTCGGTGAACTCGTTTAGAATTGTAAAATTAGTAAACTCGAAATGATTTCTGAGTTAATCAAATTTTCCCTATTCTTTTTGTTCTATCTCGTCTCCTCTCTTGCCCTCATTTACCTTTCCCTTTCGCAAATCACAACCCAAGCAGAAGCAGGTGTTCGTCAATCATCATCTCTCATCTGTAAGCTCGCCATCGTCGGTCCTTTTGTGCAGGTGGTGCTCTATTGCTCTCTATTTTGAGTCTTCGATAACCAACAACTCAGCAAGGTTAATTTTCTAATTCCTTAACTTCTATAATTTGCATTTCTCCTTCTCTGCAATATGCGCTTGCCATTACCGGTTATCGATTTTCAATTGCCATTCCTTATAGAAGGATAAGGATCTCCAGTTAGAACATATTCCTCCTTTAGGTTCAAGGGCTTAAAAGAAAAGAAGAAAAAAAGCAGCTAGGGAAGCTTTTACCTACTTTGCTATATGTTAATCCAATCTCTCCAACACGTCTCTAGCTACCTCCACGTTTCTGAGGGAAAATCCATATTGTCCGTAGTTGGGTCTTCGTGGGTAGGGAATGACACTTAGCAAGGCCTTAATTTATTTTCTTCTTATATTCTGTTTGGATAAAAGTTTATTTCTCAATTTAATGTCGAGTTTTGTGTCCTTTTTGGATAGGAAAAGTGTAAGAGAAAGGACATTCGCATATGTTGCATATTCCCCCCTTGAAATCTAATCTAGAAACCCTTTGTTGTTGACTAGAATGCTCCGATCCCTCTTTGATATGCTTCTTATGCTACCATTTTACGCTTGATTTTAATAGCTGATGTCATCCTCAACTAAGATCAAAGTTGTTTTACATCATATATTAAGATTAAATAATCAAAATGAAAATGTGGGCTATCGGATCACAAAACTCATTAGAAAGTCTTGTGTGATTTACTTTTCTTGAAAGGCGACCCTCAATCCCCAGTTTTGCTAGGTTCACACGACTGTTCTGGTCGTTCCCTAGGTAGGTAAAATCAAAATAATTTATCTTATGCAAAGTAATTCAAATCAGCATTCACTAGTCGGAAAAATTTGAGGGTCATTGGCAGCATTCTCTAGCAATATTAATGAGCTTTATCATTGCTTATTTGCTAGAAGTAAGATGCATTCAAACATGTGTGTGTATGTGTTAACATTACATAATTGAATCCTCAAAATGAAATTGGACGCGCAAGACTGAGATGGAAAGCAATGTTTTTTGTCACAAGTGAAATAGACAAGCTAAATCCCCTGTCAAAAACTATTCACATCGAGAAAAATTCTCCAATTAACGTCAAGGAACATGTATAGAGTCTGGAGGCTTGAATTTAGCAAGATTGTTTTGAGCATTCCTTTTGCTATTATTGCATTAAGGAGTACACGCTTGAATGGAAAAAAACAAGTTGCTCAATAATGTCTGATAGACAGACTAATAAGTAAAGACGTCCTATTTGTAACTTTTCGGTCAATAAACCTAATGGAACTTCTTTTTTATCATTTGTAGATACTTCTAATATATCCAAGAGTGCTGATAAGGTATTTGAGATGTTGGATGCTATTATGGATAGGATTGGGGAGGAAAACATGGTGCAAGTAATCGGTGATAATGCTACGAATTATAAGGAAGCAGGGAAATTATTGGTGGAAAAATAGAAAAGGATTGTTTTGGACACCATGCATTGTTCATTGTATTGATTTGATATTGAAAGCTTTTGAGAGGAAACTAGAGGTCCATCAAGTAACTATTGTTAAGGGGAGGAGAAATCAACTCGTACATATATTTAAGAACTATTCTTATTTCAATGCTAAGACACTTTAAAAAGAAAAAGATTTGATCAGACTTGTTGCCACTCGATTTGCTACTACATACTTGACTCTTGGATGTTTGAATGATTGTAAGATACAATTGATGACAATGTTTACTTTCATCCAATGTTGGTCATGTAGGTTTTCAAAAATACAATTGATAAAATAGTTATGTTTTGGGCATAAACTTTTGGCATAATGTCACTTTATGTATGAAGGCAACATATCCTCTAATTAAAGTTCTTCAATTAGTTGATTCAGATGAGAAACCAACTATAGGTTTTATATATAAAGCAATAGATCAAGTGAATCTTTGTTCTTTGAAAAAAAGGTGTCATTTCTAATTATTTATTTAATAGAATGAGTTGATGCATAATGGTTAATTCACTTTTATATTATGTAATTTAATGTTGATGTTAACATTCTTATTTTTATCATGTTTTATAGTTATATACCTATAAAGGATTTTATTGATGCAAGATGAGAACTTCAACTTCACAGACTTTTACATGCACCAGCTTATTATTTGAATCACCATTATCATTATAATCTTAATTTAAGTTAATGTGAACATTAAAATTGGATTATATCAATGCTTAGAAAAGATGTCTAACGCAAATGAAAGGTGTAAAATTGATTTACAACTTGATTCATTCAAGGATGCAAATGGGTTGTTTGGTATTGAGGCTACGAAAATACCAAGGGATAAACAAAACTCTAGCTAAATGGTGAGATTTTAATGGGGATGAATATCGAAAGCTACAAAAGTTTGCATTTCGAGTTCTAATCTTGACTTGTATTTAATCTGGATGTGAGCGTAACTGCAGTGCATTTGAGATGATAATATTTTTTTAAAAAAGAAATATAATGTTTTTATATTTGATAAGAATCTTATATGTGAACAATTTTAATTGTTTTCATAGGTTCATGTGAAATAAAGAAATCGCCTCAAGTCAAAAGGCAGATTAATGATTTTGGTGAAGTTTTAGATGTTCTCTCAATTTGATGATGATTAGATAACTGAGGGAGAGGAACATAATGGTACATCGAACATTGATTTACTTGGTATTATTGATAGTGCAACACGAAGAAAAAAAAGAAAAAAAAAAGAAAGTGATAATGAAAATGTTAATGATGTTGAAATGGAGACTTGTGGTATTGAAGATGATTTTGAGATTCAGAATGATATTAATCTAGATAATTTAAGAAGTTTGGAATTAAATATTGTTGATAATATTAACGCTGGGGTTGGAGCTAGTAGTAGCAATAATATTGCTAGCAGTAATAATAATATTACTTATGAATTACATATTGCTACTACTAGCTCCAACCCCATCATTAATATTCACAACATCAGTGTTAGTATTGGTAGTAATAGTAATAATTTTTTCGATAGTAATAATTTTGATGAATATCTTAGAAACAACAAAGATAAAAGGCAATAAATCTAATTTTAGTTTACATAGCACATCAATAGAGTGTTTGTTTTAAATTTGTTAGATTTTAACTAATAAAATTCTATGGACATAATTATTTAATGTATTTTTAAGTTATTTTAAATCATGTATGAATCTTAACTAATAAAATTCTACGAACATAATTGTATTGTATTGTATTTTTTAGATTATTTAAGGTGTTTGGTTTTTTTTTCTACTGTTTGAATTTTACAATTCAACAATTCAATTTAACAATTCGTTACATTACATTTCCATGTCTTGTAAATAAAAAACAATTTTGACAACCCTGACCCTTACCATTATTATATCAACACATGAGTCAACAACTTTAACCCAGATTCACTTCTTTTTAACGTTTTTATCTAAAACAGTTTCGTTGTTTTTTTAAGAAAAAAAAAACTAAAACAATGATATTTTGAATTTTTTTAATAAAATTTACCAGGACTCAGCTGAGTGGGTTTTTAATGAGCATTTCGAAGAAAATAAACCAAATTAATCATATTAATAAACACTGCTAACCATTATAACCAGCTGAAAGGACAGGAAAAAAAAAAGCTGTCGAAAGGAGCATGTGAAGTCAAGCAACTAAGAAAGTCTGTGACCCCCAAGAACATCAAAATGCCTTGTGATTCTAGAAATACCTGATCATCATGAGATTGCTATTCTCCAGTCTATTTCCGATTCCAATTCAAGTGCACAAACCTAACAGCCACTAAATACGTTTAGCTTAACTTTTCGACCTGGCCAGAAATGAAGCAAATACTTGCCCCCTGATAGAAACAGGCAGGCACATAGCAGACAAAGGATATAACAAAATGACTATACATGGCATACAGACAGACCTTACAAAAATTGAAACTCTGAATTGGAATCGGTGGGTACGAAAAAATGGCCCCTAAACACAGCAGCTTAAAAAAATAAAAGAAGAAATACGGACGAAAAACATACCAGGAACAAAATAATAGTTCATTCTAAATCAGATTTCAATGAGATGAATGCAGATTCCCTCTAACACAATCCTACAAACACAACCATCCTCCATTACACATCCAAGCAGCACAGCACCCTCCCGAGGCAACAAAATTATAAAAAAAAAATGCTGGAGCATATTCATGACTAATTTGGCTTCCTCATATTACGCCCAGCACGAATCACTTCATCCACCAGTAGCAATTGAGATGCGATCACAGGCCTGGAGAATTACAGCAGCATGATTATAACTAGGTTAGAAGTGTAAATGGTTCAAACCTATATGACTTCATGTTTTTTGCCCCTAAATCGATTAACCCCTAAATAATTGGATGATTAATGATGTTAGTGAAGATTATTGACATCAACATGGTTGGTCCTGGTAAAAGGAAGGAGACAAGTTGATTAACTATTTCGAACCAGGAATAGTTTATTATACTAGCGGGGCGTATCGGTATTGATAATCATTTTGGGTACAATTAGCTACTCCACGCGAGGAAGCTAATGATATCAAAGGGTCTTGATGTGAATGGAGTGTTCAAATGACATTGATGAGCTATTATGGAAATTTGGGTAGCTAATTATACTAATAGAGTTCTATTGGTCTAGCATTTTTTGAGCGTCTTTGATTAACCATTTGAGTTTAGATAGCTAATGATATTAATGAGGTTTCATTGGTGCCAACATTTCCTAAATCGATTAACCCCTAAATAATTGGATGATTAATGATGTTAGTGAAGATTATTGACATCAACATGGTTGGTCCTGGTAAAAGGAAGGAGACAAGTTGATTAACTATTTCGAACCAGGAATAGTTTATTATACTAGCGAGGCGTATCGGTATTGATAATCATTTTGGGTACAATTAGCTACTCCACGCGAGGAAGCTAATGATATCAAAGGGTCTTGATGTGAATGGAGTGTTCAAATGACATTGATGAGCTATTATGGAAATTTGGGTAGCTAATTATACTAATAGAGTTCTATTGGTCTAGCATTTTTTGAGCGTCTTTGATTAACCATTTGAGTTTAGATAGCTAATGATATTAATGAGGTTTCATTGGTGCCAACATTTCCTAAATCGATTAACCCCTAAATAATTGGATGATTAATGATGTTAGTGAAGATTATTGACATCAACATGGTTGGTCCTGGTAAAAGGAAGGAGACAAGTTGATTAACTATTTCGAACCAGGAATAGTTTATTATACTAGCGGGGCGTATCGGTATTGATAATCATTTTGGGTACAATTAGCTACTCCACGCGAGGAAGCTAATGATATCAAAGGGTCTTGATGTGAATGGAGTGTTCAAATGACATTGATGAGCTATTATGGAAATTTGGGTAGCTAATTATACTAATAGAGTTCTATTGGTCTAGCATTTTTTGAGCGTCTTTGATTAACCATTTGAGTTTAGATAGCTAATGATATTAATGAGGTTTCATTGGTGCCAACATTTCCTAAATCGATTAACCCCTAAATAATTGGATGATTAATGATGTTAGTGAAGATTATTGACATCAACATGGTTGGTCCTGGTAAAAGGAATGAGACAAGTTGATTAACTATTTCGAACCAGGAATAGTTTATTATACTAGTGGGGCGTATTGGTACTGATAATCATTTTGGGTACAATTAGCTACTCCACGTAAGGAAGCTACTGATATCAAAGGTTCTTGACATCAACATCTTAAAAATGGTAAATTAGACGTGGATAAGTTTCTTTTAACTATTACGAGGAAGAAGTAGGTAATGATATCAATCAATCATGTTGATATCAACATTTAAATAAAATTGTTTAGTCTAGCTTAATATTGAGAGACTTTTGATACCAATAAATTCACCAATATTGACAATTACTCTTGAAAAATGATACAAGTTAATGATATCAAGTGGATATTACCTTGGTATAATTAAGAATTTATTTAAATTACCTCGGTATAACTAGGTTAGAAGTGTAAATGGTTCAAACCTATATTTAGAAGTGGTAGAGGAGCTGCACCTAGGGAAGAGAGATAGGGAGAAAGAAAAGGACCAACTAAAAAGCTAGAAATTTTTGTGTACCCTGAGTTTAAGACTTGGCGCTTGACAGAGTAGTTGTCAAAGATGCCCTCCATTTGAGGATCAAGGGTCCCACCAGTTTGGAGGTTTATTCCGACAATGTTATCCCTGCTGTGCTCTCCCTGAATAAACAAGCAAGAAAAGCTTAAATAAAAAAAGAAAAAGAAAAAGATTTGGGCAAAGTGATAGTTACCGTGAGAGTAACAATCTCATCTTGAGTGTCTAGCCCAGAATTCTCTGCCAAAGTTTTGGGCACCACGAGAAGGGCATCAGCAAAAGCTTCAACACCTAGCTGAGCACGCTGTTCCAAATTTGCAAAATACCAGTTTAAAATTAACCAGCGGATAGGAATAATTACTCAAATATAGAAAACAGGCAAGCATTTACCCCTTTAACTGTTTTCTTTACTGCATTGATCAGGTGTTTTCTGGCTGCAAGTTCAAAAGCTCCTGCTCCCTGAAGAAAATAAATGACAGCATTTGAGAGGGAAAGAAATTTCTTCACTGAATTAAGTCATCGACAAATAGTTGCTTATTTGCAGAATTATACGCTAAGAATTACAACTGAAAACTTGCCGATCCTCTATCCCACCTCACCCAATCCCAAGAGGCCAATCTCGACTTTCAAGTCAATTATTTTCACCCTATAATCAAATATATTGATGTCCATAACTCCACCATGCACAAATTTCATTCTGGTTTATTTGATTGAAACCACTCTTGCTCCACAATAATGTTGTTTCCGATTGTGTCCTAGACTGCCGGTACGTAGACAAAACAGCTTTTTTATGAAGCACACTGCACTTGAGCAGAAATATAACTTGCATATACATGAACCACGTTTTAAATGTACCACAGAACTTCCAAAGCCACCATCAAAGGCTACAAGTACAGCTTTATATAAATCAATATGCAACAATATAATCAAGCATGACTGCACATACAAATCTCATACATTTCTGCGAGCAGAACTTACAAGTACAACAGCTTCATCTTCAATAGTATTTTTGACTGCTCTCAAGCCATCACGAACAGCATCCTTTATTTGGGCAATTGTATGGTCATTAGGTCCTGTAACAATAAACAAAAGTCGAGTGACAATTTGTCCCTGCTAAGTTACAAAATTGCAAGACAATTATACATTTCATGCTTGAACATAAATGAGTACATCTTTCAACCTGATGGCTAAATGGCCGAAGAGGAGCAATTAAAACAAACAAGAAAAAAATCATCTGATAGCAATTAGAACAAATGAAAATAAAAATTGCAAACATTTGCTGAGGACTTGGATACGCTTCTATACCTTTTATTAAGATAGTGCAAGAATGAGGGTTTTTAACATTTTCAACAAATGTATACTTCTCTTCACCAAGGACGTGCTCATAAACCAGTCCAGCCCAACCAAGGCAATCAGGAGTTAAGCTATCAACAGAATTCAAACCCTCTCCTCCACAAGCCAAAACCAGGCGTTCCGTATTTCTCCTCTTTTGCTCGTCGAAGGGCAATTATCTGCAAAACATAAGAAAGCAGATCAGCCCCATTTTAGATAACAACATCAGGACAAGCAGGTAGACTAACCAGATATCAAACTAGCATTAGTCATCTTATATATCATTAGGTACCATGTAGAAAGGAATCTAATTCAGGACAATGCATTTAAAAAGCCAAGTCTTGCTTGTAACCATCCAAAACTGGAGCCACATACGGTGGCAGTTATGGCAGATATTCCAGCCATATTTACAATCTAAACTATAATGAAAAAACATTTCAAGTCTCCATTCCTGCATCCATAATTTCACAAAATCAAGAGAATTACAGTAGTATGAAATGGTTCTTGCACCCTCTTTTCCATGCATGCATGCACGGATGGATGCATGGATGGATGGATGGATGGATGGATGGATGCATGCATGCATGCATGCATGTATGTATGTATGTAAGAACTCCTTTGAATATTGTACCTCCATCAAACTTAAGCCTTCTTGCTTATTTGCTTTCAATAATTATTTCAGTCAATATATGGCATGATTTCACAACATTAAAAATAAAACATGAGAGATGGAAGGCTTCCAAAATGTGCAATCAATTGTGATCACAAGCAATCATTATAACATGGTGTTATCTTATTAAAACTTCTCTTTATGATTAAGGGTGCATTTGGTACAAGGTTAAGAAAAGAGGATGTATTGTCACAAAAGCAAATGGTAAAGGCATAACAATGTTTGGTAGGAGCTTCACAAACAAGCTTACATAGACCTAATGGAAATTACATGAAGAAAAAAATAAAACAATGTGCTTCATAAAGTGTAAGTAAACAGTAAAAGATAGAAAATGTGGCTTATAAATTTGAAGAAGGCAGAAAGATGAACCCAACCACATTCCACCCTAGTTAAAAGCCTTTCCCTTCTTGTCCCAAGGTTTACAATTACACCCTCTTGGAGGGTAGCTAATAATCCCTGAATCATCCCCCCTCTCATAATATTTCCAACAAACAAAATCGATCACTGTAGTAACATTTAATCCCTACTCATGCCATACACGATAAGAGAAAATGGAATGAAAGACAAAACACCCAATACTAACACATAAACATGATTTGCAGCAAACTGAAGTGAATTTATTGCATCAAGTAGCTAATTATTATTTGCATTCAATCACTCAGGAAAAGAATATAATTGTTTCGTGACTTACCCCTGCTCGTGCAAGAAGGTCCAGTGATGGAGGATCAATTCCCTTTTGATTAATAACCACAAAATTGTTGTCTGTACCAGAACAAACCTGGAAGAGCAACAGTACAAGCAGCACTTCAGAAACCAACATGTTGGCAGGGACAGTAACATGAACATAAAATGTATTGAACATGTAACCTAACCTTATCTTTTAGTTCAATAATTTTTCTTACTCTTTCATCGACCTGACGCCTTTCAGCTGCAACCATTGCCTCCCTCTGCTCTGCATTTGAGTAGAAAAATCCTGCATTTATTTCATTGTGGAAAAAAAGTATTAGCTTCCAGTGAACTGAAACAGACCACAGCACTATCTACAGAGTTCCTGATATATCATGTTCAACATCAATTCCAATCAAATTCAAATAGACACGATGAATACCTTTTCTCGTATTCCAAACAGTTTTCTGCCCGTCTTTTCATATCAGGATGCCTAGAACCATGATCAAGAACAAGACCTTCAACCTGGAAGACAGAACAAGTAAATCAGGGTCCATTGTTTTTCGAAAAGAAGAGAAGTTATCTGCAAAAGACAAAAAACAGTGTTGTCAAAGGCAGCAGGTGCTGAAAGGCACCAAAAGCCTGTAAAATGCCTAAGGCACTAGGCGCTTGCCCAAATGAACCAAGGCAATATGCTATAAATTAAAAAATATATATATTATATTATAGATTTCTAAAATATATATCTTTCCAATTACATCATTAGAATATTAAAGAGAAGATATAAAATACCATTGCATGGTCATATAAAGTAATATTTTTCACCTTAAAACAAAATATGATAATTTAAAGTAGTATGTAGCCAAATAGATTGAAAGGCAAACCAAATATCACCATCATTATTCATTAATCTTCAAAAACATCTCCATCCATGCTATCCTCTCCTTGATGTCCATAGCTCTTGTTTGTGCTTTGACGCATTCCTGATGATTGTGCAGACACTTTTCCCCTGCAATTGCACTGGTTTGATCTGATTCAAGACAGCTAGCTTCTTTGCATTGAAACTCTGCTTTTTTGTCTCAGGCTTCCTTGAATTAGAAATGTCCGAAAGTGGTTTTCTGCCAGCAGTTTGCCATTTCCCTGGTGCTTTCGAGATACTTTTCATCTTGCTTGCATCATGTGGAATTCGAGAGGCAACAGCCTTCATTGAATTTGACAAATCACCGAGACGTGTCCGTCTACTCACTAATAATGCCATTCATGCTGTAAACGAGTTCAAGGAAATATTCTGAAAAAGCATTTGCACTGATTTATTCCCTAGATAAACAATGTAAAATTAGGAAAGGATGACAGATTTATACCATAAATTCAGTTACAAAATGTAACTAAGAAAAAAAAGTTATCCCCAGGAGCACAACCCCCCATGAAGCAAGTCAGATCAAACAAGCTAAACTCTAGGACAAATACTCCCACAACATTTCCTGAAATTCTTAGAATCTCCATTGCTCTAACAAGCATGGTATATGTAAACATACACTAATTGTCAAGAAGATGGGCGAATTCATGTAACAAATTCAACATCTGGTGTAGCATGGCATTGATCGCATATCATACTTTCGTTATTTTGAATCCTCTATCAAACAGAATGTAGCATGAAATAGGAGATCATGCGATCTGCAAGAGATTTGGAATCACACATGCAAGCGAAAATGAAAATAGATTGTGAAAGCAAGAAACAAGATTTCCCAAATCTAAAGACAAGAACAGGCAATCCATTCAGGGAAGGGAATAAAGAAAAAGAACAAAAACTTGTTAAGAGTTTACAAGTAGCAATCTGTCAAATATTTGTTAAAACTTATTAGTCTCTATCTATATAAAGATTAATCACAGGAAAACATAATAGAATACAAGACCCATCAACTTAAAAAATTCTTCACATATATTTATGATTCAAATAACAATAGAAAAGTTGTTTGTTCGCCGAGAAAACAGATAAAATTTACTTCTAAGAAAATAAAAAATTAAAATCTCTACTTCACACACAAACAAAAAAAAAATCACAGGAAAACATAATAGAATACAAGACCCATCAACTTAAAAAATTCTTTACATATATTTATGATTCAAATAACAATAGAAAAGTTGTTTGTTCGCCGAGAAAAGAAAACAGATAAAATTTACTTCTAAGAAAACAAAAAACTTAAAATCTCTACTTCACACACAAACAAACAAAAATGATTCATAATGAACAAATTTAGACCGGATTATACAGCCAATATGATAACTTGAACAAATCGAGAATAACTAACACATCAATAACAAGAAAGTATACGTGTAATAGGATAGGTTAAGAAAAAATTAGGGGTTTTCAAAGTAAATACAAGAAAACAAAATCGATTTCATGAATTTAAAACGCAATCTAAGGTATTAGAAAGTGAAATTACATCTGAGAAAGTTGCTTTGAGACTACTGATCGATGATCGGCTTTTGATATCTGAATTTTATTTTTTTTGAGGCGCAGGGAGGTTTTTTTAAGGGAGGTGTGTGAAAAGGGAAGAAGATTGTGAGTGTGAGAGAGAGATGACCGTTGCTATTATAGTGAGAGCGAATTTCGTTTGCAAATATGACCCGTTGGAAAGACAAGTTTTGGTTTGTGCTGCTTCGCACTAAACGTCAGCGTTTTCAATCGATTAAATTAAAGTAACCGTAAGTCTTTTGTTTGCAAATATTTTTTTTAATCATGAAATAATGGTACTTTATTAAAGCACAAAAAATGCAAAATACAAATGTTATTTTAAGAACTTGATGGCTATGGAAATTACAGCTTGTTAGTTAAAAAAGAATAAAATAAAACAAAATAATCAATGATGGTGATAAAAGATAAATCTTGTATAATTAATTCAGAAACTCGAAACCCACTAAAATCATCCATGACTCGGTGAACTCGTTTAGAATTGTAAAATTAGTAAACTCGAAATGATTTTACGATCCCACCGTGTGCAAGTTAATCAAATTTTCCTTGTTCTTCTTGCTCTATCTCGTCTCCTCTCTTGCCCTCATCTACCTTTCCCTTTCGCAAATCGCAACCCAAGCAACAACAGGATTTCGTCAATCATCATCTCTCATCTGTAAGATCGTCATCGTCGGTCCTTTTGTGCAGGTGGTGCTCTATTGCTCTCTATTTTGAGTCTTCGACAACCAACAACTCAACAAGGTTAATTTTCTAATTCTTTAACTTTTGTAATCTGCATTTCTCCTTCTCTTCAATATGCGCTTGCCATTACCGATTATGATGTGGATTGAGGCTTGAGAGTTTTAGTGTCGAATTATCGATTTTCGGCTGCCATTCCTTATAGAAGGATAAGGATCTCCAGTAACCACTTCATTATCCTTACTGGGAATATTTTTTCAAACACTTATAAAATTCCTGCACTTTAACATCTTATCGCAACTCTATTGTTGGTTTGGATAAAGTCTGGACATAACAAGTTGTAACATCCAGTTGCTTGATAAGCGTCGGACTGTGGTAAGAATTTAAGGTGTAAATTAGAAAGTCGTTATGTGTAATGTAGCAATTGAAGATAGGACAAGTAAAGAATCAATGAAAGGAAACAAAGCCAATTTTTTTATATATATACACTCACAGTCCAATATGTCATGAGTAATGTTACAGCCAAATCTTTGGTCTGTAAAGAACATATTCCTCCTTTAGGTTCAAGGGCTTAAAAGAAAAGAAAAGAAAAACAGCTAGGGAAGCTTTTACCTACCTTGCTATATGTTAATCCAATCTCTCCAACACGTCTCTAGCTACCTGAACGTTTCTGAGGGAAAATCCATATTGTCCGTAGTTGGGTCTTCGTGGGCAGGGAATGGCACTCAGCAAGGCCTTAATTTATTTTCTTCTTATATTCTGTTTGGATAAAAGTTTATTCCTCAATTTAATGTCGAGTTTTGTGTCCTTTTCGGATAGGAAAAGTCTAAAAGAAAGGACATTTGCATATGTAGCATGTTCCCCCCTTGAAATCTAATCTACAAACCCTTTGTCGTTGACTAGAATGCTCTGATCCCTCTTTGATATGCTTCTTATGCTACCACTTTAAGCTTGATTTTAAGAGCTGATGTCATCCTCAACTAAGATCAAAGTTGTTTTACACCATATATTAAGTTTAAATAATCAAAATGAAAATGTGGGCTATCGGATCACAAAACTCATTAGAAAGTCTTGTGTGATTTACTTTTCTTGAAAGGCGACCCTCAACCCCCAGTTTTACTAGGTTCACACGACTGTTCTGGTCGTTCCCTAGGTAGGAAAAATCAAAATAATTTATCTTATGCAAAGTAATCCTTATGAACCCCCCCCCCCCCCCCCCCCCCCAAAAAAAAAAAAAAAATCAGCATTCACTAGTCGGAAAAATTTGAGGGTCATTGCCAGCATTCTCTAGCTATATTAATGAGCTTTAACATTGTTTATTTGCTAGAAGTAAGATGCATTCAAACATGTGTGTGTGTGTGTGTGTTAACATTACACAATTGAATCCTCAAAATGAAATTGGAAGCGCGCAAGACTGAGCTGGAAAGCATAGTTTTTTGTCACAAGTGAAATAGACGAGCTAATTCCCCTGTCAAATACTATTCACATCGAGAAAAATTCTCCAATTGACGTCAAGGAACATGTATAGAGTCTGGAGACATAGCTATCACTTGAAGGAGGCTTGAATTTAGCAAGATTGTTTTGAGCATTCCTTTTGCTATTATTGCATTAATGATTTGGGTCTAAGTTTTTTTCTGTTCTTTTATTGATGAACTTTTCTTTATCTCTTTTCAGTTTATACTTAATTAAAGAGAACATTGTAATATTTTGAAGAAAGAGTGCTTATTGCGAAACTTAACACTCAACATGGACACATTTATTATTTCAGGAATTACAGATTTCATGGCATCCAAAAAAACTACCAGTACCAATAGACTTGATGTGGGATGGGTATTGATAATAATTTAAGAAAAGTTCAATGCAAGTATTGTCAAAAAGTTTTCAATGGAGGCATTTATCTTTTTAAACATTATTTAGCTTGCACTCGAAAGGATGTTGAGCCATGCCAACAAGTATATGAAGATGTGAAGAAGATGATTTTGAGTGTTTTGGTGAAAATCAAGAAGCATCTAAGAAGAAAAGAAAGGTTTTCAATATATGAGAAGAGACAGAGATACAAAAGAAGGGAATGGAATTACCTCAGTTGACAAAGGAAAGAGAACAACAACTAGAAGTGGAAGTACACAAAAAACCATCAATCAGATGCTAAAAAAAGATCTTAGAGAAGAAGCATGTCGACAAATTGCAAAGTTTTTCTATACAATTTGTAACTTTTTGGTCAATAATCCTAAAGGAACTTTATTTTTATTTTTTTATCATTTGTAGATACTTCTAATATATCCAAGATTGCTGATAAGATATTTGAGATGTTAGATGCTATTATGGATAGGATTGGGGAGGAAAACATGGTGCAAGTAATCAGTGATAATGCTACGATTTATAAGGAAGCAGGGAAATTATTGATGGGAAAAAGAAAAGGATTGTTTTGGACACCATGCACTGCTCATTGTATTGATTTGATTTTGAAAGATTTTGAGAAGAAACTAGAGGCCCATCAAGTAACTATTGTTAAAGTGAGGAGAAATCATCTCATACATATATTTAAGAACTATTCTTATTTCCATGCTAAGACACTTTACAAAAGAAAAAGATTTGATCAGACTTGTTGCCACTCGATTTGCTACTACATACTTGACTCTTGGATGTTTGAATGATTGTAAGATACAATTGATGACAATGTTTACTTTCATCCGATAGAGGTCATGTAGGTTTTCAAAAATACAATTGATAAAATAGTTATGTTTTGGACATAAACTTTTGGCATAATGTCACTTTATGTATCAAGGCAAAATATCCTCTAATTAAAGTTTTTCGATTAGCTGATTCAGATGAGAAACCAGCCATAGGTTTTATATATAAAGCAATAGATCAAGTAAAAAAGAAAAGATATAAGTGAATCTTTGTTCTTTGAAAAAAAAAGGTGTCATTTCTAATTATTTATTTAATAGAATGAGTTGATGCATAATGGTTATTTCACTTTTATATTATGTAATTTAATGTTGATGTTAACATTCTTATTTTTATCATGTTTTGTAGTTATATACCTATAAAGGATTTTATTGATGCAAGATGAGAACTTCAACTTCACAGACTTTTACATGCACCAACTTATTATTTGAATCATCATTATCATTATAATCCTAATTTAAAGTTAATGCCAACATTAAAATTGAATTATATCAATGCTTAGAAAAGATGTCTGATGCAAATGAAAAGTGTGAAATTGATTTACAACTTGATTCATTCAAGGATGCAAATGGGTTGTTTGGTATTGAGGCTACCAAAATAGCAAGGGGTAAACAAAACTCTAGCTAAATGGTGAGATTTTAATGGGGATGAATATCAAGAGCTACAAACGTTTGCAATTCGAGTTCCAAGCATGACTTATATTTAATCTGGATGTGAGCATAGCTACAGTGCATTTGAGATGGTAAAGTTTTTTTCAAAAAAGAAATTTAATGTTTTGATATTTGATAAGAATCAACTTGATTCATTTAATGTTTTGGTGTGTTATCAATTTTAATTATTTTCATAGGTTCATACGAAATAAAAAAATCGCCTTCAACAAAAAAAAAAAAGATTTGATGTGTAATGTGTAATTTGAAATTGAATGACAAACCAAGTCAAAAGGCAAATTAATGATTTTGGTGAAGTTTTAGATGTTCTCTCAATTTGATGATGATTAGATAACCGAGGGAGAGGAACATAATGGTACATCGAACATTGATTTACTTGGTATTATTGATAGTGCAACACGAAGAAAAAATAGAAAAAAAAATGAAAGTGATAATGAAAATGTTGATAGTGCAACACGAAGAAAAAATAGAAAAAAAAATGAAAGTGATAATGAAAATGTTGATGATGTTGAAATAGAGACTTATGGTATTGAAGATTATTTTGAGATTCAGAATGATATTAATGCAGATAATTTAAGAAAGTCTGTGACCCCCAAGAACATCAAAATGCCTTGTGATTCTAGAAATACCTAATCATCATGAGATTGCTATTCTCCAGTCTATTTCCGATTCCAATTCAAGTGCACAAACCTAACAGCCACTAAATACGTTTAGCTTAACTTTTCGACCTGGCCAGAAATGAAGCAAATACTTGCCCCCTGATAGAAACAGGCAGGCACATAGCAGACAAAGGATATAACAAAATGACTATACATGGCATACAGACAGACCTTACAAAAATTGAAACTCTCAACTTCAAATGCAATTTCTGATCAGTGGGTACGAAAAAATGGCCCCTAAACACAGCAGCTTAAAAAAAAAAAACAAGAAATATGGACGAAAAACATACCAGGAACAAAATAATAGTTCATTCTAAATCAGATTTCCATGAGATGAATGCAGATTCCCTCTAACACAATCCTACAAACACAACCATCCTCCATTACACAACCAAGCAGCACAGCACCCTCCCGAGGCAACAAAATTAAAAAAAAAATGCTGGAGCATATTCATGACTAATTTGGCTTCCTCATATTACGCCCAGCACGAATCACTTCATCCACCAGTAGCAATTGAGATGCGATCACAGGCCTGGAGAATTACAGCAGCATGATTATAACTAGGTTAGAAGTGTAAATGGTTCAAACCTGAAAGAACTTCATCGGGTTTCTTATAGTTTAATCATTTAGGGGAAGTTTGGCAAAACTATCTCTTTACATGTACATTTATGCAATACGTAAGCCACAGAGGTGGTAGAGGAGCTGCACCTAGGGAAGAGAGATAGGGAGAAAGAAAAGGACCAACTCAAAAGCTAGAAATTTTTGTGTACCCTGAGTTTAAGAGTTGGCGCTTGACAGAGTAGTTGTCAAAGATGCCCTCCATTTGAGGATGAAGGGTCCCACCAGTTTGGAGGTTTATTCCTACAATGTTATCCCTGCTGTGCTCTCCCTTAAATAAAAAAAGAAAAAGAAAGATTTGGGCAAAGTGATAGTTACCGTGAGAGTAACAATCTCATCTTGAGTGTCTAGCCCAGAATTCTCTGCCAAAGTTTTGGGCACCACGAGAAGGGCATCAGCAAAAGCTTCAACACCTAGCTGAGCACGCTGTTCCAAATTTGCAAAATACCAGTTTAAAATCAACCAGCGGATAGGAATAATTACTCAAATATAGAAAACAGGCAAGCATTTACCCCTTTAACTGTTTTCTTTACTGCATTGATCACGTAGACAAAACAGCTTTTTTATGAAGCACACTGCACTTGAGCAGAAATATAACTTGCATATACATGAACCACGTTTTAAATGTACCACAGAACTTCCAAAGCCACCATCAAAGGCTACAAGTACAGCTTTATATAAATCAGTATGCAACAATATAATCAAGCATGACTGCACATACAAATCTCATACATTTCTGCGAGCAGAACTTACAAGTACAACAGCTTCATCTTCAATAGTATTTTTGACTGCTCTCAAGCCATCACGAACAGCATCCTTTATTTGGGCAATTGTATGGTCATTAGGTCCTGTAACAATAAACAAAAGTCGAGTGACAATTTGTCCCTGCTAAGTTACAAAATTGCAAGACAATTATACATTTCATGCTTGAACATAAATGAGTACATCTTTCAACCTGATGGCTAAATGGCCGAAGAGGAGCAATTAAAACAAACAAGAAAAAATCATCTGATAGCATTTAGAACAAATGAAAATAAAAATTGCAAACATTTGCTGAGGACTTGGATACGCTTCACCAAGGACGTGCTCATAAACCAGTCCAGCCCAACCAAGGCAATCAGGAGTTAAGCTATCAACAGAATTCAAACCCTCTCCTCCACAAGCCAAAACCAGGCGTTCCGTATTTCTCCTCTTTTGCTCGTCGAAGGGCAATTATCTGCAAAACATAAGAAAGCAGATCAGCCCCATTTTAGATAACAACATCAGGACAAAATGGCATGATTGCTTAAGGCCCAAACTTAAGCCTTCTTGCTTATTTGCTTTCAATAATTATTTCAGTCAATATATGGCATGATTTCACAACCTTAAAAATAAAACATGAGAGATGGAAGGCTTCCAAAATGTGCAACCAATTGTGATCACAAGCAATCATTATAACATGGTGTTATCTTATTAAAACTTCTCTTTATGATTAAGGGTGCATTTGGTACAAGGTTAAGAAAAGAGGATGTATTGTCACAAAAGCAAATGGTAAAGGCATAACAATGTTTTGTAGGAGCTTCACAAACAAGCTTACATAGACCCAATGGAAATTACATGAAGAAAAAAATAAAACAATGTGCTTCATAAGGTGTAAGTAAACAGTAAAAGATAGAAAATGTGGCTTATAAATTTGAAGAAGGCAGAAAGATGAACCCAACCACATTCTACCCTAGTTAAAAGCCTTTCCCTTCTTGTCCCAAGGTTTATAATTACACCCTCTTGGAGGGTAGCTAATAATCCCTGAATCATCCCCCCTCTCATAATATTTCCAACAAACAAAATCGATCACTGTAGTAACATTTAATCCCTACTCATGCCATACACGATAAGAGAAAATGGAATGAAAGACAACATCCAATACTAACACATAAACATGATTTGCAGCAAACTGAAGTGAATTTATTGCATCAGGTAGCTAATTTTTGCTTGCATTCAATCACTCAGGAAAAGAATATAATTGTTTCATGACTTACCCCTGCTCGTGCAAGAAGGTCCAGTGATGGGGGATCAATTCCCTTTTGATTAATAACCACAAAATTGTTGTCTGTACCAGAACAAACCTGGAAGAGTAACAGTACAAGCAGCACTTCAGAGACCAACATGTTGGCAGGGACAGTACCATGAACATAGAATGTATTGAACATGTAACTTAACCTTATCTTTTAGTTCAATAATTTTTCTAACTCTTTCATCGACCTGACGCCTTTCAGCTGCAACCATTGCCTCCCTCTGCTCTGCATTTGATTAGAAAAATCCTGCATTTATTTCACTGTGGAAAAAAAGACAAAAAACAGTGTTGTCAAAGGCAGCAGGCGCTAAAAGGTACCAAGCCTGTAAATAATTAACCATCATTGGTGAAAACCTTGTTGTGCCGAAACAAAACCTAAAGTTATAAAGAACCTAACTAGATAAATTAACTTGAGAAAGCGTTTGAAACATTCATTCTTGAAGCTCAACTATATCAGTCAATCAGGAAATTTGGAGCTGTAAGACAATTTCAACACATCCCAGGTGATAATATTCCACAGGAATCCAGATAAAATGAAAAAAAAAAAAAGATTAACTTACAAGCCTTGTGTCAACATCAAATTTATGACGCATGTGCATAATCTCCACCATAAATAGATCAATGGCTTCCTCAGGCTTTCGAATACAGAGCACCTGTACAAACAAGTAAAACATAATTAATTCAAAAATAGAAGCTGTCAATATCTGACTTAAACGTCTTCTTTCCAACAGCCTCAAGATATCAGCACCACTGACTACACTTACCGAATTGACAACTATGTCAGTTAGCTGATCCGCCAAAGCTGCATAAGAGAATAGGATCAACTTTAAATAATATCCAAGTAAGTTATAAAATGAAGAGTAAACTGATGAATAAAAATTACATTTGTCCTTATTGTTGTTCTAGCCACCATTTTTAGAATTTCCCTGTCAAGTTCGTCACCCATCACCACTGGAGTCTTAAAGTTTTCAAGAAAATGGAGAGTAGCTCTTTTGGCAATCTCAAAACCATCAACCAAGACACGTGGATGCATCCCTGAAGGAAAAAAAACACCCACGAATAAAATATAAAAGTTACCTCAGATAAGCAATAAATAAACCATATGAGCCTGTTCCTGATTTTCTGAAATGAAACTCACGACTAAGCACAAAGCATCCCTTTTCCAATAACTAGAAGGCAAAAATGAAAGAACCACCATGATAGAACTATTTTTACCATCAAATAAAACAAGCACAACACAGTCGGGTTTTGAATTTACTGAAATCTTCAAAAAATTCAATCAAATTAAAAAAAAAAAGGGCCATTAGACTCTCATTGTTCTTTAAAACCTCAGATAGCATACCCATCGGCCTTTAAGATCTAACTCAGCATTTAGAATCTAAAGTTGCTTTTAGTTGCTCCTAGAGCTCATTTCTCAAGGCAGACTCACTTAAAAGAGAAAAAAATAAAAGAAAGGTATAAAACCCAAACTCTGCCTTTAATCACAACTAATCCAGATCGAGAAAACCAAAGAAAAAAAACATAAACCATTTCTTTCAAAAGAGTATTTCCATCTTTAGTCAGCTTTATATCTCCAGCACCACCAACAAGCCTAAGAAACACAAAAACACAAAGTAATTAAATCTCAGAAACACAATACAAATTACAAGAGAAAACAAAAACAGAAGATGAAAAAGCGAGAGAGTTGCATCTTGATGGTGCCTTTGGGGCCGAGATTGGATTTGAGAACATCTTGCAAGCCTTTAGCGGCATTGATGTTCATGTGAAGCGCCGCCGATTTGTTGAGAACCTCTGTATTAGGGTTTAATACTCTTAGCGACATTTTTCTCTTTCAAAATAAAAGAGAGGGAGAGTATGGAACTGTAGCGATATCAATGCTTTGGCAACTCTGGGGTTTCTATCAACTTAAAGCTGATGCAGCAGTCAAGATCCTTCCAGTCCCTATAATTCATTTGTGATATTGGCGTTCTGAAAGGAGATGGAGAATCAAGATTGAATTCCCAAGATTGATCTTTAGGGAGCTGCTCGACCTTCGCTTCCAGTTGCAAGGGCCTAGGGGGGCTCTGAGCATTACATAGAAACCAATATTTTTGTTTAGATAATTCATTGAAGACAAAGTTTATGAAGCAAGAAAGAGAGACCCAAATGAAGAAACGAAGAAAGAGAAATAAGCAAAGTGACCTTCATTTTTGTAATTGATGCCAGCGGTGAACATGGGGCTGCCAACTGCTTGGAAAAATCTGGACAAAATAATAAAATGTGAACTGAATTTTACAAGGAAAGATTCTGCAGTGATTATAAGCAGAAGAATGTTAAGTTTCCATTACCATCTTTTAGTCCAATTGATTGCAGAAACTCATTGATGTCCATAGCTCTTGTTTGTGCTTTGACGCATTCCTGATGGTTGTTCAGACACTTTTCCCCTGCAATTGCACTGGTTTGATCTGATTCCTCTGTCAAGACAGGTAGCTTCTTTGCATTGAAACTCTGCTTTTTTGTCTCAGGCTTCCTTGAATTAGAAATTTCCGAAAGTGGTTTTCTGCCAGCAGTTTGCCATTTCCATGGTGCTTTCGAGATACTTTTCATCTTGCTTGCATCATGTGGAATTCGAGAGGCAACAGCCTTCATTGAATTTGACAAATCACCGAGAGGTGTCCGTCTACTCACTACTGATGCCATTCGTGCTGTAAACGAGTTCAAGGAAATATTCTGAAAAAGCATTTGCACTGATTTATTCCCAAGATAAACCATGTAAAATAAGGAAAGGATGACAGATTTATACCATAAATTCAGTTTCAAAATGTAACTAAGAAAAAAAAGTTATCCCCAGGAGCACAACCCCCCATGAAGCAAGTCAGATCAAACAAGCTAAACTCTAGGACAAATACTCCCACAACATTTCCTGAAATTCTTAGAATCTCCATTGCTCTAACAAGCATGGTATATGTAAACATACACTAATTGTCAAGAAGATGGGCGAATTCATGTAACAAATTCAACATCTGGTGTAGCATGGCATTGATCGCATATCATACTTTCGTTATTTTGAATCCTCTATCAAACAGAATGTAGCATGAAATAGGAGATCATGCGATCTGCAAGAGATTTGGAATCACACATGCAAGCGAAAATGAAAATAGATTGTGAAAGCAAGAAACAAGATTTCCCAACTCTAGAGACAAGAACAACCAATCCATTCAGGGAAGGGAATAAAGAAAAAGAACAAAAACTTGTTAAGAGTTTACAAGTAGCAATCTGTCAATATTTGTTAAAACTGATTAGTCTCTAACTATATAAAGATTAATCACAGGAAAACATAATAGAATACAAGACCCATCAACTTAAAAAATTCTTTACATATATTTATGATTCAAATAACAATAGAACAGTTGTTTGTTCGCCGAGAAAACAGATAAAATTTACTTCTAAGAAAATAAAAAATTAAAATCTCTACTGCACACACAAACAAAAAAAATGATTCATAATGAACAAATTTAGACCGGATTATACAGCAAATATGATAACTTGAACAGTTCGAGAATTACTAACACATCAATTCCAAAAAAGTATACGTGTAATAGGATAGGGTAAAAAAAATTAGGGTTTTTCAAAGTAAATACAAGAAAACAAAATCGATTTCATGAATTTAAAACGCAATCTAAGGTATTAGAAATTGAAATTACATCTGAGAAAGTTGCTTTGAGACTACTGATCGATGATCGGCTTTTGATCTCTGATGTTTTTTTTTTGAGGCGCAGAGAGATTTTTTAAGGGAGGTGTGTGAAAAAGGAAGAAGATTGTGCGTGTGAGAGAGAGATGACCGTTGCTAGCTATTATAGTGAGACTGTGAGAGGGTTCTTGAATTTCATAAAAAATATGACCGTTGGAAAACAAGTTTTGGTTTCTGTTGCTTCGCACTTAACATCAGCGTTTTCAATCAATTAAATTAAAGTCACTACAGTAAATCTTTTGCTTGCAAATATTTTTTTTAATCATGAAATAATGCTACTCTATTAAGCAAAATTGTAAAATCCGTTCTGGGCGCCGTTCCGGTTTTGTGATTGGAACGGAACGTTCCGGTTTCGGTGCATTCCGGTGTGCCGTTCCGGTTTTGTATTGTTCATATTTAATTAATTATATATGAAAAAAATAAAATATTAATTTAAGATGTATAATTTAAATTCAAGATAAATGAACTTTAAATTATACAATACAAACATAATCTCAAAATTAAAAACATCTCTAAAATTCCAAAATATTATGAAAGTAAAATGTTTTAAAATAAAAGAAATATACATCAAACATCTTCTACATCATTAATATAAAAATATTAGAATTTCTTATTATGCATCCCCAAAAAATAGTAAATACCATAGTAAGATAATTACAAAGAGAAAAGTACTGAAAATCATATGTTCAAAAAGAAAAGAAAAAAACAGATTTTGAAAAAAATAAATAAGTAAAATTCGGAACACAATATGATATAAATAAAAAATCGTAAAATTATAAGTAAAATATTTATGAATACAATACAACATAATTATGGATATAAAACTTCATTAGTTAAGGTTTATATATAATTCAAAATAATTTATATTTATTACTTTATTTTATTTTATTATTTTTTAAATATATATAACTTACAATTGCTTTTGAAACTTGAAAGTGTTTTTTATTCAAAAATACATCAAAACACCATTTTTTTTAATTAAAAGTAAAAAAAAAATCAAATGTTTTCAAAAATATTTTTTAAACTCTTGTAGAAACCTTTACATATTATATATTAATGCTCCGGTGATGCATGCAGAAACAGATCTGTCATATATATATATATACACCATTCCCACTGGACAAATAAAGTGATTTGTCCGATGTGGGACAATGCAATTTGTCCCACATCGGACAAATAGCCTTTACACCCAGCTTTGTTCACTTTAAAGTCTTCAATACTCTTCAGCGTGTGCAAGCCTGCAAGGCTTAAATTTTATCTAAGTTGATTTATCCCACATCGGGTAAACAACAAAGAAGTCTAAAGATTTTGTGTACAAATAAAATATTTGGATTGGGTGAATGGTCAAGATCGGTGATGTCCACTTAAGTTGGATGTGTGCCGATCTATGGCGCCCGGAAAGGAATGCCCGGATCAGAACCGAGGCATTCCAGCCGGAATTCGGCCGGAATTTCTGGATCGGACTGGAATTAAAACCGGAACAAAAACGATGCCGTTTTGTTCTGGTTTTATGAACGGAACGGAATTTTCCGTCTGTTCCAGCCGGAACAGAACGGATTTAATATCTTTGCTATTAAGAGCTTGATGGCTATGGAAATTGCAGCCTGTTAGTTAAAAAAGAATAAAATAAAACAAAATAATCAATGATGGTGATAAAAGATAAATCTTGTATAATTAATTCAGAAACTCGAAACCCACTAAAATCATTCATGACTCGGTGAACTCGTTTAGAATTGTAAAATTAGTAAACTCGAAATGATTTCTGAGTTAATTACATTTTCCCTATTCTTCTTGCTCTATCTCCTCTCCTCCCCTCCCCTCATTTACCTTTCCCTTTCGCAAATCGCAACCCAAGCAGCAGCAGGTGTTCGTCAATCATCATCTCTCATCTGTAAGCTCGCCATCGTCGGTCCTTTTGTGCAAGTGGTGCTCTATTGCTCTCTATTTTGAGTCTTCGACAACCAACAACTCAGCAAGGTTGATTTTCTAATTCTTTAACTTCTGTAATCTGCATTTCTCCTTCTCTGCAATATGTGCTTGCCATTACCGGTTATCGATTTTCGGCTGCCATTCCTTATAGAAGGATAAGGATCTCCAGTTAGAACATATTCCTTTTTTAGGTTCAAGGGCTTAAAAGAAAGAAAAAAAAACAGCTAGGTAAGCTTTTACCTACCTTGCTATATGTTAATCCAATCTCTCCAACACGTCTCTAGCTACCTCCACGTTTCTGAGGGAAAATCCATATTGTCCGTAGTTGGGTCTTCGTGGGCAGGGAATGACACTCAGCAAGGCCTTAATTTATTTTCTTCTTATATTCTGTTTGGATAAAAATTTATTTCTCAATTTAATGTCGAATTTTGTGTCCTTTTCGGATAGGAAAAGTCTAAGAGAAAGGACATTCACGTATGTAGCATATTCCCCCCTTGAAATCTAATCTAGAAACCCTTTGTTGTTGATTAGAATGCTCCGATCCCTCTTTGATATGCTTCTTATGCTACCATTTTATGCTTGATTTTAAGAGCTGATGTCATCCTCAACTAAGATCAAAGTTGTTTTACACCATATATTAAGATTAAATAATCAAAATGAAAATGTGGGCTATCGGATCACAAAACTCACTAGAAAGTCTTGTATGATTTACTTTTCTTGAAAGGCGACCCTCAACCCCCAGTTTTGCTAGGTTCACACGACTGTTCTGGTCGTTCCCTAGGTAGGAAAAATCAAAATAATTTATCTTATGCAAAGTAATCCTTATGAACCCCCCCCCCCCCCCCAAAAAAAAAAAAATCAGCATTCACTAGTCGGAAAAATTTGCGGGTCATTGCCAGCATTCTCTAGCTATATTAATGAGCTTTATCATTGCTTATTTGCTAGAAGTAAGATGCATTCAAACCTGTATGTGTGTGTGTGTGTGTTTTGACATTACACAATTGAATCCTCAAAATGAAATTGGAAGCGCGCAAGACTGAGCTGGAAAGCAAAGTTTTTTTTTCACAAGTGAAATAGACGAGCTAAATCCCCTGTCAAATACTATTCACATCGAGAAAAATTCTCCAATTGACATCAAGGAACATGTATAGAGTCTGGAGAAATAGATATCACTTGAAGGAGGCTTGAATTTAGCAAGATTGTTTTGAGCATTCCTTTTGCTATTATTGCATTAATGATTTGGGTCTACGTTTTTTTCTGTTCTTTTATTGATGAACTTTTCTCTATCTCTTTTCAGTTTATACTTAATTAAAGAGAACATTGTAATATTTTGAAGAAAGAGTGCTTACTGCAAAACTTAACACTCAACATTGACACATTTATTATTTCAAGAATTACAGATTTCATGGCATCCAAAAAAACTACCAGTAGCAATAGACTTGATGTGGGATGGTAGCATGGTATAGGTATTGATAATAATTTAAGAAAGGTTCAATGCAAGTATTGTCAAAAAGTTTTCAATGGAGGCATTTATCTTTTTAAACATTATTTAGCTTGCACTCGAAAGGATGTTGAGCCATGCCAACAAGTATATGAAGATGTGAAGAAGATGATTTTGAGTGTTTTGATGAAAATCAAGAAACATCTGAGAAGAAAAGAAAGGTTTTCAATATATGAGAAGAGACAAAGATACAAAAGAAGGGAATGAAATTACCTCAGTTGACAAAGGAAAGAGAACAACAACTAGAAGTGGAAGTACACAAAAAACCATCAATCAGATGCTAAAAAAAGATCTTAGAGAAGAAGCATGTCGACAAATTGCAAAGTTTTTCTATACAATTTGTAACTTTTTGGTCAATAATCCTAAAGGAACTTTATTTTTATTTTTTTATCATTTGTAGATACTTCTAATATATCCAAGATTGCTGATAAGGTATTTGAGATGTTAGATGCTATTATGGATAGGATTGGGGAGGAAAACATGGTGCAAGTAATCAGTGATAATGCTACGATTTATAAGGAAGCAGGGAAATTATTGATGGGAAAAAGAAAAGGATTGTTTTGGACACCATGCACTGCTCATTGTATTGATTTGATTTTGAAAGATTTTGAGAAGAAACTAGAGGCCCATCAAGCAACTATTGTTAAAGTGAGGAGAAATCATCTCATACATATATTTAAGAACTATTCTTATTTCCATGCTAAGACACTTTACAAAAGAAAAAGATTTGATCAGACTTGTTGCCACTCCATTTGCTACTACATACTTGACTCTTGGATGTTTGAATGATTGTAAGATACAATTGATGACAATGTTTACTTTCATCCGATGGAGGTCATGTAGGTTTTCAAAAATACAATTGATAAAATAGTTATGTTTTGGACATAAACTTTTGGCATAATGTCACTTTACGTATCAAGGCAAAATATCCTCTAATTAAATTTTTTCGATTAGCTGATTCAGATGAGAAACCAGCCATAGGTTTTATATATAAAGCAGTAGATCAAGTAAAAAAGAAAAGATTTAAGTGAATCTTTGTTCTTTCAAAAAAAGGTGTCATTTCTAATTATTTATTTAATAGAATGAGTTGATGCATAATTGTTATTTCACTTTTATATTATGTAATTTAATGTTGATGTTAACATTCTTACTTTTATCATGTTTTGTAGTTATATACCTATAAAGGATTTTATTGATGCAACATGACAACTTCAACTTCACAGACTTTTACATGCACCAACTTATTATTTGAATCATCATTATCATTATAATCCTAATTTAAAGTTAATGCCAACATTAAAATTGAATTATATCAATGCTTAGAAAAGATGTCTGAAGCAAAAGAAAGGTGTAAAATTGATTTACAACTTGATTCATTCAAGGATGCAAATGGATTGTTTGGTATTGAGGCTACCAAAATAGCAAGGGGTAAACAAAACTCTAGTTAAATGGTGAGATTTTAATGGGGATGAATATCGAGAGCTGCAAAAGTTTGCAATTCGAGTTCTAAGCATGACTTTGTATTTAATCTGGATGTGAGCATAGCTACAGTGCATTTGAGATGATAATATTTTTTTAAAAAAGAAATATAATGTTTTGATATTTGATAAGAATCTTATATGTGAACAATTTTAATTGTTTTCATAGGTTCATGTGAAATAAAGAAATCGCCTTCAACAAAAAAAAAAATGAAAGATTTGATATGTGTAATGTGTAATTTGAAATTGAATGACAACCAAGTCAAAAGACAAATTAATGATTTTGGTGAAGTTTTAGATGTTCTCTCAATTTGATGATGATTAGATAACTGAGGGAGAGGAACATAATGGTACATCGAACATTGATTTACTTGGTATTATTGATAGTGCAACACGAAGAAAAAATAGAAAAAAAAATGAAAGTGATAATGAAAATGTTAATGATGTTGAAATGGAGACTTATGGTATTGAAGATGATTTTGAGATTCAAAATGATATTAATCCAGATAATTTAAGAAGTTTGGAATTAAATATTGTTGATAATATTAACGCTGGGGTTGGAGCTAGTAGTAGCAATAATATTGCTAGCAGTAATAATAATATTACTTATGAATTAAATATTGCTACTACTAGCTCCAACCCCATCATTAATATTCACAACATCAGTGTTAGTATTAGTAGTAATAGTAATAATTTTTTCGATAGTAATAATTTTGATGAATATCTTAGAAACAACAAAGATAAAAGGCAATAAGTCTAATTTTAGTTTACATAGCACATCAATAGAGTGTTTGTTTTAAATTTGTTAGATTTTAACTAATAAAATTCTATGGACATAATTATTTAATGTATTTTTAAGTTATTTTAAATCATGTATGAATCTTAACTAAAAAAATTCTACGAACATAATTGTATTGTATTGTATTTTTTAGATTATTTAAGGTGTTTGGTTTTTTTTCTACTGTTTGATTTTTTTTTCTACGGTTTTATTATGATTTTTTTTACCAAAATATTATACTTATAACTTTACGATTCAACAATTCCATTTAACAATTCATTATATTACATTTCCATGTCTTGTCAAAAAAACAATTTTGAAACCTTGACCCTTACCATTATTATATCAACTCATGAGTAAACAACTTTAACCCAAGTTCACTTTTTTTTAACGTTTTTATCTAAAATAGTTTCGTTTTTTTAAAAGAAAAAAATACTAAAACAATTTAACAATTAGTTATATTACATTTTAATGTCTTGTCAAAAAAACAATTTTGACAACCTTGACCCTTACCATTATTATATCAACTCATGAGTTAACAACTTTAACCCAGGTTCACTTTTTTATAACATTTTTATCTAATAGAGTTTCTTTTTTTTAAGAAAAAAAAACTAAAACAATTTAACAATTAGTTATATTACATTTTAATGTCTTGTCAAAAAAACAATTTTGACAACCTTGACCCTTACCATTATTATATCAGCTCATGAGTTAACAACTTTAACCCAGGTTCACTTCTTTTTAACGTTTTTATCTAAAATAGTTTCGTTTTTTTTAAAGAAAAAAAATACTAAAACAATTGAACAAATTGGTTATATTACATTTTCATGTCTTGTAAAAAAAAAAAACAATTTTGACAACCTTGACCCTTACCATTATTATATCAACACATGAGTCAACAACTTTAACTCAGGTTCACTTCTTTTTAACGTTTTTATCTAAAACAGATTCGTTGTTTTTTTAAGAAAAAAAAAAACTAAAACAATGATATTTTGAATTTTTTTTAATAAAATTTACCTGAATTTTTTTAATAAAATTTTTTAATAAAATTTAATTTTTTTTTTAAATTTTGTTAATAAAATTTAAACAATGATATTTTTTTTAATAAAATTTACAGTTTCGTTGTTTTTTAATGAGCATTTCGAAGAAAATAAACCAAATTAATCATATTAATAAACACTGCTAACCATTATAACCAGCTGAAAGGGCAGGAAAAAAAAAGCTGTCGAAAGGAGCATGTGAAGTCAAGCAACTAAGAAAGTCTGTGACCCCCAAGAACATCAAAATGCCTTGTGATTCTAGAAATACCTGATCATCATGAGATTGCTATTCTCCAGTCTATTTCCGATTCCAATTCAAGTGCACAAACCTAACAGCCACTAAATACGTTTAGCTTAACTTTTCGACCTGGCCAGAAATGAAGCAAATACTTGCCCCCTGATAGAAACAGGCAGGCACATAGCAGACAAAGGAATAGTTACTCAAATATAGAAAACAGGCAAGCATTTACCCCTTTAACTGTTTTCTTTACTGCATTGATCAGGTGTTTTCTGGCTGCAAGTTCAAAAGCTCCTGCTCCCTGAAGAAAATAAATGACAGCATTTGAGAGGGAAAGAAATTTCTTCACTGAATCAAGTCATCGACAAATAGTTGCTTATTTGCAGAATTATACGCTAAGAATTACAACAGAAAACTTGCCGATCCTCTATCCCACCTCACCCAATCCCAAGAGGCCAATCTCGACTTTCAAGTCAATTATTTTCACCCTATAATCAAATATATTGATGTCCATAACTCCACCATGCACAAATTTCATTCTGGTTTATTTGATTGAAACCACTCTCGCTACATAATAATGTTGTTTCCGATTGTGTCCTAGACTGCCGGTACGTACACAAAACAGCTTTTTTATGAAGCACACTGCACTTGAGCAGAAATATAACTTGCATATACATGAACCATGTTTTAAATGTACCACAGAACTTCCAAAGCCACCATCAAAGGCTACAAGTACAGCTTTATATAAATCAATATGCAACAATATAATCAAGCATGACTGCACATACAAATCTCATACGTTTCTGCGAGCAGAACTTACAAGTACAACAGCTTCATCTTCAATAGTATTTTTGACTGCTCTCAAGCCATCACGAACAGCATCCTTTATTTGGCCAATTGTATGGTCATTAGGTCCTGTAACAATAAACAAAAGTCGAGTGACAATTTGTCCCTGCTAAGTTACAAAATTGCAAGACAATTATACATTTCATGCTTGAACATAAATGAGTACATCTTTCAACCTGATGGCTAAATGGCCTAAGAGGAGCAATTAAAACAAACAAGAAAAAATCATCTGATAGCATTTAGAACAAATAAAAATAAAAATAAAAATTTCAAACATTTGCTGAGGACTTAGATACGCTTCTATACCTTTTATTAAGATAGTGCAAGAATGAGGGTTTTTAACATTTTCGACAAATGTATACTTCTCTTCACCAAGGACGTGCTCATAAACCAGTCCAGCCCAACCAAGG
Source organism: Salix purpurea (assembly GCA_027405865.1). Taxonomy (NCBI): domain Eukaryota; kingdom Viridiplantae; phylum Streptophyta; class Magnoliopsida; order Malpighiales; family Salicaceae; genus Salix; species Salix purpurea. The sequence continues at coordinate 11,422,601 of CM050330.1, read as the reverse complement.
CAATCAGGAGTTAAGCTATCAACAGAATTGAAACCCTCTCCTCCACAGGCCAAAACCAGGCGTTCCGTATTTCTCCTCTTTTGCTCGTCGAAGGGCAATTATCTGCAAAACATAACAAAGCAGATCAGCCCCATTTTAGATAACAACATCAGGACAAGCAGGTAGACTAACCAGATATCAAACTAGCATTAGTCATCTTATATATCATTAGGTACCATGTAGAAAGGAATCTAATTCAGGACAATGCATTTAAAAAGCCAAGTCTTGCTTGTAACCATCCAAAACTGGAGCCACATACGGTGGCAGGTATGGCAGATATTCCAGCCATATTTACAATCTAAACTACAATGAAAAAACATTTCAAGTCTCTATTCCTGCATCCATAATTTCACAAAATCAAGAGAATTACAGTAGTATGAAATGGTTCTTGCACCCTCTTTTCCATGCATGCATGCATGTATGTATGAACTCCTTTGAATATTGTACCTCCATGAAACTTAAGCCTTCTTGCTTATTTGCTTTTAATAATTAATTCAGTCAGCATATGGCATGATTTCACAACATTAAAAATAAATCATGAGAGAAGGAAGGCTTCCAAAATGTGCAACCAATTGTGATCACAAGCAATCATTATAACATGGTGTTATCTTATTAAAACTTCTCTTTATGATTAAGGGTGCATTTGGTACAAGGTTAAGAAAAGAGGATGTATTGTCACAAAAGCAAATGGTACAGGCATAACAATGTTTGGTAGGAGCTTCACAAACAAGCTTACATAGACCCAATGGAAATTACATGAAGAAAAAAATAAAACAATGTGCTTCATAAGGTGTAAGTAAACAGTAAAAGATAGAAAATGTGGCCTATAAATTTGAAGAAGGCAGAAAGATGAACCCAACCACATTCCACCCTAGTTAAAAGCCTTTCCCTTCTTGTCCCAAGGTTTATAATTACACCCTCTTGGAGGGTAGCTAATAATCCCTGAATCATCCCCCCTCTCATAATATTTCCAACAAACAAAATCGATCACTGTAGTAACATTTAATCCCTACTCATGCCATACACGATAAGAGAAAATGGAATGAAAGACAACATCCAATACTAACACATATACATGATTTGCAGCAAACTGAAGTGAATTTATTGCATCAGGTAGCTAATTTTTGCTTGCATTCAATCACTCAGGAAAAGAATATAATTGTTTCGTGACTTACCCCTGCTCGTGCAAGAAGGTCCAGTGATGGGGGATAAATTCCCTTTTGATTAATAACCACAAAATTGTTGTCTGTACCAGAACAAACCTGGAAGAGCAACAGTACAAGCAGCACTTCAGAGACCAACATGTTGGCAGGGACAGTACCATGAACATAAAATGTATTGAACATGTAACTTAACCTTATCTTTTAGTTCAATAATTTTTCTAACTCTTTCATCGACCTGACGCCTTTCAGCTACAACCATTCCCTCCCTCTGCTCTGCATTTGATTAGAAAAATCCTGCATTTATTTCACTGTGGAAAAAAAGGCAAAAAACAGTGTTGTCAAAGGCAGCAGGCGCTAAAAGGTACCAAGCCTGTAAAATGCCTAAGGCACTAGGTGCTTGCCCAAATGAACCAAGGCAATATGCTATAAATTAAAAAATATATATATTATATTATAGATTTCTAAAATATATATCTTTCCAATTACATCATTAGAATATTAAAGAGAAGATATAAAATACCATTGCATGGTCATATAAAGTTATATTTTTCACCTTTAAAACAAAATATGATAATTTAAAGTAGCATGTATCCAAATAGATTAAAAGGCAAACCAAATATCACCATCATTATTCATTAATCTTCAAAAACATCTTCATCCATGCTATCCTCTCCTTCACTTGAATCCTCCATTTCAGGATTGTAATTGATATCCTCAATTTAAAGTAGCATGTATCCAAATAGATTAAAAGGCAAACCAAATATCACCATCATTATTCATTAATCTTCAAAAACATCTTCATCCATGCTATCCTCTCCTTCACTTGAATCCTCCATTTCAGGATTGTAATTGATATCCTCATCACTCAAACCATACTGCATTTTTTGGAGAAAATTAAAGTATTATATGTACAAATGTGATGTTCTCCAACTCCCAAGGTTGAAAAGTGAAAGTGTGGATGGTGTTTCTCTTCTAAATGTCCTTCATTGTCTGTTTGTCTCACAGTTTAATGATTTATTTTAATTTTTTTACCCTAATTTTTGTTTTTTTCAAAAATACCCCTAAGTTGCTTCTTCTGGCTAATTAAAAAATGGACAAATAGGTCAAAACATAAATCACTAAAAAAAAAAAAAAAAAAATTCAACATAAAGGGAAGAACTTCAAGCAAGAGCTAGCCATAGTGCCTTGCACCCCACTCCCAAGGCGCTCACCTAGGTGGCACCTCATTGAAATCCAATGCCATAGGCTAATAAAGGCGTTGGGGCCTCACCTCGCCTAGAGTGCCTATGCAAGTGCCACCTCAATGCCTCTTGACAACATTGGTGAAAATTATAAAAAAATGAACAATAACTAAAACTTGTCCAATCCATAAACCTGGGATTTTTTGAACTCAAACCAATCGTCAATTTCCTGGAAAGTTAACCTAATCTAACATAGCAGCATTGAGAAAAATCTAACAAGTAGCATTATTTTACTGAATAAAGGTTGAATAATAGAAAAGAGCAGTGCATTCCATTGAATGCCAATGCTAGACACATCTCATTAAAAAAAATGATTCTGTTTCATATGGAAGAGTTTTTGAGGATCTATGACCCCTCAATCTTAATCTTGAAGGACCTCTATTCAATATGATTTAAATAATTAACCATCATTGGTGAAAACCTTGTTGTGCCGAAACAAAACCTAAGGTTATAAAGAACCTAACTAGATAAATTAACTTGAGAAAGCGTTTGAAACATTCATTCTTGAAGCTCAACTATATCAGTCAATCAGGAAATTTGGAGCTGTAAGACAATTTCAACACATCCCAGGTGAAAATATTCCACAGGAATCCAGATAAAATGAAAAAAAAAAAAAGATTAACTTACAAGCCTTGTGTCAACATCAAATTTATGACGCATGTGCATAATCTCCACCATAAATAGATCAATGGCTTCCTCAGGCTTTCGAATACAGAGCACCTGTACAAACAAGTAAAACATAGTTAATTCAAAAATAGAAGCTGTCAAAATCTGACTTAAACGTCTTCTTTCCAACAGCCTCAAGATATCAGCACCACTGACTACACTTACCGAATTGACAGCTACGTCAGTTAGCTGATCCACCAAAGCTGCATAAGAGAATAGGATCAACTTTAAATAATATCCAAGTAAGTTATAAAATGAAGAGTAAACTGATGAATAAAAATTACCTTTGTCCTTATTGTTGTTCTAGCCACCATTTTTAGAATTTCCCTGTCAAGTTCGTCACCCATCACCACTGGAGTCTTAAAGTTTTCAAGAAAATGGAGAGTAGCTCTTTTGGCAATCTCAAAACCATCAACCAAGACACGTGGATGCATCCCTGAAGGAAAAAAAACACCCACGAATAAAATATAAAAGTTACCTCAGATAAGCAATAAATAAACCATATGAGCCTGTTCCTGATTTTCTGAAATGAAACTCACGACTAAGCACAAAGCATCCCTTTTCCAATAACTAGAAGGCAAAAATGAAAGAACCACCATGATAGAACTATTTTTACCATCAGATAAAACAAGCACAACACAGATGCAACCCTTGAACAGAACCAACTTCACTATTTTAAATTCAATTATTCCAAGGTCAAATACACATGAACTTGCAAATTTCTATTCTTGCCTCTACGACGAGCAAACACAACACAGATGCAACCCTTGAACAGCACCAACTTAATTGAAACTTTAGCGCATTAGAATCTAACACCTTTCACTATCATGTCTTGTCAGAACATGGCTTTCTTTATTTAGGGCTCTAAACATTTGAAAAAATTATGACTCAAGAATAGAAAGGAAAAGCAAGCATAAAATGAGAAATAACAGAAAACTCAAAAGTATAAAACTCAAGAAAGAGAAAGAATATGTAACAAAGATAGCTCAAACTAGATAGCTTCACCAACCTTCATCTATGTACCGTTCAGATTGCTTCATAAGCTCTCCAATAAAGATCACAGTAGATGTCGTACCATCTCCGCTTATATCATCTTGGGCAACAGCTGTCCTTGCAATCATAATGGCAGTCGGGTTTTGAATTTACTGAAATCTTCAAAAAATTCAATCAAATTAAAAAAAAAAGGGCCAATAGACTCTCATTGTTCTTTAAAACCTCAGATAGCATACCCATCGGCCTTTAAGATCTAACTCAGCATTTAGAATCTAAAGTTGCTTTTAGTTGCTCCTAGAGCTCATTTCTCAAGGCAGACTCACTTAAAAGAGAAAAAAAATAAAAGAAAGGTATAAAACCCAAACTCTGCCTTTAATCACAACTAATCCAGATCGAGAAAACCAAAGAAAAAAAACACAAACCATTTCTTTCAAAAGAGTATTTCCATCTTTAGTCAGCTTTATATCTCCAGCACCACCAACAAGCCTAAGAAACACAAAAACACAAAGTAATTACATCTCAGAAACACAAAACAAATTACAAGAGAAAACAAAAACAGAAGACGAAAAAGCGAGAGAGTTACATCTTGATGGTGCCTTTGGGGCCGAGATTGGATTTGAGAACATCTTGCAAGCCTTTAGCGGCATTGATGTTCATGTGAAGCGCCGCCGATTTGTTGAGAACCTCTGTATTAGGGTTTAATACTCTTAGCGACATTTTTCTCTTTCAAAATAAAAGAGAGGGAGAGTATGGAACTGTAGCGATATCAATGCTTTGGCAACTCTGGGGTTTCTATCAACTTAAAGCTGATGCAGCAGTCAAGATCCTTCCAGTCCCTATAATTCATTTGTGATATTGGCGTTCTGAAAGGAGATGGAGAATCAAGATTGAATTCCCAAGATTGATCTTTAGGGAGCTGCTCGACCTTCGCTTCCAGTTGAAAGGGCCTAGGGGGGCTCTGAGCATTACATAGAAACCAATATTTTTGTTTAGATAATTCATTGAAGACAAAGTTTATGAAGCAAGAAAGAGAGACCCAAATGAAGAAACGAAGAAAGAGAAATAAGCAAAGTGACCTTCATTTTTGTAATTGATGCCAGCGGTGAACATGGTGCTGCCAACTGCTTGGAAAAATCTGGACAAATAATAAAATGTGAACTGAATTTTACAAGGAAAGATTCTGCAGTGATTATAAGCAGAAGAATGTTAAGTTTCCATTACCATCTTTTAGTCCAATTGATTGCAGAAACTCATTGATGTCCATAGCTCTTGTTTGTGCTTTGACGCATTCCTGATGGTTGTGCAGACACTTTTCCCCTGCAATTGCACTGGTTTGATCTGATTCCTCTGTCAAGACAGCTAGCTTCTTTGCATTGAAACTCTGCTTTTTTGTCTCAGGCTTCCTTGAATTAGAAATTTCCGAAAGTGGTTTTCTGCCAGCAGTTTGCCATTTCCCTGGTGCTTTCGAGATACTTTTCATCTTGCTTGCATCATGTGGAATTCGAGAGGCAACAGCCTTCATTGAATTTGACAAATCACCGAGAGGTGTCCGTCTACTCACTAATAATGCCATTCATGCTGTAAACGAGTTCAAGGAAATATTCTGAAAAAGCATTTGCACTGATTTATTCCCTAGATAAACAATGTAAAATTAGGAAAGGATGACAGATTTATACCATAAATTCAGTTTCAAAATGTAACTAAGAAAAAAAAGTTATCCCAGGAGCACAACCCCCCATGAAGCAAGTCAGATCAAACAAGCTAAACTCTAGGACAAATACTCCCACAACATTTCCTGAAATTCTTAGAATCTCCATTGCTCTAACAAGCATGGTATATGTAAACATACACTAATTGTCAAGAAGATGGGCGAATTCATGTAACAAATTCAACATCTGGTGTAGCATGGCATTGATCGCATATCATACTTTCGTTATTTTGAATCCTCTATCAAACAGAATGTAGCATGAAATAGGAGATCATGCGATCTGCAAGAGATTTGGAATCACACATGCAAGCGAAAATGAAAATAGATTGTGAAAGCAAGAAACAAGATTTCCCAACTCTAAAGACAAGAACAACCAATCCATTCAGGGAAGGGAATAAAGAAAAAGAACAAAAACTTGTTAAGAGTTTACAAGTAGCAATCTGTCAATATTTGTTAAAACTGATTAGTCTCTATCTATATAAAGATTAATCACAGGAAAACATAATAGAATACAAGACCCATCAACTTAAAAAATTCTTTACATATATTTATGATTCAAATAACAATAGAAAAGTTGTTTGTTCGCCGAGAAAAGAAAACAGATAAAATTTACTTCTAAGAAAACAAAAAACTTAAAATCTCTACTTCACACACAAACAAACAAAAATGATTCATAATGAACAAATTTAGACTCGATTATACAGCCAATATGATAACTTGAACAAATCGAGAATAACTAACACATCAATACCAAGAAAGTATACGTGTAATAGGATAGGTTAAGAAAAAATTAGGGGTTTTCAAAGTAAATACAAGAAAACAAAATCGATTTCATGAATTTAAAACGCAATCTAAGGTATTAGAAAGTGAAATTACATCTGAGAAGTTGCGTTGAGACTACTGATCGATGATCGGCTTTTGATCTCTGAATTTTATTTTTTTTGAGGCGCAGAGAGGTTTTTTTAAGGGAGGTGTGTGAAAAAGGAAGAAGATTGTGAGTGTGAGAGAGAGATGACCGTTGCTATTATAGTGAGGGAATTTCGTAAGCAGATATGACCCGTTGGAAAGACAAGTTTTGGTTTGTGCTGCTTCGCACTAAACGTCAGCGTTTTCAATCGATTAAATTAAAGTAACCGTAAGTCTTTTGTTTGCAAATATTTTTTTTAATCATGAAATAATGCTACTTTATTAAAGTACAAAAAATGCAAAATACAAATGTTATTTTAAGAGCTTGATGGCTATGGAAATTACAGCTTGTTAGTTAAAAAATAAAAAAATAAAACAAAATAATCAATGATGGTGATAAAAGATAAATCTTGTATAATTAATTCAGAAACTCGAAACCCACTAAAATCATTCATGACTCGGTGAACTCGTTTAGAATTGTAAAATTAGTAAACTCGAAATGATTTTACAATCCCACCGTGTGCAAGTTAATCAAATTTTTCCTATTCTTCTTGCTCTATCTCCTCTCCTCTCTTGCCCTCATTTACCTTTCCCTTTTGCAAATCGCAACCCAAGCAACAACAGGAGTTTGTCAATCATCATCTCTCATCTGTAAGCTCGCCATCGTCGGTTCTTTTGTGCAGGTGGTGCTCTATTGCTCTCTATTTTGAGTCTTCGACAACCAACAACTCAACAAGGTTAATTTTCTAATTCCTTAACTTCTGTAATCTGCATTTCTCCTTCTCTGCAATATGCGCTTGCCATTACCGGTTATCGATTTTCGGCTGCCATTCCTTATAGAAGGATAAGGATCTCTAGTTAGAACATATTCCTCCTTTAGGTTCAAGGGCTTAAAAGAAAAGAAGAAGAAAACAGCTAGGGAAGCTTTTACCTACTTTGCTATATGTTAATCCAATCTCTCCAACACGTCTCTAGCTACCTCCACGTTTCTGAGGGAAAATCCATATTGTCCGTAGTTGGGTCTTCGTGGGCAGGGAATGGCACTCAGCAAGGCCTTAATTTATTTTATTCTTATATTCTGTTTGGATAAAAGTTTATTTCTCAATTTAATGTCGAGTTTTGTGTCCTTTTTGGATAGGAAAAGTCTAAGAGAAAGGACATTCGCATATGTAGCATATTCCCCCCTTGAAAGCTAATCTAGAAACTCTTTGTTGTTGACTAGAATGCTCCGATCCCTCTTTGATATGCTTCTTATGCTACCATTTCATGCTTGATAGCTGATGTCATCCTCAACTAAGATCAAAGTTGTTTTACACCGTATATTAAGATTAAATAATCAAAATGAAAATGTGGGCTATCGGATCACAAAACTCATTAGAAAGTCTTGTGTGATTTACTTTTCTTGAAAGGCGACCCTCAACCCCCAGTTTTGCTAGGTTCACACGACTGTTCTGGTCGTTCCCTAGGTAGGAAAAATCAAAATAATTTATCTTATGCAAAGTAATTCAAATCAGCATTCACTAGTCGGAAAAATTTGAGGGTCATTGCCAGCATTCTCTAGCAATATTAATGAGCTTTATCATTGCTTATTTGCTAGAAGTAAGATGCATTCAAACATGTGTGTGTGTGTGTGTGTGTGTTAACATTACACAATTGAATCCTCAAAATGAAATTGGAAGTGCGCAAGACTGAGCTGGAAAGCAAAGATTTTGTCACAAGTGAAATAGACGAGCTAAATCCCCTGTCAAATACTATTCACATCGAGAAAAATTCTCCAATTGACATCAAGGAACATGTATAGAGTCTGGAGACATAGATGTCACTTGAAGGAGGCTTGAATTTAGCAAGATTGTTTTGAGCATTCCTTTTGCTATTATTGCATTAATGATTTGGGTCTAAGTTTTTTTCTGTTCTTTTATTGATGAACTTTTCTTTATCTCTTTTCAGTTTATACTTAATTGAAGAGAACATTTTAATATTTTGAAGAAAGAGTGCTTCATGCCAAACTTAACACTCAACATGGACACATTTATTATTTCAGGGAATTGCAGATTTCATGGCATACAAAAAAACCACCAGTAGCAACAGACGTGATGTGGGATGGTAGCATGGTATAGGTATTGATAATAATTTAAGAAAAGTTCAATGCAAGTATTGTCAACAAGTTTTCAGTGGAGGCATTTATCTTTTTAAACATTATTTAGCGTGCACTCGAAAGGATGTTGAGCCATGCCAACAAGTATATGAAGATGTGAAGAAGATGATTTTGAGTGTTTTGGTGAAAATCAAGAAGCATCTGAGAAGAAAAGAAAGGTTTTTCAATATATGAGAAGAGACGGAGATACTAAAGAAGGGAATGGAATTAACTCAGTTGACAAAGAAAAGAGAACAACAACTAGAAGTGGAAGTACACAATCAGATGCTAAAAAAGATCTTAAAGAAGAAGCATGTCAACAAATTGCAAGGTTTTTCTACACTAGTGCGATTTCATTTAATTGTGTGAAAAAACCTGAGTTTGTTAAAGCACTTGAATTGGTTGCAAAGCATGGGCAAGGTTTTAAGCCTCCATCTTACCATGATAATAGAGAGAAGTATTTGAAGCAAGAATTAGATCACATAATGAATTTACTTAAGGAGTACACGCTTGAATGAAAAAAAACAAGTTGCTCAAAAATGTCTGATGGACGGACTAATAAGTAAAGACGTCCTATTTGTAACTTTTCGGTCAATAATCCTAATGGAACTTATTTTTTTATCATTTGTAGATACTTCTAATATATCCAAGACTGCTGATAAGGTATTTCAGATGTTGGATGCTATTATGGATAGGATTGGGGAGGAAAACATGGTGCAAGTAATCAGTGATAATGCTACGAATGATAAGGAAGCAGGGAAATTATTGGTGGAAAAAAGAAAAGGATTGTTTTTGACACCATGCACTGTTCATTGTATTGATTTGATATTGAGAGATTTTGAGAGGAAACTAGAGGTCCATCAAGTAACTATTGTTAAGGGGAGGAGAAATCACCTCTTACATATATTTAAGAACTATTCTTATTTCAATGCTAAGACACTCTAAAAAGGAAAAGATTTGATCAGACTTGTTGCCACTCGATTTGCTACTACATACTTGACTCTTGGATTTTTGAATGATTGTAAGATACAATTGATGACAATGTTTACTTTCATCCAATGTAGGTCATGTAGGTTTTCAAAAATACAATTGATAAAATAGTTATGTTTTGGACATAAACTTTTGGCATAATGTCACTTTATGTATGAAGGCAACATATCCTCTAAATAAAGTTCTTCGATTAGTTGATTCAGATGAGAAACCAGCCATAGGTTTTATATATAAAGCAATAGATCAAGTGAATCTTTGTTCTTTGAAAAAAAGGTGTCATTTCTAATTATTTATTTAATAGAATGAGTTGATGCATAATGGTTATTTCACTTTTATATTATGTAATTTAATGTTGATGTTAACATTCTTATTTTTATCATGTTTTGTAGTTATATACCTATAAAGGATTTTATTGAGGCAAGATGAGAACTTCAAATTCACAGACTTTTACATGCACCAGCTTATTATTTGAATCATCATTATCATTATAATCTTAATATAAAGTTAATGTCAACATTAAAATTGGATTATATCAATGCTTACAAAAGATGTCTGACGCAAATGAAAGGTGTAAAATTGATTTGCAACTTGATTCATTCAAGGATGCAAATGGGTTGTTTGGTATTGAGGCTACGAAAATAACAGGTGATAAACAAAACTCTAGCTAAATGGTGAGATTTTAATGGGGATGAATATCGAAAGCTACAAAAGTTTGCATTTCGAGTTCTAATCTTGACTTGTATTTAATTTGGATGTGAGAGTAACTGCAGTGCATTTGAGATGATAATATTTTTTCAAAAAAGAAATATAATGTTTTGATATTTGATAAGAATCTTATATGTTATCAATTTTAACTGTTTTCATAGGTTCATATGAAATAAAGAAATCGCCTTCAACAAAAAAAAAATGAAAGATTTGATATTTGTAATGTGTAATTTGAAATTGAATGATAACCAAGTTTTAGATGATCTCTCAATTTGATGATGATTGGATAACCGAGGAAGAGGAACATAATGGTTCATCAAACATTGATTTACTTGCTATTATTGACAGTGCAACACGAAGAAAAAATAGAAAAAAAAAATGAAAGTGATAATGAAAATTTTAATGATGTTGATAATATTAATGTTAGTGTTGGAGCTAGTAGTAGCAATAATATTCACAACATTAGTGTTAGTATCAATAGTAGTAGTAGTAATAATCCTTTCGATAATAATAATTTTGATAAATATCTTAGAAACAACAAAGATAAAAGGCAATAAACTTGATTTTAGTTTACATGGCACACCAATAGAGTGTTTGATTTTTTTCTACGGTTTTATTATGATTTTTTTTACCGAAATATTATACTTAAAATTTTACGATTCAAAAATTCAATTTAACAATTCGTTATATTACATTTCCATATCTTGTCAAAAAAACAATTTTGACAACCTTGACCCTTACCATTATTATATCAACTCATGAGTCAACAACTTTAACCCAGGTTCACTTCTTTTTAACGTTTTTATCTAAAAGAGTTTCGTTTTTTTTTTTAAGAAAAAAATACTAAAACAATTTAACAATTAGTTATATTACATTTCCATGTCTTGTAAGAAAAAAAAAACAATTTTGATAACCTTGACCCTTACCATTATTATATCAACTCATGAGTCAACAACTTTAACCTAGGTTCACTTCTTTTTAACGTTTTTATCTAAAAGAGTTTCATTTTTTTTTAAGAAAAAAATACTAAAACAATTTAACAATTAGTTATATTACATTTCCATGTCTTGTAGAAAAAAAAAAACAATTTTGACAACCTTGACCCTTACCATTATTATATCTACTCATGAGTCAACAACTTTAACCCAGGTTCACTTCTTTATAACTTATTTATCCAAAACGGTTTGGTTTTTTTTTAAGAAAAAAAAATACTAAAACAATGATATTTTGAATTTTTTTTAATAAAATTTACCAGGACTCAGCATTATAACCAGCTGAAAGGGCAGAAAAAAAAGCTGTCGAAAGGAGCATGTCAGGTCAAGCAACTAAGAAAGTCAGAGCTTCAAAATGCCTTGTGATTCTAGAAATACCTGATCATCATGGGATTGCTATTCTCCAGTCTATTTCCGATTCCAATTCAAGTGCACAAACCTAACAGCCACTAAATACGTTTAGCTTAACTTTTCGACCTGGCCAGAAATGAAGCAAATACTTGCCCCCTGATAGAAACAGGCAGGCACATAGCAGACAAAGGATATAACAAAATGACTATACATGGCCTACAGACAGACCTTACAAAAATTGAAACTCTCAACTTCAAATGCAATTTCTGATCAGTGGGTACGAAAAAATGGCCCCTAAACACAGCAGCTTAAAAAAATAAAAGAAGAAATATGGACGAAAAACATACCAGGAACAAAATAATAGTTCATTCTAAATCAGATTTCCATGAGATGAATGCAGATTCCCTCTAACACAATCCTACAAACACAACCATCCTCCATTACACATCCAAGCAGCACAGCACCCTCCCGAGGCAACAAAATTAAAAAAAAAATGCTGGAGCATATTCATGACTAATTTGGCTTCCTCATATTACGCCCAGCAGGAATCACTTCATCCACCAGTAGCAATTGAGATGCGATCACAGGCCTGGAGAATTACAGCAGCATGATTATAACTAGGTTAGAAGTGTAAATGGTTCAAACCTGAAAGAACTTCATCGGGTTTCTTATAGTTTAATCATTTAGGGGAAGTTTGGCAAAACTATCTCTTTACATGTACATTTATGCAATACGTAAGCCACAGAGGTGGTAGAGGAGCTGCACCTAGGGAAGAGAGATAGGGAGAAAGAAAAGGACCAACTCAAAAGCTACAAATTTTTGTGTACCCTGACTTTAAGAGTTGGCGCTTGACAGAGTAGTTGTCAAAGATACCCTCCATTTGAGGATCAAGGGTCCCACCAGTTTGCAGGTTTATTCCGACAATGTTATCCCTGCTGTGCTCTCCCTGAATAAACAAGCAAGAAAAGCTTAAATAAACAAAGAAAAAGAAAAAGATTTGGGCAAAGTGATAGTTACCGTGAGAGTAACAATCTCATCTTGAGTGTCTAGCCCAGAATTCTCAGCCAAAGTTTTGGGCACCACGAGAAGGGCATCAGCAAAAGCTTCAACACCTAGCTGAGCACGCTGTTCCAAATTTGCAAAATACCAGTTTAAAATGAACCAGCAGATAGGAATAGTTACTCAAATATAGAAAACAGGCAAGCATTTACCCCTTTAACTGTTTTCTTTACTTCATTGATCAGGTGTTTTCTGGCTGCAAGTTCTAAAGCTCCTGCTCCCTGAAGAAAATAAATGACATCAATTGAGAGGGAAAGAAATTTCTTCACTGAATCAAGTCATGGACAAATAGTTGCTTATTTGCAGAATTATACGCTAAGAATTACAACAGAAAACTTGCCGATCCTCTATACCACCTCACCCAATCCCAAGAGGCCAATCTCAACTTTCAAGTCAATTATTTTCACCCTATAATCAAATATATTGATGTCCATAACTCTACCATGCACAAATTTCATTCTAGTTTATTTGATTTAAACCACTCTTGGTCCATAATAATGTTGTTTTCGATTGTGTCCTAGACAGCTTTTTTATGAAGCACACTGCACTTGAGCAGAAATATAACTTGCATATACATGAACCACGTTTTAAATGTACCACAGAACTTCCAAAGCCACCATCAAAGGCTACAAGTACAGCTTTATATAAATCAATATGCAACAATATAATCAAGCATGACTGCACATACAAATCTCATACATTTCTGCGAGCAGAACTTACAAGTACAACAGCTTCATCTTAAATAGTATTTTTGACTGCTCTCAAGCCATCACGAACAGCATCCTTTATTTGGGCAATTGTATGGTCATTAGGTCCTGTAACCATAAAAAAAAGTCGAGTGACAATTTGTCCCTGCTAAGTTACAAAATTGCAAGACAATTATACATTTCATGCTTGAACATAAATGAGTAAATCCTTCAACCTGATGGCTAAATGGCCTAAGAGAAGCAATTAAAACAAACAAGAAAAAATCATCTGATAGCATTTAGAACAAATGAAAATAAAAATTGCAAACATTTGCTGAGGACTTCGATACGCTTCTATACCTTTTATTACGATAGTGCAAGAATGAGGGTTTTTAACATTTTCAACAAATGTATACTTCTCTTCACCAAGGACGTGCTCATAAACCAGTCCAGCCCAACCAAGGCAATCAGGAGTTAAGCTATCAACAGAATTCAAACCCTCTCCTCCACAAGCCAAAACCAGACGTTCCTTATTTCTTCTCTTTGCTCTTCAAAGGGCAATTATCTGCAAAACATAAGAAAGCAGATCAGCCCCATTTTAGATAACAACATCAGGACAAGCAGGTAGACTAACCAGATATCAAACTAGCATTAGTCATCTTATATATCATTAGGTACCATTTAAAAAGGAATCTAATTCAGGACAATGCATTTAAAAAGCCAAGTCTTGCTTGTAACCATCCAAAACTGGAGCCACATTCGGTGGCAGGTATGGCAGGTATTCCAGCCATATTTACAATCTAAACTATAATGAAAAACCATTTCAAGTATCCATTCCTGCCTCCATAATTTCACAAAATCAAGAGAATTACAGTAGTATGAAATGGTTCTTGCACCCTCTTACACACACAAAAAATCAAGAGAATTACAGTAGTATGAAATGGTTCTTGCGCGCGCGGGCGCCCACACACACACACACACAGATATATAAATATATATATAAACTCTGAATATTGTACCTCTATCAAACTTAAGCCTTCTTGCTTATATGCTTTTAATAATTATTTCAGTCAGCATATGGCATGATTTCACAACATTAAAAATAAAACATGAGAGATGGAAGGCTTCCAAAATGTGCAACCAATTGTGATCACAAGCAATCATTATTACATGGTGTTATCTTATTAAAACTTCTCTTTATGATTAAGGGTGCATTTGGTACAAGGTTAAGAAGAGAGGATGTATTGTCACAAAAGCAAATGGTAAGGGCATAACAATGTTTGGTAGGAGCTTCACAAACAAGCTTACATAGACCCAATGGAAATTACATGAAGAAAAAATAAAACAATGTGCTTCATAAGGTGTAAGTAAACAGTAAAAGATAGAAAATGTGGCTTACAAATTTGAAGGGGCAGAAAGATGAACCCAACCACCTTCTACACCCTAGTTAAAAGCCTTTCTCTTCTTGTCCCAAGGTTTATAATTACACCCTCTTGGAGGGTAGCTAATAATCCCTGAATCATCCCCCCTCTCATAATATTTCCAACAAACAAAATCGATCATTGCAGTAACATTTAACCCTACTCATGCCATACACGATAAGAGAAAATGGAATGAAAGACAACACCCAATACTAACGCAAAAACATGATTTGCAGCAAACTGAAGTGAACTTATTGCATCAAGTAGCTAATTATTGCTTGCATTCAATCACTCAGGAAAAGAATATAATTGTATCATGACTTACCCCTGCTCGTGCAAGAAGGTCCAGCGATGGGGGATCAATTCCCTTTTGATTAATAACCACAAAATTGTTGTCTGTACCAGAACAAACCTGGAAGAGCAACAGTACAAGCAGCACTTCGGAAACCAACATGTTGGCAGGGACAGTAACATGAACATAAAATGTATTGAACATGTAACCTAACCTTGTCTTTTAGTTCAATAATTTTTCTAACTCTTTCATCGACCTGACGCCTTTCAGCTGCAACCATTGCCTCCCTCTGCTCTGCATTTGAGTAGAAAAATCCTGCATTTATTTCACTGTGGAAAAAAAGTATTAGCTTCCAACGAACTGAAACAGACCACAGCTCTATCTACAGAGTTCCTGATATATCATGTTCAACATCAATTCCAATCAAATTCAAATAGACACGATGAATACCTTTTCTCATATTCCAAAGAGACATTGCATGTCAGGATAAAACAGTTTTCTGCCCGTCTTTTCATATCAGGATGCCTAGAACCATGATCAAGAACAAGACCTTCAACCTGGAAGACAGAACAAGTAAATCAGGGTCCATTGTTTTTCGAAAAGAAGAGAAGTTATCTGCAAAAGACAAAAAACAGTGTTGTCAAAGGCAGCAGGCGCTAAAAGGCACCAAGCCTGTAAAATACCTAAGGCACTAGGCGCTTGCCCAAATGAACCAAGGCAATATCCAATAAATTAAAAAATATATATATTATATTATAGATTTCTAAAATATATATCTTTCCAATTACATAACTAGAATATTAAAGAGAAGATATAAAATACTATTGCATGGTCATATAAAGTTATATTTTTCACCTTTAAAACAAAATATGATAATTTAAAGTAGTATGTAGCCAAATAGATTAAAAGGCAAACCAAATATCACCATCATTATTCATTAATCTTCAAAAACATCTTCATCCATGGTATCCTCTCCTTCACTTGAATCCTCCATTTCATGATTGTAATTGAAATCCTCAGCACTCAAACCATACTGCATTATTTGGAGAAAATTAAAGTATTATATGTACAAATGTGAAAAGAGAAAGTGTGGATGGTGTTTCTCTTCTGAGTGTCCTTCATTGTCTGTTTGTCTCACACTTTAATGATTTATTTTAATTTTTTTACCCTAATTTTTGTTTTTTACAAAAATACCCCTAAGTTGCGTCTTCTGGCTAATTAAAAAAATGGACAAATAGGTCAAAACATAAATCATTATAAACAAATCAACATGAAGGGAAGAACTTCAAGCAAGAGCTAGCCATAGTGCCTTGCACCCCACTCCCAAGGCGCTCACCTAGGCGGCACCTCATTGAAATCCAATGCCATAGGCTAATAAAGGCGTTGGGGCCTCACCTCGCCTAGAGTGCCTATGCAAGTGCCACCTCAATGCCGCTTGACAACATTGGCGAAAATTATAACAAAATAGAGATAAAAAAAATGAACAATAACTAAAACTTGTCCAAGCCATAAACCTGGGATTTTTTGAACTCAAACCAATCGTCAATTTCCTGGAAAGTTGACCAAATCTAACATAACAGCATTGAGAAAAATCTAACAAGTAGCATTATTTTACTGAATAAAGGTTGAATAATGGAAAAGAACAATGCATTCCATCGAATGCCAATGCTAAACACATCTCATTAAAAAAAAATGATTCTGTTTCATATGGAAGGGTTTTGAGGAACTGTGACACCTCAATCTTAATCTTGAAGGACCTCTATTCAATATCATTTCAATAATTAACCATCATTGATGAAAACCTTGTTGTGCCGAAACAAAACCTAAAGTTATAAAGAACCTAACTAGATAAATTAACTTGAGAAAGCCATTTGAAACATTCACTCTTGAAGCTCAACTAAATCAGTCAATCAGGAAAATGGGAGCTGTAAGACAATTTCAACACATCCCAGGTGAAAATATTACACAGGAATCCAGATAAAATGAAAAAATAAAGATTAACTTACAAGCCTTGTGTCAACATCAAATTTATGACGCATGTGCATAATCTCTACCATAAATAGATCAATGGCTTCCTCGGGCTTTCGAATACAGAGCACCTGTACAGACAAGTAAAACATAGTTAATTCAAAAATAGAAGCTCTCAAAATCTGAATTAAACATCTTCTTTCCAACAGCCTCAAGATATCAGCACCACTGACTAAACTTACCGAATTAACAACTATGTCAGTTAGTTGATCCGCCAAAGCTTCATATAGCTGCACAAGAGAATAGGATCAACTTTAAATAATATCCAAGTAAGTTATAAAATGAAGAGTAAACTGATGAATAAAAATTACCTTTGTCCTTATTGTTGTTCTAGCCACCATTTTTAGAATCTCCCTGTCAGGTTCGTCACCATGGAGAGTAGCTCTTTTGGCATTCTCAAAACCATCAACCAAGACACGTGGATGCATCCCTGAAGAAGAAAAAAACACCCACGAATAAAATATAAAAGTTACCTCAGATAAGCAATAAAAGAACCTTGGATGTAGAAAAACAGAGTTCATAATGAGTTGAATGTAACACTTGAGAGTTACAAATACTTGTGTTTTAGTCGTATCAATATCCTTTGCCCAAAAGTTTCACAATCAAAGAATCTCATATACCAGGGTAACCACAAATCTTTGAAAACAGATTCATTTAGAAGAACTTTAGACCACCCCCTCCTCGCTAGCAGCAGGAGACAGGGCTTTTGTTCCCCGTGCCTCATCGGCTTCTTTGTATTGCGAGTGTCGTCAACAACCAGAAACCTTCAATGAGATACGAAAACATAATGTGAATTTTCTTCTATTTTAACACAAACCCTAAAGAATGGACATGTTACTGCACACTACCATTTCGTTACACAAAAAAGGAAATTTTCATTTCCAGTCCAAATCAAAAGGCTAAAAAGAATTGACATAACATATAGATGGATATAGCATTGAAGAGAGAGATATCAATGCTTTGGCAACTCTGGGGTTTCTATCAACTTAAAGCTGATGCAACAGTCAAGATCCTTCCAGTCCCTATAATTCATTTGTGATATTGGCGTTCTGAAAGGAGATGGAGAATCAAGATTGAATTCCCAAGACTGATCTTTAGGGAGCTGTTCGACCGTCGCTTCCGGTTGCAAGGGCCTAGGGGGGCTCTGAGCATTACATAGAAACCAATATTTTTGTTTAGATAATTCATTGAAGACAAAGTTTATGAAGCAAGAAAGAGAGACCCAAATGAAGAAACGAAGAAAGAGAAATAAGCAAAGTGACCTTCATTTTTGTAATTGATGCCAGCGGTGAACATGGTGCTGCCAACTGCTTGGAAAAATCTGGACAAAATAATAAAATGTGAGCTGAATTTTACAAGGAAAGATTCTGCAGTGATTATAAGCAGAAGAATGTTAAGTTTCCATTACCATCTTTTAGTCCAATTGATTGCAGAAACTCATTGATGTCCATAGCTCTTGTTTGTGCTTTGACGCATTCCAGATGGTTGTGCAGACACTTTTCCCATGCAATTGCACTGGTTTGATCTGATTCCTCTGTCAAGACAGGTAGCTTCTTTGCATTGAAACTCTGCTTTTTTGTCTCAGGCTTCCTTGAATTAGAAATGTCCGAAAGTGGTTTTCTGCCAGCAGTTTGCCATTTCCCTGGTGCTTTCGAGATACTTTTCATCTTGCTTGCATCATGTGGAATTCGAGAGGCAACAGCCTTCATTGAATTTGACAAATCACCGAGAGGTGTCCGTCTACTCACTAATGATGCCATTCGTGCTGTAAACGAGCTCAAGGAAATATTCTGAAAAGGCATTGGCACTGATTTATTCCCAAGATAAACCATGTAAAATAAGGAAAGGATGACAGATTTATACCATAATTTCAGTTTCAAAATGTAACTAAGAAAAAAAAGTTATCCCCAGGAGCACAACCCCCCATGAAGCAAGTCAGATCAAACAAGCTAAACTCTAGGACAAATAGTCCCACAACATTTCCTGAAATTCTTAGAATCTCCATAGCTCTACCAAGCATGGTATATGTAAACATACACTAATTGTCAAGAAAATGGACGAATTCATGTAACAAATTCAACAAGAATCTCCATGGCATTGATCGCATATCACACTTCCGTTATTTTGAATCCTCTATCAAACAGAATGTAGCATGAAATAGGAAATCATGCGATCTGCAAGAGATTTGGAATCACACATGCAAGCGAAAATGAAAATAGATTGTGAAAGCAAGAAACAAGATTTCCCAAATCTAAAGACAAGAACAGGCAATCCATTCAGGGAAGGGAATAAAGAAAAAGAACAAAAACTTGTTAAGAGTTTACACGTAGCAATCTGTCAAATATTTGTTAAAACTGATTAGTCTCTATCTATATAAAGATTAATCACAGGAAAACATAATAGAATACAAGACCCATCAACTTAAAAAATTCTTGACATATATTTATGATTCAAATAACAATAGAAAAGTTGTTTGTTCGCCGAGAAAACAGATAAAATTTACTTCTAAGAAAATAAAAAATTAAAATCTCTACTTCACACACAAACAAAAAAAAAATCACAGGAAAACATAATAGAATACAATACCCATCAACTTAAAAAATTCTTTACATATATTTATGATTCAAATAACAATAGAAAAGTTGTTTGTTCGCCGAGAAAAGAAAACAGATAAAATTTACTTCTAAGAAAACAAAAAACTTAAAATCTCTACTTCACACACAAACAAACAAAAATGATTCATGATGAACAAATTTAGACCGGATTATACAGCCAATATGATAACTTGAACAAATCGAGAATAACTATCACATCAATACCAAGAAAGTATACGTGTAATAGGATAGGTTAAGAAAAAATTAGGGGTTTTCAAAGTAAATACAAGAAAACAAAATCGATTTCATGAATTTAAAACGCAATCTAAGGTATTAGAAAGTGAAATTACATCTGAGAAGTTGCGTTGAGACTACTGATCGATGATCGGCTTTTGATCTCTGAATTTTATTTTTTTTGAGGCGCAGAGAGGTTTTTTTAAGGGAGGTGTGTGAAAAGGGAAGAAGATTGTGAGTGTGAGAGAGAGATGACCGTTGCTATTATAGTGAGAGGGAATTTCGTAAGCAAATATGACCCGTTGGAAAGACAAGTTTTGGTTTGTGCTGCTTCGCACTAAACGTCAGCGTTTTCAATCGATTAAATTAAAGTAACCGTAAGTCTTTTGTTTGCAAATATTTTTTTTAATCATGAAATAATGCTACTTTATTAAAGCACAAAAAATGCAAAATACAAATGTTATTTTAAGAACTTGATGGCTAAAAAAGAATAAAATAAAACAAAATAATTAATGATGGTGATAAAAGATAAATCTTGTATAATTAATTCAGAAACTCGAAACCCACTAAAATCATTCATGACTCGGTGAACTCGTTTAGAATTGTAAAATTAGTAAACTCGAAATGATTTTACGATCCCACCGTGTGCAAGTTAATCAAATTTTCCCTATTCTTCTTGCTCTATCTCCTCTCCTCTCTTGCCCTCATTTACCTTTCCCTTTTGCAAATCCCAACCCAAGCAACAACAGGAGTTCGTCAATCATCATCTCTCATTTGTAAGCTCGCCATCGTCGGTCCTTTAGTGCAGGTGGTGCTCTATTGCTCTCTATTTTGAGTCTTCGACAACCAACAACTCAGCAAGGTTAATTTTCTAATTCCTTAACTTTTGTAATCTGCATTTCTCCTTCTCTGCAATATGCGCTTGCCATTACCGGTTATGATGTGGATTGAGACTTGATAGTTATAGTGTCGAATTATCGATTTCCGGCTGCCATTTCTTATAGAAGGATAAGGATCTCTAGTAACCACTTCATTATCCTTACTGGAAATATTTTTTTCAAACACCTATAAAATTCCACTTTTCTCTCTGTAACATCTTATCGCAACTCTATTGTTGGTTTGGATAAAGTTTGAACATAGCAAGTTGTAGCATCTGTTTGCTTGATACGCGTCGGACTATTGTAAGAATTTAAGGTGTAAATTAGAAAGTCTTATGAGTAATGTTGCAATTGAAGGGAGGACAAGGAAAGAATCAATGAAAGGAAATGAATCCAATTTATTGTCCGTAGTTGGGTCTTCGTGGGTAGGGAATGGCACTCAGCAAGGCCTTAATTTATTTTCTTCTTATGTTCTATTTGGATAAAAGTTTATTCCTCAATTTAATGTCGAGTTTTGTGTCCTTTTTGGATAGGAAAAGTCTAAACGAAAGGACATTCGCATATGTAGCATATTCCCCCCTTGAAATCTAATCTAGAAACCCTTTGTTATTGACTAGAATGCTCCGATCCCTCTTTGATATGCTTCTTATGCTACCATTTGATGCTTGATTTTAAGAGCTAATGTCATCCTCAACTACGATCAAAGTTGTTTTACACCATATATTAAGATTAAATAATCAAAATGAAAATATGGGCTATCGGATCACAAAACTCATTAGAAAGTCTTGTATGATTTACTTTTCTTGAAAGGCGACCCTCAACCCCCAGTTTTGCTAGGTTCACACGACTGTTCTGGTCGTTCCCTAGGTAGGAAAAATCAAAATAATTTATCTTATGCAAAGTAATCCTTATGAACCTTAAATCTACGAACATAATTGTATTGTATTGTATTTTTTAGATTATTTAAGGTGTTTGATTTTTTTTCTACAGTTTTAATTTTACGATTCAACAATTCAATTTAAACAATTCATTATATTATATTTTCATGTCTTGTAAAAAAAAACAATTTTGACAACCTTGACCCTTACCATTATTATATCAACACATGAGTCAACAACTTTAACCCAGGTTCACTTCTTTTTAACGTTTTTATCTAAAACAGTTTCGTTGTTTTTTTAAGAAAAAAAAATACTAAAACAATGATATTTTGAATGTTTTTAATAAAATTTACCAGGACTCAGCTGAGTGGGTTTTTAATGAGCATTTCGAAGAAAATAAACCAAATTAATCATATTAATAAACACTGCTAACCATTATAACCAGCTAAAAGGGCAGGAAAAAAAAAGCTGTCGAAAGGAGCATGTCAAGTGAAGCAACTAAGAAAGTCTGTGACCCCAAGAACATCATCATGAGATTGCTATTCTCCAGTCTATTTCCGATTCCAATTCAAGTGCACAAACCTAACAGCCACTAAATACGTTTAGCTTAACTTTTCGACCTGGCCAGAAATGAAGCAAATACTTGCCCCCTGATAGAAACAGGCAGGCACATAGCAGACAAAGGAATAGTTACTCAAATATAGAAAACAGGCAAGCATTTACCCCTTTAACTGTTTTCTTTACTGCAGTGATCAGGTGTTTTCTGGCTGCAAGTTCAAAAGCTCCTGCTCCCTGAAGAAAATAAATGACAGCATTTGAGAGGGAAAGAAATTTCTTCACTGAATCAAGTCATCGACAAATAGTTGCTTATTTGCAGAATTATACGCTAAGAATTACAACAGAAAACTTGCCGATCCTCTATCCCACCTCACCCAATCCCAAGAGGCCAATCTCGACTTTCAAGTCAATTATTTTCACCCTATAATCAAATATATTGATGTCCATAACTCCACCATGCACAAATTTCATTCTGGTTTATTTCATTGAAACCACTCTTGGTGAGGACTTAGATACGCTTCTATACCTTTTATTAAGATAGTGCAAGAATGAGGGTTTTTAACATTTTCAACAAATGTATACTTCTCTTCACCAAGGACGTGCTCATAAACCAGTCCAGCCCAACCAAGGCAATCAGGAGTTAAGCTATCAACAGAATTCAAACCCTCTCCTCCACAAGCCAAAACCAGGCGTTCCGTATTTCTCCTCTTTTGCTCGTCGAAGGGCAATTATCTGCAAAACATAAGAAAGCAGATCAGCCCCATTTTAGATAACAACATCAGGACAAGCAGGTAGACTAACCAGATATCAAACTAGCATTAGTCATCTTATATATCATTAGGTACCATATATCATTAGGTACCATGTAGAAAGGAATCTAATTCAGGACAATGCATTTAAAAAGCCAAGTCTTGCTTGTAACCATCCAAAACTGGAGCCACATACGGTGGCAGGTATGGCAGATATTCCAGCCATATTTACAATCTACACTATAATGAAAAAACATTTCAAGTCTCCATTCCTGCATCCATAATTTCACAAAATCAAGAGAATTACAGTAGTATGAAATGGTTCTTGCACCCTCTTTTCCATGCATGCATGCATGGATGGATGCATGGATGGATGGATGCACGGATGGATGCATGGATGGATGGATGGATGCATGCATGCATGCATGCATGTATGTATGTAAGAACTCCTTTGAATATTGTACCTCCATCAAACTTAAGCCTTCTTGCTTATTTGCTTTCAATAATTATTTCAGTCAATATATGGCATGATTTCACAACATTAAAAATAAAACATGAGAGATGGAAGGCTTCCAAAATGTGCAACCAATTGTGATCACAAGCAATCATTATAACATGGTGTTATCTTATTAAAACTTCTCTTTATGATTAAGGGTGCATTTGGTACAAGGTTAAGAAAAGAGGATGTATTGTCACAAAAGCAAATGGTAAAGGCATAACAATGTTTGGTAGGAGCTTCACAAACAAGCTTACATAGACCCAATGGAAATTACATGAAGAAAAAAATAAAACAATGTGCTTCATAAGGTGTAAGTAAACAGTAAAAGATAGAAAATGTGGCTTATAAATTTGAAGAAGGCAGAAAGATGAACCCAACCACATTCCACCCTAGCTAAAAGCCTTTCCCTTCTTGTCCCAAGGTTTACAATTACACCCTCTTGGAGGGTAGCTAATAATCCCTGAATCATCCCCCCTCTCATAATATTTCCAACAAACAAAATCGATCACTGTAGTAACATTTAATCCCTACTCATGCCATACACGATAAGAGAAAATGGAATGAAAGACAAAACACCCAATACTAACACATAAACATGATTTGCAGCAAACTGAAGTGAATTTATTGCATCAAGTAGCTAATTATTATTTGCATTCAATCACTCAGGAAAAGAATATAATTGTTTCGTGACTTACCCCTGCTCGTACAAGAAGGT
Organism: Salix purpurea; assembly: GCA_027405865.1. Classification (NCBI taxonomy): domain Eukaryota; kingdom Viridiplantae; phylum Streptophyta; class Magnoliopsida; order Malpighiales; family Salicaceae; genus Salix; species Salix purpurea. The sequence goes on along the minus strand of CM050330.1, from coordinate 11,398,122 downwards.
CCAGTGATGGGGGATCAATTCCCTTTTGATTAATAACCACAAAATTGTTGTCTGTACCAGAACAAACCTAGAAGAGCAACAGTACAAGCAGCACTTCAGAAACCAACATGTTGGCAGGGACAGTAACATGAACATAAAATGTATTGAACATGTAACCTAACCTTATCTTTTAGTTCAATAATTTTTCTTACTCTTTCATCGACCTGACGCCTTTCAGCTGCAACCATTGCCTCCCTCTGCTCTGCATTTGAGTAGAAAAATCCTGCATTTATTTCATTGTGGAAAAAAAGTATTAGCTTCCAATGAACTGAAACAGACCACAGCACTATCTACAGAGTTCCTGATATATCATGTTCAACATCAATTCCAATCAAATTCAAATAGACACGATGAATACCTTTTCTCGTATTCCAAAGAGACATTGCATGTCAGGATAAAACAGTTTTCTGCCCGTCTTTTCATATCAGGATGCCTAGAACCATGATCAAGAACAAGACCTTCAACCTGGAAGACAGAACAAGTAAATCAGGGTCCATTGTTTTTCGAAAAGAAGAGAAGTTATCTGCAAAAGACAAAAAACAGTGTTGTCAAAGGCAGCAGGTGCTGAAAGGCACCAAAAGCCTGTAAAATGCCTAAGGCACTAGGCGCTTGCCCAAATGAACCAAGGCAATATGCTATAAATTAAAAAATATATATATTATATTATAGATTTCTAAAATATATATCTTTCCAATTACATTATTAGAATATTAAAGTGAAGATATAAAATACCATTGCATGGTCATATAAAGTAATATTTTTCACCTTAAAACAAAATATGATAATTTAAAGTAGTATGTAGCCAAATAGATTGAAAGGCAAACCAAATATCACCATCATTATTCATTAATCTTCAAAAACATCTCCATCCATGCTATCCTCTCCTTGATGTCCATAGCTCTTGTTTGTACTTTGACGCATTCCTGATGATTGTGCAGACACTTTTCCCCTGCAATTGCACTGGTTTGATCTGATTCCTCTGTCAAGACAGCTAGCTTCTTTGCATTGAAACTCTGCTTTTTTGTCTCAGGCTTCCTTGAATTAGAAATGTCCGAAAGTGGTTTTCTGCCAGCAGTTTGCCATTTCCCTGGTGCTTTCGAGATACTTTTCATCTTGCTTGCATCATGTGGAATTCGAGAGGCAACAGCCTTCATTGAATTTGACAAATCACCGAGAGGTGTCCGTCTACTCACTAATGATGCCATTCGTGCTGTAAACGAGTTCAAGGAAATATTCTGAAACAGCATTGGCACTGATTTATTCCCTAGATAAACAATGTAAAATAAGGAAAGGATGACAGATTTATACCATAAATTCAGTTTCAAAATGTAACTAAGAAAAAAAAGTTATCCCTAGGAGCACAACCCCCCATGAAGCAAGTCAGATCAAACAAGCTAAACTCTAGGACAAATACTCCCACAACATTTCGTGAAATTCTTAGAATCTCCATAGCTCTACCAAGCATGGTATTTGTAAACATACACTAATTGTCAAGAAGATGGACGAATTCATGTAACAAATTCAACATCTGGTGTAGCATGGCATTGATCGCATATCATACTTTCGTTATTTTGAATCCTCTATCAAACAGAATGTAGCATGAAATAGGAGATCATGCGATCTGCAAGAGATTTGGAATCACACATGCAAGCGAAAATGAAAATAGATTGTGAAAGCAAGAAACAAGATTTCCCAAATCTAAAGACAAGAACAGGCAATCCATTCAGGGAAGGGAATAAAGAAAAAGAACAAAAACTTGTTAAGAGTTTACAAGTAGGAATCTGTCAAATATTTGTTAAGACTTATTAGTCTCTATCTATATAAAGATTAATCACAGGAAAACATAATAGAATACAAGACCCATCAACTTAAAAAATTCTTCACATATATTTATGATTCAAATAACAATAGAAAAGTTGTTTGTTCGCCGAGAAAACAGATAAAATTTACTTCTAAGAAAATAAAATATTAAAATCTCTACTTCACACACAAACAAAAAAAAAATTCACAAGAAAACATAATAGAATACAAGACCCATCAACTTAAAAAATTCTTTACATATATTTATGATTCAAATAACAATAGAAAAGTTGTTTGTTCGCCGAGAAAAGAAAACAGATAAAATTTACTTCTAAGAAAACAAAAAACTTAAAATCTCTACTTCACACACAAACAAACAAAAATGATTCATGATGAACAAATTTAGACCGGATTATACAGCCAATATGATAACTTGAACAAATCGAGAATAACTATCACATCAATACCAAGAAAGTATACGTGTAATAGGATAGGTTAAGAAAAAATTAGGGGTTTTCAAAGTAAATACAAGAAAACAAAATCGATTTCATGAATTTAAAACGCAATCTAAGGTATTAGAAAGTGAAATTACATCTGAGAAGTTGCGTTGAGACTACTGATCGATGATCGGCTTTTGATCTCTGAATTTTATTTTTTTTGAGGCGCAGAGAGGTTTTTTTAAGGGAGGTGTGTGAAAAGGGAAGAAGATTGTGAGTGTGAGAGAGAGATGACCGTTGCTATTATAGTGAGAGGGAATTTCGTAAGCAAATATGACCCGTTGGAAAGACAAGTTTTGGTTTGTGCTGCTTCGCACTAAACGTCAGCGTTTTCAATCGATTAAATTAAAGTAACCGTAAGTCTTTTGTTTGCAAATATTTTTTTTAATCATGAAATAATGCTACTTTATTAAAGCACAAAAAATGCAAAATACAAATGTTATTTTAAGAACTTGATGGCTAAAAAAGAATAAAATAAAACAAAATAATTAATGATGGTGATAAAAGATAAATCTTGTATAATTAATTCAGAAACTCGAAACCCACTAAAATCATTCATGACTCGGTGAACTCGTTTAGAATTGTAAAATTAGTAAACTCGAAATGATTTTACGATCCCACCGTGTGCAAGTTAATCAAATTTTCCCTATTCTTCTTGCTCTATCTCCTCTCCTCTCTTGCCCTCATTTACCTTTCCCTTTTGCAAATCCCAACCCAAGCAACAACAGGAGTTCGTCAATCATCATCTCTCATTTGTAAGCTCGCCATCGTCGGTCCTTTTGTGCAGGTGGTGCTCTACTGCTCTCTATTTTGAGTCTTCGACAACCAACAACTCAGCAAGGTTAATTTTCTAATTCCTGTAATCTGCATTTCTCCTTCTCTGCAATATGCGCTTGCCATTACCGGTTGTGATGTGGATTGAGACTTGAGAGTTATAGTGTCGAATTATCGATTTTCGGCTGCCATTCCTTATAGAAGGATAAGGATCTCTAGTAACCACTTCATTATCTTTACTAGGAATATTTTTTCAAATACTTATAAAATTCCACTTTCCTCTCTGTAACATCTTATCGCAACTCTATTATTGGTTTGGATAAAGTTTGGACATAGCAAGTTGTAGCATCCGTTTGCTTGATACGCGTCGGACTATTGTAAGAATTTAAGGTGTAAATTAGAAAGTCTTATGAGTAATGCTGCAATTGAAGGGAGGACAAGGAAAGAATCGATGAAAGGAAACGAATCCAATTTATTGTCCGTAGTTGTGTTTTTGTGCAGGTGGTGCTCTATTGCTCCCTATTTTGAGTCTTCGACAACCAACAACTCAACAAGGTTAATTTTCTAATTCTTTAACTTCTGTAATCTGCATTTCTCCTTCTCTGCAATATACGCTTGCCATTACCGGTTATGATGTGGATTGAGTCTTGAGAGTTTTAGTGTCGAATTATCGATTTTCGGCTGCCATTCCTTATAGAAGGATAAGGATCTCGAGTAACCACTTCATTATCCTTACTAGGAATATTTTTTCAAACACTTATAAAATTACTCCACTTTCCTCTCTGTAACATCTTATTGCAACTCTATTGTTGGTTTCGATAAAGTCTGAACATAGCAAGTTGTGGCATCCGTTTGCTTGATACGTGTCGGACTATTGTAAGAATTTAAGGTGTAAATTAGAAAGTCTTATGAGTAATGTTGCAATTAAAGGGAGGACAAGGAGAGAATCAATGAAAGGAAACAAATCCAATTTATTGTCCGTAGTTGTGTCTCTGTGGACAGGGAATGGCACTCAGCAAGGCCTTAATTTATTTTCTTCGTATATTCTGTTTGGATAAAAGTTTATTCCTCAATTTAATGTCGAGTTTTGTGTCCTTTTTGGATAGGAAAAGTCTAAAAGAAAGGACATTCGCATATGTAGCATATTCCCCCCTTGAAATCTAATCTAGAAACCCTTTATTGTTGACTAGAATGCTCCAATCCCTCTTTGATATGCTTCTTATGCTACCATTTTATGCTTGATTTTAAGAGCTGATGTCATCCTCAACTACGATCAAAGTTGTTTTACACCATATATTAAGATTAAATAATCAAAATGAAATGTGGGCTATCGGATCACAAAACTCATTAGAAAGTCTTGTATGATTTACTTTTCTTGAAAGGCGACCCTCAACCCCCAGTTTTGCTAGGTTCACACGACTGTTCTGGTCGTTCCCTAGGTAGGAAAAATCAAAATAATTTATCTTATGCAAAGTAATCCTTATGAACCCCCCCCCCCCCCAAAAAAAAAAAATCAGCATTCACTAGTCGGAAAAATTTGAGGGTCATTGCCAGCATTCTCTAGCTATATTAATGAGCTTTATCATTGCTTATTTGCTAGAAGTAAGATGCATTCAAACATGTGTGTGTGTGTGTGTTAACATTACACAATTGAATCCTCAAAATGAAATTGGAAGCGCGCAAGACTGAGCTGGAAAGCAAAGTTTTTTTTTTCACAAGTGAAATAGACGAGCTAAATCCCCTGTCAAATACTATTCACATCGAGAAAAATTCTCCAATTGATGTCAAGGAACATGTATAGAGTCTGGAGACATAGATATCACTTGAAGGAGGCTTGAATTTAGCAAGATTGTTTTGAGCATTACTTTTGCTATTATTGCATTAATGATTTGGGTCTAAGTTTTTTTCTATTCTTTTATTGATGAACTTTTCTTTATCTCTTTTCAGTTTATACTTAATTAAAGAGAACATTGTAATGTTTTGAAGAAAGAGTGCTTATTGCCAAACTTAACACTCAACATGGACACATTTATTATTTCAGGAATTACAGATTTCATGGCATCCAAAAAAACTACCAGTACCAATAGACTTGATGTGGGATGGGTATTGATAATAATTTAAGAAAAGTTGAATGCAAGTATTGTCAAAAATTTTCAATGGAGGCATTTATCTTTTTAAACATTATTTAGCTTGCACTCGAAAGGATGTTGAGCCATGCCAACAAGTATATGAAGATGTGAAGAAGATGATTTTGAGTGTTTTGGTGAAAATCAAGAAACATCTGAGAAGAAAAGAAAGGTTTTCAATATATGAGAAGAGACAAAGATACAAAAGAAGGGAATGAAATTACCTCAGTTGACAAAGGAAAGAGAACAACAACTAGAAGTGGAAGTACACAAAAAACCATCAATCAAATGCTAAAAAAAGATCTTAGAGAAGAAGCATGTCGACAAATTGCAAAGTTTTTCTATACAATTTGTAACTTTTTGGTCAATAATCCTAAAAGAACTTTTTTTTTATCATTTGTAGATACTTCTAATATATCACAGATTGCTGATAAGGTATTTGAGATGTTGGATGCTATTATGGATAAGATTGGGGAGGAAAACATGGTGCAAGTAATCAGTGATAATGCTACGAATTATAAGGAAGCAGGGAAATTATTGATGGGAAAAAGAAAAGGATTGTTTTGGACACCATGCACTACTCATTGTATTGATTTGATTTTGAAAGATTTTGAGAAGAAACTAGAGGCCCATCAAGTAACTATTGTTAAAGGGAGGAGAAATCATCTCGTACATATATTTAAGAACTATTCTTATTTCCATGCTAAGACACTTTACAAAAGAAAAAGATTTGATCAGACTTGTTGCCACTCCATTTGCTACTACATACTTGACTCTTGGATGTTTGAATGATTGTAAGATACAATTGATGACAATGTTTACTTTCATCCGATGGAGGTCATGTAGGTTTTCAAAAATACAATTGATAAAATAGTTATGTTTTGGACATAAACTTTTGGCATAATGTCACTTTACGTATCACGGCAAAATATCATCTAATTAAAGTTTTTCGATTAGCTGATTCAGATGAGAAACCAGCCATAGGTTTTATATATAAAGCAATAGATCAAGTGAATCTTTGTTCTTTGAAAAAAAGGTGTCATTTCTAATTATTTATTTAATAGAATGAGTTGATGCATAATGGTTATTTCACTTTTATATTATGTAATTTAATGTTGATGTTAACATTCTTATTTTTATCATGTTTTATAGTTATATACCTATAAAGGATTTTATTGATGCAAGATGAGAACTTCTACTTCACAGACTTTTACATGCACCAGCTTATTATTTGAATCATCATTATCATTATAATCTTAATTGAAAGTTAATGTCAACATTTAAATTGGAATATATCAATGCTTAGAAAAGATGTCTGACGCAAATGAAAGGTGTAAAATTGATTTACAACTTGATTCATTCAAGGATGCAAATGGGTTGTTTGGTATTGAGGCTACGAAAAATAACAGGGGATAAACAAAACTCTAGCTAAATGGTGTGATTTTAATGGGGATGAATATCGAAAGCTACAAAATTTTGTATTTCGAGTTCTAATCTTGACTTGTATTTAATCTGGATGTGAGCGTAACTGCAGTGCATTTGAGATGATAATATTTTTTCAAAAAAGAAATATAATGTTTTGATATTTGATAAGAATCTTATATGTTATCAATTTTAACTGTTTTCATAGGTTCATATGAAAAAAAGAAATCGCCTTCAACAAAAAAAAAATGAAAGATTTGATATTTGTAATGTGTAATTTGAAATTAAATGATTACCAAGGTTTAGATGATCTCTCAATTTGATGATGATTGGATAACCGAGGGAGAGGAACATAATGGTTCATCAAACATTGATTTACTTGGTATTATTGATAGTGCAACACGAAGAAAAAATAGAAAAAAAAATGAAAGTGATAATGAAAATTTTAATGATGTTGATAATATTAATGTTAGGGTTGGAGCTAGTAGTAGCAATAATATTCACAACATTAGTGTTAGTATCAGTAGTAGTAGTAGTAATAATCCTTTCGATAATAATAATTTTGATAAATATCTTAGAAACAACAAAGATAAAAGGCAATAAACTTGATTTTAGTTTACATGGCACACCAGTAGAGTGTTTGATTTTTTTCTACGGTTTTATTATGATTTTTTTTACCAAAATATTATACTTATAATTTTACGATTCAACAATTCAATTTAACAATTCGTTATATTACATTTCCATATCTTGTCAAACAAACAATTTTGACAACCTTGACCCTTACCATTATTATATCAACTCATGAGTCAACAACTTTAATCCAGGTTTACTTCTTTTTAACATTTTTATCTAAAAGAGTTTCGTTTTTTTTTTTAAGAAAAAAATACTAAAACAATTTAACAATTAGTTATATTACATTTCCATGTCTTGTAAAAAAAAAAAAAACAATTTTGACAACCTTGACCCTTACCATTATTATATCAACTCATGAGTCAACAACTTTAACCCAGGTTTCACTTCTTTTTAACGTTTTTATCTAAAACAGTTTTGTTTTTTTTTTAAGAAAAAAAGTACTAAAACAATTTAACAATTAGTTATATTACATTTCAGGAGCATGTTGAATATAAACAAATTGCAACCATGTTGATATAAACAATTTCAAAACACCGCTAACCATTATAACCAGCTGAAAGGGCAGAAAAAAAAGCTGTCGAAAGGAGCATGTGATGCAGGAGCATACACGAATGCTGATGGCATTCCAGGCGCAGCTGATGGCACTCCAGGCGCAGCAAACCAGAAGAGCAACAAAATGCAGCTAAGGAGCAGCAGCAAGGAGAAGAACGTGGAATCCAACTAGAAGTCAAATTGGAAAATCTTAATTTAGGAAATATCTCGTTTATTGTTTATTTGTTTCCGTTTTTGATTAGAATTCTGTTTTAGCTTTAAGTCTTTTTTTATCAAACACTTGCAGTATTTAAGTCAGCGAAGATTGAACTCGCAGGCACGTTTTGATTAATTAAAAAAATCGATTGAATTTTCAATCAACAAAGAGAGCATCTCTTTTCCGTTGAGTAGAATTTTACAAGTAAGTCTGGGATTTCTTTTGACTCTCACAGCCCGTGGAATAATACTAATTCTACCCGGCTTCAGTTGGTATCAGAGCCATAATTTTTTTTCCCGGGACAATTACTAAGAATTCGTCAATGGCTGGTAGACGTGGTCGTGGGAGACGTGGACAGGTTCCGAATGAGGAAGTCCAAAACCATGATCGAATCATCCAGGAAGAACGCATCGCAGACTTGCAGCGACAAGTCACGGAACTGACACAGCGACTGGCAGCTCAGGATTTAGAGAATGAGATCACTGATCATGACTCCGACTCTACTTTTGATAACCCCTTTCATCATCGACACAACGAAAGGGAGGTACGGGGCAGAGATATGTTCAATGGAAGTCTAGGATTTCGGGTTGAACTACCTGAATTTGCTGGCACCCTGCAAGCAGAAGGATTTATTGACTGGATCGATGAAGTAGAGCGCATCTTCGATTACAAAGAGGTTCCTGAGCAGATTAAAGTCAAGCTGGTGGCCATTAAATTGAAGGGGAGAGCATCTGCATGGTGGGAACAAATGCGCCGTTCACGCCACAGGCAAGGAAAATCAAAAATCACTGATTGGGAAAAGATGAAAAAGAAACTAAAAAGTCACTTCCTGCCGTTTGGATATACCCAAATTTTATTCCAGCGTCTCCATTCCTTGAGGCAGAATGCAAGGACAGTTGATGAATACACAGAGGAGTTTTACCAACTAATTGCAAGGAACGATTTATCTGAGACGGAAGAGCAACTAGTGGCTCGCTACTTGGGGGGGCTGCGACAACCCTTGCAGGATGCACTCAGTCTACACACCTTATGGACTGTATCAGAGGCATTTCAGCGAGCACTTGCTGTAGAAAGACAGCAAAATAGACGAAGCATTAGCTGGAAGGACCCGAACAAGCAAATCATTCGGAACCCGGAGGTACGCCCATCAACACCAGCACCACAGGTCCCTTCTAATCCTACGATTCGCTGTTTTCGTTGTGGGGAGCAAGGACACCGCGCTGCGAATTGCAGGAAACCAGCTAACCAAAAGAACACAAATCTGCTAATAGAAGAAGAAGACTACATAGATGTTGGGGATGAACCAACGTATGATGAGGAAGTAGCAGAAGATGTACTCTATGGAGATGGACACGAAACTTTAGTGGTCAGGAAGAGCCTATTAACTCCCAAATTTGATTCAGGTGACGATTGGCTACGACACAATATTTTCCATACAACATGTACGGTGGCAAACGAGGTTTGCAAACTAATAATTGATAGCGGCAGCTGCGAGAACGTTGTATCCGAAGAGGCCATCCAAAAGCTTAACTTAAGCACCGACCGACACCCTAAGCCATACAAACTCTCATGGCTGAGTAAAGAGAGTGAAGTAACAGTGGACAGACGCTGCCTAGTGTCTTTTTCTATTGGCAAGAAATATTTTGATAATGCTTGGTGTGACGTTGTTTCCATGGACGCCTGTCACGTCCTGCTGGGGCGACCATGGCAGTACGATCGCAATGTCGTTCATGATGGGCGAAGGAACACATACACTCTTAGCATAAAAGGAAAGAAGATTGTCTTGGCACCGCGACGAGATAACCAGCCCCCTATTCCGGTTAGTACTAATACTAATCTGCTCTCTATGTCCCGATTCTTGGTGGAATTAAAACATGAAGGCACAATGGTCTTTGCTCTCATGCCATGTGAAGAAAGTGACACAAAAGTAAGGTCCCAAGTGCCAACGGCAGTGCAGCAACTATTACAAGAATTTGTAGATTTGATGCCCGACGACTTGCCCCAAGGTCTCCCACCATTGCGCGACATACAACATCAGATCGACCTCATTCCAGGAGCAAGCTTGCCAAACAGGCCAGCATACCGTCTTAGTCCAAAGGACGCCGAAGAGCTGCAACGACAAGTAATGGAACTACTACAACGGGGCTTCATCAGGGAGAGTATGAGCCCCTGCGCTGTCCCAGCATTACTCGTACCAAAAAAGGATGGCTCATGGCGTATGTGCGTTGACAGTCGCGCGATCAATAAAATTACAGTTAAGTATCGATTCCCGATCCCTCGTTTGGATGATATGTTAGACCAATTATCTGGATCGCAGGTGTTCTCAAAAATTGATCTCAAAAGCGGATATCACCAAATTCGGATTCGTCCGGGTGACGAATGGAAAACAGCCTTCAAGTCGCAGCACGGGCTATACGAATGGATGGTCATGCCTTTTGGTCTCTCTAACGCCCCAAGCACTTTCATGAGATTTATGCATCAGATATTGCGGCCATTTATGGGCAAATTCGTTGTGGTCTACTTCGACGATATCCTAATTTACAGCCCCACGCCACATGTCCATCTTGCACACCTAAGGGCTGTAATGGAAACCTTACGCGCGGAGCACTTGGTCATTAATCAAAAGAAATGCACATTCTTCACTGAGGCAGTAACATTTTTGGGGTTTGTTGTGTCAACTAAAGGTGTCCACGCAGACCAATCCAAAATCACAGCAATTCTGGAATGGCCCACCCCAAAGACAGTGCATGATGTCCGCAGCTTCCATGGACTAGCTTCCTTCTATCGCCGATTCATCCGTGACTTCAGCACCCTAATTGGTCCCCTCACCGAATGCCTGAAAGGGAAGGAATTCAAATGGACTGAAGCAGCCGAAGCTAGCTTCAATTTGATCAAGCAAAAAATGATGGAAGCACCAGTTTTAGCGCTGCCAGACTTTGAACAAGTCTTTGAAGTCAACTGCGACGCATCAGGAACGGGAATTGGAGGAGTGCTGAGCCAATCTGGGCGCCCCGTTGCCTTTTTTAGTGAGAAATTGACAGGAGCCAAGAGGAATTACTCCACCTATGACCTTGAATTTTATGCTATTATGCAATCTTTGAGACATTGGCGTCATTACCTGCTGCAACAAGAGTTCATCTTGCTAACCGATCATGAGGCCTTGAAGTACATTAATGGGCAACACAAGCTAAATCGCAGACATGCTAAGTGGGTAGCCACACTACAGGAATACACTTTCGCAATCAAGCATCAGGCTGGAAGCTTGAATCGAGTGGCCGATGCTTTGAGCAGGCGATCAGCCCTTCTTACAACTATGCAGACACGGGTGACAGGTTTTGAAACTTTGAAAGACCTGTATCCAGGAGATCCTTCGTTTGGCAAAATATTCCTAGAGGTAACAAATGGGTTTCACGGTGACTTTACTTTGCACAATGGGTGCCTATTTCGGGGACTACAATTGTGCATTCCAGTTTGCTCATTACGACAGCACATTATACGTGAGCTTCACGGAGAGGGGCACTTTGGGCGTGATAAGACCCTCGCCCTCGTCACTGCCGATTTTTATTGGCCTAAAATATCCAGCGATGTTGCACACTACGTTGCGCGGTGTTACATATGTCAACGATCAAAAGGGGTTCTTTCAAATGCAGGTTTATACACTCCCTTGCCAGTACCGGAAGCACCATGGCTTGATGTAAGCATGGATTTCGTGCTAGGATTACCACGCACACAGCGCGCAACTGATTCTATATTAGTCGTGGTTGATCGATTCTCCAAAATGGCACACTTTGTTGCATGCCGAAAAACCATGGACGCTGTCAACATCGCCCACCTCTACTTCAAAGACATCGTCCGCATCCATGGAATACCACGATCTGTCACTTCAGACCGAGACACCAAATTCATTAGCAATTTTTGGAGGAGCTTATGGAGCCGTTTGGGGACAAAACTAAATTTCAGTAGCGCCTATCACCCGCAAACAGATGGTCAGACGGAGGTCGTCAATCGGAGTCTTGGCAACCTGTTAAGATGTTTGGCTGGGCATAAGCCAAAGCAGTGGGATGTGGCGTTACCCCAAGCTGAATTTGCATACAATCGATCCACTAATAGGAGCACTGGAAGGAGTCCCTTTCAAATCGTGTATGGAAGTAACCCACCCGGAGTACTGGACTTAATTCCCATTCCGCGGATAAGTCGCCCCAGTCCAAAGGCAGATGAAATGGCCGAACACCTCAAGGAAATTCACAATCAGGTACGCGCAGCTATACATGAAAGCAACAATCAGTACAAACTAAGGATTGACAACCATCGGCGTAAAGTCCTGTTCGATGAGGGAGATTTTGTCTGGGCTGTCTTAACTCGTGATCGTTTCCCGGTGGGAGAATATAACAAGCTTAAAGACAAGAAGATTGGCCCGTGTGAAATCTTGCAGAAAATTAATGATAATGCCTACCGTTTGCGTCTACCTAGCCACTTGAAGACGTCAGATGTTTTCAACGTGAAACACCTCAGCCCTTGTTTTACTGATACCAGTGGCGTAGCATCGTGGTCGAGCCCTTTTCAACCAGAGGAGACTGATGCAGGAGCATACACGAATGCTGATGGCATTCCAGGCGCAGCTGATGGCACTCCAGGCGCAGCAAACCAGAAGAGCAACAAAATGCAACTAAGGAGCAGCAGCAAGGAGAAGAACGTGGAATCCAACTAGAAGTCAAATTGGAAAATCTTAATTTAGGAAATATCTCGTTTATTGTTTATTTGTTTCCGTTTTTGATTAGAATTCTGTTTTAGCTTTAAGTCTTTTTTTATCAAACACTTGCAGTATTTAAGTCAGCGAAGATTGAACTCGCAGGCACGTTTTGATTAATTAAAAAAATCGATTGAATTTTCAATCAACAAAGAGAGCATCTCTTTTCCGTTGAGTAGAATTTTACAAGTAAGTCTGGGATTTCTTTTGACTCTCACAGCCCGTGGAATAATACTAATTCTACCTGGCTTCAGCATGTCAGGTCAAGCAACTAAGAAAGTCAGAGCATCAAAATGCCTTGTGATTCTAGAAATACCTGATCATCATGGGATTGCTATTCTCCAGTCTATTTCCGATTCCAATTCAAGTGCACAAACCTAACAGCCACTAAATACGTTTAGCTTAACTTTTCGACCTGGCCAGAAATGAAGCAAATACTTGCCCCCTGATAGAAACAGGCAGGCACATAGCAGACAAAGGATATAACAAAATGACTATACATGGCCTACAGACAGACCTTACAAAAATTGAAACTCTCAACTTCAAATGCAATTTCTGATCAGTGGGTACGAAAAAATGGCCCCTAAACACAGCAGCTTAAAAAAATAAAAGAAGAAATATGGACGAAAAACATACCAGGAACAAAATAATAGTTCATTCTAAATCAGATTTCCATGAGATGAATGCAGATTCCCTCTAACACAATCCTACAAACACAACCATCCTCCATTACACATCCAAGCAGCACAGCACCCTCCCGAGGCAACAAAATTATAAAAAAAAAATGCTGGAGCATATTCATGACTAATTTGGCTTCCTCATATTACACCCAGCACGAATCACTTCATCCACCAGTAGCAATTGAGATGCGATCACAGGCCTGGAGAATTACAGCAGCATGATTATAACTAGGTTAGAAGTGTAAATGGTTCAAACCTGAAAGAACTTCATCGGGTTTCTTATAGTTTAATCATTTAGGGGCAGTTTGGCAAAAGTATCTCTTTACATGTACATTTATGCAATACGTAAGCCACAGAGGTGGTAGAGGAGCTGCACCTAGGGAAGAGAGATAGGGAGAAAGAAAAGGACCAACTAAAAAGCTTCAAATTTTTGTGTACCCTGAGTTTAAGAGTTGGCGCTTGACAGAGTAGTTGTCAAAGATGCCCTGCATTTGAGGATCAAGGGTCCCACCAGTTTGGAGGTTTATTCCGACAATGTTATCCCTGCTGTGCTCTCCCTGAATAAACAAGCAAGAAAAGCTTAAATAAAAAAGGAAAAAGAAAAAGATTTGGGCACCACGAGAAGGGCATCAGCAAAAGCTTCAACACCTAGCTGAGCACGCTGTTCCAAATTTGCAAAATACCAGTTTAAAATTAACCAGCGGATAGGAATAATTACTCAAATATAGAAAACAGGCAAGCATTTACCCCTTTAACTGTTTTCTTTACTGCATTGATCAGGTGTTTTCTGGCTGCAAGTTCAAAAGCTCCTGCTCCCTGAAGAAAATAAATGACAGCATTTGAGAGGGAAAGAAATTTCTTCACTGAATCAAGTCATCGACAAATAGTTGCTTATTTGCAGAATTATACGCTAAGAATTACAACAGAAAACTTGCCGATCCTCTATCCCACCTCACCCAATCCCAAGAGGCCAATCTCGACTTTCAAGTCAATTATTTTCACCCTATAATCAAATATATTGATGTCCATAACTCCACCATGCACAAATTTCATTCTGGTTTATTTCATTGAAACCACTCTTGGTCCATAATAATGTTGTTTCCGATTGTGTCCTAGACTGCCGGTACGTAGACAAAAACAGCGTTTTTATGAAGCACACTGCACTTGAGCAGAAATATAACTTGCATATACATGAACCACGTTTTAAATGTACCACAGAACTTCCAAAGCCACCATCAAAGGCTACAAGTACAGCTTTATATAAATCACTATGCAACAATATAATCAAGCATGACTGCACATACAAATCTCATACATTTCTGCGAGCAGAACTTACAAGTACAACAGCTTCATCTTCAATACTACTTTTTATGAAGCACACTGCACTTGAGCAGAAATATAACTTGCATATACATGAACCACGTTTTAAATGTACCACAGAACTTCCAAAGCCACCATCAAAGGCTACAAGTACAGCGTTATATAAATCAGTATGCAACAATATAATCAAGCATGACTGCACATACAAATCTCATACATTTCTGCGAGCAGAACTTACAAGTACAACAGCTTCATCTTCAATAGTATTTTTGACTGCTCTCAAGCCATCACGAACAGCATCCTTTATTTGGCCAATTGTATGGTCATTAGGTCCTGTAACAATAAAAAGTCGAGTGACAATTTGTCCCTGCTAAGTTACAAAATTGCAAGACAATTTTACATTTCATGCTTGAACATAAATGAGTACATCCTTCAACCTGATGGCTAAATGGCCTATGAGAAACAATTAAAACAAACAAGAAAAAATCATCTGATAGCATTTAGAACAAATGAAAATAAAAATTGCAAACATTTGCTGAGGACTTGGATACGCTTCTATACCTTTTATTAAGATAGTGCAAGAATGAGGGTTTTTAACATTTTCAACAAATGTATACTATTCACCAAGGATGTGCTCATAAACCAGTCCAGCCCAACCAAGGCAATCAGGAGTTAAGCTATCAACAGAATGCAAACCCTCTCCTCCACAAGCCAAAACCAGGCGTTCCATATCTGCTCTTTGCTCTTCGAAGGGCAATTATCTACAAAAACATAAGAAACAGATCAGCCCCATTTTAGATAACAACATCAGGACAAGCAGGTAGACTAACCAGATATCAAACTAGCATTAGTCATCTTATATATAATTAGGTACCATGTAGAAAGGAATCTAATTCAGGACAATGCATTTAAAAAGCCAAGTCTTGCTTGTAACCATCCAAAACTGGAGCCACATACGGTGGCAGGTATGGCAGATATTCCAGCCATATTTACAATCTAAACTATAATGAAAAAACATTTCAAGTCTCCATTCCTGCATCCATAATTTCACAAAATCAAGAGAATTACAGTAGTATAAAATGGTTCTTGCACCCTCTTTTCCATGCATGCATGCATGGATGGATGGATGGATGGATGAATGCATGCATGATTGTATGTAAGAACTCCTTTGAATATTGTACCTCCATCAAACTTAAGCCTTCTTGCTTATTTGCTTTTAATAGTTATTTCAGTCAGCATATGGCATGATTTCACAACATTAAAAATAAAACATGAGAGATGGAAGGCTTCCAAAATGTGCAACCAATTGTGATCACAAGCAATCATTATTACATGGTGTTATCTTATTAAAACTTCTCTTTATGATTAAGGGTGCATTTGGTACAAGGTTAAGAAGAGAGGATGTATTGTCACAAAAGCAAATGGTAGAGGCATAACAATGTTTGGTAGGAGCTTCACAAACAAGCTTACATAGACCCAATGGAAATTACATGAAGAAAAAATAAAACAATGTGCTTCATAAGGTGTAAGTAAACAGCAAAAGATAGAAAATGTGGCTTATAAATTTGAAGGGGCAGAAAGATGAACCCAACCACCATCTACCCTAGTTAAAAGCCTTTCTCTTCTTGTCCCAAGGTTTATAATTACACCCTCTTGGAGGGTAGCTAATAATCCCTGAATCATCCCCCCTCTCATAATATTTCCAACAAAAAAAATCGATCATTGCAGTAACATTTAACCCTACTCATGCCATACACGATAAGAGAAAATGGAATGAAAGACAACGCCCAATACTAACGCAAAAACATGATTTGCAGCAAACTGAAGTGAATTTATTGCATCAAGTAGCTAATTATTGCTTGCATTCAATCACTCAGGAAAAGAATATAATTGTTTCCTGACTTACCCCTGCTCGTGCAAGAAGGTCCAGTGATGGGGGATCAATTCCCTTGTGATTAATAACCACAAAATTGTTGTCTGTACCAGAACAAACCTGGAAGAGCAACAGTACAAGCAGCACTTCAGAAACCAACATGTTGGCAGGGACAGTAACATGAACATAAAATGTATTGAACATGTAACTTAACCTTATCTTTTAGTTCAATAATTTTTCTAACTCTTTCATCGACCTGACGCCTTTCAGCTGCAACCATTGCCTCCCTCTGCTCTGCATTTGAGTAGAAAAATCCTGCATTTATTTCACTGTGGAAAAAAAGTTTTAGCTTCCAATGAACTGAAACAGACCACAGCTCTATCTACAGAGTTCCTGATATATCATGTTCACCATCAATTCCAATCAAATTCAAATAGACACGATGAATACCTTTTCTCGTATTCCAAAGAGACATTGCATGTCAGGATAAAACAGTTTTCTGTCCGTCTTTTCATATCAGGATGCCTAGAACCATGATCGAGAACAAGACCTTCAACCTGGAAGACAGAACAAGTAAATCAGGGTCCATTGTTTTTCGAAAAGAAGAGAAGTTATCTGCAAAAGACAAAAAACAGTGTTGTCAAAGGCAGCAGGCGCTAAAAGGCACCAAGCCTGTAAAATGCCTAAGGCACTAGGCCCTTGCCCAAATGAACCAAGGCAATATGCTATAAATTAAAAAATATATATATTATATTATAGATTTCTAAAATATATATCTTTCCAATTACATAACTAGAATATTAAAGAGCAGATATAAAATACCATTGCATGGTCATATAAAGTTATATTTTTCACCTTTAAAACAAAATATGATAATTTAAAGTAGATCAATGGCTTCCTCGGGCTTTCGAATACAGACAAGGCAGACTCACTTATAAGATAAAAAAAATAAAAGAAAGGTATAAAACCCAAACTCTGCCTTTAATCACAACAAATCCAGATCGAGAAAACCAAAGAAAAAAACCATTTCTTTCAAAAGAGTATTTCCATCTTTAGTCAGCTTTATATCTCCAGCACCACCAACAAGCCTAAGAAACACAAAAACACAAAGTAATTAAATCTCAGAAACACAAAACAAATTACAAGAGAAAACAAAAACAGAAGACGAAAAAGAAAGAGAGTTACATCTTGATGGTGCCCTTGGGGCCGAGATTGGATTTGAGAACATCTTGCAAGCCTTTAGCGGCATTGATGTTCATGTGAAGCGCCGCCGATTTGTTGAGAACCTCCGCATTAGGGTTTAATACTCTTAGCGACATTTTTCTCTTTCAGAATAAAACAGAGGGAGAGTATGGAACTGTAGCGATATCAATGCTTTGGCAACTCTGGGGTTTCTATCAACTTAAAGCTGATGCAGCAGTCAAGATCCTTCCAGTCCCTATAATTCATTTGTGATATTGGCGTTCTGAAAGGAGATGGAGAATCAAGATTGAATTCCCAAGATTGATCTTTAGGGAGCTGCTCGACCGTCGCTTCCGGTTGCAAGGGCCTAGGGGGGCTCTGAGCATTACATAGAAACCAATATTTTTGTTTAGATAATTCATTGAAGACAAAGTTTGTGAAGCAAGAAAGAGAGACCCAAATGAAGAAACGAAGAAAGAGAAATAAAAAAAAATGACCTTCATTTTTGTAATTGATGCCAGCGGTGAACATGGTGCTGCCAACTGCTTGGAAAAATCTGGACAAAATAATAAAATGTGAACTGAATTTTACAAGGAAAGATTCTGCAGTGATTATAAGCAGAAGAATGTTAAGTTTCCATTACCATCTTTTAGTCCAATTGATTGCAGAAACTCATTGATGTCCATAGCTCTTGTTTGTGCTTTGACGCATTCCTGATGGTTGTGCAGACACTTTTCCCCTGCAATTGCACTGGTTTGATCTGATTCCTCTGTCAAGACAGCTAGCTTCTTTGCATTGAAACTCTGCTTTTTTGTCTCAGGCTTCCTTGAATTAGAAATGTCCGAAAGTGGTTTTCTGCCAGCAGTTTGCCATTTCCCTGGTGCTTTCGAGATACTTTTCATCTTGCTTGCATCATGTGGAATTCGAGAGGCAACAGCCTTCATTGAATTTGACAAATCACCGAGAGGTGTCCGTCTACTCACTAATGATGCCATTCGTGCTGTAAACGAGTTCAAGGAAATATTGTGAAAAAGCATTGGCACTGATTTATTCCCAAGATAAACCATGTAAAATAAGGAAAGGATGACAGATTTATACCATAATTTCAGTTTCAAAATGTAACTAAGAAAAAAAAGTTATCCCCAGGAGCATAACCCCCCATGAAGCAAGTCAGATCAAACAAGCTAAACTCTAGGACAAATAGTCCCACAACATTTCCTGAAATTCTTAGAATCTCCATAGCTCTACCAAGCATGGTATATGTAAACATACACTAATTGTCAAGAAGATGGACGAATTCATGTAACAAATTCAACAAGAATCTCCATGGCATTGATCGCATATCATGCTTTCGTTATTTTGAATCCTCTATCAAACAGAATGTAGCATGAAATAGGAGATCATGAGATCTGCAAGAGATTTGGAATCACACATGCAAGCGAAAATGAAAATAGATTGTGAAAGCAAGAAACAAGATTTCCCAACTCTAGAGACAAGAACAACCAATCCATTCAGGGAAGGGAATAAAGAAAAAGAACAAAAACTTGTTAAGAGTTTACAAGTAGCAATCTGTCAATATTTGTTAAAACTGATTAGTCTCTATCTATATAAAGATTAATCACAGGAAAACATAATAGAATACAAGACCCATCAACTTAAAAAATTCTTTACATATATTTATGATTCAAATAACAATAGAAAAGTTGTTTGTTCGCCGAGAAAACAGATAAAATTTACTTCTAAGAAAATAAAAAATTAAAATCTCTACTTCACACACAAACAAACAAAAATGATTCATAATGAACAAATTTAGACCGGATTATACAGCCAATATGATAACTTGAACAAATCGAGAATAACTAACACATCAATACCAAGAAAGTATACGTGTAATAGGATAGGGCAAGAAAAAATTAGGGTTTTTCAAAGTAAATACAAGAAAGCAAAATCGATTTCATGAATTTAAAACGCAATCTAAGGTATTAGAAATTGAAATTACATCTGAGAAAGTTGCTTTGAGACTACTGATCGATGATCGGCTTTTGATCTCTGAATTTTATTTTTTTGAGGCGCAGAGAGGGTTTTTTAAGGGAGGTGTGTGAAAAAGGAAGAAGATTGTGAGTGTGAGAGAGAGATGACCGTTGATATTATAGTGAGAGGGAATTACGAAAGCAAATATGACCCGTTGGAAAGACAAGTTTTGGTTTGTGCTGCTTCGCACTAAACGTCAGCGTTTTCAATCGATTAAATTCTTATAAATATGACCCGTTGGAAAGACAAGTTTTGTTTGCAAATATTTTTTTTAATCATGAAATAATGCTACTTTATTAAAGCACAAAAAATGCAAAATACAAATGTTATTTTAAGAACTTGATGGCAATGGAAATTACAGCTTGTTAGTTAAAAAAGAATAAAATAAAACAAAATAATCAACGATGGTGATCAAAGATAAATCTTGTATAATTAATTTAGAAACTCGAAACCCACTAAAATCATTCATGACTCGGTGAACTCCTTTAGAATTGTAAAATTAGTAAACTCGAAACTATTTTACAATCCCACCGTGTGCAAGTTAATCAAATTTTCCCTATTCTTCTTGCTCTATCTCCTCTCCTCTCCTCTGTTGCCCTCATCTACCTTTCCCTTTCGCAAATCGCAACCCAAGCAACAACAGGAGTTCGTCAATCAGTAAGCTCGTTATCGTCGGTCCTTTTGTGCAGGTGGTGCTCTATTGCTCCCTATTTTGAGTCTTCGACAACCAACAACTCAACAAGGTTAATTTTCTAATTCCTTAACTTCTGTAATCTGCATTTCTCCTTCTCTGCAATATGCGCTTGCCATTACCGGTTATGATGTGGATTGAGACTTGAGAGTTATAGTGTCGAATTATCGATTTCCGGCTACCATTTCTTATAGAAGGATAAGGATCTCTAGTAACCACTTCATTATCCTTTCTGGAAATATTTTTTAAAACACTTATAAAATTCCACTTTCCTCTCTGTAACATCTTATCGCAACTCTATTGTTGGTTTGGATAAAGTTTGAACATAGCAAGTTGTAGCATCCATTTGCTTGATACGCGTCGGACTATTGTAAGAATT
Organism: Salix purpurea; assembly: GCA_027405865.1. Classification (NCBI taxonomy): domain Eukaryota; kingdom Viridiplantae; phylum Streptophyta; class Magnoliopsida; order Malpighiales; family Salicaceae; genus Salix; species Salix purpurea. The sequence goes on along the minus strand of CM050330.1, from coordinate 11,377,177 downwards.
TAAGGTGTAAATTAGAAAGTCTTATGAGTAATGTTGCAATTGAAGGGAGGACAAGGAAAGAATCAATGAAAGGAATGAATCCAATTTATAGTCCGTAGTTGGGTCTTCGTGGGCAGGGAATGGCACTCAGCAAGGCCTTAATTTATTTTCTTCTTATATTCTATTTGGATAAAAGTTTATTCCTCAATTTAATGTCGAGTTTTGTGACCTTTTTGGATAGGAAAAGTCTAAAAAAAAGGACATTCGCATATGTAGCATATTACACCCTTGAAATCTAATCTAGAAACCCTTTGTTGTTGACCAGAATGGTCCGATCCCTCTTTGATATGCTTCTTATGCTACCATTTCATGCTTGATTTTAAGAGCTGATGTCATCCTCAACTAAGATCAAAGTTGTTTTACACCATATATTAAGATTACATAATCAAAACGAAAATGTGGGCTATCGGATCACAAAACTCATTAGAAAGTCTTGTATGATTTACTTTTCTTGAAAGGCGACCCTCAACCCCTAGTTTTGCTAGGTTCACACGACTGTTCTGGTCGTTCCCTAGGTAGGAAAAATCAAAATAATTTATCTTATGCAAAGTAATCCTTATGACCCCCCCCCCCCCCCCCCCCAAAAAAAAAAAAAAATCAGCATTCACTAGTCGGAAAAATTTGAGGGTCATTGCCAGCATTCTCTAGCTATATTAATGAGCTTTATCATTGCTTATTTGCTAGAAGTAAGATGCATTCAAACATGTGTGTGTGTGTGTGTGTTAACATTACACAATTCAATCCTCAAAATGAAATTGGAAGCGCGCAAGACTGAGCTGGAAAGCAAAGATTTTGTCACAAGTGAAATAGACGAGCTAAATCCCCTGTCAAATACTATTCACATCGAGAAAAATTCTCCAATTGACGTCAAGGAAAATGTATAGAGTCTGGAGACATAGATATCACTTGAAGGAGGCTTGAATTTAGCAAGATTGTTTTGAGCATTCCTTTTGCTATTATTGCATTAATGATTTGGGTCTAAGTTTTTTTCTGTTCTTTTATTGATGAACTTTTCTTTATCTCTTTTCAGTTTATACTTAATTAAAGAGAACATTGTAATATTTTGAAGAAAGAGTGCTTATTGCCAAACTTAACACTCAACATGGACACATTTATTAGTTCAGGAATTACAGATTTCATGGCATCCAAAAAAACTACCAGTAGCAATAGACTTGATGTGGGATGGGTATTGATAATAATTTAAGAAAAGTTCAATGCAAGTATTGTCAAAAAGTTTTCAATGGAGGCATTTATCTTTTTAAACATTATTTGCTTACACTCGAAAGGATGTTGAGCCATGCCAACAAGTTTATGAAGATGTGAAGAAGATGATTTTGAGTGTTTTGGTGAAAATCAAGAAACATCTGAGAAGAAAAGAAAGGTTTTCAATATATGAGAAGAGACAAAGATACAAAAGAAGGGAATGAAATTACCTCAGTTGACAAAGGAAAGAGAACAACAACTAGAAGTGGAAGTACACAAAAAACCATCAATCAGATGCTAAAAAAAGATCTTAGAGAAGAAGCATGTCGACAAATTGCAAAGTTTTTGTATACAATTTGTAACTTTTTGGTCAATAATCCTAAAAGAACTTTTTTTTTTATCATTTGTAGATACTTCTAATATATCACAGATTGCTGATAAGGTATTTGAGATGTTGGATGCTATTATGGATAGGATTGGGGAGGAAAACATGGTGCAAGTAATTAGTGATAATGCTACGAATTATAAGGAAGCAGGGAAATTATTGATGGGAAAAAGAAAAGGATTGTTTTGGACACCGTGCACTACTCATTGTATTGATTTGATTTTGAAAGATTTTGAGAAGAAACTAGAGGCCCATCAAGTAACTATTGTTAAAGGGAGGAGAAATCATCTCGTACATATATTTAAGAACTATTCTTATTTCCATGCTAAGACACTTTACAAAAGAAAAAGATTTGATCAGACTTGTTGCCACTCCATTTGCTACTACATACTTGACTCTTGGATGTTTGAATGATTGTAAGATACAATTGATGACAATGTTTACTTTCATCCGATGGAGGTCATGTAGGTTTTCAAAAATACAATTGATAAAATAATTATGTTTTGCACATAACTTTTGGCATAATGTCACTTTACGTATCAAGGCAAAATATCCTCTAATTAAAGTTTTTCGATTAGCTGATTCAGATGAGAAACTAGCCATAGGTTTTATATGTAAAGCAATAGATCAAGTAAAAAAGAAAAGATATAAGTGAATCTTTGTTCTTTAAAAAAGGTGTCATTTCTAATTATTTATTTAATAGAATGAGTTGATGCATAATGGTTATTTCACTTTTATATTATGTAATTTAATGTTGATGTTACCATTCTTATTTTTATCATGTTTTGTAGTTATAAACCTATAAAGGATTTTATTTATGCAAAATGAGAACTTCAACTTCACAGACTTTTACATGCACCAACTTATTATTTGAATCATCATTATTATTATAATCCTAATTTAAAGTTAATGCCAACATTAAAATTGAATTATATCAATGCTTAGAAAAGATGTCTGATGCAAATGAAAGGTGTAAAATTGATTTACAACTTGATTCATTCAAGGATGCAAATGGGTTGTTTGGTATTGAGGCTACCAAAATTGCAAGGGGTAAACAAATCTCTAGCTAAATGGTGAGATTTTAATGGGGATGAATATCGAGAGCTACAAAAGTTTGCAATTCGAGTTCTAAGCATGACTTGTATTTAATCTGGATGTGAGCATAGCTACAGTGAATTTGAGATGGTAATTTTTTTTTCAAAAAAGAAATTTAATGTTTTGATATTTGATAAGAATCAACTTGATTCATTTAATGTTTTGATGTGTTATCAATTTTAATTATTTTCATAGGTTCATACGAAATAAAAAAATGGCCTTCAACAAAAAAAATGAAAGATTTGATATGTGTAATGTGTAATTTGAAATTGAATGACAACCAAGACCCCGTTTATTTGCTGGAAAGTGGTTTCCTTTTGGAAAGTGAATTCCGGGAAAAGTGAATTCCTGGAAAGTGAATTCCGATGTTTGGTAGTGTTAATATATATTTTTTTTCAATTTTAAAAGCTTAAAATAAGTTTTTTTTTTCATATGAAGAAAGCCAAATTAGTTTATGTTAAGAGTTATATATTTGGGTTTTTTTTTGTATGAAGTATTTTTTAAAAGATAAATAGATACAAAAATATTTTGATGGGTATTTTGGATAAATATTTTTTTTATGGGTAAAGGCAATTATCCCTTTAATATCTATCAAATAAACATCAAGTAATAAATATTTATACGTAACATCAAACATAGTCATGCATAAATATTACGTTTCGATGTCATATACATACATATTAGTTCAAATTACAAACATAAATATGCTAGACCGAATTAAACAAGTAAACATACTTGTCAAATAACAAACATAGTCTGAACCCAAATTTATATTAAGAATACAGACTAAGAAAAAAACATAAAAATGTACACTAAAACTTGTAATTTATATTAAGAATCGACTTTACAAGATATTCTAAATTTTCTGTCAAAATCCAAGAAAACTATAGAGGTGTTATCTTTTATTCGCAATGTTTTAGCCTCGGTCAACAAAATATTTGCAACCTTCTCGGTTGCATCATCTCCATCTGCAAAATCTCTCTCCTTTGCCTGTATAGATAAAAAAAAATGCAAAATGTCATTATAGCATAAAAAAATCCACAAACTCACATGTAACATGTCATGTTAGTATGAGAAGATGGAAGCAAGTGCATCAACATAAAGGACCTGAGGTGCTTCATAGATCCAAGCTATCTTTGAACAGAACACCATGGTAATGATCCTTCGAAAATCCACAAAATGCTCATGCTCTAACAACTATGTAAATATGAATGTGTTTGAAGTACTAGCTGAATTCTACATCTGCTCTCCTGCACCAGGTAATGAACCAAGATACAGCAAGAGGAGCAATGGTGAGTGTCTAGACATAAACTATACTGCTAGTCTGCAATATGATCCCAAAACATCATGTATCATAAAATAGTATTTGTGATGCATAGATTGCCACTGTTACAGAGTATCTGCGGTTTGAGACCAGAAATGACAAAAAGCAATTAAGAATAATCCTAACGATGAATCATCAAAAAAATTTATTTTGCAACAAGGATCAATCAAAAACTTTCTTCTTGCAAATCAGAGCGCCAATTTCAGGTGGTGTGCAGATTCACATCACAAACGAGCTCCAAGCTCGGATATATCTTTGCATTATTATGTAAGCTTTAATCATGACAAATCATCTCAAGCTAGCCAATTTTGTTTTGATTCACTTTGTATTGATGGATGAAAAACCAAAGGTAAATTCAACTCAATACTTTATATCGTATTTTCAAGTAACACTACTGACTAAAAAAAACAGATGGTTAATGAAATAAAATACAAACCTATTAAGTAAATTTCCAAGGACATCAACGGCAACATTGTTACCCATATCAACCGCATAGCTCAAGCAAATCCAAAAAACAATTAAAAGTTCCACTACCAACCAAAACAAGAGGTGGCTTCCTATTTTTGCTTAATAATTTGCTTTCACTTGATTGTTAGCAAACACTTGTCCGGTTAGAGTTCTAAGGTAATTTCTTACTCTGTGCTCGAGAGGGAAAAGCAGTCATGGCTCAGACTTGAGAAGCTCTTCAACAGAATTTCTATACTTGCCAATTAGCTCCCTGATATTGAGATATAAATTAATTTCATGTATGAAGCAAGTAAAACACAAAAGCAAAGAAATGCTCTTTAGAAAATATTTACCTCCTTTGATTTAGCAACTGTTCACTTTCCTCCAGCTTACGCTTTTGTCCCTCAACTGTCTGCACAAAATAAAAAATGTTTACAAAATCAAAACATTGGAACTTTGATGGACAACTAGGCTTAATATAATAAACATCCTAAACTGGCAAATTTCATGGGAATTTGCTAATATAAATACATCATGAATCACGCCAATGATAATGCGAGCCAATGCTCTAAATTTTCCATATTTCTTCTATCATCTCAACTCTAAATCATTGCATTTGTTCCACATTGTAAAGAAAACCAAACGCGATGTAAGCAAATAGACACAACAATATCTCCACAATGAAAACAGAACAGTATAAAAACGTGAATAATATATAAACCATCAGAAATCTAGAGAAAATAGACCCAAAACAATATATATATATTAAAAAAGATTAATGCTTTAGAATAGATAATTACCATAGCTTTAGCGTTAATTGAGCTTGAAATGGAATTCAACAGGTGCTGACACTTGTCAAATTGAGTGTTCAATTCATTCAATAGGGCTCTCAGAAGATTAACGATGCAGAGGGAGGCGAGAGGCGAGAGACGAGAGACGAGAGCTTTGCTGGGTTTCAGGGACTGAGGGAGGCGAGAGACGAGAGGACACAGAGGGAAAGAGGCGAGAGACGAGAGCTTTGCTGGGTTTCAGGGACTGAGGGAGGCGAGAGGTTAGAGGCGAGAGGCGAGAGACTAGAGGACACAGAGGGACAGACGCGAGAGACGAGAGCTTAGCTGGGTTTCAGCGACTGAGGGAGGCGAGAGGTTATAGGCTAGAGACGAGAGGACACAGAGGGAAAGAGGCGAGAGGAGGAGAGCTTTGCTGGGTTACGCTTCTGGTAAAGAGAAATGAGGGAAAGAGGGGAAAGTTATGGACAGGAAAACACTTTCCTACGGGTTAAGTGTTTTTTTATGTTAGACCGGAAAGTTGAGGAAAATACTTTCCTTTGACTAACTTTCTCAAGTGTTGCCAAACTGGAAAATAAGGAAACTAAATTCCTGAAATTCAATTTCCTTGAAATAAACGGGGCCCAAGTCAAAAGGCAAATTAATGATTTTGGTGAAGTTTTAGATGTTCTCTCAATTTGATGATGATTAGATAACTGAGGGAGAGGAACATAATGGTACATCGAACATTGATTTACTTGGTATTATTGATAGTGCAACACGAAGAAAAAATAGAAAGAAAAAAATGAAAGTGATATTGATGTTGAAATGGAGACTTATGGTATTGAAGATGATTTTGAGATTCAGAATGATATTGATCCATATAATTTAAGAAGTTTGGAATTAAATATTGTTGATAATATTAACGCTGGGGTTGGAGCTAGTAGTAGCAATAATATTGCTAGCAGTAATAATAATATTACTTATGAATTAAATATTGCTAATACTAGCTCCAACCCCATCATTAATATTCACAACATCAGTGTTAGTATTAGTAGTAATAGTAATGATTTTTTCGATAGTAATAATTTTGATGAATATCTTAGAAACAACAAAGATAAAAGGCAATAAGTCTAATTTTAGTTTACATAGCACATCAATAGAGTGTTTGTTTTAAATTTGTTAGATTTTAACTAATAAAATTCCATGGACATAATTATTTAATGTATTTTTAAGTTATTTTAAATCATGTATGAATCTTAACTAATAAAATTCTACGAACATAATTGTATTGTATTGTATTTTTTAGATTATTTAAGGTGTTTGGTTTTTTTTCTACTGTTTGAATTTTACGATTCAACAATTCAATTTAACAATTCGTTATATTACATTTCCATGTCTTGTAAAAAAAAAACAATTTTGACAACCTTGACCCTTACCATTATTATATCAACACATGAGTCAACAACTTTAACTCAGGTTCACTTCTTTTTAACGTTTTTATCTAAAACAGTTTCGTTGTTTTTTTAAGAAAAAAAAAACTAAAACAATTGAACAATTAGTTATATTACATTTCCATGTCTTGTCAAAAAAATAATTTTGACAACCTTGACCCTTACCATTATTATATCAACTCATAAGTCAACAACTTTAACCCAGGTTCACTTCTTTCTAACGTTTTTATATAAAACAGTTTCGTTTTTTTTAAGAAAAAAATACTAAAACAATTTAACAATTTGACCCTTACCGTTATTATATCAACTCATGAGTTAACAACTTTAACCCAGGTTCATTTCTTTTTAACATTTTTATCTAAAAGAGTTTCGTTTTTTTTTTAAAGAAAAAAAAATACTAAAACAATTGAACAATTTATTATATTACATTTCCATGTCTTGTCAAAAAAACAATTTTGACAACCTTGACCCTTATCATTATTATATTAACTCATGAGTCAACAACTTTAACCCAGGTTCACTTCTTTTTAACGTTTTTATCTAAAACAGTTTCGTTGTTTTTTTAAGAAAAAAAAAAACTAAAACAATGATATTTTGAATCTTTTTAATAAAATTTACCAGGACTCAGCTGAATGGGTTTTTAATGAGCATTTCAAAGAGAATAAACCAAATTATAACCAGTTGAAAGGGCAGGAAAAAAAAAGCTGTCGAAAGGAGCATGTCACGTCAAGCAACTAAGAAAGTCTGTGACCCCCAAGAACATCAAAATGCCTTGTGATTCTAGAAATACCTGATCATCATGGGATTGCTATTCTCCAGTCTATTTCCGATTCCAATTCAAGTGCACAAACCTAACAGCCACTAAATACGTTTAGCTTAACTTTTCGACCTGGCCAGAAATGAAGCAAATACTTGCCCCCTGATAGAAACAGGCAGGCACATGCAATTTCTGATCAGTGGGTACGAAAAAATGGCCCCTAAACACAGCAGCTTAAAAAAAAAAAAAAGAAATATGGACGAAAAACATACCAGGAACAAAATAATAGTTCATTCTAAATCAGATTTCCATGAGATGAATGCAGATTCCCTCTAACACAATCCTACAAACACAACCATCCTCCATTACACATCCAAGCAGCACAGCACCCTCCCGAGGCAACAAAATTATAAATAAAAAATGCTGGAGCATATTCATGACTAATTTGGCTTCCTCATATTACGCCCAGCAGGAATCACTTCATCCACCAGTAGCAATTGAGATGCGATCACAGGCCTGGAGAATTACAGCAGCATGATTATAACTATGTTAGAAGTGTAAAAAGTTCAAACCTGAAAGAACTTCATCGGGTTTCTTATAGTTTAATCATTTAGGGGAAGTTTGGCAAAACTATCTCTTTACATGTACATTTATGCAATACGTAAGCCACAGAGGTGGTAGAGGAGCTGCACCTAGGGAAGAGAGATAGGGAGAAAGAAAAGGACCAACTCAAAAGCTAGAAATTTTTGTGTACCCTGAGTTTAAGACTTGGCGCTTGACAGAGTAGTTGTCAAAGATGCCCTCCATTTGAGGATCAAGGGTCCCACCAGTTTGGAGGTTTATTCCGACAATGTTATCCCTGCTGTGCTCTCCCTGAATAAACAAGCAAGAAAAGCTTAAATAAACAAAGAAAAAGAAAAAGATTTGGGCAAAGTGATAGTTACCGTGAGAGTAACAATCTCATCTTGAGTGTCTAGCCCAGAATTCTCAGCCAAAGTTTTGGGCACCACGAGAAGGGCATCAGCAAAAGCTTCAACACCTAGCTGAGCACGCTGATCCAAATTTGCAAAATACCAGTTTAAAATTAACCAGCGGATAGGAATAGTTGCTCAAATATAGAAAACAGGCAAGCATTTACCCCTTTAACTGTTTTCTTTACTGCATTGATCAGGTGTTTTCTGGCTGCAAGTTCAAAAGCTCCTGCTCCCTGAAGAAAATAAATGACAGCATTTGAGAGGGAAAGAAATTTCTTCACTGAATCAAGTCATCGACAAATAGTTGCTTATTTGCAGAATTATACGCTAAGAATTACAACAGAAAACTTGCCGATCCTCTATCCCACCTCACCCAATCCCAAGAGGCCAATCTCGACTTTCAAGTCAATTATTTTCACCCTATAATCAAATATATTGATGTCCATAACTCCACCATGCACAAATTTCATTCTGGTTTATTTGATTGAAACCACTCTTGCTCCATAATAATGTTGTTTCCGATTGTGTCCTAGACTGCCGGTACGTAGACAAAACAGCTTTTTTATGAAGCACACTGCACTTGAGCAGAAATATAACTTGCATATACATGAACCATGTTTTAAATGTACCACAGAACTTCCAAAGCCACCATCAAAGGCTACAAGTACAGCTTTATATAACTCAATATGCAACAATATAATCAAGCATGACTGCACATACAAATCTCATACATTTCTGCGAGCAGAACTTACAAGCACAACAGCTTCATCTTCAATAGTATTTTTGACTGCTCTCAAGCCATCACGAACAGCATCCTTTATTTGGGCAATTGTATGGTCATTAGGTCCTGTAACAATAAACAAAAGTCGAGTGACAATTTGTCCCTGCTAAGTTACAAAATTGCAAGACAATTATACATTTCATGCTGGAACATAAATGAGTACATCTTTCAACCTGATGCCTAAATGGCCTAAGAGGAGCAATTAAAACAAACAAGAAAAAATCATCTGATAGCATTTAGAACAAATGAAAATAAAAATTGCAAACATTTGCTGAGGACTTGGATACGCTTCTATACCTTTTATTAAGATAGTGCAAGAATGAGGGTTTTTAACATTTTCAACAAATGTATACTTCTCTTCACCAAGGACGTGCTCATAAACCAGTCCAGCCCAACCAAGGCAATCAGGAGTTAAGCTATCAACAGAATTCAAACCCTCTCCTCCACAAGCCAAAACCAGACGTTCCTTATTTCTTCTCTTTGCTCTTCAAAGGGCAATTATCTGCAAAACATAAGAAAGCAGATCAGCCCCATTTTAGATAACAACATCAGGACAAGCAGGTAGACTAACCAGATATCAAACTAGCATTAGTCATCTTATATATCATTAGGTACCATGTAGAAAGGAATCTAATTCAGGACAATGCATTTAAAAAGCCAAGTCTTGCTTGTATCCATCCAAAACTGGAGCCACATACGGTGGCAGGTATGGCAGATATTCCAGCCATATTTACAATCTAAACTATAATGAAAAAACATTTCAAGTCTCCATTCCTGCATCCATAATTTCACAAAATCAAGAGAATTACAGTAGTATGAAATGGTTCTTGCACCCTCTTTTCCATGCATGCATGCATGGATGGATGGATGGATGCATGGATGGATGGATGGATGGATGCATGTATGTATGTAAGAACTCCTTTGAATATTGTACCTCCATCAAACGTAAGCCTTCTTGCTTATTTGCTTTCAATAATTATTTCAGTCAATATATGGCATGATTTCACAACATTAAAAATAAAACATGAGAGATGGGAGGCCTCCAAAATGTGCAACCAATTGTGATCACAAGCAATCATTATAACATGGTGTTATCTTATTAAAACTTCTCTTTATGATTAAGGGTGCATTTGGTACAAGGTTAAGAAAAGAGGATGTATTGTCACAAAAGCAAATGGTAAAGGCATAACAATGTTTGGTAGGAGCTTCACAAACAAGCTTACATAGACCCAATAGAAATTACATGAAGAAAAAAATAAAACAATGTGCTTCATAAAGTGTAAGTAAACAGTAAAAGATAGAAAATGTGGCTTATAAATTTGAAGAAGGCAGAAAGATGAACCCAACCACATTCCACCCTAGTTAAAAGCCTTTCCCTTCTTGTCCCAAGGTTTACAATTACACCCTCTTGGAGGGTAGCTAATAATCCCTGAATCATCCCCCCTCTCATAATATTTCCAACAAACAAAATCGATCACTGAAGTAACATTTATTCCCTACTCATGCCATACACGATAAGAGAAAATGGAATGAAAGACAAAACACCCAATACTAACACATAAACATGATTTGCAGCAAACTGAAGTGAATTTATTGCATCAAGTAGCTAATTATTATTTGCATTCAATCACTCAGGAAAAGAATATAATTGTTTCGTGACTTACCCCTGCTCGTGCAAGAAGGTCCAGTGATGGGGGATCAATTCCCTTTTGATTAATAACCACAAAATTGTTGTCTGTACCAGAACAAACCTGGAAGAGCAACAGTACAAGCAGCACTTCAGAAACCAACATTTTGGCAGGGACAGTAACATGAACATAAAATGTATTGAACATGTAACCTAACCTTATCTTTTAGTTCAATAATTTTTCTTACTCTTTCATCGACCTGACGCCTTTCAGCTGCAACCATTGCCTCCCTCTGCTCTGCATTTGAGTAGAAAAATCCTGCATTTATTTCATTGTGGAAAAAAAGTATTAGCTTCCAATGAACTGAAACAGACCACAGCACTATCTACAGAGTTCCTGATATATCATGTTCAACATCAATTCCAATCAAATTCAAATAGACACGATGAATACCTTTTCTCGTATTCCAAAGAGACATTGCATGTCAGGATAAAACAGTTTTCTGCCCGTCTTTTCATATCAGGATGCCTAGAACCATGATCAAGAACAATACCTTCAACCTGGAAGACAGAACAAGTAAATCAGGGTCCATTGTTTTTCGAAAAGAAGAGAAGTTATCTGCAAACGACAAAAAACAGTGTTGTCAAAGGCAGCAGGTGCTAAAAGGCACCAAAAGCCTATAAAATGCCGAAGGCACTAGGCGCTTGCCCAAATGAACCAAGGCAATATGCTATAAATTAAAAAATATATATATTATATTATAGATTTCTAAAATATATATCTTTCCAATTACATCATTAGAATATTAAAGAGAAGATATAAAATACCATTGCATGGTCATATAAAGTAATATTTTTCACCTTAAAACAAAATATGATAATTTAAAGTAGTATGTAGCCAAATAGATTGAAAGGCAAACCAAATATCACCATCATTATTCATTAATCTTCAAAAACATCTTCATCCAGGCTATCCTCTCCTTGATGTCCATAGCTCTTGTTTGTGCTTTGACGCATTCCTGATGATTGTGCAGACACTTTTCCCCTGCAATTGCACTGGTTTGATCTGATTCCTCTGTCAAGACAGCTAGCTTCTTTGCATTGAAACTCTGCTTTTTTGTCTCAGGCTTCCTTGAATTAGAAATGTCCGAAAGTGGTTTTCTGCCAGCAGTTTGCCATTTCCCTGGTGCTTTCGAGATACTTTTCATCTTGCTTGTATCATGTGGAATTCGAGAGGCAACAGCCTTCATTGAATTTGACAAATCACCGAGAGGTGTCCGTCTACTCACTAATGATGCCATTCGTGCTGTAAACGAGTTCAAGGAAATATTCTGAAGAAGCATTGGCACTGATTTATTCCCAAGATAAACCATGTAAAATAAGGAAAGGATGACAGATTTATACCATAATTTCAGTTTCAAAATGTAACTAAGAAAAAAAAGTTATCCCCAGGAGCACAACCCCCCATGAAGCAAGTCAGATCAAACAAGCTAAACTCTAGGACAAATACTCCCACAACATTTCCTGAAATTCTTAGAATCTCCATAGCTCTACCAAGCATGGTATATGTAAACATACACTAATTGTCAAGAAGATGGACGAATTCATGTAACAAATTCAACAAGAATCTCCATGGCATTGATCGCATATCATACTTTCGTTATTTTGAATCCTCTATCAAACAGAATGTAGCATGAAATAGGAGATCATGCGATCTGCAAGAGATTTGGAATCACACATGCAAGCGAAAATGAAAATAGATTGTGAAAGCAAGAAACAAGATTTCCCAAATCTAAAGACAAGAACAGGCAATCCATTCAGGGAAGGGAATAAAGAAAAAGAACAAAAACTTGTTAAGAGTTTACAAGTAGCAATCTGTCAAATATTTGTTAAGACTTATTAGTCTCTATCTATATAAAGATTAATCACAGGAAAACATAATAGAATACAAGACCCATCAACTTAAAAAATTCTTCACATATATTTATGATTCAAATAACAATAGAAAAGTTGTTTGTTCGCCGAGAAAACAGATAAAATTTACTTCTAAGAAAATAAAAAATTAAAATCTCTACTTCACACACAAACAAAAAAAAAATCACAGTAAAACATAATAGAATACAAGACCCATCAACTTAAAAAATTCTTTACATATATTTATGATTCAAATAACAATAGAAAAGTTGTTTGTTCGCCGAGAAAAGAAAACAGATAAAATTTACTTCTAAGAAAACAAAAAACTTAAAATCTCTACTTCACACACAAACAAACAAAAATGATTCATGATGAACAAATTTAGACCGGATTATACAGCCAATATGATAACTTGAACAAATCGAGAATAACTATCACATCAATACCAAGAAAGTATACGTGTAATAGGATAGGTTAAGAAAAAATTAGGGGTTTTCAAAGTAAATACAAGAAAACAAAATCGATTTCATGAATTTAAAACGCAATCTAAGGTATTAGAAAGTGAAATTACATCTGAGAAGTTGCGTTGAGACTACTGATCGATGATCGGCTTTTGATCTCTGAATTTTATTTTTTTTGAGGCGCAGAGAGGTTTTTTTAAGGGAGGTGTGTGAAAAGGGAAGAAGATTGTGAGTGTGAGAGAGAGATGACCGTTGCTATTATAGTGAGAGGGAATTTCGTAAGCAAATATGACCCGTTGGAAAGACAAGTTTTGGTTTGTGCTGCTTCGCACTAAACGTCAGCGTTTTCAATCGATTAAATTAAAGTAACCGTAAGTCTTTTGTTTGCAAATATTTTTTTTAATCATGAAATAATGCTACTTTATTAAAGCACAAAAAATGCAAAATACAAATGTTATTTTAAGAACTTGATGGCTATGGAAATTACAGCTTGTTAGTTAAAAAAGAATAAAATAAAACAAAATAATCAATGATGGTGATAAAAGATAAATCTTGTATAATTAATTCAGAAACTCGAAACCCACTAAAATCATTCATGACTCGGTGAACTCGTTTAGAATTGTAAAATTAGTAAACTCGAAATGATTTTACGATCCCACCGTGTGCAAGTTAATCAAATTTTCCCTATTCTTCTTGCTCTATCTCCTCTCCTCTCTTGCCCTCATCTACCTTTCTCTTTTGCAAATCGCAACCCAAGCAACAACAGGAGTTCGTCAATCATCATCTCTCATCTGTAAGCTCGCCATCGTCGGTCCTTTGGTGCAGGTGGTGCTCAATTGCTCTCTATTTTGAGTCTTCGACAACCAACAACTCAGCAAGGTTAATTTTCTAATTCCTTAACTTCTGTAATCTGCATTTCTCCTTCTCTGTAATATGCGCTTGCCATTACCGGTTATCGATTTTCAGCTGCCATTCCTTATAGAAGGATAAGGATCTCCAGTTAGAACATATTCCTCCTTTAGGTTCAAGGGCTTAAAATAAAAGAAAAAAAAACAGCTAGGGAAGCTTTTACCTACTTTGCTATATGTTAATCCAATCTCTCCAACACGTCTCTAGCTGCCTCCACGTTTCTGAGGGAAAATCCATATTGTCCGTAGTTGGGTCTTCGTGGGCAGGGAATGGCACTCAGCAAGGCCATATTCCCCCCTTGAAATCTAATCTAGAAACCCTTTGTTGTTGACTAGAATGCTCCGATCCCTCTTTGATATGCTTCTTATGCTACCATTTCATGCTTGATTTTAAGAGCTGATGTCATCCTCAACTAAGATCAAAGTTGTTTTACACCATATATTAATTAAATAATCAAAATGAAAATGTGGGCTATCGGATCACAAAACTCATTAGAAAGTCTTGTGTGATTTACTTTTTTTGAAAGGCGACTCTCAACCCCCAGTTTTGCTAGGTTCACACGACTGTTCTGGTCGTTCCCTGGGTAGGAAAAATCAAAATAATTTATCTTATGCAAAGTAATTCAAATCAGCATTCACTAGTCAGGAAAATTTGAGGGTCATTGCCAGCATTCTCTTGCTATATTAATTAGCTTTATCATTGCTTATTTGCTAGAAGTAAGATGCATTCAAACATGTGTGTGTGTGTGTGTGTGTGTGTTAACATTACACAATTGAATCCTCAAAATGAAATTGGAAGCGCGCAAGACTGAGTTGGAAAGCTAAGATTTTGTCACAAGTGAAATAGACGAGCTAAATCCCCTGTCAAATACTATTCACATCGAGAAAAATTCTCCAATTGACGTCAAGGAACATGTATAGAGTCTGGAGACATAGATGTCACTTGAAGGAGGCTTGAATTTAGCAAGATTGTTTTGAGCATTCCTTTTGCTATTATTGCATTAATGATTTGGGTCTAAGTTTTTTTCTGTTCTTTTATTGATGAACTTTTCTTTATCTCTTTTCAGTTTATACTTCATTGAAGAGAACATTTTAATATTTTGAAGAAAGAGTGCTTCATGCCAAACTTAACACTCAACATGGACACATTTATTATTTCAAGGAATTGCAGATTTCATGGCATACAAAAAAACTACCAGTAGCAACAGACTTGATGTGGGATGGTAGCATGGTATAGGTATTGATAATAATTTAAGAAAAGTTCAATGCAAGTATTGTCAACAAGTTTTCAGTGGAGGCATTTATCTTTTTAAACATTATTTAGCCTGCACTCGAAAGGATGTTGAGCCATGCCAACAAGTATATGAAGATGTGAAGAAGATGATTTTGAGTGTTTTGGTGAAAATCAAGAAGCATCTGAGAAGAAAAGAAAGGTTTTTCAATATATGAGAAGAGACGGAGATACAAAAGAAGGGAATGGAATTACCTCAGTTGACAAAGAAAAGAGAATAACAACTAGAAGTGGAAGTACACAATCAGATGCTAAAAAAGATCTTAAAGAAGAAGCATGTCAGCAAATTGCAAGGTTTTTCTACACTAGTGCGATTTCATTTAATTGTGTGAAAAACCCTGAGTTTGTTAAAGCACTTGAATTGGTTGCAAAGCATGGGCAAGGTTTTAAGCCTCCATCTTACCATGATAATAAAGAGAAGTATTTGAAGCAAGAATTAGATCACACAATGAATTTACTTAAGGAGTACACGCTTGATAAGGTATTTGAGATGTTGGATATTATTATGGATAGGATTGGGGAGGAAAACATGGTGCAAGTAATCAGTGATAATGCTACGAATTATAAGGAAACAGGGAAATTATTGGTGGGAAAAAGAAAAGGATTGTTTTGGACACCATGCACTGTTCATTGTATTGATTTGATATTGAAAGATTTTGAGAGGAAACTAGAGGTCCATCAAGTAACTATTGTTAAGGGGAGGAGAAATCACCTCGTACATATATTTAAGAACTATTCTTATTTCAATGCTAAGACACTTTAAAAAGGAAAAGATTTGATCAGACTTGTTGCCACTCGATTTGCTACTACATACTTGACTCTTGGATGTTTGAATGATTGTTAGATACAATTGATGACAATGTTTACTTTCATCCAATGTAGGTCATGTAGGTTTTCAAAAATACAATTGATAAAATAGTTATGTTTTGGACATAAACTTTTGGCATAATGTCACTTTATGTATGAAGGCAACATATCCTCTAATTAAAGTTCTTCGATTAGTTGATTCAGATGAGAAACCAGCCATAGGTTTTATATATAAAGCAAAAGATCAAGTGAATCTTTGTTCTTTGAAAAAAATGTGTCATTTCTAATTATTTATTTAATAGAATGAGTTGATGCATAATGGTTATTTCACTTTTATATTATGTAATTTAATGTTGATGTTAACATTCTTATTTTTATCATGTTTTATAGTTATATACCTATAAAAGATTTTATTGATGCAAGATGAGAACTTCAACTTCACAGACTTTTACATGCACCAACTTATTATTTGAATCATCATTATCATTATAATCTTAATTGAAAGTTAATGTCAACATTAAAATTGGATTATATCAATGCTTAGAAAAGATGTCTGACGCAAATGAAAGGTGTAAAATTGATTTACAACTTGATTCATTCAAGGATACAAATGGGTTGTTTGGTATTGAGGCTACGAAAAATAACAGGGGATAAACAAAAGTCTAGCTAAATGGTGTGATTTTAATGGGGATGAATATCGAAAGCTACAAAAGTTTGCATTTCGAGTTCTAATCTTGACTTGTATTTAATCTGGATGTGAGCGTAACTGCAGTGCATTTGAGATGATAATATTTTTTCAAAAAAGAAATATAATGTTTTGATATTTGATAAGAATCTTATATGTTATCAATTTTAACTGTTTTCATAGGTTCATATGAAAAAAAGAAATCGCCTTCAACAAAAAAAAAATGAAAGATTTGATATTTGTAATGTGTAATTTGAAATTAAATGATAACCAAGTTTTAGATGATCTCTCAATTTGATGATGATTGGATAACCGAGGGAGAGGAACATAATGGTTCATCAAACATTGATTTACTTGGTATTACTTACTGATAGTACAACACGAAGAAAAAATAGAAAAAAAAATGAAAGTGATAATGAAAATTTTAATGATGTTGATAATATTAATGTTAGGGTTGGAGCTAGTAGTAGCAATAATATTCACAACATTAGTGTTAGTATCAGTAGTAGTAGTAGTAATAATCCTTTCGATAATAATAATTTTGATAAATATCTTAGAAACAACAAAGATAAAAGGCAATAAACTTGATTTTAGTTTACATGGCACACCAGTAGAGTGTTTGATTTTTTTCTACGGTTTTATTATGATTTTTTTTACCAAAATATTATACTTATAATTTTACGATTCAACAATTCAATTTAACAATTCGTTATATTACATTTCCATATCTTGTCAAAAAAACAATTTTGACAACCTTGACCCTTACCATTATTATATCAACTCATGAGTCAACAACTTTAATTCAGGTTCACTTCTTTTTAACATTTTTATCTAAAAGAGTTTCGTTTTTTTTTTTTAAGAAAAAAATACTAAAACAATTTAACAATTAGTTATATTACATTTCCATGTCTTGTAAAAAAAAAAAAAAACAATTTTGACAACCTTGACCCTTACCATTATTATATCAACTCATGAGTCAACAACTTTAACCCAGGTTCACTTCTTTTTAACGTTTTTATCTAAAAGAGTTTTGTTTTTTTTTAAGAAAAAAAGTACTAAAACAATTTAACAATTAGTTATATTACATTTCAGGAGCATGTTGAATATAAACAAATTGCAACCATGTTGATATAAACAATTTCAAAACACCGCTAACCATTATAACCAGCTGAAAGGGCAGAAAAAAAAGCTGTCGAAAGGAGCATGTCAGGTCAAGCAACTAAGAAAGTCAGAGCATCAAAATGCCTTGTGATTCTAGAAATACCTGATCATCATGGGATTGCTATTCTCCAGTCTATTTCCGATTCCAATTCAAGTGCACAAACCTAACAGCCACTAAATACGTTTAGCTTAACTTTTCGACCTGGCCAGAAATGAAGCAAATACTTGCCCCCTGATAGAAACAGGCAGGCACATAGCAGACAAAGGATATAACAAAATGACTATAACAAAATGACCTTACAAAAATTGAAACTCTCAACTTCAAATGCAATTTCTGATCAGTGGGTACGAAAAAATGGCCCCTAAACACAGCAGCTTAAAAAAAAAAGGAAGAAATATGGACGAAAAACATACCAGGAACAAAATAATAGTTCATTCTAAATCAGATTTCCATGAGATGAATGCAGATTCCCTCTAACACAATCCTACAAACACAACCATCCTCCATTACACATCCAAGCAGCACAGCACCCTCCCGAGGCAACAAAATTATAAAAAAAAAATGCTGGAGCATATTCATGACTAATTTGGCTTCCTCATATTACGCCCAGCACGAATCACTTCATCCACCAGTAGCAATTGAGATGCGATCACAGGCCTGGAGAATTACAGCAGCATGATTATAACTAGGTTAGAAGTGTAAATGGTTCAAACCTGAAAGAACTTCATCGGGTTTCTTATAGTTTAATCATTTAGGGGAAGTTTGGCAAAACTATCTCTTTACATGTACATTTATGCAATACGTAAGCCACAGAGGTGGTAGAGGAGCTGCACCTAGGGAAGAGAGATAGGGAGAAAGAAAAGGACCAACTAAAAAGCTACAAATTTTTGTGTACCCTGAGTTTAAGACTTGGCGCTTGACAGAGTAGTTGTCAAAGATACCCTCCATTTGAGGATCAAGGGTCCCACCAGTTTGGAGGTTTATTCCTACAATGTTATCCCTGCTGTGCTCTCCCCCTGAATAAACAAGCAAGAAAAGCTTAAATAAAAAAAGAAAAAGAAAAAGATTTGGGCAAAGTGATAGTTACCGTGAGAGTAACAATCTCATCTTGAGTGTCTAGCCCAGACTTCTCTGCCAAAGTTTTGGGCACCACGAGAAGGGCATCAGCAAAAGCTTCAACACCTAGCTGAGCACGCTGTTCCAAATTTGAAAAATACCAGTTTAAAATCAACCAGCGGATAGGAATAATTACTCAAATATAGAAAACAGGCAAGCATTTACCCCTTTAACTGTTTTCTTTACTTCATTGATCAGGTGTTTACTGGCTGCAAGTTCAAAAGCTCCTGCTCCCTGAAGAAAATAAATGACATCATTTGAGAGGGAAAGAAATTTCTTCACTGAATCAAGTCATCGACAAATAGTTGCTTATTTGCAGAATTATACGCTAAGAATTACAACAGAAAACTTGTCAATCCTCTATACCTCACCCAATCCCAAGAGGCCAATCTCAACTTTCAAGTCAATTATTTTCACCCTACAATCAGATATATTGATGTCCGTAACTCCACCATGCACAAATTTCATTCTGGTTTATTTGATAGAAGCCACTCTTGGTCCATAATAATGTTGTTTTTGATTGTGTCCTAGACTGCCGGTACGTAGACAAAACAGCTTTTTTATGAAGCACACTGCACTTGAGCAGAAATATAACTTGCATATACATGAACCACATTTTAAATGTACCACAGAACTTCCAAAGCCACCATCAAAGGCTACAAGTACAGCTTTATATAAATCAGTATGCAACAATATAATCAAGCATGACTGCACATACAAATCTCATACATTTCTGCGAGCAGAACTTACAAGTACAACAGCTTCATCTTCAATAGTATTTTTTATGAAGCACACTGCACTTGAGCAGAAATATAACTTGCATATACATGAACCACGTTTTAAATGTACCACAGAACTTCCAAAGCCACCATCAAAGGCTACAAGTACAGCTTTATATAAATCAGTATGCAACAATATAATCAAGCATGACTGCACATACAAATCTCATACATTTCTGCGAGCAGAACTTACAAGTACAACAGCTTCATCTTCAATAGTATTTTTTATGAAGCACACTGCACTTGAGCAGAAATATAACTTGCATATACATGAACCACGTTTTAAATGTACCACAGAACTTCCAAAGCCACCATCAAAGGCTACAAGTACAGCTTTATATAAATCAGTATGCAACAATATAATCAAGCATGACTGCACATACAAATCTCATACATTTCTGCGAGCAGAACTTACAAGTACAACAGCTTCATCTTCAATAGTATTTTTGACTGCTCTCAAGCCATCACGAACAGCATCCTTTATTTGGGCAATTGTATGGTCATTAGGTCCTGTAACAATAAAAAGTCGAGTGACAATTTGTCCCTGCTAAGTTACAAAATTGCAAGACAATTATACATTTCATGCTTGAACATAATGAGTACATCCTTCAACCTGATGGCTAAATGGCCTATGAGAAACAACTAAAACAAACAAGAAAAAATCATCTGATAGCATTTAGAACAAATGAAAATAAAAATTGCAAACATTTGCTGAGGACTTGGATACGCTTCTATACCTTTTATTAAGATAGTGCAAGAATGAGGGTTTTTAACATTTTCAACAAATGTATACTCTTCACCAAGGACGTGCTCATAAACCAGTCCAGCCCAACCAAGGCAATCAGGAGTTAAGCTATCAACAGAATGCAAACCCTCTCCTCCACAAGCCAAAACCAGGCGTTCCATATCTGCTCTTTGCTCTTCGAAGGGCAATTATCTGCAAAAACATAAGAAAGCAGATCAGCCCCATTTTAGATAACAACATCAGGACAAGCAGGTAGACTAACCAGATATCAAACTAGCATTAGTCATCTTATATATCATTAGGTACCATGTAGAAAGGAATCTAATTCAGGACAATGCATTTAAAAAGCCAAGTCTTGCTTTTAACCATCCAAAACTGGAGCCACATACTGTGGCAGGTATGGCAGATATTCCAGCCATATTTACAATCTAAACTATAATGAAAAAACATTTCAAGTCTCCATTCCTGCATCCATAATTTCACAAAATCAAGAGAATTACAGTAGTATGAAATGGTTCTTGCACCCTCTTCTCCATGCATGCATGCATGGATGGATGGATGGATGGATGGATGGATGCATGCATGTATGTATGTAAGAACTCCTTTGAATATTGTACCTCCATCAAACTTAAGCCTTCTTGCTTATTTGCTTTTAATAATTATTTCAGTCAGCATATGGCATGATTTCACAACATTAAAAATAAAACATGAGAGATGGAAGGCTTCCAAAATGTGCAACCAATTGTGATCACAAGCAATCATTATTACATGGTGTTATCTTATTAAAACTTCTCTTTATGATTAAGGGTGCATTTGGTACAAGGTTAAGAAGAGAGGATGTATTGTCACAAAAGCAAATGGTAGAGGCATAACAATGTTTGGTAGGAGCTTCACAAACAAGCTTACATAGACCCAATGGAAATTACATGAAGAAAAAATAAAACAATGTGCTTCATAAGGTGTAAGTAAACAGCAAAAGATAGAAAATGTGGCTTATAAATTTGAAGGGGCAGAAAGATGAACCCAACCACCTTCTACCCTAGTTAAAAGCCTTTCTCTTCTTGTCCCAAGGTTTATAATTACACCCTCTTGGAGGGTAGCTAATAATCCCTGAATCATCCCCCCTCTCATAATATTTCCAACAAACAAAATCGATCATTGCAGTAACATTTAACCCTACTCATGCCATACACGATAAGAGAAAATGGAATGAAAGACAACGCCCAATACTAACGCAAAAACATGATTTTCAGCAAACTGAAGTGAATTTATTGCATCAAGTAGCTAATTATTGCTTGCATTCAATCACTCAGGAAAAGAATATAATTGTTTCATGACTTACCCCTGCTCGTGCGAAGGTCCAGTGATGGGGGATCAATTCCCTTTTGATTAATAACCACAAAATTGTTGTCTGTACCAGAATAAACCTGGAAGAGCAACAGAACAAGCAGCACTTCAGAAACCAACATGTTGGCAGGGACAGTAACATGAACATAAAATGTATTGAGCATGTAACTTAACCTTATCTTTTAGTTCAATAATTTTTCTAACTCTTTCATCGACCTGACGCCTTTCAGCTGCAACCATTGCCTCCCTCTGCTCTGCATTTGAGTAGAAAAATCCTGCATTTATTTCACTGTGGAAAAAAATTTTTAGCTTCCAATGAACTGAAACAGACCACAGCTCTATCTACAGAGTTCCTGATATATCATGTTCACCATCAATTCCAATCAAATTCAAATAGACACGATGAATACCTTTTCTCGTATTCCAAAGAGACATTGCATGTCAGGATAAAACAGTTTTCTGCCCGTCTTTTCATATCAGGATGCCTAGAACCATGATCAAGAACAAGACCTTCAACCTGGAAGACAGAACAAGTAAATCAGGGTCCATTGTTTTTCGAAAAGAAGAGAAGTTATCTGCAAAAGACAAAAAACAGTGTTGTCAAAGGCAGCAGGCGCTAAAAGGCACCAAGCCTGTAAAATGCCTAAGGCACTAGGCCCTTGCCCAAATGAACCAAGGCAATATGCTATAAATTAAAAAATATATATATTATATTATAGATTTCTAAAATATATATCTTTCCAATTACATAACTAGAATATTAAAGAGCAGATATAAAATACCATTGCATGGTCATATAAAGTTATATTTTTCACCTTTAAAACAAAATATGTTAATTTAAAGTAGATCAATGGCTTCCTCGGGCTTTCAAATACAGACAAGGCAGACTCAATTATAAGAGAAAAAAATAAAAGAAAGGTATAAAACCCAAACTCTGCCTTTAATCACAACAAATCCAGATCGACAAAACCAAAGAAAAAAAACACAAACCATTTCTTTGAAAAGAGTATTTCCATCTTTAGTCAGCTTTATATCTCCAGCACCACCAACAAGCCTAAGAAACACAAAAACACAAAGTAATTAAATCTCAGAAACACAAAACAAATTACAAGAGAAAACAAAAACAGAAGACGAAAAAGCGAGAGAGTTACATCTTGATGGTGCCTTTGGGGCCGAGATTGGATTTGAGAACATCTTGCAAGCCTTTAGCGGCATTGATGTTCATGTGAAGCGCCGCCGATTTGTTGAGAACCTCCGCATTAGGGTTTAATACTCTTAGCGACATTTTTCTCTTTCAAAATAAAAGAGAGGGAGAGTATGGAACTGTAGCGATATCAATGCTTTGGCAACTCTGGGGTTTCTATCAACTTAAAGCTGATGCACCAGTCAAGATCCTTCCAGTCCCTATAATTCATTTGTGATATTGGCGTTCTGAAAGGAGATGGAGAATCAAGATTGAATTCCCAAGATTGATCTCTAGGGAGCTGCTCGACCGTCGCTTCCGGTTGCAAGGGCCTAGGGGGGCTCTGAGCATTCCATAGAAACCAATATTTTTGTTTAGATAATTCATTGAAGACAAAGTTTATGAAGCAAGAAAGAGAGACCCAAATGAAGAAACGAAGAAAGAGAAATAAAAAAAAATGACCTTCATTTTTGTAATTGATGCCAGCGGTGAACATGGTGCTGCCAACTGCTTGGAAAAATCTGGACAAAATAATAAAATGTGAACTGAATTTTACAAGGAAAGATTCTGCAGTGATTATAAGCAGAAGAATGTTAAGTTTCCATTACCATCTTTTAGTCCAATTGATTGCAGAAACTCATTGATGTCCATAGCTCTTGTTTGTGCTTTGACGCATTCCTGATGGTTGTGCGGACACTTTTCCCCTGCAATTGCACTGGTTTGATCTGATTCCTCTGTCAAGACAGCTAGCTTCTTTGCATTGAAACTCTGCTTTTTTGTCTCAGGCTTCCTTGAATTAGAAATGTCCGAAAGTGGTTTTCTGCCAGCAGTTTGCCATTTCCCTGGTGCTTTCGAGATACTTTTCATCTTGCTTGCATCATGTGGAATTCGAGAGGCAACAGCCTTCATTGAATTTGACAAATCACCGAGAGGTGTCCGTCTACTCACTAATGATGCCATTCGTGCTGTAAACGAGTTCAAGGAAATATTCTGAAAAGGCATTGGCACTGATTTATTCCCAAGATAAACCATGTAAAATAAGGAAAGGATGACAGATTTATACCATAATTTCAGTTTCAAAATGTAACTAAGAAAAAAAAGTTATCCCCAGGAGCACAACCCCCCATGAAGCAAGTCAGATCAAACAAGCTAAACTCTAGGACAAATAGTCCCACAACATTTCCTGAAATTCTTAGAATCTCCATAGCTCTACCAAGCATGGTATATGTAAACATACACTAATTGTCAAGAAGATGGACGAATTCATGTAACAAATTCAACAAGAATCTCCATGGCATTGATCGCATATCATACTTTCGTTATTTTGAATCCTCTATCAAACAGAATGTAGCATGAAATAGGAGATCATGCGATCTGCAAGAGATTTGGAATCACACATGCAAGCGAAAATGAAAATAGATTGTGAAAGCAAGAAACAAGATTTCCCAAATCTAAAGACAAGAACAGGCAATCCATTCAGGGAAGGGAATAAAGAAAAAGAACAAAAACTTGTTAAGAGTTTACACGTAGCAATCTGTCAAATATTTGTTAAAACTGATTAGTCTCTATCTATATAAAGATTAATCACAGGAAAACATAATAGAATACAAGACCCATCAACTTAAAAAATTCTTCACATATATTTATGATTCAAATAACAATAGAAAAGTTGTTTGTTCGCCGAGAAAACAGATAAAATTTACTTCTAAGAAAATAAAAAAATAAAATCTCTACTTCACACACAAACAAAAAAAAAATCACAGGAAAACATAATAGAATACAATACCCATCAACTTAAAAAATTCTTTACATATATTTATGATTCAAATAACAATAGAAAAGTTGTTTGTTCGCCGAGAAAAGAAAACAGATGAAATTTACTTTTAAGAAAACAAAAAACTTAAAATCTCTACTTCACACACAAACAAACAAAAATGATTCATAATGAACAAATTTAGACCGGATTATACAGCCAATATGATAACTTGAACAAATCGAGAATAACTATCACATCAATACCAAGAAAGTATACGTGTAATAGGATAGGTTAAGAAAAAATTAGGGGTTTTCAAAGTAAATACAAGAAAACAAAATCGATTTCATGAATTTAAAACGCAATCTAAGGTATTAGAAAGTGAAATTACATCTGAGAAGTTGCTTTGAGACTACTGATCGATGATCGGCTTTTGATCTCTGAATTTTATTTTTTTTGAGGCGCAGAGAGGTTTTTATAAGGGAGGTGTGTGAAAAGGGAAGAAGATTGTGAGTGTGAGAGAGAGATGACCGTTGCTATTATAGTGAGAGGGAATTTCGTAAGCAAATATGACCCGTTGGAAAGACAAGTTTTGGTTTGTGCTGCTTCGCACTAAACGTCAGCGTTTTCAATCGATTAAATTAAAGTAACAGTAAGTCTTTTGTTTGCAAATATTTTTTTTAATCATGAAATAATGCTACTTTATTAAAGCACAAAAAATGCAAAATACAAATGTTATTTTAAGAACTTGATGGCTATGGAAATTACAGCTTGTTAGTTAAAAAAGAATAAAATAAAACAAAATAATTAATGATGGTGATAAAAGATAAATCTTGTATAATTAATTCAGAAACTCGAAACCCACTAAAATCATTCATGACTCGGTGAACTCATTTAGAATTGTAAAATTAGTAAACTCGAAATGATTTTACGATCCCACTGTGTGCAAGTTAATCAAATTTTCCCTATTCTTCTTACTCTATCTCCTCTCCTCTCTTGCCCTCATTTACCTTTCCCTTTTGCAAATCCCAACCCAAGCAACAACAGGAGTTCGTCAATCATCATCTCTCATCTGTAAGCTCGCCATCGTTGGTCCTTTTGTGCAGGTGGTGCTCTATTGCTCTCTATTTTGAGTCTTCGACAACCAACAACTCAGCAAGGTTAATTTTCTAATTCCTTAACTTTTGTAATCTGCATTTCTCCTTCTCTGCAATATGCGCTTGCCATTACCGGTTATGATGTGGATTGAGACTTGATAGTTATAGTGTCGAATTATCGATTTCCGGCTGCCATTTCTTATAGAAGGATAAGGATCTCTAGTACCACTTCATTATCCTTACTGGAAATATTTTTTTCAAACACCTATAAAATTCCACTTTCCTCTCTGTAACATCTTATCGCAACTCTATTGTTGGTTTGGATAAAGTTTGAACATAGCAAGTTGTAGCATCTGTTTGCTTGATACGCGTCGGACTATTGTAAGAATTTAAGGTGTAAATTAGAAAGTCTTATGAGTAATGTTGCAATTGAAGGGAGGATAAGGAAAGAATCAATGAAAGGAAATGAATCCAATTTATTGTCCGTAGTTGGGTCTTCGTGGGCAGGGAATGGCACTCAGCAAGGCCTTAATTTATTTTCTTCTTATGTTCTATTTGGATAAAAGTTTATTCCTCAATTTAATGTCGAGTTTTGTGTCCTTTTTGGATAGAAAAAGTCTAAAAGAAAGGACATTCGCATATGTAGCATATTCCCCCCTTGAAATCTAATCTAGAAACCCTTTGTAGTTGACTAGAATGCTCTGATCCCTCTTTGATATGCTTCTTATGCTACCATTTGATGCTTGATTTTAAGAGCTAATGTCATCCTCAACTAAGATCAAAGTTGTTTTACACCATATATTAAGATTAAATAATCAAAATGAAAATATGGGCTATCGGATCACAAAACTCATTAGAAAGTCTTGTATGATTTACTTTTCTTGAAAGGCGACCCTCAACCCCCAGTTTTGCTAGGTTCACACGACTGTTCTGGTCGTTCCCTAGGTAGGAAAAATCAAAATAATTTATCTTATACAAAGTAATCCTTATGAACTTTAAATCTACGAACATAATTGTATTGTATTGTACTTTTTAGATTATTTAAGGTGTTTGATTTTTTTTCTACAGTTTTAATTTTACGATTCAACAATTCAATTTAAACAATTTTGACAACCTTGACCCTTACCATTATTATATCAACACATGAGTCAACAACTTTAACCCAGGTTCACTTCTTTTTAACGTTTTTGTCTAAAACAGTTTCGTTGTTTTTTTAAGAAAAAAAAATACTAAAACAATGATATTTTGAATGTTTTTAATAAAATTTACCAGGACTCAGTTGAGTGGGTTTTTAATCATATTAATAAACACTGCTAACAACCACAAAAGCTGTGGTTTTAAAACAATTAGAAGAACATAGATACCAATGGAGTAATTTAAAATACAAGTCAGCCCTCAACATATTAACATGTAGAGGAAGATTTATTTATATATAAAAAGAAAAAAAAAATTATCTTCTAGTTCTTGCCAGATCTCTTTCTCACTGTCAGAACTCGACAACCTAGCTTGCCAGGTTGTATTGAATGTGGTTTTTTCTAGGTCAGAATCAAATAAATAATTTTTGCAATTACTATATTGTAAAATCCAACATGGCTTAAACTAAAATTTATTCTTACAAAATATAATAATTTAAAATAGACCTGTTCTAAATGCAGATAGATGTTTTTTATTTTGTTTTTTTATAACAAAAAAAAAGTTAGAAACAAATTGCTGTATGAGTTATTGCCTGGACTTGAACCGATATTTAGACAAACTAATTTTGTTTTTAAATATTTTACAAAATATACATATATATATATATATATATATATATATATATATATATATATATATATATATATATATATTGCTGTTTATGGATGGTGGGATCTTCAAAACTAAGATTTGTAGGTTGGTGAGCTAATGATAGAAGCTTTGGTTCGGGCGGTTTTTGTTTTGTTTTTTACTTTCTTGTATTTTCAAGCCAAGCCATGCTAGGCTCATGGTTCCCCACCCCAGCAATTGTAAATTGGCGGGAGTGGGTGTTGGTTTTTAAGTGATAAAAAAATTATTTCATTTTTCATCTTTTGATTTTTGAGGATTGGCTTAGAGGGTAGAATAGTATTTTTCAAGTATGTGACAATTAAATTATTATTTTACAATCTGCTTTTTTAGTGTTTGTTTAAGAGTATGATTGTGGTTGTTTAAGAGTATGATTGTGGTTGTTTATAACCAGCTAAAAGGGCAGGAAAAAAAAAAAAAGCTGTCGAAAGGAGCATGTCAAGTGGAGCAACTAAGAAAGTCTGTGACCCCCAAGAACATCAAAATGCCTTGTGATTCTAGAAATACCTGATCATCATGGGATTGCTATTCTCCAGTCTATTTCCGATTCCAATTCAAGTGCACAAACCTAACAGCCACTAAATACGTTTAGCTTAACTTTTCGACCTGGCCAGAAATGAAGCAAATACTTGCCCCCTGATAGAAACAGGCAGGCACATAGCAGACAAAGGATATAACAAAATGACTATAACAAAATGACCTTACAAAAATTGAAACTCTCAACTTCAAATGCAATTTCTGATCAGTGGGTACGAAAAAATGGCCCCTAAACACAGCAGCTTAAAAAAAAAAAGAAGAAATATGGACGAAAAACATACCAGGAACAAAATAATAGTTCATTCTAAATCAGATTTCCATGAGATGAATGCAGATTCCCTCTAACACAATCCTACAAACACAACCATCCTCCATTACACATCCAAGCAGCACAGCACCCTCCCGAGGCAACAAAATTAAAAAAAAAATGCTGGAGCATATTCATGACTAATTTGGCTTCCTCATATTACGCCCAGCACGAATCACTTCATCCACCAGTAGCAATTGAGATGCGATCACAGGCCTGGAGAATTACAGCAGCATGATTATAACTAGGTTAGAAGTGTAAATGGTTCAAACCTGAAAGAACTTCATCGGGTTTCTTATAGTTTAATCATTTAGGGGAAGTTTGGCAAAACTATCTCTTTACATGTACATTTATGCAATACGTAAGCCACAGAGGTGGTAGAGGAGCTGCACCTAGGGAAGAGAGATAGGGAGAAAGAAAAGGACCAACTAAAAAGCTACAAATTTTTGTGTACCCTGAGTTTAAGACTTGGCGCTTGACAGAGTAGTTGTCAAAGATGCCCTCCATTTGAGGATCAAGGGTTCCACCAGTTTGGAGGTTTATTCCGACAATGTTATCCCTGCTGTGCTCTCCCTGAATAAACAAGCAAGAAAAGCTTAAATAAAAAAAGAAAAAGAAAAATATTTGGGCAAAGTGATAGTTACCGTGAGAGTAACAATCTCATCTTGAGTGTCTAGCCCAGAATTCTCTGCCAAAGTTTTGGGCACCACGAGAAGGGCATCAGCAAAAGCTTCAACACCTAGCTGAGCACGCTGTTCCAAATTTGCAAAATACCAGTTTAAAATTAACCAGCGGATAGGAATAGTTACTCAAATATAGAAAACAGGCAAGCATTTACCCCTTTAACTGTTTTCTTTACTTCATTGATCAGGTGTTTTCTGGCTGCAAGTTCAAAAGCTCCTGCTCCCTGAAGAAAATAAATGACATCAATTGAGAGGGAAAGAAATTTCTTCACTGAATCAAGTCATGGACAAATAGTTGCTTATTTGCAGAATTATACGCTAAGAATTACAACAGAAAACTTGCCAATCCTCTATACCTCAACCAATCCCAAGAGGCCAATCTCAACTTTCAAGTCAATTATTTTCACCCTATAATCAAATATATTGATGTCCGTAACTCCACCATGCACAAATTTCATTCTGGTTTATTTGATTGAAACCACTCTTGGTCCATAATAATGTTGTTTTTGATTGTGTCCTAGACTGCCAGTACGTAGACAAAACAGTGTTTTTATGAAGAACACTGCACTTGAGCAGAAATATAACTTGCATATACATGAACCACGTTTTAAATGTACCACAGAACTTCCAAAGCCACCATCAAAGGCTACAAGTACAGCTTTATATAAATCAATATGCAACAATATAATCAAGCATGACTGCACATACAAATCTCATACATTTCTGCGAGCAGAACTTACAAGTACAACAGCTTCATCTTCAATAGTATTTTTGACTGCTCTCAAGCCATCACGAACAGCATCCTTTATTTGGGCAATTGTATGGTCATTAGGTCCTGTAACCATAAAAAAAAGTCGAGTGACAATTTGTCCCTGCTAAGTTACAAAATTGCAAGACAATTATACATTTCATGCTTGAACATAAATGAGTAAATCCTTCAACCTGATGGCTAAATGGCCTAAGAGAAGCAATTAAAACAAACAAGAAAAAGTCATCTGATAGCATTTAGAACAAATGAAAATAAAAATTGCAAACATTTGCTGAGGACTTCGATACGCTTCTATACCTTTTATTAAGATAGTGCAAGAATGAGGGTTTTTAACATTTTCAACAAATGTATACTTCTCTTCACCAAGGACATGCTCATAAACCAGTCCAGCCCAACCAAGGCAATCAGGAGTTAAGCTATCAACAGAATTCAAACCCTCTCCTCCACAAGCCAAAACCAGGCGTTCCATATTTCTCCTCTTTGCTCTGCGAAGGGCAATTATCTGCAAAACATAAGATAGCAGATCAGCCCCATTTTAGATAACAACATCAGGACAAGCAGGTAGACTAACCAGATATCAAACTAGCATTAGTCATCTTATATATCATTAGGTACCATGTTAAAAGGAATCTAATTCAGGACAATGCATTTAAATAGCCAAGTCTTGCTTGTAACTCCTTTGAATATTGTACCTCCATCAAACTTAAGCCTTCTTGCTTATTTGCTTTTAATAATTATTTCAGTCAGCATATGGCATGGTTTCACAACATTAAAAATAAAACATGAGAGATGGAAGGCTTCCAAAATGTGCAACCAATTGTGATCACAAGCAATCATTATAACATGGTGTTATCTTATTGAAACTTCTCTTTATGATTAAGGGTGCATTTGGTACAAGGTTAAGAAAAGAGGATGTATTGTCACAAAAGCAAATGGTAAAGGCATAACAATGTTTGGTAGGAGCTTCACAAACAAGCTTACATAGACCCAATGGAAATTACATGAAGAAAAAAATAAAACAATGTGCTTCATTAGGTGTAAGTAAACAGTAAAAGATAGAAAATGTGGCTTATAAATTTGAAGAAGGCAGAAAGATGAACCCAACCACCTTCCACCCTAGTTAAAAGCCTTTCCCTTCTTGTCCCAAGGTTTATAATTATACCCTCTAAGAGGGTAGCTAATAATCCCTGAATCATCCCCCCTCTCATAATATTTCCAACAAACAAAATCGATCATTGTAGTAACATTTAATCCCTACTCATGCCATACACGATAAGAGAAAATGGAATGAAAGACAACTTCCAATACTAAGACATAAACATGATTTGCAGCAAACTGAAGTGAATTTATTGCATCAAGTAGCTAATTATTGCTTGCATTCAATCACTCAGGAAAAGAATATAATTGTTTCATGACTTACCCCTGCTCGTGCAAGAAGGTCCAGTGAAGGGGGATCAATTCCCTTTTGATTAATAACCACAAAATTGTTGTCTGTACCAGAACAAACCTGGAAGAGCGACAGTACAATCAGCACTTCAGAGACCAACACGTTGGCAGGGACAGTACCATGAACATAAAATGTATTGAACATGTAACTTAACCTTATCTTTTAGTTCAATAATTTTTCTAACTCTTTCATCGACCTGACGCCTTTCAGCTGCAACCATTGCCTCCCTCTGCTCTGCATTTGAGTAGAAAAATCCTGCATTTATTTCACTGTGGAAAAAAAGTATTAGCTTCCAACGAACTGAAACAGACCACAGCTCTATCTACAGAGTTCCTGATATATCATGTTCAACATCAATTCCAATCAAATTCAAATAGACACGATGAATACCTTTTCTCATATTCCAAAGAGACATTGCATGTCAGGATAAAACAGTTTTCTGCCCGTCTTTTCATATCAGGATGCCTAGAACCATGATCAAGAACAAGACCTTCAACCTGGAAGACAGAACAAGTAAGTCAGGGTCCATTGTTTTTCGAAAAGAAGAGATGTTATCTGCAAAAGACAAAAAACAGTGTTGTCAAAGGCAGCAGGCGCTAAAAGGCACCAAGCCTGTAAAATGCCTAAGGCACTAGGTGCTTGCCCAAATGAACCAAGGCAATATGCTATAAATTAAAAAATATATATATTATATTATAGATTTCTAATAAAATATATATCTTTCCAATTACACATTAGAATATTAAAGAGAAGATATAAAATACCATTGCATGGTCATATAAAGTTATATTTTTCACCTTTAAAACAACATATGATAATTTAAAGTAGCATGTAGCCAAATAGATTAAAAGGCAAACCAAATATCACCATCATTATTCATTAATCTTCAAAAACATCGTCATCCATGCTATCCTCTCCTTCACTTGAATCCTCCATTTCATGATTGTAATTGATATCCTCATCACTCAAACCATACTGCATTTTTTGGAGAAAATTAAAGTATTATATGTACAAATGTGATGTTCTCCAACTCCCAAGGTTGAAAAGAGAAAGTGTGGATGGTGTTTCTCTTCTGAGTGTCCTTCATTGTCTGTTTGTCTCACACTTTAATGATTTATTTTAATTTTTTTACCCTAATTTTTGTTTTTTACAAAAATACCCCTAAGTTGCTTCTTCTGGTAAATAAAAAAAATGGACAAATAGGTCAAAACATAAATCATTAAAAAAAAATCAACATGAAGGGAAGAACTTCAAGCAAGAGCTAGCCATAGTGCCTTGCACCCCACTCCCAAGGCGCTCACCTAGGCGGCACCTCATTGAAATCCAATGCCTTAGGCTAATAAAGGCGTTGGGGCCTCACCTCGCCTAGAGTGCCTATGCAAGTGCCACCTCAATGCCTCTTGACAACATTGGCGAAAATTATAACAAAATAGAGATAAAAAAATGAACAATAACTAAAACTTGTGCAAGCCATAAACCTGGGATTTTTTGAACTCAAACCAATCGTCAATTTCCTGGAAAGTTAACGTAATCTAACATAACAGCATTGAGAAAAATCTAACAAGTAGCATTATTTTACTGAATAAAGGTTGAATAATGGAAAAGAGCAGTGCATTCCATCGAATGCCAATGCTAAACACATCTCATTAAAAAAAAATGATTCTGTTTCATATGGAAGGGTTTTTGAGGATCTGTGACCCCTCAATCTTAATCTTGAAGGACCTCTATTCAATATGATTTAAATAATTAACCATCATTGGTGAAAACCTTGTTGTGCCGAAACAAAACCTAAAGTTATAAAGAACCTAACTAGATAAATTAACTTGAGAAAGCCTTTGAAACATTCACTCTTGAAGCTCAACTAAATCAGGAAATTGGGAGCTGGAAGACAATTTCAACACATCCCAGGTGAAAATATTCCACAGGAATCCATATAAAATGAAAAAAAAAAAAAAGATTAACTTACAAGCCTAGTGTCAACATCAAATTTATGACGCATGTGCATAATCTCCACCATAAATAGATCAATGGCTTCCTCAGGCTTTCGAATGCAGAGCACCTGTACAAACAAGTAAAACATAGTTAATTCAAAAATAGAAGCTGTCAAAATCTGACTTAAACGTCTTCTTTCCAATAGCCTCAAGATATCAACACCACTGACTACACTTACCGAATTGACAACTATGTCAGTTAGTTGATCCGCCAAAGCTTCATATAGCTGCACAAGAGAATATGATCAACTTTAAATAATATCCAAGTAAGTTATAAAATGAAGTAAACTAATGAATAAAAATTACCTTTGTCCTTATTGTTGTTCTAGCCACCATTTTTAGAATTTCCCTGTCAGGTTCGTCACCCATCACCACTGGAGTCTTAAAGTTTTCAAGAAAATGGAGAGTAGCTCTTTTGGCAATCTCAAAACCATCAACCAAGACACGTGGATGCATCCCTGAAGGGAAAAAAACACCCACGAATAAAATATAAAAGTTACCTCAAATAAGCAATAAAAAAACCATATGAGCCTGTTCCTGATTTTCTGAAATGAAACTCATGACTAAGCACAAAGCATCCCTTTTCCAATAACTAGAAGGCAAAAATGAAAGAGCCACCATGATAGAACTATTTTTACTATCAGAGAAAACAAGCACAACACAGATACAACCCTTGAACAGAACCAACTTCACTATTTTAAATTCAATTATTCCAAGGTCAGATACACAAGAACTTGCAAATTTCTATTCTTGCCTCTGCACGAGCAAACACAACACAGATGCAACCCTTGAGCAGCACCAACTTAATTGAACTTTACATCATTAGAATCTAACACCTTTCATTATCATGTCTTGTCAGAACATGGCTTTCTTTATTTAGGGCTCTAAACATTTGAAAAAATTATGACTCGAGAATAGAAAGGAAAAGCAAGCATAAAATGCGAAATAACAGAAAACTCAAAAGTATAAAACTCAAGAAAGAGAAACAATATGTAACAAAGATAGCTCAAACTAGATAGCTTCACCAACCTTCATCTATGTACCGTTCAGATTGCTTCATAAGCTCTCCAATAAAGATCACAGTAGATGTTGTACCATCTCCGCTTATATCATCTTGGGCAACAGCTGTCCTTGCAATCATAATGGCAGTCGGGTTTTGAATTTGCTGAAACCATCAAAAAATTCAATCAAATTAAAAAAAAAAAAAAAAAACGGCCAATAGACTCTCATTGTTCTTTAAAACCTCAGATAGCATACCCATCGGCCTTTAAGATCTAACTCAGCATTTAGAATCTAAAGTTGCTTTTAGTTGCTCCTAGAGCTCATTTCTCATGGCAGACTCACTTAAAAGAGAGAGAAAAATAATAGAAGGGCATAAAACCCTAACTCTGCCTTTAATCACAACAAATCCAGATCGAGAAAACCAAAGAAAAAAAACACAAACCATTTCTTTCAAAAGAGTATTTCCATCTTTAGTCAGCTTTATATCTCCAGCACCACCAACAAGCCTAAGAAACACAAAAACACAAAGTAATTAAATCTCAGAAACACAAAACAAATTACAAGAGAAAAAAAAAAAAAAAAAAAAAAAACAGAAGACGAAAAAGCGAGAGAGTTACATCTTGATGGTGCCTTTGGGGCCGAGATTGGATTTGAGAACATCTTGCAAGCCTTTAGCAGCATTGATGTTCATGTGAAGCGCCGCCGATTTGTTGAGAACCTCCGCATTAGGGTTTAATACTCTTAGCGACATTTTTCTCTTTCAAAATAAAAGAGAGGGAGAGTATGGAACTGTAGAGAAGAACTGTCTCTGCGTGTGTAAGGTGTTGTCTTGGTTTTTAGGACTTTCTGGAAGTTCAAAGAATAACACATGCGCGCACACAAAGTTAAGGTTAATGTGCTCGGGGTCCCTATCGTATTGATTTTATGTCAACACCGTCCCTCATCTTTAAAACATCTTAATCGAGCTCTAGTTCTTTCTCTCTTTCTTTTGTTATACAAATGTCCAAATTTAATGGAAATTGGGTCATAGTAAACCTAGTTTAATTTTCACAGTTTCGAAAAGAAATTCAAATATTAAAAACTAATTGAAATAATTAAAAAATTCAACAGTACTAACATATTAATGACTTTCTAACAATACTTCATCTATAATCAGGTCTAAATTTTATTTTTAAATATTTATTAACAAGTTTTGCAAGATCGATCCTATTTCTCAAACCATACATCAGAACAAGCTTAAATTTGACAAGGAGATAACAGATACATTGAAATATATTGAAGAATTTTGTCATGAAGATTAATTGGAAGAGATATCTAGAATTCTTGATGTCAGATAATCTAGGTCCAAGAACAATAACAAGGAGACTCATGGTTCCACGAGTAATCACTTCCTTTCTTCAACCATACAAAGCTCCTGGGAAAACTATTTTATTTTTAAGTATTTTCTTCAAATATTAGTGATTATTTGTGATGATATCTAACTAATGAATAATTTGGAGGGCATACAACTTGGGAGCAAGTAAGCTTCATGGAGTTATATGTGGAAACACATATACAAAAACAGAATATAGAGAAAGGAGTGCAACAATTCATTAACCACTGATCTGAGGTGTTCGTTATAAGTAAACTTTAAAAGCTTTTGGATACTTTTTGGACTAATGTTTTTTTGTTAATAACTTTGACTAGGAAACATACAACACGAGGAGGTGTGCCAAACACAAAAAAGACCTTTCAACTCATCCAAAATATGATCCAGAGTTGGGATCAGGTATATGTTAATGTTTATCTATTTTGAAGATTAAATTCTAATCTAAAAAGGGGATCAGGTATAGGGTTTGTAATTCCCTATAGAAATCACACTCTAGTCATTCATTTCGAAGACTTATTTATAATTAAGTTACATTTAAGTAATCATTTCATTTTAATTCTAACAAATAATCTTTATATGTGTGACCCGTTAGGTTTACTAATACGTGACTCAAATATAAACCACCTTCTTAAATAAAATAGGACCATTCTGAAAATTTCCAAGTAGTATTTCGGAGAAATGATTTCCTATTCCATGAGAAGCAATTTCCTATCTTGTAGCCAAGTTTCCTTTACCAGGTAATTTCTTTTCCTGTAGAGACTATAGGCTGCTGAATACTCAGTATAAATACAGGCCAGATCACTCTTTGGTGTTAGCACTCACGGCTGCTGGTAATTGTTTTTGACTAACCAGACTAGTGAGCTAGCTTTGCCTCTCTTATTTTTTCTACCCAAGTTTTTTTGCATGCTAATTAGAATCCATTAATTTAATCGTTGTGTGTGGTGCTGGCCTTGCATGCAGGTGCTGTACTTGTGTTTAGAAGGAGGAAGCGAGATGAACGATTACATTACTGCAGGGCTGGTCATAGGAGCTATCGTTTTAATAATCCTGGCTTTTCTTATCTGGTCACTCTACGCTGGCTGGAAGTCGAGGCAATAAGCAGAAGCAGCAAGGAAGAAGCTAGGGGCTGTTTGGCATTGCGATCAGAAAGTGTTTATGGAAAAATTTGAACCTTAATCGTGCTTTATGATGTAGTTGAAATTAATGTTCATCAATTTTATTTTTGTTTTAATTTTTATCTCTGGTTAAATTAATTATCACAACTACAATTCAATCTTATCTTACATTGTTCAATCTTATTTTACATTATTCGCTACCCATAAATCATTCAATCTCGACTAGTTACTTGGGAAGAGCACAATTATCTTACATTGTTTGTACATGTTTGATGATGTGTTTTTTTTTTTAAATAAATAAACAAACTTGACTTTCTTGGTGTTTGTCTTTTTTCGATAAATAGTTGAAAAACTACTTTAAAGGCTTCTTCATAGGTTAGTAAAACATGCAATGAAGCCAAATATATGGAATATTTACCCACATGAGTTAATTTAAACAAAGAAATCGACATGCCATTATAATCTTTCAAGTGGGCTTAGATTATAACATAAAAGAATAAATTTTGACAAAATTTCGACACGAGGATGAAAAGTCGAATTTCTATTGTTGGCTACTTCTCTGTGAAGCTGAAGCAACTGCAGAGATGGTTCTCAGAACTTCCATTCGCATGTGGCCATGTTGACTGTGGCACCAAGGTGCATGTTGACATTAAAATGGTGTTTGGTACTGTTTCAAAATACTTTTAAAAACAATCATCAAAGACAAGTAGCTAATGTTATTGAATTTTTAACAAGAAAAGTTCTATTTGGTAACTATCTGATCCCACGAGATCTCATGATAAAGAACACTGATCCTGTAAGATTTCATGATAAAAGAGCTTTTTTTTGTCATACACACGTGTGTGCATGGAGTTGGTCAAAAAGAAGGGAATGTCCAAGAGAGTAAAGATTGATAAGGATAGCATGCTGTCCATTTGCCTAGCTATCCACGGGGCTTGAAAGACTTGTTTCCGGTGGAACGTAAAGATGGAGGAATCTGGACTCACTGTCCACATCACAGTCGTTCACTGGTTGCTGTGAAAAAAAATCTTCAGTTTTTAAATTCACGAGGAGCTTTGCTGACTGAGTTCAATGGAATCACACTTTGAAGTTGAGAAGTTTCATGAGTATATATTTGTGGCATAAAATCTCTGGAATGGGACCGGCTGAATATATTGCATTCTTGCAGAAAAATTGATCTTGGCACCTCTCCCCAATTAGAAAAGGAGGACAAAAGTATCTTGCTTTGCCAAGATGTTCTAGCTTTTAGCCTTTAGTCCCTGATACAATGTGAGTTATGATTTGCAATAAAACATGATTTTTTATATATATAACGTTGGTATCCGAGTTAGCTTGTGCATACCTCGATTAATCCCACGGATTCTAAAGTTAACGACTATGTAAACCTCCAGTGACCCTGAGATTTGTAAGACTCGAGCCAATGATCTCTAGAGAGTAAATACAGGGTCTGACCAGTTGAGTTGCACTCCTAGGTTAAAACATGAGAATTTCTGACCGAAAATGGTCAAAATACAGACGGTTATTTCATGAGAGTTTCCACATCTGCGAAAATAAAACAACCTCCTTAGGGTCATGAATAATGCTGCTTGGCTTTAGCTGACACATGACACGGCTCTCTAGTCTTTCTTTGGACCACTGTATTCCAAATCTTCATGCCTGGAAAAGTTATTTTTAGGCAGCTTTGTTAGTTTCCGTTTTGTTGTTTTGTAATAGTTAAAAAAACTAGACAAAACTATGTTGTTTTTATTTTAATTTAAATTCTGATTTATTCTGGATTTTTCGGTCAAATACCGGCCAAAAGTTCCAATTTCATTCCTTCTATTCTGTTTTGGTCGAATAGCTTTTTTTTTAAATAATAATGAATAATTTTACAATGTCAATTATATCTCTTAATCCGACCGTTAAATTGAGATGAAATTTTACGATGAGTCTCTTGACATATTTATATATATTATGTTAAAATTTCAAAGCAATCAGAGAATGTAATGACCTTGCGAGATTGATTGACCTTGCAAGATTGATGATGACATTCTCATAATATTATACATGTTCATAATTTTGTTCAGAAAAATCATTTTATTGTGTATTTTTTAGATTAAATTGCACAATTCTAAATAATTTTATTTTTGAATTTGAACTATTTTTTTTAATTAATATATTTAATTATATATATATAAACACATAAACAGTACAAGCACGCGGAACATTCCATTCCAATTGAAAAAATGAAACACCAATTGACCACCTTGATTTTAGATACCTCTGAAAATGTGCTTCCTTCATTGGTGCATGTTCTGAGCTCACAAAAACTGTCTGGAACTACTTTGTACAGCATATCAGCACATTTCCTTCCCAGAAAATAATGAATCTTTTATGTTCCTTTTTCTGGTTTGTCCTTGGTGAATCTACTTTAAAACCTTACATGCATTTCAAATTTTTGAATGATACTGAAGTGTCGTGGCATCGATTGACTAAATGCATTATGGGTTCATATAAACTTTGAAAAGTCACTTCTGTTGGAAATTGATGATCTGCACAGTAACTGTTTGTAACAGTTACTGTAGCAATCAAATTCTGGAAAATGAGAATTTTAAGAAATGAAACAGAGCCGAATTGAAGATTGAGTTGACATAAATTTCTGGAATCAAAATGACTTAATCTTTATTGAATTCAAAATGCCTATATATAGGCTAACAATGCAATTGAATCAATCTCCACAAATCTCTCAACAATCTTGAGAGATTTGGATAAATACAGGTTTTGAAATTCAAAACCTGTTTCAAATTCAAACATTTAGCAATAATCAGAAATCCTACAGCTAATACAAAATCCAAATCCTACAGCTAATACAAAATCCTTTTTATCCTAAGCTGAACTCACTCCAAATCTAACACTCCTCCTTGAGTTTAGCTTTGGACATCCCATCTTCATCTTCAAGAATTCCAATCTTGCTGGAGGAATTCCCTTCTACCAAAACATTATCATGTAACATCATCAATGAATTTAAATTATGATGCCTAAAACTCTTGTGCCAAATAACACTCTTATCAATTTGGGCAGTAAAAGCATGTCCTTCACCTGCATCCAGCTTCACGTAGAAGCTGTTCCCATTCATTTTCAGCCTTGCTATTTCCAATCCATTTGTATCAGAAATAAGACATGAGTTGTCTTTGAAACGAATTTCATAACCATTCTTCATCATTTGTGCAACACTAAGTAAGTTTTGATCTAACTCTGGGATGTACAAAACATGTCTTAAAAATTTTGTACCTCTCTTAGTGTTCACAGCAATGGTGCCTCTCCCTTTTGCTTGAACAATATCACCATTCCCAAGCTTGACTTTTGGTTGTATTGTGACATCAATGGATGAGAAAATCTCCAGATGTTTAGTCATATGACTAGTACATCCACTGTCAATAAACCAAACATTAAAATCATGTGAGTTTGAAATCTGTGAAACCATGAATAGATGCTCATCCTCCTCCTTTTCTGCCTCTGTTACGAGGGCTTGTTGCTGAGTTGTCTCCTGAGGTGATTTCTTCTTGGCTCTACAAAATTTCTCACTGTGACCCAAGAAATTGCAGAAGGTGCACTTGATGGCAGGTTTGTTTTTATACCAGCAGTCCCTCTCTGCATGATTTGTTCTCCTACAGTGAGAGCAAGGTAAGAAGGCTTGCCCTTTTTCTTCCATATCTGATTTACTTTCTGTAATTCTGAAAGGCCTTCTAATCTGCATATTCGAAGGCATTTTTCCCTTATCTTTAGCATAAAAAGCACCTTCAATTTCTTCTTCATCCCTCATCTGGGTTCTTTGTTCTTGAACAAGTAGTTTACTTGTTAATTCTGCAATTGTGAGACTGCTCAAGTCACAGGACTCCTCTATTGCTGAGATTTTTGCTTCAAATTTCTGTGGTAAAGAAACCATGATCTTTTCCACCACCTTTTGATCCTCAACATCCCCTCCAAGTAGCCTCATTTGATTGACAACATCCATTAGCCTGCCAGAATAACTCTTGACAGTTTCGGCTTCCTTCATTTTCATCAACTCAAATTCTCTTTTGAAAGCAAGGAGTCTAACTGTTTTCACTCTACTGCTCCCTTGAAATTCTCCTTGTAGCTTGTCCCATACAAGCTTAGGCGATTCCAGGTCCATGATTTTTGTAAAAACATGATCAGCAAGACCTGCGTGCAGGCAAGTAATTGCCTTATCCTTCTTCAATTTATCTTCTTCAAATGTTCTGATTTGCGCAAGTGTTGGATCTGGTTCAAGTGGAGATGGATCATCATTGGTTGCCACAACATTCCATAGCCCTTTAGATCTTAAATAAAATCTCATTTTAACAGCCCAGATATGATAATTTTCTCCAGAAAATAGCGGAATGGCAGAAGCTTGATTGCTCGATGCAGACATGATTTTTGAAATCAATTGACTCACTTGTGTTTTGCACTCACCCTCTCTGTGTTTCACTCAAAAAAGCCTCACAATTCACTCGAAAATACCTCACAGTCCCGAAGGAACAAAGAGCTCTGATACCACTGTTGGAAATTGATGATCTGCACAGTAACTGTTTGTAACAGTTACTGTAGCAATCAAATTCTGGAAAATGAGAATTTTAAGAAATGAAACAGAGCCGAATTGAAGATTGAGTTGACATAAATTTCTGGAATCAAAATGACTTAATCTTTATTGAATTCAAAATGCCTATATATAGGCTAACAATGCAATTGAATCAATCTCCACAAATCTCTCAACAATCTTGAGAGATTTGGATAAATACAGGTTTTGAAATTCAAAACCTGTTTCAAATTCAAACATTTAGCAATAATCAGAAATCCTACAGCTAATACAAAATCCAAATCCTACAGCTAATACAAAATCCTTTTTATCCTAAGCTGAACTCACTCCAAATCTAACAACTTCAACAACCTTATATCTATCTATCTATCTATCTATATAGAGAGAGAGATATCTCCAAATTTGATAGAATTCAAAGGGTAGCAAGAGCTCTAGTTTCTGCCCTTGGAGAGCATAAGTTGTTCTCTAGCGAAATTTCAAGCTTGAATTTTCCTTCTTTTGCAGAATAATATGAAGGTGAATCGTCTACACTTGGATTTTATTTTTTTCTGCTAATCGGAGGAGATAAAATGCCAGGGGAAAACAACTTTATTTCATTATTGAAGACTAGAAAGGTCAAAACAGAAGGAAAGATTCGGAAGCATACAAAGAACAAAATTTCTGGAATGTGCTTTTACACATGCTCAATCCTTATTCAAGTCCTTTCCTGGTATCCTTTTCCCTTTTTCTACCAGGGAATATCTAGTACAGGTGAACGAATGTGCTGAAAGGGGCTTGCTAGGAAACAGATTTCAACTCGCAACTTTGATTTGAGAAAGATTTGCTCTCAGCTCAACTCAACAATAGATAGCAGGATCATATCCTGTTGAAGATCTCGCCACAAAATACAGCATGATCTGTCAAGCAGGGGTCTCAGACTAGATTTTTCAACAATGAAATGCATAAAATATATGTCAGTAGCTTCTATGTCCAAGTCAACGATCAGTTATAAAATGCAGCACTAAAAATTATGTCATTATCTTCTATCTCCAAGGCGGCTATGCAAGTGATCTAAATTCCATGTGAAGATCACAGCAGAGGGATTTGCACAAAAGGAGCTGGTAAATGCAACTTTGGAAGTCAGAGAGTCAAAAGTCAGATAAGAAGATTGGAGGATATTTGGTGCATAAAGCTCGCCGTCCAAAATCAGCTCAAGATAGCAGTGAAACCGTTGGCGTGTGAATACTAACAAGTTTTCTAACTTCGAGCTTTCGTTGCAGCAGTAGATACCCTCTACATGAGCTTGGACTCTCAAATATTTGGTGTATCAAGTATTTGCTTTGCTTGTTAGATTTCTTTCGTGGGACAAAACCTTGTCCAATCAGTGTTCTGATGGATTCTGTATAAATAATTCAGATATATACTCATCGTAATTTTGCTACCTGGAAACTTATTACTTACCATGGGCCGAAGCAAGCAGCAATAACATCACAAGAACAAATAGTTGAAAGAAAAAACTAGGAAGTTAAGTCTCATTATATTTGACTCCATAGTCTCTATGTAGGGGGATTCCTTTCTTGAAAACCATGTTTGATGTTGATTTTCATTATCTCCCCGGTTTACAATGAAGAATTCAAACAATATTCACATGTAACTATCCAATAACAAAAGTCAAATTGTAATGCAAGTTGTGTCATTCACTCTTCTTCAAATGCTATATTTTGTGGATAAGAATAAGATTTCCCACAAATGTTGACTCATGTTGATCAACTGTAGCAGAAGATTTTAGAAAAATTCAATGATGACTTTGATAGTCATTTAATACTATTTCTAAAAACCACAAGCTCACAAATCTTATAAAAAGAATTTTGGAAAATGTTACTTAAATAAAATGGAAAGTAAGAGTTCCCACATGATGCGAGAATCCAATTTGATGTCATAGCAAGAGTTCAACTATCTGCCAACTTGTCAGATAGCAAGGAAAGATAGGTTCCCTCGCCATTCAGAACTTTATCCTTGACCTTATCTCTCACTCTCTATATAAAGAGACTTAGGTTTTTTGCAGAAC
Source organism: Salix purpurea (assembly GCA_027405865.1). NCBI lineage: Eukaryota > Viridiplantae > Streptophyta > Magnoliopsida > Malpighiales > Salicaceae > Salix > Salix purpurea. Next base: position 11,333,412 of record CM050330.1, on the reverse strand, counting down.
ACACTAACTAGTCCAATCCATCCCCCTCCTTGTATGAGAAGAAACAAAATGGCTGCCATTTCCTTCGACCCAAGAATTAATCGTCCAATGAGCAAGAGCTCTCATGGAGTAATCATTGAAGAAATCGAAGGACTCATCAGAGTTTACAAAGATGGACACATCGAAAGGCCACCTATCATTCCCAGTGTTCCTTGCAACGTGGCGACAGTAAATGATGTGACAGCAAAAGATGTTGTTATCGACAAGTTCACTAGCTTGTGGGCTCGCATTTATGTCTCAAACCGCTCAGGCACGCTGCCTTTGCTTGTTTACTTCCATGGAGGCGGATTTTGTGTTGGCTCGGCTGCATGGAGTTGTTACCATGAGTTCTTGGCCAATCTTGCTTCTAAAGCAAGTTGCATTATTGTATCCATAAACTACCGGCTGGCCCCAGAAAATCGCCTCCCTGCAGCTTATGATGACGGCGTCAACGCCTTCACATGGGTAAGACAACAGGCTCTAAATGGTCCTCCCGAGCATCAGTGGTGGTTAAGCCGGTGCAATTTGTCTAGCATATTCCTAGCCGGTGACAGTGCCGGTGCAAACATAGCTTACAACGTGGCCACGAGGGCAGTGTCCAGCTACAATCCCGAGTCCATGACAAAGCCTCTGTGTTTCAAGGGTATCATCTTGATCCAGCCTTTCTTCGGAGGAGAGGCACGAACTTTGTCTGAGAAAAATATGACTCAACCAGCTAACTCGGCACTGACTCTGTCGGCTTCTGACACCTATTGGTGGCTATCACTGCCTCCAGGATCTAACCGTGATCATCCATACTGCAACCCTTTAGCAAACGGTGCAAGCAATAAGCTGCGTGACCTACGACTTCCACCTGTAATGGTTGGCATATCTGAGCTGGATGTACTCAAGGACAGAAACTCGGAATTTTGCTCGGCCTTGACTAGAGCTGGTAAGAGAGTGGAAACGGTGACGTACAAAGGAGTTGGACATGCATTTCAGATTCTGCATAATTATCATCTCTCTCACACCCGCGTTCAAGAGATGGCATCCCATATCAGGGCTTTCATCAACCAATGACAGAAGGAATGCGTTTCGTGTTTCCTCCAATTAAGTCCAGCTTATTTGTGATCAATCTATACACTGTGTCATAACTTTAGATTCACTTTGTTCATAATTAAGATACACATGTATCTAAATATAGATGCCCTTTGCTTTCTGTCCCGCCATTTATCCTGTTTTTCCCATTAATTACTTTCTGTTTGTTCGTTTTGCTTTGAAGAAAAGATTTGCTTTCCCATATTTGAATCTTAGTTGGCAGGATGGTGAAAGAATGACCTAAATTAATGGTGTTTCTACACAAGGAATATTCCCATGGAGGTAAAAAATAGTTATATATTGCAGAATCGTTGTAGCAGGCATATTATTGACGATCATGGAACCTTTGTTGGGGAGCTAAAGTAAAGCACCAGCATCGCAAGCACTGTATGGGAAGGGCAATAGAACAGAAGTCTAGAAGTTAAAAGCAGTAATTTCACCACTTAAGAAACGCAGCTAGTGAAATATATGAAAACTTTGTTGCTGTCATGGATGATCAGTTATTTGTTCGTAAGACTTCAGTCTACATGTTTGCAATATTTTATCAAAAGAGCTAAAAGAGCTCGGATTATTACTGTTCATTGTGACTCATTGTCACTATTCATTGGCAATTTGCTCCGGTGCTCCGCGCGCGCGCACGTCTACTTTTTTTTTTGCCTTTTTCAACAGTGTATTAACGAAAAAAACCCTCTAAAAGGACAAAAAACGCCGCCATTTTCAGGGGCTGGAAGGTCATTGACCGTTTTTGGCCCGTTCCAGTCCGGTTCATCCGACCAGTTTTTTTTTTAATATTTCATTGAACAGTGCATTAACAATTTTGTCCCTCGAAAAAAGACAAAAAACACGCCTGGGGTGAGGGGCTTTCTGGTAATTAGCCAGTTTTTATTATAATTTTCCGCTGACATCTGTTGGCGCGTCTCCGTATGCGCCGTTCGTTGCAGCGCTAACGCGTTCTTCGGACGGCGTGTGCGACGTCCTACGGCATCGAAAAATGTCCAACCGGCGTCTAGAATCATTTTCAGGCATGTTCTCTTCCACCTAGGGTGGCGCATGTAGCACTATGGTGTTTGGAGACGTGTCAATGGTCGTTTGAATTCCCCCCCCCCAATTTCTCTCTCCTGCCTACGCAAGATGACATCAGCTAAGCTGTTTTTTATCAAAGTTCAGTCCAGTCCCTGAACGTTGTAATTTGGTTTTCTTGCCCTTAATGCTATTATATAGGTTTGATTTGATTCAATTTCATCCTTCAATTGAAATTGATTATATATTAGACTTTCAATTCGGTCCTCATTCTTCTAATTTTTCGGAATGGACTGGAATTTTTAATATTTTTGGTATCAAAGTTTTGATGGATTTCAATTTCATCCTTCCATGCAAATTTATTATAAATCCTTAATATTTTTGGTCCCAAAGTTTAATTTCTTTCAATTTTATCCTTCTATGCAAGTTAATTATGGATTTTAGTTTCATTTCGGTCCCATTTCTTTTAATTTCAGGTTATGTTTTCAATTATTTAATTTGAATATTTGGATTTGCTTCAATTTTGTTCTTAAAATTACATGTATTATTTAAAGTATGTCAAATTCATTATATATTTGTATATTTATGTCAAATTAAAGTATGTGAAACTAATTATATGTTTTAATATTTATTGAATATTATCGGCTAAGAATGTATATAGTGAGAAAAAAATTGTCTTAAGAAAAAAATTTAATATCAGTATTCTTAAATACATTTAATATAATAATACAAGGAATAAATCTTATAAAAAAAAATATTGTCTTTGAATTTTAATTTTGTGCTCTGTTTTTTAAAGTTTATTTCTTAAAAAATATTTATAATATTTTGGTTTTTAATATTTCATGTCTAATATTACTGGACAAAAAATACAACTAAAAAAAATGACAAATTTACCTAGATTATCTATAATTAAAAAATATTTGAGTCACTTCCCCTTTCGATTACACTGTTTTTTTAGACGGCAGATAAATAATTATAGTACGCAAAAAATTTAGGTTTATTTATAAAAATAAATTACAATATTTTTATTTATAATGTGTCAGATCTAATATTACAAGAGAAAAAAGGCAAAACATAAATTTTTTTTGACAAATTTACTTGAATTATCTATAATTAAAAAAATCTACGACCCACTTCCCATTTCGATTACACTATAAAGTATGTGAGACTAATTATATGTTTTAATGTTTATTGAATATTATCGCCTAAAAATATATAGAGAGAGAAAAAAAAATGACCTACGATTTCTTGCAAAAAAAATAATATCGGTATTCTTGAATACATTTAATATAATAATATGATTAATAAATCTTATAAATATAACTTTGGCTTTGAATTTAAATTTCTATTTTATACTCTCTTTTTTTGTTCTTTTAATAAACAGTAACCTTTTTTCACATTTTTTTTATTTTTTAATAATCGTCGTGTCCAGGTCATTTTTTTTTACCGGGTTTCGTTTTTATATTTTTTTTTTAACCAGAGTATCCATGATAACAAGTTTCTAACAAATAATTTCACATTCTTAGCAAATTTTCTAACAAATTATATCAAAAGTGTTTTAGCAATAACAATATTCAATCACTTTTTGGTTGAAAAAAACCATTTTTAACAGATTTTATCAGTTACAATTTTACTAATTAAATATTAAAATAACAAAATACAATATTTATAAAATCAATCAATTTTTTACATAGATAAAAAAGCCCAGCGGAGCGGGCAAATCAGCTCATGTCTTCTAAAAGATTATACAACTCAAATATCTCTTTACAAGATGAATGTAAGCTCTAGATTTGGGTAGAAAATCAAAGCATAAATAGGAAAGAAAAACACTAAAAACAAGTTGATCAAAAGTGTAAAATATATTTAAAAAATTCAAGTTGAAAACTCTTCTCTTCACTCCCCCTTCTTTTTTTTTATAGTGAATTTTAGAAGCAAAATGGTTAAAAATATAATTTTCACCGGTATCAACCATTGATTAGCCACCATAAATTAAACTTTAAATCTAGAAAAAACAAGAGTTCTTTTGGTGGGAAAACCAAGGGTTCTTTGAGATTAATTTCTCATTCCCCTTTAATTTATTAATTTATTTTTTAAAACAATCCAATAATTTTATGTCAAACTCGTCAAACTAACATTTTATTTGGAGTATTTAATTATTACTAAAGAAACTAAAAGGGATCGCACGTTCACTGCTCATTCCTGTAGCTCAAGACCCATATCCACTGTTTATTGGCAATTTCACCCGCTACTTCACGGGTGTACATGCTCTTTTTTTTTCATTTTTGAACAATAACTATACTATTTATATATTATTTCACAAAAAGAAACAACAAAAGGCATGTAGCCCACTGGCAAAGACACACCTGTGTCTTTGAGAGGGGCAGGGGTTCGACCCTGGGTTATTGATCCCGTTCCGTTCCAATGAAAATTCCGGGACAAAACGGCGACGTTTTTGTCCCGGATAGAATTCCGGACCGATCCGGAAATTCCGGCGGAATTCCGGCCGGAACGCCCCGGTTTTGTACTGGGGGTTCCGTTCCGGTGTCCAAAACCCAAAACAAAAAGTCTGCATCTTTTAACAAACCACACCTTGCATACATTTGAAGCAACTTGGTGTCTACAAATCCATCAGCATCAAACCCAGTTTTGATTGTGTGAGCATGAACCTGTTTTCCCAATTTTGGGCATTTACAAGAATCAAGAACTGAAGCACACTTGCTTGTATTTAACGGCTTGTTGTCTAGTAGAGAGAAATTGGACTGGTTTTTTTGTTGAGAAATGTTAACCGGTTGGTGGGTTTGTTTCAGTTTCTGATAGGAAAGGGCAGCGAGGTTGTGAGGAAAGTTGGGGACATGGTGAAGTGGTGATGGAGGGCAAGCAATGGGTTCCCCCATCTTTCTCTCTGGAAGATTTTGCCGAGGAAGATCATGGGCAGTTCAAAGTCAATTTTGCAGATGAAGATGGCAGGCGTGCGGCTGGAGGGGGCAAAGCAACAAGAGAGGGAGAAGAAAAGTAGGGTTTTTTCTTAAACAGGGTGTGGGTCTCGGGTTGTATTCTAATTATATTATTATTATTATTATTATTATTATTATTATTATTATTATTATTATTAATTCTTATAATAATAGTTAGCTTAAAAAATAGGGAAGATGTTTGATGTATTTTTCTTTTATTTTAGAACATTTTACTTTCATAATATTTTGAAATTTTAAAAATGTTTCTAATTTTGAGATTATGTTTGTATTGTATAATTTAAATTTCATTTATCTTGAATTTAAATTATACTTGTTAAATTAATATTTTATTTTTTTCATATATATAATTAAATAAAAATGAACAGTACAAAACCGGAACGGTACCCGGAACGCTACCGAAACCGGAACGTTCCGTTCCAAACACAAAACCGGAACGGTACCCGGGACGGGATCAATAACCTTGGTTCGACCCCTGCCAGTGCCATTCTTTTCTTCACTTTTGCTTTTTTATGTTTTGTTCGCTTTTTTTTTTCACTTATGTTTTTTTTTATTATTATTATTTTGATGGTTTTTTTATTTGTTTATCTATTTTGACGTTTTTTTTTACTGATAAAAAAAAACGATTTATTGACATTTTTTTTCTTTGATTGAAATTTTTCCAATTATTAACTCAATAAGAATAATAATATTAGTTTTTTTTGAAATATTATTGAAAGTATGTCAAATTAATTATATATTTGTATATTTATGTCAAATTAAAGTATGTTAAACTAATTATATGTTTAAATATTTATTTAATATTATCGCCTAAAAATATATAGAGAGAGAGGAAAAATGACCTAGACTTTTTTGAAGAACAAAAATTCATATCAGTATTCTTAAATACATTTAATATAATAATATAATGAATAAATATTATAAAATAAAAAAAAAACAAATTGGCTTCAAAATTAAATTTTGTGCTCTTTTGTTTAAGTTTATTTCTTGAAAAACATTTTCAGTGTTTTGATTTTTTAATTATATATTTGTATATTTATGTCAAATTAAAATATGTCAAACCAATTATATGTTCTAATATTTATTGAATATTATCGCCTAATAATATATATTGAGAGAAAAAAAATGGCCTAAGATTGTCCTTTAAATTAAATGTATTATTGAAAGTATGTCAAATTAATTATATATTTGTATATTTATATCAAATTAAAGTATGTGAAACTAATTATATGTTTAAATATTTATTGAATATTATCGCCTCAAAATATATAAAGAGAGAAAAAATGACCTAGGATTTTTTGAAGGGCAAAAATTCATATTAGTATTCTTCAATACATTTAATATAATAATATGATGAATAAATCTTATATAAAAAAATATTTGGTTTCAAAATTTAATTTTGTGCTCTTTTATTGAAGTTTATTTCTTTACAAAGATTTTAAGTTTTTTGATTTTTAATATTGTAGATCTGATATTACTGAAAAAAAATACATCTCAAAAAAAATATTGGCAAATTTACCTACATTATCTACAATTAAAATATATAAGAGTCACTTCCCGTTTCTTAAATATGACCTAGCATTTTTTTTTTTAAAAAATTAATATCAATATTCTTAAATATATTTAATATAATCATATGATTAATAAACCTTATATAAAAAAATTGTGGCTTACAATTTAAATTTAATAGTCTTTTGTTTAAGTTTAATTCTTAAGAAAAAAATTCCAATATTTTCATTTTTAATATTTTAAATCTAATATTACTAGGATAAATAAACAACTCAATTTTTTTTAACAAGTTTGCTTAGGTTATCTACAATTAAAAAATATACGGACCGTTTCCCATTTCGATTACGCTATTCCTGTCAAAAATTATGTGGATCACTTCCCGTTTCGATTACACTATTCCTTTTATATGGCAAATAAGTCATTATAGCACGCAAAGAAATTTAGTTTATTTCTTCAAAAATTTACAATGTTTTTATTTTTAATGTGTCAGATGTAATATTACTGAGGAAAAAAAACAACTAAATCTTTTTTTGACAGATTTACCTAGATTATCTATAATTAAAAAATATACAAACCACTTCCCATTTCGATTACACTATTCCTTTTAGGCGGGTAAAAAATTAATTTGTTGCATATTTTATCTATTATAATGTTGCTAATTAAATATTTAAACAACTAATTACAGCATGTAAAAAATCAATTATTTTTCTACATAGAAAAAACCCTGACGTAATGCGCGGGCAAGCATACGAATTATACCACGCAAAAAACTTATTTCTAACATATTTGATCTATTGAAATTTTAGTTATTGAACATTAAAATAACTAATTATACCACACATAAAATATAAGTTTATTTGTGGAAAAAAAATAATTTTTATAATGTGTCAAATCTAATATTACTGAGAAAAAAAACTCAGAAAAAAACAAAGTACCTACGTTATTTGCAATTGCAAAATATACAAACCACTTTCCATTTCGATTATACAGATTTTATCAATTATAATTATATTAATTAAATATTAAAATAATTAAATACAATACATATAAAAACAATCAATTTTCTGCATAGATAAAAAAAACCCGGCGCATCGCGCGGGCATACAGCTCGTAGGTACTATATATGGTTGAGATATTAGATCAAAAGAAAGAGGAAAAAAGTTAAAACAAATGAAAAAAAACACAAATAAGGATATTTGATTAATAAAATTTGTTTCCAATTTGCATATACTTTGAAGTTAAAAGAGAACTACTATTTCAACCATTAGACATTCAAGTCCATAGAGATAACTTTCAAATGTAATAATAAAAATGATATGTCTATATGGATCATTTGAAGAATTTTAATTTCTTAAAAAAAAAAAAAATTTGTCTATATGTACATTACAAAAAATTAGAACAACTTAAAAAAGAAAAAAATGCATCCATCCTGTCTAGTCTTTTAATTTCTTTTAAATATAATAAAATAACTAAATCACTTTTAGTAACAAAAAAAAAATATTACACTCCTTGTCAAGGTTTTTTTTATTATCACTTGGACCAAGGAGTAATTTGATAATTTATCAAAAAATAAATATCACTTATGAAAATAGTTGATATATGTATTGCAAATATCAATATGCAAATGAATTTGCGAGATTTGAGCTATTTATATGGCGTCACCAGTTAAGTAAAACACTATATTACATGACGACAGAGTTGGAAAGTACTTAACATCTCGTTTAAATATAATAAAATAGCTAAATTACTTCTAGTAACAAAACAAATATCACACTCATTGTCAATGTTTTTTTTTATTATATTTTTTTATTCTCACATGGACTAAGGAGAATTTGATAATTTATCAAATTTAAATATTTCTTAAGAAAATAGTTGATAATTGCAAATATCAACATGGGAGTGAATTTGCGAGATTTTAGCTATCTATACAGCGTTGATTGTTGACACTAGATCCTCCCTCTTTTAATTTCATCATTGTTTATTTTTTCCATCCATCAAACTTTGTCTTCATTTTATTATTTACTATGTTTTTCTTGATTTTTCTAATTTAGTCTATTATTATTATTATTTTATTTCATTCAATATTAATCCAAATTTGATTTTCATTATTTTAATTGCTATTTTTATTTTTCTATTTATTTCTCATTGTTTTATTTATTTAGTTTTCATGTCTTATTTGATTTTCATTCTTTTGATTATTTTTCTTTTATTTTCTAATTTTGGATGGTTTGAAATCTTGCTTTATGATATTTTGAGTTTGCCTTTTATGGGTCACTTGGTTTCATTAGTCGGATATGAGTTTCAAAGATTAACCTAATTTGACTTTGTTTTTATTTTTATTTATATATTTAAATTTAAGTTTCATGCTTCAATATTATATTACGAGGCCTTCCAATTCATGAGTTTTGTCTCTTTGATTTGCATGATATTATTTGTATCTCATGTCCTGAGTTACAAGGTACTTGAGTTAATCCGAGTTGTGACGTTTAATTATTTTCTTTACCTGATAGTTGACCTTTATTGCTTTATTCAATTTCTTTTCAACTTGGTTATTATGCTCTTAGTGCTGGTTTGAGAGTATGGTTGAAATTATTTTTAAAAGTGTTTTTCGTTTAAAAATACATCAAAATAATATTTTTTTTTATCTTTTTAAAAGTTATTTTTTACATCAACACATGAAAATGATTTAAAAACACAAAAACTTTTAATTTAATTAAAAATAAAAAATAAAATAAAAATTCAATTAAAAAAAAAGCACTTTTTAAACACACTGAACACCTTCTAAAAGTTGGTTAATGTTGACTGAAATCAAATTTTGTTTTTAAAATTGATTTGATTCAATTCACCATTCATCGTTTTCTTTATGAGTAATAAACTTTAAATCTCAATTATCTTTTTCTTTATAAGATTGTATTGTTTTTATTTAAATTTTACTTTTTTTCGTACAGACTAAAATAGTTTTTAGAAAAAACTAGTTAATTGCTCGCACTACATTGTAGGCAGAGCAAATAATTTTTATAACTGTTAAAATTAAAATATAATATTTATACATGCAAAGTTTGATAGAATAAAATACATCAACATACCCTATTATAATAACAATAACATCGAAGTCATAACATCTAAAATTATCCTCGTTATTACTGTCAAAACAATAAAAATTATTAAACAACCCCGAGAAAAAAACACAAAAAAAATTAACAAAAAAACAAGAACAAAAACTAAAATTATTATTATTAATAATATTATTATTGCATTGATAATGAAAAAAAATTAAATTAAAGACTAAAAAAAGCCTAAAAACATTAACAAAAGAGCAAATAAAAAAATAAAATAAATGATAAAACAAAAATAAAAATTATTAGTTGAAAAAAAATCATTTGACTTGAAAATTTCAAAAATTGATCGCACTACTTTGCGGGTTGAGCAAACAATTTTTATAATTGTAGGGATTACAGAAATTAATAGGAGTTGTTGGTTTAAAATTAAAATATAATATCTATATATGGAAATTTTAATATAATAAAGTAGATCAACACATCCTATTATAACAATAGCAATATCAAAGTCTTAACATCTAAAATTATCAACATTATTACTGTCAAAACAATAAAAATTATCAAATTATCCCAAGAGAAACTAACTCAAAAACATTAACAAAATAGTAAGCAATAAAAACAACTAAAATTATTATCATTATCATTATCATTATTATCATTGTGTTAATCATGAAAAAAAAAACAAAAATAAATGAAACACTAAAAAAAAGCTAAAAACTTTAAGAAAAGATCAAACAAAAAAAGAAAAATAAAAATAAAAATGATCAAATGATTCATTTGACTTGAAAATAAAAATAATAATAAAAAAATGAATAAAAAAACTAAAAGAAATAACAAAGGGAAAAAAATAGAAAAATATCAATTTTCAAATGATCATAGACACGAAATAAAATTTAAGAGCTAATTCATTTTGAAAAATACCACCTCAACAAATAAGAAAATAACAAAAATTAAAAGCCAAAGCCAAGAGCACACTTATAAATACATGGACAAAAATAGGGACTATTCCAAAAATATAAAACAAAATAAAGGGATTAAAACAAAAAATTAAAAATTAAAGGGCCAAATAAAAATCAAATATATTATCAATTTCAATCCAAGAACAAAATTGAAAAAATCAAAACTTCTGTACCGAATATATTAAAGTATTTAAACCCAATGCGGAAATTAGAAGAATGATGACAGAACTGAAACCTTAATATATAATTGATTTCAATCAAAGGACTCAATTGAACCAAATTAAAACATATATAACAGTAATGAGGACCATATGCAAAATTAAAAGTACAGGGACGTAAGTAAAAAGCTCACAAAACCAGGGGCCTCTCTTGCACTTTAGCGTGCGAGAGAGAGAGAGAGAGAAACGGGAATCTGAGCTTTAACTGGCCACCGCCGCATCTACGACCACCATTTTCAGAAAGGCGCCGCACTGTGAGTAAGACCACACAGAGGCACATAAGAAGAGACGTCGGTAGCCAATTTCTGTTGATCTGAGCAGGCCTCACGCGTCACGAGAACAGGGCGCGAGGCTGAATATTGTCGTGCGCGCGTGCCACACGTGCCGACAGATATTCGAGAAAAAAATAAATAATTATGGTCAATTACCGGTCTGCCCCTGTGCCCAAGTCCACTATTTTGTCTTATCCGGGGCTATATTCATATTTAGCTTTAACTGGCCACCGCCGCATCTACGACCACCATTTTCAGAAAGGCGCCGCACCGTGAGTAAGACCACACAGAGGCGCATAAGAAGAGATGCCGGTAGCCAATTTTTGTTGTCTTGAACAGGCCTCACGCGTTGCCAGAACAGGGCGTGAGGCTGAATACTGTCGTGCGCGCGTGCCACACGTGCCGACAGATATTCGACAAAATAAATAAATAATTATGGTCAATTACCGGTCTGCCCCTGTGCCCAAGTCCACTATTTTGTCTTATCCGGGGCTATATTCATATTTAGCCATTTTTAAAAAAATATGAAATTCCCGTGGCACCCTTCCCGCCCAGAGCTGTTTTTGTCCTTTTGAGGGATATAATCGTTATTGCATTGTGCAAAAAAATATAAAAAAATAAAAAAGTACGACGAACCGCTGAGCCCCTCTGCCCAGATGCTATTTTTGTCTTTTTGAGGGACAAAACCGTTATTTTACTGTGCAAAAAAAGAAAAAAACCACTAAACCGGCGACCTGAACCGAACTGACCCGGAAATTGAGCAATACTATTGTAATTTACAGTGATTTGTCTCACAGTACACAGTAACCCACCCATGATGGTAGATCCTCTTTTAGAGTATTGTATAATTATGGGTTGTTCTGTATTATATTTTTATTTGTTATTAGCATATTTTTTTTTTATTGTCATTAGAGTTTTTATTTTTCAATTATACTATGAAATTAACAAGACTTATTATTTACTAGACAATGCCCCCGCGCTTCGCCGCGAGCGGCACAATATTTTTTTCAATGTAAAAATATTAATTGTGTGTATTTTTTTTATTATAATATAAATTTAGTTAAAATAATAAATCTGTGCACAATTCATGTCAAGTGCAAGTTTTCTATAAAATATATGAATTTAAAATCGATAAAAATTTATCTATTTAGTAGTTTCAAACGAAATAACCAGCATAAATTTATCATCATTAAAAAAGCAAGAAAACTCAGATATCTGTGTGAGATTTCAACCGAACTAATTCACTATATTAAGATTAATTCATTTTATAATTCAATTTAAATAAAACAAAAATAAAATAACCTACAATAATCAAATAAAAAAATAAGTTGTTAATTTTCTATCAACAAAAAGATGAAAACATAGATTGAAAATTCATCCTGACGTTATTGCCATTATCATTGCTATAAAAGCTAAAATTATTGCTAACATTACAGCCAAAACAATTCAAATAATTAAATTGCCATGAAAAATAAAAAAAAAAGCAAAAGATTGTTGTAAAACAACAATAAAAAAATAATAACTAAAATTATCATTATTATTGCATAAATAATAAAATCATAAAAATCATATAATCTAAAGAACAAATAAAGAAACAAAAAACAAAAAACAAATAAAGGGAAAAATAGAGTAATATTATTTTTAAAATGATCACCGATATAAATTAAAATTTCAGGAAAATCTTTAAAAAAATCAAAAGATTTTTATAAGAAAATAATCACTAAAATTATCATTATTATTGCTCAAATAATAAAATTATAAAAATCATCTAATCCAAAGAACAAATAAAAATAAAAGAAATCATCTAGCCATGGCACCCGCGCCTCGTCGCGGGCGGAATCATATTTTTTTCAACGTAAAAAAATATTTATTATGTATGATTTTTTTTATCATAGCATAAATTTAGACAAAATAATAAATCTCTATATAATTTTTATGAAGTGCAAGTTTTGTATAAAATATATAAATTTTAAATCATATAAATTTTTTTGTTTAGTACGTTTCAATGAAATAACCTGTATAAAATAAGTTGTAATTTTCTATCAACAATAAGTTGCATTGTGGATTGCAATCCATATTGTTTTTTTTTTTTTAAATCAGTCCGGGAATCGGTCGTGGTGTGCTTAAGCTGGACTGGAGACCCCAGTCATAAAAAAAAATTATATAAGTGAACAAAAAAACATATAAGGAAAAAAAAATAAAAAATAATAATAAATTGGTTCGGAGATTAGTCATGGTGTGTCCACGCTGGCCTGGACACCCCGATTATCAAAAAACAGATTTGGTCCGAGGAGTAGTGGTGGTGCACTTGAGCTGGCCCGAAGATCGTGGTTATAAAAAAAATATATAAGTGAAAAAAATGTATAAGTGAAAAAAAGAGCTTAAGCTGGCTAAGAGACCATGGTTACAAAAAAATATATAAGCGAAAAAAAACAAAAAAAAAAGTATAAGCGTGAAAGCACTGTAGCAATCCATATTGTTTTTAAAAAAATTCGGCCCAAAATTAGTCGTGGTGTGCTTAAGCTGGTTGGAGATCCCGATTAAAAAAAAATGTATAAGTGAATAAAACAAAAGTATAAAAAATGGAAAAAAAAATGTACCAGCAGGAAATCACTTTAGAAAAAAAATGTGGGTCCGGGGATTGTCGTAGTATGCATAAGTTGGCCTGGACACCCTGGTTATCAAAAAAGTTTGGATACGGAGATTAATCGTGGTGCATTTAAGCGAGCTCGATTATTAAAAAACAAAAAACCAAAAAAATATATAAGTAGAAAAAGGAAAAAAAATATAATAAGAAAAAAATGAAAAAAAAATATAATAAGGAAAAAATACAAAAAAAGGCAAAAAAAGAAGAAGCAAAAAACGGAGGAAAAAAAGAAGAGATAAAAAAAAAAAGAAACGAAAAAAAAAAAGAGTAGTGTAATCATAAAATAAAAACAAAAAAAAAGAAAAAAAACATAATAAGAAAAAAAAAATACTATTGCAATCCACAGTGTACTGTGTCTGAGTGCACAGTGAATTGTCCACGGCTTTTATATATATAGTAATTGTTTTATTTTAAAATTAGTGACCTAGGTTCAAATTAACAGTTGTATTTTCTTTTTTAAATTACTACTTTTGATTTTTTTATTATTTAAATATAAAAAATAAATTATAAAATTAAAAATAAATTATTAAAAAAAAAAAAACTAATCTGTACCAAATTTTAGTTCCAATTCATTCATTTAACTAGATGAACACAAAAACAAAATGGGACAGAGTCTCTCTAGTCACTATAAAACTCAGAGAAACAAACACATGAAGAGAAACAAACACAGATCCCTTCTAATGAAATCCAACGCTCACTCTCTCTAGGAGTAGTCACTATAAAACTCTTTCTCTAGAGGAATTAAAACAACGACAACAATGCGTCTATTTCTTCAACTACAATCCCTCTAATTCATGATCTTTAAAAAAGAAGGAAAGAATGTCAAAGAACCTTGTGAGAGAGAACGTGCCTCTCTCTCGATTCGGTGTTCTAGTCGCACAATTAGAATCCATAGGCGCCTCCGCTTCCCAACAATCTCCTGACCCTCTCCTCTCTTTCGATCTCCTCTCCGATCTCCTCTCCGCCATCGATGAAGAGCCACAGGTCCCTCCCTTTCTCTCTCTTCTTTTCTTGAAACGCCGCGTTTTTTAATTCTTTGATTGTCTGCAGATCTTGATTCTTTTGTTTTGTTCTTACGGTGCGTTTTGGATTTTCTTTGATTAATCGGTTTCTTGTTTAATAATTTCAGGAATCTATCTTGTTATGGCAAAGAAAATGCGAGGATGCATTGTATTCATTGCTCAAGCTTGGCTCGCGGCGGCCAGTGCGGCATTTGGCATCAGTGGCAATGGCTAAGATCATATCTAGAGGGGATAGTATTTCGATATACTCCAGAGCGAGTAGTCTCCAAGGGTTTCTTTCTGATGCTAAGAGAAGCGAACCTCAAAGAGTTGCCGGTTGGTTCAAAATATCATTTCTGTTTTCTTCGATACGGAAAATTATAATATAAATTTAATTCTAGCGTTTTATGCAAGTTGATAGTAAATTGTTTTTTTATCAATGGATAACTTTTCCAGTGCTGAAACTCCTTGCTAGCTGTTTGGATTTATTGCAGTAACTGTATGTGTGCTGCTTTACTTTTCGGGCAAGTCTTTGTCACTCGGACAGGACGACATTGGCATAGATTGATGTTTGAATCTGAACGGGCAAGATTAGGGCTTGTTGCTGCATTTAGAGTTTTTCTCTTTTGAGGTAGTTGTGGGCAGTGCTGTCAAGAGATGCTGAGGGCTCGCCTAGGCACTCCAGGCAAGGCGAGGCCCCTATGCCTTTATTAGCCTCAGGTGTTGAATTTCAATGAAGGGAGGCCTAGGCGAGCACCTTGTAAGTGGGTGCAAGGTGTTTAGTACTTGAAGTTTTTTTTTTTTTAGTTTTTTTCTGTTGGATTTTTTTTTTAACTTACATATGTTCTGATCTATTTTTCATTTTTTTTTATTTACCACGAAAAAATTTAGGGGTATTTGTTTCTGTAAAAAAGAAAATATTAGGGTAATATTTTTTAAAAATCATTAAAGTGAGAGACAAATAGACAATGAAAGACACTTAGAAGAGAAACACTAGCCACAATATTTTTTCCCGAGTGTGGAGTCAGAATCTATACAAGTTTAGTATGTTTTGAGAGATGAGGATTTAAATTATAATCATGAAATGAGGATATGAAGGGTTCAAGTGAAGGAGAGGAAAGCATGGATGAAGATGTATTTGAAGATTAATGAATAAAGATGATGATATTTATTTTTTTGCTTTTTAATTTATTTGGCTATTTACTATTTTAAATTATCTTATTTTGTTTTAAGGGTGAAAAATATAACTTTATATGACTGTCATGGTATTTTATATTTTCTTTTGATTTTCTATTGATCTAATCTTAAGCCTTGGTTCATTCGGGCAAGCGCCTAGTGCCTTGAGCATTTTACAGACTTGGCGTCTTTTAGCGCCTTTTACCTTTGACAACACTGGTTGTGGGATATGATATTGGTGTAGTGCTTAAAGTGTTTTCTAATAGTTCTTTAGTAGATAGCAAAAAGATTTGAGAATCCTTTTGAATGGATTTGTTTTCCGGGATGTCAGAAAATTTGAGGAAGGTAAAGCCTTGGATTTGAACTTCTCCAAAGTCCTAAACGAGGAGTGTCCATGTGTATTTTCATTTCTTTTAAAATTTGTTAGATTCTTCTTGACATCCAATAGTAGGATGTGAACTTTTGGAAGCATATGTTTTTTCCCCCTGCAAGGCTTTCCATTCTCTTCTTTGAACTTGATTCCCTGTAGTTAATTTATTGTAAAGTCAAGATGCCATCGTGGATAGGTCGGTGCTTTCACATGGGCAATGGTGAACTTTAAATTAGTTGAAGGATTTATTGTAATATAGGAGGTGGCATAAGGCTGTCTCCTTGTGCTATGTGTTTCATGACAGTGGGGAGATTGGGAGTGGTCATTTGCTATTTGCAATGAGCAATGAGTTTGCACCAGTAGGGTGGAAGGGTCATTGCTTCTGCATTTGGTGGGGTTTGGAAGGAAAAGGTTTGTAAAATTTTGTGTAGCTGCACAATGTTTGCAGTTCCTCAGTGTTTGTTAGAGAGGAATTCCAGAATTGTCAAGGATTTTTCTTTGTCGAGTCAACTATTTTAGAGCTAGACATTTTTTTCCATCTTCAAAATCTTTATAGTGTAATGCTTTAAGGGCTTTCTGGGAGAACACTTCTAGCTAACTTCAGCACGATGCAAAAGCCTGTCTTTTGTCAACATATTACATTTTACTTTTATTTTCTTGCACAATGCCATAATCTTCTAGTGCTCACAATAAAAGAAGATAAATTGTTTATGTTTGGTAACTATTTCATATGAATGTTACCATGTGACATAATAATTTTGGATGTTAAGTAGCACCCAACTCTTTGTCTTAACCTATAGTAAGACTATTTGCTTTTCCCAGACAATCTATAGAAACCATTTATCTTTAGATTAGAATTTAAACTAAAAAGCGTGTCACATTATTGTAGTCAGTTAGTGAAGCATTTTACTCTTTCACCTTTTCTTTTATGTTAAACATTTATTGTTTGATCTTCATCATGTTTTTGAATATTTGTAGGTGCTGTGCGATGCCTGGGAGAATTATATCAGCATTTTGGAAGAAAAATTACTTCGGGATTGCCTGAAACGACTATTATTGCCTCAAAACTTATGAAGTTTCATGAGGTAGTCCTGCTCAATGTGTTATCCTCCCTTACATGCCTTAGTATGCAAGTCTTTTCTCCTTGTGCAAGGTTTAGGTGATGAGTTTTAAATTGAAAGCTGCTGCAAAAAGGTAGGTATTTACCTAGGAGTCCGTGACAAAGGTAATCTGTCTAAAGTGGACCAATGGAATAGAATAGTTATGACTTGCAAGAGGATAGAACTTTAGTTATAACATGTTACTAGTTTTGGTTGCCATGCCACTTGAGTGACACTTACCTTCTTCAAATTGAGATTCTCAATGTGAGAAGTTGTGTTAGTTCCTTTGTTCAATAAATAAAACATCACAAGACTGGGACTTGTATGAGTAATCCTCTAGTCTAATGGAGGCTTGCTCTCTTCCACTTGGAGGACAATGGTCTATCTGCTTTGAAACTATTTTCTTGAATGCTCAAGGAAGAAAGGTTGTCTAGCATTGCTCTGAATTTTTAAGTGGTTGACACCAACATTAATGGGATGCTCTAAACTGGACCACCTCAAAATTGATAGATGGATATATCTGATTTAGTAGATCAACTATGAGAAAAAAAGCAAAGAAAATACTTAAAATGCATGATTTATCCGGTTTTTTAATGTACAAATGTTATTATATAATTGATTTGTTTAGTGAGATGAGATCTAATGCATCATAATTTAAATCTTGGGATGTTGATTCAATAGTTTTTGTCATGAGATCCTTAATGAAAGCAACATATTAAATATTAACTACCATTGATTATATATTTATCTAATCTCATCTATCTTTCTTGCAAAAGTGAAGCAAATAGTGTATTCAATGCTACATTCTTAAATCCCCAGAGAATTGAGGATTATGCTTTCCATTTATCCATTATTTAGGTCATTCCAAAGTTAGTGATTGGTTAGGTAGTTTGCTCGAGAGGGATATTAGTGAGGAATGGCAGTGGTATGGATTAATAGAATGGAAAAAAGCCCCTTTTAAGTCTTGCAGTATTTGGAGAGAGAAATTGCAAAGGCATTTGAAAGCATTGAGTATTATTAAGCAACTGGTTTTCTGTGACTTGAACTTGTATTTCTTTGGGCTCCTTGGAATTTCTAAACTTTTATGGTTTTTCGAAATCCTTAAATCATAATTGATACTTTCTTGGCTGAAAAAACTGTTTTAATTATCATCGGGGTCGTTTTCTTAATTCTTGCTTCTTGTCTCTTCATTTATCTGTAACTATGCTTTTGGATATGTTAAACTCCAGGATTTTGTGAGACAAGAGGCTCTACTTATGCTTGAAAAAGCTTTGGAAGGGTCTGGTGGTAGTGCTGCATCTACAGCATATACTGAGGCATTCCGTCTCATCACACGTATTGCTATAGGAGATAAATCATTTGTAGTTAGAATAGCTGGAGCCCGTTGTCTGAAGGTATTTGCTAGCATTGGGGGACCATGCCTAGGAGTTGGTGAAATAGAGAATTCAGCTTCTTATTGTGTCAAGGCAGGTTTTCCGCAGTGATGTTTTCTTTGCTACTTATTTCCAGACTTTTAATATTCAAGAATCTGATGTTATGAACATATGAAAATTTTCATCGCTCTTAGTAGGCCCTTGAAGATCCTGTATTACTTGTCAGGGATGCATTTTCTGAAGCTCTAGGCTCGTTGCTAGCTCTTGGAATGAATCCAGAGGCTCAGGTTTTCATAAAACATGTGATTCTTGTCATGGCTTGTTTTTTTGGCCCCCATTTTCCCTCTCTTTTTTTTTCCTGCTATCTCATAGGTTGTTGTCTTCTACTAGGTTCAACCTAGGGGAAAAGGTCCATTTCCTCCAGCAAAAAAACTAGAAGGTGGTTTGCAGAGGCATTTGGCTTTGCCCTTCACAAAAGGTATTAACTTGACCACCCAGTATACCTTTAACAGGTGTTGCCACCTTCTTATTTTTTCTGAACTCCTGCTTATATTAAATCACAGTCTTGGTGTAACATGTATAGCGTTTTATTTAGTATGGGGTATTTCAAGTTTTAGGATTGAATACGAAGCAACTGATTTCCAGTGGAGAAAGAGTTCTATATTTTCAAGGCTCTGAATTTTGGTTTATTTGAAAAATCAAGTGATGATGCTTATAATTTTGAATTGAAACTTAGTTTTGCTGTTTGTTTATTTCTGTTTTGTCTTTGGTTATTTATCACTTCTAGGTTGTGGTTATCTTTATGATGGCTTGGATAGCCTGTGAGTAGCTCATCTAAAAGTTGGTGCGTGCGTACATGTTTATTGGTTTTCAACAACTACTCACAAATAGTACAATTTGCAGTGAGTGGAACTCGGTTGAAGGATGTGAGAATTGGCATAACCTTATCATGGGTTTACTTTTTACAGGTATTTGTTAAAAAACATTGCATTGAAAAATCTTAGCCCCTCTTTCTCTTGTTCCCTCCTAGTTGTCCTTGCCTCTTTGTTTCTTCTTCTTCTTCTTCTTTCTCTCTTTCTCTCTTTCTCTCTCATGCTTCTACCGTGCTATCTATTTTCAGGCTTGCCCACCCTCTGGTTTCCTTTAAAAGATTTCTTTCTTGATTAAGGTCTCATGTTAGAAAATTTAATGAATGAAGTATTTACTAGAAATTTTATTTGTAGTTTATTTTTGAACATCAATTTATCAATATAATTATTGTCCAAATATAATGCCCAATTATCTTATTTGATGGTTGAGCTTGGTTTGAAGTGTGAGCTTCAGTTAATCTCAACCATGTTATTTGGTTTCTAACTTTGTTTTATTCTCCTTAAATTGTATATTGCAGGCAATTCGTCTAAAGTATCTGCATCCAGATAGTGAGCTTCAACAGTATGCTTTGCAGGTTATGGAGATGCTTCGCCCAGATACTTCTGTTGATGCTCATGCACTGGTATTTGTTTCACAGTGTTTTCATATTTGTTCACAGAAATTGCATATTTGCTTCTTAATCTTTTTTGCAAGTAGGATGTTTGATGAAGAGATAATTATGTGCTGTTGTTTTATTGCATTCTTTTGACAAAGCAGAATATAGATTAAACATAGGAAAAGCTGAAGTGGGACATGGCTTAGTTCTTCCTTTTCTTTTGATATTTTCGAGTGTTCTGCTATCTGAAGTTTCAATTCCATATTGCAATTTTGTTTGTGTAAAAGAATTTGTTAATATTTTTGCAATTTAGTTGTGTTTATTATCTTCTAGCAAATACCTGTTTTAAAATAACTTTCGATAACCCTGCTTCTGTTATGGGGATAGGAGGAACTCAAGGATAGTGTTTCCTATGCTTCATGTCCATGTTTCATGGAAGAGAAAGTAGTTTCAAACTAGTTGAATAAATATTAACTTAAAGTAGTGTAAAAGCAGTTTGTTTAATAAATGCTGAATTAAAGATTATCAAATAATATGAGTTGCTGGCTTCTGTTGATTCCTAGTAACTGGATTTTGTCATGATAGGCTTTTGGATTTATCATTGTAGGCTTTTGGTACAACTATGATCTCACATAGTCTTAACAGAGTGGTCGGATACACTGGCATCTGACAACAAGGCCATCGTGATATATATATATATATATATATATATATATATATATATATTTCATTTCTATATATTACATTTCTAGTTTGTAGAAAGGAATAAAATCAAAACAAGTTTAAGGAATGCAAGTTAATTGCTTTGTACCATTCTACGATTTCAAAATACTTAATAATATCTCTTGGTGTTTTGAAGGCTTGCATTCTTTACATCCTTAGAGTGGGTGTAACTGATCAGATGACTGAACCTACTCAAAGGGGCTTTTTAGTTTTCCTGGGAAAGCAGGTATGCTGAAGCAAATTTCAATAAAGTAGACTTATCAAGAGCTGGTTCTTGTCTTGATTCTGTTCTCATGGAAACTTGCAGCTTGAGTCTTCCGATGTCACTCCTTCCATGAAAATTGCTGCTTTACGCACATTGTCCTACACTTTGAAAACATTGGGTGAGGTCAGACATTACTCTACTGTACAGTTAAAATCCTTCCTTCTGTTTTTTAACGCATTACTGTCTAACAGTACCAAGATGATCACCATGGTCAACATAATTTGAATAATGATGGTCCCTTGAGCTGATGGGGATGGTGAAACTTTTAAACAGTACTATTTTAGCATGATGACATATAAAAGTTCTACCTTTTCTTGAAAAACATATCTGCTCCAGCCCTGGCGGCTGTTGCTGTTCTTTTTTTTACCCTCCTTTACCCTTTATCTTTTCTCTTGTTAAGATCCCCTATTTCCCTCCCCCCCATATTCGCCTCTCATTTTTCTCTCCCGCTATTGTCATTTCTGTCTTCTGTCCATCCTCTGCTTGCCTCCCCCTTTACCTGTCTTGGTTAGTTGGGAGCATCAAAGCTGTTTCAATAGTTACTTGCAAGTTTTTTCTGTTCACCAAACAACTATTGTGTTATGATGATCTCTGTCCTGAACTTCCGTTGTTATATACTTCTTTTAGCCAGTCAGATGAGAAGAGAGCCCTTTGGTAGAGCAGTCTCGGTCTCTTTTTTATGTGTTAGCTCTTGACTTCTTTTTAGCCTCTTTTCATAATACCTTTTAATTTGTACCAACAGATTTTCTTTGATGGTATAATTGAATTACACGCTATTATTAACCTTATCTTTGTTTTAGCATGATTACTGTTGCTGGTCCTTAGTTTTATCATTCTAATATCTCCAGTTCAATCAAGAAGTGCATTACTTTGGCGTGTTGATTTGAATTTGATGGGAGAAGCTTTATGCTTGTTTTTCCTACTAATCAAGTATTGCATTTTGTGAATTTCTTGTTGGTGATGATACTAATCACAGGATTGGAGACTGTTATGCTGTTTCATGTACTTTTTTGTATATATGCAAAATAATAGCTTTGATGATGTTTTAACGCGGAACTTGGCCTGTTTATTTTGTAGGTTCCATTAGAATTCAAGGAACTCTTTGATAGCACAATTGTTGCTGCAGTATCTCATTCTTCTCAACTTGTAAGGATTTCATCATGTCTTCCTCTTCAAATCTTATTAATAATCTTCAAATAGTTTTTCTGTCAATTTTGTGTCTAGTTATTTAGAACATCCTCTTGTTTTATCTAGTTGTCAATCAGATGGTAAAGTCCCCACTTAAATGTTGTTTGACTAGAATTACTGCCCTTCCCTTTCTTATGGCCTAATCATGATCTGAAGTATGGTTTATTTAAATTGAAGATTCCAAATGTTAGGATAGTGTCATCATAGTGCAGGACAGAGCTGTCTCGCAAAGGAAAGGTGGTGGAAATTATTGTGGTTTCTAATGAGAGACCAGTTATGATTTTTTATTAAAAGAACACCGACTTCAATGAGAAAAGGAAAAGAGCAAAATAAAGAATAAAAGCAAGAAGCAGAGAGAGATGAACTAGATGCATGTGGTGTCTAAACAACTATCAAAATATGAGCTTGATATAAGCTTACCAATAAACTCAGTTGTTTCTCCCCATTTTTTTGCTCTAGCATAAAATATAAAACTAGTAAAAATGCTAGTGTTTTGCTCTTGGGGGGGATCTGGGTAGAAAAAAATCATTTTTTTTTGTATGATGTTTAGCTATCTTCACCTACTGCCTTTTTTCTCTAAACTTAATGATGATAGTGTTTTTTATTTCAATGCTCTAAATCTTGTGGTTTTTACATTTATATGGTTTCCATGGTAGTTAAATATTAATTGCAAACTTGTGGTTAGGTACGCATTGAGGCTGCCTTGGCATTGCGTGTTTTGGCTGAGGTTGATCCTACATGTGTTGGTGGTTTGATTTCATATGTTGTGACCACATTAAGTGCTTCGAGAGACAATGTTTCATTTGAAAAGGTATATTTAATATTTTGACATGACACTTCCTTTGATACTAGGTGCTCATTCTATCTGTGTTATTGTTTGCTCCTTTATATTTAAATGTCTTGTGTGCTTCCCATAACTAATCTGGAATCAGTTTAATGCTTGAACTGTATAAGGTGAATTAGGATTGTTTTTGTACATTTCCTTTTCTTCTCTCTCCCTCCCTCCCTCTCCTTCCTCCTTGCATCATTCGATCAAACTATCATAATTTCTTGAGTTAGGAAGATAGACCTTGTAATCTCATAACTCTCCATCTAACAAAAAGTTTCTGTTGGTTGTTCTTGATGGTTTTCATGTTGTGTCCCCTCTCAATTTCAAGGCTTTGGTTATCTCTACATGTCTGCTATAAAAGTAGTTTCATACAAGTGCACTGTTTTGAACTTTGCTTTGTATAGATATTCTTTTGAATTTGAATTCTCGAATAGAAGCTATGCTTCTGATCTTGCATGCTTTTTATTTATAATTGCTTCCTAACAAATTCTCTTCCTGCAGGGAAGCAATCTGAAAATTGAGCTTGATTCTTTGAATGGACAAACTACTGTTTTGGCTGCTTTGGTTTCTATTTCACCCAAACTGCCTCTTGGTTATCCAGCCAGGTAATTATTCTAGTTTAGTTCCTACTTCTAATAAACTCATTAACATTACATGGTTGTTGAACGTGTTTTAATTTTGCAAATTGTTGAATTTCAAAGTGAATTGCTTCACATTTCCACAAACTCCTAATAACCTAGTAGCAAGAGTTGCCTAGTTTTAAACTGAGAGTTTGTGTATCTTTGATTATTGAAATTAACTCTTCAAATGCTCATGTGAATAGTCAAAGTCCACAGTAATAATTAGGATGTAGCTTTATGGTATAACCATAGACTCGGTTGATGGAAACTCAGTCTTGCTTTTTAATCAAGCCATGCTTTTGTCGATTTCTAAGATCCACCAAACAGGCTTTCTATCTTGCAACTGAAACAATAGAATGTAGCTTTATGGTATAAACTCATTTGCATTCAAGAAGCTTGATTAGGACAATGGACAATCTTCCAATTGTGATTTTCTCGGTGAGGTTGAAGCTTTTTTTTGCATAGCTTATAATAAAACTTAGGCTGAGTAGTAGTATTACAAATTGCTTGGAGAGTTGTAGGATTGAATTCGGATATGAAATCCAAGATGATTTACAAGGTTCAAGCATAAAAAGATTAGGTTTTAGGGCTAGATTAGGCAATGTGACCGGTGGACTGTGAGATCTATATATATATATATATATATATACTTGAAATGCAAGTAAAGCGTTTTTCTCAAACCTATTTTTGTAAACTATAACTTCAAAAACTACCACAATATCAAACACACCACATCTCTGATATACAATTGTTGACTTAAATCATGTAGTAGAACTCGAAACATCATCAAAATTAGAAAGCAAAACTAAAGAGTAATCATGAGAAGTAAAATATTGAAAAAAACACTTATTTTCAAAGATCACATTTCAAGAAATCCACAGTTTATTAGCTCCGAATCATATCACATAAACCTTTTATGGACTTATATATCCTAGAAAAATCTAAGTAGTACAGAAGAGACAAGTAATAAAGTATAAACAGTGAAAAGATGATGATTCTTATGCTATGAAACCCTATTTTGCTGATGTTGAGGTGTGTATGGACAAGAACATTGGGAGATAATACCCATCATTTAGATAAAATTGAAAGTCCTTGGACATATAACCCCCATAAACATATTTTAGAATCTTAATACAATTAGAAAATTGATTTTCAACAAAGGCAACAAAAAGTTTGAAAGAGAAAGAACATTAGTTTTAGAATGAAGAAAATATACCCAAACAAAACGACTATTATCATCAATAAAAACCACAAAATACTTGTACTAAGCATGTGAAATAACATAACTGACACCCCATACATTAGTATGAATGATCTCAAAACAAGTAGATGCTGGACTACCATGTAAAAAAAGGTCAAGGACTTGCTTTTACCAAATTTACAAGAACCACACATAGAAGACACAAGGTAAAACAATTCTTTATTGCCTAAATAACCATGTTTAATGAGATAAGTAAAACAACAAGATTAGGGTGTCCTAATTTCTTATGCCATACTTGAATATTATTAACCATCATAGCACAACCAAAAGAACCAGATGAGGAATGGAAAATTGGAGAGGAAAGAGACGCCCCACTTTAGGCTCCTTTGCTATCACTTTCCTTTGACACTTGATTTGCTGACGACAACCATCATGATCAAAGTGAGTTCTACAGTTATTATCAACAAATTGGCCACATAAATTATATTGGTAGATAAATCTAGCGACATAGTAACATTGCTAAAGGAAGACCCTAAAGTTCTAGTTTCAGTAATAGGAAGAGCATTGCCATTGGTTGTCTGAACATGCTGCTCACCCTTATACTTGCGGACATGATGTACAACATAGGTACATCACTTTTGAGGTCGAATTCAACAATCTTTAATGATGTACCCCTCCTATTGCAATAATTGCAAAGTTTTTTGTTAACATGCTTTGCAATATGTCCAAACTCCTTGCAATTGTAGCGATGAGTCTGTGACCTGAATCATCCTTGCCCCAAGCAACATATGCCATATTAGCGTATGCCACATAACCATCTTAGATGTTATAGTTTCTAATTTAAAATCAAGTAGAGTGACTAGATGTTGTTCTTCATCGACTAGACCTCATCGGGAACAATAAAATGAGCCGTACAAGCATATTCACTCCATGAATTAACAGAAGAAATGCTAATTTGTTCTAATTACTTGGCGGTAGTTGCCAATTTCTAATTCAAATTGAAACTTTTGGACAACATTATTTTGAGAATAAATGCTCCCAAGATAAGTCCACATCTCTATAGTCATAGTGAATGATCGAAGATGATTAACCATATGTGGTTTAATAGAACCTAGTAACCATGAGATAATCCATATGTGGTTCAATAGAACCTAGTAATCATGAGATAATTCTTTAGCCTTGCTCTCTCAAGAATCTTTCTCCTTGGAATTATCGGGAGTATTCTTAGTTGAATCTCTCTACACCTAGAAGTTGACTATACCCCCAAACCAAGAAAAAAATCCAAGAAAAATATCCCACAACTTGATCCACAAAAAATACTAACCCAAAGAGTTAAGCACAAAATTAGAGTTTTGGCTCTAATACCATGTCAAAATGGTCTGAATGCCTCTCATTCTAGGATCTATATCTTTATATAGTAAAGTATTAACATAATTACATCCTACAATCACTATTGGACCATAATTATGATCTCTAAAAAGATAACTATGTACAACTAATTGCCTATCAATTAATGTTTCTCGATCAAGCCCCCAATTTCAAGTAATTGCACATCAATCAATCTTCCTAAATCAAGATATTACAGTTATCAATTGTTAAGTTCCCAGGTCTAGAGAATCCTTTTGTTTGGCTGGGAAAGCCCCCTTGTTCTGATTTCCTAGTTTCTTTTTATTTCTTTAAATGATGTTTATCCCTTGAGTTACCTGGAGTCTAAAACGCTTGGTTCGTTATATGTGGAGAGTCACTTCTCTCAGAAGTAGGCTCTTGGTATGGGATTTTGCTGAGAATGAAATACATTATAATTGTACTGCAGAGAATCTTTTTAGGGCTGTATATTAGTAATAAGCATGGAGCTTGCTACAGTTAGTTTTAGGCAACAATGATGGTAAAACCATTTCAACTTTGGTGTAATCTTGTTCTCTTTGTATGGTATACATATATCAAACATTCAAAACCTACTTAACAAGTTAGCCTGTCATGCTAACGCAATTGACTTCCTGGATCATGTGTTCGTTTAGTTTTATTAGTTTGATATTGGATCACGCCTATTATGTGCTCCATACCACACAACAGAGCAAATCATGCATGCATTACCTAAAAATTGGGTTTTTGAAGGATAACTTTTCAATCAATAACTTTTCCATCTATTGCAGGATTGGATTCTTCAGGCCTGATATTTGAGATGAAACTTCCAATTTCCAATTCCCATAAACACAAACATGGTTATGCTTACACAAGATATTTTACTGCACATGATAGATAGTTGTATTTGCAAATGTACCACATATTGGCATGTCCATCATTTCATTTGGATTTATTTTCTTAGTGCTACACTCATGCTTATCTTTGCATCTGACCGATAAAACTGCTTTATAACTGTCTTCTTGTGCTCAGATTACCAAGATCAGTGCTGGAACTTTCAAAGAAAATGCTAACAGAATCTTCAAGAAATCCTGTAGCTGCAATTGTTGAGAAAGAAGC
Organism: Salix purpurea; assembly: GCA_027405865.1. Classification (NCBI taxonomy): domain Eukaryota; kingdom Viridiplantae; phylum Streptophyta; class Magnoliopsida; order Malpighiales; family Salicaceae; genus Salix; species Salix purpurea. Next base: position 11,305,869 of record CM050330.1, on the reverse strand, counting down.
TGGATGGTTACTTTTGTCCTCGCTATTATCTTCAATGCCAAAGCAGGTTTGCAGCCATTCTATAATCATTATTTACTGTGACCACAAAGTGAATGTTATGGTTATATTTATTCATTTGTCTTTGTAACCACTCTATGTAAGTTATGGTGTTGCTCTTGATGCATTTAGGAGCTTGAAGACCAGGTTTTTGATATTCTTTCGTTATGGGCTACCCTCTTTAGTGGAAATCCAGAACGAGAAATTCAAAAAATTGAAGACTTGGCTTCTAGGATATGGTGAGCTCATACATCAAAGCATTGTTTGTCTATACTCTGTTTGTAACTGACAAGTGGTCCCATCTTTCAATATCCTTTTTATACTCCAGTTTTTTTTAAGAAGCAAATGCATCCTTTCTTTTTGTTTAGCTTAGAATGTAGTTATATTAAAAGCTAACCCTTAGGGATGAAAACAAAAATTTGGTTGATTGAAGGTGAGAGCACAATTGCACAAAGGATAGTAAGACATCCAATCAGTAGCCTTCCCATCTCATTCAATATCAGCTAATAAAACCTAAAATAGTGGTTTGGAATTAGTGTGCTTTAAGCAGGTAAAAGAGCACAATTCCTGAAAATTCTAGAAGCTTTCTCTGCTAAAAGGCGATAGCATTTGCCAGTAGTAGCACATTTTCACAAAATGTTGCATTCATTCCCTTTTCCAAAGCAATGCATGGAGAGTATTGTTTCACTTATTTTGCGTGCTCGTAACTTTAGTAATAACCTTATTCGACATATTACAAGTCATTGTACTTTAGTAATAATTAGAATGACAATTGTCTCCTCCCTATCAATGCATATCTTAAAATATCACTTCAAATGTCTTATGAGGTCTCTTTTCAGCCGCAACTAAAAATGCTTGGTGTACATTTTTTAGCTGGAATTTTCAAATATTGGTGGAAAGTCCAGTAAATGAACTACATCAGTTTTGAATATCAGTCAATGGTTCAATTTTGACCTAGGAAGAATGAGATTGCGACACTCGTGTCTTATATGAGTATAAAAGAGTATAGAATTAATGATAGCCTTTTTTGGGGGTATTCTAATGAACCCTAGCAGAAAGAGTGTAGTAATATGCAAACTTGCTATTTTTCTGTTTCCATGTTCTCTTATGTGGATTTTCATGATGAAAAGGATGAGTTCTACAGAATAATTTGGTGTTCTTGTAGGAACCATGCTGCATTGAATGTGAGATAGATGTCTGCTAAATATCCAATCCAGAATGCCTTGTTTTGTTTCCTATTCATCACTATTTCTAGTTGAAAAGATGGCTTTTATACAACATGTAGCTACTGATGTTATTGTGTTTGCTCTTTCTTTTTGCTTTTTGTAGTGTGTGGTCTGCTGCTGTTGATGCACTGACATCATTTGTAAGATGCTTTATTTCTCCCAATGCAGCAAATAATGGTATTCTACTTCAACCAGTGATGGTATACTTGAGTAGGTACAGTTATTACCAGAGTTTCTTCACCCAGCACCCAGCCTATTCATTTCTTTTGGATTTTGATTTGCTTAACTTTATGAAGTGTTATGATTCATACTAATAATTTAATGTATTCAAAAACAGTGCCCTGTCCTATATACTACTGCTACAACGCAAAGAACTGCCTAATATTAAGCCTGCAATAGACATATTCATCATCAGAACGTTAATGGCCTATCAGGCCCTCCCTGATTCAATGGCATATAAAAGTGACCATACTCAGATTATCCAATTATGTACCTTTCCATTTAGGTAATTATGTCTTATACTTGTATGGTGGTAATTTGTTTCATTTTTCATTTGTTTTTTGCAAAGATTAACACTCTTTTTTAATGTGCAAAATTTATTTATTTTTTTGTGTGATAGAGAATAGCATGACTGATTTTGTTAGTTTTACTTCATGTTGGTTAAAAGGGATGCTGCTAGATGCGAGGAAAGTTCATGCTTGAGGTTACTGTTGGACAAAAGAGATGCATGGTTGGGTCCTTGGATTCCTGGAAGGTGTTTGGCTCATCATTATTTTCTTTTACCATTGTTTTACAATTTCTGTTAGCTGGGTATCTGTTAATTGTTTTGTTACAATCATATTATATTTCAATAATTCATTTATAATCTTGAACTGTCAAAAAACTTTTTTTGCTGGTGTCTTTAATCAGGGATTGGTTTGAAGATGAAGTTCGTGCTTTTCAAGGTGGAAAAGATGGCCTTATGCCTTGTGTATGGGACAATGAACCCTCAAGTTTTCCTTTGGTATGACCACTTCATTGTTTCTAGTTGACGTTCAATGTTATATTTTATTTATTTATGGTTTTTGTTTTTGGAGTTATTATTCGTGTTATGTTACTTTAGTCCTTATCCTGGAATTTATTTTGTTACTGAAGCCGGAAACAATAAACAAGATGTTGGTGAACCAGATGCTCCTTTGCTTTGGAATCATGTTTGCTTCTCAAGTAAGGGGATCTAGTGTTTGGCTTGACATTTGTTTATCAATGTTTTAGTTGCCAGGGTGGGATGTCTAACATTTATTTTTTCTGCTGATAATATATATCCCAGGATAGTAGTGGGATGTTGATGCTTCTTGGAATGGTTGAGCAATGTCTAAAAGCTGGAAAAAAACAATCATGGCATGAAGCCAGTGTTACCAATATATGTGTTGGGTTACTCGCAGGATTGAAGGTTCTTGGAATCCTATTTTGATTTGCTTAAAGCTCACTGAAGGGTTCAACATTTTTCATTCAGGATTTTATGCTATTTTCAGGCTTTGATTGCTTTACGTTTTCAACCTTTGGGACCTGAGATATTGCATGGAGCTCAGGCAATTTTTCAGGTACGTAATTTTGGGACCTGAGATATTGAATGCTAACTTCTCTCTTTCCTCCAATTATTCACCCTTCAATTTAGTAATAATGCAAACATCCTTAAAAACCAACTGTTACATCCTGACAATTTCTCTCACTTCCTTAAAAACCAATTTTTACACGCTTGACAATTGCTCTCTCAAAAACTATTCTTGTAACATTGCACATCTGTTTTTACCTTGAAGCAAAGGCATCCCTAGCAGAATGCCTTGCATTGAATCTATTACTAATCATGGATATGGTTATCACTATGCCCTTTTCTTCATTTGCTTACTTTAATTTGTCAGAGTATTCTGGCAGAGGGAGACATCTGTGCATCCCAACGTAGAGCATCATCAGAAGGTCTTGGTCTATTAGCTCGCCTGGGAAATGATATCTTTACGGCCAAGATGGTTAGTTCTACACTATATTGTCTATTGTAATTTTTCTTATGAACTGGGTTTTAATTGTGGATGTGCAGATGTTATACATCTTTCATGGAGGTTAAAGTTTTATCTTCTCATCTAGAATTCCTGATAGCTCTCTCCATTTCCTGTGTTTACCTGATGTTGTATATGTCTGTCTCTCCTTTATGATGATAAAAGACTAGGTTGCTTCTTGCTGACCTTCCTGGGGCAACAGATTTCAACTATGCTGGCTCAATTGCCTTTGCACTTGGCTGCATTCATCGCAGGTGAATAGTAGTTTCCTTTTTATTTATTTATTTTGAATTCATGTTGGTTGTATTTGACACTGGTGCTCTTTACATATCTTATTATTTCACTAAGAAAGTAACTGGGTAGCGTTCCTTATGTTTATTGAAGGTTGTCTAACCACTACATATCTAACCAGTTACTTTGAGATTGATTGGTTGTTGTAGCATCTATTTGGTGCCTGCTTTAAGGGAGTGTCATTACCTGTTTTCCTCAGGGATAGAAGTTCTTATGAATTTTCTTTTTGATGGTAATTTGTACCAAATCTTGACTTTTTTTTTCTTTTTGCCAAAATATAAATTGTGGTAGAGTTAGTAGTTAGAGGGGGTGGTTAAAAGGTTTTCAGGGTCAAGATTGAAAAGAGGTTTATACTTAAAGATGGGTATATGGAATCACAAGTTTATACTTAAAGTTGGGTATGAAAAAAGTCTTCAGGGAAACATTCTTTTTTTCTTCTTTTACCCAAATCTATTATCCATTGCATATATTTTAACTGACAGCTTATGAAACCTAATAAATAGCTAACATTATGCATTTACATGGTATGTCACCTCGTTGAATGTAAGATTGAAGTGCTTGTAAGTATTAGGTTAAAAAATTTTGGTGGGTGGACATCCTGCCGTGTCAATGCTATCAAGTGATGATATTTGTCAATTTGAGGTTTTTGATACATTTGAGCCATCAAGTAATTAGAAAACTATAAAGTGTCATTTCATGTGTAGAAGTGACTAGGTGAGTAGCTTGTGAATACAGTTATAATTTATTTGTGGAAGATACATACAGTGATTAGCATATGAGTAAAAATGGTTGCCATTTTAAAATCATTGTTCGACTATATGATGTATGAGCTTTTTGAGAAAATAAATATTTTTCTTAGTTATTGTTATTTAGTTATTTTTATTTCTTCTTATTCAGTTTAGGAATTTTATTTTTTTCGTATTTAGTTATAGTTTTCCTATTTTTATTTTCCTATTCAATATTGTTAGGTTTTTCCAATCTTGTTTAAAGGGAATAGTTTCCTTCTTTCTTCTTTCTATTCAATATTATGAGTTTTTTCTAATTTTTTCTATATATAGAGTTGAAATAGCTTTTTGGCAGGTAGACTTTGATGAATAAAAATTAAATATTTTAAGTTTCTCCCATAGTTATGGTAACTATGGTTCGTAGGAAGTAACTTGCTTATCCTTAGGTCCTAATTGTGTCAGTCTCATGATTTCTACATCAAGATAGTGATTAGCAAATGAGTGAAAATAGTTATCTTGTTGTCATAATGCTGATATTTTTCCCCCTTTGCACCTATTTAAAAGGGAACTTGGACTCTGATTTATCCTTTGTTCTTTCTTTCAATAACTTTCTGGGTTTAGAACCAAGTGCTCACAGAATTCAATGGGGGAAGTGTCTTAGTTATGGGATTGTTACACTATTGCGAGGATATTAGCAAAAACAAAGCGGGGTCACATTCCCGTTTCTTACATGTGTCAAATTTTGAAATTTGGATGGAATTTCAAGGACTTTGTTGGCCAACCATACTGGCTTGTTAAAATCATATTCTTTCAGAATGAAGCTCATTGATAGTTTGTTGTATGTATTAATCACAAAATATCAACACATTTTTATGCAGTGCTGGAGGAATGGCATTGTCAAGCTTAGTGCCTCAAACTGTGAGCTCTATATCTTTGCTAGCTAAAAGCACGATTACTGGGTTACAGATCTGGTCGTTGTATGGCCTTCTTTTGACTATTGAAGCTTCTGGTTTCTCATATGTAACTCATGTTCAGGTACTTGAATTTGTATACACTTTATACTGTTCAAAAGGTGGGATATTTGTATCCATCATAATCAGTCTATTCACTTCCAAAGATGACTTTTCATTGGCTCTGTTATATTCTTCCCAGCCATGTTATATTACTTCCCTTCTCTCTCTTTCTTAAACAATGATCAATCTGGGTAGCTGAAACACGCGCTGATGCATGAGAATCTGCACCCTTTTTTTTATATCTTTGGTGATTCAATAACTTTGATCTCATGAAAGAAGGTTTAGATGTGGATTGTGCCTTTCATTGATAGTCAGGTATCTTGCCCGATGCTCCTTTTTGAAGTCAAACTTGTCTAAAAAGGGAGTTCTTGGCCAATTTTCAATCTGTTGCTTTTGTATGAAATGCAATGTTCGGTATAGATTGTTATGTTTCTTAGTGGAAATACAAATCTAACCTTTTGGCTTGTAAGCATTCTTGATTTATTTGGTCATCAAATAAGTTAAAGGTGGCTATGCATATCTAATCATTTATGTTCATTTGTTGATGTTCTGTCCTTGCTCTTCTTTCCTTTATCCTTCTGTATGCAGGCAACACTTGGGCTTGCTTTGGACATTCTTCTGTCTGAGGAGAATGGATTGGTTGACTTTCAGCAAGGAGTGGGCCGCCTTATAAATGCTATTGTTGCCGTTCTTGGTCCTGAACTTGCCCCTGGAAGCATTTTCTTTTCACGCTGCAAGGTATTGTCTTTATGAGTGTTGTGCTTCTGAATTATTTTTAGGAGTGGTTTTCATTTTAATTACGTAGCAATTATCTTTACTGTCTGTCACTTGTTTGGAATTGCATGTCTATCAAAACTATATATCTACATTGACTGAAATTAAATATCCCCCCCCCATAAAGTTGATCATATTCATCTGATGATTTCTGTATGCAGTCTGTCATTGCAGAGATAAGCTCCTGGCAAGAAACGGCCACATTGCTAGAGTATGCTGACAGATGCTTGTTTCCTTCTTTCTTTTTTTCCCGTTCTGTTATTTGCATTGGAAACTCCTTTCTGCAACTATTGTTGTTGTCAAATTTTTCTTCTTATTTGTTTATCTTGGTTTCTATCTGTTGAAGATTTTAATAGTTGCATTAATCTGGCAGGAGTGTTCGTTTTACACAACAACTAGTCCTTTTTGCTCCACAAGCTGTTTCCGTGCACACTCATGTGCAAACCCTTCTCTCAACTTTGTCATCAGGACAGGTTTTGCTCCTATTTAGTTCTTCAAAAAAGAAAAGTTGCTTGTTATCATTCCTTTAAGTAATTCAAATTGGTTTCATTGGAAGCAGCCAACTTTAAGGCATCTTGCTGTCTCCACCCTACGGCATCTTATCGAAAAGGATCCAGTGAGTAGCCATGGAATTTATGGTTGATATTTGCCAAGCAACAGCTCATCCCAATATGTCCAATCCTTGTGCTTAAAATTTTCTTGGCAGGTTTCTATCAGTGATGAGCAAATAGAAGATAGCTTGTTTCACATGCTGAACGAGGAAACTGATTCTGTGTAAGTCGACAATATCCTTTTTAACCATGATGCTTGATCAGTATTAAGATTGCAGTATTATGAATGATGGTGGCTGCAGTATTGAATATATTTCCTCATGTCATTTGATCTGTACGCTAGAATTGCAAAGTTGCTATTTATTTCCAATGAACTTTTGTCTTATTTTGCTTGTAAGGTGAATTCTTTCTTATGCCTATGCTAAATGTGCCCTATCATATTTCGGTGATCAAGAACGATCACTCTTCAATCCTCAATCAATCAGTAGTTAGCCACCATGTTCATCAAGAAGTGATACTCTTCTTGATTGAAGAGGCTGAATGCTACTAAAGTTGTCTTGTTGAAGGATTGCTCATTGCAAAGAAGTGCATGAGTTCTGAACTTATTATCATTTTATAAGTATCAGTTTGTTGACTCACAGACTTGAATTAGAATCAGTTTTCTTTGCTGTCTTAGTTGTTTTTTGTAGTCACTGTCATTCTTACCCAGTATGCTGGGGGTGATATAAAGGTGGTTACTTTCTATGGGGTTGTTTCAAGCAACATAAGGATGATCAGTTGTGTCTGTTTGTCTTGCTTATATTAAATACGATAGAGATCTCAGGTTTTGCCTAACTGTTGTAGCAGTGACCAAAATATCATTAGAAATCACTTTTTGCAAATAATGTTTCACAATATTTATCCCGTGTAAGCAAGAATGCTTTAAAGCAGACCTTTTCTGTAACAATTTGTGTGCTTTTGTTTGTGGGAGATACAAACTCATTTGTATTGCAGTTCTTTCCCTCTGCTTTTGGTCTTTAAATTGCTCTCATTCTTGAAGGATTGGGAGTCTGGTACAGGCCACAATTATGAGATTGCTCCTTGCCTCATGCCCTTCATGTCCATCTCACTGGATATTGATTTGTCGTAATATGGTAAGTTCTCGGAAAGCTACCTCTGAGAAGATTATAATATATTTTTTCCTTTGGACCAAGCATATGATTCTATGGTAAGAATGCAAAGAATAACATAAACCTTTGTCTAATAATATTTGGAGAATCTTTACTACTATGTCAAGTCAAACCCTGGTTTTCTTCATTGAGCTGCCTTTTGTACTTGGGTCACCAAAGTATGATTTTGTTAATGGAAGACATATTTCATCTGGATTAGAAAATAAAGCAAGTTACAATTTTACATAATATCAATGCTTTCAGGTGACTGCTCTTATCCATGATATTTCTTCACATTTCTTGGCATCAAACAAGCCCTTCAGGCTCTTGTTGGTTGTCTGGACAAGGCTCCCAAAGTTTTAGCTAATGCTCTTTAAAAAGCGTCTGAACTACCACTAAGAGCCAGATGGGACCATTATATCCTAGATATTTATATGGAATCTGATATTGGAAGTGTTAAAGCACTCCTATCTATCAAAAAACTAAATTACTGTAAAAGACCTGTCTCCAAAGAGTTATACAATCTCACGACTTGAAGCAACATAATAATACAAGAAAAAGTTTCACTGGTTGTGGGAGCATATGATGCTTGTTTTAGGAGATTTGTCATCATGGCTTCCTCATCTGCAATTGGTCATTAGTGTATATCCTATTTAGAAACCCTGTCCAAGATGGAAAGCTTGATTTCCAAATGAGATGGAACTATATGGAAGGGATGTATATATCTAACAGAGGAGATATTCTAGAAACCCAAAACTAGAGTTTTCCAAACTACTCTGGAGCTCACCCCCCCCCCCCCCCCCCCTATCAGTCTACATCAGAGACAAAACAAATTCAGAACATGAAATAACTTCCAACAAATTCTCCTTGAAAACATGAGAACCATTACCAATCTTATGCTTTATGACAGAAATAATAAATCCAGCCTTAGTTTGGTCTCTAATTACAGATAAAGTTGCTGAGCTTCTGAACCTTTGAACGTTGGAAAAATTGGGTCACTGATTAGAATATTTTTTTGCCTCGACCATAATAAATGAGAATCTTTTCAATATTTTCCAGGTACTCGCTACATTGGGAAGGCAAGATACTGATACCAATAGGAGTGCTGGAAATGATCCTTCAAATGGTCCAGACAACGACTCAGGAATGGACCTTGGGGAAGATGATGAAAACATGGTTAGTGGCTCTAAAGGCATGCCGATGCAAGGTTCTGCTTTTGGAGCTCACAGGATCAATCATAATAGAGATAAACACCTCAGATACCGAACTAGAGTTTTTGCTGCTGAGTATGACCTTGCATATCTTGCCTCTCTACCATTCATGTTTCCTTGTCCTGTAATATATATTCTTATTTCTGCTAAGTTGTTTTCGCTGAACACAAGGGAAAAAACTACACAAGTTTTTCATCATGTTTTACTTCTTTCCAATAACTTACTCTCATTGCTCCTTTCTTCTCTTACTTCATTTAAATGATCACCATCCATATATTATCTGAATGCTACATAAGTTCCTGGCTTCAAATTGAGACCTGAGTCTCAGTAAATAATGTGGAAGTCTTGCGTTATTTTACTCGCTTTGATGAGAATATTGTCAACTGATTACGTGTATATATGCATTCTATACAAAATAGTATTGTAAATGGTTAATATATGCGCCAAAAAGGCTGCAACTTTTATTGGATTGAAAAGATGCTTTAACAAAAACCAGTTTGTACTTGGTCAAGCTAACATAGCAACTTTCAACTCAAAGGAGTTACTGTATGAGCAGCTCAATGCCTGTTGTCCTGTGTGCAAGCCTTGTGTCACTTGAACATAAACCTAATATTCTCTCTTGCCTTAGAAAGCACTGATCACAATTTAGTTGAAATCAGTCCTCTGATTTGACTTTATTTCCAACACCATATTAATTAATTTGGTGGAAATTAGGTGTTTGAGTCATCTGCCTATAGCTGTTGGTAAGAATCCTGCTCATTTTGATCTCTCTTTGGCGAGGAAACAATATACTAATGGGGGGCTCTCACGAGACTGGCTAGTTCTCCATGTTCAAGAGTTAATTTCACTAGCTTATCAGGTGTGGATATCATTGTTGAACAGCTGTAGTAGTTTGATAGATGCTACACACACACATACATGTTCAAACTGACTGTTTTTATTCTTTCATCTTTCATAGATTAGCACGATACAGTTTGAAAACATGCGGCCAATTGGTGTGGGACTCCTAACTGCAATTCTTGACAAGGTAAATATGGATTATGAACACTGCTTTAGAAAAGTTTTAGATATTTTGTTTCTACTCAGTTTGGTAAATAAATTCTAGTTACATACTTAGTCCTCATCCTTTTTGCAGAACAGAGGTGGCATATAATGCATATATTGAGTTGTAGTTTCATTCCTTTTCCTGCCCACATAAGATTAGCATCCATCGTGTTCTTTTAAACTTGGTTTTCAATTTCACTTTGATTCTTCATGTTAGAAAATGTTTTGTATTTGCTTTGAGTTTTGTGGTAGCTCTGCTACTTAACATAAGAACGAAGGATGATAGGACTTCGGCTATGAACCTTGGTAGTTTACTGCTAGTTTTCGAACTAGTGGCCCAAATCTTTGAGGCATTATTTTTAATAGGTAGTGGATGTGAGAAGTTATTGTGGTGATATACAGGTGTGGGATAGGGCCACCAGCTGATGTGTTACAGGTTCTACCATTAAGAATGCAAAGTCAAACACTATATATCTGGACTTCAAGGAATTTGAGTCAAAATCCAGCTGTATTTCATCAAAATCGAATTGTCTTTAGGTGGCTAAACTCAGTGGTTAGGAAGCAATGCCTTATGTTGGAGGCTTAATGAGGATAAAAAAGAAAAAATTGAAGTCCAGGCTGCTGTTCATTGTGGAGGCATGTGTGATTTGGGGGTTCCTCCAAAGTCTTCTTTGCCCCCTGAACTTTGGTCCTTTCTTGTACTTGAAATCTCTCAGTTGGGACTGTTAATTTAAGTTGATGTCACATGTGGAGGAGATGAGAAAATAATGGATCTTGTTTGTTTTGGTTGTGCAACCATCAAAGGGATATGATGGGTTATACTTGCTAGCTGTTTCATGTCATGACTTACTTGTGGCATTTTTTGCAGTTAATGTCTCCGCCTTGCATTGTTGGGGCAGCTTTTTTCTTTTCACATTCTCTGTTTGGCACATAAAAAATTTCCCTCTTAATTTGTTCCACTTTTATCTTCTCGGATTACAGTTTGAAAAATCCCCAGACCCAGAGCTTCCCGGACATCTTCTACTGGAACAATACCAGGTATGTCATTTGCTTAGTTATTATAATCTGTTAGGCATTGATCTGGCTAATGGTTGGCTCACCTGTACAGTTCAATCACTGTGTGTAGTTGATAAAACATGCGTAGTGGAATATTATAATAATTTTCACTGTTAATTCATTTTTAATATTTCTTTATACTAACAAAGTAAAGCTTGAAGAGGAGCTCTTACATTGTCTGACATGAACAAATATAAACTATTGATTGATTTGTTTTTTTCTGAATGCACTTCTACTTTCATACATGCACATATCAATTATTTATGCTTTCTCTGTTTTTTTTTTTTTTTTTTTTTAATTTAGGCTATTTGATATGTAGGCCCAACTAGTATCTGCTGTTCGCACAGCATTGGATGCATCTTCTGGTCCTATTCTTCTCGAGGCAGGGCTTCAGCTGGCTACCAAGGTTCTGACTTAACATATGTGATTACATTGTTTCTTGAAGTAATTGAAATGCTGTACATGTAAGAATATTTATTGACATTTTGTTTTTTAGATAATGACCAGTGGAGTACTGGGCGGTGATCAAGTTGCAGTTAAACGCATATTTTCATTAATTTCTAGGCCACTGAATGACTTCAAGGATGTTTATTATCCTTCTTTTGCAGAGTGGGTCTCATGCAAGGTATAACAAGTGATTGTTGCTTCAGTTAAAGAACAAAGTAGCCATTTATGTCCTGCATATTTTTGTATTCATTAGCATGCAGTGGACTTTACTAACAAATTTGAAGATTTAATAGATCAAGATACGACTTCTGGCTGCTCATGCCTCTCTCAAATGTTACACATTCTCATTTTTGAGGAGACACCACAGTGGGGTTCCAGACGAGTATCTAGCACTGTTACCATTGTTTTCTAAGAGTTCAAGTATTCTGAGGAAGTACTGGATTGGGGTTCTGAAGGATTACAGTTATATTTGCTTATGCCTGGATGCCAAGAAAAATGTAAGCATAACAGTCTGCTAGCTTTATGCTATTGATTGCTGTCTTGATTTATTTCATATGTGTTTATCAAGGAAATGTTTAAGTAAGTTGCTCTTTCCATACAGTGGAATCCATTCCTTGATGGAATTCAATCACCTCTCGTTTCATCAAAAGTGCAGCTCAGTTTAGAAGAATCCTGGCCAGTGATTCTGCAAGCACTTGCATTAGATGCAATTCCTGTAAATACCCATGGGGATTCACAGGCAACAGATGAAAATACATCAAATAATAGTTTAATATCAGGATATAGCATGGTTGAACTCGAGTTGGAAGATTATCGATTTCTATGGGGATTTTCCCTGCTTGTTTTATTTCAGCGAAAACATCCAGCTCTTACTAGACGAATAATATTAAGTTCTGCTGAAGTAAGATACAGTGGAGATTCGCCAACTGAAGAGACCAATACTGCAGCTTTGAAGCAATATGAGATTGTTCTACCAGTTTTCCAGTTTCTCTTGACAGAAAGATTTTTCACTGAAGAATATATTACCATGGATATTTGCCGAGAATTGCTGCAGGTTGTGTCGTATTTCTCTGCCCTTTGCTCTTAAAACATGTGTAAAAACTTACCTTGCTTCATTGTGTTTCATCTTTCAAGACTTGATCAGAAAGAACTTGTGGTCATTCACTTGGCCCTAATCATATAAACTCTAGTGCTGCATATGTTTCTAAAAGCCATATTGGATAGAAAACGAGAATGAAGACAGTACCTTCTGTTTCAACATTAAATTCTGGGTGACATATTTTCAATTGTGTCCATGTCATGGCAAGGAAGACGGGCATGATAGATCACTCAAAAGAAAGACTCAGCTTTTCATGTCAATATAAAATAGAAGGCTGTTGTGATTGAACTTTCAAAAGACTAGTTTCACATCCTTCATTACAAGAATACATAGTATAATAAACACATCTTTTAGCTTCCCATGCACTATTATGTGAATCTGCTGGTGAAGGGCTTTACCTTTTTGTGACTCTTGAGGTGACTGCCTTCATATGCTCAATATCCATGGCCATGCCCTGCATGTTTAAGCCTTCTTATCATGCTGAATCGATGCAGGTTTTCTTCTACTCTATTTACATGGATAATTCTTGGAATACTCTTTCAATATCAGTTCTATCACAGGTAAGTTTCACAAATTTCATTTTTTTCCAAATGATTGAGGTTCCTTTCGTGATGTCGAAAGAAAATCATGCTTCTTTTCTGAACATCCACAACTAATTAGAATTATTGCACCGTTTAAGCAGTGATAGATGATTGCATGCCATGGCACAACTGCTACAACTTTAACTGAAGCATTACAGAGATTTCACATTGCTGTTGTGCTACTACTAATTATTTAAGTCTTGATGGCTGTGCACAACATTGCACCATGTCCTTCTAGTGATGTGTTTATAAATACCAGTTGCTGATAGAGGAATTAGTTCTTTTAGCATGTTGATTGGAAGATTAATGACGTATTCTGCTTAAATTTAATTTCTTTTCCAGGTTAGATCAGACTTTTAGTGGTAAAAATCATGAGTTTTGACTTGATGTCTGTATTGGATGTTTGCATTCTTTCAGGCTGAGTTGATTCTAATTTATTTTTCTGCTACAGATTGTGCAGAATTGTCCAGCAGATTTTCTTGAAGCAGAAGCTTTAGGTTATCTGGCCATGGAACTTCTCTTGGCTTATATCTTCAGTGTTTTTCAGAGGTCATGCCTTTAAAAATTATTATTAGGAATTAATTTTATTTTAGGCATTTAATGAAGTGTGTTCCTTAAGAAACACATTTAGCTGATACTTTCCAACTTACTGGTGCTTAGAACTGATGAGGCTGTATCAGATCACTTACACTGTGAGGAGTTGATATCTCCATTGTTTATTGCGGCAAAGACACTTGTGAAGCGTTGCGAACCAAAGGTGGGTTAGGTATTTCAGTTTAGGTTTTTCTTGCACTTCTTGTAATTTACTGTGGTATATTATATCTTTCCTTGAGGATTTACCCATAAAAATGTTCACTTATCATTGCTGGTATTATGTCATTATTTACCATTTTAAGCTGCTGAGTGAATTCTATTTGAAGTTGTACCTTAATATGCAGAAGCAATTAAAGTCTGTGGTCGTGGCCTTAGTGTTGGTTGGTTACAAGTGTATCAGAGAAGCTATGACAGAGTTAAGCTTTTCAACAGTTAATGACTTTGTAAAGTGCACGATTCCCTTGATGAAGAACCTTATTGATGGTGAGCGTTTGGGTACTTGACATTGCTGCAATGTAGCTGTTAGTGAATTCCTTCTCTTGTGATTAATCATAAACTGAACCACTCCTGTGGTATTGCCAGTTTTTCACTTCACCTCTGTATGGTCTTGGAGACAACATTCTGCTCCCTATGGCTTGCCTCTTACTTTTTCCCTAAAAAGAAATTACTTCCTGTTTGGTAAAAAATATAGGTAAATTATTTTAGGAAATCCCTTAGCAGAAAATACTGAAGGGAAGGAAGTACGATGCAGAATAGAAAATGGCTTTGTGCACTTATTCTTTCCACATTTTTCAAGTAGACAAAAGCAATCTCTTTCTCAGCTAGCTAAACTCATAAGCGCATTTGACAGGCCAAACAGGTATCATTATAGGGAGAAATTTACCCTTTATCATAAAAAACTGATAAATAAAGAAATTCAGTTTTTACTGCATGTTGTGGTGGTGTGTGTCTTCCTTCTATCTCTTTCAGGAAAAAACTGTGCTGTGATGCCTCAATCTGGATAAATAAGTAGATGCTTCATAGGAAGTTAATTGAATTTGTATTGCAGACTCTGCTGAACAAGGTAATAATGGCAGTCACCTGAGGGCAATCCTGGGAACTTGTCTGAATGTGATTGCTGATTTGATTAAGGATTGCATCAAGGGCATTCACCTTCTGGAGAACAAAAGACCTGACTTACTCAAATTACTGCAATTGAAGCTTTCTTTCTCTATTGAGCAAATGGTGTTATTTGCCAAGCTAGTGTATGAAAGTCAATATTGCAGACAAACTGAAGACAGCAATACTATTTGTCTTGCTGTTCTCAAGTATTGCACCAAATATATCCAGACTGTGCTGAATGATTCAAATGTACAGGTAAGCCGATATTCATGCAAGCATTTTTAGGAACGGCCACATTCTTTTCCCAACATTGAAAGACATCTTGTAAACCTTGTGTACAGGTTCAAGCAATTGGATTGCAAGTTCTCAAAACCATGACTCAGAGAAGCGCCAACATAGAAGACATTTCTTTCTTCACATTTTTTAGTGGAGAGCTCGTTACAGAAATTTTCCACATAATCCACATCTCGTTGAAGGTTTTGCTTGTAGTTGCTAATTAAAATTATGGTACCCGCACTTCTAAATTTGAACGCTGCCATTCTAAACAAATTATGATATACCATTGTTACAGAAACCAGCAAGTAAAGAATCTGTGGCTATTGCTGGTGAGTGCTTGAGATTTCTAGTGCTTCTACAAACACTTTCAAAAGCTAATGAATGTCAGAGAGGCTTCATGAATCTGCTTCTCAAAGCCATTGTCATGATATTCTCGGCATCAGAAGATGATTCCTCACAGGTTGATAAATCTTGACAGCCTTTTAAGTTTTAATTAAGAACAGGATTGTCTAAATATTTATTAACATTGCCGCACAATTAATGACAGGAAGTCAGTGATATAAGAACCAATGCTGTGAGGCTTGTTTCTTCTCTTGCTCAAATTCCTTCATCAGCAGTCTGCTTTAAGGATGTCTTGTTATCAATGCCCGTGTCTCATAAACAGCAACTTCAGGTTACTGCATTTATATATTTTCCTTTATGTAGCTTTTTCTTGCTATGTTCTAATATACAAAGTTATTTCATTTGAAAAAAAAAAATGATGCTAGTTGTGTTTTCTCATAGTTTGTTAGACGGGCACCGCTAACCCAATTAAGACCCAATATTCTTATTATTTGTCATCATTGTCAACTGGCTGTGTTTCTCATTGTTCGCTGCAGCCTGTGTTGAACATGGTTTTAATATTTTCTAGTTCCATTCCTTCAATCTGCAACTCTTACTTTCTCCTCAAGTGTATGGCAGCTTCAAAAGCTTCCTGAGCCAGATGTGGCTTGGACAACAAGCTATTGCTTATATCAAAAGACTGAATTAGAGTGCCATTTACATGTAGGGGAGTGGTGAGGCATGAGAGGATTTGGAAATATTTTTCTATTTTCAGCAATTCTTGTTCGTGGTCTTTTTTCTTTACAATGGTGGAAGTCGATTATTGTAGTTTGTGGGTTTCCCTTTTCAGTGCTTTTGATGTGGTTTGACCTCTCTTTTTCTACTTTCAGGGGGTAATTCGTGCTTCTGTAGCGCAGCATCAAAATGCATCACCAATGAAAACTATGGCATCATTAGAAATAAAATTACCAGTGCCAAAAGATTCCCAAACATCATCCACATCAACACTGCCAATAGAAGGAAGTAAACAGAAAAGCTCTCCCCCATCATCCCCTGTTCACTTTGACCAGGACAGCATGGAAGATGACCAAGAGGATGAAGATGACTGGGATGCTTTCCAGTCTTTCCCTGTTTCAACTGATGCAGCTGGTACTGTTTCGAAAGCAGAAAGTGCCGCAGAAAAACCAGATCTGGTTGAGAAATCTATTTCAGAAAGGGAGTTTCAAGACCTTCCTACTTCCAAATCGGTCAACAATGAAAGTGATATGAGCAATGCTGAGCTTCAAAAAGTGATCTCCAATGACCTAGGGCATGATATCAAACCCGAACCCTATAATGAAGAAGAGGAGGGAGTGACATCAAACCACAAAAACGTAAAAAACTCAACTGATCTTAATGAAGCACCAGGCCATAAGGATGAAGAGGGAGCAGTGTCTAGCCAAGAGAATATAGAAACCTCACCGGATCTTAAAGTTATGGAGAATACAGAAGGGTCGATTCAAGTGGATATAATGGAGGATTATGCGCAGACAACACATAGCCCACGTAATAGTATTGATCATCAACTTCAAGTATCGCCAGATGATTTTCAACGTGTTGAAGTTAAAGAACAGGTCGAAGAAAATATAGTGCAGAGCCATGACCAGCTCAAGGTTCCTCCAGATCAGCAAAATGTTGTTCCAGGCTCATCGGATGCTCTGCCTGCAGAATTGCTTTCTGAACATGAAACTGAGGGGGAAGCAGAGCGAAATGCATGTTGAAGCTGAAAAATCGAAAAATCTTTGAGGAAAATAATGGATGAATCTAAGAGCAGTGATTAAAATCACCAAAATACCAAGATCGGTGGGGAGCAGCATTGGAACCTGATGAAGATATACTATGGACAAAACGATGGCCGCAAATACGAGCAATGACAGTGGTAAACCAGAATCACAGTGAGGTTCACAGAACATGGAAGTACTTGTCGTAGATAATGCAGTTTTTTTTTTAAAGAAAAAATGATTAGACCAAAAAAGGAACGTATTTTTTTTTCAAGGGAAATTATTTGATATTATCTAGTTAGGTTACCTAAGTTGTGGTTTGAAATTAAATCAGGTGGGGTTGTCCCAATGTGATCCATTTAATTTGACATGCCTAAGACAACCTAAACATTTAATTTGACGTTGAAAAATATAGCTTGATTTTTTTAAAAATATATATTTTAAAAATAAAAAAAATATTAAGATATAAATATATTAGATACACTTGGTTAACTAACGATTTAGATTGAGGTCATAACTATTGGATTTAATTAAAAAAAAGTGTTTTATTTAATTATATTACAACAAAAATAGAAATTTATAAAACCAATAATCAATTCAATGTTAGGATATTTGATTGAGATTAAGATATTATTATTGAAAATATATATATATATATATATATATTTCTGAAATGATTGTTATTTTTGTTCATGCTTATATGTATATGCTGTTAGTTTTTGTTCTTAATTTTTATGATTTTCTTTTTTTATCGAAGAACAAAATTGAAACCAATCAAAACTTCTATAGCATAAATCAGGACCATAAAACACAATCAAAAGATAATGAATGAAAATGAAAACTGCAACAACACCGGGGACTGTCGAGCATTTTTGCTAGTAGGAGAGAAAAAAGGAGGAACAAATGTTGGATAGCAAACTGGAATGTTTCTGGTCACTGTTGGACGCAACACACTCCACCATAAGGTGGAGAACATAGAGGGCCATTCGGTGACAAGTCGAATTAAAATTTTTAATCGTTGTAGTAGCCCACATGCACTTCCTAAAGGAGGCGTGAGCTCGAAAACTATCGGCGTGTCCAGACTACAGTCAGTAGGAAGAGAACGCACCTACTACAATCGGCAGGAAATATTATTTTATAAAGGGTCAATTACCTAATCACTTTATAGCCAATTCTTGCATTTTGTGTATTTACGAGGGTATATCAGTATTAACACACTTACAACATTGTTCACTCCAGATTTAAATATTATTAAAAAAGTATATATTACCAACTAACCCTTAATATTAAATGATATTAAACTTAACAAGGATAGAAAAACCCCAATATTATATAAATTAGGGTTTATGTTGAAATAATATTAGGAGAGATCTTGCATATTTGAAAGAAATAAATAAAATTTATTATATCACTCTTATCGCATTCATTTTATTTTCCTTAAAGTTCTCTTGAAAAAAGAAATGAGTACATGAATATTTTAGAAAAAAATAGTTTTTATATTATTTTTTTTCTATAAAAATATAAATCAGAAATATTAATATCTAATTATTTTTATAATGTTTTTAAAGATTAAATCTTATATGAAATTACTTAAAATAGTTATAAACAGAATTGAAACTCTAAAATTGAATTCAATTAGGTTACAAATATGATGGTAGTAATCTAAGAAACCTCCCAGCGTTCGATTCTCCATCCTCTCGTAAGAGTCTGGGACAGCCGGGGGTTTTAACCGTTCACCTGGGCCCACAAAGTGCGCTTTCCGGGGAGTGGGGTTCCCTCGTAAGGATCGATCAAAAAAAAAATCTAAGAAACCTAACCTAAAAATCCATCATTTCTCCTCGGCTCTTCAAATTCAACAAGCATGAATTAATATGGTTTCTCCTTCACAGTAATTGATTGTTGAGTTTTTGAGCGATGGAAAAGAAACCAGCTATGCTACTGATACTATACGCAACTCAAACCGGAAACGCTTTGGATGCGGCGGAGCGTATTGGCCGCGACGCCGAGCGACGAGGCTGTGCCGCTTCTGTTAGCTCTATTGACGATTTTGATGCCGTAAGTTTTTTTTTTCTTTTTTCTTTTTTTTAAATGGATTTTTTCTTGATCTCAGAGAAAATACGAGATAAGTGTGAGAAAATTTGAAATTTTTGTTTCCTTGAAAGTTTGAAACTGTGCTTGAAAAATAATGGAAAGCTTACAGTCAATCTCTGATTTTGTGTTTGTTTGTTGAGAAAGTGTAGGAAAGGAAAATTCTTTTATGCGTTTTTGAAATGTTAGCACGGTTTCACTATGAATTTCATTTTTTTTTTCTTATAGAGAAAATGAAGGAAAGTGAAAGAAAATATAATTTCTTAATTGGATTTTTCTCTCTTTTAAAGGAGTTCTTCTAGTTTGCCTATTTTTCGCTGATGGCTTGAGAGAAATGCTTACCAGAATTTTAATTTTTACTGTTTCAGAGTTCTTTACCTCATAGGGACACTGTAATTTTTGTTGTTTCCACCACAGGTCAAGGAGATACACCAGATTCCATGAAGGTTGATTGAAATTTTGTTTAGAATTTTATTTATATGTTTGGTAAAGAGGCTTGAAGGTCTCTGTTCTTCCCTTTGTTCTTCCTAATTCTCGTTTCAATATGTGTCTGTAGTTGTTTTGGAAGTATCTTCTGCAGAGAAATATTGCTAAGAATTGGCTGGAAGGAGTTCATTATGCTGTTTTCGGATTGGGTGATTCTGGCTACCAGAAATATAATGTAATTACTTGTAAATTTTGTTTAATATTTGATAAGTAACGTTATTTTCTCTATAAAAGAACGATGGACATCTTCTGTTTGGATATAGTAATGTCTTTTGTGCAGTATGATTACATTGATTCTGTTAGGCACTTAAGTCTTTATCATGTCATGCAGGCTAGAAGATTTGATTTCTGAATGTTTCAAAGATTACTGATAACTGTTCTAGCTCTACAAGTATTTACATCTTTTTTAAGATTCCTCTACTATGTTTCTATGTGGGGGAATGTGTAAAGGCTCACAACTTTTGTTAATCAGGGGCTGTATGCGTGTGGTTAGGATGAATGTTGAAAATATACGTTCCAACAAAAGTAGTTTGTATATTTAATATAGGCTGCATAATGCTTGTAGTAACAGTGGACCGAGGTAATCTTCTGGAATGTTGAATGCACATGCAGTGTGGTCGTTTACTTTTCTTTGAATTTACACCTCTTTGATCTCCCCACCTCGACTAGGGATCTAAAATAGTGTATGTCGAGAAACATAATTCAAATGGCATTGCTTTATGAATTATTTTTAAAGACCCTTTTTTTATAGATGAATCCGGCAGTTCATTTCTTTGACATTTTTTGATTTATAAAAAAGTGACCACACTTTCTGAGAGTTACCTTCATTATTTCACCCTTTTCCTTGTTTACTCAAAGTCAACATGGATATTGACTTTACCTGTCCTTATTTTTTTCACTATTTCTTGACTTTTTTTGAAATATGTTGAAGGGCATTATGTGTCATGCAAAAATGATTTATCTGTTAAATTCTGAAGGGTCAATTGCTAAGAAAAGTTTCTTTGTATTCCATTATTACATAAATTGTGAAAGATACGAGCTTTGATTTCTAATGAATGGCTCACTTTGAGGTTCGTATATTTTTATGCCTTCCAGCCCTTGTCATTGTTAGGAGGTGTCTAATCAGATAACCCATAATTTGCTCAAATTAATAAGAGTGTACTCTATAGAATCATCATATGGCAGTATCATTCTTGTAATCCTCTATTCAATAACCCATGAGAAAACAAGTTTCTTTTTTCCTGTATTTTTTTCTCTCACAGATCTGTATTGCATGTTATGGCTGCAGTTTGTGGCAAAGAAGCTTGACAGAAGAATTTCAGATCTTGGGGCAACAGCTATTGTTGAAAGAGGTTTAGGAGATGATCAGCATCCTTCAGGGTATGATTACATTACACTTCTGTAACTGAGAGGATAATTGCATCAATAGAAAATGATTTATGTCCTTGTTAGCACAATGAATATTTTATTCTTCTTGATTGTTTAGATGTTACAAGATTAATGGATACAAACTAGCATCACCTACAACCACAATTTCTCTTCTTTTCATCCTTTGTTATGAACACATTTGTTTTTCTCCTAAATAAAGCATGATGTTGAATTGAGATGAAATTAAAATATCCAATACATGGGGTTTTGTTATTAGGTATGAAGGTGCTTTGGACCCTTGGATGTCATCCTTGTGGATCATGCTGTATCAGATTAATCCTAAATTCTTCCCAAATGGTCCAGATTTTGTGATATCAGATACAACACTCATCGATCGACCCAAATTTCAAATAACTTATCTTGAAACTGACAAGGTGGACTTACAATCATCTTCTGCAACAGGTAATTCAGTTGTTTGGCTATTCATTTTCTTTTTAGTACAATTACCAACTGTCTTTTTTTAATGCTTCTACTTTTTGGATTGGTTTCTTGTTATATATTCTTGTGATTGAATGTCATTCCATTGCAAGGGCCAAGGTATGCTCTGAATGCATTATTCTCTTTACTGGGGGTTTATGCACATTTCTGTGTGATGAGTTGGAAAATATCGGGTGAAGATTCTGTGAATGTAGAAAAGGAAAACAAACTTATTTTGGTTAATATTTGTGTGCATGTTTGCTGCCTTTTCAGCCTAGTGATTGCAGGGTACAGCCATTTTTTATTCAAGAATAAAACCATTTTTTCTGTGTCAATAAATATGGCTGTTGTGGGGTTTGAGGTTGTGATACTTTTGTGCGATGCATGTGTACCACCTTGCTAGTGAAATGGTTGTCGGCATTACTGCCTTAACCATTTGTTTTATTTGTAGTTGACCAATCTCATTCATGTCATGTAGGAGTTGGAAGTCGAGTTTGTACCTGTTAGAAACCTTGGTTGGAATTGTGATGACTGATGTACTATAACTGAACCCAAGATAGCCAATCTTCTGCCCATACCAATATGAAAGATAAATATTACTAAACATGCATTTTATTCCCTTTATCAATGAAAATGAAATGATTGTATTTGCTAATTAAATCGTGCAGTTTTACACCTTGATCTGCCTTCGCATTTTAACTTGGAAATTGGAAAATGTAGCCTTGTTGCCTACAATTTTTTTAATAAATTAATTTGCAGAATTAGGTTTTTTCACTTACATTTTTATGCCTTGTGGTCACATCAGGTCTTGATCGTGTGCAGATGCAAACTGGTAGAGCTCGCTCCATGTCTCCTGGAAAAGTTTCTCATATCAAGAATATTCCTGACTGCTTTCTTAAAATGGTAAGTTTAAATGCTTGCCATCATAACCCGAAACACCAAATCATCTGGCTCTTAACACAAACCAATTCATAATAAAATTCTGTGATACTCGTTTCTGAAACTTGAAGCTCCAATTTCTATACGGAAAGTCATGTAGTTATCATGCATGAGAACCTGTGTAATTGTTGGGAGCTCCTTGCCATTAGCAGGGGCTGCTGATGAACATTTTATTTAGCCTCTGTTGATGGATGAATCTGTGTACATTTTCTAGTTCTTTACTTCATCTGTTTCTGAAGGTTTTAGTATTCTCATTCACTACTTCGTCTGTGTCTGGACACCTGTGTCTGTTGTTTTCTTTCTCTAATCGATTTAATTAGCCAGATGAAAATTTGACCTGCTATCTTCTCATCCTATCGAGAAGGCTATTTTGAAAAGATAAGCAGTATTGAAAAGAACTAATCTCCTCTCTTTCTCTTGAGCAATTGAATGGTCAATCTTTGCATCTTATGTATTTCTTGGTTCATTTATGTTTACTTGTGCAGATCAAGAATCAACCATTGAGTAGAACAGGCTGTGGAAAAGATGTGCGTCATTTTGAACTTGAGTTTGTTTCAGCTGTAAGTTCCCTTTGATTGAGCACACATGATTTTGTAAGCCAAAGCACCTCAATTATAATTTGATATTGAAGGAGTTCAATTTGGTGTCTTTTAAGTGTGCTCTACCCTCCGCACAGACAATTCAATATGGAGTTGGTGATGTCCTTGAAGTTCTTCCTGGTCAAGATCCTTCTGCAGTGGATGCTTTCCTTCAACGTTGTAATTTGAATCCTGAATCTCTCATCATTGTAAGTCATTCCCTTGTTGGCAGAGACTTTGTTGTTTGTGCTCTTGCATGCAGTCCTTGTGAAAGTGATTTTATTATGTTATGTTTATTCTGGGAACATAAAAAGAATTGTAGTTTGTAGGCATAGTAGCCTGCATTCTTAATTCATATTGGTATTAGAATATCATATAACATGAAGCAAGCCATTAGTGAACAGTTTGAAATCGAATCATATCCCTGGCTCATTGGATTGGAGAGATATTGCATCATTGGCTTGCCTTCAGCACATTGCTTTATCCAGCAATGTAGACATATTCTCATCTCTCACAGTCACATACTCAACTGGAAATGTGGTAGGTGTTTATCATGCATTGAAGCTTAAACAATGTGAGAAATAACTATCATCAGTTGTAACACCATAAACAGTACCTACTTTTCACTTAATGCTCATTACATCTTCATTTTCCAGCCTATATTGATTTTTTAATATTTTACTCTGGGTGCACCTTAAGGTTGTTAACTCAGTAGTTGAAAATATAGTCCTTAACCTTTATGGCACGTTTGAGCTGAACACTTACAAGATGAAATCTTTTTTCCATTTTATTTGTTATCAATTACTTGTCATATTTGACTTGCTTATGGGAGAAGCACAAGTCATGCTTTGCTCCTTAGATATAGCTGTTGCACTCTTTATTCTAAATAATGGGCAATGCATTTTGTTTCAGGTGCATCCTATAGGGATAGAGAGTCATCATCGTGATGCTGAAGGCAATGACTCAAAAGTCCCTATAAAATTGAAAACTTTTGTGGAATTAACCATGGATATTGCATCAGCTTCCCCTAGACGCTATTTCTTTGAGGCAAGAATGCTGTATGTTTTTTGTTCTTCTATCTTCAAGCAAACAAAAGATGCCATCTTATGTAACATGCTGCTCCAATCCTGCTCCAATCCTGCTCTTTATTCCATCTCAGCTTTTTCTCCTGCTCATCACATTTGAGCCAGAGAAAAAATTATCTCGGAAGAATTAAACTGAAAGAGGCAATTTAGGATTGTACTTTTGGTTCTTTCTTTAGAAAATGGAAGAAAAGATGTATTTTGGAAAATGATATTGGTAAATTCGTAATTGGTGCCCAACTATTATTGTACTTTTCTTGCACATGTAATCTTGAATTACCCTACTTATCTTACATGAATAATTAAAACCTTGACTTAAATTAACATTTCATAACAGTAATGATAAGGAGAAATAGATTCAGTGGCAGCACCTTTGTCATATGTTTCAACACAAAGTAGTTCATCCCCATTCAATAGGTGCATTATTAAAAATAACATTCACATTATTCACACATAAGACTTAAAACTCTCGTTTAATAACCTATGTCTAGCTGTGTCAGAGAAATGTTTTGATCTATTTTTTTTTTTAATCCTATTCTATTGAATTAAAAGCAATTTACCATAGATGTTGATAAGATTGGGAGCTTTAGTTGCTCAGCTTCACCATGTTCTAGTCTTTGCCAACTTGTATGATAAAGTGAGGCAACGTACAATTTCTTATTTTCCAACTTAGCATTGTCACTTTCTCCTAATCAGTGGCTCTAATGGAAATTAAGGTTGAAGCTTTGTAATTGAAATTTTTTCCTTTCAATTGAAGGAAAGAAATTAAGAAAGCCTTGTATTTTTGCTAATCATATCTTATATTCATGCTCCTTGCTAGCCCAGTTTTGATTGTTGTGGTGTTGCCTCAAGCCTGTGCTATTCTGTTGTCCTATACTGACAATCCTTTTCTCATTCAGGTTATGAGTGTTTTTGCAACAGCTGAACATGAAAAGGAGAGACTTCAATATTTTGCCTCTCCTGAAGGAAGAGATGATCTTTACCAGTACAACCAGAAAGAACGAAGAACTGTTCTAGAGGTGAATTATTGCACATGATTGATGTTTGTGCTATGTGCATTATTTGTTGAGCATCTTTTGTTGACATTCCTTTCTTCACAATGTTGCTATATGTTATCTGTTTATTTTGCTGAAATAAAACCTTACACTTGCATTGAGTTTCTCTTTTAGATCTTATTGTGAATGTGCTTCTTTAGAATGTTATACTACTCCAGGAATATACTTGAAGTCAACAGAACTGAATAATTATCTACACTCTGTGTGTGGGCTTTTGTGCAAAGGTAACAAGTATAGTAAATCAGAGTTGAGCTGCTTAATTTTGAGAATTCTAGAATGTTTATCCACTGTATCTTATACATGTTAGGATAGTTTAGTGGCTCCTTGCAAAGACTTGATTGTGTCTTTTCAATATAGGTACTGGAAGATTTCCCTTCTGTGCAAATGCCATTTGAGTGGCTGGTGCAGTTGGTTCCTCCATTGAAAACTAGGGCTTTCTCCATTTCTTCTTCCCCTTCAGCTCACCCCAATCAAGTGCACTTGACTGTGAATGTAGTTTCATGGACGACTCCTTTTAAGAGGAAGCGAGCTGGTCTCTGCTCTACTTGGCTAGCTGGACTTGATCCACAAGATGGTATGGGTATACGTAATGCAACTGAAACTTTCCAATTGAGCAATCTATGTCACCTGTTATACGATAACATTTATTTGAATGAGCAGGTGTATATATTCCAGCATGGTTTCGCAAAGGCTCCCTTCCTCCTCCACCAGCATCAATTCCCCTTGTACTTGTTGGGCCTGGTACTGGCTGCGCCCCTTTTCGTGGATTTGTAGAGGAAAGAGCCACACAAGACATGTCCGGCGCAGCTGCTCCCATTATGCTGTTCTTCGGTTGTCGAAATGAGGAGAATGACTTTTTGTACAAGGATTTTTGGTTGTCTCATGCACAAAACGCTGGTCCACTATCCATAGCAAGGGGTGGAGGGTTTTTTGTAGCCTTCTCAAGAGATCAACCACAAAAAGTTTATGTGCAGCATAAGATGCGGGAACAGAGCGAGCGGGTTTGGGATTTGATATTGGAGGGGGCTTCAATATATGTCGCCGGTTCATCAACCAAAATGCCTTCAGATGTAATGTCAGCCTTGGAGGAAATTATATCCAAAGAGGCTGGAGTTTCGAGGGAAACTGCTGTTTTGCAGCTTAGGAGATTGGAAAAGGATGGTAGATACCATGTCGAGGCATGGTCTTGACCTCTGCTGGGTTCTTGCATTATGCGACAATTCCACCGGAAGGAACTAAACTGGCTTCTAGCTTGTATGAAAGTACTGGGACTTCAAATTGATGATAAATGTGCAATTTATACGCTGTTCGATTCGATTTAGGTTAGAGGATACTGGTCCAAGACAGCATTTGTAAGGGTAACACTACGATTGTTGAGACAAAAATTATGAACATTTAATTTATCTAGCAGATCTGCATGCCAGAAGAAATCTCGGAAGCTTGTTGCGATGCGTAGCATGCTTAATACGCATCATTGTAATTTAGATTTAAGAGCCAGCTTATCCAGCCGGGTTTGGTCAATTTAGTGACCGCTGACCTGGGTCGTCGTCAAGGCATACTCAGTCTAAATACTTATTTTGATTATTTTTTTAAAAAAAAAGTCAAAAGTTTGGTGAAAGTAGTTGATCTTGATTAACATTCCGGCTTGTCTTGGCGTAGTTTATCGTCAAATTAGATTTTATAACAATGGTTGCAATTAGGGATGTTTTAAAAAAATATTTTATTTGTATTATTAATTCTTCCCGTGAAAGTAATGTATGAAGTAATTTTTTTTAAAAGAAATAAATAACCAAGACATGTGTATCAGTGTATGAGATAAAGATAGCTAAAACAAACCTAATTTTTTATAATCTAAATCATAAAAAGAGGTATTTTATATATTTAATTTAAGTTAAAAAAATAGATTATTGATAAATAAAAATGATAATTTTTTTAATTTAAATTTTAATAAATAAAGTCATTGATAACAAATGGTGAAATTATATATTTTAAAAAACAGTGAGGAACCAAAAATGAACTAAAAACAAATAATAGCTAAGATGTTTTGCCTACTTGACTAACCGATTTACCAACATAATAAACCCCTAAAAATATTCCAAATCATAAAATCAAACTAGATAAAGTTTTTTTCTTCTCAACTTCAATATGTTTTTCATGCAATATTAATGTTTTAAACAACCATTATAAAACTTTTTCATTGAATGAAATCCATTATCATAAATTTCAACCATTTTTGAAGTTTGAATCGAAATAAATGACACTCTTTTTACATTGAAATCTGATAACTTTCTCTCTCTCATCCCTTACAAATCAAGGGCTAAAAATAAAGTTTGTGGATATTTGAAAAGTAAAGGGCTATTTTTTTTTCTGTCCTTTTTACTATGATACTCTGCCGTTCAATTCCACCCCATCTTCAAAGCAATTGAGTATTAATTTGGACTCAAAAGGGTATAATTGAATAAAAATAAGATTTGAGGATCAAAATAAGATTTTAGAAGAAGAAAAAAAATACACTTTTTTAATCTACAAAGATTTGTTTGAGGGTGCACAGTAAAAAAATACAAAGTAAAATCACCTCACAACTAGTTTTCTTTGTTTATAATATAACTACATAATTTGTATGAGCTTCCTTGTAGACTGAACCATGTTTTTTTAAATGTAAGAAAAAAATAATTAAGAGTACAAATATTTATTTTTGCAATACCTTAAACCTAGGTAATAGCATAAATTTTTAAATTTCTTATCTTGGAAGATAAAATAAAAATTGACAAAAGAGCAAGTGAGAAAATGAAAAGAAAAGGATAAAATTAAAATAAATATTATTATTATTGAAAAAAAACCATTTGATTTGAAGCATACAAATTAAAAACTTTAAAAACCTTTACAGAAGTGCCAAGGAAAAATAAGAAGCACCAAATAAAAATAAATCTATACAAATTGAAATTGTAGGACTAAATTGAAAACAAACAAAACTCTAATAAAAGAAACAAAAGACCAAAATAAAATAAAAAAAAAACTCAAAACTAAAATGATAGATTCATAAACACTAAAAAATTAGTATTGCTTTAGAAGGATTGAAACTATAAAATAAATAAAAACATTTTTTTTTTAAGAATGAGGACTGAAATGAAAAGAAAACATGTAAGCAAGTACAATTAAAGGACAAAATTAAAAAACAAACAAAACTTCTATAAAAAAATTTAGGATGAAATAATAAATTAAAAGAAGAACTAAAATGAACAAATAACAAAAAGAGAGGACATGTATGGATTTCAATTGTCATGAGAGAAAAAACAAAACAATCGATACAACCCAATAGCAAGTAACAATTTGTCCAACAAATGCTTACATATGATATACCATGTGGAAAAGGATACAAAGATGCATATAGGGAGAAGGTGGATAGCCGGATTTGGCCATCGTATGGCAATATAGAGCCATATTTATATTGCAATCGCCCCTAGATTGTTGGAGCGTCTGAAATACGCGCCAATAACTTTTTGATTTTAAAAAAAATAAAAATATCAAAAATACCCCCCTAAGGTCCTCTTAACTACAAAAAGAATCCATATGAAAATACCAAAATACCCCAATTGACAAAAATTCTTTTATGTTTTTTCTATGATTAAATTTGTTTTTTTTTACTATATATAAAAATGAAAAGACCTAAAATATCATTATCCAACAATTCAATAGTTTTCTGATCCTAGGGTAAAATGTACTTGTACTATTACTAATATTTTACAAAATCAAGAAAGCTCTTTGTCAACAGTTTTAAATTTTATTGACCTTGAGTGCAAAAAAAAATATTTTAATGTGTTATAAATTTTGAAAAAAAATACACCCTCAAATAATTTTTTTAATAACAAATGAACCATACAAAAAGACTTAAAAACTCATAAATCAAAAGGTTATTTTTAGAAATCAAATGACAATAATAATTACACAGTATAGAAATTCACGGTAATCTATACATAGAGAGCTCCTATGCATGGTTGTTAAACTTGCGAGTTGACTCGTAAAATCACACGATTTTGAGAGTGAACTCAATAGAACTTGTCAAATTGGGTTGAAAAATCGGTTCACATTAAACTCCTGAAAAAAACACCAAAATCAGTTAGGATCGTAAAATCAGACTGCAGTCAGGATCGTAAAATTGGACCGGATCGGTCCGATTTTACGATCCCAGGCAAAAATCTTCCTAACACCCCATTTTCGTCCCTTACCCAGTATGTGTTAAAAAAAATAAAATAGGCTTGCCCTCTACTCTCTCTGTCAACTAGGCCATAGCCCCCCCTCCCCCTCTCCCTCTCTCTAATGGTAATTCGTTGTTATTGGTTCTCTCTCTCTCTCTCTCTCTCTCCCCAATGATGTAATTCGTTGTTATTGGTTTAAATGGTTTGAAAAATCATTGTAATGGTTTGAAAATCAAATTTTTTCAATGCACGCATGGATCATTTCTTAGACAATAATTTCTTTTTTTGATTCTCATGTATTGATTTAAATATTAACTTTAAAATTTATACTTAATTTTTTTTTAAAAAATAATTTTTTTATTGGAGTTGTAGCTAGTACTATCAATATCGGTGTTGATACAAGTGGTAGTATTAATAATCCTTTCGATAGTGATGTTATTGATTGCGTCTTAGAAATAGCGAAGGAGATGAAAATGAGGTTGATTTTAGTTTACATTGCACGCCAACTGAATATTTGTTTTAAATTTGTTAATTTTTACATAATAAAATTCAATAGACATAATTGTTTTCTAATGTAATTTTAAGTTATTTTAAATCATGTATAAACCTTAACTAATGAAGTTTTATGGCCATAATTGTGTTATATTATATTAGAAAATATTTTACTTATGATTTTTCTACCTGCACGATTTTAGCTGTGATTTTACAATTTTTATACTGAAAAATTTCAGGTACAATTTTATGATTTTACGATCCGATCTTACAATCCGAGTTTCAGAAGCGCCTTCCATGTCGTGTCAAAATCACAATTTTGACAACCTTGCACCTATGCATCTTCAACGTGTTTAGATTTTTCTTTAATTGTTTTCTCAACCTCCGAGCTGGAGAAAATTGGAAGGTAGCAACCCACAATGCACTGAAATATTTTGATATGTTATGTTAATAATTTTTAAATAATATGAAATATTATTTTAATATAAAAAGACATTCTGAAGAAGTAAAGGGTAATCATTAGCTACTAGTTTGACCGTAGTTGTCAGTTTCATTTCATTTCAATTGAAATGGCCAAAACATTTCATAAAAGTTAAAAAAATAAGACAAAACAACGTCATTTTTATCTCAGTTTAAATTCCGGTCTGTTTTGGATTTTTCGGTCAAATACCGACCGAAACATGCTAGTATTTTTCATCTGTATCATTTCGGCCTTAGAAAAAAACCATTCCCACTGCCTCATCTCCCACCGTATATTTGGACAAATTGTGGGTCACTAATGTATTCTGACTTTCTTGTTTTTTTCCATCTAATCTAACACCATCAAATTGATTTTTTTATTATTAAACTCTTTAAATAATACTTGATTATATCTATATATATATATATATATGTATATATATATATATATATATATATTATTGTTTACGAGATATATTGAAAATGCAAGAGCCAAAATCAAAACAATAAAAATTAAAAAATATATATTATAAAAAAATAAAATTGTTGCGTCAACTTTAATTTTATAAAAAATAAAAATTATATTTTTTTTCTATTTGTCATCAAAGAATGAAATTGAAGACCCCGGCACCTCCATAAAAAAACAATTTAAAAAAATATTTAAATAATTATTTTTCGTGCTTACCTATAATTGTGATGGACTAAATAATATATGTTTTTTAGAGATGTTTATAATTTTGATATTATATTTGTTTGACTTTGTGTTTGTATTATATAATTTAGAGTTAATTTATCTTGAATTTGTTATAAAAAGAATAAATAATTCATATAGAAGAATATAGACATCAAAATATAATCAAAAGAGACAAGAGAGAAATACCTTGTTTAATATGAATTCTTCTATTATTCCAAAGGTGTGCAGAATACAAGACACAAGTGGTCTATTTATAGGGAGAAGGAAATGAACTCAAGGGTTATAGAAATTCAAGAGACTAAACTCAAGAGTAATGGATATTCAATACATATAAATATAACTTAATATGTATTTATAACAGAATTGTGTTTATTAAATTAATATTTTAATTTTATATGTTTATTAAATTAATTAATTATATATGAACAATATATCCATGAAACGGCACTCTGAAACATTCCAAAACCAAAATATTATGTTTCAATTGAAAAAACAAAACACCAACCGAAGAAACTGACGAATTTGGTTTTGAGTCTTTTGACTCAACCAAGACTCAAGTTCAAATTAACCCGACCCGACCATTTATCCATTAAGTCACAATTCCTGAAACATGTAAACAAGCAAAGATACTTCTTCAAAGTGGCTTCTTGGTTCACAGAATCTCTCTCTTGCCTCCAAGAACACAAGGTCAGGTAGAGAGATGTTAGCATCAATGGCCACACAACCCAAAATCCAACCCCACTTACAACCCTCAACATTTCCCTTACAGAGCCTCCTGCGTGAACCCCTTAAAACCCCTATATTTTCTTTCAAACCAAAACCTTCTTGTTTTCACTTTAAATCCCTTTCTACTCTCAAAACCCCAGCAAGAATCAAACTTCCTGCTCTGAAAGCTCAACAAACACTCCGTGAAGAAGAAAAAGAAGAAGAAACACCCATTGAGAAAGAGGTTACTTTGCACGCACATACCTTACCTTTTAATGCCTTTTCTTTATGTATTATTTAGAAACTGGGTGCTTGTTTTATCTTACTTATTTGCTTACGCCATTATCTTCTTGTTCTTGACTGAATAGTGAACTCAATTGGTTTATATGGAATTGATTTGATGGAATGTGTTAAAAGGGTTTTCTTTATCTATTTTTTGATAGTGAGAAGATAGTAGTGAAAGAATTGATTTGTTAAAGGAGACGTTTCTTTTTTCCTTATAATATTGTAGAAGCTTGGAGTGGTGGTGAAGCCAATAGAGAAGCCAAGAGTTGTATTGAAGTTCATCTGGATGCAGAAGGTAATTGGAATTGCACTAAACCAAGTGATACCAGGCCATGGCACAATCCCTTTGAGTCCCTACTACTTTTGGCCCAAGGAAGATGCATGGGAGCAGCTTAGACTATTGTTAGAAGGCAAGGCATGGATATCGCGGAAGCAATTGCATGCTCTTCTCAATCAGGCTACAGATATCATTGAATTGTGGCACGATACATATTCCAATTAATACTGATTTACTTACAAATACAGAGAAGTTTTGAAATTTAGGCTTTATGTGTTATATAGTTTGGTTCACAATAAAATATTACATTAGATTTATTTGGATTGTTTGAACTGTCATTTGTTAAAATTAATGAAATACGGGGTTTTTTAATCTTTCTGTCTTGTGAATATCTTGCCCTAGAATACAACTTACTGGAGTGTGATGTGATAGGATTTCTTTGTTTGCTATTATTAATCAACAAGTTCAGGTTGCATATTGCTGGGGTTTTTCTCATCTCTGTAATTTTTAATCATATTTGGGAAATCATATCTTGAAGACTGAAAACAGATTAATTGGGAACGTCAATGATTGGAGTCCTTTGACTTTCTCGATGCTGTTTAAATCACTGTTCAATATAGAAAAAAGGCATGGATTGGAAAACCTGAAAACTTGTTAATTGTTAGATGGTACAGGTGCCTGATGCAGCATCCAAAATGTTAATAATGCTGGAACACTAGTGTCTACCGTAGCCAATTGACTGCATTCTGTTAGCTACAGCGGTAGAAAGTTAACAAGCATATTGCCTGAATTCAGTGACAGGCAGCCTTAGAATCTGAACTTAGAATATGTTATGAACTTCCAGTTAAACCTGCATTTTCCTGGTCTTCTGCATCTGATAGATAGTTGCTGAGTTATGTCTGCCGTTTAGATTATGCAAACATCCAAATTAAACTCGTCCTTTTGAAGATGAAGCCCATTATTAGAATGGCATGATCTAATCCGAGTTTGAAAACCAAGGCCTACCAATTGAGTTTGGCACGATGTGCCTGCATTCTATTCACAAACCACTGAATCCCACCTGCCCACTAGTTTGAATGTATGCCTGAAATGTGTCTACTAAAATATGCCTTTAGAAATCTTTCTTTAGTGAAAAATATAACTAACTTTCGTCCATCTATTTATTGCTGTACAAAATTCTGAAATTCTGCTATGAAGGGCATGAATAGTTGAATTTCAATCGAGAGTCTGGATCTCTGAATATTAAACCGTCAGTTAACAAAAAACCCACTTCGACTTATCTTGTGTTCTCATCTTCAATGTTGGGAGTTAGAGAGACCTGTGCATGGACATATAAGTCTCGTGAAGTAGGGGAAAAAATAATTTCTTGTCTATTATTTCATATTGAATGTGCAAACCGCCAGTTATTTATGAAACAAATAACGAAGAAATAAAATTATGAAATCCTATACATATGGCGTAGCGAAAACTGAACGAAACGAAAGGAAACAAAATTTTGCTGCTTTTCTCTTTTACTTTTCAGGCCCCCCTTGCTCTTCTAGTCCTCACTGATGAACGTTTCCTGTCAATGTTTGAACGTGCACTTGAATTCTCAGCAGAAGTTGTGGAGCGTGCGGTTTCGTCCTCATAGTTTCCTTTTTTGGGATTTATCATTGCACCGGCATGGGATTTTAGTGGAATCCACTTTGGGGATTGGTGTGAAAGCTCATTTTCATCCTCATATGAAATATCGTCTTCATGAACTGCGTTATACTCTCTGATGTGTTGGTTTTCATCTTCGAGTAAATTAGTATTTCTGTACAAGTCCAAGTCATGGTGCTTTGGCGATGGATTCCTCTCATTCCACATATTCCTGTCGGAATCTGAACTTGAATTAGATAGTGTCCTGTCAAATCCAGGATTTGTTCTGCTCTCTTCAAACTCAAGATGCACTCTTCCGTTTCCTTCCACGTTTTCATCTTCTGATTCAGAGTTGTCATTTGATCGCTTGTTCTCCTCCGAAGCTTCATATCTGCCTTGAATTTCAGGTGTCAATGACCCATCAGAATCATACAGAGACCCTTGTCCATGACTGGAATCACCACGATCATCCGGTTCATAGTCCCGAGAATCATATCTTGAGAGCTCGACAGCAGCTCTTGCGGCGTGCGCTGCATAAGCTGCTGATTCAAAAGCCTCTTGAGCCGCAGCAGCTACATCTTTGTACTTCTTCCTGCCCTTCAGTGACTCAGACAGCTCCTCCTCAGGAAAAACATGTGTTCTTGCTTGGGACTCAGTAACATCGAACTTGGCTGATTTGGAATCTTCCGCATGCTGCTTCGGCTTGCTGAAATCCATTTTTTCCTGAAACCATAAGTGATTTTAAGCCTCAATTTCTACATTGCATACGGAATTGTACTCATTGTTGTAATGTAGAAGCTTCGTACCTGTGCAACCAGTGGAGCATCTTCCTCCAAATGCAGAACGATACCATTTTCAGATGCGATGTCTTTCAGCAGTTTCTTTCTGCTTTCCAAGCTTGCTTGTGTTGTGGAAAACTTTTGTATAATCTGAAAGAAAAAAAAAGTGAGAAGAGATTTGCCACAATTTTAATCTGCATATATTCCGCTCTTTACCTTGGGATTCACTCCACAGTTGCTGCGCAATTCGACAGCACAAGCAGCGATTTGTTTTCCAAATCTTGATACGAAATCCCCACGAATCTCCTGCAACTCTGGAAACTCACCGCATCTTGAAGATGCAAAGATCAAGCTCGATACTGCCTCCTTGAGTTCATCGGGACACTCTCTGTGTAAGCAAAAGCAATCCACAAAAGTAAATATGATTTAATAGCAGAACAGAGGAAACAGCTTTTCCGAACCCTGTATCACCACCACGGACACAATTAAAAGTAAACGATCAACTCAGTTAATCAAAGTTCAAGAAACTAACTTGTTTGTTTCAAGGTGAACGATTCTATCGTTCAAGAAATGTAAGTAATCCTCCATCATAACATAAACATCCACCATATTCTGATTCTTGATGACATGCTCAACCTGTCGAGCAAACCCCATCAAACATCGAATATACAAAAAGATATAAAGATCAAAGAAGCAAAAAGGAAAAGGGAATATCATGAATTACTCTAACGAGAGCTCGTTCTTGGTGTCCAAGGTTAAGGAGTTGAATCACATCAGACTTTGCTTGGTCAAACCTGACCTGCGTTTTGTTCTTTAGGATAGAAATCCTAGATACTGCTAGTTTTGCTAGAGAACCAAATTTAGATCTCTTGGATTTCCTTCCAAAAATAGAATCCAGTTTCCTTCCGAACAGAGCATCCAGTTTCCTCGCCATGTTTTTCAGTCTGCAATATTTATTTGCTGCTGTTCTCAAACACCACAGAAGGCATGAAGCAGCAAAACCCCAGCTATTCAGGGAAGTTCAAGAGCCTCAAGCAAGCCACCATAACCATGAAGACTACTACTTAATATAGATTGTGAGTGATTCCACCTCGTCCTGTCTGTCTGTGATGATCCTCTTATCACAGTCAACTTCAAGGTTTACCATGTATTCTATAATAATATACGACGTGTCCCCTTTATGATTGGAGGTAATTTACTTAGACCAATAGTTGCAGGGTGATTGTAGCTTTTCCCTAATTAGAGTTCGGTGCAGCAGCGTTGAACTGGGCAAACAATGTTTGGCCTGGTGGCGAAAGTTGACGTCGTAATTTGAACAAAGAAATTTTATTTTATTTTCAAGAGGTAAACTGTCGCGTCTTCTTTTGCCATGCCCTGTGAAATTGTAGAAGGGCAAAGAAAAGTACACGAAACTCCCATTTGATTTACTTTTGTTGAATTTAAGGTCTTCAAAAATAGTGGCACGCACTAATTAAGCTATAGTATTTAAAAATTTGACTGTGACAGCTGTGGGATGATCTCAGGGTTCCAGAAAGAACGGGTGCCTTGTTGCTAATCATATATTTGATTATAAAAAAAAAACGTTGATTAAATACTAAGGACTTGTGATAGAATCTTCCCAGGTTTTTCTAGATTAAATAAATTAATAATAGTAAATAAACTCCTGCCAACCCCTTTCAATTGTCATGCAGAATCATATGGTGTGGACTCCGTCGTAAAAAGCCAGCCACAACTATTTCTTTCCCCATGTTTTTTTATAACCTTGACTTGTAATTTTTTTATGCGAGAAAATCTAAAATGTATTTTATGAATTCAGATAAGTGAGTAAAATTTGATTATTCCAGGTTTTTATAAAAAATATATATTTTAATTTAAACTTGAGACATGTTATTTCGTCACCATCAAAAGTTTTGAGCTTTTGTTGATTGGCACATATCGAAAAGTTTGATTTTGAAAACGTGCAAATCACTCGAGAAATGAAAATGTAATCTTACATATCAATTGTTACCGTGTTAAAACTCAAGCATTGAAAATGCGAGGCATGCCAGGACTTTTGTTCGCTGCGAACATAGAGTTTCCTGTGCCCG
Source organism: Salix purpurea (assembly GCA_027405865.1). NCBI lineage: Eukaryota > Viridiplantae > Streptophyta > Magnoliopsida > Malpighiales > Salicaceae > Salix > Salix purpurea. The sequence continues at coordinate 11,268,918 of CM050330.1, read as the reverse complement.
ATGTTAGAGACTAGCCCAGCCCATCCAGATGGTTGAAATTTCATGGACGTGTCCATATCTCGTTGAGTTTGATTGATTCTTCTGCAACCGAGTTATTAAGTTTCGAGGATGAACATCAGAAACTTCAATAATTTGTCAAGCCAGCATTTAATTGAAGGATCAACAACCTTCCGAATGAAACAGATGAATATAATCTAAGAGCCCACCTGGGATTCACCCACTAAGGAGTTTAGCTTGTTCATCAGTTTATCATATTAAATGCCAACTTGTATTTGTTAGTTTGCCGTCTTTTTCTTTCCTTTTCTCTTCTTTTATTTGTTCCTGGAAATCAATAGGTCCCAGCAATGAAAGCTGCAACATTTTATGGGGTTTGAGTTGACGATCACAAGGAAATACGGGTGGAGCATCCCTCCAAGAAACTTGATCTTGACCAGCTTTAATGTCCGGAACAAACCTCCAAACACAGCCTAGTTGTCCTGGCAAGAAACTTTTGCACGAACCAAATCCATCAATGGCGGGTTCTACTGTAAGTTAAGATTCGGATTTGAGTTCTTAAAAGATGAAGAGAGTAAATTAAATGCATTATTTCAGAAAGTAGGGCGCTATAGCTGCACGAGTTTGTTGAACAGTACAGCAGTATGCTATCTGGATGTATGAGGTCAATGCCATGCGAAGAAAGATTTTTAACTCTGGAAAGAGAAGATGAGAAGGGAGGGAAGTATTTGACGAAAATATTTGTTCAAAAATTCATGCCCACCGACAAGTTGGCCCTACTCCTACCAACCCGAAGACGCCACCTCTATAGTGGCATGACTGCTTCACATTACACACATATATGGAAAACTTCATCGAGCCCTGGAGGGAAATCAAGAGAAAATATGAAACTAATAAAGACAAAATAAAGATGTTTATAATTTCAAAATAAAAGGTGTAGAAAAACATATCTTTCTACTTTTCAAGCTTTAGAGTATTAACTAATTATTTAATAGGTGATCCAGTCTTAAGAACTTGAAATTAAAAGATTTTTCCCTTTTATAATCTCATGTAATATGATGGTCACTAGAGACTTGCATGGTTATTAATTTCAGAACTCGTGAAATTAGTCGAGATTTAAACAAATTAACTAAAACATCCATGTTAATAAAAAAAAAATCAGAATATTAACTAAATGTTATTTTAACGTTGAAACGATCTCAGAACCAAGCGATTTTTTAACAATTTTGGTTCAAACTTATTGTGGCCTTTCTAGTCTTTCCGAAACAGTTATTTAGGGGTATGGAATGCCAAAGTTTTCATATAACGATTGCTCAATACTGCAATACATTTCATTCTCATTGCTGAAGGTTCAAGGAAACTCAGTTCCAGCTTCTTGGAAATTACATCAACTTTTAAATTAAATATAAAAGGATAAAAATAAGTTAGAGACAAAGTTAATTGCGAAATAGCCCTTCAAAAATCTAAAAATATAATTAAAATTAAACCAGGGTGTGCTTGAAAAAAAGGAGAAATGGTTGTGAAAAATAATAAGCTAGGACGTGTTGGCTAAAAATCACAAGCAATTTCGATCTCTTGTTTTCACAAAAAACTTAACCAATTTTTTTCTTGCAAAATCAAGCATCAACCTAATATCATAATGTTTTTTGAACACCAAGATAACTCAATAGAAAATAAATCATCAAGTCTAATCACATTCAACATAATGTACAAGAATGAAATTGATACAAATAAAATAAAATAAAGGACAGGAATGAAAAAATAAAGGATAGAAAATAAACGGTAGAGAAATACTGAAATCATCACTTTTTTTAGATTTCTTGGAATGCAACGTGACGAATATCAGATACCTCCGAACTTCAAATATATATAAAATCATAAATCATAATTTTTCTAATTCTATGTTGATCATCTTTATTTATAAGCGTAAGATACTTGTGTACTTGAATACATAGAACTGGCCATGAAGAATATCATGTGAACATTCAGCGTAGAAGATGGAGGCACCTACGTCAATCACCGTCGGTGTTAGCTCCACGCGGGAGAAAGTAGTGCATGTTAGAGCCATAACTTGCAGCAGGTAACAAATTTGAAAGTACTTCAAAGGCTACAAAAGAAATTTGAAAGTACTTCAAAGGCTACAAAAGACGAGTATTATAAAAAGGCAATGCTGCCCTACGAGCCCTGTTGACGAGTTGGTGGGTGCTTCTGAAGTCTTTGAATAAGAGATCCATGCTAAAACCACAATTCCCATAAACACAATTATACAATTATGAATTTTGCGATATTGTGTGGCTCAATATTCAAAACAATGAAAGCAGATGTTTGCTTGTCCATGGATAAAATGGGGACATGAACATTTTGACTGTCTCTGCTCACGGGGTTCCACTAGGTAAAAGAGTTCGAGATTCGACACAGCTAGACATGAGGAACACTTGTTTCATTCGTCGAATTCATGCATGTGATCTAATAGATAGTTGGCCGCCAGTTCTTCATTCTTGTTGCATGCAAAGTACACCTCCAATACTATGGCTCGATCAAAGCCCATTGCTTCAAGCTGCCACATCGACATTGTTAACGTAGACCAGCGAAAGGGTTGTTTTAAAATTAGGAAATTAGAGACTTATCAAGCTCTTCGGTTTCTCGGCACACGTGTGTGCTCTTAAGCATCAAAAGCAGGAGAAAGGAGATTATGATCTGATTAGATGCACAATTCTAAATGCATGAAGACATCAATTAACCATGGAAGTGAATTTGCAGAGATGCATGCAATTTGATAAAATTCAAGGATTTCAATGCATGTGGCATTGAACAAATCGCACCTAAGGCGCAAATATCAATTAAATCCACAGATGCAATTCCTGCAACACATGAAAATCTAAGTGACAGAGAACTTCAAAACTGTGACTCGGCTGCAAATTTTAAGTGAAAATGAAACACATCACCAATAATAAAGAAATATATTTTGTGTAGAGCGATGAACTTACACGTTCAATTGCCTCGCGCTCCTCGGGGGTGACAGTCACTGCTTGTGGCATTGCAGAGGCCAATTGGCCCAGCACATTCCTGATTAAGTAAAAGCAATTTAGAATCACATGCAGGCAATTCTTGTGTATATATCATTCTAAATACAGATTCATCTCACCCCTCTCCTTCAACAGGTTCGTTTATCAAGCGCAAGAAATCAGCCTGATGCTCTTGAATGAGACGCATCAGGTATGGATTTTGCTTCCCTAGCTCCTGAAGCATCGGCTGCAATACATGAAACGTCAATGATAATCCTTAGGTTAGCACCTAAAAGTATGGCAACAAGGAGAAACAACCACATGAATTAAAATCTTACTAGGTACCTGCAGGATTTGAGGGTTTGCTTGCACCATAGCTCGCAAGGCTTGGAACTAAAATTGAGGGGTTGCATAAGAAAAATCAAGCCAATTAATGAATGTTACATAGATCCACAATTAAAATCTTTAATACCTGTTGGCTATTGCGTAAGAAATCCAAGTTGCCTGTACTAGCATTAGAACCCGTACTGTGATCGCCCTAGTTCCATAAGAATCATGTTCATCAATTGACCCACCCTAATGAGGCTTTGAAAGTACATATAAAAGAAATACACACCTGTGGAAAGAGATCTAGTGGATTTGCATTTGGACCGCCACTAGGAGCCACAACTGGTTGTGGAGCCAGAGCTGGAGGATTTGCAGCGTCACCACTTGCTGGACCTTGGGCAACTGGTGGAACTTCACCTTGCTCTGGAATGCCCTGGTATTACAAACCAAATGCTAAAATTACTACTACTATTATATTAATAAACAAACAAACAAAACACATAACAGTAAAATACTCTTGCAGCCAGCTAAAATCTCACCAAAGGAGGAAAAAAAAATCTCATTCAAAATACAAAGGTGTTGATCTCACTCACTATCATTAATTCACGTACAAAATGTTGATGCTCTTATTTCAACACGTCCATAACAGAGGCTTCTAATGAATTATTATTTTTTTGCAAAGCGGGGATAGTTGCCAAAAGTATGGGTCTTAGGTTGGACGATACTGCTATTAAGGTTCAACATTATTATACAAGAATGACAATGACAAGATGGACGGGAATAGAACAGCTCAAGATGATCCAATAATAGTAAAGGTCGGAAAATATATACCAACACTCATCAGTTAACAAGTTTTGAGAAGAAAAGGATGAATAGGATGAATGGAACTGAGTAACCTAGATCCGGTCACCAAGTTACAAGACTATACACCCACGGTTTTTCAGTGACTTACAGAGTATAAATAATCAACAGCTCGTTCAGGGTTGTTGAATGCAGCACGTAGAGCACGGACAACTGTTTCTCGGTCCCAGTCTCCTCCACCCATATTAAGAATCTCTTGAATGGTTGCTTCAAAAGTACTCCCTGCAACGAGATTTGATGCTGCTTGTCCATACATGTTTGTATCTAAACTGCTTCAATGACAGGAAATATATATATATATTAGTTAAATTTTAACTGCTATTTGATACCTTGTTAATTTCATTTTAAAAATGCATTTTACTATTGTTATAAAACATGTCCTTTTTCTCATTCAATTGATAACAACACAACCAATTGCACATGTTAACCAAACACTTTATTATTTAACTATATACAAAACCTCACATTGCTTTGGTTTATTATAGTTTTATTTCTTTTATTGTCTATTTTTAGTTTTTAGAGCATCAATTTTATTTTAATTTTTCACATAAATCATAGCAAAATTTCATAGATCAAGATATAATCTCAAATCCTTTAGATCATTAGCAATTTTTTTCTACTTGCTGCCTTTTCTCCATACTTTTCTAGAAAGCATGCATATTATTTTAATCAATTATAAAAATACATAAGCATATAAAATATTATTTAAATTGATTTAGCAAGTGAATGTAATAAAACAAGTTTAATTAAATAAATATATCATATTTAATAATTGAAGATTGACAATCTAAATTAAAAAAAAATATATATTTAAATAATATTTCTAACATGTGTAACTTTACATAATTTTTTTTTTTATCAATTTCACGTGTATCTATTTCTACTATCATTTATAAAAGTTTGATTTTAGTAAACAAAGTTATTCAATTCATTTAGGTCAAAGACCCGTGTTGCAAGGTCAAATATCTTGATTTATATATGTCTATTGATTTTTTTCATTTTCATCTTTGTTATCGTTGATGACTCTTATTTTAACATACATAGTTCTTGATTTATTTGATTACATTTATATATAAACTTTTCAATTTATATTTATAATTTTTCTATGTACAAATACATGTCGAAATAGTTCGCATATACAATTTGTTTTCAGGAGAAACAAAAGGCACATATTATTCACGGCGTAGTGCAAGTTATATAACTAATTATATTCAATTTGAGTTCAGGTTATTATTGAATATAATACATGCAATGGTTAATCATGATTATGAGAAAATAAATAAATAAAATAATAAAAACATAATGGTTGTCTCGATAACATGTGGAAAGAAGTAAAAGACGAGTTAAAAAAAAAGAGTAAATCTTGAAATTCAAATTACAGATCATGATATGAATGCATCTTCTCCATGAACAGGAAATAAAATGATTTTTTTGCAAGAAATCTCAAGACCGAGTTCACACTAGATATTATATATGTACATTTTATCATATAATGAAAGCTTAATTCAAATGCGTATATTTTATCACATAATAGGGAGTACAAAAAATAGTTTGATGCATAGAACTAAAAAAATTGTCAACGCATATTGCTCCCTCCTTTTCCATAAATACTTTAAAAACTCTACTATCACAGCCCTAATATAAACTTGGCCAAATATCAAGCATTCATACCCACCAATCTCAAATCTTCTTAAGACACATGTCAACTTTTTAATCCAACTTAATCATATTCATTATATGTTATAGATGATTTATTGTAATTGGCTAGCATGGTCCCACTAATAATTTAGATTTGTAGTTCTTATAAAAGCATATATATTTTGTTGATTGGTTATTAAGAATCCTCACAAATCTCTATTCGTTCAGAATAAGTTTTCTCAATTTGAGAGTCGTAGTTTTGATTGCAATACGACTCGAGTTTAAAAATGAATAAACAAACAGTTGTTTCCCTTGCGTTTATAATTGAAATAGGATAGGTTATCTTCAAGATTTTAATAACATGAAATTGTGCATAAACGAACTCAGCAACTCACAGGAACTTATGATAGATTTCAATTCATTGCCTACTTTAGAAATTATTTATAGTAGTGAAAGATTTATTTGACAGATTTCTTGATCAAATGAAGATTTATTACCAAATAATATCCAAAGTTGATAGGCTATGTATTTTCCGCGATCAACATTAGGGATACGAATAATTTTCTTATTCATAGGAGTGTCAATTGCATTGTATTATGTTCATTGACCATTAAAATTGAATATTTTAAATTGGTAAGGATGTAAAATAGATTTTACACTTAACAGTGATAGCAAAGAAGTTTGGTTAAAAAACAGTACAAGAAAATACTCACGGAGCTGAAGTAACTACAGCAGGACTGGATTCAACAGCAGATTGTGGCCTGCAAGATTCACAACTTAAGAAGAAAAAAAAGACCAGACAAGTACAAACCCAAGTAATGGCAGATGAAAAGATATTCTGAAATTTGAAAAAAAAAAAAAAACCAGAGAAACAAAAAGAAAAAAGCTTTAAATTAAAAACTCACAAGGCAGCAGCTGGGACAGGAGCTTGAGATGTTATTGCAGGTTGTGTCACATTAGATGTCAAGGAACTCGCAGGTGAGGCCTGTGCAGCAAGCAGTTGGATTAATTGACCTTTGATGGAGCTTAACAACACGCTTTGAATTATATTGCTAACAGAGCATCTTTAATTGTTGCTTGTTATGAAAATAAACAGAGGATGAAAGAAGAACACAAAAATGTTTAAGATCTGTAAAATTAACTACTACAGTTATCCTCTTCCTAGATCAGAAGAAGTCTAATACATGAGAATTTGTTAAGCTCACAGGTGGAGCCTGTGCAGCAAGCAGTTGCATTATTTGACCTCAGACACAGCTTAACAGCACACTTTGAATCATATTACTAACAGGGCATCTTTAATTGCTGCTTGCTACGAAAATAAACAAGAGATTAAAGAAGGATGCAAAAAAGTTTTAGATTTGTAAAATTAACTACTATAGTTATTCTCCTCCTAGATCAATAGATATATAATTAATGGGTATTTGTTAAGCCAATAAAATTAAAATGCATGCTGATGAGAGCATCTTGGCAAAGTTTTGTTTCTTGAAGAGCCATATGGAAAATCAAAGTCACATTTAGAGTGTCATTTGCTTAATAGGATTCTGGGGGTATGACTCCAGGGATAAATTCAATAAAAGGGAATGATGTGGATAACTCAGTTCTATCTTTGCAAGAAAGCAGCTGAATCCTTTACTTGTTGACATCATTTGTGGGGTGGAGACAGGGTGGAGCTTTGTGGAATTAGCATATGAGATTGTGGTCCGTCACTTGGATCATGTCAAGCATATTGGAACAGGAGTTGAATGTTAACACCAGGAAAACTAGAGAATTATGCAGAGGCAAGAAGGACCTCTAGGGTTTGTATTCCATCAGCCAAAGCAAACACAATTAATGAGCATTTTGATAGGCGAGAATTAGATTGGGACAATAGATTGTTAGAGAATAATATAAATCATATTTTGGGATCTCACCTAGCAGCTTAAACTTTTAAGTAGTATCAGAGTCTTGTTGACCTAGCGATCACGAGTTTTAATCTCACCACCTCCATTCTATTTGATAAAAATCAAGCAGAAGGTAATGTGGGTCTGTGTAAGTTTCAAGCCCAAAGAACTCACTTGAGAGGGAGGTGTTAGAGAATAATATAAATCATATTTTAGGGTCTCATTTAACAGCTTAAACTTTTAGGTGAGATGGTTCCTTAACATAAATTTTTGGCACAAGGAAAATACTTTTCAAACTGTAGGTGATGCAATACTATATAGCATGTAGATTCTTATTCTACATGTACGTTCTGTTCCCAGTAAAAGTGTGGCACCATCTTAGTTCTTTTTAATAGAAGGCAAAGCCTTCTAAAAAATCTTGATAGCAAAACTATTAAGATCCTCACAAATCCAAAAATAGCTACGAGATTGAGCAAAGGGAAGCTAATACAGCAAAACCCAAGATCCATTATTAAAGCTTGGGTAAAGTGTAGCTATGTCATTAAAATATTATCATCCTATAATCTTTAATGTATGTTTCATCAAATTTTGATCTTGTACTAGAACTCAGATTTTACAACTAGGCTGAAAAATATTTCCTAGAGTATCCATATGTCATGGCAATTGATCAAAGCCATCCTTACCTCTAGAAAGACATAAAAGCCTATTTACTTCTATATATATCCAAGATATCCCTTAAAAAGTATGCTAATAAAGTAAAAATCAGAACATCATGAGTGTTTGCATAAAGCATAATTAATCATGAACGCCAAAGTAATTTAATGAAGGAATGGATCATTGCATTCTCAACCAAAGGAATAAATGTAGAGGTCATTCTATACTTACTTGGCTTGGTGGTGCAGCTGGTGTAGTTGAAGGTCCGCCAGATGAAACCTTACTCTACACATGTTTGCGCATATGCAAAAATCAATGGTCATAATTCATAAAATTTCTTGCATCACACTAGACAAAAGTAAACTAATGTTATTAAATTTACCAGTCAGATAGAATGGTTAAAATAATGGAAAATCTACCATCATTTTTCATGATTATTTGAAACAAAATTAACCATGTATAAATATTCATATATAGAATTCCATTCTTATGATCATGGTTGCTAGAATCTTACGATTCCCTATTCAAATCTTACAATTCATCTCAATTCACATACAAAACGATGTGAATCATTGGGTAGACTGCAAATGCATACGAATATTGTGATCCAGTCACGATTCAATTTGATTCAGTGAATTTTACAAGCAACTCAAATAGAAAATGAAAGTAAAATTCATAATTGTAAAAGAGATGGTAAGAATGGCAACAACTTATGAGCAATTTTCTTTGATAAATATTTCTATAAATTAAGTTTTTGCAAAGAAAGAGAAGGGTTATTATTACTTTTTATTAAAAGAGGGGGTTTAGTAGTTTAACTAGTTAGAAGATAGCTTTTTAAATATATCACAAGTTAAAGAGTCTTTTTTAGAATGATCAAGCACCAATGAACAATATGTTGAACTTTAGACTTTGGGATCATTTGATGACTAAGAACGAATAAATTAAATGAATCAATGCACATTTTGTTCAGTAAATGGTCAGTTTTCCTAAATATTTAGTACTTTATTTTTCTTCCATAATGCCATTTTACATTTGTTACTGAATCTTACAATTCACAATTCTATAAGATTCAGAATCTCAAAAACCAACTCACAAGTTTCTCTCAATATATCAACCATGCTTATAAGCTATTAAAATTTCAAAAATCACTACGGCATTCTTATACACCATTAAATAAGTTCAGAAAATATATCTGCAACAGGAAGCGGCAAAGCCATATCATATTTTATAAGACAGGCCAAGCTGGGTAAATGAATATCAGCATTACTACGTTGGTATTTTCAATGAAAGGACCGAGGAACCCAACACTTGAGGTACAATAATATATCCTTAACACGTGAGCAACAAGCAATATTAAGCTTCGTGTATTTCTTCATAAGTGGATATATATATATATATATATATATATATCACAAAGCAACCCCTGCCAGCCCCTCTCTTCCTACTTTTATTTCCATGGAAAATGAAAAATAATGAAATTCCACTCCCCAACAAACCTAACCACATCTAGCGTCGGTTAGGAAAATTTTCCCCATCTTCACATGGAAATACAGAGAATTGATTAAACAAGCAATAGGAGCTTCCAAAACAAGCACTGGATATTGGATTGATGCTGTTGTGTTTATTCAAAATTCGCAGCATTTCCTGCCCACTTAAAAGATTTTCCTTCCATCACTAAAATGAGCAACAGAACCAAAAATACTCACCTTGCTTAGCATAACAACAAAAAAACTGCTTTCAGCAACTTTATTTTCATCCAATGTTGTATCATCCTTAAGTACTTTCCCTTGATAAACTAGCATCTGTTGTGCCGCTGGATAAACATCCGCTCCCTGTACACTCTCTATGTTTTTCTTAACATCAACCACCTAAATTAAACAAAATACAAAAACCGAAAACCGAAAACATAAATAAATAAATCACCAGCAGCATCTCAATTATACTAAATTAAAAGGATAATAATAATAAATAAAAAAAACGTAAAAGCCTAAATACCCTAAAAGAAAAACCAACTCAAAAAATACACTAAATTGCAGTTAATTACAAAAATTAAACACTAAAAAAGCGAAATATAGTTTTAAGGTGTGTAATTAGCGTGAAAATCGAGGGATTTAAGCGAAATAAGAGAGTTGAACTACCGTGTCTTCAGGTTTAACTTCGATCTCGAAGTTAGTGCCTTTCAGAGTCTTTACAAAAACCTTCATTCTCTTGAATCCGAATAATAGTCGATTCCTCTCCGGCTGGTAACACTGATATCCGGTGACCGCCGGAGAGAGAGAACGAGCGAGAAAACGAGTGGAGGAAGAGACAAAGTACAAGTAGTCAGTGAGAAATTAAAAACATGGGCTTGGTTTTGTTTGTTATTGGCTGGGGGGAGAAGGGTAGGAATTGAGTAACGGTCATGTTTCATGGAGTGGTGTGACGCCCAGTTATTTGATGAGACGTGTAGGAAAGGGGGAATCTGTGAAACGTGGTGTATTTTTATTGGGTAGTTAGAAGTTTTAGAAGAAGAAAATAAATAATAAAAAGTTTGTCTACGTAAGGGAAGAGAGAGAGAGTTGGTAGATTTTCATGATTCTGTGTGTGCCTGTGAAAATGGAGGAACTTTCTTCCACCCCCTCTGCTGTGACTTTAAAAAGTCAAAGGCAGGAAGTGGATTAGGATTTTTGTGACCACTTGAAAAATAACCTTTCTCGTTGATTAGGTGGTTGGTATGCTTTCTTTCCTTTTCTTTTCAAGGATTGTCAGCATTACTTTGTTTTATTTTACGTCAAAGAATTTATTTGGTGGTGTTATAAGAAAATAATTCAGAATAATCAATTTCTTTTTCTTTTTCTTTTTCTTTTTCTTTTTCTTTTTTTCAATATCCTAACAAAATTGCATGCAATGTTCATTTTTTTACAATTATTATAAAACAATCTAAAAGGTGTTGTAAAAATGCTGGATTCTAATAGTGTTTTTCCACCCTTTCGTTTTTAGCCTTCTTCTAGCAATTGTTTTTTTTAGTAAACATGGCTTTATATCCACCATTATTTCCCTTTTTTTCATATGTCATAGCATATTTTCAATTAACAAATAAAATATGGATTGAAAAAAAAATGATGGATGAAGATAATGTGAGCAAAATGAGATTAATCGTTCCAAATTGAAAAGAACAATTGCATTACAATCCAATACAAAACAAATACAGTAAAAATTAAATATTGTGGATTATAATAGCGAGCAAAATAAGAATGATCGTTTCAAATTGAAAAGAACAATGGTCAAAAGAAAAGAGAGAAATGAATGATCATGGCAAATTAAGGTCCATTAAAATGAGTACCGAAGGTGGATAAAAAAAAAGCAAAGGATGAGTAGTGATAGAAATGAGACTGAGGAGTAGTGAGAGAGATGGGACTGGTTGCTTCAAAATAAAGAGAAAAATAGTTAAAGATAGAGAGAAACAAGCAATCATGGTAGATTAAAGTTGGTAAGGTAAATTAAAATAGATAAGGATTGTTTGTCAACCATACTCTAAAATAATTTTAAAAAAAAAACTTTAACAATAACATGAAACCAAACAGGATGCCTAATTTTCTCCCAATCAAGTCAACCCAATCAAGTTGACCTAAAGAATTTTGTTCGGCCACAAACTGAATCACAGATCCTAGTTTGACCAGAAAACAACATAAAAACAAAACCAAAGATAAAAAAATATATTAAACACCAAAAAACTCAGAAGGTTTTAAACAAAACAAATCCAATACACAAATAAAACAAAAAGGATGAAGAACATTGAAGCCCAACACAACAACATGAGTCCAAATCATACTAGATACGGTTAAAAGAAAATGATCAATAATTTAGCATCCATTTACTTCGATTATTACTTAAGCATAATGATTTTGTCTAAATAGGTTTCATATCAAAACCAAAATCTTAGGATTATAACTCATCAAAAACTTGTTATTAATGCAAATAAATTCTAGATTATTTATTGATCAAGAATTAAAAAAAGGTTATATACAAAAAAAAATTGGATAAGAATGGCTCAAATCATAGAGATAAGACAATGTTTTTTCTCTAATAACACTATCTTAAACCTAACCACTACCTAGAAAAAGAACCCAATAACCCAGCTACTATGAACCCTAGGAATTAATATTTTTTTCCTCTAAAACATTCATTCTTTATCTCAATAAGTCACATTACCATACACAAACATGTTTGAATCCAAAAACAATAACAAATAACATCAAAATATCAAAATCATGTATGAGGTTAACAAACTATCAACTTAAAATAAATTATAAATTTAGGATTGGCTCTTTAAGCTTATTTTGGTCATGAACAAACCTAACATTACTAAGAATATCATTGTTGCTTGCTTCAATATACATTGCTTAAGCTAAACAAAAACTAAAACAACACCATATATATAAAAACTTAAACATTAACATTATTATATCAAAAACATCACAAGACTTTTAAAAATAATTCAGTAAATAAAAACACACAACATTAAAAAGGTGAATATGATATTATTTGTTGAGCATTCCTAACCTTTTTTCTATGCTTAAAAACATAAATATAAAATAAAAACATATAAAAAAACACCTTAAACAATCCACAATGACATGTTATAGATAAGAAAATATACTAGAACAACTTCTCTCTCTATTGTTTTTCTTTGGAAAGTTATCTCTCACACTAACTTACCATCCTTCAAAGCTTAGAAACATTTTATGTTAGTATCTCGACTTTTGCATGTACATTTGTTATCAATATCTTGCACTCCTTTTCTTTTTTCTTTTTCCTTTTTTCCCTTCACTTCTAGCTATGATCCTAAGTAAGGTATTTATAAGGTTTTACTAGGATTTTGAGAGATCCTAAGTTCATTTTCTAAATTCTTAGGCTTAAAGAAATGATTATAGACCATTGATAAGAATTCGTTTTAGAAGTTTTTTAGTGTGAATACTAAAAAATAAAAGTCAATTTTCTCATAGTGGTTTCACTATCAGGTTGACTGAGTTGCTTGATTTTTAGGCCTCGTTGGAGCAACTATGATTTCATCATTACTTGAAATTGGTAGAAGGGATACACACCTTTTATTTGAATCCAATATTGCTTAGAGTTTGTTTGGAAGTGTGATTGAAATTGTTTTTTAAAGTGTTTCTTGTTTAGAAAAATATCAGAATAATTTATTTTTTATTTTTTAAAATCATTTTTGATATTAGTACATCAAAATGATATAAAAACACTAAAAATAAATAATTTAAAGTAAAAAAATAAAAAAATATCATTTTTTTCAAAAACACTTTTGAAACGCAATGTCAAACAAACAATTAATTTAGAGGTTTATAGCTCCATATTCATTCATTTGAAGTCGTCAACTCGATCAACCAAAACTGTCAAAATAAGGATGCTTAAATGATGAACAACGTGTCACTTACCTTCTCTTTATTAAGGCTAAATGACACATATTTTAAGGTTATAATTTGGGATTGGAGAATTTCAATTGTGTTTTTATTTTTTTAGCAATAATAGTAATAATAATAATAATTTTAGGTGTTGTAATTATGATAATAATATTGACATTATTGATCATAATAATAATAGAAATTATAATTTATTGTAATGGTTATAGTGCTTATGGTGTTAATAATTATGGATTTGATGGTAATAATAACAATAACTCATAAAATAATATCAAGAATATCAATAATGACAAAAAATTATAATAATGATAATAATACTAATTATAATTTAAATGATATTAATAAAAATAATGATGTTGGTTATTGTAATGATTATTGTCGTAATAATATCAACGATTATAACAATAACTATGATGACAGTGATAATATTACCAATAATAATTAGAATATTGATTATTTACAAGAATGATTATAATGACAACTATAATAATTTTGACAATTTGACAATCATAATAATAACAATGAAAATAATAATCAAAATAATTCATTAGTCGATGTTGTTTTTGTTAAAAATTGACTTTTGTAGCTTTTTTATGTATGATATTTCAGATCTGGTATCACATAAATAAAAAAATATATGAAGCCACATGTAGACAAAATGAGTGGAAAAATTGGGCCAAATCTATAATGAAAAAATATACGAGTCACTTGCCCCGCGCTTGACTGCAGTCAGAACCAATTTTTTTAACATGTAAAAAAATATAATGGTGCTAGATTTTTTTATGATGCTATACATCTGAGCGAAATAATCAACCTATAAAACTTTTAATATATATATATATATATATATATATATATATATATATATATATATATATATATATTTTACAGTATATATATCAAGGCGTTAATATTAAACAAATATCAAAATATATAATTAGCCTCATATATTTTTAAGAAAAAATACTGTAATATATATATATATATATATATATAATGAACTATTTTTTTTAAATCTCAAATTAATTAAATCTCATTGCTTTGAAATACTTTTAATATAATAATATCAGGAATAAATCTTAAAAAATAAAAAAACAATTTATTATTTTAAAAAATAAAAATCACTTTAAACTAAAATATATATCAAGCCATACATAGATAAAAAAAAATACAAAGATAACAAATCACTACCAATAGAAGATTCACTATACATGCATAAGAGAGAGTTTCACTCTCATTTCACGTCATCAAAACTAAACTTACTTTGTTTTTTAACACAAACTACATTTAATACAAAGATAAATAACAATAAAAATTAAAAATCAAAACTAAGAGTTTAGATATATAACTACAAACAAAAAATTAAAAACTATCCCATAAGGACAAAAAAAATAAAAAAAATCAAAACTAAACAAAAATTAAAAATTAAAAATCAGAATACAAAACAACAAATTATATATGTTAAAACGATTTAATTCTGAAAACTTAATTTTATTTATTCTCATATAAAAATACCATATGAACTTCAATAACTCCAATTGCAACCTAAAAACATCATTTAATCAATTTAAAAACTAAAAGCAATCTAAATAAATAAATATTTCCTAGCTGCAATGTACTTTTCCATCATGATTAGATATCTCAATCATATTTATTGAATACCTCTCTTCTAGACATCTTAGACATTAAGATTGATTTAAATAAAAAACGCTCTCCCTCACTTTTTTTCTGACTTTCTTAACAATTAAGTATTAAACATATAACAAAAATTAATTTTAGAGTTGAAATATAAATATTTGAAATTAAAAAAAATAGATAATGCAAAAAAAAATATAATTTTACTTTTATATTATTGATTCATTGCAATCATATACAATGAAATTATTATTGAGTGACATACCTTCTTATTTTACTTTATTTTTTTAATATAAAATTTTAAATTATGTTTTACCTAAGACATCTATTTTATTTCTTAAAACTTATAATCATGCATTTGAAAAATCACATTTCATGTAATATTGTAACAATATCTATTAATTTAGACACTTTGATTTTTAATAATTAAAAGATAATTAGGATGAAATCAGTAGTTCAAAATTAGGATACAATTTATTTCTATAATAAAATTAAGATATAGTTAGATATATTAATTAAAAAAGAAAGAAAGGCTGGAAAATCATAATATGAAAAAAAGTGTGAAACATAATTGTCAAACCTGATCTAGTAACTTATCAAAAAAAGATTTGATTTACCAAGTCAACCCATATTAATTATTTTTATTAAAATAATATATATTTTTTAATTTTCATAGTGGACTATTTTTTTTAATTTAATTTGGATATGATTGGTTATTAAGAGCTTAATTAAGTTACTTAAATTTTACTAGAAAATAAATTGTTTAATATGAAGAGCCTACTATGAAGTGAAATTCACACAATTTGTTTAATACCTAAGGCTTTTTATTAGAAAAAAATACCCCCAAAACTCACAACCCAATCCGTTAAGCCTGGGCCTGCCCAGCCTTCACCAAAGAAAAAAAGCTTGCCGTTTAGACTTTCTTGTACCCTGAGGATCAGCCATCCTCCGGCCTCCAATCTGCTCCGTCCTCACCCATCATGACTGCTGATCCACCCAAATCCATTGCCAAAAACTCCAGAATTTCACCCAGCAGAACCCATTGACAACATCAGGCAATTTCCATTGCAAAAAGAAAAGAAACAAAAATGGAGAAGGAGAGAAAGAAGGTACAGAAACCCAAGCGAGAAACTGAAAGCAACAATCTTTATGACGTCTCCTGCTTGTTTTTTCAAAAAGGAATAATGGGTTCATTTCTTTTAATCAGCATCTTCGGTCTCCTCCTCAGAGTTTCAGTTTCTCTCCACTCATATTCAGGTGCAGGCAGTCCACCAAAATTTGGTGACTTTGAAGCTCAACGTCACTGGATGGAGATTACAACCAATTTACCAATTAAAGATTGGTACTCTAACACTACTTACAATGATTTGAGTTATTGGGGTCTCGATTACCCTCCATTAACTGCTTATCAGAGTTACTTTCATGGTCTTTTTCTCAAGTATTTTGATCCAAATTCAGTTTCACTGTTTACTTCTCGAGGTCACGAGACACATTTCGGGTAAGGATCATAATCCATTTGTCAATTTTTTTTTTTAAAGTTTTGTTGAGGTTTTAGTAGTATTGGGTATTGAATGTTTTGTGTTTTGTTTGCAGGAAGTTGCTAATGAGGTGGACGGTTTTATCATCTGATTTATTGATATTTTTCCCTGCCGTGCTTTATTTTGTTTTTGTTTATCACGGGGTTAACCGGTCCAGTGGAGATAAGAATGATGTAGCATGGCACATTGCTGTTATTTTAATCAATCCATGCTTGATCTTAATTGATCATGGCCATTTTCAGGTTTTGAATACTGTTTGTGCTTTTCTTTTGTTATGAGTTAATTGAATTGTGAGCATGTGATTATTCTTATATTCTATATGGTTTTGTTTCAGTATAATTGCATCAGCTTGGGCCTTACTTTAGGTGCTGTTGCTGCTGTTCTCTCTCGGAGAAATCTTTTAGCTTGTGTTCTGTTCTGTCTTTCTCTTAACCATAAACAGGTGCTTCTCTCTCTCTCTCTCTCTCTCTCTCTCTCTCTTTATTTATTGATTTAGAAGGCCTTCTGTTAGTGTTTAACTAGTTTGAAGACAAGAGATTTATTTTCTTTGATCCCATATGCTCACATACCCAAGGTCTGTATTTGTATGCGCTCAACAAATAATTTAACCGGAAATGGCGACATTTTACTAGTTAGCTTAGCAAATTTTAAATAATTTTTTTTTCCTTCAAGAATTTATGGGCAGCTAGCTTATCAAGTTAAATTAGGCTGGACGAGAGCTGCGATAATGTGTTTAGGAGGAAATTTGCCCAATGAGCTCTTTTGAGGGTTTGTTAGAAAGCTTATGTCTGTCTTCATTACATAATCTCTCTGCAATATACAAGTTACTTGTTGTACAATATAATTTCTATGTCTGGACTCGGCACTAAGTCTTGTAATGTTTTCCATCCATAACTCTATAAGGACCTTAAACTTTTTGGATAAGTAATTCCCTTATCATAAACAGAGTGAATATTTTGCATTGCCAATGTCTGACCACAATGATAAAATGCTGGAAGAATAATGAACTAGCAATGTTTACTACTTTACAACAATTGCTCAACTATGGCCAGGTTTGATGGGGAATTTGATTAGGAATGTGTAGTGACTATTGAGTGGATGCTCAATGCTGTTTGTTTCCTGGTTCAGAGTTTGAATGCAGTTTATATTCTAATTGTGAGAATAGTAGTTCCTGCTGACTGAACAATGTGATTCCATGATTAAGCGGTGTACTAATTGTTAATATCTGTTGGAGAATTATACAAGGCATAACTGAGACTATTTGTCTGAAGTGAACAAAAATAATGAAGAGATCTGGTTTTCTACTCATAATGCATTGGGCTCTGTAACGTTGCTTGGAGGGGTTTTAGCCAGTGTCTGTTTATTGATTCCCATCATTATATATGAAAGACCTGGCTTTGTTACAACCCAACGGAATTTTATTAAGAAAATATGGATTTTCGAGGAATCCACAATCCTCCAATAACAATTTACTCAGGAATAAGTTCGATAATGACTTCTTCTCAAAACACCCTTTAAATAATCTAAATGCAAACTAATTTACCGGTTTATAAGGTCACCAGTAGTACAATTCTATCTCTTATCCAATACTACTCAGTTATCTTCTTCTGGACTCCTAATTAAAACAAAACTCTATTTATTAAGACCTCTTACCTGATTTATTGACTGGCCCAATGGGCTGACTAAAACCACTTAACTAATGGACTGGACTTATTACCGATTCAGGCTTAGCCCATACCTGAGCCTCCTCCTAACCAGCTACTTCCAATGATCTCTTAACTGGCTCTTCCTTCTCGTTACAACCGAACCATTTCGTTCCTCCTCTGATGTGCCCGATGCGATATAAAGCTGACTGCCACGTCTGATGTGACGGACGACTGACACGGCAGCTGCTCTCATTTATGGGGCACGTGACAATGTTCCCCCCTCAAAAGACCTTGTCCACAAGGTCTGGGAACTCCTTTGCCATTTCTGCGTAAGTCCTCCACGATGCATCCTCAGCTCCCAATCCTTTCCATTTAACCAAAATCTCTGTCACCGCTCTTCCCTTCTTCGTCATTCTTCTGTCCAAAACTTCTTCAGGTTCTGGTTTCACAATACCTTCTTTGTCCGTGGGGGGAAGAGTCACCACTAGCTTGTGTCTTTGACCCAACTTTTCCTTCAGACATGAGACATGGAAGACTGGGTGAATTCTCGACTCGGGTGGTAGATCTAGCCGATAAGCCACCTTTCCCACCTTCTCGATCACCTGAAAAGGCCCATAGAATCGAGGTGATAGCTTCCAACTCCTTCGCTGAGCAACTGATTGTTGCTTGTAAGGCTGTAGACGTAGGTAAACCCAATCACCTTGGTTGAACTGTCTATCCGTTCTCTTACGATCTGCGAAAACTTTCATCCTTTCCTGTGCTTGTTGCAGGTTTGTTTGCAGAATACTCAAAATTTCATCACGGGTTTTCAAGGTATTTTCCAATTCTTGTACTTGCGTAGTTCCCTGTGTAAATGGTAGTAGCTTGGGGGGGGGGTAACCATATACTGCTTCAAAGGGGGTGAGCTTTGTTGATGCATGTTGTGTAGTATTATACCACCACTCGGCCAGTGGCAGGTGTTTCGACCAACCCTTGGGTTGATCCCCTGAAAAACACCGTTGATACCGTTCAACTAGTTTGTTAACAATTTCGGTCTGACCATATGTTTGAGGATGGTAGGCAGATGAGAATTTCAAAGTTGTCCCCTGTAATTGAAAGAACTCTTTCCAGAATGCACTGGTAAATGTTGGATCACGATGAGTGACAATTGACTCAGGCAGCCCATGTAATTTGAATATGTTGTGAATGAATGCTTGCGCAATTTTTGCTGCTATGTATGGATGAGAAATAGGGATGAAGTGTGCATACTTAGTTAGCCTGTCCACCACAACCATGATCACACTGTAGCCTTCTGACTTAGGAAGCCCTTCGATAAAGTCTAATGAAATATCAGACCACACCTTCGTGGGAATCAGCAGAGGTTGTAGTAAACCTGGTATGAGAATGTTCTCTGCCTTATTCTGCTGGCATGTGTCACATTCCCTGATGAAAACTCTTATGTCGGATTTCATTCCCTTCCAATAAAACTCTGCTCTAGCTCGGTGTAGAGTTTTGTGAAATCCAGAGTGTTCCCCCTGTGGGCTGCTATGCAGCGGCTGTAGTATTTGGGTCCTCAGACCATTAGAATCCGGGATAACCAATCTTCCCTTGTAGAATAGCAATCCTTCCTTCTCCTGATAGTGTAGGGACTTCCCACTACCCTGCTTCAGTTCATCTAGAATCCCCTGAGTCTTAGGGTCTGTCAAGTACCCTGGTTTTAGCTGTTCCAGCCAACAGTTTGCTGGAGCAGACACGGCTGCTAGTTGGCCTTGCTCTGATATCTCCATCTTCCTGGATAGTGCATCTGCAACCTTGTTGTCCTTTCCTTACTTGTATTCACCTGAAACTCATACCCTAGAAGTTTGGTGACCCATTTTTGTTGAAGTGGGGTCCCAATCTTCTGCTCCAATAAGTATTTGAGACTGTGATGATCAGTCTGTATCTTGAATCGATGCCCTAACAGATAAGGCCTCCATTTCTTCACTGCTAGGACCAGAGCCATGAGCTCCTTCTCGTAGGTAGATAGCTGCAAAGCCTTTCCCTGTATAGCTTGACTCATGTAGGCTAAGGGCCTTCCCTGTTGCATCAAAACAGCTCCCACACCAACCCCCGAAGCATCACATTGAATAATAAAGGGAATTGAAAAATCTAGTAAAGCTAAGACAGGAGGATTAGTAACAACATGTTTTAGGTTTTGAAAAGCCTCTCTTGCTAATTCAGTCAATTGGAAGGAATTTTTTTTAAGTAAGGCTGTGAGAGGGGCTGCAATTGTTCCATAACCCTTAATGAATTTACTATAGTATCCCGTTAACCCTAGGAATCCTCTCAATGATTTAAGGTTATTTGGAAATGGCGAATTCAACATTGCTTCAATTTTGCTAGGGTTAGCTCTAACTCCTTCCTTTGATATCAAATGTCCTAGATATTCAATTTCTTCACACCCAAAACAGCACTTAGATCTTTTAGCAAAAAGCTGATGCTGTTCTAATATCTCCAGAACACTGTGTAAGTGTTGAATATGATCATCAAAAGTTTTGCTGTACACCAAAATGTCATCAAAAAATACTAGAATAAACTTCCTCAAATAGGGCTTAAAGATGTCATTCATTAGGCTTTGAAATGTGGTCGGGGCATTAGTAAGGCCAAAAGGCATTACCAAAAATTCGTAATGGCCTTCATGTGTTCGAAAAGCTGTTTTGGAAATATCTTCTGGGCATACCTTAATTTGGTGATATCCAGACCTTAAATCCAGCTTACTAAAGATGGTTGCCCCATGCAACTCATCAAGAAGCTCATATACTATAGGGATATGAAATTTAACCTTAACTGTCTCCTTATTAAGGGCCCTGTAGTCTACACCAAGGCAGTCAAAATCGAGATTTTGACACGGATCGGAAAGGGCTCCGAAAAATCGGATCGTAAGATCGGATCGTAAAATCGTAGAAAGATCGTACCCGAAATGTCCGTACAAAAATCGAAAAATCGTAAAATCGTGTGAGAAGAAAAATCGTAAAATCGTGTGAGAAGATAAGAAAAATCGTAAAATCGTTTGTAAAATATTTCTGAATACAAAATAGCATAATTATGGACATAAAACTTAATTAGTTTAGGTTCATACATGATGTAAAATAACTTCAAAACACATTACAAAATAATTATGTCCCTAAAAGTTCATAAGTTAAAAACTAACAAATTTAAAAGAAATCTTCAGCTGGCGTACAATGTAAACTAAAACCAGCTTCAGTTTCACTTTCACCCCCCTCACTATGTCCAGGAATTGCATCAATAGCATCACAATGAAAAAGATTACTAGTACTACCGGTGCCAACATTATTTAACTCTAAACTCCTTGAATGCAAAGTTTCAAAATAATCTTCAGTGACTTCAGTACTCATCTCAACACCATTAAAATTATCTTCATCACTATCGTCTTCTGTTCCATTTTGTCTTCGTGTTGCACTATCAATAGTTTGAAGTAAATTAATGTTCGATAAACCACCATGTCTTTCTCCTTCAGTCACCCATTCATCATCAGATGGAAGATCATCTACAACGTCATCAAAATCAATGACTTGCTTTTTGTCCTTATCATTCATTTTCAAATTACACATCACAAAAACCAAGTCATTCATTTTTTTTCTGCTGTAGACAATTTCTTCGTTTAGTATGAACCTATAAAAAAAATTCACAATTGATAAAATATAAGATTCTTATAAAAAATGAAAACAATATTTGTTTTTTTTTTTTTAAAAACTTACCATCTCAAACGCACTCCAGTTACGCTCACATCCAGATGAACTGCAAGTCAAGCTTAGAACTCGAATTGCAAGATTTTGTAGCTCTGGACATTCATCTCCATAAGAATCCCACCATCTAGCTGGAGTCTTTTTATCCCTTGCTTTTTTGGCAGCCTCAATGCCAAATAACCCCTTTGCTTCGGAGAATATATTAAGTTGTAAATCAATTTTATCCCTCTCTACTTCATCAGGCACCATCCGAGTCAGGCAGTCATACATTCCATATTTAATATTTTTGTCTTGTTTATAATCAGTAATATAATGATAATGAGGATTCAACCAATAAGCAAATGCATGCAAAGGTCTGTGAAGTTGAAGCTCCCATCTTGCATCAATAATATCCAATACATGTATATATCTACAAAAGAAAATAAAAATTAGGATATTAACATCAACATTAAATAACATAAGATAAAACAATAGTTATATTAAATAAACAATTGACATAATAGATAATTTGCACCTTTTTTGCACATTTCCAAAATTCACTTTTATCTTCTCTTTCGCTTCCTGCATGGCTTTATATATAAAACCCATGGCCGGTATCTCATCTGAATCAACTAATCGAAGAACTTTTATAAGAGGAAATGCTGCCTTGATGCATTCAGAGACATCATGCCAAAAGTTGCTGTCCAAAACACAATTTTGAATTTGCCGCCCTTCTTCACTTTTTGAATACCGACTTGACCTCCATTGGACGGAAGTGAACATTGACATCAGTGTAATCTTACAATTGCTCAAACATCCAAGAGTCAAGTATGCAGTGGCAAATCGAGTGGCACCAGGCCTGATCAAATCTTGTCCTTTTGTGAACTTTCTCAGCATGGAAATAAAGAGAGATCTTGAATAAATATAAGTGGTGATTCTCCTCCCCTTACCAATGGTTAAGGCATGCAGCTCTAGTTTCTTCTCAAAATCTTCCAAAATCAAATCAATACAATGAGCAGAGCATGGTGTCCAATACAAGGTTTTTCTTTTTTCCATCAACAAATGCCCAGCTGCCTTATAGTTCGCAGCATTATCAGTAATGACCTGCACCACATTTGCCTCTCCAATCCTTTCAACAATAGCATCTAACATCTCAAATACTTTAAAAGCTGTTTTGGATATATGAGATGTGTCTACAGATGATAAAAAAAAAGTTCCTCTAGGACTATTAACCAAAAAATTACAAATAGAGCGTCTTTTCCTATCAGTCCATCCATCAGACATTATTGAGCAGCCTGTTTTTTTCCATTCCAGCTTATAGTCATCAAGCAAATGCATTGTTTTATCTACTTCTTGCTTTAAGTACTTCTCTCTAATATCATGGTAAGATGGAGGCTTAAATCCAGGCCCATGTTTTGCAACTAATTCAAGCGCTTTAACAAACTCAGGGTTTTTAGCACAATTAAAAGGAATAGCACTAGTGTAAAAAAACCTTGCTATTTGTTGACATGCTTCTTCTCTAATATCCTTCTTTAGCATGTGATTGATGGTCAGTTGAGTACTTCCACTTCCACTTATTGGTTTCTTTTCCTTGTTCGTTGAGCTAAATTCAAAATCTTCGTCTGCATCTTCGCCACTTCTAAAAAACAGAGAAGCCTTTCTTTTCTTCTCAGATGCTTCAAGATTTTTCACCAACACATTTAACATCATCTGCTTCACATCTGCTGGTACTTGATGGCATGGCTCAACATCCTTTCGAGTGCAAGCCAAATGATGCTTGAAACGATAAATGCCTCCGCTGAAAATTTTCTGACAATACTTGCATTGAACTTTTCTTGAAGTATTCTCAATATCTATACCATGCTGCCATCCCACATCAAGTCTATTGCCACTGGTAGTTTTTTTGGATGCCATGTAATCTGCAATTCATTGAAATAATACATCAAAAATGAATTTGCATCAAAACCGAAATCGAAGCTTATAATTTGAGGTAGAAACTCTTTCCTGATTAAAGTGGTACATGCAAACTATAACAACACAGGATAACCTAATCTAGCACGTTAATAACTCGCGGTACTGAGCATCATTAATCAAAATATATATAGGATTCATGAGTGACACGCAGCAGTGTTGACAAACCCACTATTGATGAGTTAAATTGGTACATAAGTTAAAATTTTTGCAATAAATTCACAATGTTGAAAGAGAAAATGATATGATTTTTGCATTCGAGCTCTAAGAGAAAACCAAGATCAGTAGGATCAATATACTGAAAAAGTAATTGCACACAGTAATGGAGTAGAAGGGATAACAACAGCAAGCTACCGAAAATTACTTGAGTAGGCATAGTGAAGAACTGATTTAGCTTATGATCACAAGTAGTTCGTTTAGGGCAACATTTCTGGTGTTTGCTTTAGACATTTTGAATGTGAAATTCCTTTTATCTTAGAACATTTTGATTTATTTACCATTTATCAAGAAAGCAATTGGAATTGCTTGACTATGTACGACACATTATGTAGAGTTGATTAACCCAGAAAAGGTGAAAAGACTATTTTGAAGGGCCATCCTTTACTTGTTTCCTAAGCACGTGAAGAGAAACTTTCATATTGGAAGATGCATATCATGGAAACCAAAAATTCCTCCTTTACAAATCCCTTGTTATAATAATGAAAGATCATACATACTACACCTTAAACCCTCCAAGAAAAAAGTCCAAATTCAAACTCATATACATCAAAGGTTATTACTTTAGAAAGTCTACCAAACCCAAACCCAAACCCAAACCCAAACCATTGTTTTTTCTATCACCACTTCCATTAATTAAGATATCACGTAGCACTCTAAAATTCATGTCTATCGAAAGACAATTACCAAATATCAATACCCCAGAACAAGAAAAGCTCCATTCACTAAGCTAACACCTAACATGAACAAAAAGCAATAGCCAACAAAAGAAGAAGAAAAAACAGATGTGAAATCAACAAGAATTGGGAGCTGCAACAATGATCAAACAATACAAACCAAAAGTAGTAGAAACCTCAACAATGTATATTATCGTTTAAGCTAATGGTGGTGCTCTGTTTCTTCTACACGAGAAAGTTGCTCATTACACCTACATGTTATCAATCTTTCAAATAAAAGCAAGGTTCCACACAGAAAGCCGTCCAGTGAATCAATATTAATCCCACTATCAATCATAGAAGACTTCACAAATAATTAAATCTGTTTTCCGTAAATTGAACATCAAAAACTGCAGATTACAACCTTAAATAACAACAGCAATTTCATTAATTTCGTGAAATGTATTATTTTTCTGAAAGTTCCTCCTCAAATCACTCTTTAGTCCAAATCTTCAAACGTAATTCATAAAATAATCACTGAAAGAATTAATTAACTGTATCATTATATTCTGACTCAAATAACTCTCCTACTTCGATCTAGATTTCATAATTAAAAAAATTCACATACGCGTATCTTAATTAAAAAATGAAGAGAAACAAACAAAACTAGCTAAAATTAAGAGGAAAGAGACGAACCAGAATCTTCAGAGTATCGTTCGGAGCGAGAATAGGATGGAGATTCACGGTGGACCTCTCCAGGCTCGTAATTGCTACCACCGGCGCCGAGAAGGATGAGAACAACAGCTGGGTCCTGGGGAGGAGGCCACCGAACTCAAAACTGACGATTTTGGGGGTTTTGAGCTGAGAAGAGAAGAGAAGATTTTGGGGTTTAGGGCTGATGATTTGGGTGTTTTGTGCTGAGAAGAGAAGAGAATTTCGAGCTGAGAATTTTGTTCTTTGGGGAAGAAGAGAACGGGTTTGCCGGTGTGTGTGAAAAATAGAATTGAAGAATGAAGAAAGAAGAAAATGACGCTGCGCAAAATGAAATATGAAGAACGCGTAAAATCGTTCCGTTTTTTACGAGTTTACGAGTTTGAGCGATTTTTCTACGAGTTTGACCGAGTTTGACCGGTTTTCGGTTTTTCTACCGGTTCAACCAGGTTTCCGGAGCCAACTCGTAAAATCGTACGATTTTGCGAGTTGGCTCGCGATTTTGACTGCCATGGTCTACACTTAATCTCCAACTTCCATCTTGCTTCCTTACTAACAACACTGGTGATGAAAATGGACTGTGACTTGGTCTAACTATCCCAGCTTGTAGCATTTCTTGTATTATTTTCTCAATCTCAGTTTTCTGGAAATATAGATATCTGTATGGTCCTACACACACAGGTTTAGAGTCTGGTTAGAGTACAATATGGTGGTCATGGGTTCTGGTAGGGGGTAGTTCTTTTGGTTCTGAGAAAATCTTTGAATATTGTAGAAGTAAGGGCTCTATTTGGCTTTCACAAGGATTATCAATGGCCCACAAGTTAGGAATTTCAAAATCTATTAGCTGGATTACTAATCCCTTCTTATTCTGTCTAGATGCTCTACCAAATTTTTCTCCCTTTATTATTGAAGTACCAGTAGAAATCATACCTTGTAATTTCCTCGGGCTATCCAGGATATTAAATGCCATATGCAGTTTAGAAAAGTCCCATAGGATGGGTCCTAAAGTCCGGAGCCATTGAACTCCAAGGACCACGTCACAGTCCCCAAGTGTCAAAATAAAGAAATCAATGGTGTATGCATTACCCTGCATGTGTAACGGTACTTCATTTGTCTTCCCTTCGCAGCATACCGACTGTCCGTTTGCTACTTTGACCTATATTTTCCTCTCTGTGTCATAGGGTATCTGGACCATGCGAACAATAGATGGGTCAATGAAGTTATGAGTGTTTCTCGTGTCTATTAATATCACCACTGTCTTTCGGCCAATTTGCCCCATAATTCTCATGGTCTTAGGGTTGGGTGAACCACATAGAGCATGAATCGAGATTTCTGGTTCAACCTCTTCCCTGTCTAGGCCTTCGTCGAGTTGGCTGTTTAGTTCACCTGTCTTCTCTGTAAGAAGCATCTCCTCCCCTTCCCAGCCTTCACTATCCATAATAAACAAACGGGCTAATTTACATTTATGACCGGGCCCCCACATGTCATCACAGTTGTAACATAGGCCCTTATCCCGTCTCTCCCTCATTTGGCCCGGTGTCAATTTTTGAATGGGTATCACAGCCCTCCTCTCAGGCTGACTCCCAGGCCCATGGATCATAAGTGGCTGTAATGCCATGGATCCAGCCCTTGCTGTTCTCCTAAGGGAAGCCACATTCTCCTCCTGCATCTTGGCCAACCTAAAGGCCATGTGTAGATTAGGTGGGTTAAGCATCCTCACCATGAAACGAATGTCTTCCTTCAGTCCACTTAGGAAACAGCTGAGTTTATATGACTCAGCTAAGCCTCTAAGTTGGTTTGACAAAAACTCAAACTGGCTCTTATATTCCTCCATTGTCGACGTCTGTTTTAATCTGATCAAGGCCTCCATGGGATCATCATAGGGTGATGACCCGAACCTTGTTAGGAGAGCCCGAAGGAACCCATCCCAGCTGTTAAGTCCTCCAGCAGCCTCAATGTCTTGGAACTATACCAAGGTCTTCCCTTCCATATGGAAGGAAGCCATCAACACCCGATGATGGGGGTTGGTTTGATTATAATTAAAGAACTGGTTTGCCCGATAAATCCACCCACTGGGGTTGTCCCCATTAAACTTTGGAAATTCCAATCTTACAGCCTTCGTCTGAATTCCAGATGTGTCCTCATAAAGAGGGTTCATGATCTGCTGGCCAGACCCACCTGGTTCGCCCTGGTTTTGGGCCGCCTTACTTTGCACTAATGCCTCCACGTGTGAGGCCACCACATCTAGTTTTTGTGCCAGCCCTTGTACTAGTTGTTGTAATGCTTGGTGATTCTGCCGACTCTGTTCTTGGTTTTGTTTTACAGTTGCCAGTGATTCGGCAAGTTGAGAATACCTGGTTCCTGCACCCTCAGCCATGGAAGCCGGCTCTGATACCAATGTTACGACCCAATGGAATTTTATTAAGAAAATATGGATTTTCGAGGAATCCACAATCCTCCAATAACAATTTACTCAGGAATAAGTTAGATAATGACTTCTTCTCAAAACACCCTTTAAATAATCTAAATGCAAACTAATTTACCGGTTTATAAGGTCACCAGTAGTACAATTCTATCTCTTATCCAATACTACTCAGTTATCTTCTTCTGGACTCCTAATTAAAACAAAACTCTATTTATTAAGACCTCTTACCTGATTTATTGACTGGCCCAATGGGCTGACTAAAACCACTTAACTAATGGACTGGACTTATTACCGATTCAGGCTTAGCCCATACCTGAGCCTCCTAACCAGCTACTTCCAATGATCTCTTAACTGGCTCTTCCTTCTCGTTACAACCGAACCATTTCGTTCCTCCTCTGATGTGCCCGATGCGATATAAAGCTGACTGCCATGTCTGATGTGACGGACGACTGACACGGCAGCTGCTCTCATTTATGGGGCACGTGACAGGCTTGAATATCCTTACTACTGGAAGCCCAATGAAATAAGACAATAAATAGATATTTTTTTACTTCAGTTGTATATCTGCTTTTTCTTAATTTGTATTCAACTTTGGAATATGTAAATGTTTGAACTGCCCAGGTCAGGAATATACAGCAAATAATTACATAATATCATTAATCATAATAGACCGGTCAATCATCCTGATGCACATTTGAACATCTCATATTTGAATCCCTGTGACTCTTGATGCTGGCTGGCTTCTTTCTTTTGACTGTATATTGTATCTTGAAGGTAGATTGCAAACAAGTCAGGTTGTTTATGATGTGCAACTTGCATGAATACATGGGAATTTTATTACAACAATTGCAATATTTCGGGTGCCAACCCTGTTATTATCAGTTATTTCTTAATTATGTGAAACGTTCTTAAGGAATTTACTCATATATTAAACCAATAAATACATAACACATGGGTGAATTCAACATCAACGTGCAGGGTCCATTTTCTTGTAGACATTGTCACTCCACTATTGGCCTAGTCTATGGTGGATTAGTTGGTACACTAATCCACCTGACAATTTTTCCAATTACACATACCAAACTTTTCATAGAACCCATTGTCATTTTGAATCTTTATCATTTCATATATGTTTTCTTTTCCTTTCTAATTTCTTTGCAAGTTCATAAAGATTTTTAGTTTTCATGCTTTTCATTCTAGGATGTTGATTGCCCATTTCTTATGGAGAAATAAGCGCATGACATTGCTTTTCCATAAATTAGTTGATAATATATTTGAACACCAGTAATATTTACTATTAGTTTGTACCCCACTGACTGCAAAAAAGTGACAAATGCTGAGCAGAAAAAAAATGTCATATGCTTTTCTCTGTTTTGATTTAGAGACTTGATGGGATCTTGAATATCCTAATTTTCCATATGCATCCATATTTACAAAGTACAGACTTCTGAGAGATTACATGATTTCTACATAAAGAAAAACAAACATGTAAAAATAATGAATGCCGTTTCTATCCTTCCCCACTAATTTAAATCAGAATTTCTTACTATTCTTCTTTTTACTTTTCCAGACTTGTTATTAGGTTGATGAAATTCTAAAGGTGTTTTTTTCCTGTGTTTTCATCCAGATGAGTGCATATTATGCTCCTGCATTTTTCGGCCATCTGTTTGGTAGCTGCCTAAGGCGTAAGAATCCTCCGCTTGAGGTTTTAAAATTGGGCTTGGCTGTCTTGGGAACATTTGCTATTGTTTGGTGGCCATATCTTCATTCAAGAGATGCCTTTTTTGGGGTATGACACGGTATTAATATTGTTAGAAAAAGTTTGTTGGTCCTTGTTTTTATTTGTATTGGCTTGCACATGTAACTCATTCCATATTTTTACCTTAGCAGTTCACACTTGACATGTTATCTGAATATGTTGATCAAGTGGCCACCTCAATTTGCAATTTGTAGTTTAATGTTTAGCACATGGTTATGGTCGCTGAAACTATGCTCCTTATTGACACTTCTTTCTATCTTTGTTCTTATTAGTTGACTGTCCAGTTTTTTTTTTTTTTTCCTTTCGTGTACTGTGTAAAAATGGACATCAAATATAAAGAATGATGCCTTTGTCATTGCTTTAGAATCTCTTGCAACCTAATACATTCTTATAGGCAACCTGATTCATGATTTCACTGGTAAAGAAAATTGATCAGGCTGCAAGATTAAACTCCTGGTGCTGTTGACTGCATGTGTGACGTCTTTGTATAAATGAAACCACAGATAAGACCATTACAATGAACCAAAACGTTGATTGTCATCATTCTTCTCTGAAGTTGACTGTTACACTCAAGCATAACTGTTTACTTCAAGTTGGTGCTTGGTACAGGTTCTTTCACGGCTTGCTCCTTTTGAGAGAGGGATTTATGAAGATTATGTGGCTAACTTTTGGTGCAGTACCTCAATTTTAATTAAATGGAAGAGATTATTCACAACACCTTCTCTGAGATTTGTCAGCTTGGTAGCTACTACATTGACTTTTCTGCCTTCAATGATTCAACAAATATTTGCCCCGAGCAGTAAAGGTTTCCTTTATGGGTTGCTGAATAGTTCTTTCGCATTCTACTTGTTTTCATTCCAAGGTATGTAAGGCTTTCTCTAACATTGTCTATTTTTATATAATCTCATGTGTAACCAGTATCTGAGTCACTATTATTGCAGTTCACGAGAAGTCTATTCTGCTGCCGCTTCTGCCTGCAACCTTGTTGGCGATGGAATTGCCTGGTGTGCACTCTATGTTACTAATGCTTTGTGCATTGCTCTCTATGTTTCCTCTTCTGTGTCGTGACAAACTGGTTGTGCCCTACATGGCTCTTTACGCTTCTTCCATCCTTCTTTACCTTGCACCTAGTGGAAGAAGGCATATTAAGAAGCATCTGCCTAGGCCTATGATCACGTTCTCAATTGTGACGATTCATTTTGTGTGCTCCCTTACTTTTCATATTATATACCTAACCATTCGCCCTCCCGAGAAGTATCCTTACCTTTTTGAAGCAATGATCATGAATTTCTGCTTCTCTCATTTATTGGGCTTCACTGTTTACACCAATGCAAAGCAATGGATGCTGTCAAGACAATTTGCATCTGGGGACAAAGAAAAGAAACTTGATTGATTCTTGTGTTTTTTGGTCTATTATGTTCCTCGTATTAGCATTTAGGATTTTGTTGCTGTGCTGGTGGGAGCACAGATCTAGAGATGGCAGGGACATGTATGTAAGCACTTGCAGGTTGAAGAATCATTATAGTGAAAGTTATCACAGTTGAATCATGTAGCTCTTGTCTCCCATTTATCATTTTGCCCTGTGTTGATTTGCATTTGTGGTAGGGATTGATGACTTTCGGAAATAAATTTGCCTTAAACTTCCTATGATGTTTGCCGAGTCTACACGAGATCTGCCAGTGCTATTTCTTAGAGATTTCAAGAGGTGGAATATTTTTGAGGTGTTGAGGATGGTCACATTTTCACATGAGGCCTAGTTTCTGTCAAGCCCTTGATTTCAAGGTGCTTTAAGATTTGGATTTCATCCCTAGTTTCACTAGTAAACCTGTTTAAATTAGCCAAGAAAATTTAAATTCTCTTGATTGATGAACTACCCAGTAATAAGAAGAATCTCTTAAGTGAAAAGCATACCTTTTTCTCTGGGGGTTGAGGCTCAAACTGCTGATCTTGCGCGTTGATGATTGCTCGGGCATAAAAAGTTTTGAAAGCGAGATTTCTGGTGAGCTGTGGAGGCCTGTCAATATCAAAAGAACAACAATGTATCAGAAAAGATGGAATAAAAAGAGAAGGAATGTTAACGTACGGTACCATAAAATTTAGACACGTAAATTAGCGAATAATGTGAAAAAAAAAGAGAACATAATTCATGAGCTAATTTGTTCTAGGTAAACAGACGTTGTTACTGTTTTGGGATAAATATAGTAACAGAGGACATGCTCTGTTTTGAAATTATATAAAATTTAATTCTAAATATCTTAGAAATAAACTTATTATATATATATATATGTATGTATTCCTGTTTTCTCTGTCAAAATTTCCCATGCTCATGATTGAAGAAAGAGACCTTTCTCATCTTCCGATGGATTTTTTTCAAGCTCGTTGCGGACAAGACTTGAAAATGCCATGCAGCCACTGCAGCATTTTCATTGTACAGGATTGGGCTAGGCTAGCTAGATGGAAAACAACATGGATCCTTTCCGTACCCCATAAGCAGGGAGTTGTACTGGAGCTGTTCTGTTTCTTCTACAGATTTTTCATCAATCAAATCACAGGTTCACCAAGTAGCCCACATGAGGCTATAAACCGAATGAATTTTCCTTTTTTTTTCCTACCATTTTTGGATAGAAAGGAATATGCCCTTGACTTTGACAAATGCTCTCAATCTAGTTTCTAGGTCGGGTAATGATTCGAAAGTAGGGTTTTGCCACAAAAAAAAAAAAAAAAACAATATGATGCTAATTCCTTGCAGTGCAAGTTGAATAAAAATAATAATTATGCTGCTATTACCAGCCTCGGTTGTGAGATTAAAGCTTGCCGCGTGGGTCTTATTAATACACTGAGTACTGTTTGACATGATATTCCTTTTTTTTTTTTTTGAAAAGTATTGATTTTTTTTTGTTTTTTATTTTAAATTTATATTTTTTTTTTGTGCTTTTAGATAATTTTAATATGCTGATATCAAAAATAATTTAAAAAAAAAACACAATTCTGATCCTTTTCTGAACAAAAAAATAGTATGAAAAATAACATCAGCCACACTATCAAATAAGCATAGCAT
The DNA here is from genome assembly GCA_027405865.1 of Salix purpurea. Lineage (NCBI taxonomy): Eukaryota > Viridiplantae > Streptophyta > Magnoliopsida > Malpighiales > Salicaceae > Salix > Salix purpurea. The sequence continues at coordinate 11,235,823 of CM050330.1, read as the reverse complement.
GTTTCATCTACAACCATGACATTGACGAATCTAACATCTGATAAATTATTCAATACCACTATTACTTTTTTTTTATTTTCTCTTTAATTTTTAACATTCACACAGGACTTTCTGGAGAATCCATTAATGAAAGTGAGAATAATTATGCAAACATCAAGATTTCTCAATCATCTGTGTTCAAAATTCTGTATTTCGATTCCAAACGGAGGTTTTTTTTCAGAAAAAAAAGATCTAAAATTTCTAGGTTTTCTTTTCTCCTCCTGCAGAATGCTTCTTCTTGCTTTATGTATTGGAGCATTCATTAGCATGTGAAATCCAGGAAACCAAGGCAGCGCAGGTAGAAGGAGCAAATGGGAGACATGCATGGCTTTGCCTTCCTTGCCTCGATCAATCCATTTTCATTTCTTGGAGCAGAGGGATTCAGAACCCCCCTCAATTTGCTCAAACAAGAACATTGATTGATGCCTTAACATGTGGGGTCCTTTGATTCAAAATTTATTAAACCTAATCTCAACCGTACAAAGCATCAACTCTTTTGACACCGTGTACGACTTGGATCGAATTTGTCCTCCATTTTTGTGCCTTTCAGGTGCACACTGCCCCCTGCAAGGGCACCCTATGATCCATGACAGCATTTTCTATGCTTTCGTCGTTTAAAGGTAATTCCTTAGAACAGATGCAAATGTTCATGTTATCCTATTCTTATTCTTTTTGACTCATTCAAAGTTTATTTTTTAGTATGGTAGTGATTGTTTTATATAATATTTTTTTATTTGTAAATACATTAAAATAATATATATTATTTAGTTTTTATTATGGCAATGACTGTTTAAGAAAGTATTTTTTTAATGAAAGCAGAGAAAAATAAAAATAAAAACTATTTAAAAAAACACTACTAAAAAAGGGGGACATCAACAACCATTTAATTCATTGCTAATAATAAGAGAATCTGTTGCTAAAAAAAACATTAGCAACGAAATTTGCATTGAAAACTGTCCGATGCAAATTTATCGTTGCTAATTTATCTGCAACAGATTATCCGTTGTAGAGCAAATAAATTAGCAATGAAATATCCGTTGGAAACTGTTTCCAATGCAAATTTATCGTTGTTGATTTATCTGCAACATATTATCCATTGTAAAGCAAATAAATTAGCAATGAAATATCCGTTACTAATCTCTGTTGTTGAGTAATATTCAACAATAAAATTTCCGTTGCTAATTTCTGTTGTTGAGTAATAGTTAGCAATGGAATCCCCACTGTTAAGCTTTGTAATTCAACGAAAATTCCATTGCTAATTTTCATTGATGAGTAATAGTTTGCAACGGATTTTTCATGGTTTATTATTTTTTTAATTAATTATGTATGAATATTTTGAAAGTAGTAGAACATATTGAAATATTATTAATATTTAAAACTAAATATGGTTCAAATAAAAATTCAGTAAATTAAAATTCATAATACAATAAAAAAATTAGTTAAACTTACATGTGCAAATAAATCAACATATAATAAAAAGATATGCTTAAGGTAGAATTGAGCTAGGATATTGTGGATGAGAGGAAGATGAACCAATATATGGCCATCAAGGCCGAGGTTGATATATTGGTGAAGACATTGGACCCGTAGATGCCATTGTATGTGGTGGCATCGATGGGGCCACAGGTGGTGGCATATCTTGACCCATATTTGATGTCCTACCATAGCATCCAAGATTGTTCATAAAATTTTATTTTATAGAATATATATCCTGTTTCATTTCTAAAATAAGTTTTTTTTTTCTTCTTTAACTCCTTTTTCAACTCCCGGTAAGATGAGTTGGGATGTGACAACTCCACTGAGTAGGAATGTGAGAAAGAACTCATACTAACTATAGATTCTGGCATACAAGATGCACCATATACTCTACTCTTTGTAACCCCCCTGAAGCCACACACCAAGATGCTCCACCAAATGAGTGATGAATTTCCCGATCAGTTCTATACTTTGAAATCATCTCTTTTTTATATTTTTCCTAGAAAAAACATGTGTCAATCAATTCATTTGGAAAAAAACACTCTTAGTTAACAATTTGTTTTCATATCAAATAAATTTTTATTTGAATTAAAATTAAGAAAAGCTTGTATATATGTATTCTAGATTTGAAGTTAATAAGAAAAACAAAATGGTTTTTTTATAGATAATAAAGCCACTTTGGTAGCCTGTGTCGCACCTCGGGTCAGGCCCAATTTTATTCTAGCATGGAAAAATAATATTTAGATGACGATAGCGTTTTTAAGGATGTAAAAGAAACCCGAGAGCCATGTTAAATCTTGATTAATTTGATAAAATAAAATAAGCAACAACAAGAAAAAATAATATTGGGTCAGGCCAAGTTGGGTTACTTTTATTATTCCAATTTATAGTAAGTATGAATCTAAAGCAACAATAAAAAAAATAGAAAGGTTATACCTTATAGTTTCTTTCAATAGCATTATATGCCAATACAAAGACATCCAATAATATGAAATTAAAGATCTAGAATTTAGATTTGAAAAATAAAAATTATTCTACAATTGGATAAATAGCAGACATATTTTTTTTAGCAACTCGTGAGTAATTCCGATACTTTAATTTTTTACCTGAAACTTTTTTTACGGTGGATAAAATATCTTAATATTAATTTATTAACACTTGACGTAAAACTTTTATTCCATCTAAAGACTTCTAAAATGACAAAAAACATAAAAAATAAAAAATAACAAGAAAAAAAAACAAATTTAAGTTTTTTTCATGCCCTCCCATTCTCAAGTACTCATTCAATAATAATTCATTTCCATTTCTTTTTAATTCCTATTAAATTATATTTGGAACGTGGAGCTAATTAGGTGCAATTAATCATTAGCGGATCACGATTCCTTGATACCCTTTCCGTTATTGATGACATTTTTTATAATTAATCTTTGTTTTAATTGCAATATAATATTTATTTTTGTATGCCTTCCGGAAAAGTTACTTTAGACCCTATTTTACTATAATCATGGATATGTTTTACGCACCGACTCACCAATCCCTGCCATCAGATTAGTGAGAGTGCATTTTCTGTTCATGGAACATATCCAAAGATGATACGATATATTTTTGATTCTTGAAAGGGACTCTGAGTTCCCTTTTGATCATGATTTTCAGCAAGCCCATATTAATTTTTCTAAATTTGGGAGATTGTATTGCTAGCTTTCGGTTGGATTCTATGCACGCGTTGATTCTTGATCCACTTGGTTCTTGAGCCAATCTCTTTACGTGTTTTCATCAGGAATGTCAATGAAATTTGCTGTTCTTGGCATTGATTTCATGTTCATATTTATTATCATTTATAGGTGGTTTGCAAGTGCCGTGCATTGCAACGAAAATGCAAGATTTTATACAGATTTGGTGGAATTTAATTTCTATTTCTATTCTATGATAGGTATAATAATAAAAAAATTTATGATTTGCGTATTAAATCTCAATTTCAAGTTAAAATGTATATCCTTATAAAAACCTGAAACCAACTTTCATGCGTGCTTCTTCAACCTTCACCAACCCCATGGGGCTGGCCTAGCGGATAAGAGCTGGGACTTGACAGTTTGCTCCTGTCCAAGATCTCAGATTCGAGTCTTGCCTGGTGTAAACAATTTTATGGGGCCATCGGACTTGGACAAAGCTCATGAATTAAACGTGGTGCACTTGCGAGAAACTTTTTGCCGAGGACCTGTACATCCCCGGGATTAGTCGGGTTTACTGCCCGGATACCCGATGCTAAATCCAAAAAATTCTTCAACCTTCACCAAAAGGGTTAAGAAGACGGAAAATCAAAGCACCTTCTAGAAAATGAAACGAGGCTCTAACAGTATGTGCTGCAATATTTGAAGAATTAATTAAGTTTGTAATAATGATTCGTTGTCATCAAGGTTGTTCTATCGTCGTTGACTGATATGATAAAGTGGTCAAACAACCATACACACACAAAGTCAAAGCATCACCCCCCCTGCCTTTTGACCTAATTGACCACATTATATTCCTTTCCAACAGTTTCGTTCCGAGGACTCGTCGAATAAAGCAACTAAGCTACATGCATGATGCATGGCTTTGGAGGTAAACCCTATTCGATTTTGTATTGCTAAGCCACTTTCAGTAATGGGTTTAAGCTTATACTTCCAATATATATATATATATATATATGTACAAAGACTTGTGTTTACGACCTAGTAGGAATTATTTGTACAGATGGATGAAGTCATTTTTTTGGAGAAGCTATAACAATTTTTTTTCTTTCAAATTTGTTCAATGAGATCATTCATTTGTCATAAAAGGAGATTAAATTCTCCGTTTTTAGATGACCGAGTAAAATTCTTGTTGTTTTAAATTTTTATAAGAGATTCAAGTCACGATTTGAACTCAAAATCTACTATATAGATTACAAGTTCTCTATTATCACAACACATTTATGAAAATTATCAATATTTCAAATATAATTTCTCAATTCTTTATTTACTCATGACAACCAATCAACAGTTGTTTAAGAGGAAGTCTATCCTCACTTGTACCTAGTTATTCCCTGGAGACACTGTAACCTAGCTTGTTTACCATTTACACGTCACTTTATGATCTTGAAGGAAGCACTTTAAAACCAGGTTGAGAAATTACTCGTTGTCGACTGCTATGGCATTTCATCTTGTTTGTTTTTATTTTTCAGTGGACACGAGAAGGGTTTTTTTTTTTTTTTTTTTTTTTTTTTTTTTTTTTTTTTTTTTTACAATTGTTCAGTATCATATATCACACATGCATGAAAGTACAGTCAATATATTTTTATTTTTATTTTTACCAATAATATTACCAGAAAAATAAATGATGTTTAGGGCCATCGCCCATAAAATATACTTATTTTTTTATTGGAAAAAAACCATTGCTAGATCCAAATTCTAAATTTCTTAGAACATCCATTCCATTTTATCATAATTTTTCTTATAACATCTACATGTTGTTTGTCAATTGCAATTAGTTTTTCATAAATTATTTATCGATTAGATTAAAAAAATCATCAAGTGTAAAATTAGAATAACAAAAATAAAATGCCAAGATAAGTGAATAAATAATACATTAATTAATATAAAAAATTCAGATTTAAATTATCAATGGATTAGATTAAAATACAATAAGGCTGTAAATGAAATGTTTGAATAGGTTAAGGGACTTCAAAGTTCTCTGTGTCATTAATTCTATCCAGTCTTCACAAATAAATATGCATTATATACCTTAAAAAAATTAAAAATGATTTGTTTTTATTAAAAAAAAAATCAATAATTAATAAATATACCAAAAAATTATTTTAACTAGTTTTAGGTAGAAACTTCACTTTTAATTTCTTACTCTTCATATTCATTAATTGGTTGTGTTTCATTTTTTTTTATTTACTTAGGTGGCATTGAAACTTAATTATTGAGTAGTGGTATGGATAAGCAGGATTATCATACTATATAAATGTTTTTTCAAATAGTTTTTTCATATGACATCACATAATTAAAAGTGAGGATTTAGAAATCTTATGAAAATTTTTGTTATGATTAATTTCTAAAATTTGTTTGTTTTTGTACTAGGTTTTACAAAGAAAATGAATTTTGTATGGTTGGTTAAATTTATATGAAATTTATATTTAAACATGCTATATCATGAAATTAATAAATGGGAGTGAAGTTAATGACGTGAGAAGTGAGGGAAAATAATTGAGCATGAGGATGGTTGAATGAAATCCTAGAGAAGAACATGTGTTTCTCCTGGTCAAAGGTGTGACCTTAAATAAATCAAAAAGAAATTAAATCTTATGTGCTTATTTATTTAGTGACTAAGTTAAAGGGATTATGTGGTATTATGTGTTGTGCTAAACAGTATTTTATGGATACAATTATGGAAAATATGAATAACCATGAAGAACATAGTTAACTAGTTGCCTTGAATGGAGCTAATGACATCAATGTAATTAAATGTTGGGCTGATGATGATATATTTGAGGTGAAATGTGAGAATTGCTTTTAGGAAATAAGATTGTGCATTATGAAATAGTGTTGATTTTGATCAAATAAATAATTTTTAAATGTACATGTGATTTATATGTATTGCAAAAATAAATATGTTATAAGAGATATGATTTGACTAGTTATTTGGAGTGAAGCTAAGAACTTTATTTCTACTAATGATCAGGATACATGATTTGACAGATTGTTGAAGTGAAACAAATGATGCTAGTTACATTGATGATGGAGAATGTTATTTGATTAATTGTCCTATGTGGAGATAATGATGTTTGTATGATTGACTTATAGATTATTGTTGAAAATGTTTAGGTGAAATGAAATTGTCAATGAAAGTAAATATTTTGTAATTAAGTTCTTGGTAATGGTTGTTGGATTGAAGAAAATGAATTGATAAATGTCTACTCCTTGCAAAGGATGAAGACGAAGGTTGTATCATCTAAGAAGCATGCTTGAAAGGGTAGATGACCAAGAAAATCCAAATAGTGATAAGAAAGATGATCTCCATGATGATGAAGGTGATGTTATAACATAAAGGTCAATTTAAAGGTAAAAAAGAAATAAGTGTAAAGCTATTTTAGGATAGCCAAAAGTGGTGCAATGTAAGGATGTTTTGGGAGAATTACTGTAGTAAGAGATTGTTATGGTTACTTAATTATAATATATGGAAGGTCTAAATTGGGGATGGTCTTCTTTATTGTCTTGTCAAGTTAAGTTGATGAAGTATTGGAAACCTGTTTAAACAATTAAATTATAGGTGAATAGAAATTATTTGACAACAAGGTATTATATATTTGATCATTTTTAAAGTGTGTGTAAAATATGTATTGAATTACTTGGATAAAGTGTATATGTAAAATTATATAGAACCTATTCTAAATAACATATTTGTAATGTAATAATAAGAAGTAAAATCCTCAATATGATGTGTGACTTGTTACATTAACACTGAAACTATATACTAATAATAGTGGTGACATATATATCTTGGCACATATCTACCAATTGTTTTCTCCAATATAAATGGGTGATGAAAATCCATTATAAATGAAAATTTACAAGAAAATAAAATTTATAATTCCTTATTTTCATAGTGTGAAAGACATCAAATGACAAACCTGCCTCCTAGATTGAGGGGCTTGGGGAATAATCATAAAATTATGGTTTTAAAGAAGTCACCATGTAATATAATGACTACTAGAAAACCAGTTGCTCCAATAGAGTCTCAGTAAGGGAATTAGTTGTCAATGAAGAAGAATGATCACCTCTGATACGCCTTATCTATGATAAACTGTATTGTCGATTGATTGTTTTTATAGATCATATTTTTATTCATTAGTTTATCCAATATTCAAGATAAGTCTTTCTTCATAATTTTTTTTACCTTATCGGGCTAAATCCAAATTGTTCTAGTTCCCAAATTTTGCTTTCATGTTATTCTCTTCTTTGTGTCTTAAATATCTAAGGATACACATTATAGTATAATTTTATACAGCCTAATAATAAAGTCTACAACTATTTTCTAACATTTATTGCTATTAATTCATTTAATCTAATATCATAAGTATGCATTACGTTATGTAATTCATACCCTAAATATTAATTAAATACATTGATTTTTATGATATTTTAAAGTTTTGCCAAATTCTAATGGATATTTATAAAATGTTTAAGATATCTATTTTTTAATAGATAATAAAGATGTAATTTGTTTTTAGTTTTTTTATAAAGAAAATGTGCATGAAAAGCTTATAGAATTATGCAATATACATACAAACAAACACATATTTTATAATTTATAACTAAGGATTTGTTTTTGAATTTTTTTAATATCTTTTTGAAATTTGAAAGAGAAAAAATAATTTTAATATTAGGTCAGAAACTTAGGGCAAGTCTAACGGGAGCAGCCATCAGAGCAGGCAAAGACATAATTTAAAAAAATTGGCTATTTTTGTTAAATTTTTGTCTCCAACGGGGAGAGCCAAATGGAGAGCCAAAATGGCTTCTTCATTTTTCGGAGGCATTCCTACAAATTTGCACAGGAGAGCCAAAACTAAAGTATTACTGTTGAAATTGTACCGTTGCAAGCATCAAAAATAAAACATAGCAACACAGAAAACAAAGATGAAGTGAACAATTGAAAAAATTTAAAAAAACACATCCTCGAGCAATATGAGAGCAACAACTTTGATATAGAACCCAAAAACATGAAACAATGGTTTGGGTTGGGTCAGGTGGACGACTGCGTGGGGAGGACGACTGGAGGGGAGTGGACGGTGGGTGGGTGGGATGACTGGAGAGGAATGGACGATGGGTGGGGGGATGACTGGAGGGGAGTGGATGGTGGGTGGGACGACTGGAGAGGAGTGGACGGTGGGTGGGGGAACGACTGAAGGGGAGTGGACGGTGGGTGGGTGGGACGATTGGAGAGGAGTGGATGGTGGGTGGGGGCGGCTGGAGAGGAGTGGACGGTGGGTGGGTGGGGGGGCGACGACTGGAGGTGGGTGGGTGGGGGTCAATGGCGGCTGGAGAGGAGTGGACAATGGGTGGGTGGGGAGGGCGACGCCTGGAGGTGGGTGGGTGGGGGTCGATGGCAGCTGGAGGAGAAGAGAAAGATGAGTAGGGTTTGTTTAATCTGTGATTGAAATGAAGGGGAACAAACGCGGGGGGGGGGGGGGGGGGGGGGGGTTATACTAATGATTATTATATTATAATAATCATTATATATAATAATAATAATAATAATAATTATTAATTATTATTATTATAATAATATTTAGCATAAAAAAATATGGGTATTAATTTGTAATTAATTTGATTCAATTATTTGTAATTGAATGTATTTTAATTAATGATTTTTGAACTTATTGGTTATTTATTAATGTGTTCATTTTGTTTTTTTAAGTTTTTCTAACACTCAAAGACAATAAGTAACATTAATTAATTTCAAATACAACAACCATAAAAAAACATAGAAATATTGTGGGTTTTTTTTTAATTATATTTAAATTCATTTTTTTAATTTAAATATAATTAAAAAAATAATTTTATTGTTTGAGAGGTTTTCAAAAACAATTATTTAATTATATAACTTACTTATATTAATTGTATAATTAAACTATATACAAAATAATTGAACTTTATTTAAAATAAGAAAAAAAAACTAGCTCTCCAAAATAGCTTTTACCATTAGAGAGCACATCAATTCAAAAACCAAATATACACTATTCAAAGAGCCATTTTACATATTTAGTTCTCCAAAATGGCTCTTACCATTGAATTTGCTCTTACAATGTAAGTTTGTAATACATAAAAAATTTAAAACTATCCCTAAGATTTTTGAGATTTTTATTAAAACTGTTTAGAGTTTGTTTTGCCAAACACTAAAATAAGAACAAAATAACCCTAAAGAGGATGACAGTAAGACATGTTTATCAAACACACATTTAACCTAAAATCATAAGGATGAAAAATTTCTTAAGGTAGTGTTTTGGAAAACATGCCTTAAAGACCAAAAAATGATACTTTTTGCTTAATAAAATTAGAGCATGCTAAACAAGCCTTTAGGTATAAGATGAGCTTAGACCTAACCTAACCTGATTTTGTTGGGTTGACATATGACTTATCATTTTATATATATATATATATATATATATATATATATATATATATATATATATATATGAACCCAACCCAGTCATGCAGAATGGGATTGAATAGGGACTCAATCCCTTCTTTATCTACCATTGGCCTAACCGAATGGTGAAAAATTTCTGGCAAGTTGTCAGTAGCATGAATTATATATTCAAGTTAATATCATGTAATATATCATACATGTAAGGTTTGAATTAAGAAAAAATGCTTACTTTGCATAGAGAAGGATGTTGTCTTGCTATTGGTGGCGTTGCTAGAGCTGTTAGTGATTCACAGTAGTTACCGGAGAAGATAAAATTTGAATGGTGGAGCTTGTGGAGAAGGAAAAAGGTGGTGGGGATGATTGTTGGCAGTGGTTTTTTAGGTTATTCTCTTGAATAAACCATAAGTTAGTATAGAATAATATGAGGGTGGTTTGTGGCTCGAATATGATGGTTTTGGGTTGTTTTTAATGTCTTTTTTAAAGGATTTTCTTATTCTTTTTCTGGTTTACTTCTATTTCTCTCTTAATTTTTTTCTTCAGTTTCCTCTATGTTTTTTATTCTTCATGAATTTCACCTCTCTTTATAAGAGATGAAGGAGGGACACGAGATCCTTTCCAAACATGAATCTTGGTTCTTGATTTGTATAGAAAGAATCCCAATCATTGGCTAGAAACAACATGGTATTATCAATACTATATTGTCAAAGTTGGGAGTTAGCCTTTTTGGGCTAACCTTTCAAAAGTTCTTTAATTGGCAAATCGACGTGAATATGGATGAGGGTGTAACATAGGTTCAGGGCTACTAGATGGTGTATTTGTTATCTCATTTGGGTTATGGAAAATACATTAAATGGCTTTAAAAAATGTTTATGAGTTAGCTTTTTCAAGAACAAAGAAAGAAGAATTTGAACAATGTTGGATTCCATGTCATTGACATTGTTTATTTACTAGTCATTGACCAAAAGACATCGTTTTAGTGAAAACATGGTCATATGGTGTATTTGTTATCTCATTTGGGTTGTCGGAAATGCATTAAATGACTTTTAAAAAAGGTTTACCAGTTAGATTTTTTAAGAGCAAAGAGAAGAATTTGAATAATGTTGGATGACATGCCATTGGAAATTTTCTTATGACTAAGCATTAAGAAAAAAAACATCGTCTTCAACCAAAACACATCATTTTATTTAAAAAGTGGCCAAAACACATTGTGTCATTTAAATAAAATGATGTCGTTTTCGACTAAATTATATATAAATATCTCTTTTAATTTTAGCCATAAACCATTTAATTTATTCAATTAGTTTCTTAATTGAATTTTGATTTTAAAAATCAATTCAATTTTACCATTACAAAGTCTTAAAATGACTATCTAAGCTTAACACATTTTTCAACCTAATCCTTGATCTTTGATATTTTCAATTCCTCCTCAATTAACCTTAAAATTCCTGACTTTTTTAATTTTACCCTTATTTTCAATTAAATTGGATCCTTTAATTCTCATGCCTCTTATAAAGAGGCCATAGTCTTGAATTTCTTCATTTGGCCTTGACTTGTAAATTCTGATTTCTTAGATTTTTTTTCTCTAATGTCATCTAATTGGGCTTGTAAGAATTAAATTTGTTATCTGAAATTTCAATCTTCTCAATTAAAACCTGAATTAGACTTCTTAATCTATTGTTTCACAAATTAAGTCCCTAATAAAATTAATTTAATCCATTAAAAGTCTAATTAAATGCCTACACTTAATTAATTCTTTTAATTGTGACCTAAATTAATTATGAAACTCAATTAGATCCTTATTTGGGATGATGATTAAACCAAATTGATCTATTAATAGTCTAATTAAGTCACCACACTTTACTTTTATGCAAATTAGTCTGATGTTCACTAAGTTAACATTTAATTGGTATTGTTCTTTATATTTAGTTTATTCAATGGTAAAATTGAGCCTCTAATCCCTCTTTAACCTATCATTTCCAATTATTTAAATTTTCATCTTTCATTTTATCACCTTTTTTTTTAAAAAAAAAAAGTTGATTTTATGGGAAGCCCAAAATTGAGTTATGAAATTTATGTACACTTATGTATAATATACCTAGTGGTATACATATATATGAACGCTCAAGTACACATGTAGTTATAAAATATGACTAAAATGAAAAGGATCAATGCATCTGTGTAATTTTATCTTAAAATAAGTTGATTGTTATGTGATCAAGGTATGAAGTTTGAGGTTTGAAGCAACGAGTCTTGATGTTAATATATAAGAAGATCACAAAATAGTTCCTATTTCCTTAAAGGAGTGAATCTATGTGGTATATTCCTATAGATTATGTTGTTGCCTCTAAGAACCTTGTATAAGAAAATGAAATACAAAATGGTGGAAATGTGGTGTGTGTGAGTGATCAAAGAATCAAGGGTTTAAAGAAATAAAAATTTATAAACTCAGATTAAAAAATTGAGATAGTATGCATATAAGTCAGTTGAATTCATGCATGAGTTAAGGTTTTGATCATTAATTTTTTTTTTGGATTCGAGGAAACCCCACTCCCCGGAAAATGTATTTTGTGGGTCCAGGTAAGCGAGTAAAACCCTGGTGGTTCTAGTCTCTAACAAGAGGTGCACGCAATGACTCGAACTCGACACCTGCTGTGCAGATCTTAAGCTCTTTATCATCACGTCACGTCCCTTAAGGACTTTTATCATTAATTGATATTGCTTTTAAGTTATGTAAATAAATTTCCTATTGATTTGAGAGGTAAAAGTTAATATAATCATTGTATATCATAGGATGAATAATTCATGTGACTCAACCAAGAAATGAAAGAGCTAAATGTGAGGTGAAGTCCTAAATAAAATCAATTATTATAATGATTATATTAATCAATTGGTAAATGGACCATGATAAAAAGGAGAATTTCTAAATAAAATCAAGTATTATGATGATTAATCAAATCAATCGGCAAATACACTACGATAAAAAAAAGGAAAATAATTATTGCATTCATATCACTTAAAAAAGAGATAATGATTCCATAAGGAAATTCTATGTGCAAAAAAGGCTATAAATTATATAGGTACGTTAAATGGGTTATAAAATCTATAAGGATCTAAGAAATTTATAACGTTAAAAAGTTAACAAATAGCAGGCGTTACAATCCAAGTTGAATTCAAGGATTTATATTTAACGAATTTCTTAAAAACGTATGAGAATATATCAATATCTTTAGCTACTATTATGAATCCAACAATTTCATTGGCAAATTTAATAAATAGAAAAAAAATCCCTATATTTACCAATCAACTTGTTTATCGGTTGCTATTACAGAAAAAAATAAGATTTTTTTTTAAAAGTGATTAAAAAACAAAAATAATAATAAATCAAGTTGTTGTTTTTTTTAAAAAAATATTTTTTACACTTATATATTTTTTATATTATAAAAATATTTTTAATTTATATTTAAAAAAGAAAATAAATTGATTAAATTTTTTATGTTGGTTCTCATATTTCTTTATATCTCAAGATTATTTTTTGTTTTATTTTAAAAACTCAAAATAAATGTTAGTAAATAAATAAATTGTATGAAAGAATTATAACATCTAAAAGAAATAAATCACAACTTTCATGAAAAATGAAATTAGAAAACCATGCCTTTGAAAAAAATATAAAAATTGAATCAAGAAAGTTTCATCTATAAATACATAACTTTATTTTTGAAAAAAAGTTAAAAATTATATAAACAGATCTTTTTATCTTGGTAAATATGTAAAGAGTTACTTAAATAAGTAAAAATAACAACAAATTCAAAATAATCCAAGTTAAACAAATCAATAATGATTTTTTCTATTTAAAAAAAAAGTAAAAAGTAATTTTTGGAATAAATAAATTGTATTTTTTTTATCTATAGATAATTGAAAACTGAAAAGTATGCAAGAATAGTAATTTTAATTAATTTTACCTTTCTATAAACTTGAAATTAGAGGTGTTAAAAAAAGATTCATTTGTGATATTTGCACTATCTGACTTGATCTAATTCATTAAAGTTGATCAATAATATAGATATTATAGATGATATTAAAGTTGAAATTTTAATTATTTATAGATGTTTCGCATTTACAGTTCTTGTTATTGGGGGTGTCTTTTTGTTAAAAATAGATACCAATTTTAGAATCTGTTTAGGAGTGTGGTTGCGGTTGCTTTTGAAAATATTTTTCATTTAGAAATACATTAAAATGAAATTTTTTTTATATTTTTTAAAAATCATTTTTGATATCAACACATCAAAATGATCTAAAAACACCATAAAAACTTAATTTAAAGTAAAAAATAAAAATAAAAAAATTTCATTACTTAGCCTTTTAAAAATTCGTGCTTCGTTATTGCCTATAAATTAATGTCCATCTATTGATTCACCAGACAATACTTCAGTCTGCAGCTCTTGATATATTTTTTGCTCTTTGAGTGACCACCACCAACCATGGGTGTGATCTTGTTGGTGCTGACAAGTCTGTTAGTTATATTCATCTTTTCATTTCTCAAGGTTGCCTATGATACCATATCATGTTATTTTCTTACACCAAGACGCATCAAGAAAATCATGGAGAAGCAAGGGGTGCGTGGCCCGAAACCCCGCCCTCTCACCGGAAACATCCTGGACGTCGCCTCTTTTCTTTCTAAATCAACCTCCAAGGACATGGACCAGATCACTCACGACACTGTCAGTCGTCTCCTTCCACATTATGTTGCTTGGTCTAAACAGTACGGTATGAACGTATATCTCACTGTCGAGACGACGGGAATCCATTGTTTTACTGAAAGAAAAAACCTTAGATTTGCTCTCTTTGTTCTTCTTTTTGCAGGGAAGAGGTTCATATTTTGGAACGGGGTAGAGCCACGGCTGTGCATATCAGAGACCGAAATGATCAAAGAACTTCTGACAAAGTATAGCACCAAATCTGGAAAATCATGGCTGCAGAGAGAAGGGACAAAACATTTTATCGGTCGTGGTTTGTTAATGGCTAACGGCAGTGATTGGTCTCATCAACGCCATATTGCGGCTCCGTCATTCATGGGAGAAAGACTCAAGGTTAATATATATATATATATATATATATATATATATATATATATATATATATATATATAGCTTATTATGATATACATGACTCATATTGTTGGTGTCTAATTCATTTTTAATGATTGAAGTGCTGATAAAAAAATGGTGGGTTAATTTAGATTTTCTTTCCTCTTCCTGGTTATGAAGAGCAACGCAGGACTGATGGTGGAATGCACAAAGAATATGCTCCAATCACTGCGAAACGCAGTCGAATCAGGCCAAACTGAGGTAGAAATTGGCGAATACATGTCTAGAGTAACTGCTGATATAATCTCAAGAACCCAATTCGGTAGTAGCTATGAAAAGGGGAAGCAAATATTCCATCTCTTAACAGAATTGCAAAGTCTTTGTCATCAAGCAACTAGGCACTTGTGCCTTCCCGGAAGCCGGTAGGTCTTATTCAGAGAAATAGAATTTTTCTTTTTCTTTTTTATAAATCTTGATTCTATATCTGATAAAAAGTAGTGTATGAATGAATTCCTTTTACATGGTCGTTTTTTTTCCGGATAGATTCTTCTTTCCCTTCCAAGTTAGTTCTGGCTCTCCCGAAACGTACCAGTGATTCCTTGCCTGCAACAACTTGCATTCACAGGATCATGTGATATTTATTAAGTTTTAATGTCTTCCCCTGACAGGTTCTTTCCAAGCAACTACAACAGACAGATAAAATCTAAGAAGATGGAGGTGGATAGTTTACTGTTGGAGATAATACAAAGCCGGAAAGATTGCGTAGAGATCGGCAGAAGTAGTTCTTACGGAGATGATTTACTGGGGATGCTTCTAAATGAGATGGAGAGAAAGAGGAGTGATGGCTTTAATATAAACCTGCAACTGGTTATGGATGAATGCAAGACCTTCTTCTTCGCTGGACATGAAACGACTTCTCTTTTACTCACATGGACAGTCATGCTTCTAGCTAGCAACCCTTGTTGGCAAGAGAAGGTGAGAGCCGAGGTCAGTGAAGTCTGCAATGGGGAAACTCCTTCAATTGATCATCTTCCCAAATTCAATTTGGTAAGTAAAAATTTACCAATTCTTTCAAAATCCGCCCTTTACTCTAAACCACGCAAAACAGAGGGCTATAATATTATTGGCAGTAAAATCCATGGTATAATAATATTAATGAAATCCCTTAATATGATTCAAAATGTAATTACTGAATTCATTGGTGAGTTGACTCATGAGCTGTTTAGAGTCTAGACTCGCATGGATATGAAGAGTTTCCTGTCTACTGATAAGATAGTTGTCATTGCCTAACCTTTCAAAAACTATTAACTAAAAGTTGACCTACCAAATCCTACTTACAGCAATATAATCAGCAATGACTAGCTTCCTCAGATAAGCTAAAGAATATTTAATTTTAAATATTTTCATTTCCTTTTCTTTTTAAGGTAGCAAATCTTTTTGCATCAAAGAGAATTTAGACAAAAAGCTCTTTTACTATTGTGCTTTTAGCCGGTTGGTGCCACTCGGTTATGTATGACAATGACAGTTATGTTACAGAGTAATAGAAATCATATTTTAGAACCTCACTTAACAGTTTAAGTTTTTAGGTGAGATGATTCCATACATGGTATCAAAACCTTATTGATCTAGCTGTCACGAGTTCGAATCTCGTCACCCTCATTATATTTAATAAAAATCAAGCACAAGGTAGTGTGGACTTGTGCAAGTTTCAAACCCAAATAGCTCTCACTTGAGGGTGTGTGTTAGAGAGCAATATAAATCATATTTTGAGGTCTCACATAACAATTTAAGTTTTTAGATGAGATGGTTCCTTAACAAGTTCTAGGATCATTTCCAAGGAAAATATAGAACCACCATCTAATCCAACAAATTAGGCCTCATATTCCATGCTTCACCACTTCAGGGAACGTTTTTCTAAGCTGGATTGCTTCAATGTATAATTTAATGGAAGAAGCTAAAGAATCCCATCAATATTGATTAATCCATTTAACAGCCTAGCTGCCAACCTCGTCCAAAACGAGTCAAAAGAATTTCGTATTGTCTAGATTCTTAGTTGGAGTAGTCAACGAAGGTCATATAGTGGCCATGAAAAGTTTTGTACCTTCCATTTAAGCCAAAAATCACCTCCATTCTTTGCTTTTTAAGTCCCCGATTATCTTTTCAGGGTTTTTCTTCATGGTCAACTAACTTGTTTACACGAACCTCTTGGCTTTACTGCAGCTAAACATGGTTATTAGCGAGTCTCTGAGGCTCTACCCATCAGGTACTTTGCTCCCTCGAATGGCCTTCGAGGACATTAAGCTCGGTGATCTTGAAATTCCAAAGGGGCTACAGATATGGATCCCGGTTCTGGCGATTCACCACAGCGAAGAATTATGGGGGAAAGATGCAAATGAGTTCAATCCTGACAGGTTTGCGTCCAAGTCATTTGCTCCCGGACGGCATTTCATCCCTTTTGCGGCCGGCCCCCGGAACTGTATAGGCCAATCTTTTGCTATGATGGAAGCTAAAATCATCTTGGCCATGCTGATTTCCCAGTTTAGCTTCAACATTTCAGATAGCTACCGCCATGCTCCAGTTGTTGTCCTCACAATAAAACCGAAATACGGGGTCCAGGTTTACTTGAAGCCCTTGAATTCGTGAGACAGGATTATTTTTTTTAAATTATAAAGTCGAGAGATTAGAGGTGAAGTTTGTGCTTTCAGTTTTGTAAACAAGGTGATACAGTTCTTATAAAATAAAAAAAGCACAGTGAGAGATTTTGTTCGAACATGTCTTTGTTTGTCCATTTTTCACAAGCAATAATGCTCTTAATTTGTTCATTTTTCAGAAGTAATTATCTGTGATAATGAACTTCTAATCTAGTAAAATATTCTAGCTGGGATCAAATTACTTTTCCTCGCGCATGAAAGAGAAGCGGGAAAGGGAAACTTTTCTGATCAGACATGCTGAAGAGGTCAAACCAGTGCAAGTGCTGTGTAGATAAAGCCTGAGATGCTCATGGAAAGGACTAAACAAAGAATCCAAAAACAAAAATATGTTTAGGGTGGAAAAGGGTTTCTTCTTTAGCAATTGATGCTCATAACACTTGTAAAGATAACTATGATTCTTCCATCCTTTTCTCCCCATGTAGATTTTGATTTAACTAAGTGCTCTAACTTTCGACATTGATAAAACAAATAGCAAGACCAGCTTGCGTAGGGCATTTTGGCCCTTGAAAAGGATGCTTGCTTAATTGGCTTTCTGATCAGCCATATGCTTGTACCAGTCTGTTATTCTGCTCCTTCCACTACCCATTTTCTACTATTATTTTTTTGTCTCAACTTCCTATTTATTTATTCTTTTATTTTTGTCGCTGTCCTTGATCGCTTTACACGAAAAATTCTTATGCCGCTGCTGCGAATACATTAATTATACATTACGGAGTACTTGTAAACTTGACTCAAGTAAATTAATTATTGGTATCCAGTAGATTATACACGCCCCGGCAATTATGTAATTGATGGTATGATCAGAAAAGCATCACAGCAGATTAATATATATACATGTCGAATCGGGTTTGACTCGAGTCAGGTCGAGTTAATTTTCATCTATTCAAATTTGATTTTTATTTCTAAATATCACCAGG
This sequence comes from Salix purpurea, assembly GCA_027405865.1. Lineage (NCBI taxonomy): Eukaryota > Viridiplantae > Streptophyta > Magnoliopsida > Malpighiales > Salicaceae > Salix > Salix purpurea. The sequence goes on along the minus strand of CM050330.1, from coordinate 11,217,427 downwards.
TTCATTGCTCTACATGCATGCATGATGTAAATCATGAAATCATATTAAAACCTGACAATTCTTGACAGTACTAACTAGTTAACTAAGTTACAGCCCATTCCATGTTCTAAGAACATTGCCATATGGGAGTGTCTAAGTTTACGGATTACATGTAACAGATCATGTGAAATCAAAAGGAAGACAAGCAAACGGTAATCATTTTCAAAGAAAGGTGGTCGTTAGTTTGAAGATGTGATCGTGATGAAAATGGAAGAAAGGCAATCAAGAACACATGATCCGACTAACCCAAAGAATAAAGATCTTCTCTTGTCTCTTGTTTTTTCTCCTCGTAAGTACGTTGCCTCATGCATGGCTGATAAAATGGAGTCGCCCTTGCTTGTTCTGGTTGCCCCCAATTGATTTTTTACTGTGAGGATCTTAAATGAAGATGGATAGTTTAGTGGCACGATTTATTATTTACTAATTAGGGTTACTAGTGTGAAAATGTTTATCCTCTAACTTCTTGAAGATTCACCTTTGGTCCTTCTTCTTTTAACATTTGATCAGACACACCCTTCACAACATTTTGTCCCAAAACCGAACCCTTCACCATGAACTAAAAGGCGATTTGAAATCTTCCACTACAAACTTCTGCTAAGTTAAAAACTATCGTTAGCTGATTAAATAAAGGGTGATAAATGTTCTCATGTATCATGTATGTATACGAGTAAGACTAAGATTGAAAATAAATATAAAATAATTTGAAAACCTATTGGAAACCAAATGTAATATTGTCTATACTTAAGAAAATGAAATATTCCTCGTCGAATTTGTTAATTTAAAAATGCAAATAGTTCTATAGAGTGAACTAAAGTACCTGGATAATTTACTTGATTGGGGTGTATGTAGTTTTCAGAGATGTATGCTATACGTATTATAATTTGAGCTCCCGACACATTCGTTGAAATATTTAAGATATGATATATATATATATAGCAATGCAAGCCTTTTATTCTCTTCCCTTAGCACGAGTGGATTATATTAAATGGCTGAAAAGTAGTGGTTTGTACTCTCAAAAGTTGGCTAGGACTGTTTGTTTGTGAGTGAGGTTAAAGTTTTTTTTTAAAAATATTTTTTGTTTATAATAAATGTATAAAAGTGATGTTTTTTATATTTTTAAAAATTATTTTTTATATAAGCACATTAAAATGATCTAAAAAACACCAAAAAAATATATAAAATAAAATAAAAATTATTTTTTTTTCAAAAATATTTTCCAATCGCACTCCTATAGTCTCTTGCTCTCTCGATCCAACACCCAACCCAAAAAGTGGTGGCATGTCCGAGTAGGGTCTCTCTTGCTGAACGAGCACGAGGGAATCAAGGTGCGTGTATAAAAAATAAGGCCTCTCTCCTTGATCTTCACATATATTTATTTGTGTTAAAATATGAGATAAAAAGAAAGAGATGCACTAGATATCAAATGATGCGCCACCATGTCCTTCCCCACCACTCTTTTTTGCCTCGCAAAAACATAATGAAACTACTAAGTGCTTCACCAATTTAAAATTATGATAAAAGAGGACGTACGTGTCTACTCCAAAGCTATCATTTAAATCTACATGTTCCATTATTAAAATGAGGTTCAAGTGGAGTGGGTCATTATTAATTGCCCATATACTTGAATTGCTCGTGCGGTCATTATAGAATTACTAAATTCCCCATCCCACGCTATCTTCAACTAGTCGATTAATTTATGAGTTAATCTCTAGGGATAAGTGTATATCCATCGATTCACCCTTTCCTGCACTAAGCGACGTCGTGTCGTGTTGTTTTCATGAGTAGGTCAAAGTTAAAGAGATGGGGGGCTAGGCTGCTAGTGACATTAGTGACTCGTGAATATTTAGCCGCCAACTAAGATATACCTTCCACAGATCGCCCAAGAATTCATCAGGCTGGGGGTATCTTATTGATGGATAATTCCTAATTAAAAAGAAAATGGGCATGCTTTAAATTAGTTCCCAAATTATAACCCATAATTCTGTAGGTTCCCACAGAAAAATGCTCTTAAATTGAATCCTCAAGGGATTATTCACTTGCTATTAATTATACCCCTTCATCCTAATCTTTTATGACTTTGTTCTAAAGTAAATATTTTATATATGCAATAAAAATGAAATTCTACTGTTTTCATATGCAATCTTTTGGAAGGCAAGAAGAAGAAGAAGAAGAAGAAAGATAACATCATTAGGTACCTTTTATCGTTTATGGTTTTCTGTTCTTAGAAAACCAAGAATTGTTTTATGTTTATTGTTTATTACTTAAAAATAATAATATATTTTTATTAGAAAACATTGCATGAATCAGAAATCCTTATAGAAGCTAATTGATTAACAAAAAAACATAATAACATATTATTAATATAAAAAAATTTAAAAAAGTGATAATAGTATAATTAAATGGTGGTATCATGGAAGATAATAGTGGTAGTAGGCGCAATTGATGTAATAATATGACAGCAGTAAATATATTTTTATAATAGTTATGGAGATAATAATAATAATAATAATAATAATAATAATAATAATAATAATAATAATAATAATAATAATAATAATAATAATAATAATATCATTGGATAATAATGATAATGCTTAAAAGAAGACGAAGTAGTTATTATATAGTGATAGTGATAGTGATAGTGGGTTTTATAATACTAATAGTGATAATGATAATAAAGATGATATTAATAGTGTGGTGTTTATTATGGTAGTGGGAATATTAGTAACATAATGTTTTTTTTATTGAAAAAATAGAATTAAAGAAATTGAAATTATATATATATATGGAGAGAGAGATGATACGGTATGGCAACTCATTTTAGTTTTATTTGGTTGGAAAAACTACATCTCTAATATTGTTTTATCGTGAAAAAAGAGGACAACTTCTGCATATTCAACCACGATGGAATTAATTTATCATGATGGTAATCAAAAATAAGAAATTACCAAAAAAAAGAAGATGAAAAACCATATTGTTACGAATCCCATCAAAGGGCACCGACAATATTTGATTGGCCTAATGTGCCCTAGCAGCCATCACTAAAATAGCATACATGTGTGTGTGCGCGCGCGCGCGTGTTAGCCATAGTTATCAAGCATACATAGGAAAAGTATAAAATGTCAATAGCCACCTTTTCACTTCTCTAATGGTCCAATATTTCTTAACAATCAATTTCTGCCTTCATAAGTGTTGTGTGAAACAAAATCCAAGCCATTCAAAAATATTTGGAGATCTTTTAGTGAATCTTAAGTATGAGGCATGGATTGTTCAACTATCTATGACAACTCAAACATATAAACCAAAATGCTTAAAATCGTGTTTGACTGGTGTAGGAGAAGATCCTCACCACTATCTCCCCAAACCAATCTACCAAATCTATAAGATTTTGTTTCCGAAGTGTCTTAGATTTTCATGAGGGTGCTGATTATTATTTTTATTTTTAAACACTGCGATTCATGATGGCATATTAATCCAGTCCCAAAAAGACACAAAAAGAAAAAAAACGGTGGCATGATATTTATCAACTTGTGATATCCTCTAAAGAATAATTGTAAATGTGACCATGAACTCAATCAGTTCAATTAGTAAGTGATATCAATTTTATTTTTACATAAAAAAAATATCTAGATGCTCTTAATATGGTTTTTAGCGGGGGGAAATTAAACTATTGTTATTATGGAACCTCGACATCCCGACTAATTTAAAAGCAATTCAGATGATCGATAAAAGTATAGTTTGACTTTAAGACATCTTTTTTAAAGTAATGAAAATTAACAGCATATTAGATTGACTCAATTAACTCAAGTTAACTTTTCAAACTCATTATTTAGGTCATAAGACCCTAATAACCTTAAATAAAACAAAATATTAAACTCAATTGTCAATCAACTCAATGTCAAAGGATGAAATTGAAAACAAAGCTCAACTAAAAAAATAAGTCTAGATAGGAGACTCAACAAACAAAATGCAATTCACGACCAACTCAATGTTGAAGAGTTAAATTGAAAAACAAATAACAAAACATAACCTAGTAGACTTAGGTCAATTTGTCGAACTTGAGCTAGGAGACTAGGATAGCTCCATAGAAAGCAATAAAAGAAATTATAGAGTTCAATTATCGATTACCCAATGCTTAAAGATGGAATTAAAAAAATATATTCAATAGAAAAAGAACAAAAAAATTCAAGTTAGCATGACTAACTTGCAAGACTCACGACTTGAGTCATGGGATCATATGATAATCACATAAAAAGAAAAACAAGAACAATTATGAGGCTAAATTACCAATCAATCCAACTTTGAGGGATGGAGTTGGTACAAAAATTAATTAAAAAAAGAACAAAAACAAATAACCTGGAATAATATGGCTAACTAGCAAAACTCGTGGCCTGAGTCGAAACATGATAACTTTATAAAATAAAAATAATAAAAAATATCATAAAGTTTAATAAATAGTAAATCTAATATTGAAGGATGAAACTGGAAGAAAAAATTCTTCAGAAAAATTAATGACCAAAATATAAAAGACTTTTTTAGAATCAAAGTGTAAGAGACTTGACATTTTATTTTGAGCACTAAAAACATTACAAGGAAAAAACAAAGCGTTGACCTTCACATAGTCAATGGGTAAGGTCCAATACTGAGGTTTCCACTTTCTCACACCTAGAAACTAGTGTGAATTGTAGAAAATGGCTGCAGCTTATTGGTTTTTGGTGGTCACCACACAGCAATGGCAAAGACACGTTATTGAGATGGTGGGCAAGTTCTTGCTTCTGACTTTTGGTATTTTGGTGGTGTTTGTTTTTTAAAATTGTATTTTTATAGTAAAATAATATTTTATAAATTTAATTTTTGACATCATCACATCAAAATAAATTTAAATAATATAAAAATATATTATTTTAGTGCTGTACTATAATTCTTCATTGAATTTTACTTTTTCTTTGTTATTTCTCGTGGTTAAATTTTTCTAAGTCGGTTTTTTTTCTTCCTTCTTTGCATTATATTTGGGATGTGCCCAATTTGAAAACACACCAGTTTTAATCTATGTTGGCGAATATTGTATAGCTTTCCTATTAAATTGTGACATTACTATGAGAAATAAATAGTATTAAATTAAAAATTTGCATCTGTTTTATTGTTAATTTTCAAAAGGTGGATAGATTATAGGAAGTACGTTTTGCTTGAAGAAGCTATTATCTCATTATTAAAACAACAAATAGTTTTGTTCTTGCTTGAGTTTGACTACATGGCTGCATAGAATCCCAGCTAATGAAGAGAGTGTAGCTTAATACAAGGTAATTGAAGTATATAAAGTTTGCAAACACTAATAGAAAATTGACAAATAGAAATAGAAATACAGACAAATAAATTCTCATTAGTAGATCGCGATGAAATTTACCTACGTAGTGGTTCCTTATTATATCTCTAGGTAAATATCGATAGAAAGTTTTGATCGGTGTTCATCGATGGAATATAATTATTATAGTAGAAAACAAAGAAATAAAAAAAAAATACAATGACTAGTTATTTTTACTAAGAAATTGTCAATAAAATAAACTCGTTTGTAAATCCATCAATGATATTTACGTTATGGCATGCCAAGAAACCCCCTCCTCTTTCCCTCCCTCTATTTCTTCTTCTCTCTCCATTTTTCTATACAAAAAGCAGTAAACCCCCCTTTCTTTTATCACAAATCAAACTATTATCACCTTAAATTCGGTCACCTCAACACTCAGTCTATCAACATCTTTGTTCTAATTTGGTTCTTTTAAAAGGATTCTACATCAAGTAAGAAAAATTATCCATTTTTTATTTGAGCTTAATTTTAAGATGCTATTTTTTATTGTATAATTTTGTACTATATGTAGTTTGTTTATGTCTTTAGTTGTTTTATAGTTTTTACAATAAAAAAATGTGTTATGAATGTATGATTTGTACACTTGAATTCACATAATTAATTAATACATGCTCCCATCAATATTCTATATATGTTTGATATAAGTAATAGATGATCATTCATATATGTATTGAGTTTCATATGAAAGGTTGTGTTGGATTTATTATTCTAATGGAGTTGAGGGCTTTATTAATTGTGTATTATCCAATCTAAACAATATTAGTTGTGGTGGTGTTAGAAGTCCATGTAGGAACAGTAAAAATAAATGTTTGATCCAAATATATAAAAAAGGATTCTTGGAGAAATACTCATATGTGCCTTACAAGATCATAGTAGGGTAGGTAAGCTAATTATGATACAATTGTTAAATAGGTGACAAGCATTTTACTTTAAAAGAATAGATTGAAAGTGAACTTATATAATATAAATGGACTATAAAACCCCTCAGCCTAGGATACCAGAAAATTTACATGTTTCCAAATGTTGTCATGTTATACTAACTTGAAAATGCATAATTGATCAAGTACAAAACATGCAGGCATGTTTGTTATAAACCTAGAATTAATAGTAAAAAAATTGTTATTGCACATAGAAAACTTAGATATTTCTCAATCACTCTTAAACTATAAAGGTTATTCATGTCTCCAAAGATTGTTAAACATATGAAATGATATCATTCATATGATGCAGTGAGTAGAGTCATGGTCCACCCTTCTGATGGTAAAGCCTAGAAACATTTTAATTAGGTGCATCCTTAAATTTCAATTTAATTAAGAAACATATATCTTGGGTTATATAAAAACAAATTAAATCCATTTTGGTCATTTGTTGCTTTTTATTCTTGTTGGCTAAAGATACTCATGGTTTACAAATTGCCATTGATGATACGTAAGGTTAGAGTTTATATTTTTATTTGTGACTATACCTAGTCTTAATAGCATAGGTCAGAATATAGATTTTCATCTTTGATTATTTATTGATCATTTAAAACAGTTGTGGTCATCTAAAACTTTAATTTATAATGTCTTGAGAAAAAAAAATTTAAATGGCAACTTTGACGTGGATTATTAGTGGGAGAGGGTAGCTATTTTGGTATTCTACTAGGATAAGGGGTTGTTATGTTAGAGAAACGAGGCTGGAAGCGGAGAGAAAATAAGGATTGTGATAACCCAATTTTTTGGTTACTCTCCAAAATCTACCCAAAAATAACAAAAATAAAATAAAAGGGGTCGGCGTTGGTAGAAAAACCAATGTGGAAATTTTAGTTGTTTTTCAGAGTCCGATCATATCTCTTTAGTCCCCAAAATATAGGAAAGTACATATTTAAGACAAAAATAATTAATCATTGGCTAAATCCGTGTAGAAATTAAGTCGTGCGTCATAATTATATTTTTATGGGTTGATTTGATTTAGCCAATGATTTAATTATATTTTCGGGCCAAATTGAAGACATCGAGAATTTAATGGTCAATTAAGGGTCGAATCACATAAATCGAAAGCCAAGGACCAAAATAAAAAAGGCGCGCAAAGCCAAGGTTGCTGTTAAAATTCTAGCAGGGATACAATTGCATAAAATTACAAGTTTAAATCCAATTAGGGGTGCAATTAGAACAATTATTAATTGAGAGACCAAATTACAATTCTGCCTTCCCCCAAAACTGTCACAACACACTCCCGCCACATGCTTGCTGATAGCCACCTACACAACTGCTGACAACCACACTGCATGCATGCCACCACCGACAGCCACACTATAGGCATGCTACCACTGAAAGCAACCCATGCACAATAAAGGTAGGGAACAAAGAGTTTTACGCAAAGAGAGGGGGATTTACAGAGGAAAAACTTACGTAGGTAGCATGGGTGAAATTTTACAAAAGGGGAGAACAGGGGAGAAAGAGGGAGGAAGAGAAAAAAATGAATTAACAGAGAAGAAAACACACAGAAAAGAGGAAGAGGAGATGAAATAATGCATGCAGAATCACAGAAAAAACACATACCCATAATACCCATTTCTCTACGCCATCTTCCTCATCTCTGGTTGAACCGGCATCGACCATCGTCTCTTTCTCTCTCTCTCATCAGCCACGGCCAGCAGGAAGCTCTCTCTCTCTCTCTTCCATCGCCGTTTGCAGCTCCTTCTCTCTCCCTTCATCAGCCAGCATTGACAACCTTTTCTCTCTCTAAAACCATATCACCATCGTCTCTCGCTCTCCTCCAGCAAGCTCATCGTGAACACCACGCCAGCAGCTCCCCAACAGCAGCCCACCTCTTCTTCTCCATCGCCAGCAACGCCACAACAACAATGACAGCCACAACAGCATAAACCCGATGGCTTCCAACACCTCCTCTGGCTACCACAAGCTACCATTTTCGACGCCACCACCACAAGAACAACCACCTCGGCCTCCTTTACCTGGTGGCAGTGGTAGGTGAACCTCTCGTCATGGTCGACTGATCACCAAGTTATTGTTCACATGCTGAATTAATTCATGTGTGTATATATATATATATATATATATATATATATATATATATACACACACACACACATTCTGCTTTGTTTTTGTTTTTGTTTTTGGGCTGTACTGCTCTTGGCCCAACCTAAGGCCAGTAAATTTGGGCCTTTGACCCACCTTGGCATGGCTAGGCTCGACCCGAATTTTTTTTTAATTTGAAAAAAAAAACAAAAAAATTGCATTTAAAAAAAATGTTTTGTTTTCATGCATATGGCCGGATTCCAAAGTTTTTCCTATCATATTTTTCGTAAAAAACATATTGCATCTTTCTCATATTTTAAAATAAAAATTGGATATCATAACCAATTTATGATTATCCATCGGAATTTGGCCAAAATATCAAAAAAATAATATTTTTTTTTTAACTATCGGGATATAAACTACATTGTAAAAGTACACCCGTATATAAAAATATTTTTACTACGGTGTAAAATTACATTGTACAATATATTTGTAGAAAAAAAGGGTTTTTAACTACGGTGTAAAATTGCATTGTAAAGTACATCCGTAGATAAGAAAAAAAATGTTTTTAGTTGCGGTGTAAAATTACATTGTAAAGTATACCTGCAGGCAAAAAAATAGCTTTTGAAAATGCAATGTAAAAAAAAAATTAAATTTGAAAAAACAATCAAACAACATTGCAGTTTACCTTAGGTAGGGTGCACTGGGGGTGATGAGTCTTCCGTTGCACAACAAGTCCCCTTATCCAGGCTCTCGTAGACCAATAGGTTCCTAGCGACCTTAATATTAGGTGGTGACTCCTAATAATTATAATTGTATTTTTTACAATTATAAAAAAAAAAAACCTCGTTTTCACTACTCATTGTTGTATCTCCAATTAGGGGGATGACAGTGCGCGAAGCGCGTAAAAAATTATCATCGCGACAAGGATGAAAGTGGAGTATGTGGTGTTAATCTCTTGGAGGATGGTTTTGGAGTGGACTAGTGTCTCCTATTTGTGGGTAGTGGCCAGCAACTGGCTTCATGACGGAGAGATAAGAGGTAGTCGAAGGCTAGGTTTAGGGTGTTTTTTTGTTATGTGAGAGGAGAGAAAGTGCAAAATTAATTTTGATCCCCAAAGTTTTTTCTCTTAATTTTTCTCCCCCTGTTTTATGTATGTGGGTGGCCCTATTTATAGGTAAAAATATTTGTTTTGGTCTAGTTTTTTTTCCTCTTTAACTTTAGTCCCTTTGTCCAAATATTTTTTATTTTTTATTATTTTTTATCTTTTCAAAAAAAAGTAACTTCAACGTCAAGTTAAAGAGAAAAATCAATTATTTTAAAAATAACATATTAAAAGTTGAACGCATCAAGAAGATTTCAAAATTTGATTCCTTTTGAGACGACACTGAAAAATTAAAATCAATGTTAATACATAAAAAAACAATATTTATTTTGTTTTTTTCTATTTTTATTTTGTTCTAGAATAATTCAAAAGAAAGTCAAAAATTAGGTATCAACACATGGTTTGAGAAATTCAAGGTTAGTACATGGATGAATTGTTTTTTTATTATGTTAGTTTGGTTAGTTTATTAATTTTAATGAATTAACTCTTTTATAAATTTAACAAACAAGAAAAAAAAATTACTAGAATAGGGCTGACAACATTGTTGCCATAAGGGTTTGGGAGAATCACAATGCATCTAGATTGAATTCAAAATATTATATTTTTAATTAAAAGATTAAAATCTTATTTTTCATTTTAATAATTGATAACTCATTTCTACCATATAGGTTGCATGATTTTTAGAATTAGACAAAAAACAAAACCAAAAAACTTGCTAACAAAATGAGCTTCCAATTTGGAAAGACATGTTGGTTTGGAAGGATTCTAGGTCTCCATACATCTTAGAGGTTATATGGGTAGAATATATTCATCATGTGATATCCAAGTTTTTTATGTGGTTGTCACAATTTGATACAAAAAGCCAAGAGAGGGAAATTCACGATTGTTTTAATTTGATACAAGAATGATCCTTTGATCCATGTAAAACTCAAACTAGATTTTTGTTTAAAGGCAGGATTATATGGTGGACCTACTAAAAATCAAGTTTATGGTATCTCAAACATTATGATCGAGGAGTTGCAAACAACACAAAGTGTTGTTTAATTCAATATATGAAGTCCCATATAATTCTAAACCAATAAGTTTAAGCTTAGACAACTTATTTTGCTACTGATATAAAATAACTTAGTGTTGAGACAATCAAACTCTAGTGATTATACATGGAGTCGAAATCACACATGAGTGGTACGCCTCCTTATGCTCCCTCAGTCTCAGCGAAGACTTGTCTCCTCTTCCTCTTTCAGCCCATTATACTAGATGAATTGTATTTAAACTAATTAAGTTTTGAATATGTAATAAATATTTTATTTTATTTTATTTTATTTAACTGTTTTCTACTTTGTTTATTTGATTTTTAAAAATAAATAAATAAATAAATAACATATTGACAAGCTTACCAACAGAATATGTTTGTTTGTATATTTTAGAGAGTTCTCAAAAAATTATTAGAAACAACAATGACACTATTTAATCACTGATGAAATAATTATATTGGTAATATAAAAATAAATCACTGATGAAATTACAAATAATTTTTTTATCGGTTATATGTCATCTTTACCGATGGAAACACCAACAGAATGATGCTGACAATTTTTTTATATGGTATTTTTTTTCATCCATAAATTCATTGTATTTTTGATAAAATGACTGACAAAATAAAAATTAAGGACATTAAGTTTTTCAACGAGTAGTAATTTGTTGTGATCCTGTTAGTAAAAATCATGCTAATGGCATCAGTGTTTAAATAATGATAAAATTTAAAATTTTGGTAGTGAAAATCCTATAAGATGTGCATATGTTTACATACATATTTGTAAAAGAGAGAAGAAAAGGAAGAAAAAAGGTGCATGCCATCAATTTCTTTCGAGAAAAGAAAAGGGAAACATGGAAAAAAAAACAATAATCTCCTAAGTTATTATGAAAGATGGAAGACCATGCATGTCTAGTGTTGTGGCCAAGTGCGCACGGTGAATTCTTATAGCGAATTGCTTTAGTTTCGATTTGATAAAGGTTCACATAGATGAGCTTCTGTAAACATGTTAAATTTTGGCTTCAAGTTTATCAATATTGTCGTATTTCGTGCCAACGTTCAAATTTCTTGACCACTTTCCATGCAACTTGCCGTGACTTCTGCCTTTTATCCCACTTTACTAGTATTATATTATTAGCTTCGATACTAGGCATGGCTTAGGTAAAGTATGATTATATTCTCTACATTATAATCCCAAGTTTGAATTTAAGAGGAAGTCAGAAAAATTAAGATAAATAAAAATTAATTTAACTTTAGATCATGTTAGACTTGTCCTGTCCTCATTCTACCATGAGATTTTAATTCGTTTCTTTTTACTTCTTGTTCAAGATTTTAATTATAAGAGTAGGAAGAGCCAACAAAAGTGGTTGTTGATTCTTGTATGTTAAGGAATCAGCTCACCTAAAAACTTAAGATGTTAGGTGGTTTCAGAATATGATTTATATTATTCTCTATCACTCTTCTCAAGTGAAAGTATTTTGGGCTTGAAACTTGTACACAAACTCACTCTATCTTGTGCTTGATTTTTATCAAATAGAATGAGGATGGTGAAATTCAACCTCGTGACAGCTGGATCAACAAGACTCTGATACCATGTTAAAGAGTCATCTCACCTAAAAGCTCACATAACAATTTAAGCTATTAAATGAGATTTCAGAATATAATATATATTATTCTATAACATTATACTATAAAAATATAAAAACTCATCGGATACTTAATTAATCACCAATTTTGTAGTTATTTCTATCTATTATTTTGTAAATAATCTAATAAAGAAAAATAATAGCAATAATTCCAGCACGCAGATTTGGAATAAATAGACTGAGAAAGGAAGGAGGTTATTCCTAAAAATCCTATATAAAATCTTTCAATAAACCAAAAACTGAGGTTCGGATTAACTGGGATCCGGTCAATGAATATCTCCTTCCTTTTGAGTTAGTTTCTGATAATTCGAATATTTGATGTGGAGAATATTTGATGTGGACAATATGTTGACTAATTAGCAAGTCAACCATGCTGGGTGAGGAAGAAACAGTTGACTTTATTTTGCCAAGAAAGTCAAAGGAACAGTGTTACACTATAGGAGACTTTGGAAACCACAGTTGAAAGGGATTCATCTCCACACTGCATTAGAAAATGTCGAAATTCATAAGTGTCATGTTTTCTTTGATTCATTGAAGATATGATTACTACTGCATTTTATGTAGAAACTCATAGTGCACGTGTCATTTGTTTGCTTCTTTACTGATATGATTGTTGTTGCATTTATTTTTATTTTTTAAGGTAATGTCTAGTTATTATTTCAATATAGAAAAAAAAACTTGGTAGACATGTTTTAATATCTTAGTTTTAACATATAAAAATTCATTTAAAAATATTTTAATGACACATCTATTTTTATGTCTCCAATACCGTCCTTCCACTTAAATATGTATATGTCCCTTTTATATTTGAGCCTATTTTCCTAGGATATTAACCAAATACAACCTTAAAACTTAGTTTATACTAGATTATTGGCTTGTACTACACCATAGGTAGGCTGGATAAAAAAAATAACATAAATAAATATTTATGCTTTTCTAATGTTTTTTTAGCCAAAACAAAATAATTCATGTGGGGGTTGACGTGGTTGATTCAAAAAAACTCAGACGACTAGTAAAAATATAGTTTGATTGGAAAAAAAAATTCAAGATAATATTTTTTTAAATATTGAACTATAATATATTGGATCAACTCGGGATTAACCTGTCAAATATTTAACCCTGGTATTGAGATCATGATAACCCCTCCAAAAGCAAATTAAAACAAACTATATAGTTTAATTCTCAATCAACTCAATATTAAATAAAAAAATAATAAAAAAAATATATAAAACAATCTACCTCAACTTGGGTTAACTTGTTAGTCTCACACCATTGTTCATGATATTGAGATAGCCTTATAGAAAACAAATCAAGGTTTTCTTGTTCTATCCACCCCTCACAACAAAGATCCTAAACCGGGAGGACTATCTTCGTGATGCCACACACGTGCGACAATTCTTATCAACATTAATGTTGTTTATGAATTTTAAAGTATAAAAAACTTCAATATTTATATTGTTTGTCTATCAGCACTAATGGTGTGTAAGAGTATTTCCCATCAATATTAATATTATATAATCCATCATCATTAATGTTGAGGTAAGGAATTTTTCTTGTACTAATATATTCAAAAGGAAAAGACTTTAATCCCCATGAGAAAAACAACAAGGTTCAAGTTACAAGAGTTATAAATACCCTCCAAACCATCTCGGTAAATGATCATGATTTGTATTCTCTTATCATACATTCTCGAAGCATTTATCACATAAAAACTAAGATCAAACACTCTTCTTCTTATAATTTAATGTTAATCTTTTCAATTATTATAATCATTTACTACAAAGACACTGACTTATTTTTCAGAGGGTTCCAAAACCTTACAAAAAAATAGTGTTTTGCAGGAACTAATATTTGTCAAGGGATGAATCATGGAATTTATTGCACAGTAGCATTTGACAATTAAAACACGGTCATGCTCTCGTATTCAACTACATGTGGAAGTAATTCAGCATGATGCAATAATGCTCTTCTGAAATCTCAGGTGAGGATTAAAGATTCGATGACTTGTAGACATCCACATGACTCTCACATACTTCAAATTACACAAAAACAATGATGACTTGGGAAGTCTTACTTGGTGAATCCAAAGTGAAATGCTGACAGAAATTTGATCTACGACAGCTTAGGACCAATTCTATGTGGACAAGTCTGATTGCATGATTTTATGGGTGCACTCAATTCATGGCAGTCTATCAAATAAGCTTGTGATGCTTCCTGTTGTGATGCAAGTTTCTGTGTTTCTGCTCTGAAATGACAAGATATTACCGACTCCTTTTGTGGGCGATCAAAAAGTATTTTTCATAGCACTAGATAGGATTATGATTATAATGCAAACAAGATCAAATCTTCAACATGGATCACCACAATACCTCTAATTAAGTGGCCAAGTTGAAGGATCACCACAATGCCCCTATTTCGAATTTCTTCTGGTTGCCGATGAGTAGTGGATACCAGACTCTTATCCATTTTTTTGTGTAGCATGTGCAAAATGACCCAGGCCCATACATGATGAAACTGGTACTTTTCAGTACAAATCCAAACCCACTTCATACCTAGTCAACCATGGATGTGCAGCCAGTTCTCTGTAATGGAGCCTAGAAGGTGCAAGGGTACACGAGACTTGTTGGCATTCGCACAGGTCGTCTGCATTGATTTGAGGATAAATATTGAGCTGTAAAGCTTGTTGACTCGTTTTCTGAAGAGATCATATCAATCCATTACAAATCTACTTGAATCATTTAGAAGAAAGCTAGTTTTTTGATATACATCCTCAACAGAGCTCCAAGTACTGAAGAGACAACCGATGATCAAATCACTCCTGGTCACCAAACCATCTGAATCTAGATTGACAATTCATGGAAGGATGGGACCGAAGCAGCAATTACATGGATTCCCAACAGATTTCTCTTCCTGACAAGATTTTAATGATTTAGATTTTATTTGATTGTCGGTTTAAGAGAATAAAAATCATGCCTTCTCTAATCAGAAGTTAACAAAATTGCACCTCCACTCACATATATCCCCAGGATAATGTCACGGCTAAAACAATCGCTGTGCATCCTGCCCTGCGGATAAGTTGATCGCCCGTTGTAGTTAAGAAACCTTGCCTTGCTGGTATTTTGATTGGGGCTCTGCCGTACAGAGTAGAAGGCAGTTGCATTTTGCTAATTGTATCAAGGAATTTTAGTTGGTTTCCTAATGTCTCTTGAGACTATACAAAACTCGCTCCCTCTAAATGATTTATTTGAATTCAGAGACGTGGCATTACTCAGATTTCTGCCATCAGTACATTGCCCTCATCATGGTAAATGGTGAAATTTACTGGTATCTAGACAAATATAGAGGAGATTTGGAAAATGATGCCCTTTCATCTGTGGAGATTGTGCTAAGTTCAATTAAACTTATGCCTGCCAATATTATTTTAATTTTTTGAAAAATATTTGGTTTTGAGACTCCTAGTCACCAAAAGGAGAAGATGGCTCGTACCATGAACTGTGTTTGGCGAGAGAAAACGCCACTATAAGAAGCGAGAAACAACCAATAAAAGGTAGAAAGACAGAATTCTGAGAGAAATTGTAGGGGCTCTTGGAATGGTTTTGTCCACATCCTGACCATAAGTGTTACTTTTTCATTAATCAGGAATTATAACTCAGCAAATTGAGTACTGATTTCTAAATTCTCGAAACATGAGGCATGGACTACTTGCCAATGTCAATTGTTGATATGTCAAACGATATATATTTATGTTGATCTGGTATGCCATGAAACCAGCAAATGGAACCACTTGGCAGCAGCAGCAAACATCTAGCAGACGATCATCGATGAACTTTAAAAAAACATGAAAGTTCATAAACTCTTATTGGGGAAAAGACAGTTCCAAACCTAAAACCGCACAATTTGAAATCATGGGAGATATTTTTGTCATTGTCCCATTCTCATGATATGAACACACGATCATGTTTGTGTGTCAGTATGTAGACAACTCCCATTGGAAAAAAAAAAAACAAAAAACAAAAAAAAAACAAGACTTGTATCAGAAATAAGCCCAAAGCCTCACAAATTTTGTATGCTTCTGTTAAACCACAATGCCATGTTAAGAACATACCTCGTCTTTACTTCAAACATCACAGCCTCCATTATGTGAGTAATATTGGCCTCCAAAACATGGTTCATATCTGGGTATCCGAAATTTGGAGAATAACAAACAACTCAGTCACATTATTATTCAAATGCAAACTCGTACTTGCAAAAATAGAAACATCATCACTACCCCATAGCAGCTGGAGGAACTGGATAACTCTGAGGTTCGTGATCACATCTTCCACTCTTCAAAAAGGCATAAAGAATAGTTATTATGATCTGTACACATCTTGACAATAATCTTAAATAAAAAGTTAAAAACAATCAGCTCAAACATCCCCTAATTAAGCATCTAAAACACCATTAACAATTAGTATCTTCTGCTATGTGTACGAGCAAACTCGGGTACAAGCAATAGGCATGATTCCTTTAATTCTTTATAAGAAAAGTGGAATAGGGAAAGTGGTAAACCATCTATATATTCCTGGGAAACAAACAGTATGTGTTTGCACCTGTGTTTCGTCCACATTACACACAAACACAGCATATGCTGGACTTGCAGCAGAAGAAAGGAGTGTTGTTTCACAGTTCAAGCACTCCAAACTGTGGGATATAAATCAATTTATTGTCTCGGTTCAGACATTCCTAAATACATTATGGAGCTGTGGCCTATGTTCAACCAAGATATCATCTCAATTCAATTAAATCACTACAGAAAAAAAAGATTTAAAGTACAAGTTACTGCCCAGAGTGTGGTAAAATTACAATAATTCCCAACAAGAACAATCTATAACCATCGTCACTGAATTTATCACAAAAAACTTCACATGGTCAACATATAAAGTACATAAACATGAAAAAAGAAAAAAAAAATACCTTGAAAGGTTCATATCCACCAGAACTGCTAGCTCCCATCATAAGAGATGGCGGGGGACCTATTCCTGGTAGGTTGTGTGCCAGCGAAAAGCCCAGTACAGGTCCAGCACACTCAAGTTCCACTCCAGCATTTTCATCGTGCAAAGTTCTTGCTCCAAGTCTTGATGCAATATCCAAAACATCTGTAGCAACACCATAATTTCCAGATATCTGAGAAAACCAGTATGAAGTTTACATCAAATAATAGCCAAGCTCCAAGGAAAAGAGGGGGGGGGGGGGGGATCAGAGCATCGTCAGTTAAAACATTAAAATTAGCAGAAGATATTGATTGTGAAGTGCTGCATTCAACCACATTACCTGTACAAGCTCGTCATCTTCAGATGCACATTTAGGCTTTTCATTCTTGGGGTATACACGAATGTCTGCCTGCAATCTCCTCATTTCATTGATATCCTGACCTCCTTGTCCAAGAATGCCTGACAACCTTACTTGACAGAACCAGAATTCTAGTAATCATACCTTTTATCAGAAAATTCAGTAGTTTTTTTATTCAAAAGTAAACACATGAATTGCATGTTCTTCTGACTTTGCTGATGCATCCTCAACATGAATACTAGCATCTGCCTCCTGCTCTACAACCTTAAAATTAGAGCTTCCTTTCCCAATTTTCCCAGTAGAGCACAAAATTTTCATTGAAAGCTCCCTGCCATGTCCAGGAGGAGCACCATTAAAGCCACCTGGGCCAAAATCTGGAGGGTGATCCCCAAATTCCCCAATCCGTGGCATGGGTGGCATACTGTGGAAAGTAGAGTTATGATGAGGCCACCTTGGATTTCCTGGTGAAAGCACGTTTGCCATGCCATCACCATGAGAATGAAAAGGTCAACGACCATAAGACATAGGAACACTTGGAGGTTCCTTGCACAGATTCTGATGCAATAGAGTGGATATTTCATATAGAGCCCTCTTTGCCACAGCTGGTTTTCCAGAGATCTGAAATTTACCTTTCAAAGTTACAAGTCATGGGAAATTGCAAAAAAAAAAAAAAAAACCGCCTTTTCCATAGATTAATGAAGAGGGGGAAATTTACATGCAACATTTCAAAAACATGAACTTCGAATGTTACAAAAAAAAGTAAAATGCAAGGTCACATGCACACATTGCTATGATCCCATAATAAAACATCAGAACATAATATGCAGCAATCAAATTCGTACTCCTGTCCCCATGCACACCAGTGCAAATGATGAAGTTTCTGCATCCAAATGCTCAAAAGTAGTGAGCTCGCACAATCATCAAATACTTGACAACATGCAAGAGGCATGATCAGAGTCACCTTGTGGATATTAAAAGTTTGTTTCTTGCAATGTATATGCTGAAAACAAACCCTCCTAGATCTCTGTTCCAGAGTCACCTTATGGGTAGAAAAAGTTTGCTTCTTGTAATGTGTACGCTGAACAAACCCTCCTAGACTTCTGTTTCTGGCAGTTTCTTGCATGCAATAGACACATGTCATACCACCCACATTCCTTCAACGTAGCAGCAGTTTGAAGGTCCAGGAAGTACTGGGGCACTTTTATATGTGATACACCAATCCAACTCAGAATAGATGTTAACTTCTAAGACCCTTGTAATAACAACCTGTTAGATAGTCTTGCCAACTTAAAGGTCAGCATAACATACCACATGTACTACCCCAACTAGAAACTCATTAAGCATTGAGAAATATTACAATGTCTCTAGGGCAAAACCAATATAAAATTATACAGCAGTAATGGAAATTGGTCAGGTTATAAAGCCTTTCAAAAAGCAACAATCACCAATCCTAGTAAACCACTCCACCATCTTAAACTTCTGAGACCAATCCTAGTAAACCACTCCACCATCTTAAACTTCTGAGACCAATCCTAGTAAACCTATCCACCATCTTAAACTTCTGAGACCAATCCAACTCAGAATAGATGTTAACTTCCAAGACCCTTGTAATAACAACCTGTTAGATAGTCTTGCCAATTTAAAGGTCAGCATAACGTACCACATGTACTACCCCAACCAGAAACTCATTAAGCATTGAGAAATATTACAATGTCTCTAGGGTAAAACCAATATAAAATTATACAGCAGTAATGGAAATTGGTCAGGTTATAAAGCCTTTCAAAAAGCAACGATCACCAATCCTAGTAAACCAATCCACCATCTTAAACTCCTGAGAGAAAAAATCTTTTCATCAAATTCAACCAGAATGAAACGAAACCACCAATAGAAGGATGCGATCAAACTAACACTTTCTTGAATCTAAGAACTAGGTGGTCATTATCACTATGGCCAATCCTATCAAAGGACAATTTTGTAGATTAAACCAGTTAAAAAATAAAAAAGAGCTAGTTCACTTGTGCTCCCATAAATAAGCAAGGCTATCCACCAAAATTCTGCCAGGATTAGATAAATGGCTTCAAAATTATCAAACAGGGATAAAGAATCACCCCAACCTGCATAATGCAATGGGGGTAAGGGTGTAACACAATCACAGGGAAAACTCATAAGAAAATATGTAGTTATTAAGTAAATAGTCAAGTCATGTGATAATAGAAGGCTACATGACAGGATCATGGCATATCTCTGTTCAACTCCATTTCTAAAACCTCCCATATGTAACTCCTCCTTTTCAAGGGGGAAGAGGGAACACTTATAATCTGGATGGAGGTTGCTAAATAGAGAAAGTGGATTCAAATTATGAATAGCATATCTACTAATGCCAGGAACACTTCCATCTATCTTCTATTGAAGACGCGGTAAAGAAATTGAAACAACTAAGATTAGACATAAAATAATATAACAAAGAAAATGAGGAAAGAGGTCAAAATAGAAAAATAATTGTCATTCATAAATGTTATTCATTCCGTAGTTATGCCAGTCTTCCAGCACTAGATATAACAATAAGGTGAGAAAGGTCGATCCACCCGACTCTTTTGCATGCTTGGCCTCATCCTTCACAACTATCATGACTTAACTAGAGTATGCTAAGATCATGCAGGGGTATACTCATTTCTGCTTGTATCTCTCAAACTCAAACTTGAAACTCCAACCTTCCTTCCAATATGAAGAACGTCCAAGTCAAGCAGATCACTTGAACTCTATTGGGGAAATCATTGTCACGTCTTTGAGGACAGCTCATGGCAAGCGCCTTTGTCAAATGCTCATGAGAAGCATACAAACAGCCAAAGAAGAACCCATCTTATTGAGAAGACCTGCATTCCACTATCAGAAGGCAGAACTCACTGCAAAATCTAGCAGTAAAACCAGTGGAAAGCATAAAGACATCATTGCCTAAAGTCTTTAGCCAAACAACGTTAACATATCCACTTAGATTGAGTCAACTAAACTACAAACTGTTGGACGATATGGTCATGTCAAAATTCAATTGTTAACTTTCAGATCATTTATGTGACTTCAATCAACCCAACAATTTTCCACATAAGACACTGATCTACTTGATCTAGTGATACTAGTTTATTCAACTATTGGCATGCAATAATAAAATCTTCCAGTGAAGATTTTGCCAAGTCCTTGAGCTGTTGGGCATCTCAATTAGCTTTGCTCATGTAGAAAAAAGCACTAACGATCAGCCTCTCTAAATACAGTGAAAGACTATTTCCATATCCCGTCTCACATAATTGACTATAAACTTCAAAAAAGTGTTAGATGCCACTTTTTAAACCCATTATGCTGCAGTTACCATCAAAGGTAGAGGCAAAAGGACAATTAGCAAACCAAGGTATTTCTTCTCAGATGTCATTTCATACTCAAAAAATTATTACAGAGACCACACTGCAATTGAAAGAGCTACACTAATTTTGTATCAACAAATTACAAACTTGAGGTGTAATGCTGTAAAAAAAGTTAAAGTTGCACACTGCATTCTCACCTAAAAAGAGTAGGCTATACATTCGTCCCTAGTGATGCTAAAACTGCAACTTGATATGGGTGGGCTCAGTACATTGCAGCCCAAAACTAATTACGTGTTCTCATTATCCAGAACCAAACAACTGGCAAGAGGTCTCCAGAGGGCACATTCAAAAACCTTAGCAAGATAAAAAAAAAAAAAAAAAAAAAAATAGGCGCTACATAATGGCTCTTCAACTTTGCAATTATTTTTCTGACGTAGTGATAATCAGGTGATAGAGCAGACTGTACAGAATAGGAACGTTCTCAGAAAAGGGGCAACCGTTTTAAGCCTCTTCATCTCGTGTGCAAATGAGATTCCTGTATCCTCCTACTTAACAACTAGTTATCCTGGCTCACAACTACAGGAACTCGTGAGGACCAAGAGCCCAAAGAACAACAGCGCTTATCAAAAAGAAGGAATAAAAGAATTAGCACACCTTCCCCTGTTGAACTAGAAGCCTTGCCGTGACAGCATTAATCTCATTATCATCATCCTCCACGATCCAGTCATGAACTTTCAAAAGCGCATCCTGCGCAGCACAATGTGGCTACAATTCCTCCTCATCGTCATTTTTTATCGGAGGTTCAACCGAAAAGTTATAAATAAAAATAATAATAATAATAATAATAATAATAATAATAATAATAATAATAACAACAACAACAACTCTCTCGTCCAAACCCAGAACAGAATCAGCAACAGTAATTTTGGACTGCGTCTCTTCCCTTAAAGCTTTCACTACTTTCCCACCCTTTCCAATAACACCCCCAATCTTTTTGGATGGACACAGTGTCCTATAAGCAGTATCATCATCAAGATAATTTTCTGATAATTCTTCGTATTTTCCTTTCCGGTAACTAATACTCGCCCCTTTCCTTTTAAATTGAGTATTTACAGGTTTCTTGAAAAATCTCTACCTATTCCCATTCATTCTTCAACAAATTTATATTAAAAAATATATATTAAAAAATATATATTAATTAGACTCAAGATTTAGAGCTATAAACTCGTGATTAATCTTTTTGTAGAAACACAAAGTAAGGAATCAAAAACTTGGGGTTTTGTACAATGTTATAAGGATGATGAGAGAGGCGCATACCTGAGAGAGAGAGAGAGAGAGAGTGCGTGTGATGGTGAGAGAGTTGAATCAAACCGCCGCTAGCTAGAGACGGCAGCGGTGGAACTCTTCAATGGAGATAGGGAAGAGAGGGGGGGGGGGGGGGGGGGTTATTTTCATTTGAGTTTATTCGTTCTTTGTAGTTTTTTAGCGGGGTTTGGGCTGGTCACATATCAAATAATGAGGATTTGTGTTATGAGCTGGAAGAAGCATGCTCGGCCACGTTTGTTCACTGTTAGAAGTTACTGGTTGTTTCCTTTGAAGTTATTACATGACGGTATTTTGTAATTGCACTTAGATTTTGGGAAAACCCACCCACCCAGAGGTCATTAAGTCACGTATTAAGTTCTTAGGGCATCTCCAGCAGCAAAGGCATCCAAGAAGCCAAAGCCAAAAATTCAAATATTTGGCTTTTTTGGCTTAAATTTCATCTCTAGCAGAGGAGCCAAGTGAAGAGCCAAAATGGCTTCTTCATTTTCTGAAGGCATCCGGGAGCTATTCCCACATGTTTTTATCTGCAGAGCCAAACCCAAAATATTACTGTTGGTATATTACCGTTGGCATTTTAACAATAAAAACTGCCAAGCACAGCCAAGCACAAGCACAATCAACACAACCAAGCACACGCAAAATCAACACAACCAAGCACAAGCAAAATCAACACAGCAAACCAACATACCCACAGCAAACCAATTAATTGAAAAATTGCAAGAACAATTACTGTACAGCAAACGGAAACAAGGAAAATAAAAAAAAAAATACCACAAATCCAACGAGTTGCATCTTCACTTCGTGTCAAATCTTCTGCCCACTGCATCTCATCGGTTTGTTTTCTAACTTAATCTATTTGTTTTTGTTCAAGTAGGTTTTATTTGAGAGGGAGCCGAGGGAGAGGGGGGGAAAGAGTAGAGTGAGAAGGAGAGGGACAGAGGCCAGATGGCCGAGAGGGAGAGGGACGGAGGCGAGATGGCCGAGGGAGAGGGACATGGCCGAGAGGGAGAGGGACGAGGGACGATGGCCGAGAGGGAGAGGGACGAGGGACGATGGCCGAGAGGGAGAGGGATGATGGTCGAGAGGGACGAGGGACGAGGGACGAGGGACGAGAGGGACGAGGGATGAGGGACGAGAGGGACGAGCGACGAGAGGGACGAGCACCTGGAAATGAAATGCCGAGAGGGAGAGGGACAAGGATGATGGTGTGCGGCGCATGAAATAAAATGGGTAGAAATAGGTAGGGTTTCGTGTGGGGGGGGGGGGGTATATTAGGGAAAAGATGGGTAATAATATTTAGTAAAAAAAAAAATATTTTTGATTAATTATGAAATTAATAAATTATGAATTTTTTGATCAATTAGATTAATTACATGTTTTAAATGTATTGTTAGATTTAAATATTGTGTAAATTTTGTATTTAGAATTGTTGTGGAGGTAATTAATAATAATATTTAAGAAAATAAAAGGAGGTCATTAATAATAATATGTAGTAAAAAAATAATTATACGAAATTGATAAATTACAAATTTGTGAATCAATTAGCTTAATTACATGTTTTAAATTTACAGTTAGATTTAAGAACTGTGTAAATGTAGTTTTTTGAACTGTTGTGGAGGTGATTAATAATAATATTTAGGAGGAAAAAAAAGAGTAATTAATAATAATATTTAGTTACAAAATAATTATGCGAAATTGGAAATTTACGATGTTGTTGATCAATTAGCTTAATTTATACAATGTATTTTTTATGCAGATGGACTCAGATTTGCCAAATTCATTCACTGACTTTCTTATAAGTGAGTCTGAACAGAATGTTACTCAACAAAGTGATCATATTGTTCATACAACTAAAAAATCCCAAAGAAGTAAAAACTTCTCCCCAGAAGAAGATTGTTTACTTGTATCTGCGTGGTTAAATACTAGCAAAGATCCAATCACGGGAGTTGATCAACAGACAAGACAATTTTGGGCTCGAGTACATGCTTACTTTGTCGAGAATGGAGCAAACCTGAATAATCGTTCTCAGATAAGCATCTCAAATAGATGGCAAGAAATAAATAGAGAAGTTGGAAAATTTGTTGGTTTTGTTACCCAAATTGAAAACCGTCAACAAAGTGGAACGACTGAAGAATCAAGGGTAATGTTTTTTGTTTATCATTTCCATATTAAATTATTTGTTTAACATATTTATTATATAACATATTTTTATTTATTGAAATTGATTTACCAGATTAATGATGCTCGGCAAATGTATGCTTCAATCGTTGGCAAACGATTTCAACTGGAGCATTGTTGGGTTATCTTAAGAAATGAACCCAAGTGGCAATTTGAACGTGCATGTCTTCATCAGAAGTCAAACAAGAAACAAAAAAATCATGGAAATGCAAGTCCAGCTTCTTCAAATCCATCAACCCCTGATTCTGTTAGTTTAGGAGAAGACGATGACGCATTTATTTACCAAAATAGACCAATTGGTCAGAAAGCTGCAAAGGAACGACTTGCACGGAGACAAGGAAAAGAAAAGGTTGGCGAGATTTATGTAAAAAATCTCTTAGACAAATTCACGAATAGTATCGAAAAAATTGAGGATAAAAAATATAACCATAGAGAAAAATTGTTAGAGCAACAAGCTAAAATAATTGAACAAAATGATGAGAGACGAGAGGATGACATCATGAAGGTGGATACTTCTGGTATGGATCCAATGTCTGCAGCCTATTTTGAAAATAGAAAACGGGGAATTATGGCAAAGAGAGGTTTAAATTTGTAATTGATTTTATTGTATTATTTGTAATGGAATGTATGTTTAATTAATTATTTGTAATTTTCTTTAAATATTTTGTATCGTGTTATGAAATTGATAGCAATTTAATTAATTTCAAATTTAAATTATTGCGGGGTTTTTAATTTTAAATTAATTTTTTTAATTTCATATTAAATCTGAAAAATTAATAATTATATTGTTGGAGGGTTTTTTAAAACTAATTATTTAATTATATAACTTACTCCTATTAATTGTATAATTAATTGCATAATTGAATTATATACAAAATAATTGCATTACATTAAAATAATAATATAAAAGAAATGGCTCTCCAAAATGCCTCTACTGCTAAAGTGCACGCCAAAGCCAAAGTCGTTTTTACACTATTCAAACATCCATTTTAAATATTTGGCTCTCCAATTTGCCTCTACTGCTGGAGATGCTCTTAGGTATTTAATGTTATCAGTTACAAGAGGTGTATATTACGTTAGAGTATTATGAATAAAGAACTTATTTTTTAATCCAAAACATTAGTGAGAGTATTATGGAGGTCTTCGACTCCTCAAATTGTCTTCATTCCTTTTTAATTCTAGTGTACTCATAATATGTGGTATCAAAGCTCCTTTCTAGCAACATGGCTTAAGGGACTCGTCAAGCTCAACTAACTGAAGCAATAGCAAATTTACGTGCAGAGACAAGCTCATTAAAAGAGGAACATGGTCGACAATGGGCATTAATGAAGAGTGTGTTGCAACAGCTTAGCAGTTTGGTCGTAAGTTATGATAATTTGGCTCAACTTTCCTCAAGGACTCAACAAGGAGAAGGTTCGTCGGGAGGAGACACTATGAAAGTAATTTCCAACCCTGTGTTTGTTGAACAAGGTGGAATTCAAGCTAGGACGATTCGCTTGAAATTTCCCCACTTTGATGAGTCTGAACCAATTGAGTGGATTCTCAAAACCCAACAATATTTCTCCTACTACCAGACACTTGATCATCAAAAGTTGCATATTGCATCCTTTCACATTGAATGGAAGGACTTATCATGGTATAGCTGGTTGATGGAGTCATGCCCAGTGACTACTTGGGATGAATTCCTAATTGCTCTCTAAGGTCCGATTTGGACCATCGGCTTAAGAAGTTCCGGTGGAAGCTTTTACTAAACTCAGATAGACTCATAGTGTGGAAGAATACCAGATAAAATTTGAAATTTTGTCCAACAAAATCACTGGCCTCAATGAGGAGTTCGTGTTAGCACCTTTCTAAGTGGGCTATGGGATGACTTGAGGATAATGGTGGCCATGTTCAAGCCTACCACACTATCAGCAGCTTTTGGGTTGGCTCGGTTGCAAAAGGAGGAAGTTTGGAGGAGAAACCAAAGTTATTGTAACCCTGCCCCTCATATAACAACCTACATGTCATCATCCAAAATCACCACACCAGCACCACCTAACTATAATTTTATCCTAAAACTACCGGCTTCACCACCTCTCATACATGTTCAAAGCAATTCCTACCAACCACAAAAACCTACTTACCCCATTAAAAGTATCACACCCAGCCAAATGCAAGAGAGAAGAAATAAAGGATTATGTTATTTTGTGATGAAAAATACAAACCGGGGCACAAATGTAATCGTCCAAAAATTTATTTGTTGGAGGGTATGGATGAAGTCCATAGAAAAGAGGTAGGAGAGGATGATGTTATGGCCATTCTACAAGCTGAAATAGATTCTGATGAAGTTGAGCATCATGGTGAATTATTAGGCATATCATTACATGTCATTGTAGGTACACCATTTCTGAAAACCATGAGAGTGGTGGGGAGGCTAGGACGACAAACAATCGTTATCTTGATTGAGATGGGAAGTACGCACAACTTCTTAGATCCAAATATAGCCAAGAAAACTATGATACTAGTGAAGAAGAGTCGATTGGCAGTTCAAATCGCTAATGGAGATACATTTTCTTGCCAAGGGTGTTGTAAGTCAGTTGTTCTTCAGCTCCAAAACTTTCAGTTTACAGTTGGTTTTTATATTTTACCATTAGGGGGGGTGATATTGTACTTGGAGTTGATTGGTTGTGAAGTTTGGGGACCATACAATGGAATTTTGTTGACCTTAACACGCACTTTTCATTTAACGAGACCATTATAGCATGGAATGAAACCACCAGACATTATGCTTGAAGAAGAACCTCTGATCAATAAATTAACCGGAGTTGAACAAAGAGGGATGTGGTTACAAGTACTAGAGGCAAGTCCTGTTAAGAAACAAACTCCATTATCTCCAGCTATGCGTGCAATCCTTTATGAATTTTAAGATGTGTTTGTTGAGCCAATTGGTTTACCACCACAAAGGAGCCATGATAACATGATTCAACTTCAGGAAGGAGTCAAACCTACTTGTGTGAGGACCTACAGGTACTCTTACTATCAAAATGATGAAATTGAGAAAATTGTTCATGAAATGCTACACACGGGAATCATCCAACTAAGCTATAGTCCATATTCATCCTCGGCACCATTGGTTTGGAAAGTTTATGGTAGTTAGCACTTATGTGTTGATTATCGGGCATTAAACAAGGACACCATCAAAGATAAGTTTTCGATACCTTACATTGATGAACTTCTAGATGAGTTACATGTTGTTGAATGGTTTTTGTAGCTAGTCTTAAGATCGGGATACCATCAAATCGTGATGAAGCCTAAACATGTACCCAAAACTTCTTTTCGCACACGCGAGGGTCATTATGAATTTTCAGTAATGCCTTTCAGACTTACTAATGCACCATCGACCTTTCAAGGGTTGATGAATGAAATTGTTAGACCTTACCTTTGAAAGTTTGTGTTTGTTTTCTTTGATAATATACTTGTTTACAACCAGACAAGGGAAGACCATTTGCAGCATTTAAAGAAGGTCTTAGAAACCTTACAAAAGCAGCAACTTTATTCCAAGTTATCCAAATGTATTTTTTGCACCCAAGAGGTTGAATATCTTGGCTACATAATCTCAAAAGAAGAGGTCCAAGCCGCCTCTAAAAAAATTTCAACCATGCTTGAGTGGTCAATTCCAAAGACCTTAAAGTCTTTGAGGGGATTTCTAGCCTCACCGGGTACTATAGGAAGTTCGTAAGAGGGTATGGAGGGATTGCAACTCAATTAACATCACTTCTCAAGAAAAATCCTTTCTAGATAGAGGATGCCACCAAAGCATTCAATGCCCTTAAGGCAGTGATGTTGAACCCTCCCATGTTGGGATTGCCAGATTTTTCTAAAATGTTTGTCATTGAATATGATACTTTAGGTAACGGGTTGAGGGTAGTTCTTATGTAGTATGGAAGACCATTGGCTTATCTCATTCAAGGACTTAAGGGACGTAATTTATCCTTATCAGCATATGAGAAAGAATTGTTAGCTCTAGTATTGCTATAAAGAAATGGAGCCAATAACTGCTGGGGTAAAAATTTAAAGTTCAGACGAATCATCAAACCCTCAAGTATCTCCTAGAACAAAGAGTTGGCACTCTTGTATAGCAAAAATGGATCTCTAAGTTACTTGGGTTAGATTTCACAGTGGAGTCAAAAGTGGGAAGGGGAACAAAGTCGTAGATGCACTGTCAAGGTTACAATCTCAAAATGATAATACTACGGGAATTCCAGTTCATATTAAAACCAAGGGATTGGAAGTGAAGGCCATCAGTACAGTCCACTCTACTTGGATGAATAAGCTTTGACAAGCATACTCCCAAGATCCACACTTGCAAGAACTAATCAACAACTACCATAAAAGGGTCTCTAATCCAAACAAGTACCACTTACGTGGTGGATTGTTATTTTACAAGCGTAGGATGCATTGGGCACTCTAGTACCATTCCAGCAGCAGGTTTTACTTCAATTTCACAGAAGTCCACTTGGTGGTCATATGGGAACAAACAAAACTCACGCAGGCTCAAGCAAAAATTCTTTTAGCATGAAATGTGGTGAGATGTCAAAAAATTCATTCACGAAAGCTTTGTGTGTCAAATCAACAAAACCGAGAATCTGCAACATGTGGGCTTTCTTCAACCACTACCCATCCCCATTCAAGCATGGGAAGACATTAGTATGGATTTCATTAAGGGACTGCCTTTTTTCAGGGGACACAATGTCATCATGGTGAATATTGATAAATTTAGTAAATATGTTCATTTTTTATCGCTATCGCATATATTTACTGCTAATGGTATTGCTCGTTTATTTGTGGATAACATCTTCAAATTGCACAAAATACCAAAAAGCATTGTCAGTTATCGCGATCCTATTTTCACTAGTACCTTTAGGAGGGAGATGTTTCAGATTAGTAGAACTGATTTGCTTTTAAGCTCAGCATACCATCCACAAATGGATGGCCCAACCGAGGTTATGAACAAATGTTTGGAATGTTTTCTTTGATGTTTTTTAGTAGATCGATTAAAGGATTGGGTGCAGTGGCTTCCATTGGCATAATGGTCTTACAATACTTCCACCCATACTTCAACCAAACTCGGTCCCTTTAAGGTGATTTATGATCATCCAACGCCACCCCTCCTTCCATATGAGCCAGGATCAATTGCATTCTATGTCGTAGAAGCAGAAATGAAAAGTCATGACTACATATTAACATTAGTTCAAGAAAATCTATGTGAGCAAAGATGAAATATTATGCAGACAAGAAAAGAACGGAGCGTGAATTTGAACTTGGAGACTAGGTGTACTTAAGATTGCGACCATATCGCCAGATGACAATGGCCATTAGATAAAACTTGAAGTTATCCCCCAAATATTTTAGTCCTTTCCAAGTGGTTAAACGTATTGGACAAGTGGCATACAAGCTTAATCTTCCAAGTGACTCTCGAATTTACCTAGTTTTTCATGTCTCGTGCCTTCAGAAAAAACTCGGAGCTCACATTAATCCCATTCCTAGCCTTCCATACATCATGGAAGATGGTACTCCCGCTCCTTAACCAGAACAAGCACTGGCAAAACAACTTAAGAAAAAATGCAATCGTGTTAGCATTGAGTTATTGATTCAATGGAAAGGCACATCTGCTAAGGACACCACGTGGGTAGACCTTGATGAGCTTAGAAAGAAGTTTCCTGACCTTAAGGACAAGGTTTTCTAAAAGTGAGGGGTTGTGTTATGAGTTGGAAGAAGTATGTTGGGTCATGTGTGTTCAGATTTTAATTTGTTAGAAGTTATTGCAGTTTGTTTCCTTTGAAGTTAGTACATTACATTATTTTGTAATTGCACTTAGATCGCGGGAAAACCCACCCTAAGGTCATTAAGTCACGTATTAGGTTCCCATTGGGTATTTATTGTTGTTAGTTACGAGAGGTGTATATTTAAGTTGTAGAGATATGAATAAAGAACTCACTTTTGAACCCAAAACATTATCGAGAGTATTCTGGAGGTCTTTGGCTCCTCAAATTGCCTTTATTCTTTTTTGATTCTAGTTTGTTCGTAATAATTTGTAAGAAGTGTTTGATTTTTATGTTTTAACCTGTTTTTTTTATTATTTTGATATACATAAATTAAAAATTAATATATATATATATATATATATATATTAAAAAATACATTTCTAATTTATTTAATTATATATCTAAATTTTTTAATTAAGATGTTATTTTTTTGGAATAGTGGTGTTTCAATCATCTTCTAAAAATAAACTTTTACACTTTAGAGATATTCACAACTTCATACTTTATTTAATTTAAATTGTGTCATGTATAATCACATCCTATCAAATAAAATATTTCCATTAATCATATAAAATATATTAATTTATATATAATTATTAATTTAAATAGACAAAATATGAAGGGATGATTATTCTTAGAATACTTACATTCCTCAATAAAAAAATTAAACAAAGTATCATGTTGAACATTTAGTATATTCACACTCAAAAAAAAAAAATTGGTGCAATCTTTGCTAAGATTTTAGAGCCACACAATAAGGTTGGAAATAAACTAAGGGTGTTTGGTATTGTGGTTGCTTCTATGCTTATGTTTTGAAAAAAAAACAGTTTTAAAAAATCACTTTTATTAAGTTTTGTTTATTAAAGCTAAGTGTTTGGTTAAAATTGTGATTGAATTGAGGTTGAATAAAAAAGCAATATCATATATTTGGTTAATATGTTTGTCACTTGAGGATTGGTTGTAAAATTACTTAGAATGACATAAATACAAAATACATACACCTGTGTGTGTGTTACGAATCGCATTAAAAATATTGTAGATATATAATTATTATTATTATATACGAACATTAATAATCCTTATACATGAAAGATGTGTTTGTTATTGTCCCATCAAATTTATTGCAATTTCATCACATATAAAATTCATACATTAAGGCCTTTGTAATCCTTAGCTATCTTCGCGAGCTACAATATCTTGTAAAAAAATCATCTATGATGAAATTAGGATTGAGATCATATTTAGCAAAAGCAATATTATATTGTGATCTCCTTCTAATATAATTATGTAGTAACTGCACAAGGTATTGAGATAGAAGAAGAAAAGGTCAAGGTCATCCGGGATTGGCTCCACACCCAAATTTGTAACTAAGTCAAGGAGTTTTCATGTACTTGCAAGCTTTTATAAGAGGTTTGTGAAAGACTTTAGTACTATTGCAGCACCTTTAACTGAAATTATAAGAGAATCTATTAGATTTAAATGTGATGATGAATAAGATAAAACTTTTAATTTGTTGAAAGATCAACTTTGTTCGGCACTTGTTTTAACTTTGCCAGACTTTACAAAAGCTTTTGAAGTTCAATATGATGTCTCAGGTATAGATATATGAATTGTGTTAATACAGGATAGGAGACTCATTGTGTATTTTAGTGAGAAACTTAATAGGGCAGCCTTGAATTACCCTGCATTTGACAAGGAGTTATATGCATTGGTAAGAATTTTAGAGACATGATAACATTACATGTGGCCCTAAGAGTTTGTGATACATTCAGGTCATGAACCCTTGAACCATTTAAAATGACAAAGTAAGTTGAGTATGAGACATACCAATTTTGGTTGAATTTATTGAAACATTTCCATATGTGATCAAGTATAAGCAAGGGAAAGAAACATTGTTGTTGATGCACTTTCGTGTAGGTATGCTCTTTTATCCACTTTAGATGTTAAATTGCGAGGATATTAACACATAAAAGAATTGTATGATGATGATAATGATTTGCTACTATTTTTTATGCATGTAAGGTTTCAACCTTTGAAAACTATTACAAGCTTGAAGAATACTTGTACATAGATGCAACTACAGTTTCAACTTGCGTTTTGAATGGATAAGCTGACATGTTTTGTAAAAAATTTCACCTTTGTTTTCATACTCTAAAAGAACATTCTATCATGTTATATAATGATTGAGCATGCACGATTAAGCACTTCTTCTCAACCATTTGGTTGTCCACGACACTGAAAATCTTGTAAGTGATATCTCGCACCTTTATATGGACCTAAATACCCATATTCATTGGGATATTGACAACAATCAAATAGTATTTTCCAGAATATATGAACAACATGCTACTTTCTCATTAAATCAATAACAAGATAATAATAGTAATTAACTTAAATTATCACCTCTTCAAGATATAGTAAATCAAACCTTCATATGGTTTTGGAAAATTTATACTCCTACTATCAATAGCATCAAGTGCATTGTGTGTATTACCTCCATGTCTTGCCCATACAAACATGAATTGTATTTAAGAACTACATATAATCATGATGTTTTGTGTCGGTACACATTTCTTCCAATAAATAGAATTTGATTTTCAGGTGATATTATGCCACGAACATGTGTGTCATCAATTGCATCGACACAATTCTACATGGAAAAACTACAGTGTAAGTATAAAAAATATTAAAACAACTTATTTTATTTATAAAAAAAGATTTTACCTTGAAATATGGCATATATCTCAAATTCATCGCAATTTCTATCGGGGTGTAATGGAATAGTTAGTTTGACAAAGATTAACCTATATTCTTGATTTCCATCACTCATTGCTAACCGATATTGTTCTTAATTCATTACTCTAACTCATACCAGTTTTAGCAATCAATGTTTTCCATATCCTTCTTACATTCATCCCACTTGTTTTTAATATGAGTTTTGGTGAAAACATGACAAATTTATTCATTATTAGATTTTGTAAGAAACTTCCAACTTGTTTTATCAAAATGAGTATTAGGTCTCACTCTCATGTTAATGACCTTAATATGCAACATTTCTTTTGTTCAAATAGTTTTATCCATAGACTTAAAACCTTCCATTATATATTTTAAAACTTTTAAAACAAGAACAAATCAATATTAAACCAAACATCAAATACTATAAAGGAACTAACTTGGTTATGCAATGTCTTAATAAAATATCACTAAACAATATGAATTTCAATTCAACACAGTTAACATGTTACACAAAAGCAACCTCTTTCATTACATATAACACTCGACCATCAAAACCTATACAAATGTCATCAACAACCAACTAAAGAGACACATAAATCAATTATTAACAACAATATCAATACATAACCTTTGATATTATAATTTATTGTTGCTAGTATTTTTATAGAAAATGGATAAAGCACTTCAAAAAATATTTTAGTATTTACAATATTTAGCAAACTAAAAACATCAATTTCAATGACATTCATACAAATAAGTTATTATTAAGCATAAGTTGTTAAAAGTATCAAAGAATCAATACCATATATAACAAGACCCCAACAATTCATACAAAATGTTTGGAGTAAGTTACAAAGTCACAGGATTAATGACTATTTTATATTTAAAACCAACCAAAAGTTCATCAATTATACAATAAACTAATTAAATCATTATAGAACAACATATTACACTACTTTCCAAATATATAAAAAAAAAAACTAAATTAGAAAGCAACACTTAATTCAATCAATAAAGTTGAAAAGGAGTATTTTCATAATACATAACTCATGTAAATAAACTAATGAAACTTGCAAAGCTCTCCATCACACATGAATTTGCAAAAAAGCAAGAAATTAAAACAATTAAAAATCAAGAACCTTTGAGAACAAGTTTCAATGTGAATTGTTAAACACGATGGTAAATTATATATTTAAGTTGTACGCAAATGCAATAGTTCATAGGTAATTAACAACACTGGAAATTAATCACAACCAAAGTAAATTAATGAGGTAGCATATAAAGTAAAATTTGAAGTTAGTTAAGGAAATTTCGAGAATTAAAATAAAGATGAAACTCACAATCAAAATGTTATTACAAGATCTTGGTTCCTTAACTTTTCCCAACACATATCTGCTACTTATTCATACAAAGAAACAAAACACAGTAAACAATTGTCATAAAATTTAAATAACAAAATGAAAAATCACTACATGAATGAGCTTCCAAGAACAAAAGGAACAAGTATAACGAAGATAATTTATGGAATGGAGATAAGTATGAAACTCATGGTTGAAATGTTGTTACAAGATCTTGATTCCTTAACTCTCCTCATCGCAGAGTTTATTTATCGAAGAAACAAAACACAATAAACAATTGTCAAGAAATTTTTATAACAAAAGGAAAAATCGTGACATGAATGAGCTTTCAATAACAAAAGGAACAAGTATAACTAAGACAATTTCTGAAATTGAGATGGAGATAAGGATGAGAGTCACTATCAAAATCTTACAAGATCTTCATTCCTTAACTTTTTCCATCACAGATATGTTGTTTATTCATGTGAGGAATCAAAAAAACAATAAAGAAAATGAAAAGGGAGAAGCAAAGATAACAAGTATAATTTGTGCTATTAAAGCAAGAGATTGAAGTTCATTGTTTGTACAATTGTCATTCGTTGAGGGTTCATTAGGCAAAAAAAATTCAACGATAATTAATTATTTTTCTATAGGTGGAGAAGTGATGAGAAGAAGGATTAAAAGCATGTATTCATTGCTTTTTACAACTTGTGGTCCAACCTCAATTTTTTATGGCCCAATAACAATAAAATGGTTCATATGTAACCAAACACTAGTTTTTTTTTGTGTTACCCCAACTTCGTACACAATCTCATTACCAAAAGTCCACTAATTGGTCAACTTTTCAAAGTTAATCAGCACTCAAATTGTTGTTAAAATAACATTATGGTCAACCCAACAACAATATTGTTAATGAAATGTTTTGTTTCCTTTTCATTCTTATTTATATGGTGAATTTAGGTAGTTTGGTATTGTGGCTGTAATTATTTTTAAAAATATTTTTTATTTAAAAATATTTTAAAAAATAATTTTAATATTAGTACATTAAAATAATTTTAAAAAAACTTAAAAATAATAATTAAAAAAAAAAACACAATTTAACCACATATCAAAAAGGGTGGAGTTAACTCGACAACGCAAAATTATGTGATCCAGACATCAATTATCCAGGAAAGAAAAACTAAAACCTAATAAAACAATCCCACACATCTGCATACGTGGGATGGAGTTTTTTTCATTATGTAGCTTTATCAATTATGTGTGTTTAATAATGTTGTATTTTTGTACAAATATTTTTTAATTAAAATAATATTTTTCTGGTTTGTTTATATTAACATATTAAAATTATTTAGAAGATAATATTTTTAGATAAGAAATAATTTAAAAAGGTATTTTGAAAAGTGACTATACGTGGTGCAAGTAAAGCAGGATGCTAATTGTTTTGTGTTTTTAAAAAAATATTTTTATTTGAAGTTTTTTTTTTTGCTTCAAAATTAAATTGTTTTAGATTATTTTAATATATTATTATAATATTTTTGAGTTAAAAACATTTTAAAATTATTTTCTTAAAAGTGTTTTATTAATAGTGGATGTTTCCAAAAATGTTTTTTTTTTAATTCAAAAAATATTAATTTTTTAAAAAATGATGTGATGTGACGAATTACTGGGCTTCTGGCAAGGTAACGGTTATGGTTACTGATTGGATACGAGCCATGCCCAGAACTAAAAGTACAGAACCTAAGCAAAAGGTATCGTCAAAAAACACTGCATGTCACACCTTATGACTTTCATACTTCTAGTATTATGAAAAATATTTTAATGAATTTAATGATATCAAAAAAAAAATTATCAATGATAATTGGTGATTCAATTGTTTTTTTTTATAGCAAGTGTGATGATTTTGTTTTCGGACATGAGAAAACTCTACCTCTTGGGAAGCGCACTTTTATATGATCAGGTTATCGAGTAAAACCTCAATTATTTTAAATTTTTACAAGAAGTATACGCACCGACTCGAACTCAAAACTCTATCTCTCAGGAAACGCACTTTTCTGTGATCAGGTGATAAAATAAAACTCAATTATCTTAGACTCTTACAAGAAGCTCACACACTGATTCAAAATCAATTTTGCAAATTATAAATGTCATCAGTCATCACTCCATGCCCTTTGAGAACACTAAAAGTTATCAATGATGACGGTTTTGATTGTTTTTTTTATAGCAAGTGTGACATACCCGGGTCACACTTGAACATTCTAGTTAGCTGAGGGCTATTTCTTTTGAATTGCTCGGGAATCCAATGCCTCCACAGATGTCGTCGGAGGTGACCGTCGGGAGCAATCGGCATCCATCGTCAAATCCCATCTCCGGCTCAAATCTAATGGCTCAAAAGCTAAGCACAGTTAGAAAGATCCCTCTATTGATCATTTACCGTTCATGTAAACACCAGATTTGTACAGCTCTATGTTCACCATAGAGGACCGCAAAAATAAACCAAATAAATTACACCAACGAACCACCCCTCAAAAATAAAAATAAAAATAAAAATGGGCCCGCTCTCCTTTTCACATATCCTGTGGGCTTTCATCGATTCAAGCTGAATAGTCGAGTCCCAGCTCCATCTTACACGTGTCAATATCACTGGACCCGCAAGCTTCGATTCTTCTCTTCTTCACCGGAACAACGTGATGCGCACGTGACACGGGCTCAAGGCCCAGAGTCAGGTTGAGCCCAAGCCCGGCAATTTCGCTGCTAGAAGCATCGTGGGTCGCCAAATCGCTCTTGGACTCCGGCTCGGCTCGGAACAGCAATGACTCCTCGGCTGTTTCCACAGACACTACGCTCTCATCTGTCTCTTTGCTTTCACCATCCACCATTGCCAACCCGGACTGGTGACTCACCGAGGAATCGTGACTCGTGGACCGAGTCAAGCCATCCCGTGTCGCCGACATGTCGACAACAATCGACTCCAAGCCATTATCGCCACAAGCCGGTTTGCTAGCTTTGGGCTTCACAACTCGCCCGACTCGACATCGAGACCTGACTCGGTTTGCATCATTAGAGGCAGCCGAGTTCTCATCTTTCGAAACGTGCCGTATATCATAAGCTTTCAGCGGAGGTCCCTGGGCATTAGCTGCGATTTCAGAGTTAATTGGAGTAATCGGCACGCCTTTGAGCACGGCTTCAACAGCTGCCTGGCAAAGCGGCCAGCTTCCCGACCACATCAACCCAACTGATCCATAAATCGGGTTCACTATCCTCCCACATGCCTCGTAAAGCAAAGACCTAAAAATTGCTGCTCACAAAATAAGAAAGAAAAGAAACCCATCAATTTTGAGGCATCATATAGTTATCTTAGCTTTGAGGCAGTTCTTTTACATCAAAACTTTAAAGGGTCATCAAAGCATTAAAAAAAAATCGAATTGCTGGGATAAAAAAATAAAAATCAAGAACTTTGAGTCGTTTCACACACCAAAAGACCTAAACTAGAGTTTTTTGCCTTAAAACTTAAAAGGGTTACAAAAGAATTACTAAATTTTAAGAAACATTTTCTGCTGTGTAGATTTTTGAGAGCCCAGATATTCTTAATATGCAAACTAACCAGGGCGGAGATGTTCAGGGCCAGCGTTGATGAGGTTCATAAGGCCAGCACGGCCATAAAACTTGGCAAGAAAAACAGTAGCGTTGGCTTGAGACTCCGCACTCTTGATCCACTGCAAGCAAGGTCTAATACTGCAATTCTCACTACAACCTTTGCGCAAAACTCTACATCCATTACAACTCATCCGCATTTCGGCTTCCGATTTGGCAACAAAAGACGACAAAACTGCTGAAACGAAAGGAGAGAGGAGCTTTTGATCTTTGTTTTCGAAGGAAGGAAGGAAGAGGGAGGGAGGCGAGAATTTAAGAGGAAGTATTGTGCATGTGAATGTGCGGAGCGAGAAGAGGAAGAGCCGGTGGGTTTATTAGAGATACAAGGGACGGGACTAGTTTGTTTTATCATCCGAGACACTGGTTTCCACATTCAAGGAGGTTGGAGCTTGTACTTCGTACTACCATCACCACCCCATCTTTTAATATTGATTTTAAAATGTTAAAATCTCATGGCTACTTTCATTTACAGAGCGTGAAGAAAACTCCCAATGGTGGATAGCTTGGCCATAGCCGGGTGCTGTTGCATTGCATTGCGTGACAACATGGGCTAGAATTTTTCTTATTTTGGACTTTCTGATTACTAATCTGCCCTCCAGTTGAACTGAACGAAAATTTCACTCTTTTCTTCTAAAACACGTTACAGTTATCAATGTTTTTCCGGTTTAACATTACGCTACAAAAATATTTAAAAAAAATGATTTTTTTATATATTTTTCAGATAATTTACATGTGATATTGTTTAAAATAATTTTTAAAAATTAAGACAATATTATTTTAATGTTTTTCAAAAAAAAAAAAAAAACACTTTCAATTATCTTGATTTGGACGTGTGAGATGTTTTCATATTTTATACTAATTGAGATGAATAAATATACAAATAATATCCATTGAAAACTAGCTCCTTGTCACTCTAAATGAGCTCAAGCGTGCTAAAATACTGAATCGTTTTGCTGTGGAAACTTATTTAGTTTCAGTTTTTGAATAATCATTTCGTTTTTATTTTTGGTATTTCAAAATAAATTATTGATATATTCACATTGCAAATCACATAATTAAATTAGCAACATGATATATTGATAGGTTTAAATAGCAATATTATATAAAAGGTTGAGGTTAAATAATTAAATAGTTAGTACGAGCGGTATACCCGCGCGATGCGGCGGCTTTTTTTTATCTATGTAAAAAATTGATTGCTTTTATATGAATTGTATTTTATTATTTTAATATTTAGTTAGTATAATTATAATTGATAAAATCTATGTAATCAAAATGGAAAGTGACCCGTATATTTTTTAATTGTAGATAACCTAAGTAAATTTTTAATTTTTTTTTTAGTTTAATTTTTTCC
Organism: Salix purpurea; assembly: GCA_027405865.1. NCBI lineage: Eukaryota > Viridiplantae > Streptophyta > Magnoliopsida > Malpighiales > Salicaceae > Salix > Salix purpurea. The sequence goes on along the minus strand of CM050330.1, from coordinate 11,178,152 downwards.
CAGGTAATATTATATTTAAAATATTAAAAATGAAAATATTGTAAATTTGTTTTTAAGAAATAAAGTTAAACAAAAAAATTTTTAAAAGATATATTAATGATATTATTACATTAAATGTATTTAAGAATATTGATATTAAATTTTTTTAAGGAAAAAATCCTAGGTCATTTTTTCCTCTCTCTATATATTTATAGGCGATAATATTCAATAAATTTTTTTTTATGTTATTCGATTAATTCATTATATTATTATATAAAATGTATTTAAGAATAATGATATTAATTTTTTTTATTCAAAAAATCTTAGGTCATGTTTGCTTCTCCCTATATATATTTCTATGCAATAATATTCAATAAATATTAGAACATATAATTAATGATAGACTAAAAATATTCAAGAACCTTTAACAAAAAATAAAAGAAAAAAAAATTACCATTGCTATCACTGTCAAAACAATAAAAATTATTAAATTATCCGGAGGGGAAAAAATATTAACAGAAGAGCAAGCAAGAAAAACAATTAAATTATAATAATAATAATAATAATAATAATAATATAATAATAATAATAATTATTATTATTATTATTATTATTATTATTGTTGTTGTTGTTGTTGTTGTTGTGTTAAGTACAAAATTAAAATTCCAAGAGAAATTTTTTTTTATGTTAAATATAATTTGAAGGACAAAATTGAAATAAATCAAAGCATGGACACTAATGAAATTAAATAATTTGAAAGAAAACCGGAAATCAAAAGAATTAGGACTGAAATGAAACTTTAATTTATACTTAATTTGCATGGAATGATAACATTGAAATAAATCAAAACTTTGAGACTTTAAAAAATATGGATTCCAGACCAATTTCCGAAATTCAAAGTCTGAGGACCGAAATGAAACTACAATATATACTTAATTTCAATTGAAGGATGAAATTGAAAGAAATCAAAACCTATATAATAACAATAAGGACCAAATTAAGACAATTCGAAGTGCAGGGACCGAAGGGAAAATTGAGAAAAAACAGCTGCGCTGACGTCATCATGCGCAGGAGGAGAGAGAAAAGGGGTGAAAGTTTTCAAACGACCATTACACCGTCTACGGCCACCTTGGTATTACACGCGCCACACCGGAGGGAAGAGCACATGCCTGAAAATCGTTCTAGATGCCGGGAGGTCATTTTTGGACGCCGCATGAAGCCGCACGCATCGTCCAAAAAAAGCGTGAGCGTTGGAACGGACGGCGCGTGACTCGACGCGCCAAAAGTTTTCGGGGAAAAAAAAATAAAAAATTAGTTAATTACCGTAAGGCCCCTCACCCCCAGGTCGTGTTTTTGTCGTTATTGGGGGGCGAATTCGTCGCTGCACTGTTCAGTTTAATGTTAAAAAAATAAAAAAACCGGCCGGCCGAGCCGGACCGGCCAATTACCGCGGAGCCCCGGAAAAAGGCGGCGTTTTTTGTCTTTTACGGGGGCTTTTTTCGCCAATACACTGTAGAAAAAACGAAAAAAAAAAGGCAGAGATGCACCTGCGGTGCACCGAGTGATATTGCTAATGAACAGTGCAAATGTCTCTTGAGCAACAGTAATGAACAGTCGAGGGTGCGATGCCTTTTAGGTATATTGATAAATAAATATATATTTAATTATATTAATTTTGCTGAGAAATATATTTTTTTTCAAAATTATAAGAAACAATCGAGAAATTTATAAAATTTGTTGGGCATTCATTCAATGGATTTATTTAGTTAATTTATAATAACATCTTTTATTTATTCTTCTTGTATTATTCATCATATTTTCATTATATCATCTATCAAAACATAATAGATAGCTTCTTATAACTTTAATGTTTGAGGAATAGATTATGACTGAACCACATGAACTTCTTTTTTTATTTTGTAAGTTTGCTACTTAAACTTTAAGAAATGTTTAAGCTATAAATCAAATTTTAAAAGTCTTATACAAGATAAAACAAAAATAATTGTGTTTCTCACTTTTAAAAATTGAAAATATTTTTTTTAATTTAAAGATTGTTTGATATTCTGATGATTTTATTTTTTATTTAATTACAGAAAAAAATATATTTAATTAGTTAACATCTTTTATTATTTGCATTAGACTCCACACATCATCGTTTCAAACATTGGTTTATATACACTAAAATAATTTTTTTTTTCTTGCATATAAAAATTATCTTGCAACTATTTAAAAAAAAAAAACTATAACTGTAAAAATAATAAAATTATTTAAAAAAGCAATTATCAACCCACTACACCATGTATAAACTATCATACGATACTATATAATTTTAGTTAAAAACAAATTGAGGGCAAAAGCGTCCCTTGAAACAATATGAAAAGTATCCTCAAAGAGGAAAGGAAAATGTTAGAGCAGGATTGCGAGGGGTCCAAGTTTTGAGAGCAAGAGATAAAGCGCGTGTCTTCCACGTATCTGTGTAATAGTGCGGTCGAATCGCCACATAATCGGAAAAAGAGCGACTGGGACCACAGGAAGCTCCCGGTATTTAAAAACAAAATGAAAAAAAAAAGCTCCCGGTTTTCGGGAGGTCGTGTGCTAAAACCGCTTGTGGGGAAAACAAGTAACCGGTTTCTGGTTTTGTTTTGTTATGGGACTATGGGCGCACTACATGACCAATTTAGCCAACGGTTTTTTGGAGGGGGGTTTTTGCGTTGTTTCCTTGTGCTTATCCTCTAACAACTTGGATCGAATTAGATTATCTGATTAGACTATAGATTAGTTAAAACTCAAAGTAAACCTTCTCTGCTTCTTCTTCTTTTTTTCTTTTTATTAATCTGGGGGTCTGGGTCGATTGATCGAACCCAATCTTGCAAAATTAAACCGGTGTTTGTCATTGTGTTTCAAAGGTGAAAATTTTTATTTTTATTTTTATTTTTTTAAAATTAATTTTTTTGATGTGCTTATATCATTTTCATATGTTGATTTTAAAAATATTTTTTAAAAAATAAAAATATTATTTTAATATATTTTTAAACAAAAATACTTTTAAAAATAACTTCAATCACACTCCCATACACCTTCTAGGTATTTGGAAACCGAACCAGCTTATATGATTTAGGGTGTTTTTTTATTTTATTTTTGTGATTAGTGTTTTTTTTAAAGTATTTCTTGCTTTAATATTAAAATAAAATAACATGATTATAAATATATTTTTATTATAAAAGCATCAAGTAAAAGCTTTGGAACTTAAAGCTTTGTATAGAATTGCTGATTTTAAATCAGTCTGGTTCATGATTTATTTTTTCATTCAATCCTCAAGTATCCCAAACAAATTTGCTTCTATAGCACTAACAGTCTAACAAATATATCAATTAAACTAATTACCGCTCATAAATATAAAACCGTAATATATAAGTGCTTAAAAATTATTTTGTATTGTAATAGCTTCTATTTTTCTCTAATTTTCAAGAAAATATATTTTATTAATTGGACAGCTTATAATTTTTACACCAGATAAACTCATATATTTTTCTAGTTTAGATTTTGGCGCTGTAAAAAATTAAATAAATAATTTTTTATTTATAAGAACTTGTTTTTTTATCAATCAATTGAGATATTATTTAATTGAAATGAATAATTTATAAAATAAACAGATTATACTGTAATTATTAAATATTTAATGAACGGGTGGCTGCTAAGAATGTGGAAGACAAAGACTCCCACCTTCATCAAACACCGCATGTGATTTTATTTTTTATTTTTAGATTAAGACATGTTTGTTATTAAATTTCAAAAATATTTTTATTTTAAATTATTTTTGTATATGGTTTTAAATTATTTTTATATATTGATACCAAAATAATTTTAAAAAATATTATTCTAATATATTTTTAAAAGAAAAATAATTTTACCTAGTCACAAAACACTAAGAGGGTGTTTGGGAGGACATTTTTTTTTTTTTGTGTTTTTAAATCATTTTGATGTGTTGATGTCAAAAATAATTTTTAAAAAAATAAAAAAAATCATTTTAATATATTTTTAAATAAAAAACACTTTCAAAAATTACCGCAACAGCCCTCCCAAACAGGAATTAAATCATTCAACTTACTTGACCATTACTCAGCTCTCCCTTTTATTTTACAATTGTTTGTTTAATATTATATTTTAAAAATATTAAAATGTTTATTATTATTTTAAATTATTTTACATGTATTACTGTTACAAACGAGCTGTGAGAGTGAGTTTGGCCCCGTCTCACGGTTCAACTTGGTTCCTTGGCGTGAAATGATGACCTTAATTTATTACCAGTTGCAGAGAATCTATCGTGAAACAGCTAACTTCTAGCTAGCAATTTTATATGCTTAGATGTTTCTCCTTATAGTTTCCTCTACCTGTCCCCTGCCCTGCCCCATTACACGTTTTTTTTTATAAAAAAAACTAATAGATGGGATCTCCGCTAATAGAATCGTGTGATCTACGCTCCCAAATTTGAATCAGAGTTTCACATGTTAATCATCTCACACGTACTACTGCTTAATTAATTAATTAATTAATTAATTAATTAAAAATATTAGAAATAACTTTTTTCCAAGTTCTTATTTATTTATTGCTATAAATTATTTTCTTATTTACGTTGTGTTTTCTGTTTACGTATTTATAAAAAGTAAAAAAGATTATTTTTTGTTAGTTTTTATTAAGTTATGATGGATTTGTTTAGTATTTATTTTTTATTTTTAAGCTTAGAATTTATTTTATTTCAAAAGATGAATAAAAAGTAGGAGGAAATAAATTTTGCCTACATGTTATAAAATCTTGAACATATAAAATAAAAACCTTCATGAAAAAATAAATTGAAAAAACATGCCTATGAAGAAAATGTAAATACTATGTCTTCGTCTAATCCTCAATGATAAAGTACACAAATATAAGAAAATAAACAAAATCTACAATATATTAATAAAAATAAACAATTTTTTATTAAAATAATACCTTTTATTAAAATCCAAGAATATAGAAAAATGGGTTTTAATACACTAAACTGCTATTTCCAGTCACATGCCAAGTTTCTAACATAACATGTCATCATTTTAGGGGCATTTGAGAATTAAAAAAAAAAGATAGTTTTGATAAAAAAAAAAATATTTTTCACTTTAAATTGTTATTCATTTTTTAAAATTATTTTGATATGTTGGTTTTTAAAAATAAAAAAAAATATTTTAAAAATAAAAAAATATTTTAAAAAATAACCAAACCATACTTACAAGCATGCAATTAACAACCTCCAAGATTAAGGGATTCGAATGGAGTATACAATCAAACTAACCTCGTTAATTATATTTGTAGTAGAAGGATTCATCTAATCAAATCGCAATAATAAAGCAACGTCAAAAATAATTAACCCCAAGTTTCACCTCAGATCAAGTTTTGGCGTCTTGAATCTTTAATTAATAACTAACAAGTCACACAATTTGTTTTTAAGAAAAAATACGAGGCTTCGGTTAAGTGTATTTTTTAATAATATAGCTTGGGTTATTTTTGAAAGTGTTTTTAGTTTATAAAAATAACAAAATAATATTTTTTTATTTTTTAAAAATTATTTTTGATATCAACAAATAAAAATGATATAAAAACATAAAAAAATACTTTAAAATAATAAAAAAAATCAAAAATATTTCTAAGACACGGTGTCAAACAATACCACATTAATGTATAACAATGTAATTATATTTTTCTCTTTCCGAAAAAACACTAAATCATGTTGTCAGGGATAAAATAATTTGTTCAGGAGATTCTTTTAAGAAAAAATACGAAACATAGGTGAAATAGTAATTATATTTTTTTCTTTAAAAAATTCCTAACTCTTGTTTTAGGGATAAAATAGTCTTTTTAGGAGATCCATTAAGCATCAGCAAATTATTCGAGGACAAAATAGATAGATACATATATACATTTAAAACCTAGATGGTAATTTTATAAATAAATAAATAAATTATTTTAAATAAATATTAAATAATTATATTATGTTTTTATGCATGAGCACCCTCTGAGTAATTTCAGTCACACATGTTGTTGGTTGTTGATTGTTTTTAAACGGAATAGTTTTGAATATTACTTATTTTTAATTTATTTGATTATTGTATTATAAAAATAACTACTGGTGCTTTTTTACATAGAATCCAATTACTGTTTCAATGAGAAAAAAAATTAAGAATTTAGAAGTTGAACAAATCATATACTCCTCATTTATTTTTTTCAGAGATAAATGCTTTTTTATGCTAAACAAACGTAAGCTAAAGAGAAAGTGACAACACGCCATCAACTCTAGGTTGCTATGTATATAGGTACATTATAGCCTAGCGCTTTTATCAATTGTCCTGTATGTATACAAATTCACACGTGTATCTGTATAATCTGTGCATATACACGTGTCATTTTAACTTATTGAACAAAAATATTTTAATGAAATTCAATTAAATTATTGATCATCACAGTATTTTCAAGGAAACAAATTTATCTGACAAATCATTCCACTTCCATTGACAGGTGTTGCTCCAATAAAAAAAATTATGGCGACACTTTTAATAATAAGATATGGTTTCAAGGGACATCATATGATGTGAGAATTTATTATTTAAATAGTAAGTTTCGAGTTTAAATTAGAAAATATAATTTTTATAAAATTTATAAAAATTAAAATTTTATTCATTTATTTAACCCCATTAAAATTAAAAAATAAATTTCTCTCATCCAAAAATTTTGAATATATATATTCAAAAATCAATTTGCTCTAAGATGACAAGATACTACTAACAAAATTATTGTGAAAAAAACTTATTGATTTCAGTTTTAATATTTTTGTTTTTAAAAGATTTTGTTCATTTCATTGTGATTTAAGTTTATTTTATATTTGTGTAAATAACATATTGCCACTCATCTTACTTGATAATAATAGAAAAATATAAAAATATCAAATTTGTCCAAGATATCTTGGCTGTGGTTGATATTTTCGTGATGGATTTATTTCTAGCTGTTGGCGATGAGCAAGCTCCAGCTCAGCTTGACATCAATCAATCAATCATGCGAGTCCAAAACCTTTTCTTGGAAACTGATGCGACCAAAACAGTGGCTTTTGTGACTCCCAGAACGATGCCATAAAACGACACCAAAGAGATGGTTTCCGTTACATTTGGAAGCCATAGACATGACACGTGTACAAGTCCAGATGCTAAAGTGCTTGAATTCTCATGCAATACTGTCCAAGAATGCCATGCAAATTTTGAAGCCAGCGCGTGGCAATTACTTTTCAGATTGTCAGCGAATCCACTTGCCACATAGCCTGCAATTAATTAAACGCAACCTTCCAAAATTTATATTATGCCTTTTGTTTTTGTTTTAACATATTTTTTAATATATTGGTAAAATAACATAATTTGTTTTTAGCAGAATAGTATATTATAAATATATCATGAGTGTGAGCACAAATTCTATAGCTTGTCCGTATTTAAAAGAACAATATTTAATATTGTGTTGTTTTATCAATTATTTTCATTTGTGTCACTCTACTAGTGTTTTTAATTAATGATGCTATTTTTTTAATTTTTAATTTTATATCCATCTAAGTACAGGAACGACCTTCATATAAGAATCAAAAGCTATTATCTAGGATTTGTAATACTTTCATAGTTGATAAATTATTTCTTTCCCATTTGGTTTAGATATTTTTTTATTTACTAATTTTTTTTTATGATTTCTTTCGTATAAATAGGGTTGTTTAGCTTCTATTTCAAGAGACAAACCCTTAAAAAATATCTAGTAATAAAATATTGAATTAGAGTTGTTAAACCTAATTTCTAACCCTTCATTTTTATTCATATTTCAAACAAGAAATCCCAAAAATCAGTCTTTTTATAAAATTCAGTCAATTCTATTTTTTTGGTTATTTTATTAAGTTTTTTATGGTTATAATTAATGATAAAAGATATAGATTGAAAAGGTACAAAAAAAAATTACATAGCCAAGATTGAGATTGAACTGGTAATTGAGTATCATAGGAAGAAAAAATGATTTTGAGAAGTCTTAGGTCATAATTAATGGTTGAATTGAAGAATAAATCGAATAGATAGCTTAATTTGATTAAGATTGAAAGTTTTTTGAAGTTCAAGGATGAGTTTGAAACAAATAGCCAAGTAAAAAAATCAATTAATAGAATTTGGTGGCCAACATTAAACCATTTTATAGCCTAAATTCATCCACTTCTCAAAGGCCACAATCTAGAAAGATTGATAACCATTATAAAGGAACATTCAAGTTTGGGTTTCCTAGAGTTTTGTTTGTGGTTCTCATTGTATTGTCATGGATTTTTGCCAAGTCAGCCCTTACGTGTTTTCCTTTTGACAAATTTCTCCCCAAAGTATACATTTACATAACTTGCAAGAATAAATTAAAATAAAACACAGGTCAAACATAGTGAAGAATCACCCCTTTTTTTTTTATATGGTAAAAACAATAATAATAATAATAAAAAGAATAATTGGTTCTTTTCGTTCCTGGAGCAAGAGCAGAACGATTCTTTACTAGTGCATGCCGTGACACATGATTTCCTCATTAACGGGAATGTCAACAAAAACCTGAATTAGTTGCTATTATAAAAGTCAACTTTTTAGTAGTTTTAAATCATTTTGATGTGCTGATGTACAAAATATTTTTTTAAAATAAAAAATTATTTTAATATATTTTTTAATATTTCAAAATCATTTTGTTTTAATATTTGTTTTCAAGATCGTTGTTTTTATTTTTGTAGCATTGATTCACTTCCCATTACAATTGTAGATATAAGCTAATAGTATGATCAATACAAATATATAAAATTTATACACAACACTGTTTAAGAAAAAATGTGGACGGACTGTTCCTGCTGTTATCTTGTATTCGAGTTCTGCGATCGCTAATATGATTGTTACTGAAAATTTATATAATTATTAATTTTAAAAATTATAAAATTAATTAAGATAAATGAAAGTGATGAAAAATACCCCAATGATTAAAAACAAATGTGAACGGACGACCCATATTTTGCATCATATTAAAATATTTAAAAAATCATTATAAATGCTATTGGACAAATTAAAAACACTATTTGTATTTAGACACTATGATGATTCATCTAAAATCATGTTTAGACATGTCGTTTGAAGACACTATGATGATTCATCTAATTCAAGTATAAAAAGGTCTCAATCTATATGTAACATGAGCATGATGTGTTAGCCCTCTATATGATAGCTTTGTTTAGGCAAGATTTCCTAATATTATAAGGACTAAAAATCAATAATTATTTTTCTTTTCCACATTAGATCCTATTTGTATTTAGAAAGAAGTTTTTTAGGAAAAAAATCATTATTTTTGTCATAATAAAACAAGGAAACCAAGCTTCGCAAGGGAAAGGTAGAGGTGACAACAAACACTTTCAAGTCATAATTGATTCTGCTAGTCTATTTAAAACTCTCAAAGTTGGCAATTGATTCTAGAGCTACAAGAAAGATTATTCAACTAAGAGAACTATAACTTTTTTTTTTTATGTTATTTTCTTTGTTATTTATAACAGCATGCTTCAAGCCTTTATTTTAAGTTTTGTTTTCATGTCTTGGGCTTGATTGTCAGTATTTGAGTTATTTAATTAAGAATTTGAGTGTAACTGTAAGTAGGTTTTATACAAGTTTATATTTTAGGTATTGTAGGATTTAACTTAGATTATTACACATATAAAAACATCTTCATGACTTAAGATTAAGTTTCATATTTTGTTTAATAATAAATCAAATTATTGCAACTCTTTTTTTAAGTGTGAGGGTGAGTTTTCTCTCATACTTTGATTTCTTTCTGAGTTAAATCGACTTATCAAATAACAACTATCTTCGGGGCATCATCCTATACTTCTCATTATTGTATTTTTATTTATTGGTCAAATTTTTAGATTTTAATAGTTGTGTTTAGGTTCAAGGTAATCTTTATATCACATTTTCAAACTACTTGTACCGATCTTTTTCTCTTCAATTCAATAACAATACCATCTTAATAAAAAAAAATGTTATATTGATTTGATATTTGTCTTTCAACATATCATCAGCATAAAATCTTAAAAAAAAAATTATTCTAAAGATCAATATCATATTTTGCAATAAAAAATAAAAATGTTTGACACCACAGTCCTAATAATATTATATATTAAATTTAGGAATATTTTGACATCGTCTAATTCGGGCATTAAAGGAGTTGTGTTCATGTTTGTTTTGCATACATATATTAAAACTCAGAATTAAAGTAAACTTGAAATTATGTTAATGTGGTCCTAATTTCACTATATATTAATTTTAGGGTCATCTAGAAATTGTTTGTTTTGGGGTCTAGATTTAAGTTCAAGTTTGTCATTACGAGTTTATTTTGCATCAATTATTTAAACATGTTTTTTTTCCCTGTTGATCTAATAACTTCTGGTATACTATCATCATATTTAGCATATTTGGGGTGCTATTTACATTATTTTCATATATTTCTCTTCCTTTTTTATTTATTTATGTCTTCAAATCATCTCTATTTCATACAGATTCGCTTGTTGCTTATGGAATCATATTTACTCATTTGGATCATGCTGTCAAATAGTTTTATTTGGTGTTAATTTTTGTTTTGGAAAAGCCAAAAAAAAAAAAAGTGAGAGAAACATGAGGATATTTTACCACCACTAACCCAATCTTATAGGTATAAGCATGTCAAATCAAAACAACACAAACCCCTTAAAACATTAGATTAAAAGCATAATCCATATGCTGGAAAATATATAAATGGTGTAAGAGACAGAAGGTTGAAAAACTTCGGGACAACGCTAACTCTAATAATCATGATGTATATGAATTAGGGTTTGAAAGAAAAATAAACCAAGACAATAGAGCTAAAAAACATGTAGAGGTTGATTTTAGTGATTTTACGGAGGACGGTGATGATTTTAAGGATATAGGTTGTAAAGTTGAGACTCTAGGGTGAAATAAAGGTTTTTGACAACCTAGAAACCAAAATGTTTTTGGGTTTAAATAAATAGACCTATTTGTTTAAAAAGAAATTTCTTGTAACGTGGGGAACCATGATGTTGCAGATGGAGGTTTCGGTTCTATTAAACTAGAAATTTTTATTTGGAGTTGAATGAAAATATATATTGAATTTTTTATTACCATCATTGTAGTGAACAAAAAAAAAAAAAGAGTCCTTAATCACTGAATTTACTGATTACATACTGATTTGATAGGGGTAAAATTGTTATCATTAATAAAAGGAATGAAGAGAAACCTTTAGAAACATGAGAGGAGATAAAAGTCTTAATGATTAAATAATTTATTTTTAATTACTATGATAGGAATTTATAACTGAAGATACAAGGCCTGACTTAATTAAATGTCTAAAATAGTAAATGAATATCATAAGAAGATAAAAATAAAAATATTTACGGTCAATGTTTTCGTTGTAAGGGTGTTTCTATTTCAGTTCTCTGATGAATTGGATTGAATCATTGAAGATTAACCATTTTTATGGTGTCATTTTATATATGTTGTTTTTGAATTGCTAAATTCCAATTGTGTTAGTGAATTACAATCAAGCCTAGTCATTCCATCAATCAAAGACGCATGCAACCATGAAAATTGTGTACAGACAAAAGTTCTCATCAAGTATGTAATCCTCAGTTATTGAGAAAAAAATCCCGTTTAAATTCCGTCGAAGTCTGAATATTTGATAGTTGCTAGAAAACAAAAATACACAAGGTTTCTTTTCTTCTCAGAAAATTAATAGATACACGAGGCAAGGCTTATTTTGAATATTTTCCTTTCTCCGTCTTTCATAATTATAAGGAGGAAAGGAGTGAAGCCCTGAATGCTCTCAAAGGACGAGCTGGAGTGAGAATTTCATGCAAGACTGTCCAAAACATGCATGCAAAATGTGAAGATCAAGCATGGCAATTCCGTTTTTTGAGCAGGATCATGTCGTTTTGCAAGTGCGAAATTATTTGGAAACCACCGCGATGGTCTATGATGGTGTCTAGCAATCAGCTCCAGGTTTCAAGGAAAGCAAAAACCATCTTTCCGAAAACCATTGGCTTTAGAATACGGGGCATGTGTTATGGGACCAGGGGCATGTGTTATGGGACCAGGGGTACTCTGCCGCCACAAATTAATAATTAATCACCATCAAATCGATCTTTAATTACCCAAAATGTGCTATTTTTTTTATGTTTTTGCTAGATAAATGATTAATGATGTGGAAGATAAGCAATATACGTACCAGATGCACTCGCAAAGATCCACGTCAAGGTCTCATGGCTGACGCAGAAACTTGACAAGCACTACATTGTTTGGAGCCTTTTTGACCTACTAGTTGCATCCCTCTCCCCCACCCCACCCAACTCATCGCTCCGATTTTACTTACTGTAATCACGTAACTTGAAGCGTATCTTAACAAATATTGAGATGCGAGAAAAAGCAGGACCTGATGTCATAACCCAGAGGAATAATTGCACGTTTAAACAGCAATTAAGGTGATGAAATTCGTGCAAAATGTGAAGGTAGCACATGGGACGTCTTCTAGCTACTTGCTTATAATTTAGGGTTTTTTGTTTTGCGATTTCAAATTTAAACCTTTTGAAAATGATGTGTTGAGATTTACTCCGACGCTTATTTATCCTTCCCGGGAAAGCAAGGTTTTTTTTTTTTTTTTTTTATGTGCATCACCATCATTATTTCATTGATTTTAGACCTTTCAGCTGCCAGATGATTTCATTAAATATGGAATAGAGGAGTCATTTAAATGAAAATAGTTTGCATGCTGAGACACACACAAATATAGCTGCCGCCTATGCAGCTATATTTGTCGTGGTTTAGCACATGGACGGCTACTAGCTACATAATTGGAAGGTCACCCCATCTTTTCAATGTTAGTATATATTTTTTTATGTGCTAATTCAAAAAATATTATTTTGATATATTTTTAAACAAAAAATACTTTTAGAAACAATAACAACTATACTCCCAAAGCAATCCATAGCGGTAATTTTTAATTGCCTTTCAATGATATCAACATCTTGTTAATGAACTATTGTTAGTTTTGATTTAACATTTAATCATTTGTTTGTTCTTACAAATTTTAAAAAAATTAAAATTTCTTAATTAGTTTTTTTTTTTGATAGTTCCATGCGGTTTAATATGCTAATATAAAGAATATATTATTTTAAAATTAATAAAAAGACTAACTTCTAGAAGCTGAAACAACACAGCAATCTTTCCCTCTTGCTATTTTCTTAATGTTTCTTTTTGTTAGGTTCATCCCCCCTGAAAATTGCTGAGCCAGTAAAGGTGTTACTTAGACCAAATTAAGAGGCCCACAGATTATTCTGGTATTTAATTATGACTTGTAATACCTAAAACAATTCAGCATCGATCCCATTTATGCTACGCTAAAGATTAGGATTTTCAACCAATTATTCCATGGAACTTTTCAACACCCCCTCCACAAACAATAAGATTTTCAACCAATTCTTTCCATGGAACTTTTCAAACACCCCCTCCAATTTCCATATAATAATAATAAAAAAAAACCCTCCAATTTCCATATATATATATATATATATATATATATATATATATATATATATATATTCAATTTGTGGGTTTGAAATAAATTAGAAGAGCAATCATTTTCGCTAATTGATTTTCATTTCAAAGCACTACAAGGTAATATGAAGGAAAATCCATGCTAGCTATTAGCATGATTTAATTCAATAAAAGGTGAAATTAGAGAGATGTGGCATGGCATCCATGCAAGAAAAGGTCCAAGAAAACATGAAGAGGTGGCAGTGCGTTCAGACATGCAAATCGCCACACACACCCCTTCGAAAACGCCATCTCATATATAGCTCCCGGTTTTGAGGAAGTCTTTTTCGATGGCTCCATCCCGTTTATTGAGCTAAGAAACAGGTGACTGGTTTCTGGTTTTTTGTGTAGGGACATTGACGATTAATATTTTAATCAACACTTATGATTATAATTAAGGGGACACCGTTAATTAATTTAGTTGATCTAAGCTATATCTCAATTTCATCACGTAATCTAAGGGCACCCAGCATGGATTAAATTACATAGGACTTTGCTGAGATTTTTAGTCCAACCTCGATGGTCGGTGTATATATATCTATTTTTTACAGCTAGAGGGATTATTTATGCTTTTTAGAAATATATCTATCTTGAGACAACTTTAAACTAATATATTTTTTTAATATAATTTTGATGTGTTGATATTAAAAATAAAAATAAAAATAAAATCTATTTTTTTTTTGTATTTTCAAGCTAAAAATACTTTTGAAAATCAATATACACCACCACCATAACAAACACATATCAAGTCATATATGTATACTATATTTATTTTTGGCAGGGGTGTTGTAGTAAAGTGTCTGTTTGAGAGTCTAATTGAGATTATTTTTGGAAGTGTTTTTTATTCAGAAATGTATTAAAATAGTATTTTTTATTTTTTTAAAATTATTTTTGACATCAACACATGAAAATAATATAAAAATATCTATAATATTTAATTTAAAATAAAAAATAAATTAATTTATTTTTCAAAAATACTTTTAAAATACAGTACTAAATAGGACCATCGGATCCCAGAACTACAAATTTTCCCATTTGAATTCCTAAGGCATTGGACATTTCTTAGTCGAGTATTTCAACTATATTTATTGATATTTTCTGGATATCGGATTAGTCTTGTGCACCTTTAGTTAAATTTTCAGGCTTTTATATCTCGTGTTTATGGAAATTTTTCATGCAAAAATAAATTTAAATCATGAATTGTTTTACTAGAAAATATAATCCCCAAAAATATAGTCAATAAAATTCAAACACTACAACTAATTTTATTTTTTAACTCAAAATCTTTATTTTATACCCAAATTTTGTTTTGGTCCACGAAAACTTTTGAAATCTTCCTTCTTTTTGACCCACTTGCAAATGTTCTTGCTATAGCAAGGAAGGTGTTTCTTCCACACAAAGAAATCCCGAAGAGAGAGATGCAGCTACCTAACTCTTTCTCTCTTCTAGTTTCGTAGTTTATTTCTCTAATTATGTGCTACTTTTAAGCTAAAAAAAGTGAAAAGTGCAGGTTTTGACCAAGAATTGCTATATGCTTTGTGCGACCTTAAAATGGGAGAAGAGATTAAAGAAGAGGAGGAAGAAGGAAAAGAAAGAGAATGCCCTTAATTTATTCTCCTGAGGTTTCACTTCAATTTTCTGTGAATATAATAGTAAGATATTAACTCATATATTAGGTATTTAGTAAACAACTTAAATAAATACATTAAACAAATTACATATTTGATAAGAGCTAGAGAAAAAGAAAGGGAGTTGCTGGGCTGAGCAATGTGTAATGGCTTTAGCCCAACTTCTCTGCAGAAATAGCCATGGCCCATGGCATTCTTCTTTGGGCTAATTTGAACTCGTTTTCCCTGAAACACTAGCATTGGGCTTCATAACAGAGCTGGACTGGACCGTCAAAACCCAGCTTTACTGGCTAATTGGTTCAAGCAGGAAGAGCCAGAATGTCGAGCTTTCAGCAAGTTTTGGTTTTACTTCCCATAATGAAACTGCTCCTCTCCTTTTTCATATTTTAAATTTCAAGTTTTTCACCTAAAAGCTGGTCCATTATTCATTTCAAGACCGAGTGTAAACAAAAAAAAAAAAAAAGGACTTTCTGACACAGCTTTGCAATGATATATATCAGGGTGCTATTCCAAAGGTTTGTGAGTTGTTGTGACTCCTTTTCAACTTAAATATAGTTATCAAATATAATTTTAATTGATGAGTTAATATGAGAAAGTCACTATAAAAAACTTATTCAGATTATATTTTAAATTGAATCGAAAAAAATATTAACTTAATAGAATCAAGCTAACTAGCTAACCTTATCCGGTTAATTCCAATGATTTTTTTTTAAATATAAAACAAATTTATTTATAAAAATTATGAAAAAAATTAGCTTAATTACTGGTATATTAACCTAGTGTCCCAGACTATTTTTAGTATTTTATCAACTAGGTTTGATTACTGTGGCTCCCACGCGAGAGCGCAGTAACGCAATGACTCTCTCCAGGAGCGGGGATTCATGTCGTTTTTTTTATTTTATTTTGTAAAGAAGGGTGTCCCCACCTAGTATTATGATCAATAGAAAACCTAACTGGTTTTTTAGAAATTATAAGGCAAGAGACTGGTTGCGTAAAGGGAAGGTTTTAACACATATGGTACGCTCTACCTAACGTAAGTTGCTTGATGTTTTGATTTGCCTTATGATTGCTATGGTGTTGGTGTTATCTAATCAATTTTCCTAGGATAGGTTTGCTATGATGAATAGATTTGGGTTCAAAGTTTAAGAGAAAATACCCTTGACCAAATGGATCATACCTTTAGATATGTCTATATAGTGCCAAGGAGAATCGATGCAGATCTCTTGAAATTCATGTTCGATTTACAATAAATTTACAACCTATGAATTAAGAGACAATTATGATAGAAATATAAGGAGATATAATGTGCTTAAAAGCTCATTTTTCCCTTTAGTATTTCAAGTGTTCGTGACTCATAAATCGTAAGAAAAAGAAATAAAAATTTAGAAATCTAAGAAAATTCAGAGCGCTTTAACAACCTATCTTTGCCTTAATGCTAATACTTTCATGGCTTGTAAATTATGGAGTAAAAAATTAAAATATCCCTCATTATTATAATCAGGGCTTCTTTCAAAGATGTGTTGATTAGATAAATGTAATGACTCATTATTCCTACAAAAGTATTTTGGATATTTACTGCTTAGAGTTTTTTTACCCAAATATTAACAGTGAATAATAACGAATTATCCCTAATAATATTTTAGATATTAACCCCTTTATAATTTTTTTACACAAATAATAACAATGAATAATATGCAAATCCTACAAAGATAATATTTTTGTGCTTTTGGAATATTGGCCAATACCCTTTGAAATTTACAAATATGTTGTAAAACCCAAAAATGCAAGAAAATAATTTGTATTTACAAAATCCATGCCAAAACAATTTTTTTTCTTTTAAACTTTAGAATATATATATATATTTTTTTATAAAAAGAAAAAGGGAATGCTAAAGACATGTTAGGATATTGATCGTATGCATGAAAATATTTTTTTATTTATATGTATATTTGCTGCATTGGGCTGGAAATCGGGTATTCTAAATATGAGTTGGTAATTTTTTTCAATATAAAAAAATACAGACCTTAAAATAAATATGTCAAAAAATCATAAATCTCTTCCTTTTTTTATATTTTTAGAGAAAAAAGAAAAAGAAAAAGAAAACAGATAGAGCTAGGTCACTTGCCCAAACCAGTGACCTAACTAAGCAAACAAGAGGCATGCGTGAGCTTCCTAACACATGCCTCCTTAGTTACTATTCAAGTGAATTATAATTCACTTAAACAATAAAACAAAAGCATGCACAATGACTATGTAATTAAAATGCAAAGTGAAGAGGTATGCATGAGCACTTACCTGGCAACTGATGGGACGAAGACAATGATGCTGGAGCTCCTGCATGACCGATGATCACTGCTTCTAGGGACAATGACAAACACTGACAAAGCTGGTGGTGGCCGACGGGAGAAAGTCTAGTCGGGAGAGGCTGCAGTGAAAGGGGAAGAGCTGGTCAAAAGGAGGTTCATCTTTTTTGTTTTTTCTTTCTCTGTTTTTTTTGTTGGTTGCCTTCTTTTCTCTTATTTTTTCTCTTTTCTAGGTCAGTAGGGGAGTTATATATATAACCTATACATAGCTCTATTCAGAGAAGAATTAGTGCACTAATCTAGGATGCAAATCATGTTTTTATTGCAATATATCCTATATACAACTCTATTTAGGGAAGAATTAGTGAACTAATCTAGGATGCAAATCATGTTTTTTCTGCAATTAGATAAAACAAAATACAAAAACAAATATTCTTATTGACATTCTAATAATTCTGAGACAGAAACAACATGATTTGCAGCTCAAAAATCAAGTGAGAGAATCATGGAAACCAAATAGGAAATTGTAGAGAAAAGGAAAGAATTTTGCAAGCGGGGGGTTGTTATAAAAATGATGATGAACAATACCATGCTTATGAAATCACGGTAGAATTTTTTGTTCTTGCACTAGACATTCAAACAAGAATATCTTGACCTTCTGATATCAAAATCAAATGATTTAAAAACCCAAATTCATCTATTCATACAAGAATACAACTTCATGAGGGATCCAAAGTGAGAATTGTTTTTTGAAGAACATAATCATTTTGTAAGCTGCTTGGTCAAAAACAATTTTGAAGAACAAAATCATGACAACGACAAAATCATATTTAGTGCAAATATTGAGGGATTTATCCAACCTTAAACCTATGATAAGAAAAACAATGTTGCTAGTTTTGTGAAAAGAAACAAAATATAATCTTGTGCGACAATCAAGTAACATAAATTATCGTGACAGTTTCTGAACCAACCTCTTGTGTTTTTTCCAACAAGACTAATTAACTTACCCAAATTTAAAATTGGTTTTTGTTTATCCCAACAAATTCTTAAATCAGGTATCTCAAATGAGATCTGTAAACTCGAGTCAGAATCATTGTCGCGATAAGGTTCTCAACTTTTACATTAGACATAAAAATATAAATATCTTGAGCTTCTGATATCGAAATCAAGTGATTCGTAAATCCAAATTCATTTATACATACAGGACTACAACTTTCATTAAGGACCCAAAGTGAGAAAAGGTCTTTGTGAAGAATTGAATCTACCCGCAATCTACTTGGTCAAAAGGATCTCTTGATCTGATTTGGAAACCGAAAATGTTGAGCACCCCATCCGACTAAGAGTCTAACATAAGAACAATGGGCTCTAGGACCCAATAAAGGTTCAAATCAATTCTTTAACAATTCATGGATGACATAATATAGTTGGGATGATCAGATTTTGCACAAAACCAAGTTAGAATCGAAGTCTAAGCCAAAAGAAATTTTTTGTATTACAACATAATTGCGACAATAGCAATCAAAGCAAATTATGAGAGATTTATCCAACCTTAAGGATTATATTAAAGAAAGAATGAATCTATCATTGTGAAGACTCCTAATTAATCTAATAATCTTGGCAATTTCGGCAACAAAGGAGGAGGACAAGAAAAAAAAAGGCAACAATGACAGGGTTTAAAAAAAACAGTTTTTATTCTCTACTTTTGTCAATCGTCTAGTAACCATGAGCTAAACTCCTGTAATTGATTCAAAAGGGATATACACCATCTCTAGCACATAGGGCCTAAAAATGTGTAACATTAGTAACCATGAGTTAAACTTGTGTATTTGGTTCAAAAGGGGTATATGCAAACTCCAACACGTGGTGCCTAAAAATGTGTAACAATAGATGCCCATTCTTTACAAAACTTAAGAAGATAAGACTTGTCAAGTGCTTCATGTAGTAAGTTTTGTAAAGATAAATTGCTTGGCTACATCAAAATCCCGTGCTTTCTTAAAGATGATCTTGTCAAGATTTTTCTTAAAAAAATGGTCTCAATATCGGGTGACCAACCCGTTTTCAGTTGTTTTAGAAACTCTCCATATTTTTCTTATATGGGTGACTTGGCCTTCTGAATATTTTTAGAAAAACTCTATGTTTTTTTCTAAAAAAATGGTTTTAATATCGGGTGACCTATCCATCTTCGGTTGTTTTAGAAAAACTCCATGTTTATTCTGAAAATGGTCTTAATATTGGGTGACCTGTCCATCTTAAGATTTTTCTAGGAAAAACTCCATGTTTTATTCTAAACAGTGGTCTCAATATCGGACACTTTGCCCCTTTTGAACTTCAAAAGAAGTCATCGTACCTCGAAGAATGAAGCAGTTCTGGTTCACAATTCATATTCTTTTCCGTAGTTTTGTTGACCTGAGACACTATATCTCAGCAGCTCCCAAAACTTGAAATTATTTTGGCTTTCATCACACATTTCTTGTTAGATTATTGTTAAGACAAAACATCATGCATGATTTTGTTACCTATTTTTGAAAACTAGACCCTCATTTATGTTGTAGACTTCTTCAGACTCTTGTTTCCATTTGTTTGTCTAACCTATCCTCTAGAAACAAAATATGCTCCACGTGCTATATTTCCTAACCTTTTTATGCTTGGAAGAAATATTTGGTTTCTTATAGAGCCTTTCCCTTTTAAAAAAAAAATATTTTAAAAGGAAAACTCAAAAGATTTGGTTTTGTTCATGAAAACTGTCGTAACCTAATTTTAATTAAGTGCAAGGACTTAATTATACTTTAAATTGGTCAAATTAATTTTATTAAGGGCTTAGTCAATGAGAAATCAATTTCTTGAATTTAATTCGGGCTCAATTGATGAGAATAGAATTTTCAGAGACTGATTTGAATTTTGAAGTCAATAATGCGAAATCAGGGGCCAAATTGAACGAATTGAGAATTTAACAGTCAATTGAGGGTTAAATCGCGCAATCAGAAACCAGAGACCAAAATAAAAGGGCGCGCACATTTAAGGTTGCTGTTGAAATTTTGACGGGGATACAATTGCATAAAATTAAAAGTTAAAAAATAATTGGGGGTGCAATTAAAACAATCATACATTGAAGGACCAAATTGCAAAGTCAAAACTCTGCAACCACACAGCCTCTGCATCGAATTTGCAGTCTGCAAATTCGATTTGCAGAGCAGCCTCTGCAAATTCAATTTGCAGGGGCAGTCTCTGCAATTCTTTGCAGAGGAGGCAGAAGTAAGAGCTACCTTTGCCCCTATAAATAGAAGAAGAAAAACAAATCAAAGAAGAGGAGAAAAAAAAGAAACTGGAAAAGAAAGGGAAAGAAATGGGGGTCTGACGTAGAAAAGAAGAAAAAAGAAGAGAATGAGTTTTACGCAGAGAGGAGAAAAACTAAGAGAAAACTGTAGGGAAAAACACATAAAACATAAAGAAAACAGTTCTTCTTCTTCCCTCTCTCTCGGTCCGCACATCCCTTCTCTCTCTAAAAATCAGCCCCCATCAAGCTCTCTCTCCCCTCCAGTGACGGTGGCTTGACCACCCATTACCACCCTTGTCACCACCGTGAGCTCCTCCTCCATAAAAACGACTCAGTCATGACCTCTATCAAGCCAACAGCAGCGACGACATGTGCAGCGACGTGGAGCAGTAAACTTTGGAAGCTTCCTCCGGCCACCAAAGGCCACCGTTGACGACGCCACCACCACTGGGACAACCAACTCGATCTCCTCTACCCAACGGTGCTAACAGGTACACCTCTCGTCAAAGTTGAAAAACAACTGTTCATCGTCTTCTTCCCTGTTCCCTAAATAATTATAAATATTTTTGTTTCATCTATTAGGGTGTAAATTTACATTGTAAAGTACACCCGCGGATAATTTTTTTTTACTACGGTGTAAATTTACATTGTAAAGTACACCTGTAGATAAAAAAAAGATTTTTACTATGGTGTAAAATTACATTGTAAAGTACATTCGTAGATAAAAAAACTTGTAACTGCGGTACGCCCGGAGACAAAACAAAAATGTTTTTTTTTTAAATGCAGCGTAAAAAATAAACTTCAAAAAAAAATAATCAAACAACAATGCAGCTTACCTTAGGTAGGGTGCACTAGGGGTGATGTGTCTTCCCCTTGCACAACAAGTCCCCTTACCCAAGTCTCTCGCAGACCAATAGGTTTCCTAGTGACCGTAATACTAGGTGGCGACTCCCGATAATTATAGTCGTAAATTTTACGACTATAAAACACTCCTCATTTCACCGCGTGCCGTTGTCTCCCCCTAATCACGGGGTGATAGGCGGGGCGCGAAGCGCGTAAAAAATCATCGTCGCAACAGATGGCGACTCCACTGGGGACTTTTGCTGGACTGAGCATTGTTTATCTGATTGTTATTTTTGAGTTCATTTTTTACTCGCATTCTTACTGCTTTAGCATGCAATTTTAATTTCAATCAATGCATATCATTGAATGTGAATTATTTTCATCATGCATTTTAATTTTGCAAATAAACCCAATTCTAGGTTAGGTGGGGATTAGCGGTCTGCCTCATGACTTTCAGTTGGGGTTCAGATTCGTGAAACATCCAACTATGAACTGAGTGTTTACTTGATAATGGCGGTCATACTGTGCCCCAACCATTTCTTGTAAACCCCTACACCACCTTCATGTGAGGCGGTCACTGGGCAGTTCATAGACCTTTTGAGACCAGATAGAAAGCTTACCCCTCATATAATGACTTAGAACTTGCCTTTGATTACAAACTCCCCGATAATTTGCCGATGTGCATGTACATACATTTGCATCCACATGCATCCATCACTGTGCATAACATATCATCAAAAGGTCAAAATATAGGTCCCCGAAGAGCTCCTACCACTAGACTCCAACAGAGAAATATGGAGGACGAAGAGCGTGCACATCATGATGCTCATTTTCAAGAAGAATTGGATTCTCTGAAAGCTAGTGTGGCTAGTCTTACCATCTTACTCGAGCAAGCACTGAGAAATGCCTCTGGCAAGGGTCCTTCAACTAGACCCACAACGGCTACTCAAACACAAGGAACGAACCACTAAGAAGAGGTGACAGGAGTTTAGGATCCGCAACAAAACCCAACTTTAGTACAATCAGCGGTGCCGACACCTACACCAACCCTAGTAGTTATAGAAGCATCAGAGGGTATCAACCAAGATAAGATGGCAACGCTGGAAGCCAGGATAAGGATCATTGAAGGGGTAAATTTATATGACCCAGTACAAGCTATAGATATGTGCCTAGTCCTGAATGTTGTAATACCAAAGAAGTTTCGTGTCCCTGAATGTATCATATACACCGGGACACAATGCCCTATCACTCACCTAAAATCATACTATAACAAAATGGCAGAAGTAGTGCATGATGAAAAACTACTGATGCATTTTTTCCAAGACAGTTTAAGTGGGGCAGCCTTGAATTGGTACATGAGACTAGACAACACCAGGATCTGTAGCTGGAAAAATCTGGTAGATGCTTTCATCAAGCAATACAAGTATAACATGGACATTGCTCTTGACAGAACAAGTTTGTCCAACTTGGAGAAGAAGGACAGAGAAAGCATAAGGGAATATGCTAAAAAATGGAGAGATCTTGCTACACAGGTACATCCTCCGCTTCTAGATAAAGAGATGGTGACATTATTCACCAACATGATAAGAGCGTCCTATTACGAACATGTGATGGGCAGTTCAGCACAACAATTCATGGATGTTGTAGCCGTGGCAGAGCGAATAGAGCAAGGAATCAAAAGTGGTAGAAAATCTGCACCTGTGGAGAAAAAGGGCTTTGAAAGCAAGAGAAAAGATGTCAAGCATTTTGAAGACAACTATAAGGGTAAGAACAACCAATTCCAAAACTACCATAACCCTTCATTTGAAATTGCCAACATCAATCTTCAAGCCAAAGATCCACCTAAAAACTTTCCAAAAAGAAATTACCAGAAAACCAAAGAAGAGCTACCTCCGCTACCATTGCCTTTGAATGAGATGTATGAAAAATTGGTAAGCATTAAGCAAGTAGCTCCTGAACCTTAGGAACCGTTGCAACCACCTTACCCTGATTGGTATAAATTCGATCTCACCTGCCAATACCATGCTGGAGTTGCAGGACATAACATTCATACTTGTGGTGCTTTCAAGAAGAAGCTCATGCAATTGATTAAAGCAGGGTGGATAACATTAGATGAAAATCTAGGTCCTGTGCCCAATTAAGCTTCACAGAAATGGGGTACCAAGTGTTCACACAGTTAAAGTGACATTGACAAAGCTTTTGAAAACGGGGTGTGCCGGTATTAGAAGATGAAGTCTGATTCCATGATTTCCTTTTGTTTTGGTCATGCCTGCACATTATGCTCATGTTTTAACTTGTTAGCAATTTTGTTTGTAATGCCACAATACTTTTTTTGTTAAGCAAGCATTTCCCTTTAGTGATCATGTATTTGCTTGTGTTTACGATGTGTTCTTGCTTATTGTTTAAATAACACAAGCACACCTTACATCCCTTTCATCCAAATTATACATGATCTCATGATTTCATCAAGATCAAATCAAATTCTAGTATGAAAAGAAATGTCAATTTTATTTTTGTTTAACAAATGTGTTCTAGGAATTCAAAGGATTTCATTGAAAGGTGATCTCATACCACCAAAAGCCACATAATAAAGCTAATCTTTTAGCTAAATAAATAATCCAAAAAAATCAAAAACTTGTTTTGCATGGAAAAACAAAGCTTATTGATTCAGATTGCATGTTTTTGAAATGAGAAAATGCCATTTTTGATATGCCTTCACAAAGTCTCAAATGCCCATTGCAGTCCTTATTTGAGCCTAATAATTATTTTTTGATAATTAACCCTGACTAGGATCACACCCTACACTGGGGGGCAAGTGCAAAAAAAAAATCAATCTATAAAGTAGTCCACAACGACAAGTGACGCCTGAACAAAGCTGGGGGGCATAAACATAAAAAGGATTTTTAGTATACTATAGCAAATCAATTCAACATTTTGATAGTATTAAAAACCCAACGTAGAAAACCCAAATGAAGTACTAGGGGGCATGTCGTGAAAAAGCCAAAACAAAATACTTGGGGGGCATGTGAAGTCAGCACAACGTTAGTGCCAAATACCAATGAAAAAAAACCAAACAAATACTGGGGGGCATGTCAAGATTAAAGCCCAAACAAACACTGGGGGGCATGATAGGTCACTATGAAAATCAATCATGAGGGCTAAATGGAGTACTAAGAGTAAGCACTAAGTGATTCTTAGTCTAAAAAACCCTTAAACACTTTTTAAGCCTATAAATATCTTTTTTTCATAGCCATTAACCTAAGCCTACGTTACAAGCCTAATAAAGCCCTTTCTAATCAAATACGAGTTATCTGGATCGATAAGCAATCCTTACAAATGCTTCACATGAACTGATCGAAACCTTCCTAACATACAAGATATGCAAATATCATTTCATATTCTTGTCAAAGTCAACATAAAACCTGACAATGAGATCACTTGAATTCTTTCGAGAACAAGCTTGTTAAACAAATATCAAAATGGTTTTTGTGCTTGGAATGACTTTGAAATTCCAAAGGTTTTACATGAAAATATTTTTGTAAATAACCATCCCTTTCCTACAAACACTTGAAGCCTAAAACACTGGTGTGACATGACCCGACTGGGCGATCAAAATGATTTTTGTGCTTGGAATGACTTTGAAATTCCAAAAATCCCACATGAAAACACAATCTTTGCAAATAACCAACCCTTTTTTGAAAACACTTAGAGCCTAAAACACTTGTGAGGCATGACCAAGCTAAGGGCAATCTAAACTCAGGGGGGCATGTTGATATGGAAAATCTATCATCTGCAGTGGCCAAAATCTTAAGTTGCGGCTCGAGTAAGCAGGAGCGAGAAGCCGTCAAAGCCAGAGATCCACACCCTGAAAAGAGAAGACCATGAAGAAGAAGGGGGACCTATATCTCTCAGGTAAGTATACATGCATTCATGCATTGCATCCCCATTGAGAACCTAGGAAGTGTTTTGGAGGGATTGTAATTTACGAACCTTCATTCATCATTTTGTGTACGCCTTCGAGCTCTCCTTTGGCGTGCTTTTCAGCCCTACCTCTTTTTTTAAATTTAGATGTCATCATGATTTGCATCCCTGATGATAATCCAAGAAATGTTTAGAAGGGATTGTAATTTACAAACCTTCATCATTTTTGTGTACGCCTTTGAGCCCTTATCATTTTCACTTCCCTGAGTGCTCTTACGAGCCTTTCATTCAGCAGATAGAGCGTTTTTCAACCCTATCTCTTTCTTTATTTGAGTGTGCTTTCTAGCCATCAATCAACTTAGATAGTGCACTTTTAAGTCCTATCTCTTTCCAGAACTTGGTGAGCTTTCTAGCCACCATCCATTAAAATAGTGCGCTTTCCAGCCCTATTCTTCCCTTCATCTTCGAGTGTGTTTTTCAACCCCCGGCCATCAATTTAAATAGTGCGTTTTCCAGCCCTATTTTTCCCTTCATCTTCGAGTGCGTTTTCCATCCCTTGAACCATCCATTAAAATAGTGCGCTTTCCAGCCCTATTTTCACCTCATCTTTGAGTGCGTTTTCTAACCCTCGACCGTCAATTAAAATAGTGTGCTTTCTAGCCCTATGTTCTCTTCATCTTCGAGTGCGTTTTCCAACCCTCGATCACGAATTAAGATGATGCGTTTTCTAGCCCTATCTTCCATCCCATGAAACCTTCACCATTTTCACCTGGGTAGGTCACCCATAACAATGAGACCACCTTCACCATTTTCACCTGGGTAGGTCACCCATTATAATGAGACCATCCTCATCACTTTCACCTGGGTAGGTCACCCATAACAATGAGATCACCTTCACCATTTTTACCTGGATAGGTCACCCATTACAATGAGACCATCTCTATCACTTTCACCTGGGTAGGTCACCCATTACAATGAGACCATCCTCATCACTTTCACCTGGGTAGGTCACCCATAACAATGAGACCACCTTCACCATTTTCACCTGGGTAGGTCACCCATTACAATGAGACCATCTCTACCACTTTCACCTGGGTAGGTCACCCATAACAATGAGACCACCTTAGACCATCTTCATCACTTTCACCTGGGTAGGTCACCCATAACAATGAGACCATCTTCACCATTTTCACCTGGGTAGGTCACCCATTATAATGAGACCATCTTCATCGCTTTCACCTAGGTAGGTCACCCATAACAATGAGACCATCTTCACCATTTTTTACTTGGGTAGGTCACCCATTACAATGAGACCGTCTTCACCATTTTTTGCTTGGGTAGGTCACCCATTACAATGAGACCATTTTTCTGTGTCATTCACAAACATCACTGTGACGCCCCCAGCTCCCTTGCCAGTTACCTAACTGGCGTGACCAGGTTCGCCACACTGTTAGGACTAAGTCCCCTATTTCCTCCATCATAAACCACAAAATATATAGATAACTACATTGTTGAAAACATACGGGATAATTTACAACATCCTTAGAACAATTCTATAATTTACAAATTACTCAAAATGCCTAGATATTTAATTTACAAAATGGCTCGTACCCCCCCCCCCCTTTTTTTCCACAAAAGATATTCCTATTTTTGTCAGTGACACATGAGCCTCTTTTAGCGAGAACCGGTAGCATCCTCGATCAGCTTAACCTTACCCTTGCCTAAACAACACACAAATACAATAACAGAATGAGCCAAAGCTCAGTAAGTAGGGTGATGCACGTGATATGCAATGCTATTGTGTTTCCCACATTTTCATCTATTTTAATCCGGGTACCCTAGGTATATGCAAGTCCGTGCGAACTATCACTCGGTGATCATGTTATCACCTACTGCTCTATTACTTTCTCTCAGTGATCTCAATATCACCTACTGCTCGCAACGACATTATCCCTCGTTGTAGCACACGGTTAGTGGAATTATCCCTCGCTTAACGGTGTTAGTAAATAGAGCTCGCACTATGGATTCCTTGCTATTACCCATTCCACTCAATTCGGTTATCAAACCGTGTCAATTCAAGACTCAATGATTTCTCTCAAATTAATTTTCTCAATGCACGTGATGCACGTGATGACATGTTTAATCACATTCAAACAACTCGAGTACCAATTCTTATTTCTCAAACCATACTCACGGTCCAACTCACACTCGGGATTCACCCATCGTTCACATACCAATCATGGTACTCATAGCGGAAACACAACCTCCGCTCATTAATATTGTTCATTAATTCCAGTAATATTAAGATCTAATTATTTCCATTATTAAAAGAATAAATTTATTTATTTATTTATTATTATTTATTTATTTATTTATTTATTTTTTGTCCAAGCTCATTTCCTTTAATCTTAGCCCATCTATTTTTAAAACCAAGCTTTTTACTTGTAGTCCAAGTCCATTTAATTTTATTCTAGACCCATTAGCTTGATTCAAGTTTATTAACTTTATCTTAGTTCAAACTCATTTATTTTAATCCAAGCCCAAATCCATTTGTTTTGATCTAAGTCCACCTTAGTTATAAGTTTAAGTCCATCTTGTTTTAACTTAAGTCCATTTAATAGAATCCACATTTTTTTTTCCTTCAAGCCCATATGTTTTAGGTTAAGTCCATGGTTTTATTTCATGCCCACATTCATCTAAATCTAAGCCCACTTAATTTTACAAATTTTTTTTTTCTTTTCAGCAATAGTATGCCTACATAACCCATACCAATTTGGCCATAATTCCTTACATATATATCTAAAAATTACGAAATTTTAAGGAGAAATAGTAGACATATAGATAAACAACTTTCCTTCTTTGTAGTTTTCCTAAAAATCACTCTAAGATCTCGAAATAACTCACACACAATTTCGGATGGAAAATATTTTTCCAGCAGGTATCCATTTGAGCAACCCACGCCATATCAGTCATAACTCCATGTATAGTTTTATAAAAATCACGAAATTTCACAGGGATGTAGTAGACATATATATCAATAACTTTCATTCTTTGAAATTTTCCTAAACCTCACTCCAAGATCCCGAAATAATTCACACACACTTTCGGACAGAAAATATTTTTCCAGCAGGTATCCATTTGAGCAACCCACGCCATATCAGTCATAACTCCATGTTTATTTTTCTAAATATCACGAAATTTCACAGGGATGTAGTAGACATATATATACACAACTTTCATGCTTTTCATGTTTCCTAAAAATCACCCCAAGATCCCGAAATAATTCACCCCAAATTCGGGTTTTTCCATCCCTAAAAGAAATTCAGAATTTCCACACCAAGCACACTTTTCATCATGCATGCTTAACCATCCATCATCAACATCAAGAGTCAAAATCATTACAAAACCATCATAATCACATTTGAAATTAATTAAACAACTCATAAAAATGGAAAGCATAAACAAACAAAAATAAAATGAAACCTACTTACCTTAGATTAAGTTTGCCTAAAATCTTTTTAGCCTTTTCCTTTCTTTTCCCTTCTTCTTCTTCCCTTTTTCCTTTCTCTTTCACTCTTTTTTTTTTCTTTTTGTAAAGTTACGGGATGCATAACAAAAATGCCTCCTTCTCCCACATATTTGCTTTACTTAAATATCTTTTACATTTCATGCTTATGCCATGTGTCAATGAGTTATGGTGAAATGCAAAGTTAAATTAGGCTTAAATTGTGATGGATTTCAAGGCAATTCATTTAGGTATATATATTGTTTTATTATTATTATTATTATTGTTATTTTTGGCTATCATCATTTTACATACTATAATTTATACTTATTACATATACAAAGGATTTACTAATTAATTCATCTAAAATTATTTTTCCTAAATATTTACGTACATTAATTAATCCCAACAATCATGTACATAAACGCCAATTACGTACATACCATATATTCTAGTACATATTTTTACCTGGTTACAGATTGTCACGTACGTACCCTATATACTATATACTTACGTACAAATATAATTATCCCGATCAATACACTTATACGGTTACGAATTTTATGCTAGTTACAATCACCATCTTCCATCCTTTTGGGGTGTCCTCCTTCGACCCCAATTCCTAGGTAGTGCGCTTTCTAGCCCTATCTTATTATCCCTTTCTGAGTGCGCTTTATAGTCCTCATTCTCATTTCTGGATGTATCAACCATTTCTTGGTCTGATAAATCCACTTTTCTTTTTCTTTACAACGCTTACTATCTAAAGTCTTTTACAAAACTTTAATCGTAAGCATTGTAAAGAGAGGGGCAACTGTCGTAACCCAATTTTTGGGTTACTCCCCAAAATAAAATAAAATGACAAAAAAAAAAATAATAAAAGGAGCCGGCGTGGGTAGAAAAATCAATATGGCAATTTTGGTTGTTTTCACGAGTCCAATCGTATCTCTTTGGTTCCAAAAATAGAGAAAAATACTGATTTAAGGCAAAAATAATTTAAAGTTGGATGAATTTGTGTAAAAACTAAGTTAAACAACATAATTATATTTTTTATGGGTTGATTCGATTTAATCGTCGACAAATTTAAAGTTTAATTATGATCAGGAATTAATTTAAGGTCCAATTAAAGGATTTAATTAAGTGTAAGGACTTAATTATACTTTAAATTGGTCAAATTAATTTTATTAAGGGCTTAGTCAATGAGAAATCAATTTCTTGAATTTAATTCGGGCTCAATTGATGAGAATGGAATTTTCAGAGACCGATTGGAATTTTTAAGCCAATAATGCGAAATCAGGGGCCAAATTGAATGAATTGAGAATTTAACAGTCAATTGAGGGTTAAATCACGCAATCGAAAACCAGAGACTAAAATAAAAAGGACACGCACATTTAAGGTTGCTGTTGAAATTTTGACGAGGATACAATTGCATAAAATTAAAAGTTAAAAACTAATTGGGGGTGCAATTAAACCAATCAAACATTGAAGGACCAAATTGCAAAGTCAAAACTCTGCAACCACACGGCCTCTACAAAGAATTTGCAATCTGTAAATTCGATTTGCAGAGCAGCCTCTGCAAATTCAATTTACAGAGGCAGTCTCTGCAATTCTTTGTAGAGGAGGCAGAAGCAAGAGCTGCCTCTGCCCCTATAAATAGAAGAAGAAAAACAAATCAAAGAAGAGGAGAAAAAAAGAAACTGGAAAAGAAAGGGAAAGAAATGGGGGTCTGACACAGAAAAGAAGAAAAAAGAAGAGAATGAGTTTTACGCAAAGAGGAGAAAAACTAAGAGAAAACTGAAGGGAAAAACACATAAAACACAAAGAAAACAGTTCTTCTTCTTCCCTCTCTCTCGGTCCGCACATCCCTTCTCTCTCTAAAAATCAGCCCCCGTCAAGCTCTCTCTCCCCTCCAGTGACGGTGGCTTGACCACCCATTACCACCCTTGTCACCACCGTGAGCTCCTCCTCCAGAAAACTGACTCGGCCGTGACCTCCATCAAGCCAACAGCAGCGACGACATGTGCAGCGACGTGGAGCAGTAAACTTTGGAAGCTTTCTCCGGCCACCACAGGCCACCGTTGATGACGCCACCACCACTAGGATAACCACCTCGACCTCCTCTACCCAACGGTGCTACCAGGTACACCTCTCGTCAAAGTTGAAAAACAACTGTTCATCGTCTTCTTCCCTGGTCTGCATGCAGCGGGACGTGATTCACGTCCCGCTGTTCATGCGAGCCAGGGTTGAGGGAGAAGGGCCGGGCTTTGTGCCCGGCCCATGTGCTCGATCTTGGTAAAGCC
This sequence comes from Salix purpurea, assembly GCA_027405865.1. NCBI lineage: Eukaryota > Viridiplantae > Streptophyta > Magnoliopsida > Malpighiales > Salicaceae > Salix > Salix purpurea. Next base: position 11,146,714 of record CM050330.1, on the reverse strand, counting down.
CAGCCTAAAAATATTTGGGGTCTTAGCCCAAAACCATTTGGGCTTCCAGCCCGTGAGGACTGGAATCCAAGCCCAAAACATTTGCGCTTCCAGCCCAGCCGCAGCCTTCTGGGCTTCCAGCCCGTGATGGCTGGAAGCCCAGCCCAGCCTTCTGGGTGGGTTGTCAGCCCACCGTGGCTAACAGCCCAGCCCAAAAAAAATATAAAAAAATAAAAATAAATAAAAAATACAAATTGATAAAAAAAATATATTTTTTTTACTACTATTATTATTACAAAAAAAATTCAAAAATACAAAAAAATGTATTTTGTTTTGTGCATACAGCCAAATTCCATGATTTTTCCATACATATTTTTCGTAAAAAAATTTTGTTGCATCTTTCTCATATTTTGAAACAAAAATTGGATATCGTAACCGGTTTAGGATTATATGTTGGAATTTGGCCAAAATATCAAAAATAATTATAAATGTTTTTGTTTCATCTATTAGGGTGTAAATTTACATTGTAAAGTACACCCGCGGATAAAAAGAAATTTTACTACAGTGTAAATTTACATTGTAAAGTATACCCGTAGATAAAAAAAGATTTTTACTATGGTATAAAATTACAATGTAAAGTACATCCGTAGATAAAAAAACTTGTAACTACGGTGTAAAATTACATTGTAAAGTACACCCGCAGACAAAACAAAAATGTTTTTTTTTAAATGCAGCGTAAAAAATAAACTTATGAAATACATTAAGCATAATATTTATTTACGGAGTTAGAATTCACAAGTCTAACTAGATCTTCACCATCCATTCTAGATAATAGTAAAGCTTCTCCCGAGAATGCTTGCTTGACCACGTAAAGGCCCTTATAGTTTGACACTCATTTATTTTGATTTTTTTCTAGTAAAGGTAATATTTTCTTCAGTAATAGATCTCCTCATGGAATTCTTGAGGTTGAACCTTCTTGTCATATGATTTGTCCATCCTTCTTTGGTAGAGTTGATGATGATAGATTTCAACTATCCTGTTTTCGTTGATTAGATTTAGTTGTTCATATCTAACTTTTGCTCATTCTGCTTTTTCTAGCTTGGAGTCTATCAATACTCTTAATGATAGGATTTTCACTTCTAAAGACATCACCACCTGCATTCCATATACCAACATCTACGGGGTGGCTCCTATTGAGGTTTGGACTGCGGTGCGGTACATATGAAGGATAAATGGAAACAACTCATACCAATCCTTATAGGTGACTACCATCTTTTGAATACTTTCCTTACATTCCTTATAGCAACTTCTACAACACCATTCATGTTTGACATATACAACGAGGAGCTGGAATGCTTGATTTCCCATCTATTATCATCTTTCCATTGAACTTCCAGGTATTATCAGTTATAATATTTTTTGGTGGACTATATCGACATATCAAATCTCTTTCAATAATTTCTTCACCATTTTTTATGTCACACGAGCAAATAGCCTAGTTTCTTACCATTTTGTAAAGTAATCGATAGCTACGAGAATAAACCTATAACCATTGATGATTTTTGGGTTGATAGGCTCAATCACATCAATCCCCCACATTGTGAAGGTCATGGAGATATCAAGTTAAACAAAATAGCCAAAGGGGCATTGATTTTGTCACTATATACCTGACACTTATGACATTTTCAGACATAGCTAATGCAATCATTCTCTAACATCATCCCAAAGCAACCAACTCTTTGTATCTTTCTAGCCATCATATTTCCACTAGCATGGGTTAAGCAAATCCCTTCATGGACATCCCATAATGCGTCTTTGGCCTCAGATTCGTCTAGACATCTCAACAAAGTTTTTTCAAATGATTTCTTATATGAAATCTTGCCATCAAGTTAAAATTCATTGCCAACCTCCTCAAGGTCTTCTTATCGCTTTGGATGCCCTTACGGGATGTCTTGTTTTGGATGAAATTCTTCATATCATACCACCAAGGATTTCCATCTATTTTTTTTTCAATTGAGCAATAATGAGATGGGTTATTTATGATATCAATGTGTATTGGTTGTACCTTTTCCTGAAGTCTATTATAACCATAGAAGCATCCACTAACTAATTTCCTTTTGTTCCTATATGTGTGATTCTATTTCCTCAAATTCTTCGTCCAGTTTAGATAGGTATTCTTGGTAAGTCATTAACTTTTCTTCCTTAGTTTGTCATTCTCCTTTTACTTGGTAAATAATCAACATTGAGTCTCCATACACATCTATCTTTCTAATATTCAACTCCATTGCAACTTCTAAACCGAGAATACAGTCTTCATACTCGATTGTATTGTTAGCGCACTTGAATTGCAACTTAATTGAAACAAGATATTATTTATTATGAGGCGAGATTATCACTACACTCGCTCTATTAACACATATATTTACAACACCATCAAAGATCATAATCCACCATTCTGGTTTCCCTTCCTCGAATGAGAGGACATCTTCATCATGAATGTTGTGAAGATGTTTTTTTTCTTGTTTTGCACCCCGCCATCCCTGTGATTGGGGAGACAACGGCATGCGGTGAAAATGGGTGTGTTTTATAGCCGTAAAAATTACGACTATAATTATCAGGAGTCATCACCTATTATTAAGGTAACTAGGAACATATTGGTCAACGAGAGTCTAGATAAGGGGACTTGTTGTGCAAGGGGAAAACACATCACCCCTAGTGCACCTTACCTAAGGTAAGTTGCATTGTTGTTTGATTGTTTTTCTAAGTTTGAATTTTTTTTACACTGCATTTTCAAATAACATTTTTTTGTTTGCGGGTGTACTTTACACTGTAATTTTACACCGTGGTAAAAACTTTTTTCTTATCCACGGATGTACTTTACAATGTAATTTTACACCGTAGCTAAAAACATTTTTTTTAATGAATGTACTTTACAATGTAGTTTTACACCCTAATAGAAAACAATAATTATAATTTTTTTATATTTTAGCCAAATTCCAACGGATAATTGTAAACTGATTACGATATCAAGTTTTTGTTTTAAAATATGAGAAATATGCAACACATTTTTTTATGAAAAATATGATGGGAAAAAGATTGGAATCCAGCCGTATGCACGAAAACAAAACATTTTTTGTTTTTTTTAAATGCAATTTTTGTTTTTTTTCAAATAAAAATTAAAAAAATTTCGAGCTAGCCTGGCACGACTAAATGGGCTGGCCCGACCAAGATGGGCCAAACACCCAACTTTAATGGGCTGGGCTAAGAGCAGTCCAACCCAAACAACCAATTCACGTGAAGTGAATTAGTTTACTTAGTTCACTTCACGTGAACAGTAATAGGTGGTCGGCCGACCACGACAAGAGAGTCATCTGCTATTGCCGTCGGGTAGAGGAGGTCGAGGTGGTTGTCCCTGTGGTGGTGGCGTCGAAAATGGTCGCCCGTGGTGGCTGGTGGGAGCATCGAAAGGGGCTGACCTATGTTGTGTTTGCTGGTGCCTTTGCTCTTACGTCACTGGCGATGGAGAAGAAGAGCTAGGTTGTTGGGGAGCTGCTAGTGTGGGGTTCATGAAGAGCTTTACCGGTGACGATGGGATACCAGGTGGTGGCCATCGGCTGCTGGTGGAGGAGAGAGCTGGAGCTGCAATTGTTTTTTAGAGAGAGAACCACCATCAGGGGGAGAGAGAGGGAACGCTGCGAAAGGAGAGAGAGCTGCTGATGCTGACTCTGCCGGAGATAAGGAAGATGAGCCGAGGGAGACGCTGCTGGAGTTGTCGAGATATTTTCTCCCCCCCTGTGTAAATTTTTCCTTTGTTCTCCCCTATTCTCAATGTTTCCTCTGTTCTGTAAGCCTCGTCAGCCTCTTGGATTTGCAAACTTTTCTCCCCTCTGTTACGATTTTTTCCCTCCTCTCCCTCGTCGTCCCCTCTATAATGTTCTACTCTTGTTTCCCCGGTATTCTGCCCAGTTTTCTCAGTCGATCTTCCCTCCCTTTGGTCCCCCCTGCATGTACTTTGCATGCAAGTATTTATAGGGAGGAGGCAACCCTTCGGCTGCCCATTGCGTGCAGCGATGGGTTGCCTCTTCACCTGAACCTGCAGTGGCTCGCCTGCAATGTTTAGGTGACTGAAAAGTGTAGGCATGTCCGTGATGATGATTTTTGGGAGAGGGTGCAAATACAATTTGCTCCTTCAATTTTTAATTGGTTCCATCACACCCGTAATTGATTTTAAACTTTTTAATTTTGTGCAATTGTATCCCGTCAAAATTTCAACAAAAACCTTAGCTTTGCGTGCCTTTTTTTATTTTGGTTCTTGTTTTCTAATTTGCACGATTTGACCCTCAATTGACCATTAGACTCTCAATTTGTTCAATTTGGCCCTTGAATTGGCATAATTGGCTTGGAAAAATTCAAATCGGTCTCTGAAAATTCAAATCTTCTCAATTGAACCCAAATTAAGCTCAAGAACTTGATTTTCATCGATTAAGCTCTTAATAAAATTAATTTGACCAATTTAATGTATAATTAAGTCCTTGCACTTAATTACATCCTTCAATTGGACTCTAAATTAATTTTCAACCATAATTACACTTGAAAATTGTCAACGATTGAATCAAATTGACCCATAAAAATATAATTATGCCTTTTGACTTAAGTTTTAAGCATATTTATCCAATAATAAATTATTTTTTTCCTTAAATATGCATTTCCTTCATTTCTGGGGGTGCAAAAGAGGTATGATCAGGCTCTCGAAACTGTCTAGATTTCCCACCTTGATTTTTTTGCCGACATCGGCCCCTCACCATTTATTTTGTTATTTTTGTTTTATTTTGGATAGAATTGGGGGAATAACCCATTTTTGGGTTATGACAGTTGCCCCCCTCTTTACAATGCTTACGACTAAAATCTTGTAAAAACTTTAGTTAGTGAGCGTTGTAAAAAAAATAAAAATAGATTTACCAGACCACGAAATGATTGATCCATCCAAAAATGAGAATGAGAGCTATATAGGGCACTCAGAAGGGAATGGTAGGATCGGGCAAGAAAATGCACTACCTAAGAATTAAAGCCTAATGAGGACACTTAAAGGATGAAAGATGATGGTAAAAACATAAAAATGGTATTGTTGTAATGGGTGACTTGCCCAAGTGAGAATGATGGAGACGGTAAGAAACACAGATGGTCTTGCTGTAATGGACGACCTGCCAAATAGGAGATGGTGAAGATGGTAAAGAACACAAAGATGATCTTGTTGTAATGGGCGACCTGCCCAATGGGAGATGGTGAAGATGGTAAAGAATACAAAGATGGTTTTATTGTAATGGGCAACCTGCCCAATGGGAGATGATGAAAATGGTAAAGAACATAAAAGATGGTCTTATTGTAATGGGTGACTTGCCTAATGGGAGATGGTGAAGATGGTAAAAAAACACAAAGATGGTCTTGTTGTAATGGGCGGCCTGCCCAGGTGAAACATGTGAATAGTGAAGATTTCATGGAATGGAAAATAAGGCTAGAAAGCTCGCTATCTAAGATTTATGTTGAGGGTTGGAAAACACACTATTTGAATTGGTGGTTAAAGGTTGAGAAACGCATCCAAAACATGGTGGATAGGTGGAAAATGCACTATCTTAATTGATGGTTGAGGGTTGAAAAACACACTTAAACAAGGAGGATAGGGATGGAAAACGCACTATCTTAATTGATGGTTGGAAAACGCACTTGAAAACGAAGAAAAATAGGGTTGAAAAATACACTATTTTAGCTTGTGGTTAAGGGTTGGAAAACACACTTAAACCAGGAGGATAGGGATGAAAAAAGCACTATCTTAATTGATGGTTGGAAAACGCACTCGAAAAGGAGGAAAAATAAGGTTGGAAAACACACTATTTTAGCTTGTGGTTAAGGGTTGGAAAACACACTTAAACAATGAGGATATGGATGAAAAAAACACTATCTTAATTGATGGTTGGAAAATGCACTTGTAGAGGGAGAAAAATAGGGTAGGAAAACACACTACTTTAATTTATGATGGCTAGAAAGCTTACCCATGTTCTGGAAAGAGATATGACTTAAAAGCATACTATTTGAGTTGGTCGATGGCTAGAAAGCATACTCAAATAAGGAAAGAGATATGGTTGGAAAATGCTCTATTTGTGCTGATAAAAGACTTGCAAGCGCACTCAGGGAAGTGAAAGTGGTAAGGGCTCAAAGGCGCACATAAAAACGATGAGTGGAGGTTTATAAATTACAATCCCTCCCAAACATTTCTTGGATTCCTAGTGGGGAATGCAATGCATGATGACATTCAACTTTAAGAAAGAGGCAGGGCTAAAAAGCACGCTATAGGATATGAAAGAGGTGAGAGCTCGAAGGCGTACACAAACAATGATGAATGAAGGTTTGTAAATTACGATCCATCCAAAATATTTCCTAGACTCTCAATGGGGATGCAATGCATGATGATGCATGTATACTTACTTGAGAGATATAGGTCCCTTTTCTTCATGGTCTTCTCTTTTCAGGGTTTGGACCTCTGAATTTAACGACTTCTCGCTTCTGCTTACTCGAGCTGCAATTGAAGATTTTGACCACTGTAGATGAGAAATCTTCCATGTCCACTTGCCCCCTTGAGTTTTGATTAACATTCTTTGAAAGGGAAGGATAGAGCCAACTTCAATTGCATTTTATATTACCCCCCAGTTTGGTCATGCCCCACAAGTGCTTTAGGCTTCAAGTGTTTGCAAGAAAGAGTTGGTTATTGGCAAAGATTGTTTTTCATGTGAGATTTTTGGAATTTTAAAGTCATTCCAAGCACAAAAACCATTTTGATGTTTGTTTAAACAAACTTGTTCTCGAAAGAATTCAAGTGATCTCATTATCAGGTTTTATGTGTTGTATGTCAGGAAGGCTTCAATCAAGTCACGTGAAGCATTTGTAAGGATTGTTTCAAATGGAAAAACATTGCTTATCAATCCAAATTACTTGTATTTGATTAGAAAGGGCTTTATCAGGCTTGTAACGTAGGCTTAGGTTTCTGGCTACGAAAAAAAATTACCGGCTTAAAAGGTACTTAAGGGTTTTCTAGACTAATGATCACTTAGTGCTTACTCTTAGAATTCCTTTTGGTCCTCATAATTGATTTGTATAATGACTTGACATGCCCCCCAGGATTTTGTTTGGGTTTTTATTTTGACATGACCCCTAGTATTTTGTTTGGGCTTTCTATCATGGGTTTTTAGCACTAACATAATGTTATCTTGATTTGCTATGGTGTACTAAAACTCTTTTTTGTTTTTGCCCAGAACTTTGTTTGGGTATCTTTTGTCATTGAGGACTATTTAGTGATTGAAAGTTCTTCTCTTTTTTTTCTTCACACTTGCCCCTAATGTAGGGTGTGATCCTTGTCAGGGTTAATTAACAAGAAATGATTATTGAGCTCAAATAGGGACTGTAAGGGATATTTGAGACTTTGTGAAGGCATATCAAAGATGGTCTCTCTTCATTTCAAAAACATGCATTCTGAATCGATAATCTCTGCTTTTCCATGCGAAATGATTTTTTTTTGAATTTTTGGATTATTTATTTAGCTAAGGGCTTAACTTTATTATGTGGGTTTTTTGAAGGTATGAGATTACCTTTCAATAAAATCCTTTGAATTCCCAGAACACATTTGTTAAACAAATATCTATTTAACATTTCTTTTCATACTAGACTTTGATTTGCCAACAATCTTTATTAAATCATGGGATCATGTAAGCACAAGAAAATACATTATCACTGAAAAGAATGGCTTGCTTAATAAAAAAGTCTTATGACATAACGAGCAAAAATTGTCAACAAGTCAAAACAAGAACCCGTTCTGGGTGTGCCGTTTTGGCTATATAAAAAAATCATTTAACTTTTTAACTTGCACACATCGGATGTCACTGACATCATTTTAGTGAGCAGATATTGTAACTTTGTAAGTCAAGTTGATTGAGTTTTATAGAAGCAATTATTTACCTTGACATGTTATTGTTCGATGTGGGATAAAATTTAAAGCCAGGGATGAAACTCCTTTGCTGATTTCAACGATGTGGGATACTAGGATATGGGAATTGAGATTTGAGAATTTGGTTGTCCAGCTGGACAACCTTAATTTGTTGTTCGGCTTTGGTTGTCCAGCTGGACAATCTTGGGCTGTACATGCTATATATATATATATATTATAAAAAAATAAAAAATAAACCAAAATCAAAACAATAAAAAAATATATATTATAAAAAAATAAAATTGTTGCATCAATTTTGATTTGATAAAAAATAAAAATTATATTTATTTATGTTTGTTTGACTTTGTATTGTATAATTTAAAGTTAATTTATCTTGAATTTTAATTATGCTTGTTAAATTAATATTTTATTTTTTCATATATATATATATATATATATATATATATGAATAGTACGACACCGAAACGGTCCGTTCCAATCGAAAAACCAGAACGGTGACCGGAACGGTATTGACAACTATGCTTTACAATGTAATTTTACATTGTAGCTAAAAACTTGATTTTATCTATGGATGTACTTTAGAATGTAATTTTATACCATAATAGATAAAACAGAATAAATACAATTTTTTTAATATTTTGGCTAAATTCCAATGGATAATCGTAAACCGGTTACGATATCCAATTTTTGTTTTAAAATATCAGAAAGATGCAACATATTTTTTTTTACAAAAAATATGATGGGAAAAAGTTGGAATCCGGTCGTATGCACGAAAACAACACATTTTTTTTAAATGCTTTTGTTTTTTTTTCAAATAAAAATAAAATTTAAAAAAAATAAAAATATTTCGGGCCAGGCCGACCAAGATGGGCCAAATGCCCAACTCTAATGGGTTGGGCTGAGAGCAGCCCAACCCAACAGCCAATTCATATGAAGTGAATTAATTTACTCAGTTCACTTCACGTGAACAGTAATAGGTGGTCGACTGACCATGACGAGAGGGTCACTTGCTATTGTCGCTGAGTAGAGGAGGTCGAGGTGGTTGTCCCTGTGGTGGTGGCGTCGAAAATGGTCGCCCGTGGTGGCTGGTGGGAGCGTCGGAAGGGGCTGACATGTGCTATGTTTGCTGCTGCCTTTGCTCTTGCGTCGCCGGCAATGGAGAAGAAGAGTTGGGTTGTTGAGGAGCTGTTGGTGTGGGGTTCACAGAGAGCTTTACCGGTGATGATGGGAGACCAGGTGGTAGCCGTTGGCTGCTGGTGGAGGAGAGAGTTGGAGTTGCAACTGTTTTTTAAAAGAGAGAGGGAACGTTGCAAAAGGTGAGAGAGTTGTCGATACTGACTATGCCGGAGACGAGGAAGATGAGTCGAGGGAGACGCTGCTAGAGTTGCTGATATATTTTCTCCCCCTCCTTTGTTCTCCCCTGTTCTCTACGTTTTTCCTCTATTCTGTAACCCTCGTTGGTCTCCTAGATTTGCAAACTTTTCTCCCCTCTGTTACAATTTTTTCCCCTCCTCTCCCTCGTCGTCCCCTCTGTAATTTTCTACTCTTGTTTCCCAGTATTCTGCCCAGTTTTCTTCGTCGATCTCCCCTCCATTTGATCCCCCCTGCATGTACTTTGCATGCAAGTATTTATAGGTAAGAGGCAACCCTTCGGCTGCCCATTGTGTACAGCGATGGGTTGCCTCTTCACTTGAACCTGTAGTGGCGCGTCTGGACTGTTTAGGTGACTGAAAAATGCAGGCACGCCTGAGATGATGATTTTTGGGAGAGGGTGCAAATACAATTTGCTCCTTCAATTTTTAATCGGTTCAATCGCACCCACAATTGATTTTAAACTTTTTAATTTTGTGCAATTGTATCCCCGTCAAAATTTCAACAACAACCTTGGCTTTGCGCACCTTTTTTTTATTTTGGTCCTTGTTTTCTGATTTGCGTGATTTGACCCTCAATTGACCATTAGACTCTCAATTTGTTCAATTTGGCCCCTGAATTCGCATAATTGGCTAAGAAAAATTCAAATCGGTCTCTGGAAATTCCAATCTTCTCAATTGAACCCGAATTAAGCTCAAGAACTTGATTTTTCATCGATTAAGCCCTAAATAAAATTAATTTGACCAACTTAATGTATAATGTAGTCCTTGCACTTAATTAAATCCTTCAATTGGACCCTAAATTAATTCTCAACCATAATTACACTTGAAATTGGTCAATGATTAAATCAAATCGACCCATAAAAATATAATTATGTCATTCAACTTAATTTTAACGTAGATTTATCCAATAATAAATTATTTTTACCTTAAATCTGTATTTTCCTTCATTTCTAGTGGCGCAAAAGAGGTACGATCAGGCTCTTGAAACTGTCTAGATTTCCCACCTTGATTTTTCTGCCGACATCGGCCCCTCGCCATTTATTTTTGTTATTTTTCTTTTATTTTGGATAGAATTGAGGGAATAACCCATTTTTGGGTTATGACAATGAAAGTCAAAGTTTAATGGCTCATAATTTTCCATAGCATGGTCAACTAGGTGATCGACAATAACACTCCTTTTCACAATGTTCCTTGTCATATAGACTATGTCATACTCAACTAGTAGAACTATCCTCTTGCAATTCGGCTCAATAGATAGAGCTTTTACAGATATACCTTAACGGGTCTAATTTGAAATTTAACCATGTAGTATGACACAATATATATTGATGTACCCTACAGCCTATGCTAGTGTGCAATACAACTTCTCAATCACAATATACCTACACTCTCATTTCGTGAACTTCCTACTTAAGTAATAAATGAGTCTTTCCTTCCTTCTAGTTTCATCTTGTTGTATAAGCACACAACCCATTGTTATTCAATTATTGTTAAGTACAATATCAATGACCTTTTTGATACAGAAAGAATAAGCATGGGTGGATTTCGCAAGTACCACTTGATTTTCTCAAAAACCTCTTCGCACTCTTCGTTCCAATTCCCAGGATTCTTTTTCCTTAACAAACAATAGATTAGGTCACAAGTCATGGTTAATTGGGATATAAATCGGGTAATGTAATTTAATCTTCCTAAGAAACCTCTTCTTTCTCAATCGTGAGAGTTGGCATAGCTTGAATAATCTTTACTTTGTCAAGATCTACTTTTATCCTTTCATCACTCACCACAAATCCTAACAACTTCCCAGATTTCATCCTGAATGAACACATTGCGGGATTAAACCTCAACTAATTTTTCCTTAGTCTTTCAAACTATTCTACAATATTTGGACATGTATTGTTTTCTTCAATAAAAAAAAATACAGACCTTAAACTAAATATGTCATAAAATCATAAATCTCTTCCTTTTTTATTTTTTAGAAGAAAAAGAAACTCATACTCATCTATACGTATAGGAATACAACTTTCACGAAGGGTCCGAAGGGAGAAAAAATTCATTTTAAAGAACAAAATTTGCCCGTAATCTGCTTGGTCAAAAACGTTTTGAAGAATGAAATCGTGATAGTGGCAAAATCATTTTTTTAGTGCAAATTCCGAGGGATTTATCCAACCTTAAACCTATGGTATAAAAAAAGGCATTGCTGGTTTTGTGAAAAGAAAAAATATAATCTTGTGTGGCAGTCAAGTAACATAAATTATTGATATCGAAATTAGAAGATTCAAAAATCCAAATTTATATATATAGGACCACAACATTCATGAAGGACCCAATATGAGAAAAAAAAATCTTTTTGAAGAACTAAATATGTCTGCAATCTGCTTGGTCAAAAAAATTCTCCTGATTCAATTCCAAAACTAACAATGATGAGCACCCCATCCGACATAAGAAAAGTGGGCTCTATGACCCAATAAAGGTTCATATCAATTCCTTAACATGTCGTGGATGACAAAATATAGTTGGGTTTGTCAAATATTGCACGAAGCCAAGTCAAAATCAAAGTCTAAGTTGGAAGAAAATTTTTGTATTAGAACAGAATTGCGACAATAACAAAATTAATGCAAATTCTAAGGGATTTATCCAACTTTAGAGACTAGATTAAAGAAAGAAAGAATTTAGCATTATGAAGACTCCTAATTAATTAATAAACTTGATGATCTCGATAGCAAATGAGGAGAATAAGCAAAATCTAAAGACATCAAAGACAAGGGTTAAAAAAAAAAAACATTTTTTATTTTCTATTTTTGTCAATAGTCTAGTAACCATGAGATAAACTCTTGCATATAATTCAAAAGGGATATACACCATCCCTAGATGGGGGGCATCCCAAGATGGGGGGCCTAAAAATGTGTAACAACAATTACTATGGCTTTATATGTAAAAGCAAGTCTTAGGATAATGTTACAATATTGTTTTTCCAAATAAAAGTTTTCTTCTTCTAAGCAAATCAACCTGTGCATTTTAAATTTCTTATAATAAATTAATTTTGAAAAAAAAAAAGCTACAGTTTATTAGTAGCAAGAGGTTCACTTTTGTACCCTCCATTTCTTATTACCCCAAAAATGATGTGAACTCAAATGACTAGAGACCATATATATATGTGTGTGTGTATTAACTTAACCAACCCTAAAATCCCTTTGTCAATAGCTAGCCAAGAACCACAGAAATTCATAAATATCTTAAAGGGACTTGGAAGAGCGAGTGGAAGCCAAAGGCTGCCTCAGCAAGAACCATAAAGCCATAAATTAACTAGCATCACACGTCCATGTCCTCCATAGGATGAGATAAGGTTATGGAACTTCCTCCACGTGGCAAACTCATTGTGGTGGTAACGATGAGGCTAACGTTCAAAAAAATTCCACCTTCATGTGGACAGAATAGTGTCATGTTATCACTTATCATATCCAACGGTCAAATTCTGCTCAATATCAACTCCAATGATTGGTGACCGTAGGATATGAGGAAGACAGGATGAAGCACTATATATAGGGAGTGACAGTGAAGCTAGTTCAGTATTGAGATTCTAGCAGAATATCACATCCATAGGGAGCACTACACAGTGAAGCTTGTAAGAGATGGCTTCCTCCTCTATGATTTCATCGGCAGCCGTTGCCACCGTGAACCGCACCCCGGCACAAGCCAGCATGGTTGCGCCATTCAATGGTCTCAAGTCTACCGCAGCTTTCCCAGTCAGTACCAGAAAGGCCAATGACATTACTTCCATTGCAAGCAATGGTGGAAGAGTTCAATGCATGCAGGTAACCTGAGAAACACATTAACGTCTTCATGCTTCAATATCAGTGTAGATTCAGTACAATTATCAGTGTAGATTCAATGTGCTCCCTGTTTGTTTTTGTTGTTGTTTTAACCAAAACAAAATGTTCGTACATAAATATATATACATATATATATATATAGGTGTGGCCACCAACTGGATTGAAGAAGTTCGAGACTCTTTCTTACCTTCCAGATCTCACCACTGAGCAATTGGCCAAGGAAATTGAGTACCTTCTTCGCTCGAAGTGGGTTCCTTGCTTGGAATTCGAGTTGGAGGTGATCCTAAATCCATTCTCATAATCACACAATTTTCACTAATTATTGCTATCATTAAGGTATAATTAAGGACAAAGAGTAGAACTGGAGCCCTGCTTTGTGCTTTTTACTCAAACACATCGATACGTGCTTGCATGAACTAATCAATTTTTCTAGATAAACATAATAGAACTTTAAATTTGTTGGATTACGAGAATATTTATAATGTAACTACTTAATTAAGCAGATTCTTAATTATCCCCCAATATATAAGGTTTGTGATTAATTAATTATGAAAACTAATTAATTTTCATTTCATCTAATCTAATCGAATTGAGATACCTGAATCTGAAATGGTTACTGAAAGAAGCAATTAACATGAAGCTCAAAATTAATTATGAATGTACAGAAAAAGGAACCAGCTAGTCTATGGTCGATTCAGTAATAACCAAACAGAAATTTTTAGTTGTACCTTGCAAGAACAGGCTCATTTCATTTTCTTTTGTGAAATTAATGAATTAATTGTGTTTGATTATGCAGAAAGGTTGGGTCTACCGTGAGCACGCTAGGTCACCAGGGTACTATGATGGACGCTACTGGACCATGTGGAAGCTACCCATGTTTGGATGCACTGAGGCATCTCAGGTGTTGATGGAGCTCGAGGAGGCAAAGAAAACTTACCCTAACTCCTTCATCCGTATCATCGGATTCGACAACGTTCGTCAAGTGCAGTGCATCAGTTTCATTGCTGCTAAGCCAAAAGGTGTCTAAGTCCCAGAACTTATTGATGTGTCCCTAGCATTCTGCTAGGGTTGGTTTGTTTAAATTGTACTTAGACCCTGGCAAACTTTACCTGTTCTTTTTTTATTGGGTTTTTGGAGATGAATATTCTACTTTATTTTTGCTTTTAGCTTCTGGATATTTCGGATGCTGAACCGGACGAGAATTGTTGAATAAAAAGTAGTTTATTTTTATATTAATCATTTGTTATGCTTTGATGTTTATGCATTTAGTGTTAATTTGATTTCAAGTACCCTTAGTCTTCAAAAGGGTATTGAATGAAACTGCTTCCTATAATTATCTTGGTTTTTAACAGTCTTGGGGATTTTCGAGGGGTTGTCCCTTAATCCTCCAAGACACATGAGCAATAATGTCATTAGGATTTGGACAAAAGATTAATTAATGTTCTTGATGAAGAACTCCAACGTACATTATTTATGCGCAGCCTGATCAGGCTGAAGGTATTGAAAAGCCTCATGAGGGCTTTTCAGCAGTACTATCGATCGAAGGTTTTCATCCCTTCCCTGTGCCTGAGAGACAACCTGTCGAAGAAAAAACCATTTTTAGCTTACAATCACATTGAAGCAGAAGAACGAGTACTCTCATTTTTAGCTCCTCGATCTTCGTCATCAGCCTGCCATTAACTTTCTATTCTAGACCCAGAAGATCAAAGAAATTGAAAGAGCACAGAACACACAACTTCCAACTCTCTTAAATATAAAACCATAGCAGCAAATGGAGAAATATTCAAACTCAGCTCCATCTGGTAATTTGATTGACTAGATTAGCTAATTTTACATGAAAAGGTCGTATCCATCATGGAATTTAAGCATCCTGTGTATTGTATATCCTGTGCAACACTGACCCTAGGGAAAATAACAGCCTCAAGTTACGAAGTCTATGGACTAGTACACTCCCTTTGTTTTTGTTTTCTGGATCTCGAACTTCAGAAAATAACTTTCTTGATTAGAAATGGATGGGATATTCAATCAGCCAAGTAAGCTAGAGACAATGTCCATGATAAATATAAAAAGGGGCGGGGGGGGTGTTCTTCCGAAATCTTTCAATAGAGAATTCAATGGTCCAGTCATTTTTCTTTTTTAACTTGCATTGTTTCAGACATTGATAGCTACACTTGTGGACATGCCATAAATAAGATAAGATGAAGGTATTGATAAGAAGTGTTCCTTTCTTTTATTTTTGTTGTTTTCTGTTTAAAATCTCAATGTCAAGGTGTTTTTCACCATAAAGAATTTTAAAGTGATAAAAATAAATTTATATCTTTAATAATTTTGAAATAATTTTATAATTTATCATAACTTAGGTAGTAACTAAAAGCTATCTACTAGAACAACAATCTTATGTCTTGTGTATTAGAAAGGAAATAAATAAGTGGTGTCATCACTAAATAATTGTTATTTTTTTCTTATACTTTGCCATCTTGTATCGGTCAATTCATTCCTCTATTTTTCTTTCAATTAGTTCATTATAGATATACTTTGTTTATTAAAAATAATATAAATTACATCTTGTAATCTCGAGAATCTCTTTCGCATAAAACTTGAAAAGGAAATGCGAGATTTCAATTTATGTATTGCAGTGCTAAAGCAGGTCACTGTCATTCCAACGGATGAACGTTACAATAACTTCCAATTTTGATGTTTGTCTTTTACAATTTTTATAGAATAATCTAAACCACTACCACAAGATGTTCCTCACGAGGCTCCAACATTATTGCACACTATATCTTATCATCATAACTATAAGAATAAAGCTTTTATTTTTATGGAATAATGGCTGCCACTTGGGCTCTTTCTTACTTCTGTCATGGGTTAGACCCATATGTTTTGGCTGCCAATCGGGCTCTTTCTTACTTTGGGTTTGCCCTAAGAGGAGACCAGAAAAAAGCGAGTTTTACAATCGAGGTTAATATGTGAAATTTAAAAGGAATTCTATTTATTTATAGGATTAATATTTTATTGAAATATATTTTTTATATATTTTTTTTAACATGTTATATATATATATATATATATATATATATATATATATATATATATATATATATAATGATCTTAGTGAAACTCAAAGTCTCACATAAAAAAAAATCTAGATTGTATTGTAGTTTATTTTGAACTTAAATTTGAGTTTATTATAAAATAACTCTTTGTCTCATAAGAAATTAGTTTTGCTAACTCATTTAAGTATATTGAACATTATCATGTCAATTAAATCGCAACAGGATTTTCTGCTTTTACACTGAACATTCAAACAGGAATATATCGAGATTCTGATATCGATATCAGGTGATTCAAAAACTCAAATTTATCTATATGCGCAGGAATACAACTTTCATGAAGGACCCGCGGTGAGAAAAAATCATTTCGATGAACACAATCTACCTGCAATCTGCTTCAAAAACTATTTTGAAGAACCAAATTTGCGGCAATGATGAAATCATTTTTTAGTGCAAATTCTGAGGGATTTATTCTATCTTAAACCTATGGTAAAAAAAAAAAAAACATGGTGCCGCTGGTTTTTGTGAAAAGAAACAAAATATAATCCCACACAGCAATCAAGCAACATAAATTATTGTGACGTTTTCTAAACCGACCCCCCTCAATTTTTTTTCAATGAGACTAATTAATTTTCCTGAATTTAAAATTGGTATTTGATTATCGTGATAAATCCTTGATACATTAAATTAGGTCTCTTGAATAAGACCTGCAAATCTCGGGTCAAAATCATTCTCGCAGCATGATTTTCTTCTTTTATGCTAGACATTCAAACAAGAATATCTTGAGCTTCTGATATCAAAATCAAGTGATTCAAAAATCTAAAGTCATCTATATGTATAGGATTACAATGTTTGTGAAGGATTCAACGTGAGAAATTTTTTTGAAGAACAGAGTTTGCCTGCAATTTTCTTAGTAAAAAAATAAGTAGGACTGGACATTCAAATGGGAATATCTCGAGCTTACGATATCAAAATCAAGTGATTCAAAAATACAAAGTCATCTATATATACAGGACTACAATTTCATGAAGGATCCAAAGCGATAAAAATTTGTTTTAAAAAACAGAATATGCCCATAATTTTCTTGGTCAAAAAGATCCCCTGATTTGATTCAGAAACTAACAATGTCGATCTACCCCATTTGATTGAGAATATGACATAAGAAAGTGGGCTCTAGGGTCCAATAAAAGTTCAGAAAAATTCTTGTATATGTCATAGATGACAAAATATAGCTGCGATTGTCAGATATTGCACAAAACCAAAACAGATTCAAAGTTTAGGTTGGAAGAACAATTTTGGTATTAGAATATAATTATGACAACAACAAAATCAGTGCAAATTCTAAGGGATTCATCCAAACCTTAAAGACTAGATAAAGAAAAAATGACTTTAGCATTATAAAGATTCCTAATTAATCTAAAAATCCTAACAATTTCAACAGCAAAGGAGGAGGATAAGAAAAATAGAAAGCAACAAAGACAAGATTCGAAAAAACATTTTTATACTCTACTTTTGTCCATCATCTAATAACCATGAGCTTACTCTCACATTTGATTCCAAAAGGGTGTACGCCATTACCAGAACGTGAAGTCTAAAATGAGTAACAACACATCTATGATTAAATATTGACCAACATGATCCCAATTCATTTTCATTGCTTACATAATCATATTCTTATAAGAATTACTATTGTCATTTATAACTCCATGTATGTTGCTAGAACTAGACGTTGACCCAGCCATCGTTTCTATCGTGGTCTCGTAAGAAACATATGGTTCTCTATATGCATACCAACACAAGTATTCTTTCATGAACCCTTTTTATAGAAGATGCATCATTACAACATCTGGATCGAGAAACTTTTATTTTTACACGTCTTGCATGGACATAATACCGTCTTCACTAATATTTCTAGAATTAGATATTATGTAATTAATAAAATCTTGAACTCTATTACAATAATTCATCCTCTGCAGTCCTTGGGGTGAATCTCGATACATCCATAAAGGATCATCCATCATTTTCATCAAATCTACATAAAATAATGATGACAACATGTATTAATTAATGACGTTAACTATAAAAAATTGCAAAGATACTAGTTTAAATTAATCTTATTCAATCTATTTTACTACGTCTCTTAATTCATTATCAATTATCTACATAAATGCATATTTTTACCTGAAATTATAACTCAACAATAAAATTGACAAAATATACAACAAACATGTTAAATAAGTTATTGTTTATTTCATAATAAAATACTAAAGTCGAGATATCAACAAATTTTTTTTAACAATTTACAAACAAATACAATTTTATAAAATCTAAACACACTCTAACATGTACAAATTATAAAATCATACAATAAGTTTGTTTGGGAAACAATCTATGAAACAATTAAACACTCAAACAAAATACATATACTACAATAATACATAAAATAATAACATTTTAAAATTGTGTTCAAGTTAAAAAAAAAAAAAAAAAGATGATAGATTTGTTTATTTAAGGTGGAGAATCCTTAATAAAAATTGGATAAGGAAAAACTAGAAATGGAGACGGTAGAGAGGAGAGTCAAGCACTAGGTCATATATTAAATATTACCAATAATGATATCAATGACATTATTTCAATTGCAACTTTGTCAGCCATTATTTCATTAAAATTGCCACATCACCATAACATTTGTCTCTTTGATTCCCACTATAGTACCATCCATAATGTCATTGGTATATACAAACAACTTCCGTCGTGTATTCATGAATGAATTTCACCGTTAGTATCTTCGTCTATAGAACTTATACATCATCATATTGCTTGAATTTATTTATTCCAACTGCGACTCCCTTGGTATATACCGACGATCGACAGAAAAACTCAGTCGGTAAATGTCACCGCAATATATCGACACAAAACTATTTTCGGTATTTCCATAGGTATTCGTTAATTTTCCGGTAGTTATTATATGTTAAATACAAATTTTAATTATTTAATTATTAAGAAACCAATATTATGTTAAATACAAATTTTAATTTGATATGATTTTATAAAAAAAAATTATAAGTATCACTCATATTTTTCAGCAATTGATTTTGTTTCATAAATCTAAAGTATTGTATAGCCCAAAATGCATTACGGTTCTCATCTTTTGGCTACCGGAGAAGAAAGTAAGAAAGCAAGAAACATATTTTAAGAGGAATTTAATGGATGTTAATTAATTATTGAATCAAACCGCAACGTATTTTTTATTGAACTGGGAAATAGATTCCAACTGCTTCTAGGTTAACAATGATGAACTTGTCTTACTTGACAATTTCGATGAATTGGGAAATATATGCGTGCAGCTGGGTTATATTTGTTGATATCATGTAGTTATAAGATATATATTCGATGTTAATTACGAGGTATGTCTAATATTATTATTTTTATTCAACATTAAGGAATATTCTCTAGTGAGTTTATGTGTAAACCGATCGAGACTCATTTCCTTGTGTGATCTAATAATAAAAAGAAACGCCTACCATATTAGTTTGGTGCATTAAAAAAATGATAAATTTCTCTGAATATTCCTGGATAATTAATGAATTCAATACTATTAATTTTTTATAACCATAATTCATTTGAATCGAAGATCAAGATTTGAGATCAAAACATGATATATTTCATGTTACAAAGGAAAAACATTTAAGGATTCTAGTTTATATACACACACACACACACACACACACACACACACACATCAAGTATAATTAAGGAGGGATTGGTGAAAGACAACAACATTAGTTATATATATTCTAAGTTGTTACACAGCAGAAATTACAAATAAAAGACAGAAAAACATTAAAATGAGCACATAAACAGAAAATACATAGGATATTATACACAGCAATACATGCAGCTGCGTAGCTTTATTTATTTAATGCATACAGCATTTTTCTTTCTTACTAAGTGAGGCATAACCTCACCCTATAGACCTCCTTCCCTTTCTAGATCCGTTCTGATCATGCTTTCTGAGCCTTTGGGAAATTATCATCCATGTCTCTAAAGTTCCATATGTCATCCCACCAGAGTTCCTCTTCAGTCATTCCACAAACAAAACCATT
Organism: Salix purpurea; assembly: GCA_027405865.1. Lineage (NCBI taxonomy): Eukaryota > Viridiplantae > Streptophyta > Magnoliopsida > Malpighiales > Salicaceae > Salix > Salix purpurea. Next base: position 11,126,380 of record CM050330.1, on the reverse strand, counting down.
CACCAGCACCTCCATCGCTTGCTCCTCGTTGGTTCTTTCCCTCACTGGCCAGAACTCCTCCCACCATGCCGGCCCTTCTTCTTTTTCCTCCACGATCACCTCACCGATCGTATTTTCAGCCACCGCATGGTCAACAGCTTCAGGATCAAGGATGACTGCAACGTCAGGAACGGGTTCATCGTCAATGATTTCATTGACTTCAGCATTATTGTCAACTTTCTTGCCCTGATCTTTCACCATGCACGCTTCTTTGTTTGGTGGTGTCTCCACCTTTCTCCTGGTGTTGGATCTGGCCTTTCTTCGCCTTCCAGTGACCACAAAGCGATGAGTTTTCTTGGCTCTCGACCCGTTCTTTCTGGCTCTTGCATTCATTCTTGCGATCCTTGAGTCGTTCTTACTCTCTTCCTTGCTCTTCTTTCCAATCCTTCCTTCATAAACTGCGCTCACTCTGGCTTTCTTCATTTTGAGAGAGGGAGAAGAGGGGTTTTTGTGAGCTAATTAACAGGGTGAGAAACAAAAGGAGAGAGCAAGATCTTTTGATGGTGACTAGCTAGTGAAGAGAGTGTGAGTATAAATAGGCCATTAGCGTTTGGACTTGCATGCAGGTGTCCACACAAGTGGAAATTTTCCGTTTCATTTTCTAGGGCTTCATTTTTTTCTCGAGAAGATATCTATATATTTTACGGAATCCTTCCATAGTCTATTTAAGCTACGAGATATCAGGTTTTAAAATATCAAAGGAATCAAGAGAGAAATTAATGACCTTGCAGAAAAAAATAGAAAAGAATCGGGAGAAGAAATTAAAGGGACTACGAGCGTTTCATTTGGTTCATCTATACGTGGCCATGCACATAGGGCACGTGGAGATCTGCCATGCAAAGTGAGGGACTCACCACCGGCCGACAAGGAGGTTGGCTGTGAAATTTCCACTCCTTTTTGGGTGTTTTCCTTGGTTTAGTGAATGGTTTTGTCTTCTCTCTTTTTTCTGCCGTGAGTAGAAAGGGAAAATGGAAAAGTTCGATGATTCTTGTTTGTTGTTATTAAACATGGTTTTTCATGTGATGACCACGTTGACGCTGATGCTTAAGGTTGTTACAACTCAATCTCTTTATGGTATGTTCGGTTTGATTTGATTTCAATGTATGATCGATCTTCTTTATCATGAAGGTTTCAGGGAGAAAAGGCAATGAAAGGAAAAGGCTTGGAGATATAATTAGGCTGGTTTGATCGCTGACTCAATTTGCTCTCTCTCCCTCTCTCTCTCTCCAAACCTTCTGTCACCATAAGAAAATCGCAAAACATTTATAAGAATAAACACTATTTTGTTACCCGTAATTTATATTGTCAATGGAGTTACGACAGAAATATGTTATCAAGAAAATGTTTTATCGGGGATTTGTCATTTAATGTTCATTATAATATTAATTTTACAGCAATAAATACATCGAAAGTGGAGGTCGGGGGGCATATATCCTGAGCTAGAAGCCATATATTCCATCATTTTCTCCAAGTTCTGCCTATTTTCTTTTTCTAATGTGGCTTTTATTTCTTCTTTTAATTTGGCTAATCGCTTCTCAACCTCCTAGACCTTCAATTTAAATTCCAGCATCAACTGACTTGGGCTAAATTAATTATTATATGCGTAGAGTTAAAGTGGTATGACCTTACCTCATTTATTTGGCCAATGCCATAGGCATCCACTAAACCTAATTCATATTTGGTCCATTAGTTGCTCTGGCCGAGGAGGATGAGTGGAAGCATCTCCTGCATGTTTTTCAAACATTGTACTGATATATTTTTACAAGGAAGCAAAGAAAAAAAAGGTCAATTATAATTAAGAGAATTATGAGAATTACGAGAATTACAACTTTTTCTTAAATAATAAAACTTGCAATAAATTCCTCACTCAATTATCTATATTTTTTTTCAACCTTTTCCCTATATTCATCTTCCTTATATGAGTTTCCTCGTATAACTTGATTGGAGTGGGCTCGCCTAAACTGTCATCACTGTGAAATAAATAAATTGTAAAAAGTATAACAAATAAACATCATGTCGAGAAATAAAAAAATAAAAATTATTTTGATTTTTTTCCCCAAACACTTTGTCTCGTTGAAAAATGAAAGTGATTCACCGGCCGAATTGCGATGGCCTTCATAAATTCTTTCGATGTCACAAACTCTCGAAATGCCTCTTACTTACCCTCTATTAAGTGACCTCGACGTCATTAGACCGAGTTAAATATTTTGTATTTTTATAAGCATTATAATTAATACAAATCGTACAGCTTGGTAAGAAAATTAATCATGTATATTTAACAAATGTTCTTGTACCAGGTTGTGTGATTTATAAAATAATGCCTATAAATATGCAGAAACCTTAGCTAGCTCTATGTCAAGGCGTAGAAGACAGCAAAGGCAGCAATTAACAGATTTTGTCACTAGTTCATAATGCTATGAGAATGGTAAATTGAAAAAAATAACCCACCCTAATGAGATTCTCTGCCCTTAATCAATTATGGCCATCAGTATGTAACCAATTTAAGATCAATTAGCTGATTCCCATACCAATTTAAGCCATTTTAAGAGTTTTCCTTGCAAAAATCCATTACATCTTCGCCCAGGTAGCTCTTCTTTCTTTTGATTCTTTACATCCCATCTCATTGTAAAACAATTGCAATCATTAACCGATATATTTTGGAAATATCATGTGTTTGACAAAAATAAAAACCATTTCTTAAGAGGAACTGTTTGGAGAAGGCATTGTAAGACCAGATTTTTTCAAAGACATTGTGAAAAAAACCCAGCTTTTGATAATAAAAAATAGCCAAACACCGACTTCGGATTTTGAACGACTCCTACGTGATCAATCACCAGGAATCTCGAGCCTTTTCTTCACATGGAAAACAACGTGCAAGAAACATTTTCTGTATCACAAGAAAACGAGTCAACTAAAATCGGTGCTATAAAAAGCCATATCCACCAATTTTTCACTCGGTTACTTGTCAAGCTTACCAAGCAAACCTCCCCATGTTATGCCACAACAACAAGCTGATGACCGCTAATACAACCATGCACCCAGTCCCAAATTATTACATGGTTTTTTTTTGGCCATTTTGCATGATATTGTTGATGTTGGTGGGTGATGTTTTAAATACAGTTTGATATTACTTTTCTCTAGATTCATCATTATCTTGTGCATACTTTTATTTATTTAACTAAATAGAAAGATAATGAGATTCAAAGTCTTTATGTTAAATATAAAAAATAATGAGATTCAAACGGTCATCAAGACTTTAATTTCATGTTAAAAAAACATATCACCAAATAAACTTATTATAGTGTACTAGTTAACAAAGTTAACCAAGCAAAACACCTAGTGGTAAAACACTGGAATAACATTGGACCTTGCTCTAGCTCAAGGAATTGTGATGGGGACATCAGACCTGACATCGTTCACAAGCCCGTGTGATTTATGCTGACAGATAGTCCAACCTTTGTGTTACTAGATTTTATTTAAGTTCATTTGTTGAGCATGATTTAGTTATTGGTAAATATTTTATTTAATAGACTATATGCCTAATTGTTTGCTCTAGTTAGGTTTTGGTATTTACGTGTTATTCTTCTAAATGTTTGATAGTTTTTGATGAACTGAGTAAAAAATACAGATTTGCAGACCTTTCTAACCCTTATTCTCCTTTTCTTCGACTTTTTCTTCTCTTTCTTTGATTTTTCTTTCTCTTTTGGTTTCAAATCTCTTTTGCCCCGCATATGTTTTGGTATCAGAGCATGGTCTTTTGATTGTTTTCATAATTAAACAATGTATGGACTACTGCAAATCCTCAAAATCTAATACAATACCTAAAACCTAGAAACTATAGAAATCTTCATCAATAATGACCTCAAACATGATTGTGAATGTGCATCATGATTTTTTAGCCAGGTAAAAATCCTAGTATGACAAGTCAACATGAAAGGACAGTCAACCAAAAAAGATAATGCAATGTATGTATATTTTCAGGTGTTACCTTGAGATTTAAGGATAACAAGCTTGACAAAATCATTTCAGATTGCTCAACTATTATAATCTTTACAAGCATACCGGTAAGACATTATGCCCACTCTATAGAGAACAAAGCATGACATAAAATCAAAATACTAAGCTTTTAAGTTTGGATAAAACTAACTCCATGCTCATTGGCAGCAAGACAAGCCTTCCAGACTCGAAAAAACCCTCTCCCACCTCAAACAAACTCTATTTTCTGCACACCCTGTGACAATGAACTGGTAAGAAATAAAGACTTTCAGCCTACAAGAAGTTTTTTATACTAGCCTAATATCTATGATCAAGACATTGAGCATGCAGAAAAACAACCTGACAATGAAAACATGATACAAATACATTTAGTTTCGGAAAATATATTATCACATAAAATGCTGAGCTAACCATGATTTAAAATATTCATAGAATGCAAAACCAACAGTATGACAACCAACTTTCAAGTAACTCCCTGGTGAGTTGTAAATGGAAGTAGAAAGTTCCTCTATTAGCAATACAACAACCACTTAAAGACAAGGAGATATCAACTATTCTCACTATGATGGCTGTAAATTTCTGATAAATTGCACGAGAATTCGGCAATATTTCGTATCATATAATGGATAGAAGTAAATCTCTGTCTACTCATTCTGATTTGGAATTTTCTATAGCGTATGCTAATCGACAATTTCGCTTAGATCAGTCACCAAATGCCATAAATAATTAATTATACGTTACAATATGGAATTCATCAGTGCTTCTTCTATACTCAGCATAGTGCCATGCACAATTAGCACATTACACACCACATGCATCATGCATGCAATTGTGTATTGAATTTAGAAGAGGTGCAAATGTAGTAACTAACTTTTCCCAAAATCTGAATTACAATACCAGAGTCCTATTTCTTTCTCCTTAAAGCTTAATAGATCCAAAAATATTGATAGTGGAGCTCAACACTCAAACCAAACCAATTAACTTCAAAAAGTCACCAAAATGAGAGTGTAAATGAATGGATCCAGCACAATAAAATTGTTTTTCCTTCACTAATAGAGGAAAACATAAACATCACGTAAAGCAGGAATCATTGGTACTTAAAACAAATTGCCGTTGCAAAAGCTGATTAGTACATGCCATGTATAATGGGATAAGATAAAGAATAGTGATTAAGAAACAATATTAACTAGAAATTGCAGAATTTTCAGAAATGAATAATCTAGTTGAGCTTCAAAGCAGAATTTGCTAGTTTAAACTAGGCAGCAATGTTTAAGAAAACTAAATCTCAAAGGAGTTCAGACACAATGGCGTTGTGAATGGTATAGAAAACAGACTATTTAGATCAGCAGATAGAGAAACTAAAAGATAAACTTATGACCACAATTGCTAGTCAATTGTCATGGAAAACCTGCGACCTGATCCAATCTAACTACTATAATTGACATTTAACATGATGATTAACCATTTATTAAAGCATAGATAAACATAGATGTCATTTGTGAGCACATTGGCAATCGTTGTCAGTGACCAACAAGAAGCTGATGAGAAGCTGTTATTTTTCTGTAATCAAGAGAAGAAGCAAATGGTAAAACAATTTGTTCAACAAAATATGGCAACAAAATGACATGCAAGTAAAATTTAATCTGTAAATGGTATTTTTGATCCTCCAATATTACATCTTTAACAATCGTTGATAACTTCATCACTAATCAAGTCGTAGTTTGATTCATATAGGACAAGAAATAGGATTAGAAGAATCAGTTAAACCAAAATGTAAGGACATAAAACCAATCCAGCACAAACTAGCACTTTCCATTTATGCTTCTCCGTACTCAATGGAACGCACCTCCATCAATGATACAATATCGATATTTTGATGACAAGGAGATATGAGACATTCTCGCTATGATGGCTGAAAATATTTATATTTCTGATACTTGCATTAGAAGTCAAACATGTCATATCACATCGCAGAAAAAAAACAATACTTTACCTACTCATTCTTTTTTGGAATTCCTTAAACGTTACGCTACAGACACAATTCCCTTTTAACAAATAAGTTGCCAAATGCACAGACAATTAATGGAATGCTATAACGCTCCCAAATGCCAAATTAATTCAAGATACATAATCAAGAACACCCCGATAGATTACAACAATATGATTTTTTTCAAGTGCCTGACACTAACAAAACATGACATAAAAATGGCTTAGAGCAGGAAAAAAGGTATTAAAACAATAAAATCAGGCCCTGACATTATTACACCTTTAACAATCTTCAATAACTTAATTACTAAATCTAGCCACCGCTTAATTTATATATGACAAGAAATCGGATCAGAAGTGCAGTTAAACTGAAATGTGAGGGCATCACCAATCCGATACAAACTACCACTTTCCAATTATGCTTCTCATTACTTCTATAGAACCCGCCTCCATGAACGATACGATATAAACACTTTGATGAGAAGGAGATATCAACTACTCTCACTACAATGGATGTATATTACCAAAATTTAGCACTAAAAGTCAGCCCTATTCCATATCATATCGCAGAACAAAGAAGCTCACAAATCATAGTGAGCTTCTTCACAAATCAGTTGCCAAATGCATAAGCATCAACAACTAATATCACGTCATAAAGCTCACGAATCCAAAATTGATTCAAGATACATAATCAAGACCGCAACAAGTGATTATTTACCTTGTGAATCCACTCCAATAATACGATTTTCATTTTTAGTGTTTGAAAATAACAAATCACAAGATAAACACAGCATAGAGCAGTAAAAAGGGTGGGTTTGGGAAAGGTAAAAATTAGGGCATTGCAAAAACTTAATTTCCAACGTATCATGCATGAACAGTAATTACGGAAAAGAACGGCTATTAAATAAAGCACAAACAAAATGAGATTAAAGTGAATTGAACGTATCAAGAAAAAAATAGTGATGACTTACAACCAAATTGAGTAATTTGAGCTTCGAAGGCAGACTCTGCTGCTCCTGTAAACCGAGGAAAGAAAAACCCTGCAAAATGATTTTGATCAACTTTGAAGACAGATGGTCGGTCAGAGAGGGACTAAAAGAACCTGGATATGGGCTTCATACCAGCCCAGAGAAGAGCCTCAAAAGAATAATTTATATCCTTCAATATCTAAAAATAATGTTTTATTTAAAAATCTATCCGGATTATTCATCTGTCAATTAAAATAAATAAATAAATAAATAATTATTCACAATCTTTTCTTCTTCTTTTTATCAATCCAACTTTCATTTTTTCTTTTCCAAGCATGGTTGTAGTTTACTTAAAAAATCCATTACCTACTAACATAATTACCAGGTTAGGCTTGCTTTTTATTTACCTGGACATATTTGATCCAAAGGGTTAACATAAGGAAATTGTTGTTCAGATTGACTTGGCGACACATGGATTAATTTAATGATCTACGTAGAAAGTAGAGATGTTAACAAGTAATTATTGGTCAGATTTCTTGATTTTTATGCTTTACTCATTATTTATCGGGTAAGAGATTTAAATATTCATAAATTGTTTATTGGTTTTCGGGTATTTATTATCTATTATTATATAACAATTGAAAACACAAAGTTCATAGTGAATTTGATGGAGTTAAAGATGGTGGATTTGGTGGTTTAATGAGTTCATATTTTGTTGGGGTAATAATCAGCGACTGGCCAACCCAAATTTGTGGCTATTATGGTGGTGGTTGAGATGAAAGTTAAATGTCTTGCCCCAAAGCAACCGCAATCAATCCACAGCAAATACCAAACCTACCATTTACTTGCATTAGAAAGGAGTTTTGGTTACGTGGCTCCAAAAGAATTCAAGCCTTGCAAAACCTCAAGCTGAAGAGGTCAAGAGAGTGACAATGGCTATAAAATAGAATAAGATAGGGTTTACAAAGAAGGAAGCAACACATCAGGCTTCGGTTTTAGCCACTTGACACGCAAAGATAAGTTGAAGAAGCTTCTGGATAATTAAGAGGAAAAAGATTAAGATACAGGAACAGACCAATTCATTGACAATTACCAATATACAAATCACAGGGCGAATGATCAAAATTCACTCACCAATTGGCTCTATACAGGATTTTCTTCTAGGTGATCATCAAAAGAAATCAAACGATCTTCCCAATACTAGCCCCAGCCCCACCTAAACCTTATATTACAATGACCTACGCCCACAAATCCTTGGTTAAGAACACAAGGTTTAGGCCTCTCTTCTTTGTTCAATCAAACTACTTACAGGATATTAGCAATGATCACCGACAGAAACATTTATCATATATACACTAATAAGGGCATTTCTGAAGACTCTCGGCAAAAAGATTCAAAACTCCTCTTTGTTAAATCTGCTGCTGTGTTGGTGACTGGTGGCGATTTAGCTCCCTTCTATATACACTTAATTTTGTGAGATCTAAGCCACAGCAGGGATGCTGGAATTTTGGCGATCCCTGTTGAGACAATCAAATCCTTCTACTCTAACCGTGGCTGGCTTAAGCCCAAACTTCATTCTTGCACACCCTCCTTTGCGTGCAGATGATGATGGAGAAGATAAACCTGCGGGAGATGGAATGGACAATGGTGACATTGGGGTGAGTTTTTCATCCCCAAATCTGGCATCTTGAATTAATGGGTTGCCTACTCTTGACGGAGGAGACCCGCTAAAAAATGGAGGTGGCGATGAGGCCACCTGGGTTGCAGAATGATCTGGCTCAAGACCCCCCTGTCAACACCAAGGTCATAGTCAAGCGAAAAAACCAGAAACATGAAATACAACCTGCAGATTCCTCTCCATGTATAAAAATGCTGAATGACCAGCAAATCAAAATTGAATAACCACAACAGAAACGCTACGTCAAGAAAAGGAAAATAGATTGAGTGCAGATGCCTCCCGAAAAAAAAGGATCATGCATCAACAACATCACAAGCACACGTCAAAATTATCAACTTCTACTACACAAATGTCTTCCTAACTTCCACACAAAAAGGACATCACCAGTTTACCTTCATGAGAATGAAGTCCAGAAGCTCCGCCCCAGCTTTTAAATCACCCACTTCGGCTTGATGACTGTCATTAAAAACAACCCCACACACATTAAAATCATCCAGAGTCACAAAACAACTGAATAACCTAATAAAACAAAGCATAAATCAAACACTATATACCTCACAGGCCATCTCAAAGGCCTTATGGGATTATTGGCCAGAATTCCTACTCGCCGAGGCTTAGGACAGACAACAGGACCCTTGGAATCAGGAATCGAAACCAAACCCTTTCTCTCATCACAAAAAGTAATGGCGTTCTGCTGAAGACTGACTTGATTCATCATCTTTAAATTTGTACAGTATATCAACAGCAGTAGAACGCCTGTCCATTTTCAAAAACAAATCATGAAAATAAGTATTTACTAAAAATAAATCACTCTGATCTACTATAAAAAAAAAAAAAAAATAAAAAAAAAAAAAAAAAAACAAGAAATAACCCATGCAATCACGAAAAAAATATATGAAATCAAATTTTGACTGCACAAAAAAGGGGGGGACGTGGAAATCTTCAAATATGTTTCGAATTCTTTAATTTTCCTCAACTTTCCCAGCAACCAAACAGGAGTCACCGATCTAGACGCAAACCTTTTTAAAACAAATTCCATCAGAATCAAGTCTTGAAAAACAAAACAAAGACATCTTATCTCCCATAAAAACACTGAAAAACTAAAAATAGTGAACACCAGAATTCTTTTAAAAAATAAGATAAAATCAGTAACAGCTCAAATATAAAAGAAGCGAAGTAAGCCACATAAACCAGATCTGATCTACACTTCAATTAGCACCCAAGGCTAGATCTGCTTAATTAGTAACAGTATGAAGGCAAGTATATACATACGTATGAAAATACGTAGAGAGAGAGAGATACCTGGGGAAGATAATTAGAAAAGGAGAGAGAAGGTGCCTGCCACGAAGGAGAGGAGGAGAGGGATGGGGAGCGGGGATGGCATATTTATAGAGGAATGGAAAAAGGGTAGCTGTCTACTGACTGACTGACTAGGTAAGAAAATTATTATAAAAATGTATATTTGCTTTATTAGAAGGTTCAAAATGAGAAATACTTAAATTGATGGATTATTGTTTAGTGGTGTTAAAAAATTAATTTGATTGTTTTTAAAATATTTTTTATTTAAAAATATATAAAAATGATATTTTTAAAATTTATTTTAGATATTAGAATATTAAAAAAATCTAAAATATTAAAAAATATCAAATTTTGCTACAAGTATAACTAAGCTATAAAAATAAATAGATATTTTATCTATTGAATGAAAAACATTTTGTATGAATTGATATTTTTGACTATTTCTCTCTATTCTCTGGATGATTTCATGGTGTGAAAAGGGTTTTATGAAAAGCATATTGTATTGAAATTTATTTGGTATTATAATAACGATTATTTTTTAAAGGGTTTTTATTTGAAAATATATTAAAATATTGTAATGAGATTGTTGACATTTAATTTATTAAATTATCAATAATGGTGGAGGGTGAAGTAAATTGTTTGGGGATTTGATTATTATAAGACTTACAAGTATCAAGAGGGCCTAACAATAATATATAAGGGACTAAAATGAAATATATTGATTTTTTAAAATATTTTTAAGGGATATAGAACTCTTAAAGGAAAAAAAACATGTTGTCTTAATTGTTATTTTATGTAATCTTCAAATATTTTTAAATATTTTTAAAGGATATACAACTATCTAAGGAAATATAGTTTTAAAATTGATGGATATCATTCAAGTTATAAACTCATTGCTTAGATTGGTAAAATTGATGGATGTTATCAACTTACAATTAAATCATCAATACTTCATCGATCAATAAAGAGTATAATATCTTTACAATAATCAATTTAAATAAGAATTATATTATATTATATTATATGCCAATAATATTATATTTTCATTAACAATATTTATCAGATTTAAATATAAAATTAAGATCTTAAATAATAAGTTTATTTATGATGACTATCGTTACAAACTGTTATTTTTACTGCTTTTGATAACCATATCTTGTGAAATGTGAATCATTCGCAAATTTAAATATGAGAGTGATATCACATATTCTTAACAATAATATATATATATATATATATATATATATATATATATATATATATATATATATATATATTAATTTGAATAATAAGTTTCCTTAGAATAAATCTAGATATAAACAACCCCATATGACAAAACTTTTAGATAAGAAATAATCTATAAGTAAATACTTTGAAGAATTATGCAAAAAAATGTTAAACACAATTATGCTCTCTTAAATGATATAGGATAAGGTTTTGGAATCATATCTCATTCGTGAAAATAAAATAAAAAACAATAATTAGTAGAAGAATTATATTTTCATGTTGCCCCAAGAGGTGTTTCCATGTGGAGTGGACATGGACGAGATTCAAAACAAATATTTTGTGGATTTTAATTTAAAATTAAATCATTATTTAATTTTTACAATCAAATTATTAAAAAAGATAAATGGTTTGTTGTTTTCACTACAACCAAACATTGTCCACTCTCTCATATTTTATGGTAGATTAAAATAGTATAGTTTTTGAATATTTTGAATTTGATCATTGAAATCTTCTTTTTTTTTGTTTTTGCATAATTGAGCTCAAATTAAAGTCTAATTTCATGTTTTTTTAGGATAAGGGTTGAGTTGTAAGACAAGTGACTAAAATGTAATACATGGATGACATAGGTGGCACATTTGAATATGGTGGTGAAGTATATTTTTGTCCCCCCATATTTTTCTTGTTATAAGTTGGTCAGTTCTTTGTATTTTTTTTTAAAAAAATCATTTTAATATGAAACTTCAATTTCATCATTTTCAATTCTTATTGAGTGAGATAAGAAAGGCGATCGTTGGAATCTGACCTAAAAAGAAAAAAAGTGTTATTTCAACGATTTTGCTCGCTACAACATTAAATTCTTGTTCCAAATGGTTCTATATGATGAAAGGGTTTGAATTATGTTTTTTTTTTTTTACCTTAAAAAACATATTTAAGCTAGAGTGGGGGGGTGGGGGGGTTGGTTAATTCTTGGTTTTGGATCGATTAGTTGCATTTTTGAAGGTTATGAATGGGTTGGACAAGGTTATAAAGGTGTTTTCTAGGTGTTTAAGGTTGACAATGGGTTACAAGTTGGTTTTTATAACACAAAAACTAGACATCTTGATTTTTTAGCTATCATAATGGATAAAATTTGAATATACTAGACGCATCGTCTTTCTTCTTTTCAAGTTCAATTAGGGTGGTTGACAAGTCGTCGCGTCATTATCTTACAAAAAAGTTCCACACGCAGACCCTTTAATTATGGGTCAAGCTCTAGGCCTTACAACATTCTTTGATTATTAATTTTTAGCTTTTTTTGAACTTTTCTTATCTATTTTTAAAAATAATTTTAATTTTTTTTGTCTTACTTATCTATGATTTATTTTCTTATTTAGTAATCATTAGTTTCTCACTATATTGGATTTATTTAATTTTTTTAAGAGATTTGTATTATTCATTTTTATATATTAAATTTATATTTAGAAATAAAAAAATATTTTTTATTATGATATTTTGAATATATACATCATTGAATAATATGTTTTTGTCTTTTTTATTTTATTCAATAAATCTCTTTTATTTTTGATAGTGCTAAATGAAGCACTAGATCATCAAATATAATTCAATCAATTTGTTAACTTGATAATGCGCCCGTGTGGTTGCGTGGTGCAAACTGCGTTTTGTTAAAAACGCAGTTTGCACCTATCTTTCAGTGTTTGGTTTCCATTTGAAACGTAAAAATATTAAGTGGGTCCCATGAAAAAAATGAATGAAACGCCGGTCTGAAAAAAGTAGAAAATTATGGCTTTTTTCCGCGCGGTTTGGGAGGGAAAGGGTGGGTGGGTCTTGGGGGGATATATATATATATATCCCCCACCCCACCCTCTGACCCAAATATATATATATATATATACACGCCCCTATATATTACTATAATTATAATCTAAAAAAATAATTACAATAAATAAATATATTAAAAAAATATCACAATATAATTTTTATTTTGCAATCTTAATTTTGTTTCAAATGATATTTTATTATATATATATATATATATTAAATTAATATTTCTAAGTGTTTTTTAATAATTTGGATATAAAGATGAAATATTTAAAAAAATGTTTTTAATATATTATTAAACAAAAACATGTTTGTAAAAAATAATTAGTATATTACTCTATGCCTTTTATAGTAATTTTACAAGTTAAAAGCAATATAAAAATCTTGGTAACCAAACATACAAAACTGTTTTTTTTTCAACCTCAGACTGAATCACAGTTTTAACCAAATACTTCACTGCTTATTTTGAACCGCAGTAAAAGCACTTTTTTTAAAACTGCTTTTTTTTTAACCTCAACCACAACAGCAACCGCAATACCAAACAGACTCAATATGTTAAATTATTTAATTTATTTAATTCTATTTTATTTGGAATTATGATTTACATTGGGACCACCACATTAGAAAAGTTAAAGGGTAACATATATTGATAACCATTCATTAGGAATTATACTGAAATGATTGATCAAGTGTGATTTAATTGTGAATAAACTATAAAGTCGAGGAATGTAATATAATTAATACTAGGATTAAAATTTTAGACCTAAAAAGTCAAGGAAGGACTTGATTGATTAAGTTTTTAAAATTATCTCAATATAATATATATGATATTACTTAGTGGAAAATAATTTCAAGCGAATTTTTTTTTTTGAATTTTTTCAAAAAAAAAAATCTAAAATGAATTGCCAAACACACCCTAATCAGAATTGAAAAAAAAAAAAACAAGGAACTCTCGGAGCCCTACTACACCAGCCAAGAAAAGATTCAAACTTACTGTAGTTTTTCCTAACTTCAAATCTTTATTGTTATTAATACATTTCGTTAATGCCACTAATTGGCGAAATCATACTAAAAAAAGGTGAATGCTTGCAACCGGTTGGGTGAGGTTTTCCTAGAACCGTAACTCGCCTTATGTTTTTTCTTGAAATATGGTAGTGTCTACCTCCGGCAATCAAATCTCCCTTTTCCCATCATTCCAACCAGAATTCAAAAATAAAGGAAGAAAAGAGAGGATAAAAAAGAAAAAGAAGAAGAAGATAGTTTTGAATAAAAATTTTTTAGTAGTCTTAAAAAATTGTTTGGCAATGTGGTTCTAGTTGCTTTTGAAAGTGCTTTTCGTTTAGAAATACATCAAAATGATATTTTTTTTTTTATTTTTTAAAAATCAATTTTGAAATCAGCACATCAAAATGATTTAAAAATACGAAAAAAATTTCATTTATAATGAAATTTTTTTCTTCTTCCAAATTTGGCATCATTTCTAAAACAAAAACAAAAAAATATTAATTTAATAAAAAAATATTTTCAATAAAGATTTCAGTCACACTACTAAGCAAACATCTCTATATCACGCCCACACAACACAGACAATTTATTTTAGAGAGAAAAAAGCTAAAGCGTGCCTTTTAATATAGCATAAGTATTATAATTAAGAACGTATTTAGTGTTAATTTATGTTAAGAAAACATAAATATTCAAATAAAATCAATGATATTTATAGAGATGTTAAAAAAATATATTATTTACATGATAATATTCTTAAATACTTACAATAAATTTAAATAAAATAAATAAATATTTGAATAAAAAACAAAGATATTTATGAAAAATATTATATACATGATAGAGGTTTAACTTTGAATTTTCAAAAAACAATAAAGGGTTTGTTTGAAAATGTGGTCGAAACTGCTTTCTAAATTATTTTTAACATTAATTTAAAACAAAAAAAAACTAAAAAATACATATATTTTAAATATATTTTTAAAATATAGTGTCAATAAATATTTGGTCTTGCTTGACCTTATATTTTAAAAATATTTTTGAAAAAAAATTATATTTATTTTTTACCTTAAATTAAAAAAATTAATGTTTTTAGATTATTTTCATGTACTGATGTTAAAAATATATATTTTTAAAAAAATATTATTTTGATACATTTTTAAATAAAAATTAATTTTAAAAACAATATTAACCACACTCTCAAACATCAATTAATCTTCCGAGTAAGACACCATCCCATGAAGGCTACCCTTTGATTTGATCTGGAATATAAAAGGTAGAAAATAGCGGGAACTGTGGAAGAAGCTAATTCAATGCTTCTTTCCAATAGAATACAGCCATATTCCCATATCTACTTTCACAACAACATCTAGAAGGGAAAATAAATTTGAAAGATTCCTAACTTCTCACCAGCGGTATCTCCCTTGACAAACTATGGAAAAATGAACTTCAGTTCACCCTTCCTTTTAAAGGTAACAACTGGTTTGCCAAATCTTTCTGGCATTTTTTTATTTATTGAAGTTACATTTTTATAGTTACATAACTAAAGCAGTCTTTACAAGTATAAACATTACTTAGATGATATAAACCCGGTTCGGTTGAATTGACCGGCCGGCTATTTTACTACTGACCTATATGAATCGAGTCGAGAGGGTCAATAAAATAATTTCCTTGCACAGCTGAGGCATGCAGGCTTGAAAAAGAAAAGGGAGAGCGATTTATGATTTGAGTTCGGACAAAATCACATGATGGAATGAGTAGCCCAACTGGATCTGAGTCGTAGTCAAGCTGGCGCCCATTAACTCAATCAAAAGACTCGTTCTCTCACTTTGACTTTTCAAGGAACCGAAGGTTAGGTCCACAAGAATTATTATATTTTCCGGGAAAAGATGGGATAGATGGACCGACAGGCAGGCAGACAAGGACCAGGGAGAGGGCAGAGAGTAGAGACACGGCGTGTCGCGTGCTTATTCGCGCGGGCGTCATTTATGCACCGGAAAATGAGGAACCGTGTAAAAATGCCAGCTCACTGGACGGGTCCCATTTGCAGTCGTGCGCGCATCATAGACGCTCGCCTGTTACTTTGACCTCCCTGCTCTGATTGAGACACGTGTATTGCTCGTGATTAAAGATTCTGTTTCGAGGGTATTAAAGGAAGCACGTGCACCACGTTCGCGGGTCTGTTTGTGTGCTGATTTTTTATTTTATTACCGTGTGAACAGCTTTTGGAGCGTGTTTGGTGAATCTCTATGCAAACTTGAAGGAAATGACCGGAATATCCAGGTTTCGGAGCCTCTATTTTTATTTGGCGAGCTACTCTCGGATCTATTATTAGGCACCTGGATATTTTTTCATTAAAAGATATATCTTCATTCGTTTCAGAATTCAATTGATTATATCTTCATGGTGAGAACAATAGTTAAAAAAAGATTGATTTTTTTTCCCACTCATTAGATTTCTATGAAAAAAGCCCAAGAATTGTTAAACTCTCGTAAATGCAATAAATCGATATAAAAAGTCTATTTAAAAACATTCAAAAAAGAAGTTCATTTTATTAAATACTTCTACAAATCAAATAGACGCACATAAAAATAAATATAAATCAAGTATAAAATTAAACACTGGATATTTATTTGAATCTGCGATAATAAAAAAAAAACAAATCAAAACTATTTATAAAAAATAAATTCAAAGTCAAGCAAATATTGAAAGATAATATTTTACAAAATAAAAAAATCCAAGTCTATAATAAATATGATAAGTAATCAATAATACTCCTAAAAATCTGTTTTTTTTTTATAAAAAAAAATCAAGAGTATGTTGTGATTTGTGTCTCAATTCATTCATTGTGACCCAAATAATTTTAGGAAAATGGATTTGTGATAGGCTGATTGTATTTGCTTTTTACACTGAATAACTATAACTGTTTTGTATAGTGTTTCAAAAAGTTTTTTTTATTTTAAATTAAATTTTTGGTGTACTTGGATTATTTTGATGTACTACTGTAAAAAATAATTTTTAAAAATTAAAAAATAATAATTTTTTAATATATTTTTAAATAAAAAATACTTTAAAAAACAAAATCAATTACAATACCAAAAAGGCGAACCTTAAACTCCCAAAACATATTGGGCTCAAGCCCACGCTGTGAACTGTGTATCTCGTTCTATTCTGGGCCTTATGTCCACCCACATTCTTTTGTCCAGAAATTACTGTACTAAAAATTGAAAGCATTTTCTTCACAAGTGAGCCACTTTAATAAATATAATATAATATTAGCTCCCAGCTTAAACCGATCAGAAAAAAGATTCTTTGATTTCTTTTTAATTCTTACACTCTTTCGCTTTTCTAAGTCCATGTTTGGTCAAGCAGGATCTGCTAATTTAATAATTTACTAAGGTGTGTGGCTGTATTTTATTGAATATATTTGTTCCTCATGCGATTAGTGGAGACCAACCACTCTTTCGATATCTTGTCATTCAAGTTTCATACTTTTCAAACCTATATAGAACTTATAATTTAATTTATCTTGTGAATTTGTCGAGTTTTTAATAGTATAATTAGGGCGGAGTTTTATTTTGAATTATTTTGCGTATTGATTAAATAAAACAAAGATTATTAGATAGATTCTTTTTTCTTTTTTTTTAAAAAGAAGCTAAAACGTATGGTCGCTTTAGCCAATTGCCATTTTCTCATGAAGGTTAGCTAAAGGTTAAAAAACTTGTAACGGGACATCCTTCGCCGCATCGCCCTCAAGCCCGTGACTTTCTTCAACTACCTTTACCGCCTTCACATGGCAGCTTAGCAGGACTCTTTCAACTTTCTATTATCGAATTCAAAAGCATTTTTTTTTAAATCATTTTTTTATTTTTATTTTGCAGTTTAAATTAATTTTTTTTTTATTTTTTAGATTATTTTATGTGCTGCTGATATCAAAATTTTAAAAAATAATTTTTTTAAATAAAAAACACTTTAAAAAAATCAACCAACCATGTTCAAACAATCACTAAAACACCAATCGATGATGTCTTTGTCGTTTGAATGTCCCTTTTTTTTGTTCTCATCTGAAACACGTATAAAAAACCCTATGATTCCGTAATTCAAAGTTTGATAATCGCAACCAAAAATAAATCAAACCTTTTATTGTATAATAGTCATGGGCGGAGCCAGGATTTTTTTCCATCATAGGCTACCAAGAGGATTTTTAAGAGTGTAGTTATGATTTTTTAAAGTGTTTTTCATTTAAAAATATAATAATAATATAATATTTTATTTTTATTCTTTAAAAATTATTGTTTACATCAGTATATTAAAATAATTTAAAAACACCAAATATTTCTTTATTTAAAACAAAAAAATCATTTTTTTTTCAATTGCTTTCCAAACAGCTGCCAAGTAAATCCACAATCTCTCTCTCTCTCTCTCTCTTACTTTCTTGATTTTCCATTTAATTTATAACATATTCGAATAATATTAACTAAAATATAAAAATCATGTCTGTTTTATTGTGCCTTTTTTTATTGCTCACCTAGATACAGTTCACTGTGGATTGCTATAGTGAAATGACCATTTTGCCCTTAGAAGCGAAATTTTTTAACCCCCGGGACCGAGAGTATTTTTGAATTTTTCAAGGGACATGGATGATATTTCTGGATTTGTTGCACAAACCACACAAATAGCCTTCGAAAACGACAAAAGAAGGCAAACTTGACCGGGGGTAGTTTAAACTTTTTCAAGGGACATAGATGATATTTTTGATTTTTTTGCACATTGAAACTACTAAATTAGCCCCCGAAAATGAAAAAACATAGGCCACGGATTCAGAGGTATTTCTGTATTTTTCATGATGGTATTTTTGTAGTTATCGATGGGTCCAAGGGTATATAGGTTTGCGCATTATTTTATTATTATTTTTTGGAGAAATTGCAGGCGCGTTCTACGGAGGCTTCTGCAGTGTTTCATGTGCATGCGCCATTCACGCGACGCGTGCGCATCATTCCGATGGTCAAAAACAATCTTTCTCCGTGTCATATGGCGCGCTACATGTCCTTTTCCTCTTAGTGTGTCTGATTATGGTGGTCAGTGAAGCTCCGGTGGACGGGTTTAGGTTTTTTCTCTCTTTTCTCTCTCCTACCGCCCGGAAATACACTTCGGTCCTTAGGGTTTGTGAAAGTTTTATTTTGGTCCCTATGCTTCAGATTTTGCTTTTATTACTGCTGTTTTCAATATAGTTTTTGATTTGTTGCAATTGTGCCCTTCAATTGAAACTGATTATATATGTTGAGTTTCAATTTAGTCCTTATTCTTTTGATTTTTGGTTTGCTTTTGGTTATTTTAATTATTTTGATATGCAGGTTTTAATTGCTTCTAAGTGGGTCCTCCAATTGAAATTTGTCATATATTCTATCTTTCATTTCGGTCCTTATTCTATTAATTTTATAAAAACATTACACAACAATTTTTTTAAATGTCTTTATTTATTTCGGTCCCAAAGTTTTATTTATTTCAATTTTGTCTTTCAATTGGAATTAATTTTATATAGTTTGTTTTAATATGTTTTGATTGTGTACTCCAATTGAAATTAGTCATGTATGCTACTTTTCATTTCAATCCTTATTCTTTTTATTTTTTTTAACAAAATTACACTACATTTTTTAAAAACATATATTTATTGGTTTCGGTCCCAATGTTTTTATTTGTTTCAATTTTGTCATTCCATTGGAATTAGTTATATATTTTATTTTTCATTTCGATCCTTATTCTTTGAATTTTTTATTTGCTATTAATTTCTTTGATTTTTTTTGTCATTCTTGAACAATGTTTATTTTTTATCTGTATTTATACATCTGTACTTTTTGTTTTTGATTTTAATTTTTTTTCATTTTATTTTTTATTAAGGATTTATTTTATTAAAATTAATATTGCTCCATTATTCCCTTTGTTCTTTTTTGTGTTTTCTGTTATTTTTATTTCTTCTTCAGATCATATAATTTTATGATTTTATTGTTTGCGCCATAATAGTGATAATTTTTTTATTGTTTTTTTGTAAAAATATTTTGCTTTTTTATTTTATTTTTCAGGGCAATTTAATATTTTAATTGTTTGGGTAATAATGTTGATAATATTTAACTGTTATTTCATTGAAACCTACTAAATAGATAAATTTATATCAATTTAAAGTTCTTATATTGTATAGAAAATTTGCACTTAACAGGAATTCTGCACAGATTTATTATTTTGCCTAAATTTATAATATAATAAAAAAACTTATATAAATAATTTTTTTTGTGTATAAAAAAATATGGTGCCATCCGCAATGAGATGCAGGGACATTGGCTAGTATATTAATATATGAGGAATGAGTGAACATTAGCACATGTCAGCACATGTGACATATACAACTATACAATGTACAGCTATACAATCAATATCATATAGACAAATAAAACTGGAATACAATAATAAAATTATAGTTTTTTGTTTTTGACAAGTGATTAAATATATCAAAATAATCTGCAAATATATAAAAAATAAATATATATAAAAATAATAATCAATTTTTATTTTTAAAAATAAATTCAACAGCAATCTTGCTTATCCGAATTTTAATCCAGCTATAGTTTAGTTTTGAATTGATTAAAAAGTTGAACCGGTAAAATATAAAAACCTTGTCCCTTGTATATCCCTTTGAAAACATGAATGATGACTCTTAACTTGTATTACCCCTGGAAAATTAAAAATAAAATAAGAAAGGGCTAACATTACACGTGCAAAACTGTGTGCGGCGTTGTACAGTAAACGTTGTATTGATTCATTATTTTCTTTTTCTCTTTTTGGATGCAGTAAACCCTGGAAAATAAATTTTGTAAGTCTATATGAGTTAATAAAATTTTAATTATTTCAAAATTTTAAAATAAATATATACTCTAACTTAAACTCGAAACTTATGCATATCAAATTTTTTTTGCCATCACACCACACTCATTGAGGGCAATTTATTATTTTCACTCACAACTTGTATGTGTGGAACCAGAATTCATAAATAAATATTATAATTTATTTTAATTATTATATTTCAAATAAAATGTTAAACCATACAATTAATTTTAATTATATTTTTTTGTAATATTTATAGAAATAAATTGAATTGATATTCAGAAATCATTATTATCACAAAAAAAAATTAAATATTTTTTTCATAAAAAACATTGAAAAACAAATTCTTGAGTTTTTTTTCTTCAAATCAGATATAAATAAAGTAAAAATCTAATATGTATCTTGTATGTAATAAAATGTTGTTCACAAAAATAAAACCCTAGAATCATTTTCAACTTTCAAAACTAACGAAAGAGGAGGAAAAAAGCAGTGGCTATGCTTCATTTACACTCATTAATAACATAGAAATGTTCTCTTGCTTCACTGTATCCATAAACCCCAAATTAAAAAACACTTTTAATAGGTAGCAAACAAAAATATGTTTGGTTAAACAAATCTACATAAAGATAAAAAAATAATTTTTTTTATGAGACGATTACAAACTAAATTTTTATATTTGAAAAACATAAGGTATAGATGTGCCTTGTCTTCGAAGATAATATTTTTATTTATAAAACATTAAAGTAAAAAACTCTCAATTTTAAAATTATAATTAAAACATGTAATAATAAAAGTAACTATTATCATAGTTTTAAAACCTAACTTGAAGATTAATTCATAGCAAAACTCGGGTCACTAGTCGAGGATCGAGTCATGAGTTGAGTTGACTTGAGTTAGCTTAAGAATAAAAGTGATTACTAATTATTATTATTACTATTATCATAGTTTTAAAACTGAATCAGAAGTTGATCCGAGACAAAACCCGAGTCATAAGTGAGGTTGATCATTGACCCATATCAATATAACAGAAAAACAATTATTATAGTTTTAAAACTCGACTCAAGAGTCAATTTAAGGTAAGGCCCAAGTCATATATTTGAAGATCAATAAAAAATAAAATAACAATATTTTTTACCGTAAACCTGGAGCAAAACCCGGGTCATGTATAAAGAGGGTCAAACTGAGTTGACTTATAGGGATCAAAATTGTTATTATTTTAGTTTTAAGACCAACTCGAGGGTCGACCGGGATAGGATCTAGGTCACGGGTCGAGAGAGTTAACACATGTTGATCCAATTCAATATATAAATAAAAATAATAATTATTATAGTTTTAAAACTAAACTTAAAAATTGACCAGAGGAAAAGTTCAGGTTATTGGTCAAGATGATTAATTCGGCTAACTTGATGTTTTTAGAAATAAAATAATCAAAGAAACATTATCTTGACCATTGTTTTTAAATCAACTAGTTTTTTTACCATTATTTTATTATCTTGGGTTGACTTGAGTTTGTTACAGGATAAAATTGAGCGAATTGTTCCTCTATTTTTCCTTTAACTTAGACCATTCCAGACCTCGGGTTAACCAGTCATGCCAGTTCAGTTTTATAACTAGGGTTGTAATAATATTATTAGTTTCAACATTCAATATAAATCAATGTAAAAAACAATCTAATTATTCGTTTAAAATATATAAGTTTTTTTTAATAAAAATTCATATTAAAGGTAAAATAGACCCCCCCCCCCCCTATTTTACTATATCTTATCCACGATAGTAAATTATTATTTTTATTTTATTATATATATTATTATCAAATAAAACTTTGTCTTGGTATTCTTTTATTACCGCACTTTGCCTGATACTGTTTAGAAAGGCCCAATATAACAATTATGTTGGGGTCTATTAAATATTCCACTTGGCCCAAAGTAAAACATGAAGACGACAATGAAGTCCATGTCTTGGCTTCTTGTCGTTCATTAAGATACTAAAGCAAACAGAACTCGTAGCGGAGATATTATAAACATTAATTTCTTTATCACCACAAATTTGATTTATATTCTGCTTTTTACTATGTTTCAAAAACTTTTTTTGTTTTTAAATATTTTTTTTAGTTTTATTTTTTACTTTAAATTAAATAGTTTTGGTGTTTTTAGATTATTTTCATGTGTTGATGTCAAAAATGATTTAAAAATAAAATAAAAATACACCATTTTGATGTATTTATGAATGAAAAATACTTTAAAAAATAATTTCAACCAAACTCCCAAGCAGACACTTAATTTGTCTCCCAAACATCAATGAGATTTAAAATAATATTTAGTTATTATTTCTAGAAAAAAAGATAGTTAGATGGTGAGCCTCAAGCTCGCAGTCATTCCTGAATTACTTTATAGAATGCATTTTTGTTTTGATTTTACAACTGTTTATTAACAAGTGTGCAAAATTCCCAAAAATTGCTTGAAGAGTAGACTAAACCACGCCCATTGAGTTTGGAGTTCTTTTCTCAAAGAAACATGTAGACATACGTAGTAACCCACCTAACAAAATCTACTCGTAGAAATTTTATACATTATACCTCAGAATATCAAAAAAAGGTGAGGAAGGAGGAAAGGTTGCATTGTTGCTAAGATACTATAAACTAGAGACTAATTCACACCCTAGTTTAATTAGAGAATTAGGGTTAGAGTTTTAGAGAAAATAAAACTTTTATACCCTAGTTTGATTTAAGTTACAAATTGAACAATTTAGTTGTTTGAATGGTTTTAGTCTTGTTTATAAGTGTGATGAAGGTTATTTTTTTAAAATGCCTTTTCATTTTTTGAATATATTTTTATACAACTCCTTTGTGTAAATCTTCTAGGTAGTTTTAATTTGAATACTTAATAACACAATTTTTTTTAGATGTGAGGAAACCCCACTTTGTGAATAACACATTTTATGGACCCTGATGAACGATTAAAACCTTGACTGTTTTAGGTTCTTACAGGGAATGCATGTCCTGATTTGTACTCGAGACTTTCTATACAAATCATAAACTTTTTATCATATGACACTATGTCCTTAGAGACCTTAATAGCATAACGTCAACTGCTCCTCATTGTTTTCACATATATTCATGGACAAATGCTTGGGTTAAAACTTTTCATCTACCATCACTTTGCTGTATAAAACCAACCACTTATTGCATGTACAACGAAAACATTTAGTTGAGCAACAAAGAGTAGCTAGTAGCAACACAAATAAAAAGATTATGTTTGAATTAGTCAGACCCAACGGCCTGGATACCCGTGGTTAGCTTCGGCTTATCCAAAAAAAAAAATTGTTTTTTTGATGCAGGTACCCGATGAAGGGCTTATAAAGATAGAAGAGGCACATCCGCAAATTTCAAATGATTATGGGAAGGTGAAAGAATAATTTGGTCCCTTAATTTGCAATTGTTCTAATTGCACCCCCCTAATTGGTTTTGAACTTTTAATCTTGTGCAATTGTATCTTCGTTGGAATTTTAATTGCAATCTTAGTTTTGCACGCCTTTTTTTTTTGGTCCTTGATTTCCGATTTGTGCAATTTAACCCCCAATTCACTATTAGATTCTTAATTTGGCACATGACTTCACATAATTAGCTTGGAAAAAAAATTCAATTCGGTCTCTGAAAATTAAATCTTCTCAATTGAACCCGAACTAAGCTCAAGAACTTGATTTTTCATCGATTAAGCCCTTACTAAAATTAATTTGACCAATTTAAAGTATAACTAAACCCCTGCACTTAATTAAATCCTTTAATTGGACCCTAAATTAATTCTCAAACATAATTACACTTTTAAATTGGCCAACAATTAAATCAAACTGACCTATAAAAATATAATTATATCTTTCGACTTAATTTTTACACAGATTTATCCAATAATAAATTACTTTAGCCTTGAATTTGCATTTTTCTTTATTTCTGGGCACAAAAGAGGTACTCTCGAAAACATTCAAAATTTTTACCTTGATTTTTTATGTCAACACCTGCCCCATTTTATTTATTTTTGGATAGATTTGGGGAATAACCCAAAATTGGGTTATGACGCCTTTATCATCACGCCACATCCTTAGAGACCTTAATAGCACAACGTCAACTGCTCCTAACTGTTTTCACATATAGTGATGGACAAATACATGGGTTAAAACCTTTCCGTCTACCATCACTTAACTTTATAAAACCAACCACTTATTATATGTCCAAAGAAAACCTATTCAGTTGAGCAACCATAGAGTAGCTAATAGCAACACAAACACAAGATTATGTTTGAAATAGTAGTTGCTCTTATTATGTATTATGTTTCAGGTACCCGATGAAGGGCTTATAAAGATAGAAGAGGTACATTAACTTTGTCAATTATGTTATATCCTCTCCTAATTTACTACTTGAGATGCTAATAGGGTAACAAATGCGATGCGGTACTTTGTTTCATTAATTTTATCTTAAGAGCACTGGTCATAATCATTATGAACATGAAATCCTTACAGAAAATTAGCTCGACGACAATTGCTGAAACGAAATTTGAGATGTTCTTCTTGCTAATTCTCCGAGTAAAATTGTTCTTTGAACCTTTTTTTTTTTTTTTTTCTTTTTCGTCTTGAACGGGTCTTCTGAGAATCCACAGATGCCTCTCAATCCCAAGGCATTGATTTGTTATTGCATTTTTTTGTTTGAAGGCAAGCAAATCGAGTGAAAGTTTAACGGCGAGCCTTCTGTAGAGAATGCAACTTGATTTACCAATGGAGTTTAATGACGAGCCATTTGTAGGAATTGCAAGAAAGTTGACAAATATCTTCTGGCTATATATGGAGTTTTAGCAATGGATTATCTAGGGTTTGGCCTTTCAGACGGTCTTCATGGCTATATTCCAAGCCTGGATAAGCTTGTCAACGATGATGCTGAGCATTGCACCAAAATCAAACTCTTGCTCATCTTTCTTGAACTATATCATCAGAATCTTTCTTGTTTATTGATCGATGCACCCAAAAACTTAAAAATCTATTAAATGGGCATGATTTAAATTCATGATTACTTAGTTGAGAAGTGTTTGATTTATATCATCCTCAAAGATTATTGATTAATTATGATATCTAACCAAGCATGCATGAAAAAGAACAAAAAAGGACAGGCAGATAATTATAAGATGGCCTGATCAATAAAACAAGCAACATGGCACTGGCAGCCTAAACATTAATCTAGCACGAACTAAAACCATCACTAACTTGCAGTCTTATCTAACCAAACAAGCCCTACTTAGAACACTGAAAGTAAATCTACACTGATCTTTGTCCCAGTAGATTCCGATTTCATCGCCTTCAGCCAGGTTCCTCCTTTTGACGAAGTCTTTTGTCCAGCCATCGTTGAATATATAGCTTCGAGAAGTGCTCCATCTTTTGAAGACCAGGCGGTGCATGCTCCCAGTATTCACATCCCAAACCCTAACCTTCAAGCCCCGATTGGTTTCTTGACGACTCACCACTCCGGCCACCTGGTTAGCCTGAGCCGTATTCAAGAAAGGCAAGATGTGTTTCTCCACTAAATCTGAAGGCACAAGTAGCCTGCATAGATTGCCCAGATCACTTGGTTTCATCTTCTTCTTGATCATGAATGGATCGTAATGAGATAAACTGAGCTCGGTCGAAACCCCGCGAGACCTCTCCTCTAGCAAATCCCCCATGGTATAAGACGTTCTCATTCTTCTTAGATTGAAAGCCACCCTCGATCTCTCCATCTCCTCCTCAGATTCTTTGTTTCTTGACTGATTCCACCCCTGTTTCTCCATTCTTGCATGCAATGGCAGATCTAATATTCTCTTCTCAATTGTTTTAACTCATATTCTCTTCTCAATTGTTCTATATATATATAGAGAGAGAGAGGGGCTGAAGTTAATCCCTATGGGGTTCGGAATGTGGAAATCAGTCTGTGTGCAATTAGGAAATCAAACAAGGAAATTAAAGGATTAAAGTCTGTTATCAAGTAATTCAACGGCAGTGAACGTACTCGTGCTCTATCATCTTTTCCTACCACCTCGCCCAATAAAATTACCATGCATCGCACAAATGTGCTCTTGTTATCTTGCCCTTGCCTCGTTGCTATAAATGACCCGTCGGCCCATCGGCTTCTTCTTCTTGTTTTTTTTTTTTTAAAAACCTATTATTATTATTATTTTATGAAAATCACACACACACACACATATTATTAAACCCTAAGCGCAGTAATGTAATCCATTAATTTGCCGGATTATGATTCAATTTAAATATTTTATATTTTTCTAAAATGATTATTACTTTAATATTGAAATGATATCTTTTTAAATTTGATAATAGTTAATCTATTTAACTTGTGATCCAATTTTAAACTAGGCTAAATTCAATAATTTTGATAAAAACCTTCCCAAATAATTTGTAAATATTTTAAATAATTGATTTACAAAACTAAATATCTTCCATTCTTAGTCGACATGATATGTCAATTCGTTATAAGATCAAAATTCATTTTTTCTATATATAAAACACATCCTTCTCCATTTTTTATTATAATATTAAAATGATATCTTTTTAATTTAATATTGATTAGTCTATTCAACTTGTGATTCAATCTTTAACTTTACTAGTTTAATAACATGATAGAAACATCCCTAAATAGTTTTTTGATACTTCCCTGATGGAAGTATGAATTAAGAACAAAATTAAAATTCCCTACTTTACTACAAAATTTTCTAGAGAAACAAAAATCATTATAGTTAATCTAATATATATTTAAAAGAATTTTTTACTGTTAGTTTTAAAACTTAAAATTCATTCTAAAAATCAAGAAATAAAATACTCCTTTTTAATCATTGAACCAGCCTCTTATCTCTAAATTTATGACCATTGAATCTCAATATAGGTACGGATTCTATCTCCCTGGTTAGGCTTTATTCTCTTATTTTGGTTTGCTCTACATACTAGAAAATGACCAATACTCATATATCATATATCATATATCATAAATCACCACCATTTTGGTTTATATGGAGCTATAATCTATTCGAATAACAATTGGTTTTATGGATACGAGATTTGATTGGAAAGTTACTTAAAAATCATTTTTTGTTTATAATGTGAGTTTCACAATGTTAATATATATAATATAGCACATCAAAATCATATGAAAAATTAAAAAAATATATATTATTTTGATATTTTTTCAATGCAAATACTTTTAAAACACAATTTAAAATGGAATATCGAATGATAAGAAAGTATTTGAAACAATGGTAGAAATCACTTTTTAAATTATCTATCTCTTGTAAATTCTTCAAATTAATACATACATTTATTTTTCAAAATTTATTTTTAATATTAAAAAGATAAAATAATTGAATCAATTTATTTTTAAATTTCTTTTTGTTAAAACGGTGGGGCATCTCTACCCCAAACATGGCCTAAATCAAAAATGGTCTAAATCAAAAAATAACCTCTGCCTTTTCATTTATTTTAATGTAAAACATTTATATCACAACAATTTTAACCAAACATATATATTTTTAAAACTACAATTATAAATATTTTTCTAAAATAAAAACAAAAATAATGCCAACCATCCTCCTCCTCTCAACATCCATCCGCGATCAAATACATCTATCCAACCCAAGAACAGAGAAAAGAACCCAAAACAAAACTCTATCCATCCAGTTGAGAAACAGCCCGCAAAGCAACAATCAATGTACAACTCAAAGTGGACCGTCTCAACCTTGTCCGAAGATAAATTCCTGTCCTTTTACTAGCGCTTTACTTCTACTTCTATAACTACTACTACTACTAGTCCTCCTAGAGATTAGGCTTTTAGTGTACTGAGTGTTACTCTTTGAGTGCGCACACACGACACCTTTAACTCTCTTTCCCTTCTTGAGATGCCCGCTTGTCTGTTACCCATTTTCTCTCTAGTGGGAAGTCACCGAACTCTTTTTTTTCGGTCACTTGCATTATTATAGTAGATAGTGATAACCGGATGAAGAGACCATTATTGTTGGTGGGTGTTTTTGTTTTGCTTCTGTCATGGCCTTCTCTTCCCGCTTTTGCCATCCTCAATTCTCACTCAAGGTATGATCTTTTTGCTTTTTTCAATGTTATGGACTATTTGTTTTTCTCTTCTGGGTGTCCTTGTTATATTTTGAATAAATGAAAGGATGAGTTTGGTGTATTGCGTAGTATAACGAAAATTGAATTGAATTGCAAGTGCTTGCTTGGGGATCTTTTAGCTGCAGTTTCTTGATCTGGGAATTCTTGATGTTACTGTTTTTCAAGAAAAAAAACTGGCCAATTTAAGTGGTTTTGGATAAATTTCTTTGATTGGAAATCGGAAGTTGGCTTACCTTCAATTAAGTTAATATAAACCTTTTTATATATCTATGAATTTCTGCAAATCCAATATGCCTTTCCCACCCTTTTGATATTAGAGGGGTTATATTTTGGGGTTGCCTTTATGCGAGCCTACCTCTGTGTTGCAAGTACATGAAGTAAATCAGTGACACCCTATATTTGTCTAACTGTTATTGTCTACTCGAAATATGCATCGACAAAAAATGAGTTATGTTTGGGCAATTGGGGTCATTCCACTTGTTGAGGCTTGTGATGATTCAGTAGTATAACGAGGATTTGTCTCAGAGATAAGCTGTTGCATTGCTGCAGTTTCTTTGATCACACTTCACCTAGATGTGGCTCTTTTCTCTTGTAATTTCCCCCCTTGTTACACAGTTGATTTTCTTGGCATTTCTTACACTTGAATTGTTGCTGATAAGTTCACAGCAATGTATCATGTTACATCTCTCTATGGTTCACATGCACTGAGCTTATTGTTCTGTTACAATGTTTGTTATATCACGGTATGATCTATTATGTATTCTATATGTCTTGACTAGATCAAATGGGTTCCAGTTCTATGAAATTGTTGTCTTTCCAGTTGAAGTGTTTTATGCATTGAATTTGAGTTTGAATTGTCTCTAGAGTGCACCACAGAAGTGAACTTCTCAGTTTATATTCATGAGCTTGAGGGCTTTTCTCAAGGTTTATTTTGATTTCTTATCAGAATGATTACACGGGGATGACTATAAGATCTCATCACATTGTTGGGAAAGATCAAAAGTTGTTTTCTTCACTTAGAAGTAATAGCATCAAACTTTTTGGCCAACGGGTTGCAAGAGTGGGAGTTGACTTGCACAGAGACTGGAGTTTTCTTGGAGGTTCAAGAATTATCATTCATTCAAAACTAACAAATTTCCTTGTCTATCAAAAAAGCTCGGGAGTAAAAGCATCATGTAATTCTTCTTTTTGCTAGTTGTCCACTTTATTTATCACTTATGATGTTTATATTTCATGAGAAGTTTCAAGCATTTCTTTTCTTCCATTTTTTTTTATTTGTATATGGATTCTGCTTGATACATTGCTGAAGGTCTCCGATGTTTAAATGTTTGAAAATCTTGTCTAGTGCATGTACATTTGAACTATGCAAACTTTCTGGTTTTCTTTCCTTCCTCATGATGAATTTGGGAGAAACAAATTCTATTTCTTAGGACATTATCTTATTGAAATACATCCCCCCACCCCCAGGCAGGTCCTGCTCATTTCTAGAATGTAACCCAATTTTAGCTAGACTCCCTGCTGTTTTCAATGAAAATTATAATCTGGCTGTGGGGGTCAGATGCTTGAGGTCGATTACTTGGTTTGAATTACTTAGTATCCATCAATAAGCTTCTGTTGATGGGTGATCTGGTTCATCAGAGTCAATTTATAGAGCATCCCAATTCTGGATGACTGACTAATTATGCCTGTTCTTTAGAATTACTTGCTATCAGAGCCTCATAAACCAGGGGCTTATTGGTTCATGCTCTTTCACAGATACCAACAGGGACTTATGGTCGGGCAGGAACAGTTTCCTTGTCCCCTCTTTCGTCTTTTCTGCATGACACTGGACAAAACAGGCTTTCTGTATTATAAACAAGCAAATATTAGTATGGACA
This sequence comes from Salix purpurea, assembly GCA_027405865.1. Taxonomy (NCBI): domain Eukaryota; kingdom Viridiplantae; phylum Streptophyta; class Magnoliopsida; order Malpighiales; family Salicaceae; genus Salix; species Salix purpurea. The sequence continues at coordinate 11,095,469 of CM050330.1, read as the reverse complement.
AGATTGTTTCGTTGTATGCTATTATTTGTTACTGTTAAGAGTCCAGGACTTCCTTCTTTCAAATTCAGTGCTGCTAGCAACATCTACTAACTTTAAGTCTGTATCTTGTGGATATTATTCCTTATTGTTTTATAGCTTTATATTACAGGGTTGACAAGTTCACAGATTGCAAGCAGTGTTTTTACTTTGGGAACAGCAGCTGTTCTCCCATTTTACACGCTCATGGTTGTAGCTCCTAAAGCTGAAGTGGTATACTTTCTGTATCTTTTAGGGACTTCATATGTATTATCTCTTTTTTTCATCTTTCAAGTAACAGTGTCCGTTCCTGTATGAATACTCAACTTCCTGAATTTTGCTGATTTTGAACAGAAATCATATGGGTGTACTTAGTTGTAGGCTTGTAGCTACATTTAAACTCCTTTGAACCTTGGTTTTAAGCTGTTAGGTGTTGTTATTTTTTAATTATGAACACTTATGAATATTGTCTACTATCAGTCACGATTGGTCTTGGTTAGAATCTCTCTCTCCGTGTGTGTGTGTGTGTGTCTTCACAGCTAGCACTTCATGATAGTAATCCAGTCTAGATTTTTATTTCTTCCTCCAGTGTTACAGAATCTCATGTTGGCCCTTAACTTCTTTAGTTCTGTTTGCATGTGATTTTCCTTGGAAGCTCATTGATCACGCCTTATTTTCTAACAATCAACATAACTGCTTAAATTTGAGCAAAATGCAGACTAGAAAGTCTATGGAAAGTAGCATTCCATATATTGTGCTGGGACTTCTTTACGCATCTCTATTATATCTTTCCTGGACACCTGACACAATGAGGCTGATGTTTGCGAGTCAATACTGGTTACCAGAGGTAATGCAATATCCCTTTTCTTTTTTCGCTTAAATTTTTGAAACAGATGTCTGTTCAATGGGAAAAGTTAACAAAATCTTCTATCTGGTCTCCGTATACAGCTGCCTGGTATAGCAAAGATGTTCTCCAATGAGATGACATTAGCTTCAGCGTGGATTCATTTGTTAGCTGTAGACCTCTTTGCTGCCAGGTCTGCCCATTCCCCCTCTCTATCCCACTTTTTATCTCTTGCAGTTCTAACACTTCTGCCGATTATCCAGGCAGGTATTTAATGATGGATTAGAAAATGAAGTTGAGACTCGACATTCGGTTTCTCTTTGCTTGCTCTTTTGTCCGATTGGAATCGCTACTCATTTCATCACTAAAGCACTAACCAAAGGTGCCGGAACTGCTAGGCATGACATGTAATTTATTATTGACTTGTGTTGAAACAATCGAATCAGTTTATAGGAGGTTGACAAAAATTGGATTTTCCACTTTGAAAAAATACTATAAAACATATCAGCCTTTTGTGAACTCTCTTTTCGCCAAACTTTGTTGTCTTTTTATCATAAAAGATTACATGGTATTTGTTTCTGTTGGGAATCAAGTCATCAGAATATGGTTGAACATGGTATTATTTCATCAGTAAGTTGAACTCCAAATTTGATCTACCTTCCCCGCCAGCATTTATGAAGAAGTTGGCGTGGATGTTAGAAATCGTAGCTCCTCCTCTGAAACCTTTCAATCCAGCTTTCTCAATCAACTCAGCTGCTGCGACTCCCAATTCAGACGGATTTCTAAACACGGAGCCAGCATTACTGGAAATGGAACCATACTTCATAAGCATGATCTATTAAGCAAAAAGAAAGCATGACAAGTTTCTTTTCATGGATACCTCCCCAAGTACTCTTGGAGAAATCCTAAAAACGAAACTGTTTTGCAAGAAATTCAACCTTCATCCATTAGCTTACAATTTTCTTCTTCATATCCAAGTGGGAGAAATCCTGTCCAAGTATGAGTCCTAAAAAAGAAACTGTCTTGCAAAACATTTTCTTTTTTATTGACCAAGTGAGTTTTTTATGTAAAGAGTTGCAGTCAATGAACATTTTTTATCCTTAGTTTATATATGATAAATGGTGAGAATAAGCTATAAGAAAGTGAAGATGGTGAATTTTTTTCTTGGGCTGTTCAAAAAGTATATATAACCTTGATTATTTTTAATCGAGGGGTTGTAGGTGTTTTCCTCCTCCATGTCCAAGTGAGAGAAAGACCCTTACAATCAACATCAATATTGATTGTAAGTCTCTTTTTTGAATTTAATTTGTTGTTTAATGCTAAGTTGTTTGATCCAAATAAGCATGTATTTTAAAAATACCAATTATTGAAATACCAACAGGATCACCGACGAACATGAAAGCTCTATTGTTGATTTTACTGGTTATATAGACCAATTTTCCTCGGAGAATTACACAGAGGTGTGAATTGTTTTGATACCATCAATGGATTCACCGAAATAATTTGTGTGTCATCGATTATATTATTAGGGAATCCATGAGCAATGCACAATCAATTACCAAGTTACTTTACCAATGGATATGAAATTCATGATGAGAACTTCTCCGAAGACAAGTTCTCATTGAATCAATTTATATTCTGATAGAAACACAATTTAAACACGAAAAAAATGTTTTATCAGTGATATCAATTTTCTAGTTGTGATTTGGATCAAAATTACAAAATCTGCATGAGCTAAAACATGGATTAATGGTACTAATCATTCTAGTAATTAACCATTAAGTTATGAACAAATTTCAATCATCATATAAGTATCTTGCAAGGGGACAAATATATATATATATATATATATATATATATATATATATATATATATATATATATATATATATATATATATATATAACATTTAAAGGTAATACTATAGAAATCAGAGGCATTTCATGGACAAACCTTAGATCTTAGGACACATAACTGCGTGATGTATTTCCTCAATGTAGGAACACTAAGATCAGACAGTCAGACACAATAACAAATATGGACAATTGAGAATGGATTCATGTATAATAAATCTGAACACACTATCAAGCACAAACATCTCTTGGGAGTCACTTCAATCTCACTCTGACTCCTTATTGTTAGACCACATACATATGTATCCCTACCTAGAAATTGAGGTTGACTGACATTGTCTCGGTCGGTTTCTGCTAGGAAATAACATGGTGCGAGGTTGAATTATAAGAAAAATAAATATATTATTTTAATAGCACGTTATATTTGCAGATAAAGAAAAAAAAAAAGGAAAAATTGAAGTACTCCCATTATTAGTATTGTTAAGATTGTTCACGGGAGCAGTATGGGTGCTATTTCATTCATCACAAGCCTTCTTCACTGACAACTTCTCTTGTGATTTTGCACACAGTAGCGGCAGATTCATAGATCAAATTAAGAGTAGCAAAAAAGGGTTACTGATAAATGTTCTTTCAAATCTGAAAGTTGCTTTCACGAAAGGCATAGTGGAGTTTCAAATCAGGAAGCTTGAGTGGGATATATTTCTTATCCACTGATGTAATAATACACCCTGGATTATTGAATTGTAGCACATTTTGAAACAATTTCCTTTTTATGACATGAACTCTTTGGTCCTTGGAGACAACCCTTTATCAGCAATCAAGTCATCTTAAAATGCTATTCTTAGTCAAGTCTAAGAGGTGGGGGGTGAGAAAGTAGACTCAATTCCTAATTATTGATTTGCTCATATTGAGTGTGGTTTTCCCCTTTTTTTTATTTTTTTATTTTAATCCATAAGGCTCAATGGACATGTCACGCAGACAATTGTCAGTTTCATGTGCATGCACCAGCAAAAAGACCAGTGAATTTCTTCAGAAAGGAGTCAAAAATTGCAGAGAGTAGAAGATTTTAAGATTCTTGAGGTCCTTTTCATTTAAGAAAATCTAAGAGCCCATATTGCTCTATCTTCTTGCGAGCATGATATGGCCCACGTAAGCTGTCTTCTGTATTGTATATCTTTGGATTCAATGCATCTGTAAATGTTTCTTCTTTCTTTAGTGCCATGAATTATTCTACAATTTACTCTTACAATCATTCAAGTCTATGAATTGGCAACATCTATGAGATTCTATTCATCCATATGTTTGTAGGGCCTGTATTTCGGATAATCCTGGAGATTGTTTGTGTCTTGTTATCGTTATTGTTGTATGTCACAAAGTCTATTGTATTTTTCTATTTGTCCCTTCAACGCAACCCGTGCTTTTCACCCGATAAAAAAACTCATCGTTATGCAGGAAAGAACTGATTAAGTCCCCAAGAAACGTGGCGTGATGATAAAAAGCTTGTGATCTGAACAACAGGTCCTGAGTTCGAGTCAAGTGTGCACCTCTGGGACAACTAGGGTTTTTCTCGCTCATCAGGGCCCATAAAATACGTTTTCCAGTTGTGGGGTTTTCTCGCATCCAAAAAAAAAAGTTTTGCTTAGCTTTGAACTATTGTTGTTTACATAATGGAGCTGTGATTGTTGCTTGGTCAATCAGTATTATGGAAGGCATGATAGAAACCTACCACCTACAAGAACAAACACCAGAGAGCTGATAAGAGAATGAGCCGTTTCTTGTAGGTCTATTCAATTGGACTTTATCTTTGTATCATCCCTACAGCTACTTACTGGGAATTGTTTTTTCTCAAGGATTTTGGCCATTATAGTTTTATTTAGCTGCTAGTAACTAGTTCATGGACAAGAATATTGATTTATGCAGGTGATGGTCAAGGGGAAGTCTCCTTGATTTGATTCATAGGGAAACAAACACCAGTTCATGTTACTCAACAAATATGACTGTGATTGAGATTGGATAAACATCAAATTTGTCTACATATTTCTGGAATATGCAAGGACTATAACAGTAAATTTCTAGTATTCATGTTCATATAAGATCATTAATTAGATTCCGTTGACTGGTGCAGAAGACTATCTTCTCTTCCTGTTTATCTGTCTCTTCCAAAAAAAATAAAAAATAAAAACCCATGAACCATATTGAAGTGTCTGATTAAAAGGGTGTAGCAGATTCATAAGTGGCCCAAAATCCAAATCCAAATCATTAAGTGGGTACATGAACAATTTTGTCATAAAATGGATAATGAATATACAAGAAATACATAAAGCCAAGAGAACTATTGAATCAAATGGATGGATGAGTAACTGCTCATGCCGACAAGGTCGGTCAAATTTGGAAAGGAGAAAAAGAAATTAGCCCTCAAATTGGACAAGTAAATAGCAATATAATCTTCTTTTTCATGCATTTATTTCTGGACCTTTCTGTGAAGTAATGCGAATCTCATTAGCATTTCTGCCACATAAATAAATAGACATATTTGATTTGTGGCAAAGGGTGATAGCCAGGCAGCATATTCATGTGCCTTATAACAACAAAAGAGTAATTGCCAAAAATGCAGTCAAATGGACCATGTAGAGTGGAAGCAAGTGATTTCTCCATATCTTTCTCTCAACCATTTTTGCGTCTCCTGTGCATCTTCATTTGAATTTGTTCCCTGCAGAATTGATAGTTCACCATCAGTCACTTTTGACATGCACCAGGACATATAGATATTTCTTACAACTGTATTTACCAGCACAGGTAGAGATACAGTGTATGAACATACGAAAAGGAACTTCCAGCACATACTGGCCAAATTATCTAATCTACTGCAATTCAACATATTAATTATTAGGGAAACATTAAGGCAGCCTCCTACTAATCATCTAGTAGGTGGCCAGTGGTAAGAGCTTGGGACTAAGGGGTTTGCTCCCCTGTGGTCTCAAGTTTGAGCCCTGCGGTAGCTAATATGATGGTCACTAGAAGCTTATATGATCGTTAATTTCAGGGCCCGTGGGATTACTCGAGGTGCGTGCAAGCTAATCATGACATCCACGTTAATAAAAAAATATATTCAAGAAGCTAATGTAAGATCACCTGAGCCTTCTTGGAAGATTCCGTGATATTCTTCAGGTCATTAGAACAACTGGCAGCGGCAAGCTCCATGGAGAGAAACTGGATTTTGACAAAACAAGGTTAATCCAAACATGTTGGTGCATGGAACTATAAGATGAAACAGTAAAAATGAATGTACCAGATTTTCTCATAGTAGGGTTACCTCAACTTGATTCTGCAATGAGTGTACATAATTGATTATCTCCTCTAGCATAACTGCCATCCCCATTGACTGTATGTTCATGCACTCATGTCAGCTACATCTTTTGGATATAATCAATTGATTTAAAACTTAAATAAACTTCAACTCCGAATAAGCGAAAGTACATGTTTTTTATGATTATAAAAGAATTATAAATACATGAATTATACTCAAAATTAAACTTGTGCAAAGGATTCTTACCTTGTGGCATCCAGGAACAATGTCCTGCAAGCATCTTAACTTGGTATTGATCTTCTCTCTTCTTATCTGACATGACAAATAGTAAATTCACAGTCAAATTCTTCACCTCATGACTTTCATTAGTACATTCATTTTCTTACATGTTGGAAGATATAATTAGCCTAACCAGTGGTTAATAATCAGGCCTTATTTAATGAGTAAACTCTATTCAGTCAAAAAAGTTCAAACTTACCCGTTCTGCTATACTGTGACTGTCTGTTGCTTGGCCTCTTTTAGCTCTAACATGAATAACTTCCTCTGCTTTGTCCCCTTCTTTCTCCTTATTTTTGCCTTTCTTACATCTTCCTGAGTTCTGAACAAATCAAGAAAGAAGCAGTGCTCAACTTACTTTTATCACAAAAACCAGAAGTTAAAAACTGAAATTATAAAACAACCAGATTAATAACTTCGAGAGACAGACAGATACACACATTCTTTTTCTCTGTAATGTTTATAGAGGCTGTTGGAGAAACGTTCTTGGAGCTTCTGGTTGATTGTTCCACTGCTTTTCGCTTCTTGCTTTCATGGAAAATATTTTGATTCAAGGTGACAGTATGAACAGGCGGTGCTGTACTCAAGTTATCGGAAGTACTTGAAAGGTTGTTATGACTATATGCTGCAGGAAATTCAGGCTGCTGGTAGGCCAAGAAAGATCCTGCTGAGAAGTCATGAGTGATGCCGAAATTCTCCAAGATGCTTGGATGCAGCTCTGGAAGGTGCTTGAGCATTTCCATGTTCATGTCCGTCATCTGATCTGTCAAAGGTTGAGAAGCCCTAAGCCTCTGCAGATATTCTGCAAACTCAGCCATGAAACTTTCAAGTGCCAAAGCTTCTTGAAGGGCCTAATTTTGCTTACACACAAGTGGTTTTCGAAATACAATTTATAAGATACCAACATGGTGCATTATTAACTTAACAGTCTGTATTATTAGTAACTTGGATCTTGGGCCATCAAAACATGGGTATGAATGTAAATTTGTTTTGCTTTACAGATAAACGAGTAAAAATTGAAAGAAGATGAGAATTGCAAGTGGGGATTTCATTTTCTGAATCTAAATTTAATTGGTAGGTCCATGCAAAGGATATACATATCCAGTAGTGTAGGTCATATATGTTTTTAGAGTGGGGTTAGTATATTGGAAGAAATATGATAAAATTACAATCGTTTTTCCTTTGCCAAAAGAAAAAGAAAAGGTGAAAGTCAAAGGTAAACTTCGTTTCTAGCTTGGCTTGCGGTCAGCTTGGGATAACTATTTGATATGTGCTGGAAAAGGGCAACGATTTTTATGCTGATAGAGTTGAAAGTTTCTGAAAAACCAGACAACCTGCTGGTGAGAACACAGTGAGCCACCACAACACAACTGCCTTCCAGATATCACACATAAGCAGCAACAAAACTATCCAGCAACACTTCTGCCTGCAATAGAATTACTCTATGATCTGCACATAAGATCAACAACTCATTGTTTTGAAGAACCTTTGCCAAAATTTGTTTCATTATAATTATTGGGTCCTTTACTACAACCTTTTAGTTAATTTTTGCTTATTAGCATGTTTTTTTCTCTTAAGTATAGGTGAAACAGTAAACTTTGAATTTTTTTTTTACTAAAATAGATCAACTTGTATATCTTAATTGGAAAACTTGACAATCATAGCTTCATTTAAAAAAAAACATGGAATGACTACACATTAGGAGAAAGATGAGAGGATAAACAAAAAAAAAAATATGAAGGATACATTGAAGCTCTAATTATAACATCATTGATATCTTTAAAAAGATCTTGATGAATTCAACAACATCTTGAAAAGTCATCAACAATGATCCGTGTGGGTCACACATGCTGTCAAGGTCAAGTGAGTCACCCATCATTTTGGGTAACAAGTGTGACACAAAAGGATCACCATTTGTAAAAAAAATTATTGTCATAAGATTTGTATGATCGAGATTTTTATGATGACATCTATAGTGTCATAATCGAAGTTATGGTATGCCTCTAAAATCTATTTTCTTTCAAGTCTCTATCCTAATGTGTTACATTTTAAAAAAAAAATATTCTAAATAGTGAGAAGCCTTGAGTGTTGCGTTTACAAATCCCTACATATACAAATTGTACTATTTTAGCAATTATCTTTTAAACTATGTTACAATTTACAAATCCCTACATATACAATTGACAATATTTAAGGGGGGAAACCTGTTAATTTAAAAAAAAAAAATATTTGGCAAGCATTTCCAGCCTTGTGCCTTGTGGGTAAATATCGATAGAAAACATGATTTAACTCTTAGTCTTATTATTCGAAACTAAAAACCTGATAAAAAATGATTTAACTATCACTTGAGATTTATTTACAATACCTATTTTTCTTGGAAAAAGTATTGTACAATAGTCATGACTTGCTATGGATTATAATGGTGGAATTAAAAAAAATCTTTATTAAACAATCATTCAAGGTTGTCTTATAGGGTTTAAACAATATTTTTGCTACATCATTTGTCATTTTATGTTTTTCAGGGTATCTTAGTCTTTTCATGAATTTTTGAACAGTTAAATTATTTGATTACCTTTTAAACCAAAAAAATACAGTTTAAAGGCTTTTTTAATTTCCTTTTTACATGCACAATGTAATCACTATATTGCCCTTGGAATTAAAAAGTCTTAGGCTTTGCTTCATGGGCATGTTGGTTTTTTATTTTTTGTGATTATCATATGATTCCAAGGGTGGTATGATTAATAAATAAATAAACAGTTATTAACACATTGGTGGGACGTGCCAACGAGTGCACCACTCTAGTGTGTTCAGACGACGCATGTAGTGGTGAGCAGCAGGTAAAATCCAATTTCCTTGGTGTTTTTCAATTCACAATGGTAAGGGGGGCATCTCCATACGGCGTGTGTGACTTAATTTTTAATGTTTTGACAATAATTGACTTTTTTTCATATTTTCTCTTTCTTTTTAGTTTTTGGGTGTACTCTTACAACATTTTACTATAGCGTTTCAAGTGTTTTCCCTATATGATCTCGTTCCTGCTCTTTTAATTGCTATTTGTTTTTTATTTGAATTAGTTTGATAAGTTGGGTTGTTTTTTTATTTCATACTCCATTACTTTTTCTCATTTAAGATTTGATCCTCATTCTTTTGATTGCTATTATATTATTTTAGATGGAATTGATTGGTTTTTACAATGTCATCCTCGATCATTATATTTATGTATCAGATTTTATTTTTATTCTTTTAATATATATTTTTAACTTTGGCAAGTTTTTAAAATTAATTTTTTTTCAACTTTATTAATCAACTTCTTAATTTCCTCTAGGTCTAAGATTTGACGAGTTGTGAACTTAAAAGATTACCTCAAGTTTAGAAGAATTGTTTGGGTTCATTTGTTATTGTTTTTTTTTTCTTTTTTAAGCTCATATTTTATAGTTTTATCATTTTGCATTTGATTTAATAGGATATTGGGCTCCATAAAACTTGGTTTATATATATATATATATATATATATATATATATATATATATATATTGCTACAATTTTTATGAAGATAAGAAACCCATTTATATCATTAACAAACCCAAAACTACTTGTTTTAGTAACATATACAATTTGTCCAATAGGTTATAGTCTTGACCTTTCTTTAGTTTTTAACTCATATCTAGAGTTTTATAATTCCAAATTAGGAAAACTTGGTTTCATTTCAAATATAACATCGCCAACTACAATTTGCATGAGGCAACTTAGTTCAAATTTTAAGTCTTAACACTAGCTGAGAGTCAAATGATAAAATTGTCAAGTTCTCGTCTTATAAGTTTTATAAACAACCAAGTATTTATATTAAATAACTCACCATTTATATCAACCATTTACATTCCAATATATCTTATCTCTAATATATCTTATCTTGTTTATCAACCAATTTAACATAACCAAAATATATTCTCATTTAATACATTCTTAGAGTTATCCGAGTTAACTAGCTAACCTCATGATCAAAAGATCAGGACAACATATTAGAAAGAAAGGGAAAAAATCATGTAAGCCAATTTTAAATATATTAAATATTAAATGATGAAGTTGAAATAAATTAATTTAAAGAAAGGGCAAAAACTATTTAAGTCAGCTTATATTAACCTTTGAAACCAATTACTCTAGTCATGAACCTAAGACTAACCCAATAAAAAATAAACCATGAAAAATAACATAGCAAAACTCTAAAAAAAAAAGGTAAAAAGATAAAATAAAATAAAATAAAAACTAGCTTAAAAGAGAGAGAGAAAAAGCAAGCAAACCCTGAGAAACCTTCTAAATCTTATCTAGTATCTAAAACTCACAAACTGTGAAATCTTATATTTAGGTTCAATCAAAAAGCTTGATTCCCGATCAATTTAATTTTGAAGGATAACATCATGAGAAAAAATATATTAATTTACAAAACTTTCTAAAAATAATAATAAAAAGATTAGGGATCAAATTAGATGATAAAAAAAACTTGAATGATAAAATTATATTAAAAAAAAACAATCTAAGAAATGATCCCAAATAAAACAAATAACAATAAAAAGAATAGAGACCAAACTTGAAAAAAAAAAGTGAAATCCAAAGGACATGGCCCAAATATGAATGAAAAATAAAATTTGAGGGACAAGATTCTAGGATGAAAGAGAGAGAAATAGGTGTTAATGGCATATCAATAATAAATTTGGCACTCACACCTCTTGATCATGTAAAAAATATCAGGATCTTTCAAATATCATCCTAAAAAGCAGTGTTTGATGATTAAACGATCTTGCATACATTGCTCAATGTAATCATCTATTGTCTGGCAATTGCGTAGCATAAACTAATATATTTTTTAGATATATTTAATATATAATTAATTATATTAATACACTGAGTAATCTTTAAATTAACTATAGAATCAATATAAAGGGACAAAAAAAGGTTTTGCAAGATAATTATATCAATTTTACTTTTAAAGACATTAAATAATTATATTATTTTGAAAAAAATAAAAGGACTAACATCTTGGAGTAGTATATATTATATTTTTTATTCTAATATTAAATTAATAATTTATTGCATAATAAGAAATAATTAATCTAACTTTATACAATTTATAAGAAAAAAATTATGTCAAGATAATTTTTTTTATCTTATTAAAAATTATTAGCGCTAAGAGACAATTTTATAATTACACTAGAATTATCATTATTGGTGAACAATATTTTTTTTATTTAATTAATCTGCTCTATTCAGGGGCGAGTACAATGGAAAGCACAAAAGAACCAAATAAAATTAATAGAGGCTGTAAAGGGGAAAAAATCACTGGTAATAAAGATAAAGATAAGAAATAAAGGCCAAAGGAGATTACAAAATGTCAGAAGCTTGTTCATGAGTGTAAGAACTGAAACTTTTGTTAGTTACCCAAGCTGGATAGCATGGCTGCCTTCTCTCTCCTCTCCCTATTCCATCCAGACCCCTCCATCCCCAAAATGACCACAAAACCCCTTGCTGTCCTCAACAAAGCCTACAAAATGCAGGTCCCTTATGAGTTGAAGCAGGGGCAGACACGTCTTTTTCACCAACTTCCATCTGGTCTGAACATGGAAGTGATTGAGCAAAAGGGTCTTGTTACAGGCCCAAGAAACAGTGAAAGGAACCCACCTTTGGTTTTTGTTCATGGAAGTTACCATGCCGCTTGGTGCTGGGCAGAGCACTGGTTGCCTTTCTTTTCAGGGTTTGGCTTTGATAGCTATGCTGTTAGCTTGTTGGGTCAGGTCTGTGTCATTCCTTTTTCTCTCCCACAATATTTTTTGTTGAATTCTTGGTTTTTCAATTATTGTTATAATTTTTGTATTGAATCTGCCATTTTCTTCAAAATTTGATACCATAAGTTAGTGTATGGTAATTTACAAATGTTAATAATACATGGAAGAAAGGCTGGATATTTGTGGAGCTTTATTCTTGTCTGTTTCTCTTTATCTCATTTTATTTTATTTTATTTGCTTTGGTTGACTGTTGAGAAATGGGCAAAAAAATATATAGATATGTAAATCCTTTCTTCATTATTTGGATCAATTATTATAAAATGTACATGATTGATTATATAAAATCACGCGTTTTTGACAGTTCCTGTCTGGTTTAAGTGGGTTTCAAAAGGAGTTTGGAAGGGAAGGCATTTCTTCCTATGACTTGCAAATAATCAAGCAGTGATCTTACATTCAAACATCACCAAATTTCATTGTCCCTTGCTTTTATGTCTGGCTTGTAATCTTTTTATTGTTGCATTCTTCTTATTTTGAGATATAGAAACTCAGTCATTTATTGCTTAATGACACCCCTGCTGTGTGAGCTAGAAGAACCATTTTCCTATCATATGCATTCAAGGGTGTTAATTCTATGAGGGCATTGAGTGCAGTGGAAAAAATGCCTGGAATTATTTCAATTGTCATTATAGCACTGATTAGGCATATGTTGCCTATGTTTATGCAGGGTGAAAGTGATGCACCAGCTAGTCCTGTTGCTGGTTCTCTTCAGGTAATTTATCTCTTCACCAGAGTTGATGAAGTGCTTCACAGACTTGAGTGCTTTCCTTCTATATAATGGTCTAAGATATCTCACTATCAAAATGCATTTCTTATTTCATACTCATTTTCAAATCTGCAGTAGACGCATGCAGGTGATGTCGCTGACTTCATCGAGAAAAAACTAACATTTCCACCAGTCTTGCTTGGGCATTCATTTGGAGGGTTGATCATTCAGTGCTACATTGCAAATATAAGGAATAAACAAACTTTAGGTAATTTCCATCTTCTAGTTGATTGATTCTTATATTCAAGATGTTTGAGGTATGTTCAGCATGAGACAGGATCAATAAGATACTCATACCCTTCATGACAACACTGTGATGTGAATGTGGATCAAAACCTAACATATACTTGATGAAATTAATTACACTTAAAAACAACAGTTGTTTCATTGTGTTCAAGAACAAATATTTTTCATCAGAGTAACCTTCCCTGCTTTGTTGGTTTGAGAAAGCCCCCCTTCACTTGCACTTTAACTACAATGCTCTTTGGGCTTTATTCTAGAAAAGAAAATGCTGTACCCTGATCTTGCTGGTGCTGTGCTTGTCTGCTCTGTACCGCCTTCAGGTAATAGGTATGTTCACATTTTATGATGGATTTTCTTTTCGCTTACTTGAACATAACCAGCCAAACTGAAATTTTGATTGATACTTTCCAGCGGATTAGTGTGGCGGTATCTGTTTTCCAAACCTGTTGCTGCTTTTAAGGTATTTGCTTTGGGAATTTGAAATTGAAGATTAGTATGCTCCTTTAATATTTTTCTATCCTCTTCAATATTCTTGGAACCTAGATGTTGAAAAACTGGACTCAGTACTTCAATTTACACTTCATCAAAAACATGACATCAGAATTTCTGTTATTTATTTTCTTAACCCAAAGAGTAAGATTGGCTGATCAAATACGTCTCTTCAAATAATAGATATATTTATATGAACCCACAAGCAGGTGACACGTAGCTTAGCAGCTAAGGCTTTTCAAACCAATCTTTCACTCTGCAAGGAAACATTTTTCACATCAACTATGGAGGATCATCTGGTGAAACGGTTGGTTTATACAACTCTTCTCCATATTCTTATAACCCAGTTTACTCTTCATGTTGTTCTATATGACAAATGGACAAAAACACAACATATTTTTTTGGTTTCATGTGTCTATGGTTTTGTTGATTTAAGCATATGGTATCAGACCTGAAAGTTACTTTGGGTTCAAAATACTTTTTGCACAACCTAACTAGAGCTGGAAGCTTACTTTATGTCAGGAATTTCTAAAAAACTTCAAACTCACATTTCCAAAAAGGTGTTCGTCTTAAAGGGAATGAATCACATTTGCACAGCTTATTGATATTGCTAGTAGAAACGTGCTTATATCAATCAAATTTTTGTTAGTGTCACCAATAGTTTAGGGAAGCATTTGATAGGTGTGACTTCCGCTCATAAGTCCTTTCAAGATGCTCAAGACTGTCAATCAGTATCTTATACCTCAGGGATTGGCCAGCTGAGCAAACTCAAAACTCATCTATGAAATTCCTAGTTGTAAACACTGAATTGCCATTGAGAATGTGCCAAGTCATGACTATATTTAACATTTATGCATTTTTTTAGGGGAGTTTATAATGAAAATTTTATGTGCAATTTTGAAACTTGCCTATCAAAGGCCATGCTTTAGGTATTGATTTTTATGGTTTTTGATGCCATAATATGTGTTTTATTAATCTATTATATAAATACTAAATATCTCCAATCAGCAGGAAGCGATGAAAATCATATTTTTAAAAATAGAAGGATGTGTTATTTCCACTTCACTACTTGTTACTCCTACTCCACCATTTTATTAGTGAGTAATATGACCTGTATTGAATGCATATCCTTAATCACCTTATAATTTTAGATTCTATGATAAATTCATTTTTGTGTTTCGTTGAAAATAATAAGAAAAAAGACCACAAAAAAATTTAAATATATATCTCAAGAATTTGTTTATATCTTCAATTGATTCAAATTTTATACTTTACAATATATATTTTCTTAAATAATATATTTTGAAGAATAGAACTTGTCAACAGTGATTGGTATTTATAATTACTATAAGTTTAACTTTAATGTTGAAATCAATACATTTTAAAATAATACTATAATATTAGTACTAATTTAGAATTTGTAGTATATGTACTTTGATACTCAGAAATATTAGGGTCATCATTCACTGACTACCTTATTCATAAAGATTGCAATATCTACGAGCTCAATTTTAAGGGGAAAAAAACTATTTTACATGACTTGCATTTTTGGAAAATAAAGTCATATAATACGCATAACTCTTTTTCTTGTATTTTCTTTAAAAATAAAATCTTAGAATTGCATTAAATGAGGCTATTTTAGTATTTATAAAAAATAATGTCATAGAAGTTACAAGTTCTGAAATGAGAATAACACCACCCAAAATTCAAGCTAAGTTCCCAACCCCTAGAAATCTAGTCTTTTTCCGGGGGGGGTTACCTTAATCATGCCAAACTAAAAGAATTTGCCCTCTCATATAGGCAGCTACATCCTTACAAGTGCATTCATTTCTAGGTTCATTTAGTTGACCATCAAAGTTTGAGTCATTTTTTGTTTCTTTCAGTTACCAAGCACTAATGAAAGAAAGCTCAAGAATGCCACTGTTTGATCTAAGGAAGCTTAATTCATCGCTTCCAGTTCCTTCAGTGCCAAAATCATCTATTGAAGTGCTTGTCCTGGGAGCAAATGATGATTTCATAGTGGTAACTTCTTGTATAACTCAAGCAACTCATATCTTCCTATAAGTATTCAGATCTAATATGTTGAAATCGTTGAAGTACCTTAGTATTCCTCTCTCATACAATTCATCAGATCTATTTTTCTGAAAAGGTACTGTGTTTCTCAATATGCTCCTTATCAACAGACACTCATAGTTTCTTATGATTACGGAGATTTTGTGGTTTTCCTCTATCCCAACAAAAGGTTAGCCTGAGAAAGCACCTTGGTTTAGAGCCCTTTTCCTCTGCATGTGATAGGGCAGGGTATGCTGTCAACGTAGTAAAATGTCATGCATGGCATGAATCCAACCTCAGGAATTATGGTTCAACCACTTCGGTGTTGCTGACTCCTTCAGGCCTCCAAGGACTCAAAAAAGGAAAAAGTAAAATAAAATAAAGTGAATTTCAGTTGTTGCTGTTTGTCTTAATTCATTCTCTTTCGTATCTGATCATAGCATGTGTCACACTCATCTATTCTATATATTCAAAGCCGGACCCCATCCCTGGCAATGTCAGTTGTCATGTTTGTGTTTGAATTTCTGAGTGGGACCTTTCCTTCTGATGTTTTCTTAAAGACATGTCAGGGGTGGATTTCACTCTTAAATGGTAAGGCACCAGCAGTGCCCTTTCTTGATAAGGGCCATCCTTATTATACTGGAAAAAAAAATCCTCCTTTGGTGGGTCTGAAGTCAAGACCAAAATCCCCGTCACTATGCTCAATGGCATCCTACTCCTTGAAACGAGCATCTCATGATTTAGCTCCCAAATTTTCTGCATCTTTGGCAAAGCATGCAGTCGCCATCTTTGTGGCCTAGGCAATTCATGCATGAATCTAATTACCTTTATTATTATATTGAAGTTTTTGAGCAGTGATTGTCCTTTTTGGCAGAATGATCTCTGCATCAATCTGAATGTTAAGAGTTTTTCCAGATGGTATCATTTTATCAGTTTTGTAGGGATATATATCCTGGCCATTCTAGACAATTTGCCTGAGGATTTCTTATCAAAAATCTTGCAGCTTCATCCCAGGAGAACAATTGAATTGCCATTGTCCCAGTTTGGGTGGATCACTGCAATTTTCATTTGTTTGTAGTCTGTACCTATTTTATTACTTGCGTTACTTCTAAGTAAGTTTATTGTTTATTGCTTGATAAAATTTTCAGGACACCGAAGGACTCAACGAAACAGGCAGGTTCTATGGCGTATCGCCAATCTGTGTCGAAGGGGTTGCCCATGACATGATGCTAGATTGTTCATGGGAGAAAGGTGCTAGAGCTATTCTATCATGGCTAAATTGTTTAAGCATATAGGAGTTAGGACACCATTGTTTGATTTTGCTCGAAATTTGCTCATCTGGCAAGAGAAAATTGTGTGGTTCTTGGATCGTTATGAATTTCAAATAACAAAGAAAAAATTCAATTGTGGGTGTTATATCATACTCCATTGTGGTTACAGCTATGATTAGATTATACAAACGAATGGCATCAGGTCATGATATCTCGGACCAAATAAAATCCCACATTAAACTGACGAAAACTCCTCTATGTCGTTGTGCCATTGTTCCTAATTGTCTCGCCCATGGTGCTAGCTGAAGAAGACGAGGTCGCAAGTCCTTCACCTGAACCCTATCCATCGTAGCCAGCAGCAGGGATTTACCAACATGGAGTACATTGCGCGAATGTAGCAGGCGAGAATGGTGGGGATGAGATTCTGGGTGGAACTTCGCTCGGAAAGCATGTTATCCTTTGCTCTTATTATTATTATTATGTACAAATCTCTTTATTAAGAGAATTAAAGGGCTTCGATGCCACGATGAGCTAGAAGAAGGAGAAAGAAATATTTAAAAAAAAAAAAAATGAGCAAAGAAAAATTGTAAATTTCTTTCCAACATTCTTATCATAACCCTTTTAGTTTCGCAATATATAAATACGGCATTTTGCAATATTTCTCCTTTAAAAAAATAATGGCCTTTTTGTGATTTTTTCGTGGCTTTAAACAATTTTATATATTTGATTAGAAAAGAAAAGAAAAAAGAAGAGAGAAATGAAGGGCAAAGACCAAAGGAATTGGCAAGTGGTAAGAATTCATGTTGCGAGTAATTTATTTTAATTTTATAAAAATAAATCTTAAATTTAAGTCACATCTTTAATTGTAATTTTAATTGAAAAACATATCAATAAAATACAAATAGTTTATTTAAAAAAAAAAATTATTCCATTACAGCACAACAATTTCTCACCAAACTATTTCATTTGTTTATATCAACAAATCCTGTATTAGTCACAACATAATAATTACAAAATGAAACTGTTTTTTTTTTTTTTTTTTTTTTTTTTGTGAGTGGAAAATATACCTTACAAAACTATAATTACAATTAGCATATATTTATCTCAATATCTATTACAGTATCCTCAAAAACATTTTTTTTCTTAAATTCATAAATATAAGTAATATGGGTTTTATTTATAAACAAAACTTGCATATGCTTTTTGTACTGTAAATATGTATATATCTTTATTGATTTCAGCTACTATGTTAATTTGAATTTAATATGATAGTGTCAATTTTTAGATTATAGAGTTATTATAAATATTTAATTCAAATAAAATAAGAAAAAAATTATTATAACACTAGCCAATAATATATTATCAAAAAACAATTCATTGCTCTATAAAACATTACAATAAACAAAGCACAGTGAAAAGTACAGTATAATGAATAAAATTGGATCTCCGAAAATAAATTAAAAATAGGATAGAGAAATACAAGGTAGACTTCTTTATTTTTATTTTTATTATTATTATTTTACAGCATAAGCTATGATAGGAGCAAGAAAAATATCTATCCCCATCAAAAGAGAAAAGAAAAAAATAGGGACAAATAGGCCTTATACCCAAATCTATTTTACCGGCCCAAATTAGAAATCAGCCCATATGTCTAAGTCAATCCTAACCGTCCAGAAAAAGAGGTAACCCTAAATCTTTCTTATTAAACCCACACTTCATCTCAAACTGTCCCTTCTCTCACGCAGCAGTACCAAGTACCAACACCAGCCAGAACGACTTCTTCTTCTCGTTGCTGCTTTGGTAAGCTTCGAAGAATCAAATCGGTTCTCTTTAATTTCTCTTCTTACCAGTCTTAGTCTGAGATTCTTTCTGTGATATGTATTTGCTTGTGGTGATTTTTTTTAGCTTCGCTGTTTCTTTTCTTGTTCAGCAACTGTTTTCTTATATTGGTGGGTTCTGTCTCCGAAGCAAATGGTAGCTTTTATTTTCTCTCACGTTGCACGTAATTGAGAGATTCAAGCTGATGTCTAGTGTGTGCTTTTATGTACAGTAGAGAAACACTAGATTAGGCCGATGCATTACCCTTTTCTTTTGCATTTGGGTGCTTAGATTTAATGGGTTTGTATTATGCAATGTAATTGGTTTATTAGTAAATCGACGAAGGATAGTATAGAGGAGAAGTGATAATGGGTTTTTAAGATGATGAAAAATGGCAGTTTTTGTTTTTTTTTGTAATTCATGAGCTGTCTGAATTGGTTCTTGGTATTGAATTGTTGTGTTTTAGGCATGTATTTGTTTCCTAGGCTACTAATAGTTGTCTCAAGGTTGTGATATGAATGTTCATGAATGTTTTTATGCTGTATCATGTGTGGGTATGCTGTGTTAATTATTTATTAATTTCTATGGAAAAAATCTCTTGAAAACCCTTGGTAGCTTAGCATCTGTGTGCGATAAAGCATCAAAAAAAGTTTGGAGTTAGGTCTGCGTTATGGTGGGATATCTATACAATGTTGTGGGGGTTCATCAATCATTGATGTTTCGTTCTCCTTTTTCATTTCTGTAAAAAATATGTCAAGGGATCTTATTTGTTGATGCATGACAGGAAATTAGGTGTCATTAGGTTGACAACATTTAAAAGAATGTTGTGATACCTATTATGGTGAATTTGGACTGACAATTCTAGTTCAGATATTGAATGTAATCTCTCGCTGTTTCTAAGTAGATCTGTGAAGATGTTCACCACAAAGAAGAAGATCCAAAAGGACAAGGATGCTGAACCAACTGAGTTTGAGGAGACAGTTGCCCAGGTTAGCTCATTAGGTTTCTGTCCTATTACTTTGTATTCCTATCTTAAATGAGTCAAATATGATGAAATCTAAATGCTTTTCTTTGGTAGGCATTATTTGACTTGGAAAATACCAGCTCAGACCTGAAAAGTGATCTAAAAGATCTCTTTATAAACTCTGCAGTGTGAGTACATGATTGTATGCTTGTTATACGTGAAACTGTTTTTTCAATTTTCTTTGCTAAATTTTAATTTTGTAAATTTGCAGTCAAATAGATGTTGCTGGAAACCGCAAAGCTATTGTCATTTATGTGCCCTATAGATTGAGGAAAGCTTATCGCAAGGTTCATCTTCGCCTTGTTAGAGAGCTGGAGAAAAAGTTCAGTGGGAAGGTAACATCTTCTCAGATCTTAGTTTTTTACATGTGTAATCTTGGGTAATATACAAGTCAATCCCAGTTTCAGTTGAACATATATTTGAATCTGAACTCTGAACTATGTCTTGTATACTTCTCTTTACTGTACAGGATGTTGTTCTGCTTGCTACCCGAAGGATTGTGCGTCCACCCAAGAAAGGCTCTGCTGCTCAGCGCCCCCGCTCCCGCACCCTTACTGCTGTGCATGAAGCCATGCTTGAGGATTTAGTTTATCCCGCTGAGATTGTTGGAAAACGCACCAGATACAGGATTGATGGATCCAAAATTAGCAAGGTAACTTTGAATCTTTCAAGTCAAAGGGAACAAAAAAATTATAGATGGAATTGTATTCTTTATCACCATAATCTCTGCTTCTCATGAGATCTCATTTCGTTTTAATTTTGTTTTAGATTTTCTTGGATCCCAAGGAGCGCAACAATACTGAGTACAAGCTAGAATCATATGCTGGAGTTTACCGGAAGCTTACAGGAAAAGATGTGGTTTTTGATTTCCCGGTAACAGAGGCCTGAAAAACTGTTGATGAGTTTTTGTAATGTTATTTTATTCTAGAGTTCTATAACTGGAAGCGGATAGGATACTGTTTGAAATTTTGTCTTGAATTTGATTGAATGTCATTTGAATAGGACAAGGTTTCCTTCACCATGCACTTCTGAGATAAGTTTAATATGGATTCTTATGAAAAGTTTCTTCCGCATTCGGTGGTGGTTGTAGACTATCACACTTTTCTGTTGAAATGGTGCGTGGGATTTTATGTTTATTGTTTATCCATAGCAGTTCGGTTGAACTGAACTGCTGTGTAGTATTGCGGAATGTACTTGGACTAGTTTCGGACTCTCTTGGTTCATTGGGTCGATGGTGTCGATTTTAAGATTTTTTATTTGAAATGTGTCTTTACAGAGAAAAAGTGAAATTCAAATTAAATTATAAGTTTTTGTAATTATCTTTTATAATAATGAAAATATTTATACTTGATGACTACATTAACCTTCAAGAAAAAAAGAGCATAATAAATAAAACAGAAGGAAGAAATAAGCTAAAACATTTCCATGGATATATTTTTAGATAGTGCTAGTAAAGGTTTAAATGATTTATCAATTTAATTATTTTAAAGCAACATCATTTTTCTATTTGTTCATTACAAGGATTAACTCTAATTTTTACATAGTGCTTCAAGTGAAAAAAAATTAGTATTTTTAAATAGAACAAATATTTTTAATATATTTTTAAATAAAAAAACATTTACTTTTTTGCCTCCAGTGAATTGTTTTTAATATTTTTAAGTAAAAAATATTATTTTAGTATATTTTTAAATAAAAAACTGTCAAATAACAAAAACGTAACCATTCTCAAACACCACCGAATTATTTTAGACTTTTATTAAAAAAAATAAAGTAACACTAAACACTTCTATCTAGTTGTTGTTTTTCCTATTTTTATGTTAAGAATTAATTCGAAATAGAGAAGGTACAATAACTAGTATAAAGTACAATAAATTAATGATTGCTTTATGTTTCTTGTCATGTAAGACTTGGACTTACTGAAAACTAAGATACAAAAGATAGAATAATGGTACATCCACAATGATTTTATAAAAATTATAAATAAGAGAAATTATTTTTAAACTCATTTGTTTTTGTTTATTTTTTTTTAAAAAAAGTAATTATTGTTTTCTTTAAATTTGTTTTTTTTTGTATTTTTAGATAGTTTTGATATATTGATTTTAAAATTTAATTTTGAAAAATAAGTATTATTTCGATGTATTTTTAATAAAAAATATTTATATAAAAAAAAAAACAGTCTTTATTACACTACTAAAAAAAATGCTATACAAATCAAGATGATGCAGAGTACAAACTCCTTGCCACCCAGCCAAGCCTCTGAGAGTAAATCTTCTGTGCTATACTTAAAAATATCATCCTTATGATAAGAACCACCACAGGGTCCTCGGAGAAGAGAAGAAAATTGTTTGCTTTTTGGAATAAACATGACGAACCATATCGGGAAGATAAAAAATCCAGCTTAGAACAGGTGCTCAAATTCATATAAATTCATATATATATATATATATATATATATATATATATATATATATATATATAAACATTTTAAGTTTTCACGATATTCGTTTGTTGTTGATTTCAATAGTGAAATTATTATCTTATCCTAGAATCGTCAAAAGTTAACCTTTGGCACAGGGGATGTTCTGTTTTTTTTAATATTTATTGCATGGTGAAAGTATTTATTTATTCGTGGAGCTGACAAAAAGACGAAAGTTGGCGGAGAGTATTTTTATTTTTCACATATTTATGCACAATACAATTACTTCCATACTCTCAGAAAAGACAAAAACGAAGGTCTGTGTCTAGGGGCATGGTGGTACTTTCACGTCCAGTTTTTTCGTGGTCATTTTGTAATTTTTTATTATTTGTTTTTAATTTACTGCAGGCAAGTCGTACGGACGCATATCAGTTTTTCACGCGCACGTGCCTCTTAGACGGCGCGTGTCTTGTTGGTGGATGGTGTAAATGTCTGATCGTCATGTCATTTGATGCACCGTCATGTCCTCTTACTCCAAGCGCAACGCGTGTCATGTGAAGACGATCGTGCAATCGTTGGCGGACAATTTTTCTTTTTCCCCCTTTTCTCCCTCCTGCAACCGGAAATTTCATGACAGTCCTTTATGTTTTTGGTTGTTTTATTCCGGTCAATGTTCTTTTAATTTTGTTTTTTACTGATTTCTTCAATGAGAATTTCGATTGTTTTCAATTATGTCGTTCAATTGAAATTGATCATATATGGTACGTTTCATTTCAGTCCTTAATCTTTTGATTTTGGTTTGTTTTTGGTTCCTTTAATTATTCAGTTTACAGGTTTTAATTTGTTTTAGCTTTGTCCTCCAATTGAAATTGGTCATATATGGTACTTTTTTATTTTGGTCATTATTTTTTTAATTATTTTAAACAATTACACTGAATTTTTTTTTCAAAAATCTCTTTATTTTTTCCGATCTCAAGGTTTTGATTTGTTGCAATTTTGTCTTTCATTTGATTTTTTTTTTTGGTACTTAATCTTTTAATTTTTTATTTAGTATTAATTTCTTTGGTTTTTTTTGTCCTTTATGGACAATGTTTATTTTTTGTTCATATTTATCTACCTATGGTTTTAGTTTTAGTTTTTATTTTTTGTCATTTTATTTTTTGCTGGGGTTTTATTTTTATTCGAATCAATTTTTGAAATTTTAATTTATGTTGGTAATCATTTAAAAAGTAATAGCATTTGTTTTTGTCCCTTTGTTTTTTAAGTGTTTTCTGCTATTTTTATTTATTCTTCGGATCATAAGATTTTTTTATGTTCATAATATTTATTTTAGTTTTATTTCTTATTTTGTTGTTGTTTTTGTTTGCTCTTTTGTTAAAGTTTTTTTTTTCCAAGATAATTATATGGTTTCATTGTTTGCGCAATAAAAATGATAATTTTAGTGAATATGTTTTTTATTGTTTTCGTGCTTGATTTTCTGTAAAAATATTTTGTTTTTTATTCTTCAAGACAATTAAATTATTAATGGTGATAATAATATGAACTGTTATAGTCATGATAATGATGGTCACTTAGCAATGGATTTTCAATTATATTTTCTTCTTTTTATAGGTAGAAAATCAACGATTTATTTTGTTTTTTAGTTATAAAAGGTTTTTCCACAATTTATATTTTATTATAGTATTTAATTTAAACTAAATTAGATTAAATTATGAAATGAACTAATCATAATACAGTGAATTTGATGATCAGGTATCTGAATCTTTTTTTTAATGACAATGATATTTTTATCCAAGTGATTTCGTTGAAACCTGTTAAACAGAAAAATTTATAACGATTTTAAATTCATATATTTTATTGGAAACTTGTGCTCCTTAGGATTTCTATACAAATTGATTATCTTGTACAAATTTATAGTATAATAAAAAAAAAATATAATTTCAACTGCAGTGAAGCACGGGTAAATAGCCAATAATAGTATATACTATATTGTTCCGCAATTTGTCGAGATAAATTTTTTTAATTGTAAAAAAATTGTTAAAAAGCATTAGTAATTTTTCAAGTATGTTATTAAACCTCACTATTTATTTGCTTATCCAATTTTTGAATAAATCAAGCAATAGCTAGCTTGAATTAGATAGATAGATTTCATGGTCCAGTATGATTTTGATGTTGATAAAAAGAGATTTAATGTTTAATTAAAATTCAATATAATAATTTTCCCAAAAAAACATTGTTATGACAATGACAAATTGGATCGACCTCAGCTCCTCGGTGACACGTGTTATGAACTTCATTGAGTTTTATATGATGAAAATAAATGGTTGTAAATTAAGCACCAATCTAAAAATAAAAACTTATATGAGACATTGATAACACTATAAAAGCAAATAAAGATAAATTTGCAGTTTATTTTTCAACTAATCTAATATCATTGAGGGAAAGAAATTAAAAAATAAAGGACAAAATAAACATATTTAGCCACTGCATGGACTCGTCAAACTTATGAATTAGATAACACAGGCTAGCATGTCAAACCTGTGAACCTAGTTGTGGGTTCCATTAGATTTGTAAAAAAAAAATTCAAAATTATTTTTATTTAACTATATGATAAAAAAGATTCTAGTAAAATCAAACATCAACCTAATATAGAGATGTTGAAAAAAATATTAAGAAAAAACTCCCTAGATTTGTAAAACAGGTCAATTAGCAAAACTTGCAAACATGTACATGAATTTCATAAAATTTACTAACATGATTTTTCTTTGATTTTTTTTTTTTTTTTTTTTACAATTTGGGTAAAAAAAAGATGAAAAAAGGTCATGTTCAATACAAGAAACAAAACAGATAAAAAAGACACTAGCAAACACATTTTAGATTTGCAATTTTTTTTATAAATAATTGGAAAAACTGCATGACAAATATAGAACAAGATATGTAATATCACAGTATGAGTCATTTACGTATGGTGTTTAATGCCTTTGTTAATTGGAATCAATATGTAATAACACATAATCTTTATTGAATAAAATAAAAGAAAAAAACATATAATGGAAGACTACATATATTAAAAATATTATAAGAAATAAATATTTTTTATTTTTAAAAATAAATTAAAAAATAATTAAAATTTAATAAATCTTAATACAATAATTATTCAAAAAAGTATAAAAAACCAATACAATAATAATAGAGCAGTGAATACAAACTTCAAAATTATTTTTTTAAAATAATCAAAACTATAAAAGAAATAGTCCAGCACATCATCTGGTAGTATTCATTGTCTTCCAAATTGACAACTTTTTAACCTACTTTGCAGGTACATTAAATGTTCCTACAATTCACATAATTTAACAAAACTTGCACGGAAATGATCCAATAATATCTGTTTATCATGTCGTATCAAGGGATGAAAGTTTACCTAAATAAAAATCAGATTACTCTCTTCTACCAGCTATAAAGCCGCCTTTCTCGGGGGGGTTTCTCAATCACCAGCTCCTTCTTTTCTTTTCTCTCTCCACCGTGAGCTCAGTCGCTCATTCTTCCACCAAGACTATAATCTCATCTACGTCTATCAATTAATCCTATATGTTATACCAGTTGGACCCGTTCCAACCCAGCCTATATAGTTAGGGCGAGCCCAGCCCAGCCCAGCCCAAGAAAAATAATTGGGTTGTCATGGCCCAGTATTATTGGGTTGGCTCAATTGGATGGGTTGGCCGAACATAGTATTCTATTTTTATAATTATATTAACAAAAACAAAACAATTCAGAAAAGCATTTCAAAATATTTATGATTTTTTTCACATGTTTACCCAAAAGGTTTATGTTATATCGGGTTATATACTTACACTATAAGTTACAAATCCAATATTAAAATACCCATTTTCTTCCAAACTCCAAAAAAAATCCAAAAACTTTTAAAGGCCATTTCAAAAAATTTGAGATTTTATTTCATGTTTCTCAGCCAATTTTGTTCAATACTCAATTTGTAGCCTTATATTGTAATATACGGACTATGTACAAAATATTTGATTTTTTCTAAAATTTTAAAAAACAAAAATCCTTATTTCAAAAAAATATATAAAAAATAATTTTTCTTGCATACAGCTGAATCTTAAAAAAATAAATTGAACATATTTTAACCAAAAAATAAATTGCATTTTTTTTTCTAATGTTTGAAAATTTAAAAAGAATATTATAACCAGTTTACGATTATCTATTAAAATTCAGCCAAAATATCAAAAATCATTCACCGATCATCTTGTTCATTTTTCTTAAAATTTAGTTGTAGATTTTGATATTTTAAGGTGTAAAACTAAACAATAAAATATACCCTCAAATATTAAAAATACAAAATAAAAGGAAAATGCAATTCTAAACTTCAAACTTTAGAACAATTGAGTTTTTAACCTAATAAGATAGACTTTCTCATGAGAAAAGATTTATCTTGAACCTTATAAAAGAACAACAAATAAAAATTTGACCTATAAAAATAATCAAACAACAATACAACTTACCTTAAATAAATTAAATTAGAGATAATTCGTCTTTCCCTTAATCAGACTCCCGTTAAATTTTCTAATCACTTTAATACTTAAATTACAACTCCTGAAAAATAATAATAATAATAATTTTATAATTATTCACGATACACTTTTTCCAAGCATGCATCCCATCCAAAGGAGCCCGGCAACGCCGTCGCCACAATTATGATACTATAACTTTTACTATACCTTTATTGCGTTTACATGCAAAATTCGAATATCATATTACATATAATATAATTAATACATATAAATATAATCTTGAAAATAAACGGCGTGAAAACTGGATCAATCCTAAAACTGAAAGGCTGCAGTGTCTACCACCTCAAGGTTTGAAATAATCTGCTATTCACTCCTGCCCTATACAGATGCAACTCAGATTGAGTTGATACGCTGGTTTCAGAGTTGGCAGGTGCAAATAGGACATCTCCTTCCATAACTACATCTGTGGATGATCCTGCGCACATTGCTCCCTCTCCAACCATGATAAGAAAAATGGATGGACCTGGAATCGCGGGAAATACTGTTGACGCCCCTCTCGGAAGAATGCAGCGATCAACCTCAAATTCATCAAAAGGTGGAAGGTATCTTGTTATATATGGACTCAAAGGAAATCCTTTTAAGATTTCAGGGAAGCCCTGTATCAGAACCAGCAGCATCATTAATGATTTTGCAACAAAAAGTTGCCAGGACAGAGTCACTGAGAGCAAATTTAGGAAAGCAAAATCTCCCCTGCATTCTTAAAGCTTCAAGTTCCTTCCTAATTTTTATGAAAAATGACAGCAGTTTTGTCTTTTCTTAGATGTGCGTTAGATGCATGCTGATGCCCACGCTATCCACAGCAAAATTTTATTGATTCTTAAGCCGAGGTCAATGAAGAGCAACACGTGAATATAAAGCACATAACTACAGCAGATCAATCAAACTTCAGATGTTAATTTGTGCAACCCATCACAATTTGGTGAAGATTTATGACTCATGGCCATTGATCTCCTTTCCATTGGCTGATAAAAAAATGAGTGCTCAGTTGAAAAAGAAGTTCCAAGTTCTAACACAGAGAAGGTGTCATAAGATAGTATTTTTTTCTCTGTAAAATTTTCCTGTTTTTGATACTAAAAAGTATATTTCTGCAGACTAATCATAGAAATTCGTTCCTAAGATGTATTAATGTCCAGGAATTAAAACTGTTGTGCCGGGAAAAATTTCCCATCTTGTTCTTTTGGCCCTTTCTAATAAATGACATTTTTAAAAATAAAAATAAAAATGCCAGGCATATTGTTTCTGGAGTATTACATGCTACAGGTGACTGCAAGGGATTTGATTTATCAAATCTAAACAAAAAATAATGCAAATTCACACTTAAAAAAACAATCAAATACATACATGTATGAATATATTACCTGTTTGTATGTGAGCATGGAACAAAGAGTTGGAATATCCCGGAGCTTGGGTGTAAGACCAGCCCGGACAACATTGTCTGAGGTTGCCATGCATTCTATACAGTCACCATATAGATACGCATGGGGTTCATTTGCCCCGAGATACAAAGCTTCACCAGAATTGAGCTTCACGTAATTAAGAAAGAAGGCCGATATGACACCAATATCAGCTGGATATTGCCTTTCTAACTGCAATACCAACTGTTCCTTTCCTGTCAACTGCCTTATCTGACAAATAAAAACATGGCAGAAAATCAAGAATGATATAGCTTAACAATTTATTAATAAAATGCTCTACTTCAATTCTTTTGTTGGATGTCCTACCTATCATTTTTTATACATGAAAGAAACGCTCATCGTGAATGCTTTTAACCCTAATTGCAAATCCATTACACATTCTAGTCACAGCATTCAGATCACTTTACAAGGCAGGCATCTTTAATCAAGAAAATCTCAACTAACCTTGCTTTCCATATACAATCTACTTTTTAATTTTGATATTGCTTCAGCCGTGATCTCTTGGCTTGCGGACATGAGTTGAGTGAAAGCTGATCTCAGAACAGATTTTACTTTTTCCTCATGATCTTGGTCATGGATTTGCATGACTTGGTTTGCTTCTGCACTACCAACCAGTTCTACTATCTCAGGAACATCTCGAAGCACGCCTTTAAGCTCCTGAGAAATTTATCAATTCGCTTCCAGTAAATGAGAAAATGGATATGGCTTCAGCAGATACATTAAAAAAAAAACATTTAAAATAGGCATGTGGAGATGCGATAAACAAAGTCAACGTTGTTAGAAGAAAGTTATGGTGACCTTAATTGACTGAGAGAAACACGGATATGCCTTTTCACACCTAATAGATACAAGATATAGATAGATTTCACCCTCATTTTCTTTGGATTAATAAATACCCAATTAACATTGATAGGTCATGGGTTTTTAAATATGCCTGCAGTCTGCGATAACAATTTCCTGTTCAAGGCTTCTTTTAAAAATGCATGCTTTATCAAAGGAGAAGTTTGTTGATGATTTGGTGATTCTCTCGCAACTTTAAGCAACCAAAAAGGGCAGCAATAAAGGATAAGGAACTCAAAAGTATCCCATCATCTTAGCCACGCAATCAAAAACAATTGTGGTCACAAGATATTAAGATTCGCCAGACTGATAATTATTACAATTGAGAACCACATAGTTCTAGGCCATCAGAAAAATTAATAACAGAATTACCAGGAGGTAAGGGTTAAGTTATGGTAGAATCACATCCATTTGATCAGAGAATCTTTAAATTTCTCATAAAATGAAAAATAAACAATTTAAGGAGACCTATGTGCTTCACATGCATCAATATGACCTCTAAACCCCCATCAATTCCAACCAAGCAATGAACAAAATCAACTCAGAGAATTTGCGAATTAGATAAATGCAAGAAAGATAGAGATCAATTGACCACCTCAATACTGATAAAACCACAGAGGGCCTCAAACTCTGTTATGGCTAGAGCCATCTCGGGCTTATGGTTGTCATCCTTATAAAGATTTGGCTGCAACTTGTGTAGAACTTCTGCCAATTCCTTGTCTGGGTGAGCCTGAATCGACAATGCTTTTGCCACAGAAAGTACCTATCCGACTCCAAACTTTGAAATCAAACAAAACTTCCAAAACCAAATAAGTTTATGCAATTCATGAAATTCTAACACACCAATCACAAAAAGGTCCTTGAAGATATGATCAAACAAAAACAGTCCATTTGAATTAAGAAAAGAATTAGAGAAAAATCAACCACAAGTAAAAGTCCAAATCTTTATCTTAAACAGTAAAAAAAAAGTAAGATTAAAAACAAGGAATCTGAATGGGAAACCCACTCGTTTCTAGTCAGTGCAATCGAAACAACCTCAAACAAAAAAAGGGAAAGGACCTCCACTTGCCTAAGATCTGATCTCCAAGAACCGGAGAGGCTATTCAAAATCCAGTGCATAAAAATTTAAACTCATCTTGCTGATCCAGAACTCTGCAGAAAACCCTTCCACTTCAACTGCAGCCACAAAATTCAATGCATCCAACATAACAACCAGAAATTCTAAACAGTTCTCCCAATTGTAGTTTTGAACATAACATCTTTGCCTTTTAAGCCTTACTTGACTCACTACCCATTCACAGGTAACCATGAATTCTAATTCAGATTTTGAAAGGGTGATATCAATAAAGTTTGAAAGAAAAATGTTACACGCTTATGACAAGCGGTAAAGGGAATGCCCTCTTGTTTTTTCATAAAATGAAGGCCAGAAAAATAA
This sequence comes from Salix purpurea, assembly GCA_027405865.1. Classification (NCBI taxonomy): domain Eukaryota; kingdom Viridiplantae; phylum Streptophyta; class Magnoliopsida; order Malpighiales; family Salicaceae; genus Salix; species Salix purpurea. The sequence continues at coordinate 11,064,982 of CM050330.1, read as the reverse complement.
GGGAAATTGGCTTTAACTGACACTAAATAATGACAATTTTTCTGGGTAGAAACAAAATTTACATAACAAATCACAACTTTCAAATAAATTTGGAACCTCCAACTGTCAACAGCTTTAGACTGGATTCTTAGAGCAACCAGTTCTATTACAGAAACATAAATTGCACAATTCCTGAACAAGGATGAGAACATTCAATCAAAACACAGTGGTTTTTTTTTTAAAATCAAACACAAATAAAGAAGTTAATCAAATATACAGACACAAAAACCATAATCATCCTAATCATAAAAGAACCAACTACAAAAAATCACACTCGTGACTCAACAAAAACATAATTCAAATGCATCACAAACAAGATCATACAAGAAAAAAAAAGATGTACCTTGAACAAGAAAGGGAGATCACAGCCCCACTTATCCAAAACCTTATGACCAAGCACATTAGGATTCTTAATAATCCATTCTTTCAAGCTCATAGTCCCGGACCCAAATGAGTCGGCATTCTCCACACCACTTTCCACTACAAAAGAAGGCCCAGAACCATGTGTACCCATCCAGAACTCAGCAAAAGGCTTCTTTTCCAATTCCATATCAGGCCCAGAATTCAATTCATACAGCCTTGCAACCTCAGACCCCTCTGACCCTTTTTTGCCCCAGTCATAGTTTTGAACTGAACATCTCAGTCTCTTCAGCCCTCCTCCTTGATGGTTCTTCTCCAATTCAGTCTCCATTGACACAAGCACAAGAGCTTTACTATATTATATGAAACGAAAAGAAGGAAACTTTAAAGATGTGAATATAAGAAATGCCATGAAGAAAAGGGCGTGTGAATATATAATAGATATTGCTGGTTTTTGAAGTGTTCGAGAGGGTAAAAAGAGAGAGGGAAACAAGCTGAGAAGGAGGAGACTTGAGAGAAAAGATAGAGGAACCGTATTACATAGTGGGGTCTGACCTGACTATCAGTTTTCATTCTCTTCTCTTCCTGTTTAGTTCCTAACTCCCAAGATTTTCTTTCTTCTTTGGTACCGACTTTCTGTTTTGTCAGCATAATAATTAATGAGAGAGCGTTCTTAAAAGTTAAAACCTCCCACTTGATATTAATATTCGTTGAAGTACAAATTCATTCTATAATATTTCTTATCGTTGACGTGCATTTAAAAAAAATCCAAAATTTTATCTGGTGGAGATAAATTTGTTAAGTTGAAGGGGTTGGTTTGATGGCTGAAGGATTTACTTTTTCATTGCTAAGTAAGAGAAATATTTGATCCATAAACAAAAAAAACTAATTAGAAAAAATCTATAACAATTAAAGAAATAACACCTTGATATTAAAATAAATAATAAAATTTAAAAAATTATTCTTAAAATGCAAGAACTCTATGTCTAATCAGATATATGGACACAAAACCCGATCAACGCCATGTGAATTGGACACAGCGTCACCATCCCTTGATGATTTATTAAAATTTAAGAATTTTTGTAGTTATCATTTCAATTTCTTATGATGCTTTCACGTTAATTAATACATGAATAATGTTTGACCTCAATAGTATTTAACATGTTCTTTCAGTGAAAAAAGTTTCTAGTTTTATTTAATGGTCCCTGTATTCTACAGTGAATAAAGTTTCCTCTGTACATTCTGTGTACTGATTCCAATTTGCACAACTTGACTTCTTGTCCGTGGATTCTTCGATCCACAGTATCAAAATCGTGACGAGCATCAAGTTCAATTCATTCGAAATGAATTGTCAAAATTGTTGTTTGAATTCCGATTCTATCTTTCAAGCTATAAGAATAAGATGCTTTATAAATTAATAAATAAATAAGAAAAGGTCCTTCGAATATAGAATATAATTATACTCGTTATTCTTCTTCGTGGACCATATATTAATTTAAATTTATTTTAAGAACATGATTTTCCTCATTTTTCAGACAAAAGATGGTAGGAAAAATAGGATAGGATCAATATTGTTTTTACCAAAAAAATCCATTTCCAACCTAATCTAAAATGATTGGTTATTTGATCATGGAATGGATATATCAATTAGATTAAATCACAAAAAAATTAAAAAAGAGGGATGAAATATATAAAACACCCATATAAAATTAATAAAGATAATTTTTATTTTCATGATTATAGGAGCACCTAAGAAGTACTAAAATGAAACAATGTGCAATACATGGGGACTTGAAAGAATATAATCCTTCAATTACTGTAGTGCGGGCGTCAATCATGCCGCTTGAGAAAGGTTTTCCGTTTTGTTGTGCACACGTGAATTCGCAGGACATGGGGTGGACGTCGTGCCACAGATGCCACCGAAGCTAAGATCCACTTTTGTGCTGTTCCCGAACCTATAAATTCCTTTTTTTTTTCTCTCAGAAAAAGATATTATGGGTCCCATGGTGTGGCTAATGTAATCTTCCATTCTTACCGGTATTATCGTTCATATAATATTTATTGAACCGGGTTAAATTTTAAATTAAATCAGCTTAGAATCACTAGCTTAAATCTGATTCGACCGAGCAAGTAAATTCATCATTAGTTGATTTGTTTAAAATCCAATTATTTTTTTTTAAATTCAAAATAATATTGTTTTACTTTTATTAAATAAATAAATTTAAAAACAAGTTTGAATTTATCTAGTTAACTCGCCTGATCTAATATCGAAGCTTGTGTATTGATTTTTAGAATAGGATAAATAAAAATTAAAAAAAAAATTATTTTTAACATCAGCACATGAAAATGATTAAAAAATATTAAAAAAATCAATTATTTTTAAAAATATTTTTGAAATACAGGTTAAACACTCGTAATAGTTGCAATGTAATGTAATATTGAATGAAAATAAAACAACGCTTAATTACTATTTGGGCTAACCTTAATCCTTGGTCCAACTCAATGATTGCAAGTTCCAGCTTCCGAGGGTTAGTAAGAGTCACAATCTTGCCTTTTGATTTGCCATTCATAATTTATTTTTACGTTCAAAATAAATTACAGGAATGATCATAATTGTCAAATTTATGATTTTGACATGACATGAAAGAGGTTTCGGAAATTCAGATTGTAAGATCGGATCGTAAAATTGTACCTGAATTTTTCCGTATAAAAATCGTAAAATCACAGTAAAAATTGTGTAGGTAGAAAAATCATAAAATCGCAAGTAAAATATTTCCGAATACAATACAACATAATTATTGCCATAAAACTTCATTAGTTAAGGTTCATACATGATTCAAAATTATTTAAAAATACATTACAAAACAATTATGTCCATAGAATTTCATCAGGTAAGAACTAATTAAATTTAAAATGAGTATTTTGTTGGTGTGCTATATAAATTAAAATCAGTCTCATGACTGTCATTTTCCTCGCTATTTTTAATACATTCATCAAAAGCATTACTATTGAAATGATTATCGGTACTAATACTCACCGATGTTGCTAGTACTAGCTCCAACTCCAACAAATTATTTCGATATCAGGACATGAAAATGATTTAAAAATATCAAAAAAAATTAAATTTAAATTAAAAAATTATTTTTTAAAAAAAATTAAGAGTGATTTTAAGTTAATTTAGTGATTTTTAATAGTGATTATATATATATATATATTACAAACACAATAAAAGGCGTGGGATTTTGCCCTGTTCACCCTCTCACATTGCACTGTTCTTTTAACAGTGCACGCCCGAAACTGGCCCTCGGGCGCGCGGCGAGAGGAGGGGTTTAACCGGGGCTAATTTCGGTTTTTCCATTTAATTTTCGGCGAGAGGAGGGGTTTAACCGAAGCTGCCGGCCACGTTTCTCTCTCTCCGGAATGGCAAAGTTTCACTTCGGTCCTTCTACTTTCAATTTTCCGGGTTGGCTGTATATAACTCAATCAATTAGGTACAAAAGTTCCGATTTTTTCAATTTCATCCTCTGATTTCAATTGACAATAAATGTAAGTTGCATTTCAGCCCTTTGACTTTTAATTTTTTAATTTCAGCCCTTGATATTTGATTTTCATTTCAGCCCTTACACTTTTTTTTTAATCACTACTTTTGTCCAATAATAATAATAATAATAATAATAATAATAATAATATTAATAATAATAATAATAATATTATTATTATTATTATTATTATTATTATTATTATTATTATTATTATTAATTTAATTATTTTTCATTCTTACTCTTTTGTTTTTTTTTCCCTCCCGATAATTTGATAAGTTTTTTTTTTTTGCCAGTAATAGCCATGGTAATTTTGTTTTTATCTTTTGTTAAAGTTTCTAGAATATTTTTCATCTTTCATTTATTTTTGTTTCTTTCATTATCAACATAATAATAATAATTATAATAAGAATAATAATAATAGTGATTATTATTAATATTATAAGAATAGTGCTTATGTATTCTATTATTATAATAATAGTGATTATTTATTCTTTCATGATAATAATAATAATAATAATAATAATTTTTAATTGGTTTTTCTTGCTTGCTGTTTTGTTCATGCTTTTTATTTTTTCTCTCGGTATAATTTAATAATTTTTTTTGTTTTTATTCTAGGGGCAATAATAATTTTAGATATTAAGACTTCGATGTTGCTATTGTTATAATATTTTAAATGAATATTGCTTCTTTTTCCCTGTTGTTTTTTTTATTTGCTCTTTCTTTTAATTAATTTTAATAATTTTATTATCTGCACAATAATCATTTCAGTAAGTTTTCTTTTTCTTATTCAAATATTTTGCTCTTATTTCTAATGTTAGTGCGCGCTCTTTTGTGATCGTTTATAACGCAATGCCTATATTCTAAAAGATGTAATTTATGCTTAAACTCAGCTCAAAATTTTAAATATTTTATCTTTTAATCTATAATTTTTATTTACTTATATCATATAAATTAATCGTTGTAGATTTAATTATGTTAAATTATATACAAAAAAATACCCGCGGCAACGCGCGGGCAATTAGCTAGTATATATATATAGGGGGTATATATATATTATCTCTCTCTCTCTCTCTCTCTCTATATATATATATATAGCGTGGGGGGCGCTCCCTGGCAAGGCCTATGGCCTAGCTGAGGGCGATTGTAGCTTTTATTTTGAAATTTCAAGAGATTTCCGGTCTGATTTTACAATTCTGTATGTGCTTGATCGAATTTGATCAAAATTAATTTTTCTACCTGAGTTAACAAGGTTTGATAAATTAACTTGTAAAATTATACAATTTTTTGAGTCAAGTCACGATTTTAACAACCATATTTCCTTTCTCCTGTTTCTCTCTCTTTTTAATGTCTGTAAATCTATTTAACAGGTGAGCCACTATCTACTATAAAAAATAATTTAGTTTATAATTTATAAATAAAAAATTGCAAAATAATAAGTTTTCTTTAATTTTTTTTCTCAAAATTGTTTTTTCGAATCTTTTAAACAAAAAACATCATATTTATTTCTCTAAGGAGATCCTAAATCTCCTAGGAAAAAAATTACTTGGAAGTTCCTAGCTAATTTCGGTAAAAAATAAATAAAAATATACAGCATTTTTAAGAGAATTAATAAATTTTAAAAAGTACACAAATTAAAAAAAAAAAACTTAAAAATCCAAATAATAGAAAACCTCAGGAACCTAAAAACAAAACCCCCCAAAACCTTTTCAAAAACCCTCAAAATTAGGGTTTTACTTGCAGTTCTCAAAATCTCCGAGTCAACAATGGCAGAATCAATGTGCAGAACCCTACGAGACGGATCGTTAGAAGGAGAGCAAGCACCAGCTCTTACTATCAAAGATATTACAGCTTCGCCTTTCGGTTTCCATGTCTTCTCTCACGTGCTCTCCCAGCTCTCCTCCTTCATTTTAGCCTCCAAATCCCAGTCCCGGTTAGTTCAGTTCAAAACCATGCCGTTTTTGGTCCCTTTTGTTGTTTATTAATTTAATTGAGATCAATTCATTGATGTTGCAGTGGTATTGTGATTGTTGCGTTTTCACGGAGCCCTTCGTTTTACGTGGATTTACTGAAAAGAAGAGGGATTGATGTGAATTCATCTCATAAATGGTAAAAGTTTTTTACTCTATACACACTGTTTATTGTGAAAATGAAGGGAGATGAAAGAAAAAAAAATATTTTTGGTAAAGTTTTGTTATTTTTTGTGATTGTGGAATTTGTGAAGTGATTTATGGGCGGGGTCATGTGGGCTGAATTATTGTTGTTGTAGGATTCAGATTTTGGATTGTTATTTGGATCCGCTTGGTTGGAAGTATCAGCTTATGGGGTCGGGAAATTGCATGGATGTTTCCCATGAAACTCCTTCGAATTTGAGCCGTGTTTGTAAGGATGTGAAAGATTTGGACAAGTTGTACTCTATGATTCTTGAACTGGGGAAAGGCAAGTTCTGTGTGAATTTTTGCCGCTGTTTGTTTTTGTATGTGAAAGATATGGCAATAATGGAAATAGAAGAAAAGTGGATTCTTCTGAGAAGTATTGTGCTTAACAAACTGTTTTGTCCATCAGTTGGTTAATTTGTGAGTAGTTTTTTGTGTTTCATACTTGCAGGGTTGGTTGGACAAGGAAAGGATCGCTTTTCTGTCGCCATAGATTCGGTAATTCTGGAACCTGCAAGTTTGAATCTCTGATAACTGTGTTTAGACTATGCAAAATTAGGGCTATGGCCATCACTGTTAAGTTTAAATGAAGTTCAGGTGATCCTGCTGATGTGGTCTAATGATTTTCTTGTAAAATGTTGCTTTGGGTCTATGACTTAGTTCCACTTAGTTATGTGTGGTAATCTGAACAAATGGATTGCAGGTTGCTTTTCTGTGTGGAAACTTCTTGTCAAGTACTGATATGAGCCAAGAAGAAGTGTTTTGGGTCCCTATATTGGATGCCTTTGTTACAAAGTATCGTTCTGTTTTGGATGTGACCTGTGGAAACTTCCTGTGAAATGCCAGACTTTTCCAAACAAATCTGATGAGGACAAGCTTAGCCATAGGGAAGGCATTATTAGGGATTGTATGTCTAGTGTTTAGAATATTAGGAGGTTCATATGCTGAAATGGATAGATTTGATTGTATTTTTTGTTTTCTCCCACCTCACGTGCAATAAATGTAAAATATGGTTCTTAGACAAAAGATGCCAAAAAGTACTTGCATAGTGCTTTTTTGTCTCAGTTAGTTCAGCAGGCATGCTCACATGGACAGCGCCTATGGAAGCCCAGAGAATTTGTTGATTGGTATCCAAATCGTTCTCCTAATTTCTGGAGGCCATGTTCTTATGCAGTAGAATGGATCCTAGGACATAGAGATGATGTTGGCTATCCCTGGGAATGGCACAAAGCTTCATTCATCAATATGGTTCTTCAAAAACATCATCAATACAAAGGATATTTATTTGCTGTTGAGTCACCAAAAGAACCTTTCCAATCTGTTATCATAATTTAATAGTTTTGTTTAACTTGTGAGATTTTGAACTTGTGGGAGTTCATCCTTTTATATAAAATTCTAATGACAACATAACATGTCAGAATGCTCAGTTTTAATGTTGAGCAGTCTTTTAAGTCTTACAGCTCATTTGTTTGCCCCTTTTCTTCTATGATTTCATTATGATGGTTCTCTTCACAATTTTAACCAGATAAATGAAATGCTAAGACATGCATCTACACCAACAGTTGCAGGCCTTTTGAGCAACCTTCGTAGCCATGGTATTAGCATTTTTTTTCTCTGGACTTTCTCTAATTTAATGCACTGTTTTCCTTTGATACTTCTGCTGTTTCTTGGCTGGGAACAAGAACTATATCTTTGGTGTTTAAATACTTAAATATTAATGGTTTGCCTTTCCTTTTAAATAAGTCTGAATCCCTTAGGATTTGCAGAAGGGTTTTGATGACATTGATGTGGTTTAATATTGAGTGTATATTCACTGTTGTTTCATGATTGCAGAACAGATTTCTAGCATCTTTTGGCTGTTACATTCAGACCTTCATGAAGTCAAAGTTACATCTGCTCTTGAATATCTGTCCTCTGTGGTGGCCAGTGTAGAACCACTGCATCAAACTGCTGGTGGAAAGAGAGGGGATTTAGAAAATCTCTCTTTGTTGGAACAGAACATTGGGAAAGGAAAGCTTCAAGTCCGTTTCAAGCGCCGAAATGGGCGTGTTCGTGTGGTGGTGAGTCTCTTTCTCCTTTTCTCTCATAGCTTTTTTTTTGGTAGTCTGGTGGGATCTGTTGCCCCTGATTATGAAGCGTTGATGCGCTACAATGGATTACATTCTGTTTTTAGAATGAAGGATTTCATATCGATCAGTCAAGCAGCAATTTTACATCTGTTTTATCTGAAGATGGACTAGTTAATCAAATTAATCAAAGCCTTCTTCCAAAGGTCAGTGTGGAGTGTTCTCTCTCTCTCACACACACCATTACATGCACCCATGCACATGTGCACCCCCAAGATAGCAGTGTAACAGCACTCATTTTTTTGTAACTGGTGCTTCCTTCAACAGGTGCAGTTTGATCTAGAGTTATCAGAGAAAGAACGGATTGACAGGGCTAAGGTTGTGCTGCCTTTTGAGCATCAAGGTGTGGAAATATGGATTGATTAATAGATTTGATTCCTTCACTTGAGATTTTATTTATTCTTAGAAGTTACAAGAAGTTTGCGTCTACATCAATTCTTAACCTTCGCTTTTGTTTGCTTTAGGAAACGGTGAACCTATTCATATCTATGATGGTCGAAGATCTCTTACAGAGAGCAAAACAGAGGCAACTCTTTCTTCAAGTGGGAATTCACAAAAAACTGACTCTGGTGAAGGTGAGATAATATATTTTCGTGATTCAGATGATGAGATGCCAGATTCTGACGAGGACCCAGATGATGATTTGGATATTTAATATACACATGCACTGTTTATGATTATGAACCGATGCCGGGGTGCATAAATTGTAAAATATCAGTATCTCAATTTTGGTTGTTTGCACATCCCTTAAACGGAATTCAATTTTTATTTTTTTTTCTATTTGACAATGAAAATTGTTTCCCAACTAGTACACCATATGACATGGTGATAGCCTGTTTGATATTGTAATAGTAATCACTTGTGTTTTTCTCTTATTAACATATCATATTCTCTATCTAGATTATGAGAACTTGATAACTCTATAGAAAGTAAATAGTTTTTTTTTTTTTTTTTTTTTTTTTTTTTTTTTTTTTTTTTATCAAACCCAATTCTTAATCATTCCAATGTTAAAGTATAAAATTAAAAATAAGATTCAATCAAAATAATTAACCGAGTCAACTTGGATCAATTTGTTTGTTAAACTTGGATCACAGGACCAACATAATCCCATATAAATCAAATTAAACCTCATTAAAAAACTTTAAGTCAACCCACCTACTCTATTATCTGAGTCATGAGATTGTAATAAACTTATAGAAAAAAACCAAAAAAAAAAAATCATGAATCCCAATTCTTAATCAACCTAATGTTGAAGGACTAATTTGAAGAAAAATATCAAAACAAAATGACCACAGAAAACTTAACTACCAAACTTGGGTAAGTAGACCAAGATAACTCCATAAAAAAATGAAATTCAATTTTCAATCAATTTAATATTGAAAGATGAAATTAAAAAAAAATCAATTAGAAAAAGGACAAAAAAACTCTAGTCAACCTGGATACGTTGCGAGTTCGATCATTTTTTTTAATGTAAAAAATACCTAGGTTTTGCTAACATGTTTTTTAGTAAAAATAAATTTAAATCATGCAGAGCTTGACACAATATGATCTAATCAACTTAACAGGTCAAAAGACAACACTAACTCAAAAAAATAACTCATGTCAACCAAATTTAACCACCAAACCTACAACCTTGATCATGAAATTTTGATAAGAAAACTCATTGGAGGATACATTAGAAAAAAAAAATCTTCAAGTATATATATATATAATGATTTATGAGTGGTTCCTTTCTCAACTAGTTAATATTATAACTAAGAAAACTTTAAAAATAAACATTTATCACATACAATTCACTCTTATACTATTTTAGCTATCACATTTTGAAAAAAAAGAGTATGTTTTAATTAATGAGATCCATAACACATACTCTTATAGGTTCCATGTCTAGTTTTGACTAGATAGATAATCTTGTTATGCTACAAACATGATCAAATTTTATGTAATGTAATTTTTTTTCTTCTAGAAAATGATAACCCGAGCTAATTTAGGCTAAATCTACTGACATATAACCGATAAATGATATTAGGATAACCCTAAAAAAACAAAAAAAAAATATCACATAGTTCAAGGTCCAGTAGACTAATATAAAATGTTAAGATAAAAAAATTACTTCAAAACTAAATGTTAAAGAAAAACTTTGAGTTAAACCAGGTGCACTCATTTACCCACCACATGCGATATGGGATTAAAATAATTTCTTTTCTTTAAAAAAAAAGACCTAGGAAAAATGACTAGAGTTAAATCAATAAAAAAATAATGAAAGAAAAACTAGAGTCAACTCAACTAATTTGTGACCTAAGATAACCCCACAAAAAAATAAAAATAAAAATCATAATTCTCAAGGCCTAATAATGTATTGTCAAAGAATAAAATTCAAAAGAAATCAATTGATAAAAAAAAAAATCAATTTCAAAACAGAAAACTCAAAAAACAATTCGAGTTAACTAAACTAACCTATGACCCGTGTTAAGAGATAGAAAAAAAACTAATGTTGAATCAATAAGAAAATAAAAGATAATAAGTTAACTCGACTAATCTATGATCTAGGTTAACCTCACAAAAAGAAAAGCAGATAAAACAAGTTTCAAGACCTAATAGCCTCAAAGAATAATGTTTTTTTAAAAAATATCAATTTTAAATAAAGAAATGTTAAGAAAAAAACTCGAGTTAACTAGAGTTAAATCGACTAACCGTGACTTGAGTATGAAAATGAGATAACCTCACAAAAAGAAAAGTGGAAAAAACATAATATCTAAGGACAAAAAAAATTAATAAAAAAAATGTTGATAAAAAACCTATATCAAACTGAGTTAACGTGACAAACCCATGACTGAAGATATAAAATCAGAATAATTGAAAGAAATGATAGAAGAAGAAAATGAAGCTCAAGGTTCAATAACCTAAAGTCAAAGGATGAAATTAAAAAAAAAAATATTGTTTTGTAAAGAAAGACATAAAAAAACTGAAGTTAAATGGGTTGAATCTTCAAAACTAGTGACCTAGACTAAAAAACCACAATCACATCACAGAAGACAAACACAAAAAATCACTTAGAATAATTCTTAATACCCAATATTAAAAAATAAAAACAAAGAGATAAAAATAATAAGGACCAAATTCAACATGAAAATCAAATAAAAGAAAACGATGATAGACTAAATTGAACACTAAAATAAACAAAAAAAAAGATTAAAAAATAGTAATGAAAAGAATGAGTTCCAAAATTGGATTAAAAAATTAAATGAAATTAAATGATAAGATATGAAATTGAATAAACAAATAAATCAAGAAAATGATATAAACTCATAAAAAAATAGCAATAAAAAGAATGAGTTTCAAAATTAGATTAAAAAATTAAATGAAATTAAGTCTCTAGGGATAAGATTGAAAAAAAACCCTCCAAAAAGCATTAAAAGCAAAAAAATAAATAAAGGAATGATAGGCAAATTGATAGAAATAAAGACTAGAGGACACAATTGATTTTTAAAAGGGCTATCCTAAATTTCTAGGTCATGAGAGAGAAAAAGAGGAAAAGAAAAAATTTCATTAAGCGACATTCTCCATGAACACACACCCCATCACCATGAGGAGGATGTAATTCTTCAAACACCTTCATGGATAACAATGTTTGAAAACCAAAAGAAGCAGCACGCTGCATAAAAAAGCACAAATACCTCTCACCTGCTGGCAAGTGCTATATATGTGTCGTCTTTTTTTTTAAAAAAAATTCAATGATTTAATTGCCCCATATTAAAATAGATAATTAAAAAAACCATATGGAAAAGATCTAAGTGCCCTTAACAATATGTTTATTTATTTATTAGTTTAAGGGCAATGTGATTGTTTTACTGGCCATTTAAAATGCAAAAAAAAAAAAAAAAAAAAAAAAATTGGCCCTTTCACCTTGTTTTAATTTAAAATGAAAAAACTACCGATTTATCCCAAATCAATGTAACAATAATGAATGAATCCCAGGAAAAGACTCATTTACCCTTAATATAAAAAATACTGATTTTTCTTTCGGCATGGAAAAATGATAATTTTATTATTTCAATTCATTATAAATTATGTCTTAGTGCATAGTAAATCACTAAAACCTTTTGGTGTTTTTTTTTTTTAATTCACTAAAACCTTTCAATTTTTTTATATGGAAATAATTTTTTATATATATATTTCAATGCATTAAATTAATCTAACAAAAGACAAAAATAGACCATTATTTAAATAAAAAAATAATATAATAATATTCTATTAGTAATGATTTAGTTTTGATAAATTTTCAAATTATATTATATATCAAGACCTCTAAGAGATTTCATGGAATTTATAATAAAAACATAAGATTAAAAATACTTAAGAAAAATAAGAAGAAAAAAAAGCATCATTAAATGGTTTTACAACTTACATAAAAAAGTAGGGGTAATAGAAACAAATTAGCTCCATACTGCAAGTCAAAATCATTTTTTTTTATATAAAAAAATATTCTAAGTGTTACTCACATGTTTTTTAAATAAAAAATAATTGTAAACTAAATATATAATTTATATTAGATGATATATTCTTCAAATATCAACACAAGATAGATTTGTTAAATTGTTTTCAAATATTAAAACTATTATATATTGAATTCATGTCAACTTGTCAAATATATGATCTAAGTAATGAGATCTTAATAACACTATAAAAATTAAATCAAAATATATTATGAAGATTAATTTCTAATTAATCAATTTAAAAGACAACTAAAAAAACATATTAAAATAAAAAAGACAAAAAAAGCTACATGAATCAACTTTGATTAACTTGCCAAAACTAGAATCCAAGTCATACGATTGAAATAATTCCATGAAAAGCAAATAAATAAAAAATACAAATTCCAACTTTTAACAAACACAATGTTGAATGATGACATAAATTTTTTTAAAAAAAAACTGAGTCAGCTTAGGCTAACATGAAAAACCTGCAACTTGGATAATAAAATTGATATAATTTCATCAAAAAAACAAATAAAAAAATTACAATGATTACTGAGAGAGACTCTTTGTTGAATGCTGAATTCTATGATCTTCTCCTGATAATTATTTTAACCAATTATCAAATTAGCTTCTTGTGGATATGATTGCATGATTAGTGAAGAAGTAATATCCTCATTTCTCACACCATAGTTAAAATAAAACAATGGCATCCCCTCAATGTCATCAACCATGAAAGAATAGAACAAGAATGCTTCCATGTCAAATATTTTGTTTCGGGGTCATAAAGGTATTTCATAATGGAATTCTAAATTTAAAACAGTTGATTGCATCTAAATTTTCAGTTCAATTGGAAGTGAGTACAATGATATCAGCTTTCTACAAAACAATAACTCAAACAAATCATCATAGCCTATTAATTACCCTAGATATAAGGGCAAAAGAATGAAGGGATAAGCAAGATTGGCAGGAACACCAATATATAATGTTTAAAAATTGATGAAATATCATGCACAGGAGCCATTCCAAAATATCATGTCTTGGATCATGAGTCTGAAGTCTGGACCTGGAAACGTAAAGGGGAGTTAGGAGAACTTGAAGAAATCAATCATGGCGATTTTACAGATGTGGAAATTTTAAGTAAAGAACATTAGATAATTAAGCTCAAAGTGGAAATTTTCCCATGAATAATCCTCAAATTACTAATCACTCTCCTATATTCTGCTGACATTCTACTTCCCAGGTATGTACAAAGAAAGCTCCATGAATGAAGAAAATTCACAATACTCCGGGCGAATAACTAATTCAAATGAGAGTAAAAAAACCTATAATTCATGATTTCCATGGAGAACTTAATGAGACTTTCTCCATGGCATTTAGATCTCTTCCTGTTCTTCATTTAGGTCAAGCATTCTTAAATGGTGTTCTTATTTCTATGAACTCCATATAAATCACGCATGTCACATTCAATGAATTTTTCAACATTTGTAAGAGCTTCATTTCTGATTCTCAAGACCTTATCATAGATGACTTGCAATGCCAAAACTTCAAATCACACAACTCCAATAGTCCATACAGAATGAAATAATAATATTAAAATATATAGTTCGAAAAATCAAATCCTTGCAAAAGCAGGCTATACCTCAGGATAAGATGACCAGTCCAAGATATATGGATGCACTTAGAAATAAAAATGAGATCATTCCCCTGCAATTGAAGTCACACACAGAAAAAGGAAATGCAGAATTGTTAAAAGTGCACAAACTCCCTTATCACAGACATTGACTCTATCAACCTTTTATGGTCCTGTCAAAGGTTGAAAAGCTCACCAAATGACTCCCCAACCAACACCGGTACAAGGGCAAGGGCAAAGTTCCGCAAACTTCTCAGCATCACTGGTGTGGACTCTTCGAGATATTAGATCGTCATAAATATCTGCAGACCATTCATATTGGTTAGATAGAATCAATAATAATATTAATGGCACATGGTTGGTTGAAAGGACAATAGAAGAACAAGAGAATATTTACCATAAACCGAAAACAAACTGTTCATCACACCTGCAATTGCAAGACAGAATATAAGCTAAATCTCTATTTCATTCACCTTAACAGTGACACTATGGCAGAGAAGGAAGTTCAAATAAAAAAGGGAAGATATAATGGGACAAGCATATACCAATGAAGAGAATGACATATCGAAGAATTCGTACAGTTGTTTTTTCTTCCAATACCCAAACAACAGCGAGGAAAATAATGAATCCTGAGAATCGGGTTTGTTAAATACAAGATGTGAGTACTGAAGATAGTGGATATCAACAATAAAAATGTATGAATGAATTGCTGATGGACAATCATGAAAACACTCACCAATACAAAGTCCTCGAAGAGTCCACTGCAAGAAAAAATAAATCATGTGAGAATATACAAATTTAAAGCTTGAGAAACCCTTTCAAATGAATGTCAATGATCTGATACAGATCATTATATTTAGGGATTATAATATAATGAGGAAAATATAATCTTCTCATTTCACTATCTTACATTCTGAGCAATAAAGAGAACAATTAACAAGGCAACAGCCAAGCAACCAGCTGCTATTCTTGCAGTGATGAGATTTGTGGATGCAAGTACCAAAGCCATCCCCCAAAATGACGAACCAAGATCTGGAAGCACAAGGCAATGACACAAAATATGAGTGCTGCAAGGAAGAAGCACTACAAAGAACATGTCTAAAATCAAGTATCATAAAAACTAACAGAACAAACATTGAGAGTTTATGAAAAAGAAGGTCCAAAGCAAACTCATGAACTTGATGGTTCTTGAATAAGCTTCTAAAGCATAAACACTGAGAAAGATAGCACTTTCAAATTGATGCTTGCTTCACACTGGACTCAGCAAAATTAAAAAAAAAGGGGGCTCCACAACAAGTTTGACTTGCATTGTAGTTGTCCATAAACATGTACTGGTTATGGAGGCAAATAAGACTTGGAATTGGAGTAGTTCTAGAAACAAACAATAAGAATTTGACCCACTGTAATTAAAAGAAGGATTTTCAAGGACAAAAGGAATGTACATCCTGCAGGCAATATCAGCCAGTATACACCACCACGTGTCTGTGTCATTCCACCTTCATTTGCATGAACTTGAATCCCTTCCACCTGCATAGTGCAGTGGATACTAATAAACTAACGATGAAAATTCCCCAGCAGAGATCAAGAAAGATAGCGTGAAATAACAAACATGGTAACTATCTGTAATTAATTATGCTATATATATATATATATATATATATATATAAAACCCAAAGTCAATCCAAATCATAGGAAAGAAAGTTAAACATTCAAGGAAAAAATCACAGGGTTAACATACAACCAAACAATCAGAAGTCGGTGCTGTACTTATAGAACAAGGCAGGATGTCCTTACTGAACATTTCATTTGCAACTAGCTATAACTCTGAAGAACCATTCAGAAACTCAAATTAAGGTATGATGGACAAGATGAGCAACAATGAAGTCATCTTTTTCATTTACCAAAGAGTTCACTTAGATCATCATTTCAATCAAAAAAATGGCACTAAAGGCAACTTCTTGAACTGCTTTTTGAGAAAACCAATTACTTCACTCAGTAAAAACAGAAGTTAAAATACCACACAATCTATCTAATGAGAGTATGTCAAGTTGCTGTTTCCTCATGCATAATGGCATGTTGAATGATAACATTGTGGAAATCTATGAATACAAACATCATACACCTGACTCAACTACAAACTAAACTATATGCATTCTGTTACATAGCTTAAGGTTGTAAACAAAGAACCCAAGTTCTCATTATATTATTCCTTATTATGTCAGGGAAGAAATTATGAAGTACATCAGGAATTGATTGTGTAGATCACTTTTATTAGTTAATAAGGAAAAATGATAAACCACACCCTTTGAGCACCTAAAAATCTCATCTTTCAACAAGCAAGAAAGCATGAAGCATGCCTCAATATACTCGTGAATTCACATTAAAAGCAGCAAGCTAGTTAATATTTGATTAAACAAGCATGGAGCATGTCAATACTAATGCAAAGAATCCTACTTAAACGATGAGTCAAAATTTGAGGGAAGCAATATTACCTCACAGAAAAAATAATGTGATTTCTTTCAAACTCCCTAATTGTATCTTAAATCACATATTAGGCCATACTGTTGATAAGACTCTCAATACTGAAATCAAAAGCATCTAACTTCCCTGGCCTGCCAAGAACACACAAGGGCAAAAAACGAGCTTCTTACCTGACCACATGTCAGTTTACAAGCAATCGCATGACTTGCTTCATGCAAAAACACAGTGATGAGCTTAAAGGGTGTCATTACGAATGTCCTCCATAACTACAACAATAAAAATTCAAAAAACTTAGTTGCAAAGAACTAGTCCAAGACAACCGAACTGCATAAAAAATGACAAGGGCATCTCAATTTTCATCAATTAATGCACAAATATAAATATGATTGAGCCAATTAGAACTACTTATAACCCATCAAAGAAAAATTTTGACCAAGTTGACTTGATCTTCTAATCTTTCAAAACACAGAGGAACCAAAAACATAAAAGAGCCCAGGAAGCAAAAACCAAAAACAAGAAACAGAAACTGTACGAACCGCGAGGATAACAACAGAGAAGATTGCAATAGTGACCAGGAAGGAGACTTGGTCACCTTTGCAGCAGTTCTTGAGTTCCCAGTTGGGCATTTTCGCGTTTGGTTGTTTGGAAGGAGAGAAAATGAGAAAGAGTCGAGACAAAAACTAGATGGCTTTTGTCTTCTATAACAAAAGCCTCTCAATTTTTCTCTTTTTTTTCTTAAAAAAAAAGAACTTCTTTTCAAATTTTGCTGAGTTGTAATTTATACTTGAAAATATATATTTTTTATTTTAAAAAATATATTTGTAACATTATAACGTTAAAATATTTAAAAAAACTAAAATATTTCAAATAAAATAAAATAAAATAAAAATAGTTTTTTTCCCCTGAAATGTATCAGTTTTCGAATTTCTGGTTGGAGTCAATTGCGTGTAAGATGAAAGATTATGTTGGAGCTGAGGTGTCACCGGTGAAGGAACTAGGCAGGCAATATACAAAGACCTGCTGTTGAACTCTTCTTATAGCGCGTTTAAATTGCTAACAGTGGGCGATGATTTATTTTATTTATTTTTTGGGGATATTTTCTGGTTATTAGTGTGAAAAGGGAAAATACAATGAATATCGTGTAATATATAATAGTTATGTTTAAACTCAAAAGAAATTTCCTCGTCTTGATTTGGAAGTCTACCAGCTAAATAAATATTCCAAAATTCCTATGATGAGGGGTAATTTTGTATTCTCACTTTCAAATTCAAATTTTAGACGTGTGGGGTAAGCTATTGGATGTGGCAGTTGTGATTCCTTTTTTTTCAAGTCAATGCATGGATGCCATAACGGTAGGTTGACGCGTGTAAGAAGCTCCTGTTTCAAATATTTTATAACTCCACTATTTATTAAAATATGGGCAAGAAGGTGGTGAGAAGGATAACAAAACATATATATTAAACTCGTAATGTGTTTTTCCCAACGGCAAGTCTAACGGAGGAGCTATTAGACGAAGCCAATTTTTTTTTTTAAAAAAATGGCTCTTTTTGTTAAATTTATCACTCCAACTGGGAGAGCCAAATGAAGAGGCAAAATGTCTCTTCTATTTTCGGGAGTCATCCCCACAGGTTTTGGCCGGGGAGCCAAAATCCAAAATATGACCGTTGGGTTGTGACCGTTGGCATTTTAACAATAAAAACTGCTCTAAACAAGCACAAGCAAAATCAACACAGCCAAGCACAAGCAAAATCAACACAGCAAACCAACATACCCACAACAAACCAATTAATTGAAAAATTGCAAGAACAATTACTGTACAGCAAACTCAAACAAGGAAAATAAAAAAAAATACCACAAATCCAACGAGCTGCATCTTCACTTCGTGTCAAATCCTCTGCCCACTGCATCTCATCGATTTGTTTTCTAACTTAATCTATTTGTTTTTGTTCAAGTAGGTTTTATTTAAGAGGGAGCCGAGGGAGAGGGGGGAAAAGAGTAGAGGGAGAGGGAGAGGGAGAGGGACAGAGGCCAGATGGCCGAGAGGGAGAAGGACGGAGGCGAGATGGCCATGGGAGAGGTACATGGCCGAGAGGGAGAGGGACGATGGCCGAGAGGGACGAGGGACGAGGGGGAGAGGGACGAGGGACGAGGGGGAGAAGGACGAGGGACGATGGACGAGAGGGAGAGGGACGAGGGACGATGGCTTTTTTTATTTGGCGCCTGGAAATGAAATGCCGAGAGGGACGAGGGACGAGGGACGATGGCTTTTTTTATTTGGCGCCTGGAAATGAAATGCCGAGAGGGACGAGGGACAAGGGTGTGCGGCGCATGGAATGAAATGTGTAGAAATAGGTAGGGTTTCGTGTGGGGGGGGGGTATATTAGGGAAAAGATGGGTAATAATATTTAGTAAAAAAAATAATATTTTTGATTAATTATGAAATTAAAAAATTATGAATTTTTTGATCAATTAGATTAATTACATGTTTTAAATGTATTGTTAGATTTAAATATTGTGTAAATTTTGTATTTAGAATTGTTGTGGAGGTAATTAATAATAATATTTAAGAAAATAAAAGGAGGTCATTAATAATAATATGTAGTAAAAAAATAATTATGCAAAATTGATAAATTACGAATTTGTGAATCAATTAGCTTAATTACATGTTTTAAATTTACTGTTAGATGTTTAAACTGTGTAAATTTTGTGTTTAGAAATGGTGTGCATTTATTCGTAAATAGATATTTTTATTAGTTTTATTAATACTGTAATAAAATTTCAGTTAGATCAACAAGAGCAATAAGACAATGTATTTTTTATGCAGATAGACTCAAATGTGCGAAATTCATTCACTAACTCTCCTATAAGTGCGTCTGAACAATTTGATTCTCAACAAAGTGATTTTAATGTTCATATTACTAGAAAATCACAAAGAAGTAAAAACTTCTCACTGGAAGAAATCTGCGTGGTTAAATACTAGCAAAGATCCAATCACGGGAGTTGATCAACAAACAAGACAATTTTGGGCTCGAGTACATGCGTGCTTTGTAGAGAATGGAGGGAACCTGAATAATCGTTCCCAAATAAGCATCTCAAATAGATGGCAAGAAATAAATAGAGAAGTTGCAAAATTTGTTGGGTTTGTTACCCAAATTAAAAACCGTCAACAAAGTGGAACGACTGAAGAATCAAGGATAATGTTTTATTTTCAACATTTACATATTAAATAAGTTGTTTAACATATTTATTATGTAACATAGTTTCATTTATTGAATTTGTTTTTCCAGCTTAATGATGCTCGACAAATGTATGCTTCAGTCGTTGGCAAACTATTTCATCTGGAACATTGTTGGGTTATCTTGAAAAAAGAACCCAAATGGCAATTTGAACGTGCAAGTCTTCATCAGAAGTCAAACAAGAAACAAAAAAATCATGGAAACGCAAGTTCAGCTACTTCAACTCCATCAACCGCTGATTCTGTTTCTTTAGGAGAAGACAGTGATACATTTGTTTACCAAAATAGACCAATTGGTCAGAAAGCTGCAAAGGAATGACTTAGACGCAGACAAGGAAAAGAGAAAGTTGGGGAGACAAGTGTAGCAACTAGGTTATAGCAATTGAATGAAACCTTTGTTGACATTGAGGAAAAAAAAACAAAGATAGAAAAATCATGTTGGAGCAAAATGCTTTATTGCTTAAACAAAAGCAAGAGAAACAAGAAATGGAGATTCTGAAGATGGATACTTCTACAATGAATCCAATGGTTGCAGCATATTTTGAAGAAAAAATGATGGAAATTTTGGCAAAAAGGAGGTCCAGTTAATTATGTAGTTAATTTTATTTAATTATGTGTAATGGAATGTCTTTTAACTAATTATGTAAGAACTTATTGATTATTTGTTAATGTGTTAACTTTTATTTGTACTTTTTCTAACACTCAAAGATAATAAGTAACATTAATTAATTTCAAATACAAAAAAAGATACAATAACTTAAAACACATACAATATCTTAAAAACATACAATAACTTCAAAACATACAATAAGTATCTTAGATGTAATGATTATCTACTCATTACCGTATTGTTTCCATAAATGTTCAATCAAATCAGCTTGCAATTGGGAGTGCGTAGATCTGTCCCTGATTCGATTATGAGATTGAAGAAAATGATGTAGTTCTGGTGTTTCTTCACGTGACACTGATATAGAAGAGCTAGTTCCACTTTCAAATATTCTGGATCTTTTAATTATAATTAAATTCATTTTTTTTAAAAAAAAACAATAATTTTATTGTTAGCGGGTTTCTCAAAAATAATTATTTAATTATACAACTTACTTATATTAATTGTATAATGAATTGTATAATTACACTATATAAAAAATAATTAATTTTTTTTTAAAATAAATTTCAAAAAATGGCTCTTAAAAATGGCTCTTACCATTGGAGACCACATTACCTCAAGAGCCATTTATACAATTCAAAGAGTCATTTCTATCGTTTGCCTCTTAAAAATGCCTCCTACCATTGAATTTGCTCTAAGATTGTCAGTTTGGCTTCGGCATATTCTATCGTTCAAGCTTGAGCTTTTACTAAATGTGTTTCGGTTCGTTTTCTTAACAAAAAAAATCTGAAAAATAGTTTTGGTTTTTTGAGTTTTTTTTTTTACTTTAATCAAATTTGAACAGATCAAAAAATTTGAACTGAATAAAAAAAAATTATAGCATATTTTTTTAATCTGAACTAATCCGGTTCGGTTTGCTGGTTTTTACTTAAAAAAACTGAAAACCAAACTGGATCAGAAATTAAAAATAAAATAATTAATCAGTTTTTTTTCTCGGTTTTTTAGTTTTTTTGCTCATCCCTATTGCGTATACGGATGGAGCTTTAATAATCTTAAATACTTTTGAAAAATACAAAACCCTTAAATTATTTAAATAAACATCATACACTTATTTAATACAGTACTTTTTCAATGTTTTTAAAATAAATTTTTGAATATTTTTTTTCTTTTACTAATATATGTTTTCTATTTAATTTCTTTCTCTTGTTATTACACTACGTCTCCTATATTCCTTCTCTTTTTCTGATTGAATAATCAATCTTGTGTTTTCTACATAGCATATTCAACACAACTTTTTTTACACAGTTTTTTTTTATGGGGATCACAAGAACATTTATTTTTATAGCACTATTAAACTTTTATAGAACATTTGATTTAATTATTATAACATATACTAAAAGAGATCAAGGTGTTACTGTAGTTTGTGAGTGTATTCATTGTGGATTACAATAATATTTTTGGGCCGGTTTGGTTCCCGGTGTCCGGGTTACTTGTTTTATTGATTTTTTTAATCATTTTTTCACAGTAAAATAATCATTGTACCTTTCAATAAGATAAAAATCAAGAGTTATCGGGGGGTATCACAATAATTTCACATTTATAGGTCACGATCATTCCTATTTTTTTATATTTTTTATACAGTGAAATAACCATTCTACCCCCTAATAAGACAAAAATTGAGGGTTGCCAGAGGAAGTGCCATGGTAATTACACATTACATTGTATAGTAAAATAATCCTTTTACCCTCAAATACTACAAAAACCAAGGCTTGCTTGCGCGAGCGTTTTAGACATTTCATATTTTTTGAAAATGTCTAAATATTAATTTCCTCCCAATAAGACAAAATAGAAGAGGTTTATCATTTTTTTCTCTAGCGACATTATGGGCGAGTCTGACCCATGTGCCAACAGTTTTCTTCACGACGCTCCATGCGTGCGACGTTTTTCGATGGCCAAAAATATCCATCCGGCGTCTCAGTAGATTCACCTCTGTGTGCTCTTCCTTATGGTGTGAATAGTGGTCTCCCACGGTGGCTGGAGATATAACGATGGTCGGTTAAACTCCCACCCTCCCCCCCTTTTCTCTCTTCTTCACGCTACACTACACGGCAACCCTCCAATTTTATGGTTGTTTCATTTCAATCCATGATCATTTAATTGTGTTGTATGATCCTTATTTCTGTTATGTAAGTTTTGATTTGTTTCAATTGTGTCTTTCGATTGAAATCGATTATATATTACGTTTTCATTTCAGTCCTTATTCTATTAATTTTGGGTTCAATTTTAAATTCCTTAATATTTTTGGTACATAAGATTTGAGTTTTTCAATTTTGTCCTTTGATTGAAATTGATAATATATTTGGTTTTCATTTCAGCCCTTATACTTTTAATTTTTAATTTTAATTATTTTATTTTAATATATTTCTTAAATAGTCCCTATTTTTATCCATGTTTATATATATGTGCTCTTAGCTTTGATTTTTAATTTTTATTATTTTCTCTTTTGTTGAGGTAGTATTGTTTTTGAAAAAAATTAATTTTAAATTTTAGTTTGTGTTTATGATCATTTGAAAATTGATATTTTTTTTTCTTTGTTCTTTCTTTGTTTTTTTTTTTTTAATTTTTTTTTATTTTCACATCAAATGATTGTGTTTAGCTAAATGATTGTGCTTGCTCTTTTGTTCAAGTTTTTAGGCATTTTTTATTCTTTGATTGACCCCCCCCCCCCCCCCCCCCCCCCCCCTCCTATTATTAACGCAAGACTACTACTACTAATAATAATAATAATTTTAGTTTTTTTCTTGTTTTCTCTTTTGTTAATGTTTTTTAGTTCTTTTTTTCTCGAGATAATTTAATAATTTTTATTATTTTAGCAGTAATAGTAATGATATTTTTAGATGTTAAGACTTGGATATTGTTGTTGTTATAGTAAGGTTTGTTGATGTGTTCCATTATATCAAACCTTGCATGTAAAAATGTTATATTTTATTTGAACTAGCAAAACCTATTAGTTATTTCAATCACAATAATTATAAAAATTGTTTACTCAACCTGCAATGTAGAATGGCAATTTAACTAGTCATATACCATAACACCATAGAACTTTTTTTTTTTTAAAAAAAAAAACCAATGTAGGGAAAATTACTTATTTTAGAACAATACATTGCTTGTCTCTTACGGCTACTAGTGTGATTGCAAAATTACTTCCCAAGCTTAAGCAATTTCTTATTCGTGTCATCACAACCGAGAATAAATAACATACCTAAAATTTGTTTGTTACTCTCTGTATAAAAAGCTGAGGAATTTTGACAGAAATAATAGGAGAGGAAGGAGTTTTTGATTGACTAGAAGTTTTCTAAATATTCAAAACTGTGTCAAAAGTTATCTTCTTTTATAAGTAGTTTTTTATAGTTAAATTATCATAACCTATTTTTAAGTTATTTCCTAAATTCATCCAAAATAAAAATAAAAATTAGCAAAACTAAAAGGGTTGGAGTAGTGGAAAAATCAAGTTGAAAATTTTAGATGAAGTTGAAAGCTCTATTGAACTTGTTGTGCACAAGATAAAAAATAAAATAAAAAAATACAGATTTAAAGTGAAATTAAATTGTTGTTGGATAACTTTGTATAAAAATTAAGTCCAAGAGGATAATTAAATTTTTAATAAACTAATTTGATTTAATCACATGCCAAGTTAAAGTTTGCATATAAAAATTGAAAGTTTGGGATCAATTAAAGGCTAAATTGAAAAAAATCACATTCAAGGACCATTTTGTAAAAGGTGTCAAACCCAAGGACTTCATTGGTTGAAATCAAAGGTGAAATTGAAGAGAATTTTAAGTTTAATGCTCAATTAAGAGTTAACTTACATAAATCCAAGACCAAAAACATGTAAATCTAGAGCTGGCTTTAAATTTAATCTCGTGTAACATTGCACAAAACTAAAGGTTGAAGCTAATTAATGGTGTAATTAAAGAAATTATATGTTGAAGTTCTAAATTGAAATTGGATCAAAACTCAAGCTTAAAACGATATTATTTTGAAGAAAAAAATCAGATGACACGTCGTCTAGTTCACTAAAAGAACTAGATTAACACCTAATCACATGACATCTTATCCGGATAGAAATAAAGCTTTATTTCATGACACTTCTTTTTATTCTAAGGCCACTACTCCCTCGTGTTCACTTTTTCATACACTATTTTCCGACCTCCATGCTAGAGGATCCTCAATATTCCAATGGAAAATTGTTTTTTTTTTTTCTAATTTCTTATGTGAAGTCACTGCATCCCATGCCCCCCTAAACCCATGAAAATTTTCATGGGACAACAAAATTAAAATTAAAACCCAAGAAAGTGTGGTCCATAATTCATCTTCAAAAAACTTAATCTAAAATAAATAAATAAATAAAATTCAATTTGTTTCAAAAATATTTTAAAAACAAAATGTCAAACTCAACTTATACACAGACACAGTTCAGATATCAATCAGAGTGTGTAGGATATAGTTTAGCTTCCTTCCATGTTTTTCAGCTTTTAATGGTTGTCAGCCCAGAGATGGTGACAAAACGACAAGGTTTCATGGTGGGGTTATTTCATCTTTGATATCAAGAGGCCAGCACTTGTGATTCCTGGCTGTTACTAGTTTATGTCACATGGCAAGGGGCCTGGATGGAAAAGAAAATTAATTTTATATATATAATTTTATATATGGAAAAGAAAAAGGTTGAATTATTGGGGCATTTGTTTTGCTGGAACATCAACTATCAACTGTCTTATAAAGATTCCCAAAACAGAAATAAGGAGCCGTCAAGCCACTGGGAATTGAGAGGGGGGGGGGGGGGGGGGGGGGGGGGAACTATTCTTAAAGAAAGAGGAAAGAACGAAACAGTTGTGAAATTACAGATATAAATAAATAGTAATAAAAGAAAAGCTGATTGCAGTGAATTCCATAATAGATACAACCCACGGTCGACGAGCATAGTATAATTGTTATTTTACCATATATTCCAACAACACCATCAACGATCAAACAAGTTAGTGTGGAGGGTTATTTGGTCTTTTTCATAAAAAAATAATCTGCCATCCACACCGAACAATTCAATCTTTACTCCGTATTAAATTGCTCATAAAAATAAATTTTTATAAAAAAATGATCAGAGGCAATAAGTTTTTTTCTTTTATAAGGAAGCAAAATAGGTAAGAGGTTGAGTGGGAGAGTATTTGGTATTTTTTAAAAGCATGGTGTAAGGACTCTATTAGCTGTAGTAGCAAGATCTACCGAGCTTTCATCCATGGGGGTTTTCATTTTTTCAAGTAGGTTGTCTAGTGGTTAACAAGTTGATTTGGTGTTTTAAGAATCATGAATATTATTTAAAAAAAAAAAGACAACAAATATTGGCATATGCATAACACAAAATGGGTATTGCCAACACCCTTTGAGTGGTGTGTGTGATGTCTTTCCACTCCTGAACAATATCTTCTAAGTCCATGTATGATATTGTGTTTCAAAACTGTTTTTTTTCTTGAATAAAAAATATTTTTGAAAACAATCTTGAACCACATTTTCAAACATGCACTAAGCAGGCGTTTCAAGTATCTCGCCACGAACTTTTTTTTCTTTCATCTTCATCACAGATATTTCATTCACTTCCAATAATGCACTTCTAATTCTTTTTTTTTATTATTATTATTATTATTATTTTGAATAACTTATAGCAGCTTCATTTTGTAGGTCACCATGGTTCTTACTTGTTTAATTATGTTCATGAAAATGTCTTAAACATGGGTATGATTGCCTGTAATACACATCAGACAAATCTGTCAGAAAACAATGGTGATTTTGGTCAAAGCTGTCATGGAGGCTGTGGTGGTTCACCTGCAAGCTGATGGTTTGATAGCCACTAATTTATGCTGTGTTTACAAGACAGATTACCCATTTAGAGATGCGAGGCAGATTTATTTCTTTTGTTCATCGTCGCCCCACTCCATTTCTCCCTCTTTATTTATTTCTTAGCTTAATTCTCACTTCAAATCTCCTTTAACCATCACGACCCCATCGACAAAAGTCAGAGGTGACCCTAATTGTTTGCTAATTGTCTCTCCCCACGTTAAAGCAAACATGCCTACCTGTTAGATGGCAGCCGCCGATTATTATTTTTGCAGCTAAATTATTGTCTGGTCCCTCTAGTTTAAGAGAAATAATTAGCTGGTCCTTCTAGTTTAGAAATCCCAACATCTGTAACAACTCACAGTTAAAACAACCCTTTTATCATGAGAAGCTCACCTCTTTTCGGAATTTATATAATGGAAATATTGCAATTAAACAATGTTTTCTTTCATATCAAATTCAAACACAATAATTAGAAACTAACTAAATCTCTAGGCAGATTCAAGGTAGCCTGAGCCTCCCTACAACAAGTGATTTGTTTTAAAATATTTTCTCTCTAGCTCCAAAACGTGTAATTTTAAGATGTGTTTGTCCATGTTAATCCTAATTTGATTACCAGCTAATCTCTTCTCCAAAACCACATCGTTTTCTCTTTTTTTATTCATTGTCAGCTGTCGCCATCAAACACCTTGCATCTCCAACCATCCATGTAAGTTGTGCCTATCTAAATCTTGACCCTACAATCTAATACTCTTCTTTTATTATTTTGCAGACAATCTTGTCGATGGAGGTCATTTCACCTCAGTTTCTCGAAGAGCTGCGAGCCTTGCCGGACTGTCACAACATCACACTCTCTCTTTTTTTAACAAAAAAAAAAAAAAAGACATATTTATAACTTAGCCCCTCCACGAATGCATCAAACTTAACCACTACCTCCTATTAAGAAGGTGACCTAAAGTGAGATCAAATATGTCTCAGATCTTGTATGTGATGTGTGAATCTGGCCTTCATTGACTGCAGGCTCATGGGTTGATTTATTTTTCTTTCTAGAATACCATTTTGATTATATATTAATCTAAATAGAAACCAAGGGATAGTTCATTATTTTCTAGTAAAAAAATATCAGTGCCAACGAGAACAACAGCCGGAAGTCATAGAAGGTTAAGAGATTAAGATATCGTTTCTGAAACTACAGGGACTAAGTTATCATATTGCTAAAATTACATGTACTAATTATTATTTATTTCTTATAACGATTATTCGTGCTGAAATCTCTCCACACGTCCTCTTGTTATCTCCTCTCCCCTCAAACAGTAGAGAGGAGACCTGGTCTCCATACCCACCTAAACTCATTTATTACATATAAAGCTCGTAGGTTCCTTAATCTCTCCGCTGAATGCTATTGAATCTGTTTCCATGTCCTTATCTTCGTTTTTCATCGACACCCCAATAATGAACTGCTTTCTGAAAGTAGCTTTTGTTAGGGTCCGGTTTTGAATGCTTCTTTCTTGACAAGAAAACCTCAAAGGTGGCTGGCTGTCTTCAATTCTATCAGGCCATTGGCTCTCTCGTTTCTTGATATGATCACTTCTATTTCTACTGGGCTTGCATGATTTTCTTGGCTTCTTTGAAGGGCAAATCAAGAAATGGCGATTGAACTTTGCTCGGACGCTTCTGCTGGTCTTAGTCCAAGAATTTCATTTTCTCATGATCTTTGCATATCAGATACTGTCCCTGTTGAACAGCGCCCTCTGCGACCAAATTCATTAGGCAACAGTGATTTCGAATTCTGCGTCCGAAAGAGTTTCGATCGAGATTCATCGTCCGCAGATGAGCTTTTCTCTGATGGAAAAATCCTTCCATCTGAAATCAAGAAAAAGACTGCCTCTGCAAAGCAAATCGATCCGTCTATTCCCCCAGGACAAGCCCTGCAAGATGATGTTTCGAGCAATGATGGTTTCAAGAAAGATTGCTTGAATGAAATGAAGAGTTCAAGCTACGAAGCAGAATATCAGAAGCAGAGTTCAAAGTCATTTTGGAGGTTTAAGAGGAGTAGTAGCTTGAATTGTGCTAGTGGTTATGGAAGAAGTTTATGTCCTCTGCCACTCTTATCACGAAGCTATTCCGCTGGTTCTTCACCAAGTAGCAAGCGAGCACCACTAACCAAGGACGCTAATCAGAAGCAGCACAGGCAGTCATTTCTTAAGCCATCGCAATCGTCTTCCTTCACGAATTATCAAAAGCCTCCATTGAAGAAGAATTATGGACCTTATGGCAACGGTGTTCGCGTCAGTCCGGTTTTGAATGTTTCGTCAGGGAATCTATTTGGCTTAGGTTCAATCTTCTTCAGTGGAAAAGACAAGAACAAGAAGAAGTGACTTCCACAATATGTTCTTTAATTAGAAACTACTGTCATCCTAAATTGAATGTTCATTTTTTTTTGGTGGATTGGTGTTTTTTATCTATTATTTACTTACTTGGTTTTTGTTTACTTGATTTACCCTCCGAGTAGTACTAAAGATAGGAAATTTGAAAAGATCAGTGCCATGAAGACAAAGAGATTGAAAAGCTGAAAGGTTTGAGGGACCAAGAAAGATGATCATGTGGTTCAGGCACATGGTTTTCGAGCACAAAATGACATGTGACAATTGCTTTCATGGCTGTCCCACTCTGTGTCAGCTTTTAGTATCTGCTCACACATGGTCCTAAATAATTTGATTTTGGTTTCTTCTTTCATTTTATACAGGAAGAGATCATTTAAGCTTGCGAGTATGATTCTAGTACATGAACTGGTGTCTCACTGTCTTCGGTTGGGGAGAGCATGAGCTGTTTGTTATTGTGTGGAAGTCGAAGATCCATGACAATAAGCTGTAATTACTAGTTTCAAGATGAATTTTCAAACAACATGAAATAAATATGCCTTCCCAGCTAACCCTTTTTTAGCTATGATATAAAGAAAACGGCAATTGATTTCAGTCGAGCCTCTTTAAATAATGTTCCCTTTTTCAACAGATAGAAGATAAGAACAGTAAGATATCTTTAATGTTTTTAAGAAAGTCTACTGTGTGTACTACATAGACAAAATTCAGACCTGGAAGAGGATGGCACATGTTGTGGGCCACCAGTAAAGAGACATGTACCCTTAGTTCTTGCTTGTCCCAAGCAATCTGTATTTTTATTTCATGTTCATGGTGTATATGCCTCCATGTCGCTTCCTCTAATCCAATGTGCCCGTCGGTCGTCTGTTAAGTAACCATCTCATTTAAAAGTCTACACTATTTAGTAAAGTCTCAGAATATGATTTATATTATTTTCTAACACACTCCTTCAAGTGAAAGCTTTTTAAACTTGAAACTTGCAGAGACCCACACTACCTTGTGCTTGATTTTTTTTTATTAAATAGAATGGAGATGGTAAGATTCAAATTCGTGACCGCAGAGTCAACAAGGTTCTGGTACCATTTTAAAAAAACATCTCACCTAAAAATTAAGTTATTAGTTGAGTTCCATAACATGATTTATATTATTTTCTAAGACAGTCTTTGCCATGTTCTGCAAAGTCTTAGCATGCTATCTTCAGCTTCTGTGTTTCCATGTTAAAAAAACTAATGTTCCTACAAAAACCGTGTGGATCCCAGTTTTCACAACCATCCTTCCAACTACATTAGAGGCAGTATAATTCGTGCAATGAAGATTCCTACCTTATGCCTGAGATCTATAAAAATATACCTCAAAAAGCAATCTGCATTGACTTCCAGCTCTTCCTGATATGGGATTCTAATTCATATATAACAATCTTGTAGCAGTACTATTGAATGAGCCCCACCACATCAGGCACCGCTTTTCTCTGTTACCAAAGCTTTCAGCAATTTGAAGAGCAGTATTATGAAAAGAGAAACCTGGAATCAACAGCTTTTCTTACCTCCAGGGTTTGGAACTTTGAATGCCATTCTGATGCCTGGGTTCTTGCCTCTGTTGATGACTTTTCAATGCAAGCAGCTAAAGTAGACAAGTCAATAAATATATGGCCTTTATGATGTTAGTCAAAAATGAACTGCTCCCATCTATCTTCCTGTGTTCATCAATCTTTTGTCTATAGCACTAGCATATGAAAGCTCCATTGCCGTGCTTGTTACTGCTGAAGCTTTAACTTTTTCTCTGGTTTGAAAATGGTTTCTGGATCTAAATGAAGTTTCATCCATCTTCTTACGTATTGATCACATACCGAATACTTCTGTGATCAAATCCAGTTGTCTATGGATCCATTGGCCACTTGGAACCAAAGCAAAGCAAGCTAGCTTTCCAGCTTCGTGGCAAATCGGCTGCTGCCAATTGTAACTTGGATTCTCTGCAAATTTCTTATCCTCTCATGATTGGTTTCTTTCTCTAGATTATTCATCCACTTGTTTTTCTTAATTGATGTTTCGAAAGCCAATTATGAGGCCTGGTCAACTGACAGTGATTTCAAATGTTTGCCCTGTTCAATGCTAGTTTAATCGGTTAGTGGTTATACATGGCATTTTTATATTCATGTAAATATATATTTATTATTAGAAAGAACTTAATTTATTTTTAATGTTATTTTAATATTAAATTAATAAATCTAATATTTGATTTATGAATCTAGAGTAAAAATAAAATTTACGAGACATAAATACTTTGCAAGGAAAATTTTAAAATTGTTATAATTATAGAATATTTATTAGAGTTGTAAGGCCTAAATATATTATGTTATTTCTTTTATAAAAAGAAGTAGTTGTTCTCATAAGCTGGGGTATAAAGGATACCTGTAATTAATATGTAAATGTTTGTCATACAACATGTATACTAAACTAACTTGAAAGAAAATTTTATATGAAGATATTATTTGTGTCTATGGAAAGACTCATATGACGGTTATGTAAATGATCTTTAAAATTGAATTCACTAAGTTATTTTATATAAAAAGTGTTATGTTTTGATTATATTATATGTTATCTTAGTCAATATAACAAATGGACAGACATTAAATATAACATAAACTATATGAAGATATTGAGTGATTAATCGTCCTAGTTGATTAGAAAAAAACAGTCCATATGTTTTCAATAATATTGATTGTTAAATTTTATAATGAGATTTGAAAAAAATTTCAAGTCTTATTCAAGTTATCAATAACTATAATGTTGTGAACAAATATAATTTATCATGACAAACACACTTCATGTTAAATAATTATTAGTTATAAATTAAACTGAGATAATAAATCAAGTGTAATTTGATTGAAAAATAAATTTAGAAATTAAGCACTAGAATGTAATTAATTCAGAGATTATAATTTTAATCCTAGAATAATCAAGTAGGGACTCAATTGAATAAATTTTCAAAATTATCCTTAAATATTATATGGATATTATTTATAAGGCAAAGAGATATTTTATCATTTATAAGGTTTGAAGGATTTCCTATGAATAAAGTTATGTCTTTTAATTTTTAAAAGATCGTTAGTTAGATGAAAAAATCATGTAAGTTACATGATAGAAAGCTAGCACTTTAGACATAACAATCTTTCACTGCTAAATAGGGATTAGAAGATTTTTCATTGGTGGTTTAAGAGACTATTGTTGAAGACATGACAACTAGATGATTTGTGGTTTGCGATAACTCGGGTTTAAAAAATTATTCAAAACCAAAAAAAATAAGATATTCACTTAATTAGTTTTTAAACAATTCTAAATCCGTAAAACAAGATTTTAAAAATTTTCAAAAAAAAATATTTATTATTTTTGGTACGAGTATGATATTCAGGAACCAATGCATTATAATAGACTTCCATTCTTCTAGCTTGCTTGCCATGAAAGCCCTTGTGTTTAACTACAAAACAGACGACTCTTTGGTGAGAAATGTTGCTGAGTTTTCTTGAAAAATTGCAAGCAATGGGATGATTCTTGCACGAGTCCCAGAATCTCATGACTTTTCCCAAACAGACTTTGTCCCGATAGAGCAACGTCCTCTCCAATCAAGTTCATCGATTTCTGATTTTTGCTTTCGCAACGACACCGTAAATCTTGAATCTCCAGCAGCAGACGAGCTTTTCCTCAATGGAAAGAGCATCCCTATTGAAATCAAGATCATTATTTCTCCCTCAAAACATGTAAGAACAACCTCTAAGTCCAACTCCAGAACCATTTCTTGATGCTGCCATAACTAGAAATGATTCAAGGTATGATCAGGGTTCTGTGGTAATCGAGATTAAAACAAGCAAAGAAAACAGATATGATCAAGAATTTCAACGGGCATTCCCTTAATGGAGAAATTAATCATTATTCCTGTCAAAATCAAGAAAAAGAGAGACATTCCGCCACCATTTTCACCTTTAGGCGCATTTCTTGATGCTGATTGATGAAGAAGATATCAACAAAGGCTCGAATCAAGAAATAAACCACCTGACGGCCACGAGAAACAAAACTTGAAATCATCTTCACGTTCCAAGAGGAGGGGCAGCTTGAGTTGTGCTACGATACATGGAGGGAGCTCGTGCCCTTTTCCATTACTCTATTTGTCGAAGAAATTCCGAGGTGTCTGTACCAAATGCCAAGTGAAAGCCATAGCTGAAAAGGTTTTAACAATCATAAGATGACTTCATAAGATCCCAAGTGAAAGCCATTGATTTTTATGTTGGTGAAAATAAGAGTTTCTGCTTTCAAAGCATGATATTAATTAATAAAATAGATACAAGCCTCATAAAAAAACACAAAAACCAGATGCCCTTTCTCTCTAAAATTGAATTAACGCCCCCTCGTAATATCTCTAAAAATCTGCACCAACTCCTTTTATTTTTGGACTTGGTTTGATGTAAAATTGATTGTTCCGTTTGTTGTTGCAGCTGCCACTGTCATTGTTGTCATGGCCACCGTCATCGCCACCTCATAATCCTTTTTTCTAGGCTTACAAACAAGGTAAATATACTACATTAACAAATACACTAAAAGAAAACGAAAAACACTGTTCAAACACTGTACACACACACTCAAAGTCATTGTGGATGCGAACTTTGTCCTCCGTGCGTCGCGCAAGTTCGTCCACCCTTTTTTTTTTTTCCACCTATGAACAGTATAGTAACGATTTTAGCCCCGGTAATAAGACAAGATAACGTTTTCGACTGAGGGTTAAGGGTGTAATTGCATGCGTACGGACCGATCCAGTTCGGTCCGGTCTGCCCCAGTTTTTTTTTTTAAATGGCTAAATACGGTTATAGCCCCTAATAAGACAAAAACGTTGACTTGAGTACAGGGGCAGGACGGTAATTTACCCTATTTTTTAATTGTTTATTCCATGGCTGTCAGGGCGTGAGGCGCACGTGCCAGTCGGTTTTCCGCCTCACGCCCTGTTTGGGTGGCGCGTGTGGCGTCATACAGTGGTCGGAAATGGTCTTCCGGAGTCGTTTTCGATGCGCCTCCGCGTGTTCTTCCTCCCGCAGTGGCGCGTGTACCCTAACAATGTCTGTTGACGCGGCGGTGGCCGGTTAAAGGCACTGCCAACGTTTTCTCTCTCTCCTGCACGTAAAAGTGTAGAAGAGTCCCCCATTTTACTTTTCACTTTGGTCCTTCGACTTTTAATTTTGATTTTGGTCCTCATTTTTATTATATAAGTTCTGATTTAGTTCGATTGGGTCCTTCGATTTTAATTGATTGAATGTGAGAGTTTCTCTTCGGTCCTCCAACTTTTAATTTTCGGATTGGCTGTAAAAGCTCAATAAATTCGGTACACAAGTTTCGATTTTTGCAACTTTGTCCTTTAATTTAAATTGATAATAAATGTGATTTTCATTTCAGCCCTTAGACTTTTAATTTTTTTAATTTAATCCCTTTATATTTGATTTTCATTTCAGCCCTTATACTTTTATTTTTTTTATTTCTAGAATATTCCCTACTTTTGTCCATGTATATATAAGTGTACTTAACACAATAATAATAATAATAATAATAATAATAATAATAATTTAATTGTTTTTCTTGCTTACTCTTTTGTTAATATTTTTTTTCTCTGTATAATTTAATAATTTTTATTGTTTTGACAGTAATGGCAATGATATTTATTTTTTTTCCTTTTGTTAAAGTTTCTAGGATATTTTTAGTCTTTCATTAATTATATGTTCTAATATTTATTGAATATTATCTCATAGGAATATATATAGGGAGAAGAAAACATGACCTAGGATTTTTTGAATAAAAAAAATCAATATCAGTATTCTTAAATACATTTAATATAATCATATAATGAATAAATCGGATAACATAAAAAAAAATTGTCTTCGAATTTTAATTTTGTACTTAACACAATAATAATAATAATAATAATAATAATAATAATAATAATTTAATTGTTTTTCTTGCTTACTCTTTTGTTAATTTTTTTTTCTCGTATAATCATATAATTTTTATTGTTTTGACAGTAATGGCAATGATATTTATTTTTTTTTCCTTTTGTTAAAGTTTCTAGGATTTTTTTAGTCTTTCATTAATTATATGTTCTAATATTTATTGAATATTATCTCATAGGAATATATATAGGGAGAAGAAAACATGACCTAGGATTTTTTGAATAAAAAAAATCAATATCAGTATTCTTAAATACATTTAATATAATCATATAATGAATAAATCGGATAACATAAAAAAAAATTATCTTCGAATTTTAATTTTGTACTTAACACAATAATAATAATAATAATAATAATAATAATAATAATAATAATAATAATAATAATAATAATAATAATAATAATAATAATTTAATTGTTTTTCTTGCTTACTCTTTTGGTAATTTTTTTTTCTCGTATAATTTAATAATTTTTATTGTTTTGACAATAATGACAATGATATTTATTTTTTTTCTTTTGTTAAAGTTTTTAGGATATTTTTATTCTTTCATTAATTATATGTTCTAATATTTATTGAATATTATCTCATAGGAATATATATATAGGGAGAAGAAAACATGACCTAGGATTTTTTGAATAAAAAAAATTAATACCAGTATTATTAAATACATTTAATATAATCATATAATGAATAAATCGGATAACATAAAAAAAAATTTCTTCGAATTTTAATTTTGTACTTAACACAATAATAATAATAATAATAATAATAATAATAATAATAATAATAATAATAATAATAATAATAATAATAATATGTTCTAATATTTATTGAATATTATCTCATAGGAATATATATAGGGAGAAGAAAACATAACCTAGGATTTTTTGAATAAAAAAAATTAATATCAGTATTCTTAAATACATTTAATATAATCATATAATGAATAAATCAGATAACATAAAAAAAATTTGTCTTCGAATTTTAATTTTGTACTTAACTCAATAATAATAATAATAATAATAATAATAATAATAATAATAATTTAATTGTTTTTCTTGCTTACTCTTTTGTTAATGTTTTTTTTTCTCCGTATAATTTAATAATTTTTATTGTTTTGACAGTAATGGCAATGATATTTTTTTTCTTTTGTTAAAGTTTTTAGGATATTTTTAGTCTTTCATTAATTATATGTTCTAATATTTATTGAATATTATCTCATAGGAATATATA
Organism: Salix purpurea; assembly: GCA_027405865.1. NCBI lineage: Eukaryota > Viridiplantae > Streptophyta > Magnoliopsida > Malpighiales > Salicaceae > Salix > Salix purpurea. The sequence goes on along the minus strand of CM050330.1, from coordinate 11,028,847 downwards.
TAGGGAGAAGAAAACATGACCTAGAATTTTTTGAATAAAAAAAATTAATATCAGTATTCTTAAATACATTTAATATAATCATATAATGAATAAATCAGATAACATAAAAAAAATTTGTCTTCGAATTTTAATTTTGTACTTAACACAATAATAATAATAATAATAATAATAATATTATTATTATTATTATTATTATTATTATTATTATTTATAATATGTCAGATCTAATATTACTGGAGAAAAAACACAACTCATATTTTTTTTTTTACAAATTTACCTAGGTTATCTACAATTAAAAAATATAAAAATCACTTCCCATTTCGATCACACTATATAGTATATGAGACTAAGTATATGTGTTCAATATTTATTTAATATTATCGCATAAAAATATATAGAGAGAAAAAAAAAATAACCTACGATTTCTTGCAAAAAAAATTAATATCAGTATTCTTAAATATATTTAATATATTAATATGATGAATAAATCTTATAAAAAAAAACTTTGGCTTTGAATTTAAATTCATATTTTAGACTCTTTTTTTTCCTTTTAAGAAACGGAGACATTTTTTTCACATGTATTTTTTATTTTTGCAAATTTCATCTTTCCATGCAAATTTATTATAAATCCTTAATATTTTAGGTATCAAAAGTTTGATTTCTTTCAATTCTATCCTTCTATGTAAGTTAATTATGGATTTCAGTTTCATTTCAGTCCCAGTTCTTTTAATTTCCGGTTTTGTTTTGAATTATTTGATTTCAATGTTTGGGTTTACTTCAATTTTGTCTTTTAACTTAAAGATATTATTGAAAGTATATCAAATTAATTATATATTTGTATATTTATGTCAAATTAAAGTATGTAAAACTAATATTATGTTCAAATATTTATTGAATATTATCGCCTAAAAATATATAGAGGGAGAGGAAAAATGACCTAGGATTTTTTTTAAGGACAGAAATTCATGCCAATATTCTTAAATACATTTAATATAATAATACGATGAATAAATCTTATAAAAAAAAAATTGGCTTCAAAATTAAATTTTGTGCTCTTTTGTTTAAGTTTTTATCTTTAAATAAATTTGCAGTGTTTTGACTTTTTAATTATATATTTGTGTATTTATGTCAAATTAAAATATGTAAAACCAATTATATGTTCTAATATTTATTGGATGTTATCGTCTAAGAATATATAGAGAGATAACAAAATAGCCTAAGATTATGCTTTAAATTAAATATATTATTGAAATTATGTCAAATTAATTATATATTTGTATATTTATGTCAAATTAAAATATGTTAAACTAATTATATGTTTGAATATTTATTGAATATTGCGCCTAAAAATATATTGAGAGAGAGGAAAAATGACCTAAGATTTTTTGAAGGACAGAAATTCATATCATGTTTTCTTAAATATATTTAATATAATAATATGATTAATAAATCTTATATAAAAAAAAAGATTGGCTTCAAAATTTATTTTTGTGCTCTTTTATTTAAGTTTATTTCTTTACAAGAATTTCCAATGTTTTCATTTTTAATATTTTAGATCTAATATTACTGGGAAAAAAAATATCTCAAAAAAAAAAATGTTGACAAATTTACCTGCATTATCTACAAGTCAAATTAAAAAATATACAAGTCACTTCCTGTTTTCATTAAACTGTTCTTTTTAGACGCAAAGAAAAAATAATTATAGCACAAAAAAAAATAAGTTTATGTATTAAAAACAAATTACAATATTTTTATTTCTAATATATCTGATATTTATTGAATATTATCGCCTAAAAATATTTTGAGAGAGGAAAAATGACTTTGGATTTTTTGAAGGACAAAAATTCATATCAGTATTCTTAAATATAATTATACTAACTAAATATTAAAATAATAAAATACAATACATATAAAAACATTCAATTTTCTACATAGATAAAAAAAACTCGTCGCATCACGCGGGTTAACCGCTCGTTACTACTATGAAGTTGTGTTTGTTTTGGTTGAAATGGAATAACTATTTCGGTTGAATACAGAGTTTGTGGAGAAATTAGTGTTCGTTGAGTTAATGTGAAATTAATTGAGAATATCATAAATTAGGGTTGATTTGACATAGTTTAACATTAAAATAAGTTAAATTAATTATTTATTGTGTTTAATTGATGTTAAGTTATCGAATTAAGAATTGTATGAGTATTGTTGAAACAAACTAATAATATAATTAACTACACTTGATAATTTAATGCATGAGAGCATGAATGCGAAATTTACGTGATGAAATTACATGTTCCATCAAATTGTTGATAAGTTCATAAATCTGATATTTTCTTCAAATTATATTAATTTGGTATTTTAAATTGAGGATTTTTGTGTTATTTAATAATCTTAACTCCTCGAAACATTGTAATTTGAGATGTTAAGGTTTTTAATTATTTGAGAGGTGAAAGCATAAACCCTAGAACCAAATATAGATAGAGGTTTTTAATACTTGTTTTTTTTTTTTCTGACCCCTCACTCTAAAGCATATCATCTCATATCTTCTAACTATACCAAATTAAAGAGAAAGAGAAATAAGTGGGGCTACATAAAAGAATAACCTATCCTTTACGCTTTTTTATATAAAAAGGGTTTCTCTCTAAATCTCGGTCATAAACAAGATTGAGTTTCATTTTACTTATAACTTATTTTGAACCTAAAACACCATATGCACCTTGATAAAACTTACATATTGCATCAAGTAGCTCAAAAGTCCGCCTAAAAACCAAAATTAATCTGAAATAAAAAAATTCATGGGTTTAGATTTGGCATTTTCAAACAAAAAGATAGATAAAGAACTCCTAGTAGGTGAAATTCCTTTCATTAAAAGAAATTCATTAACACCAAAATCAACATGTTCTTCTGTGGTGTAAATAGTGTCAATCGAGACCTTCTTTCTTCTTCACTGGACTCTAACTACTCTCTCTCATCTCTCAAACTAGAAACCCTAAAATAAAAGAAATAAAGTTTCATACTAAAAATTGTATTTTGTAAAATCTTAGGAATTCAATAGTTTATAAATTAGAAAATACAGAGATCAAAATGAGCTTTTCACACCATTTTTAAATTGCCACTCATCTCCTTCCATCATTCCACTTCAATTTCTTCTCTTTAAATCTTATCTTTGCTCATCAAATTTACAATAGTCGGGCTTCAATTTGGTCCTAAAATGATATGATCGGGAAAGAAATGGGGGAGAAAGCAATTCAAGTGATTTTTTTTTTGTTCAATGAGTTCCTTTTCCAGCCCAATACTTTAGGCATAAAAGTATCTTTAATACTTACTTCAGCTCCAAGTAACTCTCTCAAACGTCATAAAATAAGCAATCCAGGGCTTGCTTTTCCAAAAGAAAAGCCGTTCCTAACCATTACAGGGAGATAAATTAATAATTTACAAGAACCAATATTATCCCACATGGACTAACTATTTCTTTTATCAACTCAAACAGTAATCTCACTACGCCGACAAGACACACCATATGGTGGACAAGCCGAAGGATACGGTGATTTAACAGTACTCCATTATGCATGCATATATGAAACAGGCCAAGCACCTTTTGGACGTTCATCTGTCCACATTCCTAAGAAGTATGGATGCATGCATTTTCCATTTCTCATTTTACTCCTTGGATTCACGTAGCTTCTGTAAAAAGTAGCTCTAGGTGGGCAAATCCCAAATAGGGTGGTCCAAAATTATTTAATAGATTAGTACTACGGTTTTCATATGATCATTAATTTTGAAACTTGTGTAATTAATCAAGATATATGCAAATTGGTTTGAAAACTCTCATTAATAAAAATATATTTATGTTTTTTTGTTTAATATGTAAGAATATTTGGCTTTGAAGAAATATTAATTGTTATATGATTTTTATACGTGGGATTTTTTATTACATTTTAAAGCAAAGAAAATACTTTTAATAAATACTATACACTGTAGTACCAAACACAAGCACCCATGAGGTCTCGGTAGAGCGGTTAGGCGCGCTCCTGCCACTGCCGAGGTTGGGGGTTTGACCCTCTTCCTCGTCAGTAAAGAACCTCATGGGGAGACCTTGCCACCCCGGTCGAGGGATTAGTCTGGGCCGAAGGCCTGGGATACCCTGGTTTGACCAAAAAAAAAAAACACAAGCCATTCTGGTTTCCATGCAAGTGGCCAAGTGGGTATGGATTTCTCAATCATTTACCACCAATAAAATGACAATTATTGACATCTTAGGAATTAAGAGATTTTTATTCAAATGGTGAGAGTACAAGGTCGAATGTTTCCAAGGTCGAAGACACAAGTGAAGCAAGATGCCACTAAAGTTAGTGGATATGAGATTTTTATTAAGAAAAGTGCTCCTAGTTTGAATCAATCTTTTTTATAAATAAAAGTGAGATGTTGTCGCAATGAAGTTAGTCAATTTAAAATATGATTGTGTGATTAATTTGATTATTAATCATATTTTTTAATTAAGTTTTAATTATTTCTAATTTCATTATTAAATTATTATTTTTTCTAATTGATTATTAATTATTTCTAATTTATTAAAAAATGACAAGATTTAAAAATAAGATTGTCAAAGTGAACAGCACAAGTAAATTAGATGTGTCTTTTAAAATTAGTGTGAAAGTTAACTTTTATCTTTCTATTTCCATTCTATACATTTTAAAAATTTATATTTGGTACAAAAAATCTTTTTTTCAGACCCTAAGTCTTAGAGATGAGAGAGAGAGAGAGAGAGTTTTGATGCAAATTGAAGGATGGATAAAAATCTACCATGCAAGTCATGTCTTCTCTTTTTTTAGCTAGGCACACTAGCCATCCAAGCCCAAGTGTTTGCCCTTTGCATGGAAGGTTAATCATGATTTGGGTCGCGAGTTTTATGGTTGACTTGGGTTGATTCTAGACTTGTTAGATTGTTTTTTTAAAATAAAAAAATATTATTCATAAAATGTTGGTTTATTGGAATGAGCTTCATAATTTGAATCAATTTATTTTTTATAAAGTTATTTTAATTTCATAACTCAGGTAGTGAGTTAACTCGGTTTGATTTTTTTTGTCTTTTTTATAGATTATTTTTTCAATTTTATATTTCAACTCTTCATTGGTAGGGGGATTGAACTTCATAATTAGTTTTGATTTGCTTGCTATAAGATTGCCACAATCTCATTGCTTAAGTCACGAACTTAATAGGTTAACCTAGATTAATACAAGTCAGTCTAATATGTGTTTCATCTTAATATTTTCTTAAAAAAATATTATTTTGAATTTTTTAATTTAGCTGGGATATATTTTTACTGTTTGTGTTAGGTTATTTTTGGATCCACTGAGTTGGCTAAATTATATCAAATAAACCACCACATAGTTTTAAATGTTTTTTTATTCGAAAACACCTTAGCAACCCTTTACTTTTTTTTTTATCAAAAAATATATTCTATCAACATCTTCCCTCAAGAAAGGAAGTAAAAGATTCAACTTGAAATCCATGTCAATAAATTTTATTATTACCATCTAAACGAGTTTCTTAAAAAAACATTATGTAACAAAAATCTAAGGTGTACAAATAAGATTAAGTAATTATAATTTAGTAAATACAAATTAAATTTAAAATTATGACATAGAAAGTAAAAGTTTTCATTTTTTTTGTCATTAGTATGAAAAATTGTTTTAGGAATACTAAACTCTATATTTAAATGAAAAGTATAGTAACACCAAAAACACGTGATGCTTCAATGCTATTGGGTTCTTTGGTTGCATATGAGCATCACAATTCACAATTCGTGACACATTTTCATTTCAATATCTTAATACAATGTAGTGTTTGTTATTATTCTAAAATAATATATAAAAATAATAGGGAATAAATAACAAATAAAATCATGAAAATAAATATAATAATTTTGAAGTGAATTTTTCTAATTTTAAAACAAGACTTACAAAGCAAACATGTCTTCGGAGAAAAAATATTTATTATTTGTAAATTATGTACAAATAAAATTTGTTATTATTATAGTGTTGGAAATTCTCTCAGGAATTGACCTAGGGCAAGCCCTGGATCACAGGTCAAGAGAGTCATCTCAGGTTAGCCCCTTTTTTAACAACATTATTTTGAACAAAACAAATATTTTTTTTTAAAAAATCAACATTTTTTATCCCGAGTCAATCCAAGATTCTGATCGAGTAAGGCTAGACAATCCTTTATTTATTTGTTAAAACCTAGACCAGTTCTACCCTTGAGTCTCATGTGGACCTGTCAAGGCAGTCCTGACTTTACAGTTAAAATTATTATATTATTATTAATTTCAACACTCACCATAAATTAATGTAAAAATAATAATATCTAATTATGTTAGAAAATAAGTGCAAGTTTGACACTAATATATATTAAGAATAAAATGTTTTTTATATATTTTTTGTGTCAATCATTAACCATATAAGATATAATTATTATGTCTTATACATTACCATCAAACAAAATTAAGTCCTTATATATATACACTAGACAATGCCCCCGCGCTTTGCCGCGGACGGCAAAATATTTTTTTCAATGTAAAAAATATTAATTGTGTGTATTTTTTTTATTATAATATAAATTTAGCTAAAATAATAAATCTGTGCAGAATTCATGTCAAGTGCAAGTTTTCTATAAAATACATGAATTTAAAATCAATATAAATTTATCTGTTTAGTAGTTTTAAACGAAATAACCAACATAAATTTGTCATCATCATTAAAAAAGCAAGAAAACTCGGATATCTGAATTATTAAGTTCACTGTATTAAGATTAGTTCATTATATAATTCAATTTAAATAAAAAAAATATAAATTGTGAAAATACCTACAATAATCAAATAAAAAAATTAAGTTGTTAATTTTCTATCAACAAAAAGACGAAAACATAGATTGAAAATTCATCCTGACATTATTGCCATTATCATTGCTATAAAAGCTAAAATTATTACTAACATTACAGCCAAAACAATTAAAATAATTAAATTGCCATGAAAAATAAAAAAAAAAGCAAAAGATTTTTATAAAACAACAATAAAAAAATAATAACTAAAATTATCATTATTATTGCATAAATAATAAAAATCATATAATCTAAAGAACAAATAAAGAAACAGAAAACAAAAAAAAAAGAATAAAGGGAAAAATAGAGTAATATTACTTTTAAAATGATCACCGATATAAATTAAAATTTCAGGAAAATTTTTACAAAAAATCAAAAGACTTTTATAAAAAAAAATAATCACTAAAATTATAATTATTATTGCGCAAATAATAAAATTATAAAAATCATCTAATCCAAAGAACAAATAAAAATAAAAGAAAACATCTAGCCATGTCATCAGCGCCTCGTCGCGGGCGGTATCATATTTTTTTCAACGTAAAAAAGATTTATTATGTATGATTTTTTTTATCATAGCATAAATTTAGACAAAATAATAAATCTGTATATAATTTTTATGAAGTGCAAGTTTTGTATAAAATATATAAATTTTAAATGAATATAAATTTATTTGTTTAGTAGGTTTCAATGAAATAACCAGTATAAAATAAGTTGTATTTTTCTATCAACAATAAGTTGCACTCTTGGATTTTATCTTATAGGGGGTATATACGTACTTATAGAACTCGCGGTGCGCATCAGCTGATCCAGACACACCGATTATAAAAAGGGTCAGAGGATTAGTTATGGTGCGCTTAAGTTATCCCAAAGACCCCAGTTATAAAAAAATATATAAGTGGGAAAAAAACATAAGCATGAAAGCACTGTAGCAATCCATATTGTTTTTTTTTTAAATCAGTCCGGGAATTAGTCGTGGTGTGCTTAAACTGGACTGGAGACCCCAATCATAAAAAAATTATATAAGTGAACAAAAAAACGTATAAGGGAAAAAAAAAATTGGTTCGGAGATTAGTCATGGTGCGTCCACGCTGGCCTGGACACCCCGATTATCAAAAACCAGATTTGGTCCGAGGAGTGGTGGTGGTGCACTTGAGCTGGGCCGGAGATCGTGGTTATAAAAAAAAATATATAAGTGAAAAAAAAATGTATAAGTGAAAAAAAGAGTTTAAGCTGGCTGAGAGACCATGGTTACAAAAAAATGTATAAGCGAAAGAAAAAAAAAGTATAAGCGTGAAAGCACTGTAGCAATCCATATTGTTTTTAAAAAAATTTGGCCCAAGAATTAGTCGTGGTGTGCTTAAGCTGTTCGAAGATCCCGGTTATAAAAAAATGTATAAGTGAATAAAACAAAAGTATAAAAAAAAATGTACCAGCAGGAAAGCACTTTAGAAAAAAAATGTGGGTCCGGGGATTATCGTGGTATGCATAAGTTGGCCTGGACATCCTGGTTATCAAAAAAATTTAGATATGAAGATTAATCGTGGTGCATTTAAGCGAGCTCGGACACCCCGATTATTAAAAAACAAAAAACCAAAAAAATATATAAGTAGAAAAAGAAAAAGAAAATATAATAAGAAAAAAATGAAAACAAAAAATAATAAGGAAAAAATACAAAAAAAAGGCAAAAAAAGAAGAAGCAAAAAACAAAGGAAAAAAATAGAAGAAAAAGAATAATTAGGAAAAAAAAAAGCAAAAAAAAAAAAAAGAGGAGCGTAATCATAAAATAAAAACAAAGAAAAAAGCAAAAAAAAAACGCAATCAGAAAAGAAAAGAAAAAAATTGCAATCCATAGTGCACTATGTCTGAGTACACAGTGAATTGTCCACGCCTTTTATATATATAGTAATGTGTGTGTACACACACATATATATATATATATATATATATATATCCACATTTTTAATCGTCTCCGAGTCCAGGACCAAGAAAAACAGGTGGTGAAATTACTACTCCACACTCCATCATACTCATGAATGTTTCACAAATATTTTTCAAACAAAATGAATTTTTTATTTTAATTAATTTTTTAATACTTTCATATATTAATATTATATATATCAAAAATATTATTAAAAAATAATAAAAATATTATTTTAATATTTTCTTGATAAAAAACATTTGAAAAAACAAAAAATGTTGTTTCACAATTCCAAACATTGACGTGTTATTAACACATGCAATTCATAAGATCAGAAGCTATGGCCCCCACCAGAGATAGAAATTTTCAGCATTTATTCTGGTACAAGAAATAAGAGAGAGGAACACAAAACATTAGAACGTGAAAGTGCTCTCCTACGCATTTCCCCTCGTCCTTATCAATACAGACGACGCTCACTTTAGCTCGGTTGATTGCCTTCTGCCTCGCTTTGTGTTCACGATGACTTTGCACTTCAAAGTTTAGCTTTGATCATAATTACCTTTAAAAATGGAGGCAGGGGGGCTCTGACAACTTTTTTTTTTTAGTAACTTGGATGTCTGAGTCATGCTATGCGGATCTCAGCTGATTTAATGCGTTTTAAAATTAATAACTATATAACAATATAAATCTTTAGTGATCATTATATTAGCAATCATAGAGCTCAAACCTGAAAATATAGGAGGAATAAATTCTTGAGTTCTAAACTTGTATTACTAATACTACCGAATCTTGCTGGGCCTGCATGTGAATTATAATTTTTTTTCCGGAAAAACTTAGAACTCAAGTCGTTTCATTCCATTTTTTTATATATAAAAAACCTAAATATCGTTTTATTAAATTTGTTTAGGAATTGATTTAAGATAAAGTTTGAGTTATGGATCAAGTGGGTAATTTTGGATGATTATTTTAAAAAAGAAGATAAAATGAGATTATTTTTAAAAACTAAACTCTAAATAATGTCGAGGTTGGTTTAAATATATTTTAAAGTAAGATTAATTTTAAAAGACAATCCATCACGTAGCTTATCCCTCGACGATCCTCAGCAGCCAGCAGCCAGCAGCCAGCATGCCCCAGCCCGCTACGGCGTCGTAACTGGTAACAGCTCGTAGTAGGGGACATGCGTAGACTCCACGATATCAAAAAGAAATTTGTCAGAAAGGATAGATGTCCTTTCATTTCTACTTTTTTATCTTCTTCTCACCGATTTCCTATAGAGATTTCCCCCAGTTTAGCAATCTACGAGCTGATTTGCCCGCGCGTTGCGCTGGGTTTTTTTTTATATAGAAAAATAATTGATTTTTTAAATGTTATGATTAAATATTTAAATATATAATAAATAAAATTTAATAGATAAAATATATTAGAAATAAGTTTTTTTCTGTCTAAAAAGAACAGTGTGATCGAAATGGAAAGTGGTTCGTATATTTTTGTATGAGTTGTCTTTTTTCCCTAGTAATATTAGATCTGAAATATTAGAAATAAATTTTTTTTTGAAGAAATAAAATTAAATTTTTTGTGTGCTATAAGTAGTTATTTTAATATTCAATTGGTAAAATTATAATATATAAAATATGTTAGAAATGATTTTTTCTCTCTATATATATTTTTAGGCACTAATATTAAATAAATATTAAAACATATAATTAGTTTCAAGTATTTATAAGAAAAAAAACCTAAAAATAATCATTATCATTATTTTGAATGTTTCATGTAGACTTTTTTCGATTTAGGAAATTGAATGATTTTATACATGTTTTAACTGGTTATTTTAATATTTTAAATTAAATTAATAAACTTTAATACCGAAAATATTAAGGATTTGTATTAAATTTGAATGGAAGGATAAAATTGAAATAATTCAAAACTTTGATACCAAAAATATTAAGGATTTCAAACCAGTTCAAAAATTCAAAGAATGGGGACCAAAATGAAACTACAATATATTATCAATTTCAGATAAATGACCAGAAAAAACAGTTGAAAGCTCAGGCACTAAACATAAATATCAAAATAAAGAGCTGTACTGACGTGACCGGTAAACCGAATGAATCGAATCGACTCGAACCGACCCAAAAATGGAGCATTACTGTTGCCGTCCATAGTGATTTGTGTCACGGTGAACATAGATAAAAATAGAGACTATTTAGAAATAGATTTAAAAAATAAAAGAATTAAAATAAAGAATTAAAAGTATATGGGCCGAAATAAAAACAAAATATGTTAATAATTTAAATGGAAGGATTAAATTGAAAAAATTAAAAGTGCGATAACAAAAAAATAAATAATTATTTTATTTCTTGATTTAGTTTTGATGCCTATATTTTTTAAGTATTTTTTGTATAATTTTAAATAATTTATTTGTATTTATGTATCTATACTCTTAGTTCTGAATTTTAATTTTTATTAGAAATTTTATTTGTATTAGTAGGCTGATTGTTTTGCTTAGATATATAGCATTATAAAAAAATCTAAGACTATTAATATATTTTTGCATGTTAAAAAATTGTTTATAGGTACGGTGAAGTGGATGGCAAGTGGCTTGTATATTTTTTCACTGTAGATAAATTGCCCTAATTTTCTACCCGTTTCGTCTACGCATCACTTCGTATATTTTTTTGTTTATGTGATGTTAGATATGAAATATTATACATAAGAAAACCGCAGAAGTCAACCTTAAAGAAAAATAATATTAACTGATGAATTATTTTGATTATAATTGTCATTATTATTATCATGATTGTTAAATTGTCACAATTATTGTAGCTGTCATTATAAATATTATTATAAATAATTTATATTATGACTATTATTGGTCATACTATCGATGACATGAATTTCAGAATATTGATATTAATTATATATTTTTTTTAAAAAAAACCTAGGGAATTTATTTATTTATATATATTATATATATTTTAAGATGCTAATATTAAATAAATATCAAAATATATAATTAGTCTAACATATTTATAAGAAAAAAACTTACAAATAATCATTATCATTATTTTGAATGTCTTATCTATAATAATTAGAATTTTTAACACCTAAAAATATTAAGAAAAAAACCATTAAAAAACACAGAAAATGAAAAAAAAAAAAGAAGCATTATTCATCTCAAAAATCCTTTTTTGCTGGCATGAAGAATCGAACTCCCGGTCTTACCGCTCGGCCAAGCGACTTGGTTGTGCTATTGTAGGATAGAAATAGTACTTAGGGCATCTCCAGCAGCAGAGGCATCCGGGAAGCCAAAGCCAAAAATTCAAATATTTGGCTTTTTTGGGTTAAATTTCGTCTCCAACAGAGGAGCCAAGTGAAGAGCCAAAATGGCTTCTTCATTTTCGGGAGCTATTTGGGAGCCATTCCTACATATCTATTCAGAGGAGTTAAAAAAAATAATACCGTTGAAATGTTACCGTTGTTGCCATTCTACAACGAACACAGAATATTTTGCAGCCAATCCGAAGAAGAAAACACTCAGAAGAAAGACATTATTATTAAATTCAAAATTCATCTATTGTCCGAATAAAGAAACAAAAATTACCAGAAGAAGTCCTGACTGAGGATGAAATCTCTTTCATCAACATCCTCGGCAAACAGCTGAGGATTGGTTAGTTCGGAGTCCAAAGGGTTCTGGAATTGAGACGATGAGGCTGCTGAGGTGGAAGAAGAGGATTGGATGTGGTGGTGTTGGCCTTGTTGCAAGTGACTTGCTAGCGTGCGCTTCATTTTGGCAGTGCTGTTACTCTCCCTCCTGGAGAAGAGTGGACGGCAGCGTGGGGGGCGACTGGAGGTGGGTGGGGGGAGGGGGGCGGCGGCCAGAAGAGAAGAAGATAGGGTTTTTTAGGTTGAAATGAAAATGAAGGGACAAACGGGGTGGGGGTGGGTTTTTAATTTTATAGTAAGTATTATTATATTATAATAATTATTATTATATAATAGTTATTAATTATAATAATACCTTATGATTAATAATTATTATTATATAATAATAGTTATTAATTATAATAATACCTTATAATTAATAATTATAATAATATCTGTATGACAAGAGAGTAAAAAATTATATACAAAATTAATAATTATATTGTTGGAAGGTTTTTTAAAAGCAATTATATTACACTCCTATTAATTGTATAATTAATTGCATAATTAAATTATATACAAAATAATTGCATTACATTAAAATAATAAAATAAAAAAAATGGCTCTTCAAAATGCCTCTGTTGCTGGAGTGCACACCAAAGCCAAAGCCATTTTTACACTATTCAAACATCCATTTTAAATATTTGGCTCTCCATTATGCCTCTACTGCTGGAGATGCTCTTATATGATTAAAAATTTTAAAAGCAAAATTCGAAAACCAATTTGTCGCCTGAAAGACTCGAACCCTCGTCTGTTGGGGAAATGGCACGCGCGTTAACCACTCGGCCGAAGGACTTGATTGTGCTGTTTTTGTATAGAAATGATACTTATATTATTTAGTAAACGCACTATTCAAGTCCACAGTGCTTATGAGTCTAGGTGAACAATGACAATTTGCACAGTAATTCCGCGTCCTCTTTTAGCTGTATAGATAATTGTAATTCAAGATATAAAATAATAGTTTATATTTTTACTTTTCTCAACAAAAATCAATAGCAGCTTTATTGATGGGGTAATATTGTATTTCTTAAATTGATATCATCATCATCATCATTATTATTAAATGATATTATCTTTTTATATTTTTAGTTCAATAAGATTATTTAATTATTTTTCAAATTAAATAATATTGAACCAACATTTAATAATTTCCTTGTCATTTTCTTTTATCAAGCACAGTAAAATATTACAACCTTCTTTTTAAGCTTGTGTAACTTGATTTTTACGACAAAAACTGTAATTTTAAAAATTAGTATGATTTAATTTGTTTTTTTTTAAATTATATTTTTATTTTCTCTTCACATTGCTACTCATTTTCATTCAATTTTTACTTTGTTATCAAATAAGAATATTTAAAAAGTTTATTTTTACAATATTGGATAACGTTTATTTTTCTATTATTCATTGTTTGTTTGTTTTTATTGCTATTGGATTTTTTTAAAATCATATTATTAAGTTAACCATGCTTATTAAACATATTCAAAACAATTATCCAAGTCTTGATTTTTCTTGCTCCTTATATCATTAATATATGTTGATCCAACCTAAAGTGTAATTAATGTGAGCCACATATATAGTAATTCCTAAACTAACACAGTTTATGAAGGCTTTGTTATTTAATGTGTTCCAAGGATATTCATTTCCTTTTCTTTTTTCTCTTTCATGCTTTTGTTATTGTGACAACCTATTTTTTTTTCTTCTTGCTTCTTTACTCGAAATACACTTGATCCCTCTACTTATGTATTTAATTAATTTTATTTCATGAAAACTACGAGCATTTTCTCTTATTTTGTTTTTTCCCTTTTAATTATAATATATTTTCTATCCAGCAAGTTCTTGTAAAACTACGAGTCCATGATCTAGATCACAAGTTTGACAAGTTAAGTCATAACTATTATTTTTTTATTTTTCTTTTTTAATATATTTTTAAAATTTATGCTTCAATTAATATCACTCATATATGAGTTTTATGGATATATATTTTTTATTTTTTTACGTGTGTTTAGTTTTTGAATCAGATTTTCTAGTGTGTGTGTGTGTATCATCTCTTTAATAGATGGAAATTTATTTCTAAAAACAAAAAAAAATATATTTTCATATAATATTCTAATGTGTAGTCTTGCATAATATTTTTTTTCCTTTAATTTTATTCAAGTAATTTAATACATATCTTTATTTTTATTATTGTTTGATGGAATAAAAAAAGTATTTTAATTAACAAGATTTAGCAAATACAAATGAAAAAATATCCCATCTTGTAAGATGGAATATCTTGATCTACAATGTTTCTTGATTTTTTATTTATTTTTTAGTTTGATATTAATGATTTTTTTAATAATTTATTGATAAATATAGTTTTTGATTTATATAATTACATGCATGCATTAAGTTTTTGATCTGCATTTAAATAACTTTTTTAGCTGCAAAATGCATAAAAGAACTTGTATATATTTTTTTTTATAAAAAATAAAAATACACTATCTGCAACGAAACATAAATTACATAACTAGTTAAATATATTTCTTGAGTTATCTCAAGTTACATTTTTCATAAATAAATAATTAAAAACAACAACCTTCCTTTTTTATAACCTTACCTAACACAATCTAAATTAATTTATATCCAACACAATCTAAATCACAGTATCGTTTTCCTCTTCCATAAATTTACCCAAAAAATGGCACCAGCTGTCTACAGACTGCAGGAAACAGGGTGACATGGCAGAGAACATTGGTCCCTTTGACACAGACACGGCAGTGACAGCACAACTGTATCTATCTACTCTTCTCTCTCTCTCACGTTTGACCATCCATACACACAAACAAAGCATCCACAGTGAGTGTGAATCACTGTACTGCGCGTGCGTCGCCTCTCTCTCCCCCTCCCTCTCTCTCTCTAGTCTTTCTGTAGAGAGACGTAGGACCAGCCCTTTTCACTGCGCAGGACCAACTTTCTTTGTCAATCTTTATCTGCTACGTTGCCAGTCCCTCGAGCTTCATTTTCTTGGTCTCAGTGCATAAACCAGTATCTCACGGTCACATGATTCTCTCTTTCTTTCACATCTTTTCATTTCTCGATTCTCAATCATCACCATCCTTCACTCATTGCTCTTTCTATGTTCAAGAGAATCACTTGTTCCTTGCTTCAAGACATGTAGATAATACTACCAAGTAACAGAGAATAATACAGGTAGGCCAGTACTGTTTCACCCCGCTTTCTACAGGGTTTTCTCGGTTGTCCTCCTGTCTTTTTCACTCTTTCCGTTTGCATCTTTGAAACGCATTTTACTTTTTTGTTCTCTCGGTATTCCGTTGCTGTTTTGGGGAAACTTGGTTAGCTACATTGTATTATTTTGTCGGAAAGAATGGTTTTTTTATCGTGGGTTTGGCTGATAGATGGTATTTGAGATTCGGGTGTGTTTGGTTTGAGGGGGATTTTGGTTTAGGGTTTTTGGTTTCTTGGAGAGATGAATGAAACAACAGGGAATCCAGCAGGGACATGTTTGGCGATGACCGAGAAAAAGGCTCATAGGCCTGGTTGTGTTGGTATTTTCTTCCAGTTATTTGATTGGAATAGGAGATTCGCCAAGAAAAAACTCTTCTCCAGGAAATTGCTTCCTGCAGGTTAGTCCATTTCTCTCTAAACCAAGAATACCCATTTGAACTTGAATGCTTAAAATTAATTTTTTTGGTTCTTTAATGCGTGTTGCTGCTGTCCAGCTCGTGCAAAACAGCCATCAAAGAAGTTTGGAGGGGATGAGAAGATGCCCAAAAAAAAACTCCATCTGGTATGCGTTTTAGTCTATATAGTTTGATCTTGCTGTTCATAGAAGTTTTTAAGGGGCATTTATTTATATCTCAATAAAAAGAGATTTAATTCTGTGAGTTTGTTTAGTTTTTTTTTTTTTATTATTAAGAGGGTTTTTTTTTGCTTGTGTTTGAAATGTAGATTGTTGATGAGAATAAAGGAGGTTTTCCAAATGTAAAGAAAAGTGGGAACTGTAATAATGATATTGTAGTGAAAAAGCATGAAATGAGAGCTCCAAGTTTGGTTGCTAAGCTGATGGGCCTCGACTCTTTGCCAACCGTGCATCGAGATAAGCACAAAAAAGTTTCAAATTCTGTTGCTTGTGATGTTACCGAAGAGAAACTTGTCAACGATAGTCATAGTGAATCTGATAGGTATGATTTGAAAATGGAGAAAAGGAGCGCAAAGGTTGAATCTAGGCCTCAAAAGCTTCAAAAGACAGGTCAGTTTGAGAGACAAGCATTGACTAGGTTCGGAGCCGATGTGTTTCAAATTAACGGCGCTTTGTCAAGGTCGAGAAGGCATCATCATCCAAAACTTGCACCACCATTCAAGAGTCCTAGGATTTCCTCGTCCAAGAATGCATCTAGAACGTCTAGGTTGATTGATGCTGCTACTAGAATTTTGGAACCTGGGTTGCATGCTACCAGTAGGTCAAAAAGTGCTCTTACTTATCCAAGTTCTATGAATTCTTGTCTTAGGGATGAAGTGTCGGCAGAGGAGATTGGAATTATGTTACCAAATATTGTGAAACAACAAGATATTGGAGATTGTAACGAGGGAGAAGGGATGTCTTTCACAGGGCAAACTTCTTGCAAAAATTGCGGTAATTTGTTTGGTGTTGTGGATTCTAGACCTAATGTGAAGGAGCGGCAGTTTGTTTGTCCGTCCACACCTTCATATTGTATGTCCTCTCAAGAATCAGAAATGATTAAGCCTAGGCCACCCATATCCACACCCGAGCAAGAAAGAAATATAACTTATCGGAGAAATTGGGACCAACAATCCATTGCTGTGGAAGAACAGGATAACACACGAGCACGGAGTCAAACCATCACAGTTATCAAACCTGTGTCTCCAGAGAGCCAATCTCAGCGGCAATTGAGAAGCCAGCAGTGCAGACCTCAACAGCAAGAGTCATCTTCTGTTACTTATAAGCAGAGGATTCAGACTCAAAATGAGATGTTCATAAGCAGGGATAGAACTCCTCCAAGGGCCAAACTAAATAATCTGCTAAGCAGGAGAGCTTCTTCAGCTGCATATGGTATTAATGAGGCGAGAGATTCGGTTGCTTTGAACAGAAACATAATCAGTCGTGGCAGGACAAGAGCATCTAACTTGGCTGAAAATTCTATAATTGACAAAGACAGGAAAGTTCGCAAGAGGACTGTTGGCTTCAATGCACAGGTTGAAGGTACTGGATTTCCTAATCCGATGTCTGTGAGACAAAGGAACACCAGGTCTGATAGTGTGAGTAGAAAAGTGGCTCCATCTAGCTCTCGCACCATTGACCGTGCATGTATCAAAACTGGATCTGTTAATGATGGAGAAAGTAATAAAAATAATGGCAGCAGGGAAAATGATGCCATATCTTTAACGTTTAATTCCCCATGGAGGCACAGAACTTTTGTTTCCAAGGGGGGGCTGAACGAGAGGAGCCATCAAATTGATAAGAACACTTCCCACCAAAGAAGGCTGGTGTTGGATGAAAATGATGGCAAAACACCTTTGCAGAATCGATTTCCATTGAGAGGAGGTGCCCTGGGCACAATTTTAGAGCAAAAACTAAAGGAATTGGCCTCTCAAGAACAGGAGGAATTGACAAGTGGAGGTAGTCACCCCATGAGATCTGCTGCTATGATTCTCCAAGAGCTAATATTTGCTTTGACTGAAGATCAGCCTATGTCTCCACATGCTCATATGTTTAATGCAGACAAAACTTACCAGGTTGGTTTGCTGTGTATTGGCATGGTGCTGCCTTTTATTATGCTGTTTATGGTCCAGAATTTCTGTGCTTATTTTGTTTTGATTTGTTACTTCATTAAAGCATCTCTGATCGAAGAAAAAACTACATAACGTCCAATCCCCTCTGATATTCGTACCTACCTTATCTCCAAGCAATAAACTATTTTAAACTGTTTTAGCTTGCATGTCTGTTTGGAGAACGCTGACTTTGGAGCTTCCTCGTGTTGAGTGAAATTTCTTATACCATTGGCGCAACCAAAATAAAAGAAAATGGAGAAATTAATGAAATTGTGCATGGATTGCCTTTTCATTTATGTGTTCTCGTTGACTAACGTCCCTTGGGCTGCTATCTTTGCTTGATAGTTGGTCAAGAAAGTTGCCAAATTTGACTTTGTCGTATGACTGGGTTGCTGTTTGAAATTTGTGCATTGCACGGTGTTTGACACTATATTTCAAAAATATTTTTTTAATTTTTTTTTATTTCAAATTAAATGTTTTTGTTGTTTTTATGTCATTTTCATGTTATGATGTTAAAAATGTTTTTTTAATAATAATAAAAACATCATTTTGATGTATTTTTAAACGAAAAGTAATTTTAAAAACAACCTCAACTACACTCCCATGATACTTGCTGTCAATGATTAGGTGTCAATTGGCTTTATGGCTTTGCCCTCTTTGTTCTTTTTGTCTATTTCTTTTTCATGGTATGTGAGTAAACAAAATAAGTTCCCGTGATCTATTAATTTCAGTGAGAACATTGGCCTTTCTGCATGCAAATCATCATATTAACATGATGGTAAAAAATTAAAATAATATATATTACTGAGGCATCGGAATTTTAGTTAATGGCTGCAATTATTAGCTGCTGCCTTTGTAAGTATTTTGAGGCAATAGGGAAGGTTTATCTTGTCAAATAAGCAAGAGACATTACTTGTAATAGAACCGAGTAGACAGATTCATGGAACTAGTCTGAGTTGTTCAATTCAAGGTCATCTTGAGGCCAAGCAACCTAAACCTATACATTATGAAAATTAACAGTTTGCCTTTTTATGAAGCTACTTTTCCTTGATAGTATTTTATTCTCTAGGTGTGATTTTTAAAATAATTTTTTGTGCTTAATATACCATGACAATGACTGGACCTGACATGTCTAGGTTTTGTTTCACTCTTCTCAGGAGGAAGGAAAAATCAGGAGGAATTCAGTTGGAATATCAGCTGATGGTGCTCATCTTAGTCCTGGATCTGTTCTTGAAGCTTCTTTCTCAAATGACAGTTGCTTGTCAAGCAGTCTGGATGATAGCTCAGGCAAGAAAGTGAAATTTTATGACAATGCAGAATGAGGGTTTCATGAGTGTTTTTTATTGAACTACTCAGAACCTTGGCTATGAATTTTTCTGAAATAGTAAAAATATAATAACTAATTATTAAAAAAATTCCTGTTTTCAGTCTTTACTATGTAATCTAATCTGTTATCAAATATCTTGAGCTCTCTTTACGTATACTATTTTGGCTTGTGACTCTAGGACGCAGGATGCTGCTCGACTCCATGGATTGCTCCTATGATCAACCACAACCAGTAGATACTGATGCAGATCTTCTGGATTGTGCGTCCTCTTTGATACAAGGGAGGACAGGTAGCAAGGTGGCGACTGATCTTCTTAACCATGTTTCAAGGATATTACAGAGCGTCAATCTTGCTGGTGTCGGGTTAGCTGGAAACAAGCTCACTCATGCAAAGGAGGTTATTTTGAATGCTGAGCTGCTGTTTGGTAGTGCAGCTCTATCTCATTCTGATAGAAAGAAGAGATTTCTCGTTGGACCCTTTCTGCTTGACGGACTTGAAACTCTGGCTGGTGCAATGCCGAAAAATCTTAACTGCAATCTTGGATTTGAAGAGGACGAGGGCAATCAACTCGGAAAGTTTCTTTTTGACTGTGTGATAGAATGCTTAGATTCAAACTACATCGGGTACATTAACACTGGATTCAAAACGTGGAAAAGAGTACCACCGTCATGCATGAACTCAAAAAATTTGATTAAAGAGATCGGAGAGGAAGTCAGAAGGTGGACAGATTTTGCTGGGATGATTCCGGATGAGATAATAGATTGGGAGATGAGTCATTCCTTGGGAAAGTGGACAGATTTTGAAATCGAAGGATTCGAAACTGGTGCAGAAATCGACAGGGACATACTTCAGAGTTTGGTTGAGGAAATTGCTGTCGACCTTTGGAGTGCAGGGTGGATTCCATTTGAGGTGTGACTAACATAATGGAATTTAGAAGTGTATTTTGTTTTTATTATGATGCCATCTTGTCTACTATGAAAGTGGCATTTCGATTTTTTGCTCAAAACCATGGCTAACTTCATTGATGGGTGGTTGTAACTTGTCTTGACAAATGAAAAGCTGCCACAAATGTTCTTCTGCATAATTCTGTAATCTGTATGTATCCTTTAAGATCCATCACTTTTTCAAATGAGTAGGATTGAAACAAAACAACCAGTTCTCCAGCGTTCATCAAACTCGATTGCAGAATGTTGGTGACTATGCAAAGCATACCGACAGATTCTGAATGAATGCATCTATGAGAAAAAAAATTCTTGCCTTCTCTTGTGCGATGCAAACCTGAGCTGGTATGGTGTGTGTAATCCAACATGCCCACTTTTCATGCAAAAGTGCTTCAATATTCATCAAAATTGGATAACAAAATCATCAAGCACTAGATATGAGCAGGAATTAATAGAAAACATCAAGTGTATCAAGCAATGCGTGGAAATTGAACTCAAGGTTCCATGATTATATGGAGTGAAACTCTCTTAGGATGCCTTTTGGCCCTTCTTTAGGAGTCTTGTCTTCTCCTTCATGGCTCTATTATAAAACAGAAAGGAAAGAAGAGGCCCGCAACACGACACAAGTTTGCAATGCAAATAAGATACGATTCTATCTCAAGAGAGAGTTTCTCCAGTACAGTTATAATCATATATGAAGCATGATTACATCCAGAGCTTTACAATCCCAGAGACCTAATCAACAACAAATCAAAGAATAGAACTTACAGAAATTGCAGTGGTAGTGAGAGAATTATCTTAAAATAAAACTGAACTAAGCAAAGAAGATAGTTAAGGGATCAACAAATTTCACATGAATTAAGAAACCACCATAGATGGATCAAAATCAAAATTCTCAATATCCCAGAACAGTCTTGCCAATACCAACACCAGCTCCTCTACCTCCTCTGTTTCCTCTGCTATCACCATTAATAGCATTTGCAGCAGCCAAAGACAAACCTTTTAACTCTTCAAGACTTGCATAACTCTTCCTTGCCATTAAAAACCCACCGTTCTTTTTCTCTCCAGCATTTGCAGACTTACTCCCTCTCGAACCCGATAGAAACCCATTATTAGTTTTTGACACTTTCTTAGATGGAGGAGTCAGCTCTTGCCGTGGCTTCCGGTTTTCTTTTCTCAAAGTAGCAGAGAAATCAGGCACTGATTGCGCCAAGATAGAGGGCCCTTTTCTTGAGTTCTCCAAGTTTTCATGAAACTTCACTTGTTTCTTTGTTGTTGTTTGTTTCAAATCAGTCTCTTCATACTCTTGTTGCTTTAACATTTTCATTCTTAGTTTTCTCTCTCTTAACTCTGCATACGCTCTGTATCTTGGCCCTCTTTCCATGACATGACTCTCAGTGGTCAGTTTTAGAGGCAGCGGTTGATCAGAATCTGCTGAATTTTGAGAAAGAATTAGAGAGATAGGATCAAGGGCTTGAAAGAGAGATTGAAGACTGGGGTTTTGTCGACGGGCTTGGTTAAGATAGCAGTTAGTTTCTGCCATTGTTGATGGTTTCCTCTGTTTTTGTTATGCTTCTTTAACTGGTTTCAGGGTTTCGTGTTGCTTAAGAATTTGATTTTGCAACGGTCAATAAAAGGAGAGAGACCCTTTTGGTTTTGTTATAATAGCTTACCTTTACAAACGTTATTGTTGAGGCTGGTACCTTTTGTAAAGGGGTAAAAGGTGTTGAATCACCCTGGATTCTAGATTTGATTCTTTGTGATGGATCAAGAGCCATCCAATTTGTGATAATTTTACTTATTTTGTGTCCCATTGTTGACGAAGTAAAAGATGTCATCACCAACGGTAAGACGGCTGTTTCAAGGCTTTACATATGGCAGGCAGCCTGCGACAATTTAAGGAAAATATGAACATGATTGTATTAGTCATTTGATTAATGTTTTAAAATAATATGGTTTTAAAATAGTTAAAAGAGATTTGAAAATACAAGACTTCATTTTAAATACACTTCGAGCAAAGTTCATTTATTAAACCAACCAAATATATAGAATGGCTCTGCAGAAAACAAGCGGGTAACACCGGGCCCAGCCAGATTAGAAGCTTGCATCAGGTTTCAGCAATCAAGCAAAGATTTATGCAATGGCTAGCCTATGACAAGGACTAATCAATAATAGTGTTAAACAACATCCAAAACCTGAAATACAAATGACATAAAAGCAGAATAATCAGAAAAGTTGCAGATCATTTTGGTTTGGTATTGACTTAATGGAACTTCGGGCATGCTTGAGCTTAAGAGCCTCTGACAATCATCCCATAATATGACACGCATGAACGAAATTTCGTAACAATATAACATGACAACGAAATTTATCTCCCATTCATATGACCTCTATTAACATGAGATGCAGACACGGCTGGCCAGAAGGAGCCGAGGTCATCATTGACAATAAATGGCTAAGCATCCGTAAATCAATTGCTGCAAGGAAGCTTACAAGAAGCTACGTCTTTTGGCTCAACTATCAGAGCTCACAACCTTGCTGAGATGGTTTTTGCCTCTCTTTCAGCTATGCCTTTTTCTTGGATTCAAACTTTGTGATACTTGTACTTTTGCCCCAGATTGAATCTAGTAATTTTGTTGGTGAACCCACCAAGTATCAAGGTCCTTACAGCCTCAACCCCTTGTTCCAATGATGCATCAATCTGTCCAGTAGAGATTAGCAGTCAAAAAGTTGCAGCAGTTTTGAGGAAAATACAAATGCACCCATATAAATACAGAGCAATAGGCACAAAGTCTATACAGCAGTTGTCCAATCGGAAGATGTGAGTACTGAAAAATTGCGCAGACATAGACAGAGCAATAAAGCACTTGACAATAAATGTAAAATCAACGATATCAATACGCCATACTTGCTGGAATAGCTGACATACATATATATTACTAATACAAGAATCGAGTCAATATAGTTTCTTAAGAGATAATTTTGCAGAAGGTGCAAAGCCTGGTGTCTTAAACGTGAAGGAAATAGGGAGTGACAAAATGCTTGAACTTTTTAGTATCAAATACCTTCACCATGAAGCATGTGGAAGAATCTTTGCACAAGAATCAAACAATGACATACCTGTTCTTGCTCTATTGGGCTAAACTTCTGCAGGAGAAAAGCTTTCATGTCCATTGTGCCAGGTGGATTTCCGATGCCTGCAAAAAATGGATCCTTTTACATTCTATAAAAAATAGACAAAAATGGCTCTTCAGCACATAAAATATTCTAAAAACATGTAATGAGAAAACTACTTGCCTATACACAATCGAGGAAATTCTCGACAACCATCCAAATGGTCCATCACACTCTTTACTCTGCAACAAGTAAAAATATTTGATTCGAGGTGCGTTAATATGAGGCAAAATTGATTAATTGATGTTCTCCCAGGAAATTAATTTGAGGAGGTTAAAAAACATTCATAAATTTAGGAAAAAGACTCCAGAACTGGAAACAATTGCCAAGCATAATAATGCAGATGCAGTGGCTATCCATGAATTAAATAAAAACTAATTGATTAGGTCCTATAGAATTACAAAAGGAAGGTTCCATTTTTCATCTCTTAAAAGATATATGTAAATACATTATGTTTAATGAACCTCCTATTCATCTCTATATCAGGCAAACCAATGAGCAGAAAATCCTTTCTTTAATACAGGTGTGAAATACATGCTGCCCATTAAATTCATTTATCCTACACTGGGTTTTAGATGCTTTTTACTTGTTCCAAGGCATGGTTATTTTCTTTCAACTCCTTGAAACAAATTTAATTGTGTTCAGAGGCTGGCAGGCCACTACTTGGCAGGTGATCAATAGATATGCCTAGTGCAGTAGCTTGAGCTCTAAATTAAGCTAGGAAAAATGACCCATAAATCTTCTTACAGGAGAATGAGAAAAGCTAACAAGCAAATCATTAGTAAACAACTCGCCACTTCTGTAAAGTAATAACATTACAACTTAGCAAATAAAGATCTAAGCTAATAACAAGTTGTGGCGGAATCAAGATATGATAAAACTTGGAAAAAAAGAAAGTCGTTTAAGAACTTGTGGGTCAATGAGGGTTAGTGGGATATAGGTACTGTCAAACAAGGCCAAAGTCATAACAGTAAAGCATACCCATTGTGATGGCCATGTCCACCCTTTGGCTGAACCCTCAGAATGCCATTTGGTAGGTTCATCTCATCATAGATCTACATGTTCAAATCCAAGATCATAATGTCAGTATATCATAAATTGTGAGTAAATAAAACGAAAAGAATTCTTTAAAATGGAAGTGAGGACTAAAAATGCATACCAATAAAATATGACGAAGAGGTATTTTATAATGAGCAGCAAGTGGTCCAACCTTAAGAACATTGGAAAGAAAAATAGGTTAGTTGAAAAATCAGCTGAATTCTGGGGACAGCAAAACACATGTTTACATCACATCCGAGTGTTTCGATAAATGAGAATAAATGCAAATCAAAAGTAAAATGTTACGACAACAAAATAGAACATGGGACTAACTGATTCCCCACTAAAATTCATGTATGCCTGTGGTTTTGCCAAGAGAATCGGCACCTCTCCGATGCAACCTGTACTGATCACAGAAAGAATCTGAATAAACCATCACCCATATACAAAGAAAGAAAGTACAAATGGCATAAACTTGAGGGAAGTTAGAAGTGAGATATTTTGCTTAACAACCTATTCCAATCAAAGCTTTTGATTGTATTGTGTTCATCAAAACACCTTCTGCTTGGGCAATTTTATCAATCATTTCAAATCCAACCTGACAAAGATAAAGTTGCAAGATCGTTAAAATAGTAAAAAAACACTATTGAAGCCATCAAATTCATATGCAACGTTAATTACATTATGCCTAGTGCCGTGGTACTTAGTTCCAGGGTTACCCAATCCAACAATTAGCCAGGGCGTATACTCCACTTTAACTCCATTGCCATTATCTGGCAATGACGCACGTACACAAAGCCTGGTCGAAACTAAATTCCTTCGATGAAAACGAGAACTTCTTGGACAGGAAATGCAGGTTCTAGGGATAGATACTGCATACAACATTGACCTAGACATACAATAAGTAGAACTTAAATACGGGTGTAAACAAACCAAATGGTTATAAATAAACCAGTCACAAAGAAAGAGAAATGCTATCAGAAAAAAGAAAAAGTTTTGTTGCACTAGGGTAGATTTAACCAGAGGTTCCTGCTTCCAAATTCCAAACTTTAAACCTCCTTTCTTCCAACATTTTCACAGCATCAAATAAAAGCTTTGAAGGGAAATTTATTGAAAACCCATCATAGTGACCAGCCACCACCACCATTAACTGCCAATGAGCTCTTTAAATTATAAGGAAACATCTATGAATAGGCAAGAACCAATGAAAATGGCCATAAATATCATAATAATCACAACATTTTGTGTGCCAAATAACTATAATTCCAGCAACTTAAACACTAAAAAGGATTGAACTTTTCACAAACTACAGTTCCA
This sequence comes from Salix purpurea, assembly GCA_027405865.1. Taxonomy (NCBI): domain Eukaryota; kingdom Viridiplantae; phylum Streptophyta; class Magnoliopsida; order Malpighiales; family Salicaceae; genus Salix; species Salix purpurea. The sequence goes on along the minus strand of CM050330.1, from coordinate 11,002,766 downwards.
AAATGAAAACCCATATCCATTAACTACTGAAAAGATACACACAATACAGAGATAGAGTTACAATATGGTACGTTAGAAAAGAGAGTTGAAAAGATAAGTCACTCCATATTTGAAACTCAAAATGTAAGATTAGTAAACAAGAGAAGAACAAACCCTTTTATGTGTTTTGATACTTGAATTCTGAGAGAAACTTAATTGCTTAGAGGGAAGAGAGAGACCCAGTGAATTAAAGGGGTTAGCTTCGAAGCATAGACGTCGAGTTTTCGCTAGTTTTAGAAGTTGCAGGGTAGCCTGTAGGCTCGTGGATTGATATTTTTGGATATAGAAACCAGATAATTATCAAGTCAAGGATAAATTTGAGGGATTCTGGGCTGTAGTTCTCTATGGGCACTTGCAGTTTAGGGCTTTTAAGATATGGACCCTCAAATGAATTTTGGGCTCTTGAAGTAGTTTTTTTTCTTACTATGTTCTATTGGTTTGGACTTTGGAGAGTATATATAATGATTTTTTTTTTAGAAATATATTAAAATAATATTTTTTATTTTTAAAAATTTATTTTTGATATTATTACATTAAAATAATCCAAAATATAAAAAAAAATATTAATTTTAACGAAAAACTTATTGGGAAACAAGATTTCAATAGTGTTCTCAAATGACATCTTAGTAGGATGTCAATTTATGCGCCATGCAACATTTTGATTGAAATTTATTTTTAAATGCAATAATAAATATCTAGATTATAGAGAATATTTTGACATTATTATTAAATAAGATGTAGCAGGTTAATCTTAAAGTCTCTCAATTTGATTTCTTATCTATCTCAGATTTAAAATTAACATTGTAAGAGTTGCTCTAAAGTTACTCAATTAACTTGAATGATTCAAAAACAACCAAATTGATAGATAAAAAAAATTCTAAAGATGAAATTGACAAAAAAAAAATCACACCATGTGTGAGTTGCCTCAATTTGACCAAATAGACTTGGTTGATTCATAAGTAACTTTATTGTTTTGTTAAAGAAGTCTAAACATTAAAATGAGAAAAAAAAGATAAAATTAATTGAAAAAAACCTTTTTACTCGACTTTATGCTTCACTCAATTTTTAAATTAAGAAAGTGGGACTGATTAATCAAAAAAATCAAAAGATTATTAAAAAAATATAATGAAGAGAGTAAAACAAATTAAGAAAGAAAAATAAATAAATAAAATAGAGGGAACCTACTTTATTGTTCACAGTGAAGCAAATGCATTGCTCCATACTTAGAATTATTAAATTTCCTTGAATATACCATGTAGATGTATTCTTAAAAATACTTTAAAACCTTGATTATATAAATTTGAGAATGTTCTTTACTGTAAAAAAATAATCTCATATAAAAATTTATGGATATAAAGTGTGTTTGTTTTCAAGGCATACTTTTTTACAATAAAAAATAAGCTTTTCTCTTTCTCAAAATATATATTTGTTTCAATAACTATAATTTTGTCAAGATCTATTAATGTAAAAAAGGAGACTTTTCTAGAAAATTTGGTGATTCATTTGTGATAATGATTGATGACAAACCATTGTTTGATTTAGATCATGTTTGATATTGCGTTTCAAAATTGTTTTTGATAAAAAATAAAAAAAAATATTTATATTTTTTATTTCAAGTTATTTTTTGTATGTTTTTAGATCATTTTCATGTTCTAATGTTAAAATTATTTTTTTTAAATAAAAAAATATTATTTTAATACATTTCTAAATGAAAATCACTTTAAAAAGCAACCATAATAGCACTCCCAAACAAGTCCTTAGTGGTACTACCAATGTTATCAAAAACGCGAGTTGACTCGCAAAATTGTACGATTTTGCGAGTCAACTCAAGAAAACTGGTTAACTCGGGAAGAAAACTCGAAACCGGTCAAACTCGGTTAAACCCATTTAAAATCGGGCCGGATCGTAAAATCGGACCGGATCGATTCGATTTTACGAGTTCAAGATGTCCGGACTTCGGGGCTTTCATTTTCAATTTTTCATTCTTTCATTTACAGCTCAAATCAAAATCTTCTCTTCTCAGCAAAAAAACCCAAATCATCAGCTCTCACCCCCAAAATCTTACCTAAAAATACACTTACCCACACCACCTGCACACCTAGCCCTTGTTGTCCTCCACATCATCTGGATGATGTCACGAACAGAAGGAGAAGAATCAAGAGAAACGGGAGGGAAAACTGAAACAATTAGAATTCAAATAAATTGTAAACAAAACGCGGTCATTTTGTGTAGTTCTTTTTAATTCTAGAATGTTGCCACATATGTAATGACCAGCTGACAAAGGACAATGGGTTCCTTTAAATTCCCATTTGATGGGCACATAACAATTATCAAGAAATATAACAGAATTCCAAATCTTCTTCCCCTGTCCTTTCTGTCACACGCAGAAGGCATTCTCTACTTCTTCTTCCCCACACCATCTTCTTCCCTGAGCTTCTCTCCCTCTTCTCACAGAAATTCTAACACGCAGCAAAGTGGTATCAGAGCCTCCACGTCTTTGGACTGAATCAATGGCACCCGAAACCAGGTCCCAAGACATCAGGAAAATAGAAGAATCCTTGGAAGCTGCTAACCAGAGGACAAATGGCATGGAAGTCAGGCTGCAAGCTCAGTCAGATGATCTAGGCCAGCTTAAGGCTATGATAAAGGAACTATCAACCCAGCAAAGCTTCATTACTCAAGCTCTGCAAAATCTAACGGGGGAAGCCAGCACCTCTTATAACAATCACACTCCCCAACACCTTGCTCATACCAACAATCCTGCATGGCTAAATGAAGGATCCCAATCCACCTACAAGTCACGCAGACTGCGAAGAGATTTTCCTGCCTTCGAAGGAGAAGATGTGCACAAATGGTTGTACAAGTGCAATCATTATTTCGATTTGGAGGAGATACCTGAAGGGGATAAACTGAAGTTAGCTTCATATTATTTAGATGGCATGGCTCTTTATTGGCACCAAAATTTCACAAGAAATTTAGAGGGACAAGAGCTGACCTGGGCAGAATATGTCGAGGCCTTGTGCTGTCGATTTGGGTGTCAAAGGGACCCCTTGGAAGAGCTTACCGAACACAAGCAAGAAGGTGACCTAGAAGAGTACATCAAAAACTTTGATGAGCTATGGAACAGAGCCCAAATTGCTGAGAAACAGGCTTTAGTGTTTTTTCTTGGAGGATTGGAAATAGAAATCAAGAACTTGGTAAAGATGTTCGAACCTAAATCCCTTAAACAAGCATACAACCTAGCAAGACTGCATAATAACACCCTCACCTATCGAAAGATAACCCCTCAGTACCCAAAATCCCAAAGTCAGGGACATACCAACCTGCAACCTGCAAAATTTAGCTACCCTACAAACAACCACAAAACCAACCTCCCTCCCTCAAAGCCACTGTCACCTGCATTACTGCCTAACCCTACAACCATGCATCAAAACAACCCAAATGCTTATCCCAACCCCAGACCCACTCGACCACTAAGGACCAAGGAAATGGAGGATAAAAGGGCCAAGGGCCTTTGTTTTTGGTGTGATGAAAGATTCATACCTGGTCACAGATGAAGGAGAAGACTCAGAGGAGGAAGAACCAATGGAGACCATGAATGTGGAGGTTGTTCCACACTTGTCCCTCCAAGCCATTCAAGGCACTGCAGGCTGCCATACCATCAAGGTCTGGGGAAAGATTGGCAGATGCCCAGTATTTGTCTTAATAGACTCAGAAAGTACCCATAATTTCTTGCATTCGGACATAGCCAATAAAATTGGATGTTCTGTGACGCCAATAAAACCTGTGGAAGTCGAGGCGGCCAATGGGGGTACCAAGGCCTGCACAACAATCTGTAAGAAATTAAATTGGAAAATGCAAGGAGTCCAATTTCAGGCAGATATGTTTGTTATGAAGCTACAAAACTATGACATGGTCCTAGGTATTCAATGGCTGAAACTATTGGGAAATGTCCTGTCTAATTATGAGGAAAGATGGGTGTCCTTTAAATGGTAAGACAGGGAAGTAACACTGAAGGGAGAAAAACCTAGGCTGGTTCAATCTATACCCTTGGAAGAACTTCATGGCCTATTAAGCATGAAAGGCTCACCTTCCGAAGTGTGGCTCTGCAGCCTTAGCCTAATAGGGGGAAATCAGTCTGCACAGGAGGTGTTGCAAGAGACTCAGGACTCCAAAGACTCTCCCATACCAGTTTTATTATCAGAATATCAGCACCTGTTTCGGGAACCACAGGGATTACTTGCAGCCAGGAGGCATGATCACAGGATACCCCTCCAAAATGAAAGTAGGACAGTCAATTTGAGGCCCTACAGATATTCAGGGCTACAGAAAGACACATTGGAAACCTTAGTAGCTGAAATGCTAGAGGCAAACATTGTGCAACTTAGCAACAGCCCATTTGCCTCCCCAGTGGTCTTGGTTAAAAAGAATGACCAGACATGGAGGTTCTGTGTCGATTTCAGAACTCTCAACAAACTCACCATCAAAGATAAGTACCCCATTTCTATAATTGATGAATTGTTAGAGGAATTAGAAGGGGCAACCATTTTTTCCAAAATTGATTTGAGAGCAGGTTATCATCAAATCTAAATGATACCTGAAGATGTGTTTAAAACAGCTTTCAAAACTCACAATGGCCACTATGAATTCCTTGTCATGCCCTTTGGACTGTCTAATGCACCTCCCACATTCCAAAGTTTGATGAATGACATTTTTCGAGAGCATTTGAGAAAATTTATTCTAGTTTTCTTTGATGATATATTAATATATAGTAAGGACATGAATGAACACTTACAACACCTCAAGCTAGTTTTTAATCTGTTGAGTGCTCAACAATTGGTGGCAAAGAGGAGTAAATGTGTGTTTGGGACACCCTAAATAGAGTACCTAGGGCACGTGATTAGCCGAGAAGGGGTAGCAACTGACCCCAACAAAGTGGCAGTCATAATACAGTGGCCAATCCCTACAACCATCAAGCAACTCAGAAGTTTCCTTGGTCTAACTAGGTATTACAAGAGGTTTGTGCAAGGTTATGGTATGATTTGCAGACCACTCACTCAGCTGCTGCAGAAGGACTCTTTTTGTGTGGACAAACACTGCCACTGTAGCCTTTGATCAACTCAAAAAAGGCATTAACTAAGCCCCCTATGTTAGCCTTGCCAAACTTTGGCAAGACATTTGTAGTGGAGACGGATGCATCAGGGGTAGGCATGGGGGCAGTACTTATACAGGAGGGGCATCCCCTTGCCTTTATAAGCAAGGCTTTGGGACCTAGACAGTTGGCATTGTCAACCTATGAGAAGGAACTACTGGCCAATGTTTACGCAGTCACCAAATGGAAGCATTATCTCTGGGGAAGGAAATTTATCATCAGGACTGACCATTCTAGTCTGAAATTCCTGCTAGATTAGAAAGCTACGCATGTTGCCCAATAGGTATGGCTCACCAAGCTATTGGAATTTGATTATGACATTGAGTATAGAAGGGGAAAGGACAACCTAGCCGCAGATGCCTTGTCCAGAATTTTCTCATCAAGAGTTAAGTGCTTTGACTCTCTCCTCAATCTCCACCAACCTCATGGATGAGATAAGAGGGACATGGGAAACCGACTCTAACCTACGCCAATTAAGAGCAGAATTGACAGAAAATGTAGAGTCACACCCCCACTATTAGTGGGTAAATCAAACACTCATTCGAAAAGGGAAGGTAGTAGTGGGACAAGTACCTAGCCTACAGAGGCAAATTATCAGCCTCTATCATGATTCGGCATTAGGAGGGCATTCAGGAGCTGCTGCAACTACAAAGAGGTTGGACAGATTTTTTTATTGGAAGAAACTTTAGAAGATGGTAAGGTAATATGTCAGGGAATGCACCACATGCCAAAGAAATAAGAGTGAAAATGTCAAGGCTCCAGGGTTACTGCAACCCTTGCCAATACTCTATGCCCCTTTCATTGATATCAGCATGGATTTTATTGATGGCCTACCAAAATTCGAAGGGAAAGAAGTCATTTTCGTGGTGGTCAATCGTTTCAGCAAATATGCCCATATGATGGCCCTAGCTCACCCCTATTCAGCTATCACAGTGGCTAAAGCCTTCATGGAGAATGTGTATAAATTACATGGGATGCCAGCAACAATAGTAAGTTATAGGGGTAGCATCTTTCTCAGTCAATTTTGGATGGAGTTATTCAACCAACAGGGGGTCAATTTACAGTATTCCACGGCATACCATCCACAATCAGATGGTCAAACCGAGGTTGTTAACAAATGCATCGAAGGCTATTTAAGGTGCATGACCGGGACAATCCCTGTTAAATGGGGACAGTGGTTGAGCTCTTGTGAATGGTGGTATAACACCAACTACCATACCTCCACAAAGAAAACACCCTACAAAATACTCTACGGGTTCATGCCTCCCATTCACATTCCCTACACCCCAAAGGATTCCCCTGTCGAAGGTGTGGACAACTACCTCACGCAAAGGGAAGACATGCTCAAGCTAATCAGGAGCAATCTGTTGCAAGCCAAGAACATGATGACACAGCAAGCTAACAAAAAAAGGAGTGAAAGGGTGTTTTCTGAAGAAGACCTAGTTTATCTGAAATTGCAGCCTTACCGACAGAAATCAGTTCACAAGAGAGAGTCCCATAAACTCTCAGCAAAATACTATGGTCCTTACTCTATCACCAAGAAAATTGGGAAGGTGGCTTACCGGTTGAAATTGCCTGAAGGAGCTATGATCCATCCTGTCTTTCACGTATCTTAGCTGAAGAAACACATAGGCAACCAAGTGTTGCAGACCGAGCTGCCCAAAACCCAGAAGAAGACCCTATTACAGCCACAACAAATTATTGAAAGAAGGATGATAAAAAGGGGAAATGCAGCTATCACTCAGTTCTTGGTTGTGTGGAAGGGGTTACCTTTGACAGAAGCTACTTGGGAGGACGCCGAAGAATTTGATTGCAGGTTTCCTCAATTTTCACCTTGAGGACAAAAAGGTTTTCGAAGAGCAGGGCATTGTCACGAACAAGAGGAGAAGAATCAAGAGAAACGAGAGGGAAAACTGAAACAATTAAAATTCAAATAAATTGTAAACAAAACGCAGTCGTTTTGTGTAGTTCCTTTTAATTCTAGAATGTTGCCACGTATGTAACGGCCAGCTGACAAAGGACAATGGGTTCCTTTAAATTCCCATTTGATAGGCACAGAACAATTATCAAGAAATATAACAGAATTCCAAATCTTCTTCCCCTGTCCTTTCTATCACACGCAGAAGGCATTCTCTACTTCTTCTTCCCCACACCATCTTCTTCCCTAAGCTTCTCTCCCTCTTCTCACAGAAATTCTAACACGCAGCAAATGAGGAGGCATGTGGCTCGTCCGTGCTTTCCTAGGTGCTACCTGTGACTCGGGAGGAGGAAGACTGAAAGAGAGTGAAGGAGAAGAGGATGAGGAGGAAGAAAAAAAATGGAGAAGTGAATGAAGAGATGAGGGTGGGCAGCGACGTGGGAGAAGGGAATTAGGGATTTAGGGTTGAGGGTACCTTTTATACTTAGTTATAATAATAATAATAATAATAATAATAATAATAATAATAATAATAATAATAATAATAATAATAAAGGTAATTAGGTATATTACGAGGGGTTATAAATTTATAATAATAATAATAATAATAATAATAATAATAATAATAATAATAATAATAATTAGCATAAAAATAGTTAGCATAAAAAATAATTTTCAAAAAATCCTATTATTTAAGATAATAAATAGTATTAATTAATTTCAAATACAACAACCATAAAAAAATATACAATTACTTCAAAAACATAAAATAAGTAGTTTAAATTTCAAATCTCAAAAATTGTGGGTCTTTTAATTATATTTAAATTCATTTTTTAATTTAAATATAATTAAAAATAATAATTTTATTGTTGGAGGGTTTTTCAAAAGCAATTATTTAATTATATAACTTACTCCTATTAATACTGATAATCATTTCAATAATAATGTTTTTGATGAATGTATTAAAAATAAAGAGGAAAATGACGGTCATGAGACTGATTGTAATTTATATATCACATCAACAAAATATTTATTTTTAGTTTGTTAATTTTTACCTAATGAAATTCTATGGACATAATTGTTTTGTAATATATTTTTCAATTATTTTGAATCATGCATGAACCTTAACTAATGAAGTTTTATGGTCATAATTATGTTATATTATATTCAGAAATATTTTACTTACGATTTTATAATTTTTCTACCTACATGATTTTAGCTGTGATTTTATGATTTTTGTACGGAAAAATTCAAGTACGATTTTACGATCTTACAATCCGAGTTTTCGAAGCCCCTTCCGTGTCGTGTCAAAATCGCGATTTTGACAATCATGGGTACTACTTTGATATTGTACATATGAGACTTACCAACAAACCATTTTTAAATGTTTTGTTAAATAGTTTTAATAGGCTAATATTAAAAAAATAAAAATATTATTTTAATAGATTTTTAATTTTAAAAACAATATGTACAATATTACCAAACACACACTTAACCAATTCGAAAGAATTTACACTAAGTTATCAACACACATATTTTTTAATATTAATCATACAAGTTCCACGAGGATGGAAAAATCAAGCTTCCCCTATTTAGGGTGTGTTTGACATTGCTTTTGCTTTTGCGATTGAGGTTAAAAAAAACAGTTTTAAAAAAAGCACTTTTACTGTGGTTCAAAATAAGTAGTGAAGTGTTTGGTAAAAACTGTGGTTGAGTTGGAGGTTGAAAAAAAAGCAGTTTTGGGTGTTTGATTACCAAGCTTTTCATATTGCTTTTAACTTGTGAAATTACTTTAAAGTGTATATATTTATATGTATATAATTTTTTTAAATATTGTAAATTTAATAATTATAATAATATAATGTAATTAATAATTCATGAAAAAACAAATATTATTTTTTATTCTCCCATCAAACTACTTGCAATTTCATCACGAACAGATATTTCTCTTCCATTAGGATTGATCTGTATCTACACATTTTTTTTAAATATATATTTTAAAAAAATGTCTGGGCTGAGGGCAGCCCAACCAAATTGGTCCTAAGCCCAACTTTGCTGGACTTGGGCTGGGCCGAGTGCAGCCCAGCCCAAGTCCAGCTTCAATAACAAAGAAAAGAAGTAAAACGGTGTGCTGCACTGTGCGTCTTCTTCGCGTGACAGTGCAGCGCACCTGTGCACGTGAATTATTTCACGTGCATAGTGGCTTCCAACCGACCACGACGAGAGCTTCAACGGAGGATACCTACGGGTAGAGGAGGCCAAGGTGGTTCTTCCTGTGGTGGTGGCGTCTGAAATGGTGGCCTGTGGTGGCCGGAGGCAGCGTTGAAAGGTGGCAGTATTGTTCACCGACCACGATGAGAGCTTCAACGGAGGATACCGACGGGTAGAGGAGGCCAAGGTGGTTCTTCCTGTGGTTGTTTCATCGTAAATGGTGGCCTGTGGTGGCCGGAGTCAACGATGAAAGCTCTCGGTGTCGTTTGCTGTTTTGGCGAGAAGGAGAGAGAGAGCGTCATGCACATATCGATTTTCATGCAAAATACCCGTTTTTTTTTTTAATTATCTAACATAAACACACTGTCAATGGATTTGTCAAAAGGGCAGCAAAAACCAGCTTTCATAAATATAAATATGTATCGGTGTTTCATAACCAGCAAATCGCACTTTGAAAAGCATCAAAAACCAGCTTTTCATGCATCGCCGTTTATGTGATTTTTTTCTGTAGGTCCCATCAATTGAAACTCCGATTTTGGTTAACCAAACACATAACATGAGAAGCCGTTTGGCAATCGTGGATCGCACCACAATGCCAAACAGCCTCTTACTACAATGCTTCTTTTTTGGTTGTGCCGTGACCATTTAATACAACGAATAATTATGCATATTTTTGTAAAATATTGTGTATCTTAGTTTCATAAATAATTATAAAACAAATTAAAAATATAACTATATTAATTTATAATATTGTTTAAAAGCTACATCATAATGGGATGAATTTTAAAATATTATTATATTTATTTATTTTAAAAAGATTTTATTTCACAATACAAATCATTTTTTTAGAAAAAAAAAAAGTATTTATGAGGGCCAAGCAAGACAGGCCTGACGCTAATAAACATTTTTTAGGGTTTTTAAAAATATCTTAGTAATTTCAATAACTTCATTTACAATAAAAAAAAAAACACTCTAATAAGTCTACAAACTAGAAAACTATAATCAAATATAAAATATTTTACAAATCTTACAGGGTTTCTCAATCACAATACTGTAAATCACTATCTCCATGTGGTACAAAGTCTTCTAAAATCCCCAATAAATAAAAAAAAAAAAAAAACGAAGAGAAATTGATAGAATCACCCAGGGTTCTTCCTGGCGGAAATCAACAAGGAGAACCCGGGTCTGTCTCGGCCCTCGTGCTCCAAATTCTTCTTCTCCACCTCATCGTCCAGCCATAACCTGCTATCCAACCCACTTCTTGTCCGAAACATAAAAACAGCACGCCCAGTTTGTTCCTTAAAGAACCACTGATGCAAATCCCACATCATATCCACCAGTAAACCGTCCAGAAATATTATCCGATTCCCTCTAAAATTCCACCTTAATCTCTTCACTTGAAATGTCTCCTTGTCGTCAATCCACACAGACAGTACTGGATTCTTTGATCCATCTTCTTCATCTCCACCGCACTTGATCAAGATGTCATGAGTTGTCCCTGTATCACTGAATTGTGCCTTGGTCGAATACGTCGTCTTGCCTGAAAAATTCTCACTTCGAGAAACCAACGAGGGTCTCAACGGTGCCGTTTTTTCCTTCAAACATTTTTTTCTGACTTCTTCATTATCAGTATCTCCAAGGACTAGACCCAATTCCGAGTCCACCATAACAACAACGTAAAACCCTCTGACGGGCTGAGGTCCTGCATCAAAACAAGCCGCAGAAAGATCCCAGAAGATCTCAATCTTCGAATCACGAGATTGAAATGTGCTGGCGCCTTTAATTTCTTGAAGCTGGTGGACGGAATTACCAGCTCTTTTTCTCGAGGAAGAGGAAATGCTGTCATCAATGTATATATCAAGGCCTTCGAATACGAATCTGTCGCGCCAGGCGAGGGTGATCAAGAGGTGCTTTTGAGTGGAGAGTTTCACTTTGTATACACAGGAAACTGAATCTGGGATCGAAGGGGAACAGTTTTGGGAGAGGTACGCATGGTTTGAAGGGCCTGAGCAATACGAATCAGATATTTTGATGGCATGCTCGCTGTAACAAGCTGCTATACTCCTCATTGATGATAGCTAGGCTGAAGATGCTTTTCGTATGGATTCTTGTGTCTATATGGCTGCAACTAGGAGGTGGGGTGGGGTGCTTGAGAGGGGAAGGTACCCTTCCTTGCCTGCGATGCAAGAAATTGGAAAGTTTAATTTGGCAGCACAAACCACGTAGCCAGTGGCCATGAGGAGAAGATGAGGATTGAAGGTGACAAAAGAAGGGTTCTCTTCTATGTCAATTCCTAACATTTTTGAAGGCAAAGCGACTAAACTAGAGACCACCCTTGCTAGATGCTAGAATATAAAGCATCTGGCATTTAATTCGACCATAAATCTCCTTTATAAAACTTGAAAGGGAAGACCAAAAACTTGTTTCTCTGATTCTCATGACACGGGCACTGATTCCGAGAGAATTAATGAAATAATTATTCTTAAGCTTTGACTTGGTTTACAATATAGTAAAATAAATTAATATTAAACAAAAAAAACTACAGACACGGGTTTTTTTACTGTCACTCGTCGCATAATACTATTCACTGTAATTTTTAGATATCTTCGAGATTTAGAAGTGAATGTTTTGATATTGTGAAAACTTTCTCAATTGTAAGTTGGAATGATTGATTGATTAGTTTTTTTAAGATATTCATTTAGAATTTTGTAACTAGTAGATTTGATATTCAAGTTGTTAGTTGAGCAAATTACAATTGTTATATGACGTTCACAAATTATATATATATATATATATATATATATATATAAAGAATGAAGGTGAGAGAAAAGTAAAGAAAGAAAAAAATGTTTAGTCAATGATGAACTGTGTCGATCTGAGTTAACTTGATGAACAAGTAAGATATAAGATCATAATATCCTGCAGAATGAAACATAAAATTCAAGATCCAATAACTTAATTTCAAATGATATTTAAAAATGACCTAGACAAAAATGTCAAAGACCAAATACAAAAGAAAAACAAATTGAGAGGATGAATTGAAAACTTCAAAAGCTAAACATGGAAAAAGAGAAGGAGAAAAGGGGACAAAAATATCAACACCAAACCAAACACTATCAATGACACACATTGTCCATGATTAAAATAGTATATAAGATGAAACATATGCTTTTATAGAAGACATTGTTTGGTTGTTGAGCAAAACCACCGCGGACATTTACATGTTACAAACTTAACTATTTTTTAATAAAAATAAAGTACAATATATCCATGATCCCCCTTAATAATAATAATAATAAATCAAGATGAAATAATAAAAATAATCTTAAATCAAAGTTAAGGCAATGTTAGCCTATAGAGTGACCCAATAAAATTAATATGCATTTAAAATTGAAAAGATAAAAAATATTCCTAGTTAAGGTTTACTTTTTTTCTACTCTTCAAGGAATCTTATATTTTTTTGTTTAAAAATTAACAAAAAATACTATTACCTCCATTAACTAGGTTAAGTGCCTATTTGACATTCTGTTTTTTAAAAGCTCTTCTGAAGAAAAATGAAACTTTTTTTGTATTAAAAATATTTTTGATATTTTTAAATTATTTTGATATGCTAACGTCAATTTTTTTTTTTTAAAAAAACAAAACATCATTTTGGTGTATTTATGAATAAGAAATATTTTAAAAACAACTTTAACCACACTCCTTAACAAACTCTAAATGTTTTTTTTGTTTTCATGAGGGGTGAAACCATACTTTTATTAGAGCTATAGTAATTGACATTGTGGGATTCCCTTTTCTTTTTAGTTTATTTTTAGTATATGTATTTCCATCTTACTAATATAATAAAAATATAGTAAAATGTAAATGCAAGATTTTGCTTTACATTTCAATTATTTTTTCTTCCACAATTAGAAAACCAAACTAAAACTGGATTAATGGATTCGATGTAAGTAGCTAGCTAGCTCGAGATAAAGCCAACACAAGAGGATGTTCATGGATGGGGGAACACAATTAGATAACATGAGGTGTGTTGAAAGTAATGAAAATGAAATTATATATTATATATTAATAATATGTGATTGATGGTATTTAAAAAAATATATTTTAATTGATAATGTATTAGAATAATTTTTTTATATTTTTTTAATATTAATATATTAAAAACATATTTTAGAAACATCATTTTTATATTTTTCATTTTCTTTCTATTTAAAACATGTAAGAAGTCGACAATTCAATTGTCTTAAAACTAATTTCTTGTAACTGTCTCAATTTGGATATAGAATATTGTTTTAAAATTCAACTGAAAACGAATTTAATTTGAGTTTGAATAAAAAAAAAAGTAATAAAAATACTCTTTCTTTTAGCAAAACAATTTTTATCTTGGAAAACATTTATTGCTAAAATCTTTATTGGCTCCATTTTCAAGAAGATTTGACTACTATATTTTTAGCTCTCCTTGTATTCTCATCCTTGATTTTCTTTTTTCAACAGGAGAGTCTCAAATGTGAATGCTATTTCCTCATTAATTTTTAAGATTATTCTCTTATCTATTATTGTTCGCAGAAGACGTAACTCTAAGGGAGGAGTGGAAATGGATAGTTATTTAATTATGTTAAGCTAAGAGTAATTTGTTTGAATTATCATCACTCAGCAATTAATGGTAAGGAGTAGTGTGAGGGACTAAATTGACCACTTTATAAAATATAGGAGCTACATTACCATCCTGAAATATGAGGTCTAAGCGCACACCAAGAGAGTATTTGACATTGTGTTTCGAAAGTACTTTTTTCTAAAAAAAATTGATTTTTTATTTTAAATTGAAATTTTTGATATTTTTAGATAATTTATATGCTAATGTCAAAAATAATTTTAAAAAAATAAAAATATATTATTTTAATATATTTATAAATAAAAACACTTTAAAAAAAATAAAATCAGCTTCACTCTCAAATAAACACCAAGTCTCTGCCTCTCCCATGAGGAAATTCAAAACTAGATAGAAATCTTAGTAGGGCCGGTGGGAGGGTTACCAGTCCATGAGCCCACCTTATACTTAGCAGGCCTAAGCCTAAGAATCCTAACCGGTACACGAGCCTAAAGGGAGCGTTTATTTTGCATAAACATTTTAGGAATATGAAAATAATGACGTGGAAAATATATTGGTTGTGTAGCTAAATAGGTGACCCGCGCTACACGGGTCAAATGTTTTCTAATCCTAAAAGAAAATATTTAAGCAACAATAATTCATGTCAAGATGAGATAAATTAACTAAAACGTGACCTTGGATATAAGACCGAAAGAACTTCAAAAAAATAATAAAACGAAACTGTAAGGCGAGAGGCGAGAGGCGAGAGGCGAGAGGCGGTTTTCTCGCCTCTCGCCTCTCGCCTCCCTCTGCATCGTTAACCTAACAAAAAAAAGAAGAGAAATCACATAGTTAAAGAAGGACCAATAATTGAACCTCCTTTACCATAGCTCAATTGAACCTCCTTTATGAGCAAACACCACATCACCAAAAAAAAAGATGACTTATTGCTCCCAATGCTGATATAAAATCAAGACTTTGGCCAATGCATGTTCCCTCACGCGTCACTTAAATGACACAAATATTATGACGTGTTGACGCATGCACGCAGATCAGGAATTTTTTTTAATAATATTTAAAAACATAAAATTATCAAGACACCCCTAATAAAACTTAAAAATAACAGCAAAATTAGAAAAAAAACAAAATACCCTAATAAATACCTTTTGTTTTTTTAAATTGTAAGATTAATTCTATCATTTTATTGTTTTAAAAAAGAAAAAGATAAAAAAAACCTTTCTATATACATGTACCTTTTTTAACATGATTGTAACTCTATTGTTTATTTTATTTTATTTTATTTTAAAAAAATATAAAGGAGCACCTAAACCAAATATTATTATTTCCTCTTTGACTTTTAAAGGCAAAATAATCATTATATTATTTTTCAATATATTTTTTTGTCTAGTTCCAAAGTAAAAGATATTGAACTCATATTGTTTTTTTTTTTTTGTAATTATAGTGATTATGAGAATAACAATACAAAAGATGAGGGTTATAATGGTGAGGTGTTATCGATAATGAGATAGTTGTAACACTGTTGATCGTTGTGATGATAATGATGTGAAGTCGATATCAAAATGGTGATAAAGATGATAGCAGTAATGAGAGTAATAATTGAATTATATTGTGATTAAATAATTATTTTTTGTTATTTGTTTTAGAATTAAAAATATTTTTTAATACATAAACTATATTTGAAGGTTAATAATAAAATATTTTATGTTAACTATTTTATTATAAAACATTTTACATTAAGAGAAAAAATGTAAATTAAAAAGATATTTTTCTATTAAATACATTCTTTAAAAAACAACAACTAGAATTATACATCAAGGGATGATGCCTTATTTAGCATGCCTGAACTGAACCACCCCCACCCCCCTCCTACCCTACAATCGTACGAAGTAGATCTGATCCATCCCTTGTTAGTCACCATTTCAGAAAATTGTTTCTGCTCAACCATCATCCCATGAGCCCTAGCCCCTAGGAGGTTGCTTGCTGAGAAGATAAAAGGCTGGACCAATTGCAGACCCAAGTATATTCTGGACACATGGAGCAGATTCCTTTCAGCAGAAACTGGTACCTGGTGAAATTATCTGTTGATCAGCTCGGAGCACATCTGTTTTCTTTATGCATTTCTAGACCAAAACACAAATTCTACCACACCTCAAACTTTACTTACTGTTTCTGCTGATTACTAGTATTCTTTATCCAATTGATTATGGGATGGGAAGTTTGATTTCCATCCACCCATGTTTCTTTTCTTTCAAGATTCGCCATTTATTGGGGAAAAAACGGGACTTGAATTTAAATACTAAAACCCTTTCAATTTTGCAAGCATGTTAGCGAATTACAATTCCATTGTTTAAGTTATAAAGTTCAGGTGATGAAACGATGGAAAAGATCATACCAAGAAGAGGCTTGCCATTTGTTCCTCCCCCAGAAAAGAGAGAGAGAGAGAGAGAGAGAGAGAGACTTGTCTACACAAATTCATTGTTATATAATAATCTTTTTATTTCAGCAGATCTTGAGACTTTACAATCCCAAAAGCCAAATGCATGTTTAATAATGGCTCCCAATATATGAAATTGTTGAATTGCATACACTGCCAGAAGAAACATGAAGATCTGTAGCAATTCTGAAAGTTGGAAAATGTACAAGGCTTTCATTTTTTTCCATATTTTTAGGGAAACACAACACAAATTCATTACAAGATCGAGAGGCTCAAACTCGATGCATGTCTTGTCGAATTAAGACCACGTACTACTATAGATGCAAATCCAAACCTAATCCCGTGTGATGCTCCACATGATCTTCTCTAGTGAATCCACCACTCATAGGAAAGACTTTAGAATGGATCCCAATCTCTCTGCCAACCAAACCCTTTCCGTCCAGACACCTTCCGGGAAAAGAAGCAGGGCCATTAAGATACGAGCCGCCATGCGACATGCGTCCCGAATAGGACGTGTAAAACAATGGAGAGGAATGGGCATGCTGCTGCATTGCCGCCGCCACCGGAACCACCGCTGGATCAAGGAGGTGAGGTGGCGGCGGTGAAAACGTCGAGAACATGGAATTTGGTATGGTAACATATGAAGCTGCGGCCAAGCTGCGGGCGGCTTGCATTTGAGCGCGTTTCAAAAGCCGTCTTTCCTTCTTGTGAGCATTTTGGTGACCACCCAGGGCCTGGGAGTTGGCAAACTCACGACAGCAGTACTGACACTCGTATTTTCTACCTTCGGAAGACTGGAATTTAGTCTCTGATTCCTGTGACCCAGATGGAGATTTACTTGAATCCAGAGGCACTGTAGGGCTGTTTTTCTCCGAAATGTCGAAGCCAAACAGTTTTAGGGTCGTGCTGTTGCTGGAGATAGCATCAGATTCTGTGTGCCAACCAAAATCCATGGGAGAAAAAGAAGGGGGGCTGCCTCGGGAAGAATTTGAGAGATGGAGATCAGCAGTGAGCCTAGCTAGGTGGTGTGTGCATATGCGAGTGAGTGCTCCTTATAAAGGATATATAAAAAGGTTAGAAACAGTGTGTGTGTTACTATATGCAATCTGTAGAAAAAGAATTTGATCGAGAAGTTGAGACATTAAAAGAAAGGGAGATGTAGTTGGTTGCGAAAATCGAAAGGACTAGCTTGAGGAGACGGCAAGATCGAGCTATTCAAGAAAATCCCCAGCAAGAAAACTAGGACCTAGCTAACCCTACGTGGATCATATATATACAGAATATGATCTGGGCATAATGTAAAGTATGGAAAAACATGTGTTGAAATTAATAAGATTTATAAACCATGCATGTTGTTCATTAAATTGTATTTTTATAATCATATAACCGTAGATTGGATTTATACTTAAGCTCGTATAATCAGTTTAAATCATCAAAGCTCATGAACACTTCACCTCAGACAACGGGGGTTAGATTAGAAAAATGAAACCTAACATGATTTGTTGCAGAGAAAGACTTTGTCTTAGAGTGGAAGCTGGTTTAATTGTCAAATTCCCATAAATAATTTGATCAAGTGAGAATAATTAAGGGGCCACCATGATAAATTATGAAGGCCTTAAATTCTGGATGTTTGCTTGATTGACGTTGAGATCTAAGCTTTGTTTATTCAGAGAAGATCTCCCCGTATCTTACTAACTACCATGATTTCTTTCTCTTTCTCTCCTCTTTTTTGGATTGAAGCCACCATGATTAATTATGAGATATTACTGCATAAAGTCCGACGAATCATGTAATTAAGCTTGAAAGAAGCACAGATGCATGTGGACAGCTTGTATAAGAAGACAATGGGAGTGAGATCAAGAGACTTGGATGAGCTTCACTGATCTCTTGGTACAAAGTAATATAAATCATAATTTAATTAGCATAGTATCAGAACCTTGTTGACTTAGTAATCACGAGTTTGAATCTCATTATTTTATTCTATTTGATAAAAATTAAGTACAAAGTAGTATAGGTCTGTGCAAGTTTCAAGCCCAAAAACCTTTCACTTGAGGAGCATGTTAAAAAATAATATAAATCATATTTTAAAATCTCATCTTAAAATTTAAGTTTTAGAAAAAATAACTCCATAACATTCCTCTTATCGACTCCATGAACCGGGTTTTTTTTTGCAATCACGTTACTCAAGGATCTTTCACAGAAAAAAAGAAGAAGCAAACACCCGTTTTGTTTTCTTTTCACGAAAATGAGATAATTATTTGACTATAAATTATTTCTTGCTGGTACTCACCACACCATTTATTCGCTTAAAAGTCAGGAGTCTCCCGTCATCTTTTCGATAGATTATGTGGAGCAAATATAATGTTCATCGAGTCAAAAACCTTTAATTAATTACTAATTACATGACACACACACATGATCATTATGTTCTTGTCCTTTTCACGAGAAATAGTATGCTTCTCCTACCAATATACAGTTGAAGCCGGAATTCAATAAAATTTGTGTAGATATGACATCTTAGATGTAGATTTATCATCTAATAATAACATTTGAATTTAAAATATTCTAGGATTGGATAAATCTTTTTCTTATCACCAAATTAATAAATGAAAGAGGCCACTAATTTGTTAAACAATTCGCGCACACCATCTTGGAAGTTGCAAGTATGCAATCTTCTTTGATTCACAAGACCCTTTATCGGTTTATAGCTTCTTCTTTTTTGGCTTTTCAAAAATGATTTAAAAAAAAGATTCTTTACATATATTTTTTTTTATCAAATTAATTGTTTTTGATGTTTTTAAATCGTTTTGATGTGTTAATGTTCAAAATAATTTAAAAAAATATTATTTCAATGAATTTCCAAGCAAAAGTCATTTTGAAAAACAATCATCATTACAACAATATCAAATGCGCTCTTAGTCTAGCTGATTGTTGGGATTGCTACCAACATTATCCTTTAAAAATATTTTTTTAAGAATTATATATATATATATATATATATATATATATATATATATATAATTGAAAATCTAATTCGATTGTGTCTCTAATTTTATTTAAGTACAATTATAAAATTATTTGTCTCTAATAAATCTTGCTATATTTTTAATGTAAATTTATTAAATAATTTTCTCAGATTAACCATTTTTTCCTTGAATGCATATAAAATAGCAAGACATCATTTTCAATGTTTTTTTTTTTAGTAATAATTGATTTTTTTTATAACGCTAAGTTATTATAGTTTAAAAACAATGTTTTTCATATAAAAAAAATGTTTTTTAAAAATAAATGCATATAATTTTTTTATTTATTTTATAAAATGCATGAATTAACTTTTCAATTTATTTTAACTTTTTATAGTATATATTAAAAACTAATTTTCAATTCCACCAACAACATAACTTGTGGAAGCTAGCTTAGTCTTGTCCTCTACAATTGTAGTTCACACTTCGTCGTCGACTTAAAGTTTTTCAACATAAAAAAAAGAATGCTAAAGAAAAATAACTTGAGATCTGGGTTATTGGTTCAATTGCTAATTTAAATAATATGATTATAAAATGAAACAAAAATATGTAAAAAAACAATGATTTTGTTTTAAAAGAATCTATTATGAGTTAACCCGGATTATAATACAACTCAACGATGAAGGGTAAAATTAAAAATAAAACAAAAAAAAAAGCTTATTTAAACCGGGTTAATTTATAAACTTTGTGACCATGGGCATAATATTGCGATAATCTCATAGGAAAAAAAATATAGAAGATATATTTTGAATACCAATTTTTAAGAAATCAAATGAGAACATAATAACTCCACCAAAAAAATGTGAAGCCCAATCTAGCAAATAAAATGTTGAAAGATAAAAAATAAGAAACAAACATAATTTAAAAACGTGAAAACTCAATTTAAGCCCACTTAGGTCAAAATACAAAATGTATAACCTAATCATGATACTAGAGTGAATAAGTTTTTTAAAAAATTGAATAATATCATGAAGCTCAATTATCAAACAACTTAATTTTGAGAGATAAAAAATACTAAAAAAACAATGGAGAAAAGATACAAGTTAACCCACAAACCCTGTGATTATAGAAATCATGAAATTATTGAATTAGTTTCGATTAAAAAACTTAATTTCTAACCAATTTAATTTTGAAAGATGAAGTCTTGAAAAAAATCAATTTAAAAAACTTGCCAAGGGAAAAAAAGATAGAAATAAAACTAATAGGGATCAAGTTTGATAGGAAAAAAAACCATCGATGATGAAATATAAAGAAAAATGATCGAGATAACCCAATATAAAGGAAATGAAAAAAAAAATTATGAAGATCAATTTCCGATAAATCAAATGTTAAAGGATAATATTGAAAAAACTTAATTTTTAAAAAGTCTTATAAGAAGTCTATTCACATTAACCTTTTAAATCAATGATCTTAGTGTTTAATCCACTATTAACCTTTTAAAAACAAAGCAAATTTAGTTAACTTGGGTTAATGTGCAAAGACCGTGATCATGGGCACAAAATCAGGATAACTCAATAGAAAGAAAAACAAAAACAAAGGGTAGAAAGACCAATTTCAAATAAATTAAATATTAAAGTTGAAGTTAAAATAAATCAATTTTAAAAAATAGAAAAGAGATCAACTCAAATTAACCTTTGAAACTAATGACTCAAGTCATGAACTTAAAACTAATATGATAGATGGCAAATTACAAAAAATAATAAAGCGAATCTCTAAAAAAAGGTCAAGAATTAAAAAAAAAAAAAGCTCTTAAAAAGGAAAACAACAACAACATGAGAAAACATCCTAAACTTGATATAATCTCTAAAACTCATAACTCATGAAATCCTCGAACCAAGTTTAATCAAAAAGCTTAATTCCTAATTAGTTTAATTTTGAATGATTAAATCATGAAAAAATAATAATATAAGAGACTTGAAAACAAATAGTAATAAAAAAGAATAAGGATTAGATAGTAATAAAAAGAATGAGGATTAGACTTTAACAGAAAAAACTCATAAAAAAACTGTAAATTATATTGGAAGTTTGAGTATAAACTAGATTTAGTATCAGCTAGTTTTTCCAAGCACCAAGACTTCTCAAACTTCATATTGGATGTCATTGTTTGGTGGCTAAAAGACCACTCACACATGCTCCCAACAAGTTTTGTTTAATTATATTTAATAAATTTAATTTACATCAATATTCTTGAGTGCTCTTAATATTTATAATAAAACCAATATAAAATAATAAAAAACACATGAGTGAAAGTTTTGTTGGTTTTGACCTTAAGATAGTAAAATAATTATATTATTTTAAAATTGAAAAATAAAAATGTCTATGAGTAGGCATTAGATTATTTTATTGTAGAATTAAAATAATAATTTTATTATGAGAAATAAAATTATAAATCTAACCCTACAGACGGTGATTCTGGGTGAACAGAAACTCTTCTAGAAGAAAAATATTAATTCTCCCTAGCTATATAATTAATTCTCCCTAGCTATATAATTAAAGAAAGGTTGCTTGTAATAAACTTTGTTTTGTCTTTTCTTAAGTTGTAAAGCACGCAGTGTTCGTCTGATGTGCTGGCTAGCTTGATTGAAGAGATAATTAGTAATAAAATTACATGCAGTAAGTCAGCCATCGCCATAGATTTTGTCTGAAGTGCCTACAGCCAAGCTAGCTGGATGAATGTTCATAGTTTAAAGAGATAATTACTCGTATTATATGAAATAAAGTCATCACCATAGCCTACGTCCGATGGATATACGTAGCTTGAAGAGATAATTACTAGTTATATGCAATGAGTCATCACTAATGAGCCTGACCGTTGAAAAATTTCTAAACCCAATCATCCTTTTTTTTTTTTTTAACATAACCATCTTTGCATAGATTTCAGAAAATATATATCATTATAACTAATCATATGAATTTAAATAATATAGGTATTTAATGTATAATCGAACAATTTACACGCATCTCGACTAAATTTCAAGATTCGTATGCTTATGACTAGTGGATGAAATTATGTACATCAAAGGATTTCACATCATATGTATTTAGTGTCTGTTTGGGAATATGGTTTTTGAAAGTATTTTTCATTGAGAAATATATTAAAATAATGTTTTTTTATTTTTTTTAAAATAATTTTTGACATCACCACATGAAAATAACTTAAAAACACCAAAAATATTTAATTTAAAATAAATGATAAACTAAAACAATTTCAAAAGTAAAGACTGTTAATAAATGGGTATGGGATATTGATCTAACAACAATATGGAATGAGCATTGACATGCATCAAGATCACCAAAGATTTGGATGATGGTAACCATGTCGAGGTCTTCTTAAATAAAAAGGGAGTACATAATGATGACCAATGATGACTTCATGTAAATATATGATATAACATGAACAGATATATATATATATATATATATATATATAAAAACTCTGTCTTTTATTAAAAAAAAAGAAAAAAGAAACAGTTGTCTAATTTTAACTGGATAAATCATAGTCCTTGACAATTTTGTGCTAAACTAAAGCACTGAATAATTCACCTGCTTCATTAGCAACTGTTTCTTGGAAAGGTCTTTGATTTGTCTCGTGATGGTACATGTCTCCCACCTAATCAGCAAAATACTCTTTTAGATGTCACTGTTTGGCTTTTCTTGTAGCACTTGATTGAGCTTAGGCATATCAAAATTGCGTAGCAAGTCATTGGTTCGTGCAAAGCATTTTTGTTTCCTATTAGATCCTTAACATGTGATACCATGTGGGTGGAGTCAATTTTTTCTTTGACGTAAAATAATATATTTAAGTATTGTTAATGCTGTTTTTGGTGGAAAGAAAAACTTAAATCTTACGGGAGTTTATTCGATATAACCCGGTTAAATTTGCATATACAATTATAATTTGACTAAAAAGAAATTTAAGGTGATTTTTTTTTTAAATTAAGATAGCAATAGATAAGATTGACTCGGGTTAATTTGGGTTAACTTGTCAAATCTTCAACTTGATTTATGAGATAATGATAACTCTATAGAAAAAAAATCAAAACGAATTATGAAACTTAATCAACCTTTTATTGAAGGAAGAAATTGAAAAAAAAAAAAAGAGTTGAGAAAAAGAACTAAAAACACGACCTAAGTTAACCTATAACCCAATTATCGTTTAGCCTAATGTTGAAGAGCATAAAAACAAATCTCATTAAACTATCAAACTCATGACACGAGTCATGAGACCGAATTAACTTTATAGAAAGAAAATAAAAAAAATATCATGTGATTTAATCAAAGTTAATCTGCCAAGCTTATAACTCTGTTTATGAGATTGAGATGACTTTATAAAAAACAAACCGAAATAAATTATGAAGTTCAATTATCATTCGACCTTGTCGGATCTAATGTTGAATAGTGAAAGTTCTTAAAAAATTAAATTAAAAAATAACATGAAAAATACAAGTCAAGCTAGGTTAACCTATTAAGTACAATTCTTTTGTTATGATGCCACTATAACCTAATAAAAATTAAACCGAAACAAATCATGAAGTTTGATTCCTAATCAAATACAATATTAATTGATGAATTTGAAAAAAAATAAAGTCAATTAAAATAGAATAAATAAACCGAGTCAACGAGGTTAAAACCACCAAACTCACCACGAAAGGTTATAAGACAAGGATAACACAATAAAAAGAAAATCCATTGTCGAAGAACCTATGACCCAAATCATGAGACAAATATATTCTCTTATAAAAAAATAATTTAATTTAACCGAGGGTTAAAATGTCAAAACCGTGAACTTGATCATGGAACAAAGATATTCCCGTAGAAAACAAATCAAAATCAATAATGAATATTAATTACCAATCAACTCAATGTTAAATAATAAATTAAAAAAAACTTGAATTAAAAAAGACAAAAAATAACTGGAGTCAACTGGAGCTAACCTATTAAGAACTATTCTTTAATAAAATTCCCAATAAGACAAATCATGAAATATAATTTTCAATAAAATCATATATTAAAGAATAAAATTGAGAAATATAAGTGAATGAAAAAAATCAAGTCAACCAAGTTAACTCATGATGTGTGTCATGTGTGTGTCATAATCTAATAAGAAAACAAGTCTAAAATTAAATGATAAAAAAAATTGAAAAAGAAATTCGGAAAGAAAAAAAGCATTATTTTATAATCAATATTGTTTTGTGCGATAATAATATTTTTTTTATTAATAGAATGTACCATGCACATGCTTTCATTATTTATTAGCCATGGCACCCGCGCCTCGTCGCGGACGAAACCATATTTTTTTCAACATAAAAAATATTAATTATGTGTGTAAAAACCCGAAATTTTTTTTTTTTTTTTTGAAATTTCGGCAGAGTTTCCTCTATTTTTGTTACTACCAAGTTATTGACAACACTTCTATTATATGTCATTACAACTTCCATATTGATCCAATCATCCTGGATCACATTCTCATCAAACAATAACTCAATATTCATACTTATCAATATATGCAAGTCTCATAATATCAATTAGTAAATTAACATAAATGTACTACCAGAATAACTCATAGGATAAACAAATTCATCATTATAAGTAACAATTGCTAACTAACTACATATAAGCCTTTAAACCACATAAATACAACTTTAAGATTAAGAGTCATAATATATTTATAATAAATCTTATCTTATCATTTTGAAGATGATTTGGTCATACTAACAACTATACATATACGTAATACATCCACTACATGTTACACCTTCTACTTAATTTTTACAACACAAAAGGATTTATACTCAAAATAACGACATGTATATTACATACATGGATGTGAGTTTACATTCTTAACCTACTAGTGGTATTTACAAATGTTCACAAAAGATTCTGATAACAAAATTAAACATTCATTACATTGCTTCAACCCAAACACATCTTAAATTAGAACTACATGATTCTTTACAAAAGTAGGTTCCACTTGGATTAGGTTCCCTAGCCCCCTCGTGGTTGTGACGTTCCTGCAGTAGTATAAGCTTTTAATGAAATGCAATTACTTAATGATAATATTAAAATAGTTTTGAGCCAATGAACTATCAATTAACAGATACACTGGCAAGATGAAATTTTTGCATATACATAAGGAAATTCGATTGTAGAAATATAGGAATTCCATTTCTCTTTTTCAAGCAACAATAACCTTACTCCGAATATTCATATAAAGCACTCATATCTGAAGCCTACTATTCTTTCTGGACTTGTTAGACGGAGCTAACGTTCTTTTGTTCCGGCCATCCTTTCGGATGCCATTAGCCGAAGCTAATCAATCGTTTATCCCGGCCATCCTTTCGGATGCCATTAGCCGAAGCTAATCAATCGTTTATCCCGGTCATCCTTTCGGATGCCATTAGCCGAAGCTAATCAATCATTTATCCCGGCCATCCTTTCGGATGCCATTAGCCGAAGCTAATCAATCGTTTATCCCGATGCCGTTAGCCGAAACCAATTAATCGTTTATCCCGGTCATCCTTTCGGATGCCATTAGCCGAAACTAATCAATCGATTATTCACATTTAAGCATTCAACAATCTAATATAAACTCTATCGCATTCGAATAATATTTAACTTAAAATACTTCTTACGTGTAGTATAAAAGGAGAGGTGTAAATCACCTACCTACTCTACTTCTGGGTTGTTCTTGTCTGGACGACGGTTCAATCCCAACTGCACCGCCTTAAACTGGAGAGCTACTGTTCAACATACATATCTCCTTGCTGGACTGTCAATTTCTCATCTCCACCGTTCAGAACATTAATCATACTCAGTAGCACCACATACCCAAATTTCAGCTTCATCCAACGGTGATATGAAGCGAAAATAGCAGGCGACTTTGACTGGCAGAAGAAAGCAGATTTCGCTATTTTCTTCAAAAGAATACTCACCTCTAACGGAGACAAACCAGGAGAATCCCTTCGGTGAATATGTAGTAACAACCAAGGCGAACACAATACTCAAAAATAAGCTTGATCCAACGGTGGACGGTGGAGGAACTGTCCGGCGACTCTGACGGGTTTGAAGGGGTTTTCCAGAAATCTTTAGATGATCGGGTTTTTCAAACGACGGCAGATAATTACAATCCCTCCGGTCCGATGCTAGACAATAGTGAGCTTCCCAACATATCCAAAACTCAGCCTAATCTAACGGTGGCCGGCAGAGATATGGCTGTCGGAGCACAACCCCCTTCTTCTCCTTTTTCTCTCTAACCCCCCTAACTTATCTCCCCCATTTTAAATGTCTCTTTTCTTTTTCTTTTTCCTTTTTTTTTCCACCTCTTCTCTTCTTATCATTTAAATCATAATCTTTTTATTTATTTCAATTTCACCCTCCCCTCAACTTATTTTATTTCTCTTTTAATTTAACACTTACATTTATTTCCCGGGGTTTACAATGTGTTTGTTTTTGTTATAATATGAATTTAGATAAAATAATAAATTTGTGCAGAATTCCTGTGAAGTGCAAATTTTCTATAAAATATATAAATTGTAAATTGATATAAATTTATTTGTTTATTAGGTTTCAACGAAATAACCAGCATAAATTATCATCATCATTAAAAAGCAAGAAGATTTGGATATTTGAATTATTGAATTCATTATATTATGATGATTTAAACCTCTATATAATTAAAAAAAAAACTTGCAATAATTAAAAAAAAGAGTTAATTTTCTATCCATACTTGCAATAATCAAATAACAAAAATAAGCAGTTAATTTTTTTATCCATAAAAGGACGAAAACATAAATTGAAAATTCATCCCTACGTTACCGTCATTTTCATTACTATAAAAGTTAAAATTATTATCAACATTACTGCCCAAACAATTAAAATCATTAAATTGCACCAAAAAATAAAATAAAAATAAAAACATTTTAACAAAAAAAAACAACATAGAAATCACTAAAATTATCATTATTATTGCATAAACAATAAAATCATAAAGTGATCTAATCCAAAAAACATATAAAATAACAGAAATCACAAAAAAATGC
The DNA here is from genome assembly GCA_027405865.1 of Salix purpurea. Lineage (NCBI taxonomy): Eukaryota > Viridiplantae > Streptophyta > Magnoliopsida > Malpighiales > Salicaceae > Salix > Salix purpurea. The sequence continues at coordinate 10,975,341 of CM050330.1, read as the reverse complement.
GCAATAATTAATTTTATAACTATCACCAACATAAATTAAAATTTCATAACGGAACTTGATAAAAATAAAACCCCGACAAAAAATGAACCGAAAAAAATAATTTTAAAGCATAAATGAACAAATACGAACAGAAAACAAACATTGTCCAAACATTGTATTTTTTAATGTTTTTATATCATTTTTATGTGTTGATGTAAAAAATAATTTTTTTAAAAATAATTATCATTATAATATATTTCTAAACAATTTTTTTTAAATAATATATTTCTAAACAAAAAATATTTTTTAAAAATAAATCAATCAAATTTCCAAGCAAAATAAACATTTGCTTAGAGTAAGATTCGAACCCACGCCCTGCGATCCAAAATTTTAAACCCTCGCCTTTTAAACCAACTTAGCCACCTCATCATTTGGTTCTTCTATCACGCCAGTATATAATAATACTAAGTCTTACTGTAGATTCGCATAGTTAAACCGGGACGCGTTTTATTGTATACACTAGCTAATTGCCCGCACGTTGCCGCGGGTATTTTTTTGTATATGATTTAACATAATTAAATCTACAACGATAAATTTATATGATATAAGTAAATAAAAAGTATAGATTAAAAGATAACATGTTTAAAATTTTGAGTTGAGTTTATCACGTAAGCATAGATTACATTTTTTAGAATATAGGTATTACGTCATAAACGATCACAAAAGAGCGTACACTAACATTAGAAAAAAAAAAGCAAAATATTTGAATAAGGAAAAAAACAAATTACCTGTAATCATTATTGTGCAGATAATAAAATTATAAAAATCAATTAATAGAAAGAGAAAAAAAAAAGGGAAAAGGAAGCAATATTAATTTAAAATATTATCACAATAGCAACATCGAAGTCTTAATAAATAATCACTATTATTATAATAATAGAATACATAATCACTATTATTATAATATTAATAATAATCACAATTATTATTCTTATTATAATTATTATTATTATGTTAATAATGAAAGAAACATAAATAAATGAAAGACTAAAAATATCCAAGAAATTTGAACAAAAGATAAAAAAAAAAATTATCATTGCTATTACCAGCAAGAAAAAAAATTATAAAATTATCGGGAGGGAAAAAAAATAACAAAAGAGTAAGAATGAAAAATAATTAAATTATTATTATTATTATTATTATTATTATTATTATTATTATTATTATTATTATTATTATTGTGTTAAATACACTTATATATACATGGACAAAAGTAGGGATTAAAAAAATAAAAGTGTAAGGGCTGAAATGAAAATCAAATATAAAGGGATTAAATTAAAAAAATTAAAAGTCAAAGGGCTGAAATGCAAATTACATTTATTGTCAATTGAAATCAGAGGACAAAATTGCAAAAATTAGAAGAAGGGGGACTGATATGAAAAGTTGTTTATACTAACAATTTTAATTGGAGGACCAAATTAAAGAAATTCAAACATCCGGACCAAACAAATTTCAGGAACCAAAAAGAAATCGAAAATCAAAAGTTAAGGGACCGAAATGAAAAATGCTTTATATAATCACAATTGAAGACAATCAAACTTTGAATTAACAAAATCAGGCATAAAATCGAAATCCAAACCTCAGGGACCTAAATTAACTTCTTATATGCATGAGGGACCGGACCTGACATTGGGCCAGCAGGAGAGAGAAAAGGTGCACCGGTGACAAAACCGGACCCCTGCGTTTACCCTGACATGGAGGACGTACACGCGCCGCGACGGACGATAGAGTACCAGGCAGCGCATCATATTCACCGGCGGAACGGAATTTTTGACCACCGCATGGCGCCGCATGCGCCTCTTCCATGGCGCGTTGGCGTTGAGCGCCGCTGGCGCGGCCAGACGACGCGCCAGCTGTCCCCACGGTCAATGACCGAAACAGCCCTCCCGCCACTGGTATTTACGAAAATACCGGGAGGGAAAGGACACTGAAGCCCCCGATCACTGTGAATAATTTTGTCGTTATCGGGGGCTGAATTCGTCAGCGCACTGTGTAAAAATTTGGGAAAAACCGAGCGCGCCCCTGGCGACTGTGTACTATTTTGTCGTTTTTGGGGGGTAGAATCGTTAATACACTGTGCACATTGCGGCTAATTAAAAAAAAAAGGAAAAATCCGAAAACACCCCCACCAAAAAATGCACAAACGCCGGCTGATGAAGGGCAAAAACGCACGCACACTGTCGCAATCCACAGTGAATACACTCTCAGTCCACAGTGTAAAATCCCACGGGCTTTATTTGTTTTGTAATGATTCATTGTTTTTACTAAGCTTCCCCCTGCTCTTTTTTCCTTCTTCTTCCCCGTACGAACACCAACCATTGCATGCAAAATTTGCATGTATATAAATAATAATTAACTACTTTGAAATGGGTTTGATTCATCCCAGCCTAGCCTAACCCATATAGTTGGGTCAGGTCTAGCCGAAAAATAAAAAAATAAATAAAGAAGAAATATGTTGGGCTGTCAATTGGCCCAACCCCACTGAGGCTGGACCTATTAGAACCCAACATGAAAAAAGAGAGAGAAAGGTTAAGTCTATTGGGTTGCTGTCTACCCAACCTGACCTGGCTAGGCCCTCCCATATAATATTAATATTATATTTTAATAACATAATAATAAATAATAATTATAAGAAAAACATTCCAAAAAAATTTCAAAATTGGGCATTTCTGTGGCTTTAGCTTGCTGCTGAACCCGTTTTGCTTATGAAAACTGCATGCCCTTTTAAAGTAGATGTCTTTGGTTTGTTTAGAGTTCATGCAACCTTTCTGTTTCTGTCAATCTTCTGCTCAAACAATGTTCTATAATACTGCAGTTCTTTATGGAACGATAATGCCTTGTGTATTTACATTAAGTTATCTCCCTGCATTTTTAATTTATTATAAGGCTCTATTTATCACCTCAAACTATCTATATTTACACTAAGTTTTTTTTTCTTTCAATTTGACACTCCCATTGCATGTTTGAGAGTGTATTCGATATAGTTTTTCAAAGTATTTTTTATTTAGAAATGCATTCAAATAATATTTTTTTTAATTTTTTTGAAAATATTTTTAATATCAACACATAAAAAATGATCTAGAAACATCAAAAAATATAATTTAAACGAAAAAATATAATTTTTAAAACATACTTATGAAACATAATGACAAACAGTATAGTAAACTCAAAATTGACTAAGCAAGAAACTTATATGCACAATAATTAATAACAACAACAAGAAACACTTGGAGTACACTTCGATGCCATCCATGATTAAATATAATTGCTAATGTATCACGGTGCCATGGCTTTGTGTTGTCACAACTGTGAAATCTAATAAATTAATTTGGATAATTGGCTCCATAACTATGAACATGAACGCGAAAAAGAAAAGGAAAAGCTGCAACAAGGGTGGTGGGCCAAAGGCCTTATAAGAGAAAAGAAAAGAAAAACATCATAAGAAAACAGGAAGAGATAATGGGCTTGCTCGTTTCCTCCGGACATAAAGACTGCGGTGTTGCTATGATTTTATGGCTGTGGATTTAATTTTTTTATATATAAAAAGCATGTTTAGTTAAGGTTGATTTGATATAATATATGTTTAGTTAAAATTATGATTGAAATTAAGATGATTAAAAAGTAGCTTAATGTGTGTGGTTAAAAATGTTTTCCAAATTGAGGTTTGGTAATAAAATGAATGAAAAAGAATTATATTAATATTCATGTTTTTTATTAAAATATTATTGATTTAATTACTATTATATTATGAAATAAATAATACTTTATGAAAAGGTTCTTTTATTATCTCATTAAATTCTTTGTAATTTTATCACGTATAAAAACCATCTAAGAAGGCTTATGGTTTCCATGGTTTTTTTTAGCATACAACAACATCAACTAAAAAGTCACTAGGAAATTCTTCAAATGTTTCATTATCATGCGGTCTCTTTCTAATATAGTTATATAATGTCATTAATGCCACTACAATTTGAATTTGTATTTTATATGGATAAAAATGTATGTTTAGTAAATTTCTCCACTTTTGTTTCCAAACTTTAAGTTTTGTCGCTTTACTTAGTGATGAGTGTGTAAGATTAAATATTTTTTCTTGATTTCTTGGTTGTCTACAATGCCTAAAATCTTTATTGCAACCAAGTAATGACAAATGTTTTTTCTGTTAGCATATCCATTTTCACATTCCTTAAAATTGGATTTCATTAGGAGTATGATTTCTAAAACCAAAATTTTTATGTCAAATACTTATGTATTTTCCTCGTCCTCAACCAATCTCACGAAGGTATTTTCCCATAAATGCTTACCTACATAACAACTCATTAGTATAGACAAATAGCATATATAGAGTATTCACAATACTTCTCATCAATTACATATTAACTAATAAACCCAACTTATTCAATAATTGACATCACATATAAAGTTTTTAACTAATTATTCTAAGTAATCTACATTCTATAACATTAAAATAATAAATATTAATACACTAAAACCTAACTGATTGAAGCTGCCAATAACTGATAGATAGTTATTGCTTTGTTTTTCTGAATACATAATAGGTTTGTTGTCCAACGTGAAATTCTCTTTTAACCTTTTTCACTTTACCATATATATATCTTGAAAGATCATTCCTCTCTCATTGCACAACCCTCTACCAGTTTTTTTCATGTAAGCAAAAGACTTAAATCAAATATTTTTTTTTGGAACCGGATATATATTGGAAGATGGAAAAATTTACAAGGGGGAGGCCGAGAGGGCCAGCGAGAACAAAAAGAGGATCAAGCTCCTCACAAGAACAACTAAAAGGCACTCTTAGACTGTAGCCAAGGAGGCCAAAGAACAAAAGCCTAAGGCCTATGGCCAAAAGATAAAAAACCAAAACAAGGCCATAGATGGGTTAACAAAGAAAACAAACAGCCCCTTCGCAGGCAGTCTTGCCACAACTCCAGCCTTCTCCTAGGACCTTCGCCCTGTAGCTATTGTGCTAATATTCCAGATATTATCGATGGCCTCAGTGATCCCGTGATGATTATCTGCATTAGATAGAAGATCCCTCATTTGTTGATGGACTTCCTCGCTGAGTGATTGCACTGATTTGGCATGTTTTTGGAAAATCCTGCTATTGCGCTCCTGCCATAAATGATAAACCAAAGAAGCCAAAAGAAGAGGCCCAATCATGTCCTCCATGTTCTTTGAACGGTGAAATCTGTTAGAAGTCCAGTTCAGAGGGCTTGTCCACGGTAAGGAAGGCCAGTGATTACAAGCCCTTCTTGTGATCGTCTGCCAAACTTGTGCTGAGTACATGTATTGGAAAAATAGATGGTCATGGGTTTCTGCCTCACTGTTGCATAGCTTGCATGTCCTCTCCTCCACTGTGTTGTGCATTCGATTGATGGTTCTTAGCTGTCCCTTAGCTGCCAGCCATAGGATAAAAGAGTGTCTGGGGATGTGGAGAGGGTGCCATAAAATATGGTGCATCTTAGATGTTGGCTGCTAATTCCTTAGCTTCTCCCATGCTGATGAAATCGTGAACTGCCCTATGCCGTTTCGTGCCAGATAGCAGTATCCCTCTCCGTGATCTGAGGTTGAAAACAAACACTGCTCCACATCTCCTCTAGTTGACTATGACCCACCGGGAAGTTCCACCTGTCCCCAACCATGATATCTGCCACCTTCGCCTTCCATCCCAGCGCCATGAAGGCTAAAATTCTACAGGAGAACATGTCTATTGGTCTTTTACCAGTTGGAAGCCAATAATCGTACCATAAGGAAGTATCCTGACCATAAGATAGTATCCTGACCATTGCCCACCTGAGCACCTATGGCTCCTCTGCACCACTCCCTGGCCTGAAGAATTTTCCTCCAAGTCCACATAGGACTGGAAGGGACTGGAATCTGCCAAAGAGAACGACCCTTGATGAGATACTTATGCACCCAAGCAACCCACAAAGAATCTTTATCAGTGAGGAGGGACCAGATGTGTTTAATCATCGCAGCTTTATTCTAGGTTCCCAACCTTTTAATACCTAGCCCCCCCTCTGTTTTGGGGAGGCAGATATCCTTCCAGGCTACCTTGTCTCCCTTTGGAGATAGAGATCCCCCCTTCCACATAAAGGCTGAAAAAATGCTCTCAATTTTGGAAATAGTGGCTGTAGGGAGAATAAACTTTGTAGACCAATAGACCTGCATTGCAAAGAGGACTGATTGAATTAGTTGAAGACGTCCCGCGTACGAGAGGGTAGAAGTCATCAATAATCTAATTCTGGCCTTGATACGTTCTACTAGCATCTGACAATTTGCATTAGTGAGCTTCGTAGTGATCAAGGGGACCCCTGGATAAGTGGGAGCTGAGGTAGATTTTGGGATGCCCAGGAGATCTGCAATCTGATCCTGAACTGCCTCCTCCACCCCCGTGACAAAGATTGAACTTTTCCTGTGATTGACATTGAGACCCGATAGAGTAGTGAACTTATCCAAGGCATCTTTCAGTATTTTAACCAAAATGGTGTCAGCATGACTGAAAATAATAAGGTCATCCGCAAAGCATTGATGCGTGATTCTTTGGTCCTTACAACGCCAATGGTGCCTGAATCCTGTCTCTTGAGAGGCTTATTGAAGAATCCCGTTTAGCCCCTCCATCGCCAGAACAAACAAATAAGGAGATAAGCGGTCCCCTTGCTGGAGTCCCCTAGAGGCACCAAAGAACCCGTGATCCTCTCCATTCATTCCGATGGTATACCAAGGAGAGGTAATGCACACCCTTATCCACCCAATAACTGTCGGATGAATGTTTATGCTTCTCATAGCCTGTAATATAAAGTCCCAACTGATCGTGTCAAAGGCTTTCCGGAGATCAACCTTAATAGCACAGCGAGGAGGGCCTTTCTCCCGGTGGAAGGTGTGCATTAATTCCTGCACAAGAAAAATGGCTTCACTGATATTCCTACCCGGCAAGAAAGCTGATTGCGCTCGGCTAATGACCCTTGCCATGCTTCTTTTCAGTCTATTACCTAGAATTTTAGCAATGCACTTGTAAACCACCGTGCAACAAGAAATGGGACGATAGTCACCTAGATTATCAGGGTTTGCCACTTTCGGAATTAGAATAATCCTCGTTGCAGAGTTAAATCAAGTATTTTATAATAGAGTTCAAGATGAGAGTTAAAAAGGTCCATCAAAATCTCATGTAAATAAGAACAATCAACAAAGTTCATAATATAGTAAAATCAATAATGCAGATGGTCAATTAACCTACTTCATAACACCCAAAGTATTTTTTTCATGTCAGCATGCAAAACCAATAATGCAGATGGTCAATTAACCTACTTCATAACACTTGAAATATTTTTCTCATGTCAACATGCAAAACCAATAACACAGATGATTAATTAACCTAATTCTCAACATCCAAAGTTCACAAATTTTATAAATAAGAATAACTTTAATTTATGTGTAATTAAAACTAGTATTAATTTAAAGATTTGTAACCAAATAAACATATTACCTCTCCACATAACTTTCTTTTTTTATTCTTAGACCAGTTTTCAAGATCCTCTTATTGTTGTGTCTATAAAACCAACATAGGTCTGCAAATAGATATTGTCGTGACGATGATTTTTTACGCGCTTCGCGCCCCGCCGTCCCTCAGGGTGGGAGAGACAACGGCGCGCGGTGAAATGGGGGGTTAATTTATAGCTGCAAAAATTATGACTACAAATATCAGAAGTCGCCACCTAGTATTAAGGTCACTAGGAACCCAATGGTCTACGAGAGTCTTGGGTAAAGGGACTTGTTGTGCAAGGGGAAGACGCATCACACCTAGTGCACCCTCCCTAAGGCAAGCTGCATTGTTGTTTGATTGTTTTTCCTAAGTTTAATTTTTTTTGTCTTTTCTAAAGTTCAACGTAGTTCTCTCTTTGTGAGAGAATCTCTACCTCGTTAGGAGTTTGAAAGACTAATCAAAAGAATTTTACACTGCATTAAAAAAATATTTTTTTGTTTGCTGGTGTACTTTACAATGTAATTTTACACCGCAATAAAAGAAAATCTTTTTTAGTATCTCCAAGTGTACTTTACAATGTAATTTTACATCGAGATAGCTAAAACAGAAATATTTTTTATTTTTGATATTTTGGCCAAATTCCAAAGGATAATCATAAACCGGTTACGATATCCAATTTTCATTTTAAAATATAAGAAATATGCAATATATTGTTTTTACAAAAAATAAATATGGGAAAATCTTGGAATTCGGTCGTATGCACGAAAACAACATATATTTTTTTTTATTTTTTAAAAATGCAATTTTTTTTGTATTTTTTTAAAAATATATATAAAAAACCAGCCTGGGTTTGGCCCAACCACATGGGCCAGCCCAGCTAAAGTGGGCCAAGGACCCAACTATGAGACAACTGGGCTGGACCCGACCCAGCCAACTAGGCTGGGCCTAGAGCAGCCCAGCTCACCTATGCAGGATATATATATATATAGCTGACCACCACGAGGGACTCACTTGCCACTACCACTGGATAGAGGAGATCGTGGTGGTTCTCCCTGTCGTGGTGGCGTCGAAAATGGCGGCCTGTGGTGGCCGGGAGGAGCTCCTGAAGCTGCTAGACTGTGCTGGAACCGTTGCTCCTCTTCGTCCCTGTTGCTGCTGCTGCTCGCCGGAGCTGGAGAAGGAAGCTGGGGGCTGTTGCCGGTGATGCCTCTGGCGTGGGGGAGGAGTTGCTGATGTGGTGGTTGACGAGAGTTGAAAGAGCTGGAGCTGCAACTGGTGTTTTTTAGAGAGAATGTCGCTGTAGGAGGGAGAGAGGGAGGGAGGATGGTGGAGCTGTGATGGGCTATGAGGGAGGTGGTGCTGCCGGAGTGGCTTTGCCGGCGATGGAGATGACGGGCTGTTGTTTCTGAGGGAGGCGAGAGGGTGTTGTTTGTTTTTTTACATGTGGGTTATCTGTGCCCTGTCACATAAATTTCCCCTGTTTTCACCTTGTTTTTGTGTTCAATTGTTCCCCGTCACTATGTATTATTTCCCTTGTTTTTCATCAGTTTTCAGCCCTGTTTTTCTCAGTTTCCCCTAGTTTTCAGCCCCGTTTTCTCAGTTTTTTCCCTCGAGTTTTTCGTCTATCTTTCCCAAAAAATTTCTCCTCTATTTTTCCCATGACAGTCCCTCACTGTCAAAATTTTCCTCTCCTCTCGTTACTGTCTATTTCTCCCCCTTTTTTGTGTGTAAATTTGTTTCCTTTTATAGGCAACCTGTAGGTAGCATGGTAAGGCATGGGAAGGGTGTCCAGAAATGGTGTTTAGGAATGGTGTGGCATGGTGGGAAGCATGGGCTGGGCATGACTGCAGCATGGCTGCAGCATGGCTGCTGGTATGGCCAACCATGGCTATTGGGCAGAAATTTGGTTTTTTTTTTAAATTTTTCAATAAATAGGTTGCGACAAAAAAAGAATTTTTCGATGGGAAAAACCAGGAAGAACGATGTTTTTTTATTCAATTTTGGCTTCCGATTTCACCCAAAAAAGTATCGTCATCGACGATATTCTCAATTTAACCCAAATTAGGCTTCCAAACTTAATTTCTCATCAAATAAGCCCTTAATAAAATTAATTTGACCATTTGAAGTATAATTAAGCTCTTACGCTTAATTAAATCCTTCAATTGGGCTCTCAATTGATCCCTAAACATAATTACACTTTAGATTGGCCAACGATTAAATCGAATTGGCCCATAAAAATATAATTATGTGTTTTGACTTAACTTTTACGCAGATTTATCCAATAATAAATTATTTTAGCCTTGAATCTGTATATTCTGGGCAAAAAAAAGGTACGACCGGGCTTTCGAAAACGTCCAAAATTTCCACATTAAATTTTTTGTCGACACCAGCACCTTTTATTTTATTTTTGTTATTTTTTGGTATATTTGGGGAATAACGCAGAAATTGGGTTATGACAGTTGCCCCACTCTTTACAATGCTTACGACTAAAGTTTTGTAAAAGACTTTAGATAGTAATCGTTGTAAAGAAAGAAAAAAAAATGAGAGTGGATTACCAAACCAAGAAATGGTTGATCGATTCAGAAAGTGAGAATGGGGGCTATAAAGCGCACTCAGAAGGGAATGGTAAGATAGGGCTAGAAAGCGCACTACCTAAGAAATGAGGCCTAAATAGGACACTCATAGGATCATGATGGTGTTTGTGAATGATACAGGAAAATGGTCTCATTGTTATGGGTGACGTACCCAGGTGAGAATAGTGAAGATGGTCTCATTGTAATGGGTGACCTACCCAAATGAGAATTGTGAAGATGAAGATTTTATGGGATGGAAAATAGGGCTAGAAAACGCACTATTTTGATTGATGGTCGAGGGTTGGAAAACGCACTCGACGATAAGGGAAAAATAATCGAGGGTTGGAAAATGCACTCGAGTTCAGGGGGAAATAGGACTGGAAAACACACTATTTTTGTTGATGGATCGAGGTTGGAAAACGCACTCGAAGATGGAAAATAGGGCTGGAAAACGCACTATTTTTGTTGATGGATCGAGGGTTGGAAAACGCATTCGAAGATGGAAAATAGGGTTGCAAAACGCACTATTTTAATTAATGGTCGAGGGTTGGAAAACACACTCGAAGATGAGGGGGAAATAGGGCTGGAAAGCGCACTATTTTAATTGATGGTCGAGGGTTGGAGAACGCTGAAAGATGAAGGAAAATAGGGCTGGAAAGCGTACTATTTTAATTGATGGTCGAGGGTTGAAAAACACACTCGAAGATGAGGAAAAATAGGGCTACAAGTGCACTACTTTAATTGATGGACGAGGGTTGGAAAACGCACTCAATGATGAAGGAAAAATAGGGCTAGAAAGCACACTATTTTAATTAATGGTCGAGGGTTAGAAAACGCACTTAAAGAAGAGGGAAAAAAGGCTAGAAAGCGCATTATTTTAATTAATGGTTGAGGGTTAGAAAACGCACTCAAAGAGGAGGGAAAATAGGGTTAGAAAGCGTACTATTTAAATTGTTGGTCGAGGGTTAGAAAACGCACTCAAAGATAAGGGAAAATAGGGCTGGAAAGCGCGCTATTTAAATTGATGGTCGAGGGTTGGAAAACGCACTCGAAAATAAGGGAAAATAGGCATGGAAAGCGCACTATTTTAATTGATGGTCAAGGGTTGAAAAATGCACTCGAAGATGAGGGGGAAATAGGGCTGGAAAGCGCGCTATTTTAATTGATGTTCGAGGGTTGAAAAACGCACTCGAAGATGAAGGGAAAAATAGGGATGGAAAGCACACTATTTTAATGGATGGTCGAGGGTTAGAAAACACACTCGAAGATGAAGGGAAAATAATGCTAGAAAACACACTATTTTAATTGATGGTCGAGGGTTGAAAAACGCACTCGATGAGTGGGAAAAATAGGGCTGGAAAACACACTATTTTTATTGATGGATTGAGGGTTGGAAAACACACTCAAATATGGAAAATAGGGTTGGAAAGCGCACTATTTTTGTTGATGGCCGAGGGTTAGAAAACGCACTCGAGATAAAAAGGAAATAGGGCTGGAAAGTGCACTATTTTAATTGATGGATCGAGGGTTTGGAAATACACTCGAAGATGGAAAATAGGGCTGGAAAGCGCACTATTTTTGTTGATGGTCGAGGGTTGGAAAACGCACTCAAAGATGGAAAATAGAGCTGGAAAGCGCACTATTTTTGTTGATGGTGGCTAGAAAGCTCACCAAGTTCTGGAAAGAGATAGGACTTAAAAGTGCACTATCTAAGTTGGTATCAGGCTAGCAAGCGCACTCAAAGGAAGAGATGGGGTTGAAAATGCTCTATATATGGTAAATGAAAGGCTCGTAAGCGCACTCAGGGAAGTGAAAATGATGAGGGCTTAAAGGCGCACACAAAAATGATGAAGGTTTGTAAATTACAATCCCTTCTAAATCTTTTATAGATTATGAGTGGGGAGATGCAGTGCATGATGACACCCAAGTTTAGGAAAGAGATAAAGCTTAAAAACATGCTTAAGGAAGTGAAAGGGGTGAGAGCTCGAATGCGTCCACAAAAATGTTGAATGAAGGTTCATAAATTATGATCCCTCCAAAACATTTCCTAAATTCTCAATGGAATGCAATGCATGATGATGCATGTATACTTAACTGAGAAATATAGGTCCCCTTTCTTCTTCTTGACCTTCTTTTTCTAGGATTTGGATCTCTGGCTTTGATGACTCCTCGCTTCTGCTTACTCGAGCCGCAATTTAAAATTTTGATCACCGGAGATGATAGATTTTCCATATCAGAATGCCCCCCAAGTTTGATCCAGATTCTTTGAAAATGAATGCTGGAGCTAGCTTCAATTGCATTTGTAGATTACCCCCAGTCTGGTCATGCCTCAAAAGTGTTTTTGGCTTCGAGTGTAGTGTTTGCATGAAAAGGGTTGGTTATTTTGCAAAGATTGTGTTTTCATGTGGGATTTTTGGAATTTCAAAGTCATTCCAAATACAAAAATCATTTTGACTGCCCCATTCGGGTCATGTCACACAAGTGTTTGCTGGAAAATGGTTATTTGCAAAGATTGATTTTGTGTAAGATTTTTGGAATTTCAAAGACATTCCAAGCACAAAAACCACTTTGATGTTTGTTTAAGGACACTTGTTCTCAAAAGAATTCAAGTGATCTCATTGTCAGGTTTTATGTTGCTTTTGATAGGAGTGTGAAATGATGCGTGTTTGCATGTCTTGCATTTGAAAAAAAAGGCTTTATCCAAGTTTGGTGAAGCATTTGTAAGGCTTGTTTCGAATGAAAAAGCATTGCCTATCGATCCAGATTACTCGTATCTGATTAGAAAGGACTTTATTAGGCTTGTAACGTAGGTTTAGGTTGCTGGCTATGAACAAAAAAGATATTTGTAGGCTCAAAAGGTGTTTAATGGTTTTCTTATACTAAAGATCACTAGTGCTTACTCTTAAAACTCTTTTTGGTCCTCAAAATTGATTTGCGTAATGACCTGACATGCCCCCCAATATTTTGTTTGGGTTTTTGTCTTGACGTACCCTCCAGTAATTTGTTTGGGCTTTTATGTTGACATGCCCCCCAGTATTTTGTTTGGGCTTTTATGTTGGGTTTTCAGTACTGCCAAAATGTTAAATTGATTTGCTTTAGTGTACTAAAACTGTCTTATGTTTATGCCCCCCAACTTTGTTTGGACAATTTTTGTCATTGAGGACTACTTTATATATTGAAAAAGTTTTTCCGCACATGCCCCCCAGTGTAGGGTGTGATCCTAGTCAAGGTTAATTATCAAGAAATAATTATTAGGCTCAAATAGGGACTACAAGGGATATTTGAGACTTTGTGAAGACATATCAAAGATGGCCTCTCCTCATTCCAAAAACTTGCATCCAGGATCGATAAGCTTTGCTTTTCCATGCGAAACAAGTTTTTGTTTTTTATTTTGGATTATTTGTTTGGCTAAGAGATTAGCTTTATTATGTGGGGTTTTGGGGTATGTGATCACTTTTCAATGAAATCCTTTGAATTCCCAGAACATATTTGTTAAACAAACATCAATTTGACATTTCCTTTCGTACTAGACTTTGATTTGCCAAAAATCTTGATGAAATCATGAGATAATGTATAATTTGGATGAAAGGGTATGAGGTGTGCTTGTGTTAAAAATCTTGATGAAATCATGAGATAATGTATAATTTGGATGAAAGGGTATGAGGTGTGCTTGTGTTATATAAACAAAAAACAAGAGCATGCCATGAACACAAGAAAATACATGATCTTATTGGAGAGAAAAACTTGTTTAACAAAAGGTCTTGTGGCATTACGAGCAAAATGGTTGACAAGTCAAAATGGGAATATAATGTGCGGACATGACCAAAACAAAAGGTAATCATGGAAGCAGACTTCATCTTCCAATACCGGCGCGCTCCCTTTTTCTAAAGCTTTGGCCGGGATCACTTTAATGGTGCAGATACTCTGGTACCTCATCTTCGTGAAGCTTAATTGGGCGCATGACCTGGATTTTCTTCGGATGTTATCCACCCTGCTTTGATCAATTGCATGAGCCTCTTCTTGAAGGCACCACAAGTGTTAATGCTATGTCCCGCAGCACCAGCATGGTATTCGCAGGTGAGGTCGGGTTTGTACCAAGTAGGGTAAGGTGGCTGCAAAGGTGTCTGAGGTTCAGGAGCTATTTTCCCAATGCTTATCAACTTTTGATACATCTCATTTAAGGGCAATGATAGCGGAGGTAGCTGTTCTTGAGTTTTCTGGTAATTTCTTTTAGGGAAATTTTTAGGTGGATCTTTGGCTTGAAGAATGATGTTAGCAATTTTGGATGAAGGGTTATGGCAGTTTTGGAATTGGTTATTCCTACCCTTGTAGTCGTCTTCAAAATGTTCAACATCTTTTCTTTAGCCTTCAAAGCCATTTTTCTCCACAGGCCCAAGAATTCTCCCACTTCGGATTCCTTGCTCTATCCTCTCTGCCACGGCTACAACATCTGTGAATTCTTGTGCTGAGTTGCCCATTAAATGTTCATAATATGGGGCTCTTAACGTATTGGCGAATAATGTAGTATTCTGAAATTTTTAAAAAGGAAAATACATGTATGCCCTTAGTGGCTTAGAATTAGGTTAAGGATGTTGTAGTAATTGTACAAGCTAGTAAATATAAATAGAATATAAAAGAAAAGAAAAAAAAAAGGAAATAGATCTGAAATTTGAGAGAGAGAATCGGGAAGAGAGAAAGAAGAAGAGAAAAGAGGGAAAGAGAAGAGGAGGAGAAAAGAAGAAGGAGAAATAAGTTGTTAAGGTAATGTGGGTGTTTTAATATGTATAAATGTGGTTATTAGTTATGATTTTTGCTTGTATTGATTGTTAGGGTTCGAGAATTTTATTTGGGTTTGATTGATGAATTAAGAGAGATGTTAAGGGTTGAATGTGTTGGGTAATAGTTTAATTAGTTTGATTGTAGATGATTTTGAAGTTTTGAGATGTTTGGTTTAAGAAAATATTGAGAAAAATGGTGAATAATGTTGATAAATTTCAAAAATCACTTGCTGGAAATTCTGGGTTGAGGTTGAAGATGACGAAAATTCATTTTGGTCCTTTTGGTGAAAATTATAGTTTAGTCCCTGAACTTTGGAAAAAATTACAGTTTGGTCCCTGGATTGAAATTGGAGATTCTGGATAGAATTGAGGATGAATTATGGACAAGATTTTAGGATAGCTATGAATTTATGAAGTGTTCAATTTAGTCCTTCAATTTGATAAAATTACAATTTGACCCTAGAAATATAAGAAAATTTCAAAATGGTCCCTAAGAGAAATATTAGTATTTCAGATTGGTTTGATGGATAATTGAAGCTCATTTGATGGATTAATATCAATTTTATGAATTGTGTATTTTGGAATTAGATTTCGGAAGAAACCTTTGTTTTAGGCTTTTGCGAAGAAATGGATAGTTTGATTCAAAAACACATAGGATTATGATTTGAACTCTTAGATATGTTATTAAAGGTATTTTACTTTTTTTGAGTCATTTTTGAGTATATCTTTTTTTATATATTCAGATAATCCCGATATTCTACCCGCGGGACATCAATAAAGTTTCATCAACATTCTGCTTTTGAACCTTGTCTGCTTTTGAGTCAAGTGAGTGGATAATATTTAATATGCATGAGAAATAGTATAAATATTTGAATTTGCTAGTATGAATTGGATTATGCTTTTTGATAATATATACCTTGATTATATTCTTGATACGATAAAGCATAATCATTTGTTGAATATACGTTCTTGATATGAGACTATATCTGTTTGTGAATTGATAGCTACTCATTTGATTGATACCATGAGTTGAGCCTTGAGATATGAATATGTTTGTTTGATTATAAGATATACCTATGGTATGCCAGTCAGAATACCCATGCTAACAGGGTAGTGTTAGCCTTTGTGCACATCGTATTTGAAACCCTAGTTGGTCGGGGGAGTCACCAACCTGTGTGGACTGATCATCCCACAGTACGGAGCCTCATGCTCATTGCATACTGATTTTCTGATGAGCTTTACCTATCACATGTTTGTTATGACCTATTTGAGAAACTCCTTGCAAAAAACTTCGAGCCGATTTGATATTATACTTCTCTTTGCTATATTATCTCGTATGTGTATATTGGATATTATCTACTCACTGAGTTGTTGAACTCACCCCCTCATTATTTATCATTTTCAGGGTTGTAGCTTGCTAGCAGGTCATTTTTGTCCTACTCTTGGAACCTGTTATTTTGGTTGTACTTGATATTTTTGTTCATATGTCTAGTTGGTGCTCCACAATTATAACTGTATGTAATCAACTCTTCTATAAAGACAATCAAATTATGTTATAAAGTTTATTTTATTATTTCTGCTGCGTTGAACTCTAAAGTTGAATGATAAGTTTGTGTGTGAGTTTGGGTTCGCATAGGTGTGGAACCTTGGAGGGAGACCATGCCTATGTGCTGGTCACGGATCCGGGAATCGGGTCGTGATAAATAATGTCACCATCTCTTTATTTAGAAGCGGAGGGAGTACCTGTGCAGCATGATCTCTCCATCTTTGAGCATATTCCCTTATGCTTTCTTTGTTCATCTTCTCCAAGTTGGACAAACTTGTTTTGTCAGGAGCAATGTCCATGCTATACTTATATTGCTTAATGAAAGCATCTACCAGATCTTTCCAGCTACGAATCTTGGTGTTGTCTAGTCTCATGTACCAATTCAAAGCTTCCCCACTCAATCTGTCTTGGAAAAAATGCATAAGCAATTTTTCATCATGCACTACTTCTGCCATTTTTTTACATTATGATTTTAGGTGAGTGACAGGGCATTGTGTCCCAGTGTATTTGATAAATTCAGGAACACGAAATTTCTTAGGTATTACAACATTCGGGACTAGACATATTTCTGCAGCTTGTATTGGGTTATATAAGTTTACCCCTTCGATGACCCTTATCCTGGCTTCCAGCGTCGCCATCTTATCTTGGTTGATACCCTCTGATGTTGTTATAACTGCTGGGGTTGCGGCAGGTGCCGGCGTTGCTGATTGTACAACTGCTGGATTTTGTTTTGGATCTTGAACCCTTTCTCCTATCACCTCTTCATGGTGATTCATTGCTTGTGCTTGAGCAGCCGCTGCGGGTCTAGTTGAAGGACCCTCGCCAGAGGTATTTCTCAATGCTTGCTCGAGTAAGCTGGTAAGAATAACCACGCTAGCTTTCAAAGAATCCAATTCGTCTTGAAAATGAGCAGGAAAAATGCGCTTTCAAAGAATCCAATTGAAAGTAAAAATGCGTGTAGAAAAAGAGACTAAAGAATAAACAATCAAACAACAAAGCTTAGTCCAACTATGTCCCCAGTGGAGTCGCCATCTGTCGCGACGATGATTTTTTACACGTTTCGCGCCCCGCCGTCCCCTGGGTTGGTAGAGACAACGGCGCACGGTGAAATGGGGGGTTGATTTATAGCTGGAAAAATTACGACTACAAATATCAGGAGTCACCACCTAGTATTAAGGTCACTAGGAACTCAATGGTCTGCGAGAGTCTTGGGTAAGGGGACTTGTTGTGCAAGGGAAAGACGCATCACACCTAGTGCACCTTACCTAAGGCAAGCTGCATTGTTGTTTGATTGTTTTTCCTAAGTTTGATTATTTTTTGTCTTTTCTACCTAAGACAAACATTTTTTTGTTTGCAGGTGTACTTTACAATGTAATTTTACACCGTAATAAAAGAAAATCTTTTTTAGTATCTCCAAGTGTACTTTACAATGTAATTTTACATCGAGATAGCTAAAACAGAAATATTTTTTATTTTTGATATTTTGGCTAAATTCCAAAGGATAATCATAAACCGGTTACGATATCCAATTTTCATTTTAAAATATGAGAAAGATGCAATATATTGTTTTTACGAAAAATAAATATGGGAAAACCTTGGAATTCGGCCGTATGCACGAAAACAACATATTTTTTTATTTTTTAAAAATGTATTTTTTTTGTATTTTTTAAAAATATATATAAAAAACCAGACTGGGTCTGGCCCAGCCAACTTGGGCCAAGGACCCAACTATGAGACAACTGGGCTGGGCTGGACCCGACCCAGCCAACTAGGCTGGGCCGAGAGCAGCCCAGCTCACCTACGCAGGATATATATATATATATATATATATATATCACACTACATGAATTCATGCAGCGTGTACAGTAGAAATGGTGGTCGGCCGACCACCACGAGGGACTCACCTAGCACTGTCACCGGATAGAGGAGATCGAGGTGGTTCTCCCTGTCGTGGTGGCGTTGAAAATGGTGGCTTATGGTGGCCGGGAGGAGCTCCTGAAGCTGCTAGACTGTGCTGGAACCGTTGCTGCTCTTCGTCCCTGTTGCTGCTGCTGCTCGCCGGAGCTGGAGAAGGAAGCTGGGGGCTGTTGCCGGTGATGCCTCTGGCGTGGGGGAGGAGTTGCTGGTGTGGTGGTTGACGAGAGTTG
Organism: Salix purpurea; assembly: GCA_027405865.1. Lineage (NCBI taxonomy): Eukaryota > Viridiplantae > Streptophyta > Magnoliopsida > Malpighiales > Salicaceae > Salix > Salix purpurea. The sequence goes on along the minus strand of CM050330.1, from coordinate 10,956,760 downwards.
AAAGAGCTGGAGCTGCAACTGGTGTTTTTTAGAGAGAATGTCGCTGTAGGAGGGAGAGAGGGAGGGAGGATGGTGGAGCTGTGATGGGCTATGAGGGAGGTGGTGCTGCCGGAGTGGCTTTGCCGCGATGGAGATGACGAGCTGTTGTTTATGAGGGAGGCGAGAGGGGGTTGTTTGTTTTTTTCACGTGTGGGTTATCTGTGCCCTGTCACATAAATTTCCCCTGTTTTCACCTTGTTTCTGTGTTCAATTGTTCCTCGTCACTATGTATTATCTCCCTTGTTTTTCATTAGTTTTCAGCCCCGTTTTTCTCAGTTTCCCCTAGTTTTCAGCCCCGTTTTCTCAGTTTTTTCCCTCGAGTTTTTCATCCATCTTTCCCAAAAATTTTCTCCTTTATTTTTCCCATGACAGTCCCTCACTATCAAAATTTTCCTCTCCTCCCGTTACTGTCTATTTCTCCCCCCTTTTTTTCTGTGTAAATTTGTTTCCTTTTATATGCAACCTGCAGCATGGTGAGGCATGAGAAGGGTGTCCAGAAATGGTGTGGCATGGTGGGAAGCATGGGCTGGGCATGACTGCAGCATGGCTGCTGGTATGGCCAACCATGGCTGTCGGGCAGAAATTTGGTTTTTTTTTTTTTTTTTTAATTTTTCAATAAATAGGTTGCGACAAAAAAAGAATTTTTCGATGGGAAAAACCAGGAAGAACGATGTTTTTTTGTTCAATTTTGCCTTCCGATTTCACCCAAAAAAGTCTCGTCACCGACGATATTCTCAATTTAACCCAAATTAGGCTTCCAAACTTAATTTCTCAACAATTAAGCCCTTAATAAAATTAATTTGACCATTTGAAGTATAATTAAGCTTTTACGCTTAATTAAATCCTTCAATTGGGCTCTCAATTGATCCCTAAACATAATTACACTTTAGATTGACCAACGATTAAATCGAATTGGCCCGTAAAGATATAATTATGTCTTTCGACTTAACTTTTACGCAGATTTATCTAATAATAAATTATTTTAGCCTTGAATCTGCATTTTCCTTCATTTGGGCAAAAAAAAGGTACGACCGGGCTTTCAAAAATTTCCAAAATTTCCACATTAAAGTTTTGGTCGACACAGCTCCTTTTATTTTATTTTTGTTATTTTTTGGTATATTTGGGGAATAACCCAGAAATTGGGTTATGACAGATATGAAACCATGAGAAACAATAAAAAAAAGTTCATTTCCTTTTTACTATGCAACAACAAACAAGCAGGTGCCAAATTAGGTATTAATTTTGAAGACAAAAGGAAAAAAAATGTTCATAGTGTTTATAACAAAAAAAAAAGAATCAAAATACCTTTAAAATAGATTTACAACATCATTACCTTGAAGAAACGTATCAAAAAGAAAAAAAGAAGGAAATACAATTTTGACAACAAAGAAAAGAAAATGGTAGGAGAAAATAGATCTATGGAATTTTTTGGGAGAGGGATGAGTATGTTGAGATAGTTGGTTAATTGCTCAATTAGTTGTTAATTGTTTGTTGAATTCAGTTGTAATTAGTTGGGGTACCTAACTGGAACTAGTATAAAAGGGGAAGGGTATACATGCATATGTTGTGGGAGTCAATTGAAAGAATAATAAAGTTCAAGGATTTAACAAATGGTATCAGAGCCCATATAAAAGGGACGAGGAGAGAGAAGCTCTGAAAAAGGAAAGTTAGAGTGAGAAAGAAGAATTCGATTTTTTTTTCCGGCAGAAATTGAAATTGAAGTGAATCTGTTCAGTCACTCATCGATTCGATCATCAACAAGTTCACAGAAGGAAAGAAGAAGCTGTGAAGAAAGGAATCTTGATTTGAAAGAAGAAATTCAAGATTTGGTGATTTTTCGAACGACGATCACGAAGTGTGAAGAAATCCTTGATTGAACTGAAACCGAAGCTCCACTACCGACGACCACCGCAGACCGTGGATCTTCAGGCAGAGAGGTGAGCGAAACACCGAGAGTGAGAGGTGAGCGAAACACCGAGAGTGAGAGTGTCTCTGTGAGTGTTTCGAAGAAGAAACACAGGTGAGTGTTTCTGTGAAGTGTTTCTAAGAAGAAACACAGTGTTTCGAAGGAAAAGAGAAACTTGAGTTTTTTTTTTTTAAGAAGAAGAGAAAATGCTCAACAACGCAGACAAGTTTGTGCAAGCTGCGATTCCGAGATTCGATGGTTTCTATGACCATTGGTCGATGATGATGGAGAATTTTCTCCGGAGTAAAGAACTATGGACTTTGGTAGAAGAAGGAATCCCAACCGTGCCAAGGGGAACGGCTGCCAGTGAGGCTCAGCGAAAGGTCATGGAGGATGCTAAGCTCAAGGACATGAAGATCAAAAATTGTCTATTCCAGGCAATAGACCGAGAGGTTATGGAGACTATCCTTGACAAAAGCACATCAAAGGCAATCTGGGAGTCTATGAAGCAAAAATACCAAGGGTCAACCAAGGTGCGCAGATCTCAGCTGCAAGCCCTAAGAAGAGAGTTTGAGCTGCTGAGTATGAAGGAAGGGGAGAGGGTGGACAGATACATCTCTCGCACTTTGGCAGTGGTGAATAAGATGCGCATCAATGGAGATAAGATGGAGCAGAGTGTAATAGTTGGTAAGATTTTACGAACTATGACTGCTAAATTCAATTACGTAGTATGCTCAATTGAAGAATCGAATGATTTAGATACTATGAGTATAGATGAATTGCATGGTAGTTTGTTAGTGCATGAACAAAGAATGTTTGAGTACCGAGAGGAGGAACAAGCCCTCAAGGTTGTGTATGAGGAAAAACCAGCCCGTGGCAGGGGCAGGGGGTATTTTAACTCATACAGAGGGGGTGGTTTTAGTGCTGCCAGGGGAACCCGAGGTAGGGGTAGAGGCAGGGGAAGGTATTCTGTCAATAGAGAGTTGACAGAATGCTATAAATGCCATAAACTGGGACACTTCCAGTTTGAATGTCCAGAATGGGAGAGAGGAGCACATTATGCTGAGTTGGAGGATGAGGAGGAGCTACTGCTCATGACTCATGTTGATTTGCATAATGCTAGAAGAGACGAAGTATGGTTTCTAGATTCCGGGTGTAGTAATCATATGACGGGGAATAAATTGTGGTTTGTTGATATTGATGAAGGTTTTAGACAATCTGTTAAGTTGGGAAATAATGCTAGAATGGGTGTAATGGGAATAGGGAGTATTAGAATGAAGGTTGAAGGTGTAACTCAAATAATTACTCAAGTCTATTATATTCCCGAACTAAAAAACAACTTGCTAAGCATAGGCCAATTGCAAGAGAGGGGGCTAGCAATTCTTATTCGAGATAATGTGTGCAAAGTGTTTCACCCATCTAGGGGATTGATAATGAGGAGTGAGATGTCTATGAATAGAATGTTTGTAATATTGGCATCTATAACCACTAGTGAGCATATGTGTTTTAAAACTGCCGCGGATGAAGAAGCACAGTTGTGGCATAGCCGTTATGGGCATTTGAGTTACAAAGGGTTGAAGACACTGCATGATAAAAAAATGGTGAAGGGGCTGCCACTGCTGACAGTTCCTACAAAATTGTGTGAGGGGTGCATGATTGGGAAGCAACATAGGGACCCATTTCCAAAACAAAGTGAGTGGAGAGCTGCGAAGAAGTTGCAGCTGATTCATTCGGATATATGTGGGCCAATAACTCCAGTATCTCTAAGCAATAAGAGATATCTCATCACCTTCATAGATGACCATACCAGGAAGATTTGGGTGCAGTTCATTGCTGAAAAATCAGAGGCCTTGATGGCTTTCAAGAGGTTTAAGGTGTTGACTGAGAAGGAAGTAGGGGAGAGTATTTGCTGTTTGAGGACAGATCGGGGAGGAGAGTTTAACTCTCAGGATTTTAACAAATTCTGTGAGAACCATGGGATCAGCAGGCAGCTCACAGCTGCATACACACCCCAGCAGAATGGGGTCGCAGAGAGGAAAAATAGGGCAATCATGAATATGGCTCGGAGCATGCTAGTTGAAAGGGAGGTTCCAAGAGAATTCTGGCCAGAGGCAGTGAATTGGACAGTGTTTTTGCTAAACCGAAGTCCTACATTGGCTTTAAAAGACAAAACACCCGAAGAGGCATGGAAAAACATCACCCCATCAGTGGAGTTTTTCAAGGTGTTTGGGTGCATTGGGTATGTGCACAATGCGGATCAACAAAGGAGGAAACTAGATGATAAAAGCACAAAATGTGTGCATTTGGGGCTGAGCAAGGAGTCCAAGGCCTACAGGATGTACAATCCAGTTACCAAGAAGATCGTCATAAGTCGAGATGTTGTATTTGATGAAAATGAGAGCTGGAAATGGGGAAGAACTGAAACTGAACCAAGAAGCAGTACACTGGAGTGGGGAGAGGATGAGAAAGAGGAAACTAATGATGGATATGGGTCTGAAAATGGTGCTGCAGCAAGGGCAACAACTGGTGCAGCCAGTGATAGTGCAGGGGCAGCAACTGGTGCAGCCAGTGATAGTGATCACGCAGCAGAGATTGGAGAAGAAAATGGTGAAAATGGCTCATTTTTGGATGAGGTGGAAGTGGAACAGAATGCCACTAACCTGCAGAGTGGAGATGCTGGCGCATATGGCAGGAGGCAAGGGAGAGTGAGTAGAGAACCAGCATGGATGAGGGACCATGTGTCAGGAGAGGGTTTATCTGAAAATGAGGAGGACCAGGACATGGTTATGTATACTGAAGCTGGTGATCCTAGAACATATGAGGAAGCAGCCACAAATCCCATATGGAAAAAAGCTATGGCAGATGAGATAGCAGCTATAGAGAGGAACAACACTTGGGTTCTAACTGAGCTACCAAAGCAGACCAGAGCTATAGGGGTGAAGTGGATCTACAAGACCAAATTGAATGAAAAGGGTGAGGTGGATAAACATAAAGCTCGGTTGGTTGTGTTAGGGTATGCTCAGAGACATGGTATTGATTACACGGAGGTATTCGCCCCGGTTGCAAGATGGGATACCATACGGATGATTATGGCAGTGGCAGCATGCAATCAGTGGAACATCTATCAATTAGATGTCAAGAGTGCCTTCTTACATGGGGAGTTGGAGGAGAATGTGTATGTGGAACAACCGAAGGGGTTCATAAAGAAAGGAGAGGAAGGAAAAGTGTTGAAGCTCAAAAAGGCGTTGTATGGGTTGAAACAAGCCCCAAGGGCATGGTACAGTAGAATCGAGACATACTTTCTCAAGGAAGGGTTTGAGAAATGTCCAAGTGAGCACACTTTGTTCACTAAGATCAAAGGGGGGAAGGTGTTGATTGTGAGTATCTACGTGGATGATCTAATATTCACCGGTAATGATGATGTGCTGCTTAATGACTTTAAAGGGTCAATGATGAATGAGTTTGGCATGACGGACTTGGGGAAGATGAAGTTCTTTTTGGGAGTTGAAATAGTCCAAAACAGCTATGGCATCTACATGAGCCAAAGGAAGTATGCACAAGAAATACTAGTGAAATTTGGGATGGAAAACAGTAATCCCACAAAAACTCCTATGGTACCAGGTTGTAAGTTGACAAAGGATGAAGGAGGAATCAGAGTCGACTCAACCCAGTATAAGCAGATGATAGGAAGCTTAATGTACTTGACGGTATCTAGACCTGACTTAATGTATGTGATGAGTCTGGTAAGCAGGTATATGGAGAAGCCCACCGAATTGCACATGATGGCGGTGAAGAGAATTTTGAGATACTTGAGGGGTACTACTGAGTTGGGAGTTTGCTATCAGAAGAAAGGGGGGACTGAGGGTCTCATTGGTTACTCATATAGTGACTATGCTGGAGATCTGGATGATAGAAGAAGCACATCTGGGTATGTTTTTATGATGAGCTCAGGTGCTGTTGCTTGGAGCTCGAAGAAGCAAGCAATAGTCACTCTCTCAACTACGGAAGCCGAATTTATTTCTGCGGCAATGTGTGCTTGTCAAGCCATATGGATGAAGAGGGTTCTCAAGCAGCTGAATTGGGATCAAAAGAATTGTGTCATCTATTGTGATAATTGCTCCACCATAAAATTGTCAAAGAATCCAGTGATGCATGGAAGGAGCAAACACATAGCTGTCAGGTATCATTTCCTTCGAGATTTATCGAAGGATGGGGAGATAGAACTGAAGTACTGTAGCTCACAGGAACAAGTTGCTGACATCATGACCAAGCCCTTGAAGCTTGACACCTTTACAAAGTTGAGAGAGCAACTGGGTGTATGTGACATGTCAAAAATTGTAAACTGTTCAGTTTAAGGGAGGGTGTTGAGATAGTTGGTTAATTGCTCAATTAGTTGTTAATTGTTTGTTGAATTGAGTTGTAATTAGTTGGGGTACCTAACTGGAACTAGTATAAAAGGGGAAGGGTATACATGCATATGTTGTGGGAGTCAATTGAAAGAATAATAAAGTTCAAGGATTTAACAGAGTAATCTGCCTAATCAAAATAAATGTAAGGTTTGTTTCATTCATTTTTGAGATGACAAATTATTGAGGTGATGAACCATTATAGAGTGGTATAATAAAACAAGGTTATATAGAAACTTTATTGTTCTAACGAGTTATTTCTCTCCTAATCTTTGTATGTGTTTGTTTGTGGGTTTAGAAAAATAAGGTGAGAAGCTTTCACAGGGAATTTATCTTGTTTTTGTTTAAATTAAGGTTTAACCTTAGTTTTTAACGGGTCCCACCAAAATAAAACAGAGTCTCAACCCTAACCAAACAAAAAATATACATGATCAATCTTAAAGATTTTAGAATCTTTATTTGGATTCAAAAGTTTTTTTTTTTTTTTTTAAGTCTATGAGTTTGAGAGAGTAGAGAGAAAGTCACCAAAAAACAATGAGAAATAGAGAGTTGTCAATTGGCCATATTTTAACAAACAAATGGTTGATCTTAGTGTCACAGGGCTCTGCTAATAAGAGGAAGTTCAATGTGGTAGTTGTTTTGCTATAAACATGACTGAAAAAGCAGATTGAGATTCATTTAGATGTTTTTATTTTTATTTTGTTGTTTTTTGTTTTTTTATTTAAGTTATTTTTTCAGATGTTGTGTTTAAAATATTTTTTTCTTAAAAATAAATTAAAATAATATATAATTTTAAATTTATTTTTAACTAGCATATTAAAAAAAAATCTATTTTCTTAAAATATTAAAAAATATAGTTCAATCGTAAAATACATAAATCGCAATGACAAGAGGAAACAAAAAAAAAAAAGAACCTATGTTTACGATAAAGGTTGCGTTTTAAAAGGAACTCAAAATATATTAGAATAATATATATATATTTTTTAATAATTAACTTCAGGATAAGAAAGTATCCATTTTTGTTTTGAAGTAAAACAACAGTACAACACCGCAATAATTCAACCGTAACATACATTGCAGTGCGATTAGGAAACAGAAACGCAAGAACCTGCGTGTCCTCACGTGCAAACACCTGGACCCACATGCGACCCCTCCATCACTGCCCAGAAATCTGATCCAAAATCCCCTCGTCGTCATCGTCATCCTCTTTCCTCCAAAATCTGATCCCATTTTGTGTCTCGTTCTATATGGTTAACCCTTCACCCCTATTTTTTTTTTTTTTAAATTATAGATTTTATATACAAATATAAATGACTTTCCGATACATCCATTTTCTAATCACAGTCATATACATTTTAAAAAAGGGTAACTGGTCACTTGCCTGTGATGAAAAAAGATTACGGCTATTTATTTAATTCCAAATATATTTATAAAAAATATTAAATTTAAAATTTTATTTATGCATGGCTCTACTTTTTCTTCTTATATGTAATATCATATTAAATCGACTGTGAAAAATGATATAATATTTCTTTGAATTTGGAAAATAAAAAATCAATATTAATGGAAGAAAAAAAAAAGGAAGAAAGAGAATCGAATTCTCCACCAACCTTGTTCTTCTCGTCTAGCAAGGAAGGCTCTTAGCATCAAGCAAATAACGGGATTTCCAAAGCCTTCCTCTCTCTTATTTTATTAATACACAGAAAAAAAGGGGAAGAAGAAGAGGAAGCAAACTGCTGGAGTCTTCACTCATCAGCGATCGGATCATAGCCTTAAAATGTACGTCTCTCTCTCACTCTCTCTCTCACTGCATTTGCAGCTTCAGCTCCTTTTCAATTTGTTTTTATTGTTTTTTTAGTGTTTTTATTTATTGACTTCTGTGCGATTGAATTTTCAAATTCAGAATTAATTAATTAAAATGCAAGCAGCGGTAATGTATGGAGGAGTCGTCGTCAAAGGCAGCGTTAACAGCAATTCTACAAGACAAGTAGTTTGCTTTTCCAGAGCTCAAGAAGGCCGAAAGCAGAAGCAACTCTCATCCTCCATTGATTTCAGCAGCACACACTGTCAATTACTACCTTCTTCTTCTTGCATGCCTCGCCGTACCTCTTGTTTCGGATTGCGTCTCGATTCGTCCTCCTCTATGGGGACCGAACTCACTAGCTCCTCTTTCTTCCGCTCTCGCCCCATCGTCAAAGCTCTCGCTTCCGGTTCGTCCGGTTCATTTTTATTTATTTATTTATTTATTTATTTATTCGTGAAGTTGCGTGTTGGATTTTGATTTGAAGATTTTTAGGAGGAGGAGATGTGGAAGAAGGCAGGCCTATAAAATCGGACGAGGACGTTAATTATGTTGTACCGCCGCAGCAGCAGCAGGGGAAAGCTTCGACCGGAACGGTTTTGCCGTTTGTTGGAGTTGCTTGTTTAGGAGCTACTTTGTTTGGTTATCATTTAGGGTAATTGCTTGTTATTTTTTTTTCAATTGCATTGTATTATTTATTTATTGGTTTTGGATGATGATGATGATGATTCAGGGTGGTGAATGGTGCTCTTGAGTATCTTGCTAAGGATCTTGGGATTGTCGAAAACACGGCCTTACAAGGCAAGGAATTGTTTGTTAATTCATCAATTGAATTTTGTTCGCTGGTAATTTGCCGGTAGAATGTGTTGATTACTTGACTTTAATTCAGCAAAACAGAGAATGTGTTGGTTACTTCAGTTTAATTTAATGAAACAGAGAATTTCATTTTCCGAACTAGTATAAACAGAGATCTATGTGGTTCTTTTGTTTGTTATATTTTTCTTGGACTTTATAGTTTATAATCTTGGCATTCTAATGATTGAGTAGGATGGATTGTTAGCACTCTTCTTGCTGGTGCCACGGTTGGTTCATTTACTGGAGGAGCATTGGCTGATAAGTTTGGAAGAACAAGGACTTTTCAGTTGGATGCGATTCCACTTACAATTGGAGCATTGCTTTGGTTTGCCCTTTATCTTGTGTTTTCACCTTCTTTTTTCATTTTTATTATGCTTTTGCAAAAGCTAATGTTTTTTTTTTTTTTTAAATTTCAGTGCTACTGCCCACAGCGTACAGACTATGATAATTGGGCGTCTTCTTGCTGGTATAGGAATTGGCATTTCTTCTGCTATTGTGCCACTTTACATATCTGAGGTTGTTACTCATCTCATTTTAATAAGGTCACTGCAAGTGTGCATGGTTTTTCAAGAGCTAATCTGGTGGTGCTTATTTTTTTGGTCAGATCTCACCAACTGAAATCCGTGGTGCGCTGGGGTCTGTAAACCAACTATTTATATGTATCGGGATCCTTTTGGCTTTGGTAGCTGGATTACCATTGGCAGGAAATTCTATATGGTATGTTTTATATGCTTTCTTTAATGGATGTGTACGTGATTGCTATGCTTAACCAACCTGAAGAAAGAATGAGCATTTTAAATAAACAATAGGGTAATTATATGCTGGCCATATAAGCAACAATGCTTTTGGCAATGCTGCTTCAAGAATATTTTCTTTCATGTCCACAAGAAAAGTTTTTGGATTGCATGAGTGGAAGCTGTTGTTGACAGACTTCAAAGATGGAGCAACAAAACTTTTTCTGTATAGACATGTCTTACTGGTGCTAATCTGAAGCAGTAAATAATTATCTAGCATGTTTTTTGGTTTCTTTGTGTAGAGATGTTCATCAATTGTCTAGTTCTAAGGACTATCCATGCACGTGGTTTCCAAGAGGAACATAATTTAGATAAGGAGAGGAGAGATAATGCATTGATTTTGAATTTGACATTTCAAATTCTCTGATTGGCATGGCATGTGGCCTGGATAAAACCTGTCTTATTAGGAAAGTTTGATCAGTCAATGCATTTTATCCTTGTTTCTCTTCAATATCTTAATGGTTCAAAAATCAAGTTGTTGATTTAAGGAAATTGTATGTTTTAAAAATGATTGGCCTTCTGAATCGAAGCAAATACAAGTTCCAGTGAGATGATGGGTTTCTACATGCTTTTAAAATAGGAGGAGAACAGAACTAGTATATGAGGTTGAAAAATTATTAATGAGGCCAGCCCTCATGTGAGACAAGATTTTAATATGGTTGCAGTCACAAGCTATATGGGAATATAATGGATTGTTTGATTTATTTTACAAATAGTTGTAATTTAATGGATCTTCTAGCTTGTTAATCTGTGCAAGGATGGCAAGGTCTTGGAAAGTGACGTTACTAATGCTATGTACAGCTGAAAAGAGCAATGAAAGAATGTTAAAATCAGGAGAAAGAACATTAAAATCAGGAGAAAGCCCATGCTTAATTTTTTTAATTGTTATTTTTATCTTATAACTCCTGGCAGCCCAATCCTTGATTGGGTTTTCTCATCTGTGCTGTTTAAGATAGTTCCTCTGTGAGTTGAGGTTGGAATATCCTTTGCATACTCCCACTTGTATTCATTTATTTATTAAATATTTTCATCAGTTATTGAAATTTGATCTAGGCAAATACGATTAGATAACTGCATCCAAAGTTATATAGAAATTGCTCACATTTTGTTTGAGTGTGCCTTTTACCTGTGCACACAAATATTGTGTGTAACATGATTTCTTTTATTTTGTCATTGGGTGAAATTAATTGATATGAAAAGGATTGGATGCCGCAAAAGATGTGATACAGGGGCATTTTTGCTAATGAAAAAAAAAAAGAACTTGGCAGTGCTGTAACAAGAAAAGAGCTCAAGAAATGCTTTCAGCAAAAACAAAATGCCCTAATGATTTGCATTGAAAATTCCTTGATCCTAGAAATTTAACATCGTGAAGATTTCAATTGAACACATTTTAAAGGTTATGATTTCTTTTAGTTTTATACTAGATAAAAAAATCATTTGACGTGAAAAAAAAAACTAATAAAAAAACCAAAAGAAAGAACAAAGAAAAAAAAAAGAAATATCAATTTTCAAATGATCATAAACACAAACTAAAATTAAATTTTTTTTTCTTCAAAAAAATACTGCCTCAACAAAAGAGAAAATAAAAATTAAAAACCAAAGCTAAGAGCACATATATATATAAACATAGACAAAAATAGGGACAATTTGAGAAATATAAAAAAATAAAGGAATTAAAATAAAAAATTAAAAGTATAAAGGCCGAAATGAAAACCAAATATATTATCAATTTCAATCAAAAGATAAAATTGAAAAAATCAATTTTAATCGAATAAAAACTTACATAACAGAAATAAGGACCATACAACACAATTAAACGATTAGGGACTGAAATGAAACAACCATAAATCGAGGGATTGTCGTGTAATTTAGCGTGTAGGAGAGAGAAAAGGAGAAAAAAAGATCAACCAACCACCGTCACGTCTTCAGCTACAGTGTTCTGCCACGCGCTACACCATGAGGAAGAGGATATGACGGTGAATCCAATGAGACGCCCGATGGACATTTTCCGCCACCAGAAAATGCCTAGCACACCACTCGAATGCAACGTCACAAAGAAAATCTCCAACGCATGTGTCAAATGTGAACGCAAGAAAATAATAATAAAAAATAGTAAATTACCTAAACAGCCCTACAACCAACTCTTCCATTTTATCTTATTGGGGGATAGATAAATATTAAGACATTTTCAAAAAAATATGAAATATCCGAAACTCCCCCACGGACAACCCTTGGTTTTTGTCCTATTGGAGGGTAAAAGGGTTATTTTAATATGCAATGGAATGTGAAATTACCATGACAACCCCTCCGACTACTCTTGATTTTTGTCTTATTGGAGGGTAGAATGGTTATTTGACTGTGCAAAAAATATATAAAAAAACAAAATAACCCGTGACCTATAAATGTGAAATTACCGTGATACCCCTTCCAACAACTCTTGATTTTTGTCTTATTGGAGGGTATAATGGTTAATTTCCTGTGCAAAAATTATAAAAAATCAAAAAAACTGGTGACTCACACACTCGGAACCAAACCAATCCAAAAACACTATTATAATCCACAGTAAAAATACTCACAATGAACAATAACACCCTAATCTCTTTTAGTATATGGTATAATTATGATGTTGTCTTAGTTAACTACAACTAGCCCTTCTAGCAATGCCCAATTGCACATGAGGTTTGCTCAGCTCTTTTTAAGAGCATTCGAGCATGGATAAATTTGGATGGAACCTTATCAGAAAGTCTTAAAAAATTTTCTTTAGTTTTGTATAGCATTGAGGAATATAATGTAACCAATCAAAATCAATGCTTCTGTGATATTGCTAGAAAATGTAACTATAAGCTTTGATCTCATTAGCATTCCAGATAGAATAGTTCATCTACTGACACACTTTTGTCAAAATTGAAGTTTTCATGTCAAAAGAATACTTGATTTTTTCACAATTGATCAATGGAAATAAATCAAATGGCACTAAGTTAAAGTTCTGATGTTCATTTTTTCTTGAATGGCTATTGAAAAGCTCTTTACTGGGAATCTTTTTTCCATGAATTATCTTTCCGTAGCCATTTACTCGAGTCCATTTATACAACTCCTTCAGGTGGAGGACAATGTTTGGCATTTCAGCTGTCCCTGCTGTTCTATTGGCTTTGGGAATGGCATTTTCTCCAGAAAGTCCGCGGTGGCTTTTTCAGGTTTAGTTGTATTTAATCTCATGTCATTGAGGCCATTTGATATTTATTTATGTGGCGATATAGTTGTAACTGCTTATGTTTTTAATCGAAATTATTCATTCATTAAGAAGATATTGATAAACTTCTTTATTTTGCAGCAAGGAAAGTTTTCTGAAGCTGAAAAGTCCATAAAGACACTTTACGGAAAAGAAAGAGTTGCTGATGTCATGACCGACTTAACTGTGGCCAGTCAAGGTTCTGCTGAGCCAGAAGCTGGATGGTTTGATCTATTTAGCAGCCGCTATTGGAAAGGTACTTGGTTTTAAGATGAAAAATATAGATCTTTGGCTATTGAACTTGTAGGCAACAGTCTGAATTAGATGATATAATCTTTGTTTGGTTTGCCAAAACTTTTGCCACTTTAAAAATTTCCAATGTTTCAAAATATTCTGAACTTAGCCATGACCACACCTATGCGTTTTAATTAGTTGCTGACGCCTTCATTAAATCTACTAATACAGGCTTTACTTCATAAAGGTTAATAGGCTCTTTGAGGAAAATCAAAGATTGTACTTCCCACAACCATCCAAGCGAATATTGCTTAAACAATGAATGGGATGAAAGTCTGGGTTGTCACCTTGCATTCCTGCATTAAGAACTCATGTCTTAGCACGTTTAGTGATTGTGCCTTTGAAAATAGTTTTTATCACGAGTTAAAGACCATCCTAAGATAATCTCCTATAGCTTATTGTTACTTCAACCTCTTGATGTTGTAGTATGTGTATAACTAATAAGTTTTGATTTATCAGGGTAAATGATCTGTTTTACATACATTTTTATTTATGCAGTTGTGAGCGTTGGTGTAGCACTTTTCTTTTTCCAACAGATGGCTGGGATAAATGCTGTGGTGTATTATTCAACTGCTGTGTTTCGTAGTGCTGGTATTGCATCAGATGTTGCTGCTAGTGCTCTTGTTGGGGCATCAAACGTCTTTGGTAAATTTTTGTATCTTTCTTTCTGAATCAGGTGCATAACTTTAGAATTTGCAACCATGTTTTAATCTGACTGGCTTCTTCCAGGCACAACTATTGCATCTTCCTTAATGGACAGACAAGGAAGGAAGAGTCTTCTAATCACAAGCTTTTTTGGAATGGTAAGGTTACTTGTATTTTCAAACCATTCATTCTTCTTAATCAGATAAACATAATTTCATGTTTCTTTTTTATGGTCATCAAGAACATAGTTTGAGCCTCTTAAACTACCTCATGCATTTGCATCTTGGTTTCAGATTATCCTTTTCTCTCTCTCAAGTTTCAGTGCTGAACTATATTTTATGTCATTAACTACTGATTTTTCTTACAAAACTAACTTGTAATCCTATTGTTTCAATACCTAACCGGGAATTATTGAATTAAGAAAACACAGAAAAATTAAAAGGAGACAAGGACCAATCTATACCTGAAGAAATTATATTGACAAGGGTTTGGTGGTCTGGTCTGCTCATACCTACTTAATATGATGAAAATTTAGAAGGGTTTTCCAATCTGTAAGTGTTAGTTTGCGATCTATTATCTCACATAGGTGACAGACTAGCGATGCAATAAGCCTCTCTTCTTTGTTTTCATCCAGTATTTTGACCTGAAATAATTTTTCAGATGCCTCAATGGATTCTCGAGTCATGAGCTCTCTCTTTGTTTTGGCTGACTGATGAATGGCTTTATCAGACATTTTGATGAGCTGATGGTTACTTGAGAATTATTGGTTTCCACATATCAATGGTGTAACTTCTTGAGAGAACATGACATCATTTAGCCTTTTGTATTCCCCAAAGAAAATATACCGAATATGTAGGACTAGGATAATCTTGTTTCTAACACACTTTGTTTTTTGTCATGAAGGCTGCCTCAATGCTGCTGCTTTCCTTGTCCTTCACTTGGAAGGTCCTGGCACCATATTCCGGAACCCTTGCAGTTCTAGGGACAGTTTGGTAAGTCAATTATTTTCCATGTGAGATAAGTCAAGCTCTTTTCTTCTCCCTTCTTTTGGGGAGGGTTCTTTCCTTATGAGATTTAGTCGAGCTTCTCCTTTTTCTTACATCTGTTATTTTTATCCAAGTGGATATGAAATCTGAATCGGACTTCTCATCTCTTGATACAGCTATGTGTTGTCATTTTCACTTGGTGCTGGCCCTGTGCCAGCTCTTCTTCTTCCAGAGATATTTGCCTCCAGAATCAGAGCGAAAGCAGTTGCTTTATCCTTGGGCATGCACTGGGTAAGTCATGAAAGAAGAACATTTGTAAACTATGATGTTCTTACAACCGCGCAGATATTAGTGTTGCTAATCTGGAATGATTTGCATTTTGCCTGAATGGAACTTACTTGAGCAATGTGAACGGAACTTACTTTTAATCTACTTGGTGTATATTTTGTTTTCCGAGAATGTTTGATTACATGCTAATAAGGATTTGGTTTGGTATGGTAACAGGCTGCAAATTTTGTGATCGGCCTGTATTTCTTGAGCTTCGTGAACAAGTTTGGGATCAGCTCTGTGTATTTAGGATTTTCCGTCATCTGTCTTTCAGCGGTCCTGTACATAGCAGCTAATGTTGTGGAGACAAAGGGGCGATCGCTGGAGGAAATAGAGCGAGCTCTCAACGCAGCGGCAACCTGATCGGATCAGAATATGTCTTTTGCCCCGCATGTTCATATGCCGTATCTCTGCTGCTAATGTTGTGGAACAAACACCTGTGTCCTCAAAACTGAATGTTAAATATCACAAAGATTCCTCCCCCGCATGTGATTCCTGAATGAAATTCTACATGACCATTCCGCCGAGTGAATAAAAAAATCAACCTCCTGAAACCGTAAATGATACGCATACTTGCTAGTTAAAAAAAATGCCGTTCTTAATCGGTATTGTTTTTTTTTTTAAAAAAAAAAAATATTTTGATTTTTTACTTTAAATTTATTTGTTTAGTGTTTTTGGATTATTTTTATATATTATGTCAAAAATAATATTTTTTTAAAATAAAATTAATATTATTTTGATGTGTTTTTAAATAAAATGTATTTTTTATAATAACTTTAACTATACTTTAAACAAGTACTAAATTTTTGAAGTACTCGTGGTTGTCAAAATCATAATTTTAACACGACACGGAAGGGGCTTCGGAAACTTGGATCGTAAGATCGTACCTGAATTTTTCCGTACAAAAATCATAAAATCACAGCTAAAATTGTGTAGGTAGAAAAATTGTAAAATCGTAAGTAAAATATTTTTGAATACAATATAACATAATTATAGTCATAAAACTTTATTAGTTAAGATTCATACATGATTCAAAATAACTTAAAAATACATTACAAAACAATTATGTCCATAAAATTTTATTAGGTAAAAATTAATAAATTTAAAATAAATATTTTGTTAATGTGATATATAAATTAAAATCAGTTTCATGATCGTCATTTTTCTCGTCATTTTTAATACATTCATCAAAAGTATTATTATTGAAAGGATTATCAGTACTAATACTGGTATCAACACTGATATTGCTAGTACTAGCTCCAACTCCAACAAATTATTTCGACATCAGGACATGAAAATGATTTAAAAACATCAAAAAATTTTAATTTAAAGTAAAAAATAATTTATTTATTTTTCAAAAATTTTAAGTATAAATTTTAAAGTTAATATTACTGATTTTCAAGAGTGATTCCATGATATATATAATTAGTTAGTTAGTTAGGGCAAGTCCAATAGTAAGAGCCATTTTGGAGAGTTAAATCTTTAAAATGGCTCATTGAATAATGTATATATGGTTTTGTTGTTGATGAGTTCTCCAATGGTAAAAGCTATTTTAGAGAATCATTTTTTTTATCTTATTTTAAATAAAATTCAATTATTTTATATATAGTTTAATTATGCAATTAATTATATAATTAATAAGAGTAAGTTATATAATTAAATAATTGCTTTTGAAAAACCCTTCAACAATAAAATTATTTTTTTAATTATATTTAAAAAAATGAATTTAAATATAATTAAAAGACCTACAATATTTGAGATTTGAAATTTAAGCTACTTATTGTATGTTTTCAAGTAATTGTATGTTTTTTTTTTTTTTTTTATGGTTGTTGTATTTAAAGTTAATTAATGTTATTTATTGTCTTAAATTAATAAGATTTTTTTAATATTATTTTTTTATAATAATAATAATAATAATAATAATAATTATTATTATTATTATTATAACCCCCTATAGAAACCTACTTTATTATTATTTGTAGTAGTAGTATAAAAGGGCCCCCCATAGTAACCCTACCCCCCCCCCCCCCCCCCCCCCCCGCCACACACACACACACACACACACACACACACACACACATCTCCCTCCCTTGCTTTGTGCAGCCGCCCGCCCACCCACCTCCCATAATACTCTTTACCAGTATCATAACCGGAAATGAAACTTAGATCACGATATGAGCCTACTTATGAGTGGAATTTCATTGATGAAGACGCAGACGACGGTGATGATGGAGAGTTGGAGATGACGGCGACAACAAGACGACAACGATGAAGATAAAAGAGATGAACTGACAAACTGATGAACTGCTGATTTGGTGAAGAGAAGGATGAGAAGTTGAGAACGGTCAAGGAGAAGATCACCTAGTGATTTCTTGTTAAGATCACAATGAACTGACAAAGACAAACAACTGATTTGGGGATGAGAAGAGAAGAGTACAATCAAGGTTTCAAGTTTGGGGAAAATGAAAGCGTAAAATCCATTTGGGGAAAACTTACGTAATTAACTTTGAACTGATGTCCGAACACCTGAGATCGTAAAATCGGACCGATCCAGTCTGATTTTCTGATTCTGTCTAAGTTTGACCCAAAACGATTTCCCCCCGAGTTAACACTATTTGATGAGTTGACTCGCAAAATCATCCGATTTTGCAAGTCAACTCGTGATTTTGACAACGGAGGAAGTACTTGTTTGACATTGTTTCAAGTGTTTTTTTTTTTTAAATATTTCATTTTATATTTATTTTCAATTAAAGGTTTTTTTTGGTGTTTTTAGATTATATTTATTTAATAATATTGAAAATAATTTTTAAAAAATAAAAAAAATATTATTTTAATATAATTCTGATTTGTTTTTTAAATAATTACAATAATACTTACCAGCATTAAATGACAGAGAGAACCTGACAAGAGCTTGTTTGGTAGCTTTATTGGCCCATTGACAATATTCTGAAATCGAGGACATTGCAGAGTTTACAAGAACGCCAACATAAAAAAAAAATACGGGTGGTTTGTAGCTAGCATGGCTGTTTAATATTATGTTTTAAAAATATTTTTGAATTTTTTTATTTAAATTATTTTATTGTTGTTGTTTTAAATTATTTTGATGTCAAAAATTTTATTTAAAAAATATAAAGTATTATTTTTGATATTTTTATGTTAAAAAACAATGTCAATCAAACTAAGCATCCGACTTTTATTTTTATTATTTTAAGATCAAACTTGTATTCCTGAGTGCCGTTGAACTAAAGACTTCAGAAACTTTCAGAGGCTGATAAAAAAAGAAGAGGAGAGAAAAGAAAAGAGTTATGTGTACAATACATAAATCTTTTCTGGTCTTAGGAAAGAGAACAAAGGACACGGAAATCCCCGATTGAAGGCACAAGCAGTTGACCAAAAAATTGGTACGTAACATTTATACTCGGACCAGAACCTTCCTCTTCCATCTTTTTCATTATCCGCCACCCCTTGGAAACATAATTTCTCGTTCCATCATCACCACCTCTGCATGCCTGATTTTGTCTAAGCATGCAAATGAAATACAATAAAACTCGAGGTGCTTTTCCAGTCATTAAACTCAGCCCTGCATGGCCAGGTGGGTTAACTCAGAAACCAGCCTCGGTCGGGTTTTATTCCGAATTGGTTTAGAAATTGACTCGAATTAACGTGATCGAAACTAGATGATCTAGTTGACCTGATCAGAACAGCTCTAATACAATATTTCATTTTAAATACTTTATTTAAGAGAACATCATTATATTCATTAAAGAAAACAATTTTGTTATGGTTGCTTCGACAAACCTGGAACTGGTCTTGCAAAGGATAAATCCCCGTGACAACTAGATGACTACACTTTCGGCCTAGGAGAGGACCACTGCATCTCAAATCACCAATGATGTCTAAATGTTGCCTTTTTTTTTCTTCATCTTTTCTTTTAGTCAAGTCTACAAACAAAGTTTCCGAAGGGCGTGACATGGTGACAAAGAGTTTGAGACTTGTCTTTCAAATCTCAAGTTGGAGTCGAAACATGCTCATCTTGTAAGAGTTTGAAACAATACCTAAAGTTATGCTCATCAATATGATAATATTAAATCGATAATGACTTACGCTGCACCACATACATTTATATCCAATTGTTTTTTATTGGAAGAAAAAAAAAAGAGCACAAACATTTTCAAGAAATCATGAAAAAAAAATCCCCATTCAACCCCTGTTAACCTGTGAACTTTATCACTATAGGTATAACAACGTGAAGACTAATTGTCAATAAATCAAACATTGAAGGATAAGATTGAAAAAAATATAAAATTTAATAAAACAAAAACCCGAAACCAACTCATTTTAACATCAAAACTTGTGACTTTAGTATTAAGTCTGAGATTAACCGTATAGAAAACAAACCCTAATAAGCAACGGAGTCAATGTTCAATCACAAAATAATAAGGGATAAAATTAAATAAGAAAACAAAATTAAAAAGAGCAGGAAATTCAGTGGAAATGGATGGTTTTAGTAGTTTCTAGGAAGTGGAAGCTAGTTTGGCTAGCAAGACCTGTGAAGGGTCAGTTTTGAGATAATACATTATTTAATAAAATGTCTTTTATGGGAAAAAAGGTAGCTTAGTGATGAGTTGAGATAAAATAATTAAATACGGTTAGTACAGCAACTTGCTGTATCTATACCCACCTTAAGCAGTAAAATAAGCCAAAAATATAATGTGATGTCTTCCAATCATCAGCGTAGAAAAACAAAAATAAATAACAAAAAGAAATAAATAAGCACACATCCTCTCCTAAAAGTTCTCAATCCCAACATTCAAACTTGACTACACAAGCAATCGGTGCTCCTAAATGATTTTAAAGAAATAAAAAAATATATTTTTAATTAAAACAACACACAAAACTATAGTATTAAAATTTGACTTTGTGGCTCACATGCATCAACATGGGTTATCGTTATTTTTACTATGCACAGCTTTTGACTGACGAACAGCAGCAAATTCCCTATCCCGCAACTCAATTAACTAGCTGACTATTAGGGTCATCCGTTGCTTCCTTCAAGTAAAATCTCAGCAAATAGCATGATCCAATAGTTATAAAATTAGGGTTCAAATACTATCCATATCTTGATTTTATTGGATTGATATTGTTTTTTTATTTTAGGCAAGGGTGAAATTGGAAGAAGAAGGACCAAAATGAAAAGAGATAATGAGAATACACTTACGTCCTTAATCTTTAAAAACCACCCAATTTATACAATTTAGGTCCCTTTAAATTTTCAAAACTCGCTTTTAGCACAAAATATTAATTTGTTTCGTTTCTCAATACCTAGTTATAGAGAGGGGAGAGACATGAGTAATGAGATTCCAGCGACGAGAGAAAAAAAACATTGTTCTAGTACACTTCAGTCTTTAAGTTTTGAAAATAATATAGTTTAGGTCCTTATGAATGTTAAGATTTGATTTCGATCCAGAACTTTATTTTTCTTATATTTTAGTCTTTAGTTCGAGAGACATGGAAGATAAACTTGTTGAATTATAGTACCTTAGAGAGAGAAAATTGATATCTACAATGATTTCAGTCACCAAAATTGTCCAACTTTTTCAGCCATCACAATGGTCAAGATCTAGGTTATTCCATCTCATCAGACGATGATGCATCAGATTTTTTTTTAAAAAAAAAAATTAGAGAGGTTAAGAAAATTAAAGCTTGCATGTAAACCCTTTTCTTATAGGTCGAATTCGAATACCTGACTAGCTTACTAGGCCAACAACACATGACTTGTTTTTTTTTCTTCTACAAGTGGTGTTTTTTACATGTTATTTTTTAAATAATTTTGAAATTTATATTTTAAGTAATACACATTCTCTGTGATTTTCTGGCTTACTTATCTTTTTTAAATAGTGATTATTTTTAATTATATCGTGTATATTTAAGTTTCTAAGAGGTTAATATGATATATATATATATATATATATATATATATATATATATATATATATATATATATATATATATATATATTTACATAGATTAATTTTATTTTTAAAATTAAGAAAATTATTTTTAGATAATATTTCTAATATGTGCAACTTTGCATGATATTTTTTTTATCTTAACGAATTTTATGCGTGTGCTGATTTTTATTACCATTTGATTTAATAAAAAAATGACCAATAAACAAATTTATGAAGCATTAGATAAATGACCGTGTTGCGAGATTAAATATTTTGATTTATATTTATCTTTCAATTGTGTTCAATTTTATTTTTAATATTGTTTTTTTTTTCATTTACTTATACTAATGAATTCCAATTTATTAAATTATATATGTGCAGAAGTTTTTGAATTTATATTTATAACTTAATTTTTATATAAAAAATATGTTGTAACGATACAAGAGTTTAATAATTATGGTCTAGGCAAAGCTAAGTGGTGTCATTTGGCAGGAATCCAAAATGAAAAAGCCTATTGAAGCAATCGCGTTGACATTTAAGTGGGGTTTGACCAAGAAAACGAGAAGAAAATCTCGGGCGGGAATAGCCGGTTTCGATGTGCAGTAGTTTTTGTTTTTATATATTTTTTAAGAGTATACATTCTATTTAAAGCTAAATTAGTATTTTTTAGAATATTTTTATGATTTTAATGTCCAAATACTAAAATTAAAAAAAAAACATTTTAATAGAAATAAATGAAAAAAGTATTTTATATCACAAACACGCGTCTACGTACCTAAATTCAAGCAATGGTTTGGTGCCGAATTTCCCAAGATGTGTTGGTGGCCATACATGAGTGCAAGAGGGCCTAAGAAGCTACAAGACAAGAACATCGAGTGCTCAAGCAATAGTTTTGCGTATAAATGTGGTTACCTGCCTAAATTTAAGCGAAGACCAGGATGTATTGTCAAAGGAGTTGTGCTGGCTATGATTATAGACCAAGACCAAATCGCAATTTCTCCATTAATTTCTCATTGGGCGATGGAATTAGACTTGTAGGAGGGGGGAGGTGAGAAGAAATAAACAAAACAAAACAAAACAAAACTGGTGCTAGTCTATTACTATGGGAGAAGCGATCAGTTAGATCTCATTGCAGCTTCCATTGTTTACGTTCCAAGTTTTCTCATCAACTAGCAGCCAGCTGGTTCTAGCCATTTAAAGTGAGAATATTTCTCCCCAGATTTCCAACATTTTCAGCAGAAATGGCCATCGAGCAATATCTGCTATCTGCATCAACTTTTAGCCCTTTCAAGTCCCATTCTCAGCTAGCCCATGTCTTCCATTACATGTTCTTCGTCGTCGGCCTGTCACTTGGAATGATAGTTTGTTTGTATCTCAGAAGCTTCTCCTTCAGTACTTTCCAGGCCACTATATTCTCACCAGTTCCGTCGAAACCATTGCTTTTTGAAACAATTAACGGAGAGCCTGTTTACATCAGAGAGCAAGAGATCCTTGCCATGCACAATATGAGCGACGAGGAGCTGCTGAAGAGAGCATCTAGGGTTCCGATGGTTGAGGCATCTGCTCGCAAACATGCACCGAAAGTGGCTTTTATGTTCTTGACGTATGGGCCACTTCCATTGTCTCCGATGTGGGAGAAGTTCTTTGAAGGGCATCGAGGTCTCTACTCCATTTACGTGCACCCACATCCTTCTCACAATGATTCTTGGCCTCCAAGTTCTGTCTTTTATGGTAGAAGAATTCCAAGCCAGGTTAGATATGAAATCCCTTGCTCACGAATCCTTGTTTGAAACCTCTCTTCTCCTCCTGACAACATTAAACCGAACTATAATATTTTAAAAAGAGGTTTCTTTCATGCATTGTGCAAAAGAGTAATGCTTCCTAAAACGTAAATTTTTCCAACATATATATAAGGAATGGAGATATAAAAACAGAAAGTTAAAAAGGTAAATTACTGCTACTGTCACTACACTTATTCCTTTTATATTCTTTAAAATTTCTTCGTTAAAAATACCATTATTCATTTATAAATGTGTTTTTTGGGTTTCACGATATAAGTATTTTTGGATTAATTTGCATATTTAGAGACTAACTTCTTATTGGACAGTTTTAATGATACATAATTTATATTGGCTTTAAGTATTTTTTTTTTAAAGTTATAAACATCTTTCCAAAATTTAAATACTGAAAATAAAAAAAAGGAAAAACTTTTTCTTTAAATTCTGAAAATTTGATTTAGTCGAGGATAGTGCTAGTATCTTACATAAACTTTGGGATAGAGGTGAATATAATAATTAATTTTAATATATTTCACATAAATAAACACATCAATTTCTTATGACATTCTACTATTACATTACATTATATAAAAAACTAAACCGCGTGGCCTTTTCATTTTAGCTCATCCATAATGATTTTTTTTTTGCTACAAAAAAATTACCTTTTAGCCATGGATTTTCAATTTGGTCCTAATCATTATTGAAATAAGAGTGAGATTGAAATAAGAGGATAAAATATGTTTGTTATTTTCCAACAATCTCATTCTAATTAAAAGACCAATTGATTTAATTTCTTAAGAAAGAGTTAGATTGAAATAAGAGGGACCACAATGAAAAAGACATCAAACATGAGTGGCGTACCATGAGTTCAAAACTAAATATATTTTAGTCCTCAAACTTTACAAATCACGCATATTATATAATTTTGGTACCTCAATATTTTTTAAATTCACTTTTGGTAGATAAATTTTTATTTTTTAGTCATTGGTTGAGAGAGGAGAAAGATCACTGGATTCCAACTATAATAGAGAAATATATGGTTTACACCAATTTAGGCCACTAAAGTGAATGAAATTTATGTCAAATTATTTCATTGGATGAGAGCATTTCATATTAGGTGTTTTTTTAAACCTTTATAGAGTGTCAAAAAATAGATATGAGCTCATGATGAATTTTTCGATGATATTGATTTTAGGGAGGTTTTTTGGTGTCTTTTATAGGTTTTTCACTATTTTAAAGTATTTTTTAGGGTATTTTAGGTCAAAATGGGTTGAAAAACATGCTTTTAGATCAAAAAAAATTTAAGCCTTGATTTTTCGGCCAATATTGTGACTGTAATCTAGGCAAGAACAGACGATACGTTGTCTGATAATTTTTTTCAAAGAAAAGGGTGAATGCATATCATCCACCCCAAGTCCAATGAAAAGAAAAGGGCTCGACTATGCATGGCCAACCGAAATAGGTCAGACCTAGCAGCATCTAACCCTTTCCCCTCTATTTTTTTAATTTTGTTTTATACAAAAATGTTATCTTTAGATGAATACTCCTCACTTTTATTGTTTTTAGAGAGTCCATTTTGAATGGTGGTAATTTTTTGGTCATGCATTTAAGATTTGAAGAGTTTTTTTTACTTGTAATTGTTTTTTTTTTGTTTTGTGTAGATAAACTATATTATTGAAAATAAATAATTTTAATTCTTAGATAAAAATTTTTATATGTGTATCCATACATAATATTTTCATTTTCATTTTATTTTATTTAGTCAATTGAATGTGTTTATCTTTTTTGTTATCGCATGAGTAACTAAGAAAAATAATAAACAAAGCGTAATAAGTTGCTTATAATATAAATAGCGCCGCTCTTGTACTGTATATCCTCCTATTATTCACCCTCTCACAATTAAATATGGATTATGATAATGTTGTTTTGATAATTTTTTATTTTCGTCTTCAAACATTTCTTTGCACAATCAAGCCCTTGTAAGCACACAATTTCATGTTTCTTATAGGGAGGGTTGAATTGAAAAGTAAAGGATTGAAGTGAAAAAATTGGAATAGCATAGGTGGTTCTTAGAATTTATTTAAAAAATATATTTTATACTTTAAGTTAAAAAATATGGGGAAAACATTGTTTCTTTGTATCCTATAATATTGTGGGTTACAATAATAATTCATATTTTTTTTCCTGCCTTTTTCTTCTTCTTAATTTTGTGATACTATTATGTGTTTTCTTGGTATTTAAATTTGATAATGTGTTAAATTGCCTTTTATATTGGTTGGGAAATAGACAACATGATTTTATTCTTTAATTCTCATTTTAATCTACTTTGATTTGTTTTTATATGATTTTTTTTTAATAATTGTTAGTCTATTTTTGTCATAGTATAGTTAAATAAATAATATTTTAGAAAAAAAGTTATTAATCCTATATAGTCTATTATCCAGTTTGTGGGTTTGAAGTTTTGACCCGGGTTATCCTATTTAAAAATTTGACGGGTTTACTCATCAAACCTAATATATATATTTTTAAAAAAAGTTATGTCATATTTTTATTGGTTAGAAGTTTTGACCTTCTTGTTGTCTCTTATAGAAAAACTCTAGTTATTTTAGTTTACCTGATAATTTGCTAGCTATTTTTTTCTTTTTTCATGTAGCATTATTCTAAACTTTGTTTATATTCTGTGTTGCAGCCAGTCTTCTGGGGAAGTGGATCCATGATGGAAGCCGAGAGACGCTTGCTAGCAAACGCCCTTCTTGACCACTCCAACCAAAGATTCGTCTTGCTCTCTGAATCTTGTATTCCATTGTTCAGTTTCAAGACAACATACGACCACCTCATGAACTCAAATCTAAGCTTCTTAGGCTCATTTGACGATCCAAGAAAACCAGGTCGTGGTCGGTACAACCCTAAAATGTGGCCGGCGATAAACATTACCAATTGGCGAAAAGGATCCCAGTGGTTTGCGGTGAACCGAGACCTTGCGTTCTACATTGTTTCCGATCAGAAATATTACCAAATCTTTGAAGAGCATTGTCGCCGGCCATGTTACATGGACGAACATTATATTCCAACACTGGTGAACATACTTTATCCTGAGTTAAACTCGAATCGGAGCATCACCTGGGTGGATTGGTCGAGGGGCGGCCCTCATCCAGGGAAATTCAGGTGGGGTGATATTACAGACGAGTTCTTGAATCAAATTCGGCATGGCTCGGAATGTGTTTATAACGGGAACACAACCTCGATGTGTTTTCTGTTTGCCAGGAAATTCTTACCTGAAACATTAGAGCCTCTGTTAAGGATTGCTCCTTTGCTGCTTGTTTTTGATCCTTGAAATTCTTGTTGAAATATTCATTATTTCTCTCGATTTCAAGTTTCAAATTACGGGGGCGAAGTGCCATATATACCCTTTTTCAGCTTGAAATCGACCCGGGAGAGAAAGCAGAATGGCTTTCCCCGACTAAATATCAATTTTTTATTTATTTAAAGTACAAATAAAAATACTTTCGAAAGGCACCAAGATATTTGTTTGCATGCATGTGCATGCCCGGCACATGATCACAGGCGGGAAGTAGCCGTGGTGACCTTGTTTTATGGGTTGGCATTATTCCCTTCTTCTTTTTTACGACAAGAAACCTATGTTACATTCTTTGAACAAGTCAACTCTTTCCCCATTAATACGTAGCTAATCTAATATGATTCTTAGTTAAAGCAAAGTTTTTGAATCCAATGCTTGCTGAAAATAGAGGAAGGGGATTCTAACGCATCATTACCTCTTTTCCCATTACAAGGATATAGTTTTTAGTGCATGAAAAATTATATATAAATCAAAAAATGGATAGAGCTGTGCAATTAGGCTCCATGTTCACTCATGATATATAAAAAAATAGCCCGAGATCAGGATTAGAAGGTTTGTTTCCCTGTTATCCCAGGTTTAAGTCTGTCATCTCATAGATTCAAGTCAGGTGGCGGCGAATATAATGACAACTAGTATTTTACATGATCATTAATTTTAGAGTCTGTAAAATTAATCGAGGTACACGTAAAATGGACCAGATATCCATGTTAAAATAAAAAAATAAAATAAAATGTGGGGGATAGTAACAAATCAAATCATCTAAGTCGGATTGATTCAATAATCTCTTCTTCAAGAAAAGAAAAGCAACGAGTTTATAAGATTTTTGAGAATTTTTTTTCCAAAAAAAATAATAATCACTGCATTACGCAATGAGATATTTTATAATTTTATGTCTGTCAAAGCCAAATTGAAATGCTGGCACTTTCTAAGGTATATTTAAAGGAATCCAAAGATATCCGGTGAGCATCTGATTTGATCTCTACGGCTGAATCATGAAAACATGGAACCATAACTCTCCGGCCATGACCGCCCCTTGTATTATGGCACACAAAACCCTTAATTTGAACGTGCTTCCAATTTTTTTTATATCTGTTTTTCTAAATGCAACTAAGATGACATCGTAAATTCATGGAGTGAAAGACAAACATCATCAAGTTTACTCTAAATATGTTTACTCTAAATAACAACCAACTTTCTATTTGAACTAGAATTGTCAGTTTCGTTTCGGTTGGTGTTTTATTTTTTCAATTAGAATGAAATATTTCAGTTTCGGAGCGTTTCGGCGTTCTATTTTAGAATTGTACTGCTCATATATAATTAATTGATTATATATATGAAAAAAATTAAAAAAAAATTAAATATAATTTTTATTTTTTTTATAAAATTAAAGTTGACACAACAATTTTATTTTTTTATAATATATATTTTTTTAATTTTTATTGTTTTAATTTTGATTATCGCATTTTCAATGTATTTCATAAACAATAATATATATATAATCAAGTATTATTAAATCAATTTGATGTTCCATGGAAAAAAATAAAAAAATCAGGTCATATCAGTGACCCACAACAATTTGTCCAGGTTGGAGATGAGGCGACAAGGGAGAGTTTTTTTTCTGTAGTTGAAACGACATAGACAAAGTAATATTGACATGTTTTGGCTGATATTTGACCGAAAAATCCGAAATGGATAAAAAATTAAACTAAGATAAAATGATTATGTTTTGTCTTATTTTTTTAACTATATGAAACTGCCAAAACAAAACTGACAACTATGATTTGAACAATAAAATACCAATCTTCTTCAAGTATTGATTAATATTTTATAAGTTTGGAAACTATACGAGACCCTTTTTTTTCCCTTTCCATTTGAGCGTTTTGCCTAACTTGTATAGCTGTCATTTTCCTCTACTTTATTCTTCGAGTGATTCAAAAATATTTAATATGTATATAAAATTGGCTTCAGTTTCCTGAATAGTTTCTGTAGTTGTTTTGAGGATTAATCGACTTGTTTAACTCAACATTACAAGCCAACAAACTGTATTTGGCCAAAACGTTTTACACCTATTTTATATTAATTCCCCAGTTGTTTTGATTGGGTGTCCTTCTCGCCAAATTTGTCCGAGAATAAACAACAGAACGCAAAAAGTACAAAAAAAAGACAATGCTAACTCCGAAGTCGAAAGTACAACTTTACTCTTAACCACTACTGTCTACACAACATTTTAGTTCCTTGTTTTATCAGACAGCTAAGAATCTCTCGCCCACCGAATTACACCTCGATCTCCGTACCTCTCCCTCTCTCTGTCCCTCTCTCTCTCACAAACACACACACACACACACACACACTCTGATATCGCCGCTGGCGTCGTGCCATTGGTGAATCTGAAAGACCAGGAATCAGGAAGACAATAGCAATGGAGGGAGACAAGTACTTGCAGCAATTCTTGGGCGAGACGTCAATGTTCAACAGCATTGTTTTGGGTCATTTGTTACCGTCCAGTTGGTGGGTCACACTGCCTCATTTCTTGCAGACTTGGCTTCGTAACTACATTGCTGGAACTCTCCTTTACCTCATCTCTGGTTTCCTCTGGTGCTTCTATATTTATTACTTGAAACGCAACGTTTATGTCCCTAAAGGTAGAACACATTTATTATTATGTTTTTCTTGATTTCAGATTGGTTCTGTTCGGTTCTAGAATCTTTGAATCTGTTTTTTCTTTTCGACTTCTGGGTTCTTAAGTTTTTCTTGAGTTTGAGTTTGTATTAATTTATTTTTTGGTATTATACTTTGATCTAGTATAGATGTTAATTAACAGATATGATTTGAGTTTTCTTTTTGTTTGTTTCGAAAGCTTTTCTTTTGTGATGTTAATGCGTGATGGGATGGATCTAATTATTGATTTTCAATCTGAGTCTTTCCTTTCCTTTTTTCTTCTTCTTCTGGATTCTTAGCTGTTTAGTTTTTACTTCTGAAGTTTTGCATGTTAAATATGAGATGATAGATTTGTGGTTGGCAGCTCTAATGAGTTGGTGTTTAGTTGAACCATTGATTCTGTTATTGTTTATTTTGTCTACTCTCAAGTGCATGTCTAGTTATAAAGTTTGAATCTTTTGTCTGCTTATAGTCCATTCATGACATTATTATCAGCTGCTTTTGCATGTGTTCTTATGAATGGTATCTGCTTTGCTGTCAAGTCTGATTCATTCTAAACTTTTCAAGAATATTTTCATGTGGATTTTGACTGCATATCAATTATGTAAATGTTTATGTCTGAGTTGATGATTTTCCAGTTTACTTGTCAGGCCTGAGAGTATAACCTTTTTTTTTTTTTTGATCTCTTGCAGATGCCATACCTTCAAACAGAGCCATGCTCTTACAAATATATGTTGCTATGAAGGCTATGCCATGGTACACTCTTCTTCCAGCAGTTTCTGAGTACATGATTGAAAATGGCTGGACAAAGTGTTTCTCTAGCATATCTGAAATTGGATGGTTTGCCTACATCATATATTTGCCAATGTATCTTGTTATTGTGGAGTTTGGGATTTACTGGATGCACAGAGAATTGCATGATATAAAACCTCTATACAAGTATCTCCATGCAACCCATCATATCTACAACAAACAGAACACTCTATCTCCATTTGCTGGTATGTTCTTAATCCAAGTCTATTATGCTCGTTGTTTTTGCTGTGATTGGTCAGTTGGGCATTTATAGCATTATTACTGCAAGCAAAGATAAACTTTTGGGCCCTTTTTTATTAAGAAGATTGCTGATGACAGGGAAATGTTGTCCTCAGGCCCTTGCTTTCCACATAGAATATATAATTGTGGAAGTTGTCTTTTACCAAGAAGTGGTAAGACCATCAATTGGTGGTTGTGAAAGACTGGACTAAGTGGTCTCAGGCTTTCTAATTTGTTGTTAGGAAAATTCTACAATTGCAGAACGAAGTGCAAACAATTGTGGATGGAGTGCGGTGTTTTTGGAAAGGGCATAGAGGTAGAACTTGCAGTGAAAGTTGATGTGGCTTCTTGGCTGAAAATCTCGAAAGTTTATCCGATTCTTAGAGAACTGGATTAGCTGAAAATACTTGTTTGTTGTCTGCTTACCTTTTTTTTCTGTTGCTCTATTCACGTTTCAAAATGCACTTAATTTGAAGCACATAACACAAAAACACCACACTGAATTCCAGAATTTGGTAATACCAGATCCCAATAAAACTCACCTTGTTTGACTAAGTCACTCAATGTGTGGGTGTGGGACACAAATCCACATTGTATGATTTAGTAAATGAATGTTGGATCCAAATTCCAAAACACTAGTGTAAATGTAGAAGCCACCCACAAATAGAAGACTGTAAAAGTGCGGAACTATTGATGAATTTGAAGAAACTTTGTTGATAATTGCAGCAGCTACATTATAGGAAGACACTATGTTTTGGGGACTTTTATCTTACACATTCTCTGACTTAGTGGATTTTTTTCTTGCACATCTCGTGACTTGGTCACGGAATGTAGGATTCAAACAGTAATGGTACTTCTGAATTTTAGAATTTAACGTGGTGCTTTTGAGGAATTCATGGAAAAGATTTGTCAAAAACTCGTTAAACTCTGACCTTTCCCTGTAGATGAAAGGCATTGCAAACTTTGCATTTAGGCATTGCTTTTATTTGAACAAAAGCATATCTACTTGGATTGTTTTTTTTTTTTTTTTTTGCATTTCAGTGAGATATCACTGACAACGCGCATTTACCATCAGAATCTAATTTGGATCACTTACTGGAAATTATTGGCCTATTTCAGGTTTGGCATTTCACCCGCTAGACGGGATTCTACAAGCTGTGCCGCATGTTATAGCTCTGTTTCTTGTACCAACGCATTTCAGATCGCACATAGCCCTGTTATTCATCGAGGCTATATGGACAGCGAACATCCATGATTGCATCCATGCCAACCTATGGTCCGTGATGGGTGCTGGGTACCACACCATTCACCACACTACATACAAGCATAATTACGGCCATTACACTATATGGATGGATTGGATGCTGGGAACCCTTCTTGACCCAGAGGAGGATGATTCATGCCAGAAAGCGCAGAAGCTGCGGTGATGCATTTGCTTGTCTTCGTGAAGTTGCTCATGCAATTTTCTGGACTTTGGTGGGTACACTTGCGTTTTGGTTGGAGTTGCATGTAAATTTTTTCTATTTTTTTCCCATGATTTGTCGTTTCCGCAGGCTCAATGTTCGAGAGCTCAAGGATGTTTTCTGCTTGCTTAACTTGCGATTAAGCAAAATACCCTTTGCGTCTGTTTGATGCTGCTGTTTCTGTCCCTGGTACCAAGCTAGCTAGTTTTCTTTTTCTTTTTTTTGAAGAAAGCAACAAGAGATGCCCGCAAATCTAGGGGTGCGACCAACAGTGGACGGAGAAATAGCCCTTGGAAAATGCCAAACTAGTATACCTATTTTCTTGATTTGATTGTTTGACATGGTCAATCCAAACTCCTCACTTCAATATCCTTATTTGACAAATGATAACAATAAAACTTGGTGTATTCGAGTGAAAGCTTGACTAAACTCTCAAGATGTGTGAGAAACAATTGACAAAAAAAATTGCTTTAACTGCAATATTAGAAACCATTTGATTTTTAATTGTTATAGCTGCCCAAAATTGATGGAAAATCTATCAAATACATGTCAAATCAACTTCTCTAAATGACTTTCTTGAAGAAGAGGTCTACATTCAACAACCTATAAGAATTAAAGAAAGGCTTTAACCTATAGGAATTATATTGTCAAGTGAAGGGACATAAATAAAAGGTTTTAAAGTTGAACAAAGCCTTGTATGAATTAATAAGGCTTGGTATAATAATGTGGACCATCCTAGAAGCACCGGCAATGACACATTACATGTTTCAAATGGTATAATGACCCGGTCTAAGACAAATACATTGAAAGAAACATTAAATGCATTGGTTTTGAAAGTTGTAACCAAGTCAGAATTGCAAGGTCCATTAGAGTATCAAGGGGAGACATTAGTACATCTTATCCTTGTCCAAGAAGGCTCCAATACAAATCTTATTTGGGCCATGAAGTGAGGATAGCAAATGAAACAAAAGAATCCTACTACAACATGGGTAGTCCTTTTGTTTCTAGGATTAAGGGCTAGATGGAAAGTTATAAATAAGCCTTTAATCAGATAATATTTTACTTCTTTACTCCTCATGCCAGAACATGAATTTAATATTATGGGTTTTATTTAATTTTGTTAGCTACAATCCAATGCTTGTTTGAGCTTAATTAATATTTTGTTTTCAGCTAGGATCCAAGGCTTGTTTGGATTCAGTCACGGGTTTTCCAATTTAGGGTTTTGGGTCAGTTTTGAGTGAACCTCATTTAAGTCCATATAAGAGGTCCATTAAGGTTAGTTTTTCATGAGCTATTTAAACTCATGCAAGCTGAATTTTGGTAGCCATTGATGAATATTAATTCTGAACTTTTCAGTTTTATATGTGAGAGTGATTCTTGCATCCTTTAGTTCTTGAACGAACTGAATCCGACTTATCAAAGATTAAGTGGCTTTGTGGCATCATTCTACTAATTCCAATAGTAGTGGTGCCTTGGGATAGATTTCCATTATGTCACACTCTTATCAGACTTATTTCAACTTTTCAAGATCAGATCTCATTCTTGGTTGTGAGTTGCGTGACCACATGATCATGGGGTTCGCATCATATAATCAAATTGATAGTTATTTTTTTAAAAAATAAATTAATAAAATGACCCTATGAATATATTTTAATTTTTTTTTGTAAAAAATAGATGTATCAAAAGGAAAAAAGGGTACAATTCTGTTAGCTTACCTCTCGGTCTACACAACCAGGGCATAGGAGGCAACTTTATAACAACATAAAAAAAAAGAGACTATAATGTGCCAATCCCCATGCCTTCGAGTTTGTTACAATAGTGAAACTAATTAAATTAAACCTTGGATACAATATTCTTGATGAAACAGATTACCCCGCACTGCCTACTATAGTATGATCATAGATTCTAGTTGGATCTTATTTTCTCTGGGGTGCTTTATCTATAATTTAGCAGGGGAAGTCTGATTTGCAAGGCTACATCATTGTAGAGTAACCTAACTAATTTGTGTTGTTGCTTAAACACTCTATTATTTCGCTCATACAATATGAAGTACACTGTCGTGGATATCATGTATCATGCTAGTAAATTCTTGAGTCGTTTCCTATTATTGAACTTGTGTGCAGTCCATTGAAGAAGGTTATTCCATCTAGGGTTAGGCCACTGCATATTGGCTTTTTTTTATGAGTTTCTTCCAAACAATAGCTACATATGAGCATTGAAAGAACAAATGCTCATGTGCTTATGCGCAGGTGCCACACAGAACATAATTGTTGTTGTTGTTGTTGTTCCTTCTCATTTGAGGTTTATCCATCATCAACAACCTTCCCATAAAGGCCAACCATAGTGTGAACGAGTATCTTGGGACATGGATAGGGTACCATAATAGGTCATGGAATGAATGTGTTGCTCTTTCTTCTAACGTTATCCCATGCAGAAGCAATGGTGAAATTTCTTGAATGATGGCCCTTCCATACACTTTGG
Source organism: Salix purpurea (assembly GCA_027405865.1). Classification (NCBI taxonomy): domain Eukaryota; kingdom Viridiplantae; phylum Streptophyta; class Magnoliopsida; order Malpighiales; family Salicaceae; genus Salix; species Salix purpurea. The sequence continues at coordinate 10,922,757 of CM050330.1, read as the reverse complement.
TCTTGAACCTGCGTGTTTAACCTAAAATTGATGGAGTTCCATAATTAATCCCAAGATATCCTGGTGGCCTATTGGGAAACACCACTCCCTATTTCTTATAATGCTTGTTGCTGCTGCTATACTTCTTGTTGCATAGGTTCCATAGATCTTGTTATCATCGGGTAATAGTCAAACCATAGAGAAGTGCTGGCATCATTGCCTACGTTGGATATAAACATGTCCATACACCATAGCCTACTCTCTATGATCTTTCTTCATACCCAAGATGTTAATTTGCGTAGGTGTTTAGGTTCCCATAAAAAATTGCCTTTAAACAACACTAACTGAACCCATAAGGGCGCCATATAGAATTGGCATTTGTTAGAATACATCATATATGTTTGAGCATTGCTGCTTTTTTCCAGTCTTGTAATTATTTGATTCCCAAACCTCCTTTCTATAAAGGGTAACAAATGTAATTACAACTGACTTTTGCTCATTTCTTATCCAAAGATGATCCTCACCATAAGAATATAGCCATAGTGCTCTCTATGCTCCTTGTTATTGAGCCAGGGAGGATGAACCTGCTCAATCAGTAGACTTGCATTGAGAAGAGTATGGATTTGATGAGCTTCAATCTACTTGCATAGTTGAGCTAGTGTGGCTAATGTCCACAACTTGATACGAGCTATTATTTTCTCTAACAAAAGGTTGCAATCTCCTTTAGTTAGTCTCTTGGTTATCAAAGGGACACCTAAGTAAGTTACTGGAGGGATCTTCAGTTGGAACCTTATTAGACTCTAGATGTCTATCTACTCATCTTGTTTGATGCTTGAGAGGAAAAAAAAGCTCTGTGCTTGGTTAATACTGAGCACTGACTAGTTCATGAAGTTGTCGAGAGCTTGCTTGAGTATCTTAATCAAAATCAACTATAGGTCTGCATGACAAAACATTAGAGGATCATTTGCAAAACAAATGTGAATGATCTTGTTATCTTTACATCTCCAATGATATTGATATATAGGGTTTGTGGTTGCCTCTTTGATCTACCCATTGAGCCTCTCCAATACAAGGACAAAGAGATATATGGATAATGGATCCCCCTGCCAAATTCCTTTCATGGATTTGAACCATCCTTGTGGCTCTCCATTAATATTTATGGAGAAACAAGGTGTGGTGATACATGTCTTGATCCAATTTACCATTCCAATTGCAATGACTATCTTATGCAAGCCCTCGAGAATGTAACCCGAGTTGATGCTGTTAAAGGCTTTCCTCAAGTCTATTTTCATTGCACATCTAGGGGAGCCATGCTTCAAATGGTAGTTATGCAGTAACTCTTGGGAAAGCAAAATGGCGTGAAATTTGCCTACCAGGAATGAAAGTTGTTTGGTTTAGCCCTACAACTTTCTTCAGCTGATGGATAATAATTTTAGAGATGGTCTTATAAATTACATCGCAATACGATATTGGTCTATAATCATCCATAGAGTAGGGGTTTTCAACTTTAGGGATTAAGGCAATTGTTGTTGCATTAACACATTTCGGCAGATTGTTGGTGTTGAAGAAATACCTGATGGCTTCCACGTAATCATCTTCCACTATGCTCCAACAATGTTTGAAGAAAAGGGGCAGAGAATCCATCAGACCTTAGAACTTTGTTATCTGGGATTGAGAACAAGGTTGATCTAATCTCTTCATTTTTTTAATAGAAATTAAGAGCTCTTGCTACATGTCTGGCGAGATTATTGGGGGAAGCAAGTCGATCCATGAGAGGCTTCTGTATTTTCTATAGAGTTTATGATGTCCTTGAAGTATGCATGCAACCACAACCTCCCTCATACCTTGCTGAACGTGGATAAGGTTTCCATTTCCATCATTAAAGCAATGAATTTTATTCCTAGACTGCCTATGAAGAATGGATCTATAAAAAAAACTTTGTGTTCTTATCCCCAAATGTGAACCACTAAATTCTGGATTTTTGTTTGTAGAAGGTTTCCTCATCCTTACACAGTGGATGATATGTGGATGTTTGTTTGCCTTTCTTCTGCTCTAACCATCTCAGATAGAGGATTATCATCCAATAAACCCCGAGCTTGGGACCATTCCTTCATTGTCGGCATTACTCTACTAGATATGTGGCTACATGTGATGGTTGTGTCAATTCTTTAGACTGATGTTAACCAATTTGAGCTTTGTAGTGAGCTGATACATTGGTGAATCATTCACTGGAATCTGCCATAATGAGGATATTCGAGGGATAAGGTCATCTCACTCTATCTATAAGTTGAGAAACTTGAACTGCGAAGGTGGAGTTGCTTATGATCTAGTCAAGTTTTTTAACAATCATGTTCTCCTTCTCTTAACCATTATGCCAAGTGTATTTGGTTCCCCTGGATAGAATTGGTTGCAACTCTGATAGATGCAAACACTCCCAAAATCCTGTTTGTGCCATTCCAATTAGTATCTCCTCCTTGATTGTCCATTGCGTTTAAAATCCCCCATTAGGATCCATAATTAAGAGAGTTGACAATCACTTTGCATATGAATATAATCATGTAGTTGATGCGGAACATGAAGAACAATATGAAATAAACAATAAAAAGAAAGAAGCTTAGAGGGAAGAGAGAAGCTTTGAAAGAAAAGAAGAAGCTAAAGAAGAGAGAAAAGAAGAAGCTTTGAAAGTCTGCATTTTTATCAATATTCATCAAAAGTCCATTCCAAAATGATATAAGAGCATATAAATAGTAAAACCCTAAAACATATAGTTATTGGGCTCGACCCATCAAATAAAAATGTTTACATCAATAATTCCAAATAAATAAAGGACTACGAGTGGGCCCAAATGGGCTTAGTCTTCTGATCAAAGCGTAATAGACCGGGCCATCATACGTCATCTTCGACCATATACTCATGTAGTTTACGGTGTGGGTCTGGTGTCCCCACCAATCTCCCGGGGTTGGAGAAACTCGACCCTGTCGAGTGTAACGCTGGCCGACTCTGATAGCACTCCCAAAGATATGGATCAAGCTGCTGTAAAGTATCTCTAGTGATCTTAATCACTAGAAACCATTGAACCTCACCATTCCTGTTTAAAACAACTTGCTCATCCAGAATAACATTAATATTATCCTTTTGTGCTGATGTCAAGGTGAAAGGGATAAATGTTTCAATAGGGTCATTAAAAAGGAGATTAAGTGGCATCTCAAAAGGATAATTTGAAATAGGAAGTGATTTATGGTATGCAACTAGATCCTCAATATTAAATGTAGAGCTAATGCTAAAATCATGTGGTAAATCTAGAACATAAGCATTTGAACCAACCCGTTTTAGCACTTTGAAGGGCCCGGCACTACGTGCCTGCAATTTTCGATTAGCTCCAGAAGGAAATCGCTCTGGTCTAATCCGTATCATAACATAGTCTCCCATATTAAACTCATTATGCCATTTATATAAATCAGCTCGAAGTTTATATACTCGCTTGAATTTGTTTAGTGATCTCAGTACGCAAATCATGAATTTTCTGTGCAAAATACTTGGCTGACTCAGACACTTTAGCATAAATGGACATGGGGGGAAGATCTAAAGGTTTCCTAGGCTTGTAACCATGTATAACTTTAAAAGGAATCATGCCTATTGACCTATTGATAACTCGACTACCTACACACACCTTCTTATCAAATTTCCTTATTATGTTAAGCTCTTTTTGTTTCACTTTATGCGTCTTTAGATTATTATCATTAGATTTTGGGGGTAATCCAATAAGTTGGATTTTTTTACCTTGAAAAGAAAATGAACAAGAATTTGATCGCCCAAAGATTATAACGTCTAAATCATATAACCAAGGTCTACCCAAAATGACGTGCCCTACATCCATGGAAATGACATCACACCAAATTTCATCATGATAGTCTAAGATCTTTATAGGAAAAGCACATCTCTCTTTGATCGCTATAGATTCATCATTAACCCAGGACACACTATAGGGTTTAGGGTGTGGAACAAACTTTAAGCCTAAGCGTGACACACTACCCAAGGAAATTGCATTAATGCAACTACCATTGTCTATGATGATCTTACACCCTTTATCTCCACATTTAATGTAAGTGAAAAAAATAGCAATCATTCTCCAATCCTCGGTTCCTCTAGGTTGTGTTAAAGCACATCAAACTATGTTTACCCTAGTTGTTTTGCTTTGTAGGGATATTGACCTAACACATCCTAGCAAGTTGGACTCATCCTCCTCATCATTTAGATCCTGAAAATCATCGGGATTGGGTTCATATATCTTATCATCACAACTATCTTTTGTACTCATATCCTCTTTTTCCTTGATGAACAAAGTCTTATTGGGGTAACTAGAGGAAATATGACCAAAACCCTGACACTTAAAACACTGAATTCTTGAGGTCATCTTAGGTGCTTCATGAAAAATACCTTTACCCTTGTCTTTGCTAGGTATCTGGGAAACCAAAGGATTAGGCTTACAAGGTGGGGCACCTAATATTGAGTTATTACTTCCAGGCTGAGGACTAAAAGGGGTACTACGAGTGTCCTAACGTTTTGTCCACTGACTTTTTGTGACCAAGTCATAATTTTGTACTAAGGTATAAGCTTCATCAAGGGTGGAAACACCTCTAAGCACAACCTCTCTTCTAAGGTCATCATTTAAGCCTTTTCAAAACCTACTTAGGGTCATCACTTCATCCTCCCTAACTGCACACCTCATTTTATACTCATCAAATTGTGCCACATATTCATTGGCAGACTTGTCTCTTTGCCTCAAGTTATTCCACTGGTCCAAAAGATTTCCTCTATAAGAATGAGGCAAGTACTTCTCTTCTAACTTAATCTTCATCTCAACCCAATCAGTAATAGGAGGTTGACCTCTCCTAATCAAGGACTCTTCTACACTTTCTCAATAGAGCTGAGCAATTCCTCTAAGTTTCATCTTTGCAAATCTTACCCTCCTATTCTCAGATAGATTATACCAGTCAAAGAAGTGATCCATGTCACGGATCCATCTATCAAAAATCCACGGGTCAAGTTGACCCTCAAAAGTTGGGGCTTCTACCTTGATATTTCTCATGACTTGCTCGTCAGGGTCATCGTAATCGCGATGACCTTGATTACGGTTGTATTAACGGTTCCTAGGATGAACTGGTCTTTGATGGTAATCATTGGAACGCTCACTATGGTTAGGGTCATCAAAGTCATGATGACCCTGGTATGGGTTATGGTGGCGGTTCCTACGATGAATTGGTCTTCGAGGATTCCTAGGGTTGTCATTAGAATGCTCACTCCCACTAGACTGTCTTACTTGCAAAGTTTCTATGGACTCCATCCTCCTAGAAAGATTGTTAACTTGATTGGACATGTTTCCCACTTCTGTTCGCATGAGATGTAATTGTTCTTGGATATCTCTAAGAACATTATTAGAGTTCGGGTCCATGGTAGCTATGACTTCTAGATTGTGTACTAGACGACCACTATGTAAATGCATGCAAAACTAGACCTAAGACTGAGATCACAAATAATTCTTGCAAGTAAAAACACAAAATAAAATTATAGCTATTTTTTTATTATTATTATTGTTTTCTTGGAGACTAAGTAATAACAAATTAAACCAGGAAAATTCGCAAGCACACAATGTAAGTCCTCTAAATGCACACAAGTAATTCAAACACAATGTTTTAGTTTTACCACAAATTTAACCAAGCTCCACAATTAATAAAAAGGATTAGGTATTCAAGGTCAATAAAGAAGCTCGGAATTAAGGTAATTAAACTTGTGAGGTGAATTTTGTAATTTATTTATGGGCAAGCACAAAAAGATAATATTAATGCTAAATCGTGATCAACAAGTGTAAAAATATACCAAGAACGATGGTATTCAATGGGTAAAAATTCTGACCAGGTGATGTGGCGGTGAATGATGACGTGGCGCTGACGTGACTGATGACTCAGCCGCTGATCGCTGATGTGGCTGCTGATGTGGCTGACATGGCACTGACTCAGCTGCTGCTAGGGCTGACATGGCTGCGCGGCTAGTGATGATGTGGCGTTGACTTAGGGCTGACTCGTCTGCTGTTAGATGACGTGTCTGATGACATGGTCTTGTGTAGGGCTGACGTGGCAGAGGAGCTGTTGCTTTCTTCTTCCTTACTTTGACGGTGTCGTCTGTCTGTCTGCTTATGTGCAACTTTGATGGCAAATGGCTTCATGCTTCTGTTTTGTTCTGGCGGTGCGAAGGAAGGGTTGTGGCGTCGCTGTCTGTGGCGTTGCCGTCTGTGATTAACGTGTGGGTTGTGGTGTTGACGCTGTCGAAGGTGAGAGCGTCTTGGATGGTGGTGTTGCTGCGAGTGCTGCTGCGGGTGGCGAACCAGTGGTGGTTGCTATGGATGGGCTGCTGATGTAAAGACCTGCTGTGGCTGAGACGCCGCTGATGGGGGCGCCGCTGCTGGAGTTGCTTAACTGGGAGAAAAAAAACCGTGATGAACAGTGCACAATATTTTTCTTCGATCTGAATAGTAGACGTTTTTTTTTTTCGATCTGAACAATAGATTCTTTTTTTTAGATCAAACTGGATCTAGGGTTCTGGATTGTTTAATTGTAAGAACAATTAAAAGCCTTGCTCTGATACCAAATCTGATGCGGAACACGAAGAACAATATGAAATAAACAATAAAAAGAAAGAAGCTTAGAGGGAAGAGAGAAGCTTTGAAAAAAAAAGAAGCTAAAGAAGAAAGAAAAGGAGATTGGGGATTTGCAAAGTTTGCATTTTTATCAATATTCATCAAAAGTCCATTCCAAAATGATATAAGAGCATATAAATAGTAAAACCCTAAACCATATAGTTATTGGGCTCGGCCCATCAAATAAAAATGTTTACATCAATAATTCCAAATAAATAAAGGACTACGAGTGGGCCCAAATGGGCTTAGTCTTCTGATCAAAGCGTAACAGGCCGGGCCATCCTACGTCGTCTTCGACCATATACTCATGTAGTTTGCGGTGTGGGTCTGGTGTCCCCACCACTAGTCCCTATCAAGTTGTTGGTATATGAAGGCCATATACAAAGGATATTGTTATGGAGATTTTTAACTATAGGGAATTAACTATGCAGGTCATCCATTGCTAAGATTGATGGAAACAATGTATGTCGTAAACAACATCAAGGTCCTAACCTACCATGATTCTTACGGTGCGCTTCATTATTAGTGTCATTTGATATAAATCTCAAGTTAGGCAACTCAAGCCTATTCTCTACTATCTTCATATTGGTTGTATGAACTTTGGATTCTATCAAACTAATTAAACTTAATTAATTTTTTATTGTTGTTTCATGAACAATTTGTTGTTTATGGAAGCCATTGAGGCCTCTTATGTTCCAACTTCCTATCATAACCATTTATTGAGTAAGGGATATGAAATAAAGAACCTTCAGAGGCAGTGCGCCTTTTTGCTTTTCTTGCCTCCTCTTCTTCTTGACTTTTATGTAGGTTGTCGGAGAGATGTTTGTATTCTCTTGGCTATGGTCATTTGTTATTGTTGCTTCACTAGTTCCTTCCTCCACAACATATAGAGGTTTATTCTGGATTTTAAGAGATGCTTCTACATTGACTTTGCACAGGGGGAACTCATCTCCCTTCATCTTGCCATTTTCAACCATAACATCTTTTTCTTGATGTCGAGGGTTCTCTTGACTTGTCTTCTGAAAGTTGTTTCCTTTACTTGTTAGGGTAGTGTCCTTTCTAGTTTGACAGTACCTTGATTCCTCTATTATCTCATGACTGAGGGGAGGGTATGGGTGGTACTGGCTAGGCTCTATAGTTTGTGTCTGAGTTTTGTGAAACAAGGAGAAAGAAGTCATGTCCCCGCCGGTTCCTGCACTTCAATACATTTGGCTTTCATACTAGATTTTCTTTCGGGTGCAGTTTAATTTTTTTTATTGTCTAGGATTTTAGGCCTATAAATAGGTTTGTAATCAAAAGCATAATTCAAGTATGTAGAAAGGAATGCACAAGAGAGAAACACATAATAAAATTACCTTCCTCTCAAATCTTCATCTTGTTCTTTAACTTTGAAACTTTATATTGCTATTTATATTAAACTAGTATACCTATTTTCTTGATTTGATTGTTTGACATGGTCAATCCAAACTCCTCACTTCAATATCCTTATTTGACAAATGATAACAATAGAACTTGGTATATTGGAGTGAAAGCTTGACTAAACTCTCAAGATGTGTGAGAAATGATTGACAAAAAATTTGAAAAACCTTTTGAACGAGTAACATTGACTACAACCCAAACTTAGGTCATGTAAAAGGCATGAATGAAAGATCAGCTTGCACTCACAATCTTATACCAATGTCTAGATGATGTAACTTTTGAGATAATGGCTAACACAACCATTGCTAAGCAAGCATGAGAAAATTTGCAATAATAAAACCAATGAGCTGGTAATGCAGGAAAGGTATGCCTATAAAATCATAAGGTGATTTCGAATAATTACATATGCTTGAACGAGAGAGTATTTCAGATTAGTTTGCTAGAGCATTGGTCATATACAATCAAATGAAGAGATATATAGATGAGATGGAATAAACATGTGTGGTAAAAAATATCTTATGCTTGTTGCAAAAAAAATTCCATGATGTGACGGTCATGATAAAAAAGTAATAAAATATATATTTTTGACAATTCAGTGACTCGTGAGAAAAATATAAGTCTATGAAGAAAGAGTCAATTCTATGTATATAAAAAAAGAGCAAAATGTAGTTAGATATACTTAAGAAGGTAGAGGATATGGACAAAAAACAGAAAGACAAGGACAAGGAAAATTTGGAAGAGGAAGTCAAGACAATCTCAATAAGTCAAATGAATATAGTAAATCGATTGATCAATTCCACTGACATTGAAAATCTAAGACCCAAGTTTGACAAAATAAGAGTTAAGTGTTATAATTATTGGAAAACAAGTCGCTATGCTAAGGATTGCTGGAATCAAACCAAAAAGGTTGGAGATAATGGCAATGTTGTAGTAGAATAAGAGAAAAAAGTTGTTGTATTACTAGTCTATGATGAATAAATATAAAATAAAGATGGTATTTTTATAATAGTGCCAACAATTGCTTGTGTAGAGATAAAAACAAGTTTATGGATCTTGATGAATCAATAAAAGGTAATGTCACTTTTGAGGCTCATTCAAAGGTTTACATAAAAGGAAAATGTATGATTCTTATTAGATTGAAATATGGTAGTCATCAATTCATTGATGATATTTATTATATCCCACTATAAAAAGCAATATATTAAGTTTGAAAAAATTATTGGAAAAGAATTTATAAAATTAAGATGAAAGATCATATGTTGACATTACTTGATACTCATGGAAATATGATTGCAAAGGTAACCATGAAAAAAAAGGTATTTTTGATAAACATGGCGACATATGTGTCTAAATGCCTAAAGACATATGTGAAAGATGAGACTTGACTTTATGAGAATTGATCATGTAAACTTTGATAACTTAAAGATAATGATACAAAAGAAGATGTTGAAGGGTATATCATGCATTAAACATCCAAATTAGTTGTGTAAAGGATTTTTAGTGAGTAAACAATTCTGCAAGAGCTTTTCAAATGAGTCTACATCTAGAGCAAGTCAACAGCTCAACAACTATAAGAGACATGCATATATATATATATATATGGTTCTATCCAACCATACTTGTTTGATAAAAAAATATATCTTTTAATTTTCATTGATGATTATAATACAAAAACATGTACATACTTCTTAACATAAAAGTTTAATATGTTTAATTGTTTTATAAAGTTGAAGGCATTAGTTGAAAAATAATAATTATATTATAAAACCACATAGAACAGATAGGGACTAAATTTTATTGTATTGTGTTTTGTGAATTTATAATGTTTGAAGAGGTAATAAATGATGAAAAATTGAGAACTGTTATGGATAAAGAGATTGCATCAATTGAGAAGAATCATACAGGAAAATTAGTTTTTAAACAAAAGAAGAAGAAGCTAATAGGTGTCAAGTGGATTTACAAAGACAACATAATGTCAAAGGAGAACTAAAGAGAAACAAGGCAAGATTAATGTCAAAAGGGTTAGTCAAAAGCAAAAGATTGACTGAAAATAAAAAATTGCTTTAACTGCAATATTAGAAACCATTTTATTTTTAATTGTTATATGATGCGACCATATTATTTGATAGTTTCATCCATATTTACCTAGTGTTTTGCATATGTTTTGTGTATAAAATGCCTTGATATTCTTTGTTTTATGTTCTGAAGGCATTTTTGGATGAAAGATGCAAAAATGAGGTAATTGGAGCTGATTGACAGATTTGACCTCCAGTCGGTGTTTTGTGCAGAGTGGAAGCTCTAGAGATCAAAATGAAGTGATTCCAGTGACATTCAAAAGCTAACATCCATAATACTTTTATTGTATGCTTTTTTTGGATAGGTTGATCTTTCCAAGAAATAATTCAAAGATGTTTGGAGACTTTAAGTTAATAATGATAAGAAGTTTGAAATGACAAATATTGGTCTTATGATATATTACTTATGAATTGAGATCAAACAAAGAAAAATATAAAATCATTATGAGTCTGAGACCTTTAAAAAAGAGATTCTCAAGAAGTTCAAGATAAGAGACTGCAAAAATGAATATTCCAGTTGAGTGTTGAGTAAAGAAGTCAACATATGATGAAAAAGAGAAAATAAACTTTATAATATTCAAAAGCCTAATTGGAATTTGAGATATTTGACATTCATTCTTTTAGATATTCTATTTGGATTAGGTCTTGTGAGTAGTTTCATAGAGATATCAATTATAACACATCTCAAATCATTAAAGCGAATTCTTTGATATATCAATGGTACTGTAGATTTTAGCTTATTTTATAGTTACTCTAACAACTTTGATCTTATAAGCTATAGTGATAATGATTGCGTTGTAGATATTAATGATAGAAAAAGCATTATAAGTTGTCTTCTAAATTGGAGACACAACATTTACATGGAGTTTTAAGAAGCAACCTATAGTTATATGACCTTGTAAAGCTCATTATGTAGCTTCTTTAGCATGTGTTTGTTATTTTAGTTGGCTAAGAACATTATTGAAAGAGTTGTAAATACCACAAGAACAACTTACATAAATTTATGAATAACTCATCAGTTGTTGCCTTGACAAAGAATCTAGTATTTTATGATAAAAGTAAGTATATGGACACGATATTTCATTCTTATGAGATTGCATTACAAACAAAGAAATTGAAGTTAAGTATATAAATACCCAAGATGAAGTCGTGAATATTTTTCCAAAGCCACTCAAATATGATATTTTTGCTAAGATAAGAGATATGTTGGTAGTTATAAGAAATCAAGTTTAAGGGATGATGTTGAAAAGTAAACTATTTTTTCTCTGTATAAAACAGAAAAATCGGTCTTTTGGTTGAATTAAATTAACCATATGATCGGTTCAGAAATGATCAATCAGTTATAACAGAATTACTTTTCCTATTTTGATTATGTTTTTTTTTGTTTATTTTATTTTGTTGATCTAGACCTATAAATAGACTTGTAATTAAAATCACAATTCCAAGTGTATAGAGAGAAATACATAAGAGGAAAAACACATAATAAAATTAGCTTCCTTTGGAATCTTCTTCTTTGTTTGGAATTATCTATTGAAAGAACTAATATATGATTGTATTTCTAGGTACTAAAGCATATCACTTAGTGCAATGGTGTTTATTATCTTCTTCTCTCACTTTTATCTGTTAATCACAAAGATTCCATTGAGAAAAGTTGTTTATGAATTTACGTGGGGCAAAATATATATAAAAACAAAAAAGCAAATTATTCCATTTCTGAAAGATATTTTTTGAAAGAATGTTGGGTGAATACACACAATTCTCAATTTATATTCAATTTTTTCAAGAAATGGGATGATAATTTATAAATTTCATCTAGTGATTAAAGCGGATTAGTACTTTAAATAATTAACCTGACTATTTTTATCTGTCATTTAGTAGTGTGGAATTTTACAAATGCAATATTAGATTTTTTTTATGTAAGAAATTATATTTGTACTCATAACACAAAATATAAAAATTAGCCAATCAGTACCTAGATTTCTTTTTTCACTTATATTTCTATAAAAATAGAGGTGACATTAGTTAACAGGATTAGATACTGAGCTTAATGTTGAGGTCAATTAAAACTTTGATAGAAATAATTATTATTGAAGGACCAAAAGAAAGATACAACAATGTTTATACCAAGAAGTGTTGCTAAAAGATATCATTATAGACACAACTGTTGTGAAGAAGAAATGCAAGAATACAAATAATGATGATATGATCTAAAAACATTAAAAAAATTAATTAAAAAAAATTAAAAACACTTTTAAAATGCAGTACCAAACATGGACTATAAGTTTTTTTCGTAAATATTGACTTTTTTATAACATATAAGATATTAATTTATTTTATAACAATTAAAAATATGATTTAATAAAAAAAAAGTACAAAAGTACTCAAAAGAGTACGAGACTAACTAAATCTATAATTATTATTCAAGAAAAATATACCCTACATTAAAAAAAAAAACTATAAGTAGATAATAATCTCTAAGAACCTTTTACTTTGCTAAATTATCCGCCAACATGATTCTTTTTCACTATGAATTACATGTTCAAAAACCATTATGGTGAACATTGTTAAAGTATAAATTATTACTTAGTCCTTGTAGTTTAACAAACCTAATTACTCAATACTTTTACTTTTAGAAACTATATATTTAATCCTTGTACTCTTAAAAGTATTTATATTTTTAATTTCATATTCATTTCCAATATTTTTTTTCTTGAAAAATAGAACAAGACAAGGAGAATTAGTTAAAATAGAAAAAACAAAGAACTACTAAATTAAGGATGGTCAACGTAGACCATAGGACTATTTAACTATTTTTGATAATATAACGATTAATTAATTGTTTTTGATAAATTATAATGACAAAATAATAATTAAATCTTTATAGTAAATGCAAAAGTTGTTTTTATTTTCTTTCATGGCATTCTTATAATAAACATCACAACTATCTACCAAGAAAAGAAAAGAAAAATCACAACGATAAAGAGATTATTATAATTGGATCATGCTTAAGATTTTAGTATTTGTTTTATAAAATGCCTCTTTTCTCATAAATATTTCAATCTCGTTTTTTTTGTATTTCTTAAAATGAAAATTAAAAAAAAAACTTAAAATAGAAGAAAATAATAAAGTTAGAAATGTCGGCTCGCTACTTTACTATCTTCAATCCATTTGTTTCAAAAATATCTCCAGCTTATTCCTGTGTAGTGCTCCTAATCCTCTTTCTTGCTCTCTCTCCCCCTCCAAATCACCTTTTCTATTTTTATCTTTAAGCCATACGACAATGGCTGCTGACAATGCCCCTTCACCAAAGAAAATATCCAGCTTCCTCCCGATCAATGATACTTCTCCACCTGTTAGCATTTTTGGCTGCAAATTAAAACAGTTTATTGGATGCATGTTGCTTACAACTTTTGTACGAATTGAGAATTACAATTTATTTATTTTTGAATATAAAGTAGAGAAAGAGAGAAAGTTTTTTTTTTTTTTGTCTCTTATTACAAAAATAAAGATTTTCATTAAATATTTATATAGTAAACTGATAGGTCCCAGTCAAAGCAATTGTAAAGTAATTCTTTTGTGGTAAGAATGAACCAATGAATTGCACTGAATAATTGTCTGCCCATTCACTGCATACTTGCGAAATATAAATACAGGAAAGGAAATAACGGAAAACAGGAAAATAATTGAAAGACATAAATTGACTCCCCCACGTATTACCCACGATGGGTTAACACTAATTAAACTGACTCTTGACACTCCCCACAATCTTCTAATACTGGCAGACTTGATTTCTTTAACGCTTGCAACGCTTGCACCATTACTGCGCACTAACTCATCCTTGCGCACGAACTCATCCCATGTTCCAGCATTTATCAATTGTCCGTGAACTTAGGATTCTTGACAGGTGTACGTGTGGACCTCCTCAGCTCAAGTGGCTCAACAGCCTTGGTTGTCATCTTATCAATACCCCCCCCACGAACAGGAACCTTGTCCTCAAGGTTCAAATGGAGGAACTTGCTCCATTGCTCGTGTGTGTTTTCCCATCCTTGTCAACAATCTCCTCGCATTCTTCTCCATCGAGTTCTCCATAATTTTCCATTAGTAATAACTGGGGCCCTTGACATTTGTGCCCCACTGTGAATCTCTTATTGCAATTAAAGCAAAGCCCCTGTGCTCGTCGTCGTTGCATCTCGTCCCACTCCAGTCTTTTGAATGGGGCCGTAACAGCTTTCGTTGGAGATGGCAAAGCAGGTGGTACCCTCCTTTTTCGCAGTAGTTGTTCCTCTTTCATTCGTGCTAAACTGATGGCTTCCTTCAGAGTCTTTGGTTTGAACAAGCGTATAGCTTCGGAAATTTCAGGTTTCAGTCCACCCATGAACGTGCCTACCATTGCTTTTGGTGTCCATCCATAAACCCGATTGCCCAATCTTTCAAACTCCTTCTGATAATCGCGTAGTGAACCTGTCTGTCTGACCCTTGATAACGCTTCATCAAAGTCTTCGCAATCTGTAGGACCAAATCGTGCCCATAGTTCTTCCTCGAAGATATTCCATGTCACTACTGTGTTCGCAACCTTGTGAGATCGCTGCATCCATTGCCACCATTGGTTGGCTTCCCCTTCAAGGTGGTAAGAAGCCAATGACACCTTCTGGTTGTCTGAAGTGCCTTGATATTCAAAGAACTGAGCAACTCGACTGAACCATTCGGTTGGGTCATCACCAGAGTATTTTGGAAACATTAGTTTTGCCATTTGTGATGGAAAAACCTGTCGTGAGCACTCACCCTCCTCCTGGCATGACCGTGAGGTCATTTCCCGTCCTTGGTTGGTGTTGCCAACAGATCCCTTGTTGGCCAGAAGAATCTCAGACAGCTTGGCAATGGCTTCTTCCAACTGATGTAGTTTGTTCCCTACATCCAATTCCATTCGTTGAATTCCACTTTGCACTCCACCCAGCCCAGCCTCCAAATTCTCAATCCTTTCCTTGTTTGTTGTCATTGTAACCAGGCTCTGATACCAATGATAGGTCCCAGTCAAAGCAATTGTAAAGTAATTCTTTTGTGGTAAGAATGAACCAATGAATTGCACTGAATAATTGTCTGCCCATTCACTGCATACTTGCGAAATATAAATACTGGAAAGGAAATAACGGAAAACAGGAAAATAATTGAAAGACATAAATTGACTCCCCCACGTATTACCCACGATGGGTTAACACTAATTAAACTGACTCTTGACACTCCCCACAATCTTCTAATACTGGCAGACTTGATTTCTTTAACGCTTGCAACGCTTGCACCATTACTGCGCACTAACTCATCCTTGCGCACGAACTCATCCCATGTTCCAGCATTTATCAATTGTCCGTGAACTTAGGATTCTTGACAGGTGTACGTGTGGACCTCCTCAGCTCAAGTGGCTCAACAGCCTTGGTTGTCATCTTATCATAAACCTTGATATGAGATAATAGATGTAACATCCTCTTTTTTAGGAACAATTATTTCTCGAGTTGTACAATAAATAACAAGAAAATGATAATGCACTCACGCATGTGAAGTTGAAATGTCTCTTGCACGTGAGACAACACCTATACTTTATAAATCTTTTTTCATTAGCAATAATAACACTTGGAATTAATTTTCTAATAGTTACAAAATCCTAACAACTCTTTTATTTAAAACTTTTTTAATAGCTACAACATTTTAATTCCTTAACAACTCTTTATTTTTTGAATTGTTGTAAGAACTATTTGATTCTTTAATTTATTTTTTGTCTAGTTGTTACATGACATTGACCTATATATACTATGCACTCTTACAATCAAACATATATAGCCATAGTATTTTTTCGTGTTTACAGAACTTGCTGGTCTTTTCTTTCACTATTAGTCTCGTTGTTTTTGTGACCTTTGTTTCTAGAGGATAAACTTGTTAAATCCTAGATGATAATCTTATATTGGAAAAATATCCTTAAAGATAATGTTTATATACACCTTAAGTTTTTTTATATGCTCTTCGTTATCCATACAACCAACAATCATAAGGATATTTTATTAACATGGACGAAAACATTATTGTTAACACTAATGCTACCCTCAACATTGTTGTTATTAAGAACTTTATCGTTGTCGTCTTTTTTGTCATTAACTCTCTGTTGCTGCCACATTGTCATTGGCTTTTTTATAGAAAACTTTATAAGGTGGCAAGCAAAGATCTTCAATGTCCTTGACATGCATGAAGTTGTTTGGGTTTTTACTGATCCCATGACTAGTGATAATACTGAAGCATAGACACATGAGAACAACATATGTAGAAACTCTATTTTAAACATTCTCTTAAATTAGTTATCTAATGTATATTGCAACTATAAGAAAGAGAATGAGATATGGAGGAATATGGTGACAAAGTATACTACTGAAAATATGGGAGAACAAAAATTTATCATTGTAAAAGTTTACCGATGAGAAATGATGGATAACAAAGATATAAAAATAATATATATTGATTTTGGTATTTTACAAAACCTACCGTATAAAAATTATGAATAAAAAATAGTGACTCTGGTAAAATGTGGCCATTAATTTCCCGATATGGAAATTGTGTAAAGTAAGGATAAAGTAACTTTTAGTTTTAGCTAAATCAGTCTTGTAATAATTCTATAAGTTCAGTCTCAATTGTAAGGGAAAAAACTACTCTGAAATACAGATTCAAATTGTTACATGGTATCAGAGCATCTCTAAAGTTTTTTTGAATTTTTCGAATCGAATTTTTTTTCTCGAAGGCTACAGTGCTTGTATTACTGTTCATCGAACACGTACTGTTCAAATTAACCCACAACATTCATCCAAAAACACCTAGAAACCCAGCAAACATCAACCCACAAAATTCATCCGAAAAAAAACCCTAGAATCCCTAACATTCCAACACCCACAGATTCAAACACGAACCCAGAAAACCAACTAAGAACAACCACAGATTCAAACGTAAATTCCCAGAAACCCAAGACCCAGAAACCCAGAAAAAACCCTAGAAAACCAAATGAACTTCTTCATCTCAGAAAACCAACAACCACAGACATTAAACACTCAATCAAGAAATTCATCCCACATAATAAAAACTCAGAATGGAAATTACTCGAACACTTACCTCTAACCCTTCACCACCGGTGGTGGTTCATCAAGACAACTCAGCCTTCCTATTGAGTATTATTTTGGATGAAACAAATTATGCACTATGGTCACAACTCATTGAAATGAGAATCGGAGCTAGAAACAACGTTAGATACCTTACCGGAGACATGGCAAGACCCGAACCAGGCGACCCAAGGCTGGAATCATGGGTCGCTGAGAATTACCAAGCCAAGAGCTAGCTCATTGACTCCATGAACCCAGTGTTGATGCAGCGATTCATTTGCCTACCCACAGCCAAAGACATTTGGGAGGTTGCCGCCCGAACCTTCTACAACGGCGCCAACGAGACTTGTATCTTCGAACTAAACCAATGATCATTTACCACATGACAAAATGGTTGTCCTTGTCAACATATTACACGGAGCTGGTGGCAATTTTTCAGGACATTGACTGCCGAAGTGCATCCCAAGATGGGACGGTGGACGACGTTCTTCAATTTCACTCGGTCATGGCGAGGCTCGGAGTCCATATTTTCCTTAGTGGCCTTGACCCATCCTTCGAACAAATCCGAGGAGAGATTTTAAGGAAAGATCCTAAACTGGATCTCAAAGGTGCATACGTCATCGTCCGCCGAGAGTACTCCCAGAAGCAAGTGATGGAAGGCAAGCATAGTGGAGGCCCTCCAATGCTCCCTGAATATAACGTGATGATGGTAGGGCACCAATGACCGAGGGAGCAAGGGAGAGGAAAGGGTCATGGTGCGGCGGCTTGGGGAAAAGAAAGGGGGGAAATAGATTAGGGTTGCCCGAAATGATGCTGACTAAAATGGTGGGGTTGATCGAAATGGGGCTAACCGAAAATACAAAAATACGGGTGGATTGATGTGTTCTCACTACGGTGAAATAGGGCACTCAAAACAAAGGTGTTATGAAATTGTCAGCTACCCGGACTGGTGGGATTTTACGAAAAAACCTCAGAAAAGTATTAGAAAACCTATGGTAAATCTGACGGAAGTAGATCAGGTATTGCCTACAGTGAATGTGGCTCATCCAAGTATCATTGAAAAAACTTTTGCACACTCTGTTATTACTAAGAATAGTGATTGGATTAATGATACAGCTGCATCTAATCACATGACTAGCGATTCCAATAATTTAATCTGCCATAAACCCTTCTCACAGTCAGCTATACGCACCGCTAACGGTAGTATCTCCCCTGCTACGGGGAAAGATCTATTTTTTTACTAACACTATAACACTAGACATTGTCCTATTGTTCTATCTCTTGCATATAATCTCTTGTCAGTTAGTCAAATTACGACTACTCTTGAGTGCACGGTAACGTTTTGTCCTCTGTTTTGTGTTTTTCAGGACATTCTAATACGGAAGATTCTCGATTATGATGTTGGATGAAACAACCTGTATTATTTGGAATTAACGGAACAAGGGGGTCAAAGTTGGGTCACGCGCATCAGATCAGAAGCACAAATCAAGCTCACGCTCTCATATGGTTGTGACATTGATAACTCGGACATCTGTCATTTGGGTATCTTAAGAAGTTACAACCACAATTATTTTCGAGTTAAAGTATTTTGGATTTTCAGTGTGAAATTTGTGAACTAGCGAAAAGTCACCGTATTTTCTATTTGCCAAGTTTGAATAAAAGCACCATTTGCAGTCATACATTCTGATGTTTGGGGTCCTGCAAAGGTCTCATCTTTTTCTAATGCAGGATATTTTGTTATATTTATTGATGAATGTACTCGGATGACCTGGATATCTCTTCTCCAAAATAAAAGTGAAGTAGGTACAGTTTTTCAGGAATTTCAGAAAATGGTACTGACCCAATACCAATGACACATTCATACAGTTCAATCAGATAATGGTAAAAAATTTATGGATCAAGTGCTAGGTAATTTTTTAAAGCATCATGGAATTTGACACCAAACATCCTGCACATATACTCCATAGTAGAATGGATTAGCCAAAAGAAAGAATAGTCAGATTATGGAAATTGTTCGCCCTTCGCTATTGGCATGAATCTACCAAAATACTATTGGGGTGAGATAGTCAAATCCGCTGCGTACTTAATGAATCGAACACCATCCAGTGCAATTGAATTTCAGTCTCCTCAACAGAAAATGGAATATCTTCTCTCGGTTCCTCACTTACCAAATTTGAAGCCTCAGGTATTTGGCTGTACGGTATATGTCCACATCCCTAAAGTTCTGCGAAGCAAACTGGATCCGTGTGCAAAACAATGCATGTTTGTAGGTTACTTGGAGTTTCAGAAAGGATATCGGTGCTATGATCGTCACCATCAAAAGTTACATGTCACCTTGGATGCATCATTTCGAGAATTTGAACTCTACTATTCAGGGGGAGTTCCTGGGTCTTCTCTTTAGGGGGAGAGTAACAATGAAGAGAATAAAGATATATTCGAATTAGAGGAAATGAGACCGAGGTGTAATGATGACTTGGAAGTCTGCACAGACCAAAATGATCTCAGTAACGACCCCTCCATGTCTCTGGAATTACCAACGCCTACACCATTAACCAAAGAATCAACCGAGAATTTCTCTTCTCAGTCCCCTCAGGTAACCCTAAATCCTATCCCTAATGAGATAAATGAAATTCCTATCTTAGAAAATAATGTGACCAATAGATACCCACAAAGACTAAACTGGGGAGTCCCAAAGAAATAATATGAACCTGATCCCCAAAACAAAACTAAATATCCCATCAGTAACTATATCTCTACTTATAGATTATCGGAATCATATGCATTTACTATTAATCAATTATTCAATGTGCCTATTCTTAGTAATGTACAGGATACATTAGGAGATCCAAAGTGGACCAAGGCGATGAAAGAGGAAATGAAGGCACTGCAGAAGAATAACACTTGGGAGCTATGTCAACTACCAAAAGGAAAGAAGAAAGTTGGGTGTAAATGGGTGTTCACAATGAAATTGAAAGCAGATGGGAGTATTGATAGATACAAAGTGAAGTTAGTCGCGAAGAGATATACATAGAAGTATGGAGTGGATTG
Organism: Salix purpurea; assembly: GCA_027405865.1. Classification (NCBI taxonomy): domain Eukaryota; kingdom Viridiplantae; phylum Streptophyta; class Magnoliopsida; order Malpighiales; family Salicaceae; genus Salix; species Salix purpurea. The sequence goes on along the minus strand of CM050330.1, from coordinate 10,902,412 downwards.
CCAAGAAACTTTTGCTCCAGTTGCAAAAATGAGCACCATCCGGATTCTCATATCTATAGCAGTTAATCGAGACTAGGCCTTACAACAATTCGATGTCAAGAATGTCTTTCTGAATGGAGATCTTGAAGAAGAAGTGTATATGGAATTGCCACCTGGAGTGAAAACCAGGTCCTCATGTGAAACTAAAATATGCAAATTAAAAAAGGCATTATATGGTCTAAAGCAGTCACCTCGGGCATGGTTCGGAAGATTCTCTTCCACGATGAAGGAGTTTGGCTATAAGCAAAGTAATTCAGATCATACTTTGTTTATAAAACACAAAAGAGGGAAGGTAACGACACTAATAGTATATATAGATGATATGGTCTTAACAGGGGATGATCCAGGCACTACAACAATTTCTGGCATCGAAATTTGAAATGAAAGATCTAGAACAACTGAAGTACTTCTTAGGGATTGAGGTCTCAAGGTCAAAAAAACAGGGATATGTCTTTCACAACGCAAATATGTGTTAGATTTATTGGCAGAAACTAGAATGCTTGCATGCAAACCTGTAGCTACACCTATGAAAATGAATCACAAACTGGGACAAGCAGAAAATCAAACGCCAGCGGACAAAGGATGTTATCAACGGCTGGTGGGAAAACTAATATACTTATCACATACTCAGCCAGACATCGCCTATGCATTTAAGTGTGGTAAGTCAGTTCATGCATTCAACAGGAGAAAACCATATGGAAGTAGTATACCGGATCTTGAGATACTTGAAAAGTGCACCAGGAAGAGGACTTCTATTTTCAAAAATGGAGGTCCAAAATATTAAAGGGTATACAGACTCGGATTGGGCAGAAAATCAGATTGATAGGAGATCAACGTCAGGATATTTTACATTCGTAGAAGGCAACCTTGTCACTTGGAGAAGTAAGAAGCAGAAAGTGGTCGCAAGGTCAAGTGCAGAAGCAGAATACCGAGGTATGGCTCATGGTGTGTGTTAATTACTATGGGTTAAACAAGTATTACAAGACCTGGGAGTTGACTATGGAACATCTATGGATATATACTGTGACAATAAGACATCTATTGAATTTGCTCATAATCCGGTTCAACATAATCATACCAAACACGTAGAAGTCGACAAACACTTCATTAAAAAAAATCTTGATCGGAAAATTATACAACTTCCGTTTGTTCTGTCTGAAAATCAACTGGTTGATATTCTCACAAAGACAGATTCCGGAAGGGCGCTTTATGACGCGATTGACAAGTTGGGCATGATAAATATCTACGCTCCAACTTGAGGGGGAGTGTTAAAATGTGGCCGTTAATTTCCCGATATGAAAATTGTGTAAAGTAGGGATAAAGTAGCTTTAAGTTTTAGCTAAATTAGTCTAGTAATAATTCTATAAGTTCAGTCCCAATTATAAAGAAAAAAACTACTCTGAAATACAGATTCAAATTGTTACAGACTCATTGATTTTCTTTCGTGACGTTTGTCAAACGTCGTAATGAAAACGTTGTTGCAGTGCCACCTCTTCATAAATAATGTCACTCAGCTCACTACTTCACTCTCTTCCATCAATCTACTAATTTCTAAAATGTCTCCGGCTGGTGTACCACTCCTGCTCTTCTTTCTTACTCTGTCCCTCCACACTATCCTGTGCACCGCCGTCCCAAAGAAAGTGTCCAACTTCTTCCCCGGCGATATCTCTCCACCTACTGAGATGTATTGGTACTCACGGCTGCCCAACACTCCACCGCCGAAAGCCCTACGAGATCTTCTACAACCTGGTCGTTATCCTTCAGTGACTAGAGAAATCGCTAATGACGACAAATATGTTGGTGTTGATCAAAGACGCTATACAATTCTTTATAAATCTATCCAGCAGAAAAATGCTCTCCCCAACTCAACACTATTCTACCTGTACAACGATCTTCATCCAGGTAAGAAGATGAAATTGCAATTTACTAATAGTGGAACCAAGGTTACTTTCTTGCCTCGTCAAGTCGCAGAGTCTATACCCTTTTCAAGCGATCAATTATCTGAGATCTTGGAGTACTTTTCTCTGCAAGTCAACTCGAAAGAGGCTCAGGTTATCATAGATGAAGTAGGATCTTGCGAGAGCCCAAACATGGAAGGAGAAGAAAAATACTGTGCCACATCTCTAGAGTCATTGATTGATTTCAATGTTGAGAGGCTTGGCCAGAACGTCGAGGTCCTCTCGACTGATCCAGGCGAGAAGCAAGAGTATACTGTATCGGAAAAAGCGAAAATGACCGGAGATCATAAAGCAACAGCGTGCCATAAGATGAGATATCCATATGCAGTGTATTACTGTCATGTAATCGAAGACACAGAGATTTATATGGTTCCACTAGTGGGTGCCGACGGCACAAAAGTGGAAGCGGTAACGGTGTGCCACCTGAACACATCAGCTTGGAGCCCGGAGCATATGGCCTTTCAAGTTCTCAAAATCAAACCAGGCCCGGCGTTCTGTCACTTTCTGGCTAGTGATACTCTCATCTGGGTTCCAACAAAGGATCAAGACATGATGACTCCATGATCATATATATATATATATATATATATAGGTCAGAGCTTGGTATTTTTTATAATATGTAACCCTCCCCGGTGTGTTTGCTTGATAAGATGGCCCGGAAAAAACTTACCTTAGCATGTTCGGAGTTATAATCTATCAAAAGCCCTGAAATATGACTGTGCTTTCTACGTTCTGGAACATGGAATAATAAATATATTCCGTTGAGCAAGGTCGATTGTGAATTTACATGAAGCAAAACAATAAATAACAAATTCTATTGCTATTTATTTTACTTTAAATTATCTATAGAATTGGAAAGCCTCCTTTGGTTTTTTCACCATAGATTTGGTTTGTATTCTTTTTATTTTAATATTTTTTAATTAAATTATTTTTTTCAATTGCATATCCCTTACTATTTTATATCACTCTCTTAATTGAAATTTTTTTTTCCAATTACATTCCTTAATATTTTAGCTCATTTAATTTTATGACAAATTTGATCCATATTGTTTTAATAACTATTTCTTATGTTTTTAATTTTTTTATTGGAACTTTATTTTTCAATTTCATCCTTTTACATTTCATTGATAGTCTTTTTTTTCCATATGTTTTTTTATAAATAATTTTTTCTTATATCATCTTTTGATAAGATTATCATGATTCATTGTAAGGTCATGAATTTCACCATTTTTTATCGGGATAGCAATTTTTGGCACTAATTCTTAACTTTGATTGATACTCAGATGTTAAACAATCAAAAGAAGACAATTATTTAATATCCTACCTATATTACTATATATATAAAACGCGTAGGTTTTTTACTGTGCATCAGTGCACTGTGCACACAGACACAGTGCACTGTGGATTGCAACAGTGTTTTTTTTTTGCTTTTTTTTTTTTCTGCTTACGGTTTTTTCTCTTTTCTTTTCTTTTTTTATTTTATGATTACGTTTTTTTTTTGTTTTGGTTTTTTCTCTTCTTTTTTTTCGTTTCTTCTTTATTTTTTGCTTTTTTTTCCTATTCTTTTTCTTCTTTTTTTCCTCCGTTTTTTGCTTCTTCTTTTTTTGCCTTTTTTTTTATTTTTTACTTATTATTGTTTTTTTTATTTTTTTCTTATATATATATATATATATATATATATATATATTCTACTTATATATTTTTTTTGTTTTTTTTAATAATCGAGGTGTTCGAGCTCGCTTAAATGCACTACGATTAATCTCCATATCCAAATTTTTGATAACCAGGGTGTCCAGGCCAACTTATGCATACCACGACAATCCCCGGACCCACATTTTTTTTTCTTCTAAAAATGCTTTCCTGCTGATACATTTTTTTTTTCTTTTTTTTATAATTTTTTTATTCACTTATATATTTTTTTTATAACCGGGATCTCCGACCAGCTTAAGCACACCACGACTAATTCTTGGGCCGAATTTTTTTAAAAACAATATGGATTGCTACAGTACTTTCACACTTATACTTTTTTTTTTTGTTTTCTTTCACTTACACATTTTTTTGTAACCATGGTCTCTCAGCCAGCTTAAGCTTTTTTTTTCACTTATACATTTTTTTTCACATATATATTTTTTTTATAACCACTATCTCCGGGCCAGCTCAAGTGCACCACCACTACTCCTCGGACCAAATCTGTTTTTTGATAATTGGGGTGTCCAGGCCAGCGTTGACACACCATGACTAATCTCCGAACCAATTTATTATTATTTTTTATTTTTTTCCTTATACGTTTTTTTGTTCACTTTTATTTTTATTTGTTCTTTGGATTAGATGATTTTTATAATTTTATTATTTGCGCAATAATAATGATAATTTTAGTGATTATTTTTTTATAAAAATCTTTTGATTTTTTTAAAGATTTTTCTGAAATTTTAATTTATATCTGTGATCATTTTAAAAGTAATATTACTCTGTTTTTCTCTTTATTCATTTTTTTTTCTGTTTCTTTATTTGTTCTTTAGATTATATGATTTTTCTGATTTTATTATTTATGCAATAATAATGATAATTTTAGTTATTGTTTTTTTATTGTTTTTTTATAAAAATCTTTTGCTTTTTTTTTTCATGGAAATTTAATTATTTTAATTGTTTTGGTAGTAATGTTAGTAATAATTTTAGCTTTAATAGCAATGATAATGACAATAACGTCAGGATGAATTTTCAATCTATGTTTTCGTCTTTTTGTTGATAGAAAATTAACAACTTATTTTTTTTATTTGATTATTGTAGGTATTTTCACAATTTATATTTTATTTTTGTTTTATTTAAATTGAATTATAAAATTAACTAATCTTAATACAGTGAACTTAATAATTCAGATATCCGAGTTTTTTTGCTTTTTTAATGATGATGATAAATTTATGCTGGTTATTTCGTTTGAAACTACTAAACAAATAAATTTTTATCGATTTTAAATTTATATATTTTATAAAAAACTTGCACTTGACATGAATTCTGCACAGATTTATTATTTTAGCTAAATTTATATTATAATAAAAATACACACAATTAATATTTTTTACATTGAAAAAAAATATTGTGTCGCCCGCGGCGAAGCGCAGGGATATTGTCTAGTTTTCAATATAAAACATGTTTTTACACCTATAAACCACTCATTATCTCCTCACAAAGCATCAAACTTGTAAAGTATATTCTAAAATGATCCATGACTTTTATGTGATGATTTGAGTGATTGCAATTTTGGATTCCTGACACGAGGCATTTTTTTTTTTTGAGGCAGCTACTTCTGAAACAGGTAATGACAATGTGAATATAGTCTCGTCTCAATCGAGATTGAGAGAGAGAGAGAGAGACATAAGTCAGAATCTAGATTACTCAGGACTGAGTTAGAATGCATTTAAGAGAATGAGGATCAAATATTTAATTTCTAAGGTAACAAGGAGTGATAAATTAATTACTTCAAACTATAGGGACTAAGTTATAGTTTACTCCCTTGTCAGTCAGTGCCAAAAGTCCTCTTCCTGAGTGACTATGTAGGGAGGGAGAGAGAGAGAGAGAAGACTGACTTTTTTTAACGAGTACTTTTTAACTCACTAGAGGTTTTCAGTTTCTTGCCATGGATGATGATTCAAAACCCTCATCAACTAACGCGCCACCTCCACCACCACCTCCACCAATATCGTCAAGACCCAAATGGGTGCTTCCACACAAAACCCAGAACTTAAGAGATCATTACAACATAGGGAGGAAGCTTGGTCAAGGTCAGTTTGGTACGACTTTTCTTTGTACAAATAAGACTTCAGGCAAAGAGTATGCTTGCAAGTCCATACCAAAAAGAAAGCTTCTTTGTAAAGAAGATTACGAGGATGTGTGGAGAGAAATCCAGATAATGCACCATTTGTCAGAACACCCACATGTGGTTAGGATTAGTGGGGCTTATGAGGATATTGCTTGTGTTCACTTGGTGATGGAGCTTTGTGAAGGAGGTGAGCTTTTTGATAGGATTGTTAAGAAAGGGCATTATAGTGAAAGAGAGGCTGCTAAGTTGATCAAGACTATTGTTGGGGTTGTTGAGGCTTGTCATTCACTTGGAGTCATGCATAGAGATCTTAAGCCTGAGAACTTTTTGTTTCATAGTGTTGAGGAAGATGCTCCTCTTAAGGCCACTGATTTTGGGTTATCTGTGTTTTACAAGCCAGGTTTGGTTCCTTCACTTATTGGGTGTTGCTTTTCTTTCTCTTAATGTTTTGCTTGTGTTTCCTTTGATGGGTTTTCGTTTTCTTCAGATTTAATGTTTGTTTTGGTGCTACTGAAAGGATTTTGATTTGCGGGTTTCACGATTTCTTGACTGTTCGAAGACTGACTTATTTAAGATTTTGATCTGGGTTTATTATGTGTGTGTTCAATTCAGTGTGTTCCTTTCATTTTGTCTCCGTGTCTTGTTATCAATATATTTATCAACTTGGCTGGGAATGATTTCTGATAATTGGGATTTTACCAATACGATTGAACATCACTAAGACACCAAAGAGTCCCATGTCTCATAATGTCTTGAATTTGAGTTGAATACCAAATGTTGTATGAGTTGTTGGAAGCCTTGGGCATTGACCATTCAAATTGAGCCTGCGCCATTTTTTTCTGATCAAGCATGTTCCTGCATTTAATAAGGGCTCTAAATACTTCCTTGCTTGAAATAGTTTAGTTTCTCTGGAAGTGGGAGGACCCAATTTGGGCCATCGCATGTGGACAAAAATCATCTCTACTAACCTTCTGTGCTGGCTCCCGGCAATCATTGTTTGAATAATTAACCAAGAAATACTAAGCTAAAATGTTGAGGTGCTTGAGGGATTTTGTTTTCTTCCCATGGTTAAAGTTTTTTTTATCTTAATAACTTTAGGTGACTCCATGTCAGAGTACTCTAAGATGAGATAATTGCTTAAAATTGCTCCCAAAGTCACTTGCCAGTGAACAAAGTTGATTTTTTTTGGTAGCTATTCTGCTATAATGTGTTATTTTGTGTGTTTAATGAATTGAATTTGATTTTTTTGTTAGAGCTTCTAGCAGTACACACTTCACCCCTCTTCTCCCAAAGCCATTCAAGTTATTCTTCAAGTTTCCTTTTCTTTTCCTCTTGTTGAAATATTGAATGTTCTTATCTTAAAGTTTCATCAAATCTGATTATTAAAATGTTGCTCTCTCTCCTTGCATCTCCTAGATTGACTTGAAACAATATAAGAAATCATCAAATTCTCAGTTAGGTCATCTATACCTGGACATATTGGCTCCTTATAGGTATTTCATATTCTCATCCATATGTCGTTTATACATTTCAATTTGGAAGAAAAATCCCCTTTTTTTATGGTAAGCTTCTGCAACCTGGACAACAATATCTGTCCTATGATTACAATATGTGTGTTTGCCTGCATATCTATAAACTTAGCTACTATGAATCTGAATAAATAGAAATCTTCAAAGTGGATTTGCAGTCAATTAATGCCTTTTGTTTCAGAATTGTTGACCTATGAGATTTTTGTCCCCTTTGTTCCAAAAGCCATTGCTATTTAAGTGAACCCTACCATCATTTAATCATGCAGTTGGCCTCTGTCTGAGTGTCCTTTATGTTGTGGATTTTCAGGTGAAACCTTTTTTGATGTTGTTGGGAGTCCGTACTATGTTGCACCAGAGGTTTTATGCAAACATTATGGACCTGAAGCAGATGTATGGAGTGTAGGAATTATTTTGTATATACTTTTAAGTGGTGTGCCGCCTTTTTGGGCAGGTAATAATTTTTGTGCTCTTCAGTCTTCGCTGATGATGAATCAAGGACTAGATAGGGATAGTGTTATTGACTTTTAATGACAATATTTCCTTTCTTCTTTCACTGCTCTACAAATGCCAGAAACTGAAAAGGGGATCTTCAAGCAGATATTGCAAGGAAAATTAGATTTTGCATCTGAACCATGGCCTAGCATTTCAGGCAGTGCCAAGGACCTCATCAGAAAAATGCTTGAACGGAATCCAAAGAAAAGGATAACTGCTCATGAAGTACTTTGTAAGTCACTTAAATTTTCTGTAAAAAAGGAAGGATGTAGGAGTATTAGGCCTAAACAAGTCCTGTAATGTGATTTCTTGTGGATTTTACAACATCAAGTATGTGACCTTTTTTGTGTCAGGCCACCCATGGATTGTGGATGACAGAATTGCCCCTGATAAACCTCTTGACTCCGCTGTTTTATCGCGCCTGAAGCAGTTCTCTGCAATGAACAAACTCAAGAAGATGGCTTTGCATGTAAGATTCTTGTGGATATGTTGTAGTTTCATTATTGGCTCCATTGGAGAAACTATGAGTTTATTAGCTAGGTTGATTGTTAAGTGAACTGATTATGTTACCTGTATGAAACTAAGGTATGACAATGCTAATAGTACTTGGTTTTCCTGGAAACGCATGATAATGCTAATCATACCTGGTTTTCCTACAAACACATATGAACATACTTGCATGCACATGTGATACATCTCTGTGCGTATCTTGTGTTATATACTGTAATATTGACCTCAAGTGATGATGCATACTGATTCTCAAAAATAAATTTTAGGTCATAGCAGAGAGGCTTTCTGAAGAAGAGATTGGTGGTTTGAAAGAGTTGTTCAAAATGATAGACACGGACAACAGTGGAACGATAACTTTTGATGAATTGAAAGAAGGCTTAAAGCGAGTAGGCTCTGAACTAATGGAGTCTGAGATAAAGGATCTGATGGATGCCGTAAGTAAACTTGCTCTAAACCACTGTTTTTTTTTTTCCCAACTAATCAGTTGAGTTGAATAAAAATAAATGCATGCTTCGTGGTCTTTTTTTTTAGGCTGATATTGACAACAGTGGAACAATTGATTACGGTGAATTTCTTGCTGCCACTGTGCACTTGAATAAGTTGGAGAGGGAGGAAAATTTAGCGTCTGCTTTCTCATTTTTCGACAAGGATGGTAGTGGTTACATAACCATTGACGAGCTTCAACAAGCCTGCAAACAGTTTGGCTTAAGTGAACTCCACCTTGATGAGATGATTAAAGAAATCGATCAAGATAATGTAAGTCCATTCTTTATTGTCTTTTCAATTTCATTTAAGTTTTGCAGAAAATAAAGAACCTTGGACCTTCACTCTGATAAATCACTCGAAAGCACGTCCTGTTAGTGTTGAAAGTTGAAGGAGCTTATGAAAATCGTTGCAGGATGGACAAATTGACTATGGCGAATTCGCTGCCATGATGAGGAGGGGCAATGGAGGGATCGGGAGGAGAACAATGAGAAGCACATTTAATTTGGGAGATGCTCTAGGACTGTCCACCAACGGATCTAAAGATTCCGACTGATTCTCACATGAACTTGATTTAACTCTGTATATCTTCATCTTCATGAATGGCCTTGCCAAATTTTGCTTTCCTGTTTTTGAATGTTTATTTGAATATATTATAGTAATTGATTCCCCACTTTAATCTAGTCTGCATCCCATGCTCATTGAACTGGTCTTCATGCATGAAACCCCCCTCAGTCTCCATTGAGTGGCACCACCTGCCCTGCCCTTAACTTGGTATGTGTGTATAAATATTTAATTTTATTAAAATATATGATTAAATACAACTTTCATTTACAGTGTTTTTAAAAAAGAGTACGACAATCCTCGATTCTCCCCTTGAATTTGATTTGCCAAGATTTGTATTTATTTGCATTAATTTAAATTTAAATGTGTACTATGGAGCAAGATTTGATGCTTTAAATCAATCAATGATGTTAATTTTATTTTGGTTGATGTTTTATTTTTTTTTTATTGAATGGAATATTTTGGTTTTAACGTGCTGTTTTGAGATTGTTTTTGAGATTGTATTGCTCATGTATATAATTAATTATATATATATATATATATAAAATTAAAATATTAATTTAATAAACACAATTAAAATTCAACATAAATTAACTTTAAATTATATAATATAAATATAAAATTAAATAAACATAATTTCAAAATTAAAAAATCTCTAAAATTTCAAGATAGTGTAAAAGTAAAATATTCTAAAATAAATTAAAAAGAATCAAATATCTTATACATCATTAATATAATATTATTGAAATAATATTCCCAGCACTTCACATCAACGGAGAGCGCATTACTACTTTACATAACATATCAAAGCATCCAAATGCCTTTTCCACTCTTCACCTTTTGTTGCTTTTTATCTTTCCAGTCTTTCTTTCTTTAGCTCTCCTTTTCTTTTTTCTTTTTTTGCTCTCATTTTCTCACCTGGGTTCCTGATTCTCTTCACCAGCGACCTTAGAGAAGCAATACGCTTTAGAGTGGACTTTGGATCACTTCTTCACTCCCTTTCCAAGCTAGTAGTTGTCTATGCCAAACCTTCTCCTTCCTTGGCCGTCGGTATTAGGGATTTGAGTTTTTGACTGAAATTGATTTGGGGGAATGGAATGGAAGGGGTGCGGGGCGTTTATTTAATTCCTTTTTTCTAATGGCTGAAACGACGCACCGGGCACCTAATTTTTTTTTTTTTTTTTTTTTACTTTTAAATAATAAATTTAATCTCTCCTTAAATTGCCGTTGAAAAGCCATTACTATGCATTTAGATTTAATCCCTAGAAGAATTATTTTTTCTTTTATGTCCTCTTCCAGTATCATTTTAATGAATGGTTTTTATTTATAAGCTCTTGTTTTTTTTTTTTGATAAAATGCTTAAAATATATTATCTCGTGTCATTCTTTCATTGGTCAAAAAATATAAAAGGATAAATTAATTTCTCGTCACTTTTACATCATATCCTTTGATTCAACTGCTAGGCAATTTAACAAGTATATAAGATTGACATGCGTGATTACCCTTTCACCCTCTTGTGCACCTATTAATGTGCCATTGCCCTTATTCGTGACAATCTTTAATGTACCCCCCCAAACTTTTTATTTTTTTTATTTTTCTCCTTGTCCTTTTTCTTATACTTGGATAGTTGGTAATTATGTTAAAGTTTATATAATGATTTTACTTATTATAGTTGCATATCATGATTATGAGTTTTTTTGCAAATAATATCAAAGTTGTATTCTTGAATGGAAATTTTTAAAAAGATATGCATATAATACAACCTTAAAGTTTTGAATCTAAAGAATTTGCTAATAGATTGTGTAAGTTATAAGAATCCATTTATAGATATAATTAAGTTTTTAAAAGTTGGAATATCCAATTTGTTGAGATAATCAAACAATTTGATTTCATTAGAATAAAACAGAGAGATGTGTTTCTAAAAAGATTAGTGAGTTGTTTTCCTAATATTACATGTAATCGACATAATATTAGTATAAAATAAGATTTCTTTACTCTAGTCAGTAAAGAGTTGGTTGTGCAAGAATTTCTACATGACAAATATGAGAAAATCAACTTATATCATTGGAATAAAGATATATAGATATAGATTTAAAAGATTACTTGGATTATTCCGATCCATTTATATAGACAAGATGCTAAAACAATTTAGTATATAAGAATATGAAAGAAGTATACTTACATATTCCTCATAGATTCATTTTTATAAGATGTGTTCCTTAAAACAAAATTTGAGAGCGATAAGATGATTATAATTCCATATACTTTGGGTATAGGATCCTCAATATATATGATGCTATGTACACTATTGGATATATATTATGCTATGAGCATAACAGGTAAATATCGTTCTAATACAGGTGAAAGTCACTAAAAATTAGTTAAAAACAATTTTTAAATACGTAAAAAAACAAAGAATTTTTTTCTAGTTTATAGAGGAGATGAACTCATAGTTAATGGTTTTTTGGATAGAGGAGATGAACAATCAAATATTGAAAATATAAACTAATTTTTTTCTAGTTTATAAAGGAGATGAACAATCAGATATTGAAAATATAAAATTTAGGCTGATTATCTTTTACTTTAAATAATAATGAAGTGAGCTGGAAGAGATCAAAACATATTTTACAACTAAATTTGAGTAAACCTATGTGTTTGAGGGCATAAAAGAGGTTGAATGAAGTAGTTTTTTACTAAACTAAATGTGATCCTAGCATTGTTGATTTAGTAGCCCTATAGTGTGATAACAATAAAACCTTTGTACAAACAAAGAAACAAAGGTTTCATCAATGATTCAAAATATTTTGTGATAAAACGCTACAAAGTCGAGATTGGTCCTTGACTGGTAGATGTGCAGGAACATGCATGGCATCTATGACACTGGCATAACATAACGCGTCACAGAAGCTCAATTATAGTTTTGCAGAGATAAACCTCTCATGAATAGCTCTGTTAAGCTCCTAATGACCAATAATGTTCAAGAAAATTGCCAGTTGCTCATCTATCATAACACCAGCAGTATCACGAAGCATGCCTCCGTCTGAGAATGCCACAGGGATTGTGGAAAACATGCCTATACATACAAAACAAAATATTTCCCGGCATCCAGTATTTCAGACATAAAGCTACTTCCATCAGGTGATGAACTATGTCGAGGTTGCCGTGTCACACTATTATAATACTTATAGCCCTTGGTGGCAGCAACTAATTCCATCTTGTCAAGTTCTAAGTTGGTCTTCCGTATTTGGATTACAATACAGAATACACAACACGATGCTTGAGGTCATATATAGATAAAGAAATGTAGTTTCTCTTGTTCTTCCATGCTAACTCGAGTATCTGTACAAATTGGATTAAAACACAGAATATATAGCACAATGCAAGAGGTTAAGTATATAGATGAAGAAATGTAGTTTCTCCTGAATGTATTTCTACTTCAATTATTGGCCTTCAAAGACAAACAAGAATCCCTATAGACTAGTGTTGATGAGGCCAAATTAACCAAACAATGGAAAGTCACTAAGCTGGCAAAACAGCCATTAATCATGAAGTCAAACTAGTTACCTCTGTACGAGGTTTCTTGAGTACTTAATTCATACACAGCAAAACCATTATTAGTTTCTACGAAAAATACACGACAGCTTAAAGAGTCAATCGAAACTAATTCAGCTAGGGGCAGCACTACATTTTCCCTGCAACCATGGAAACCTTTTATCACTTTTTAGTGAGATAAATATCTCCCTGACATTGGGGTTCTCAAATAAATCCAAGGCAAGAAAGTAAATCCGTTGGTCAACACCTTGCATCTCATCCAATACTTTGATGCATTTGCTGATAGAAAACCGATCCTCATTCTTCATAATAGCAGCTGCCCTCATTTTGGAAGCAGCAGCAATTTCAAGCATGGCATCCACGATGGCATCACCAGTAGCTTTACGACTCCTCTTCGCACGACCAGAACCTCCCGGCGTCACAGATTGACGCTTGTTGTGTCCATCCAGCATGTTGACATCATCTCCAGAGCCCGACGAACCATCATCATCCACATAAGCCATAAGTACACTAGAATGAGCAAACACGCCTTTAAATTCTCAGTACACGTATAATCAACAATTTCTCAAATTGAATAAAACGAAATTATGGACAATAAATGATAATTCTAAGCATTTTCTCAAAATGCCCTCAATAAATCCAGGAAAAAAAAAGAACTCTTAAAATTAAATATTCTAACCTACGTTCAAGGAATTGAAAATAACTAAACAAAGTAAACTACAAAAAGGGATCATCTTTTTGCTCTATCTTTTTTTAAGAAAATTCTTTTACACTGGTTTCATACATCCAACAAAAAGTGATATTTGATCAAATTTCAGAGAAAAAAAATGTAAAACCCATCACTATTTCCCCATTTCTGATACTGGGTCGATGTCAAATTTATTACTTTCCAGTCTTTTCTTAGTAACCAAACAAAGCATTCAGGGAAAGTTCACAAAAAATAAAATAAAAAAAAACAAAGAGGACATAGTATTTCATTCAGAAAAGCATGAACTGAAGAATTACAAAAAAAAGGGAGAGTAAAGAATTCACCTTTGCAGTGATTATGAATTTGTCTGTGCGTTTGATCAGAGAGCCAGTAGGTGAAAAAGCAATCTCAAGAGTTTACAGAAAAAGAAGAAATATAAAGCAGGCTAAGCTTCCAGGCCTGCTATCCTCTGACAAAGCCCAATCCTGCTCTCAAATGTACAATATTTTGTTAGCCCAAGTTTGTATTTTTCGTACATAATTTGTTAAAAACAAATTAATTTTAGAAATGTAATAGATAAAAAAAATAAAGAATCCATTCGAATCTATTTTTTAGAATGGCTACTGGCTGCATATATGAAGGGTTTTGTTGCTCATCAATCGGCTGCAATTGAACGAACAACGTCAAGACCATGAGCAAAACGAAAGCTTTACAGTTTGTAAAAAGAGCTGGGTATAATTTAATCCCTATATTATTGATTGTTTTGCAGGTCAATCCTTTTAAGAAAACAACTTTTAATTAATAAATTATCCTTTTTAAATATAATTTTTTTTTTCAAATGAATTAGGAATTTAATTCAAAAATAAAAAACAACTCGATTTAAGAAAGAATAACAATGTCCATGAAAGTATAGAAATATCTCATCTATTTTTTTTCTTACACCTTATATCAACTTTTAGATCACTTTAGGCATCTCTCCACATCAAATAAGAAATATTATACATATAATAAATAAATAAATAAGAGCACAAATTACACTAATAACTTCAATAGTATAATAATATTTTTTTGGATTCGAGGAAACCCTACCTCTCGGAAAACGCACTTTGTGGGTCCAGGTGAGTGAGCAACACCCTGGCTGTCTCAAGCTCTTACAAGAGGTGCACACCCTAACTCGAACTCGAGACTTGTTGTGCAGATCTCAAATCCTTTGATATCATTTTCTTTCTTTCTCTATTAATCAAATTTACAATTTGAATTACTCTTATATAATATTTGTGATTTGAGAATTGTAAATATCATCTGTAACCTTTTAAACTGTATTAATTTAAAAAAAATATTATTTTTCTAAATATTTTTTGCAGTGTATTATTTTCTTCTTGTTATTTTTATGATGCTAAAAAACAAAAACACTGAGAAAATGGCTATAAGGGTTGCAACTTATAGGTTCCTAAGTTATACTCTATCTCGAGGAAATTATGGTTGCACAGTCTTACTCAACCTAATTAGTATTGTCCCAAAATTTATTTATTAATTATTTTGGAGATAAATCTTGATAAGAAACTTAGTTTATGAGAAACCCAATGCAAAGTACAGTTTTTATCATTTTATAGCTGTTGAGTTCACAAATCTCTTATATGTCTTCTTGTCAAGTTTGGAGTGACACAATTTGGTAGGTTTCAATATGAGCATAATTCTATCAGAGGTAGAATTTGGTGGGTTTCAATTTGAGTTCACAAGCGATTTTTTTCTTGAGACGGAAATCTTGATGACAGGACTCACAGTGGGGGCAAGGAGCACAATGAAGACCTATTGGGTTTTCAACAAAAATACTATGATGTCTGGTCCCTTGTTAGAATTCCTCAATACTTCTTACAAGATCTTCAAAATGTGTGTCCTACATTCAACAACCAGTTCCTATCTTTTCATTTAGGAAATGTAGCCTAAATTTGTTATTTTTGTTTTTATCTTCTTATTTTTTCTCTTTTTTCTTTGTGATTTATTGGTAATTGAGGTATTATAATAGTAACATGAATGAAACAATGACAACAACTAGAATTACAACAACAAAATCAATTAGAGGAAATTATCTAGCAGTTAAGGATTATGAAAACCAAGATGGACCAGTTATCTAAGGACCCATGAACTTCCAACCAAATTCTCCAGAAGGTCTATCAACGCTAACCAGGGACACAAGGTGGGCCCTTAAGATGAACCTCATCCAGTTCAACTTAAGTCAATTCATTTGGAATTTTCCTGTTTTTAATGGAGATGATCCTATCTATTGGTGGGTATAGGTGGCTAACCAGTTCTTCAGCTTCCACAACATGGGCTATTTTTAAGTATTTTTCATATAGAAGAAAAGACTATATATAATATGTTGTCTAGAAGCAAAGGAAAAAAGCATTCAAATAAGTTAGGAGGCTTTTATAAAAGCTCTCTAGATTTGTTTTGGAGCAACATTTTACAATGAAACCCTCATTAGTACATCAAGAAGACATTATCAATAGAGATCTATGAAACCTAATTTGAGATTCTTTCAAATTAGGTAAAAGGATTTTCTAATTCTCATAGACTCAGCTGTTTTTTTGGGAGATTAAGCTCTGAGTATGATAGGTCCCAACAACATGTCATCAAAGTGTTTGTTTTCTCTTCTGATGAGAAAGTACCATAAAGTTTAGATAGTGATTGATTGATACCCCCGTGATAACTTTCGACTGCTTTAAATAAGCAAAGCTGGTACAGGAAACTGGAATAAAGAAAAAGTTGGTAACCCATGATTTGAGGTTACCCATGAAAAAACTAAAATGCAACACGTACGAAACATTAAGCATAACATTACAACAAGTGAAATAAAAGTGATGAAAAGTTCACAACTGCTCATGTATTTAACAAATCACATCTGCATGTCACATGCGGTTTAATAAATCACATTCAACTTCAACACATGTATATGGGATTTGGCTTAATGGCCTTGTTGATCGACTTGGCTTATCATTACCCCCCCCACCCCAATTTTGTGGACCTTATCCCCAAGGTTCACGTCTAGAAACAATTCCAAGAGTTGTTTGGTGGATACCCATGTCGCCTCCTCTATTAGCAGAGAATTCCATTGAACTAAACTCTCTTCGACAATTTGAGCGCCTTGTTTGATCCAACGATGATCGATAATAGCCTGTGGAGTCAGTAGGACTTCCCTATCTTCACTGAACGGTGGTATCTCTGTACTGGGTTCATCCTCGACGACCGTGTGAGTGTTGTACCGTTTGAGTAGGGAAACATGGAATATCGAGTGAATGTGCGAATCTGCTGGTAATTGGAGTTTGTAAGCTACGAGGCCAATTTTTTCCAGAATGACATAAGGTCCATAGAAGCGGTTGGCAACTTTTTTGGATTCTCTTTTAAAAACCGTTTGCTGGCGATAAGAATGTAATTTCAGAAGCACTAAATCACCGATGTCAAATGACACATCGCTATGTTTTTTATCTGCGATTTGTTTCATCCAATTAATTGAGCGTGCAAGGTTGATCTTGAGTTGTTGGAGTAATTCATCACGGTCCTATAATTGTTGATCCACTCCATGCACTGGGGGTTGTCCTGCATTATATGATGGAATAATGGGTGGTAGCCTACCATACAGTGCTTGAAAAGGGGTCATGCTGGTTGATACGTGGTACGTACTATTATACTTGTATTCTACCCAAGGTAAGTAGAAGCTCTATTTTTATGGCCATTGGTGTACAAAACATCTAAGATATTGTTCAACGCATCAATTCACAACTTTTGTTTGGCTATCGATCTGTGGGTGATACGCGAAGCTGAGCTGTAACTTAGTACCAGACATCTTGAAGAACTCTTGCCAGAACTAACTCACAAACATTGGATCACGGTCACTAACAATAGACTTTAGCTGATGATGTGAACCAGCCCAGAAACACCAGTAAGGACTTACGGGCTACCTTTTCCTTTTATTTCTAGAATTAAGGGGTTGGTTGATATGTGGTATGTACTATTATACCAGTATTTTACCCAAGGTAAGTAGACGTTCCATTTTTGTGGCCATTGGTGTACAAAACATCTGAGATATTATTCAACGAATCAATTCACAACTTCTGTTTGGCTATCAATTTGTGGGTGATACGCGGAGCTGAGCTGTAACTTAGTACCAGACATCTTGAAACCAGAACTAACTCACAAACATTGGATCACGATCACTAACAATAGACTGTAGCTGATGATGCAAACCAACCTAGAAACACCAGTATGGACTTACGGACTACCTTTTCCTTTTATTTCTAGGATTAAGGGGCTGGATGGAAGGCTATAAATAAGACTTATAATATTTATTTAATTTTGTTAGCCAGAGCCTAAGGCTTGTTTGGGCTTAATTAAAACTTTGTTTTTAGCTAGGATCCAAGGCTTGTTTGGATTAAGTCATGGGCTTTCCAACTTAAGGTTTTGAGTCAGTTTTGAGTGGACCTCATTTAAGTCCACATAAGGGGTCCATTAAGGTTAGTTTTTAAAAGACTATTTAAACTTATGTTAGCTAAATTTCAGCAGCCATTGATTAATTTTAATTTTGAACTTTTCAGTATATGTGTGAGAGTGATTCTTGCATTCTTTAGTTCTTGAACGAACTGAATCCAACTTATCGAAGATTAAATGGCTTCGTGGTATCATTCTACTCATTCCAATAGTGTTGGTGCCTTGGGGCAGGTTTCCATTGTGTCACACTCCTATCAGACCTATTTTGGCTTCCGGGATCAGATCTCATTCTTGGTTGTGGGTTGCGTGACCACGTGATCACGGGATTCGCATCAGGTGGTATCAGAGCTAGGTTCCGAAACAAGGTCATATCATTCTGTTATTTTCATGTTTTTTTAGTATTCCTTAAACTTTCCAGTGTTTGTGTCCATCTCCTTGATCTTTGTGTCAATGTCATCTAATAAAAAAGAGAGGTTATATTACATCATTTTTTTATCTCTTCATTTTAGTATATTAAAAAAAGAGATAAAACAGAAAAGAAAAAGAGATAGAGGCATTAGTTAAAATTTGAAGAATCATTGAAATTTTATTGCAGAAAACACTACTCTTGGAAAAAATAAGCGAAACACATCAGAATCAATTAAAAATTCATATTCCATCCATTGGGGTTGATATAGAATCATATGTCAAATTTCAGCTTATTCTATCTTGAGGTTTTATTTCGAGATTCACTTTTGCCGCAAAAAACACTACCTTAGTGAACCTTTAGAAAAATACATTAGAATCAATTGAAACTTTATATTCTGTGTCTTGGAGTTGTTATCGCATGATATATTAAATTTGAGCTTATTTAAATATCGTATACTAGAGTTTTCAATTGGAGGTTCATTTCAGTCGCAAATTGATCACAAAAGGGGTTGAGTACCTAGAAGTATGAGAACGACCTATAATTTGAGTGTTGTTTTTAGTTTATAATTACAATACTAAATATTGAATATGAGGTCATTTCGAGGTCGTTTGATCTAGGTTTCAATTCTTTTATGTAAAAATTGCGTAAAAGGTTAAATTCTGCTCAAGTCTCAAAAAGTGATATGTACTGTTTAGTCTTGTCCAATTCTCTTTTTTTATTCTATTTTTGGGTTATCTAGCAGTCAAGCAATTGTTTTCCCGAGTATTTGCTTATGTTTTATTTCGTGTCTTCGTATCATCCACAAATCGTACGAAATTGCATTGCTATTCGCGAAATCATAATCGCAGTTTTGTTTTGCTTTGTTTTCAATATTTTTATTGCTTCTTGGGTCTGAAAATCATAATTAGAATGCGATGTGAAGGCTACTAACTTTGATTTGTTGATTTTAGTTCCAAAAGAACCAAAAAAAAGCAAGTTGTGAGGTAAAAGGCGTAGTGAGCTTATTAGAGTGAAAAAACTTGATTTTTTTTTGTGTGTGATACACGAGAGTTGTGAGGATATATTTTTTTTCTACTAACCAAATTTTGCAGATTCAAAGGATGTCTAAAAACAACAAATCGACGACATAAAATGCTGACGTAGCATTCCAATTACGAGCCATTGGTCAGCAACTTGTGGTTGTCTAGGATATACAAAGATCTGAAATATGAGGTGAATTCGATAAAGCAACAAAATAGTGGGGCTGATCGCCGAGGAAATACGGTCTGTATGGCCGTACGAAATAACAGATCTGATTTTGAAGAGTATGTTGATGAAAACACATATGTGGGTGAAGATGACTATGATTTTGCATCTGTTGGCCAAAGAATCAGGTCTGAACCGAACAAAGCTAAGAGGAATGTGAATTTTCGTGGCATGGGGAATTATGAAGATATGGATGGGGACACCATCAGACTGAAAATTCCTAACTTTCAAGGTAAAAATGATCCCGAGGCTTATTTGGAGTGAGAGAAAAAGGTAGATTGTATTTTTGATTGTCATGGCTATTTTGAACAAAAAAAATCAAATTGGTGATGATTAAGTTTACAGAGTATGCAATGATTTGGTGGGATTAAATTGTAATCAGTAGGAGGAGGAATAGGGAGTGACCCGTTCAAACTTGAGGGGAGATGAGGAGACAATTTGTGCCTAACCACTATCATAGAGACTTATACCTGAAGCTCCAAGGTCTGAATTAAGGCTACAAGGCAATAGATGAATATCACAAAGAGATGGAGATAGCAATGATTCGGGCCAATGTTGATGAGGATAGAGAGAAGTCACGATGACTAGATTTCTCAATGGGTTGAATCGGGACATTTCCAATGTGGTAGAGCTACAACACTATATGAAGTTAGAGGACATGGTGCACATGGCTACGAAGGTGGAGAGACAACTTAGGAAAGGACATGTTTGGCTAGGGTTTAATTTGGGCTCTTCATCATCATGAAAGAGAAGTCTGAAGAGAAGGGGTACTGTCCAACCAAGTTCCTTTGATTCCTTCAACAAATGAACAACCAAAGGCTAAAGTTGATGTCTCTACTGGTGCTAAAGATAAATCTGAAACTCAACCTAAACGTACTCGTGATGTTAAATGTTTTAGGTGTCAAGGGCACGAACATTATGCTTTGGAATGTCCAAACAAGAGAATAATGATGATTAAAGATGATAGTGATATGGAATCGAAAAGTGACAGATTTGATTGTGAAGGCATGCCACCATTAGAGGATAGTGATGGGATGACTTAGCATTACTGGTTGCGGAGTCCTTGGTTATAAGACCTACACTTCAGGTCCAGGTCAAGGAAGATGAATCTAATTAACAAAGAGAGAATATCTTCCAAACGCGCTGTTACATACAAAGCAAGGTATGTGGTTTAGTGGGTGTTTGGGGTCGCGGTTCAACCGGTGTTTGCGTTGAACTGTGGCTCTAACAACACTTGCTACCAAACAGGACTCCAGCATTTGGATGTGGGTCCCACTAAGAAAATGAAAAACATGTCACGCCTACAAAAGCAACTGAGAGCTGCTTTTGCAGCTGCGGCATGAATGACAATACACTGCGGTGTAGAAATCACGTGGAATCCACAACGGGCAAAATTGCAGATCATCCTTCTCCCTCATCTTTGCCTCTCGTCTCCCTCATCTCTCATCTCTGCAAACGACGTTCGTCTCCCTCAGCTCCCTCGTCTCCCACACACACAGAGGCAAGTCTTCTCCCTTACCTCCCCCACACACACAGGCATCGTCTTCTCCCTTACAGATCTCTCCCTCACAGATCAACACCTGCACGAAGTCCAGCCTTCTCCCTCAGATCCATGTTGACGATAAAACAAAGGCACCGATTACTGCACATCGAAGGTATGTGTATTTTGTTTTGATTCGAAGTTTTCTCCTTCCATAAATTGAGTTATAGATATGGCCAAATTAAGTTTTCTCCTTACTGCATATCAGTACCTCGCTCTAATTTCCGCATTGCTGCACCGCCACTGCGCCATTGAAGTAGATAGAGAGTTTCATTGACCAAACACCAGGTGCTCTCTCTGTTATAGATTTATTCCCCCTTATTCGTTTGTATCTACTTGATTGTGTCATTGATTCTGATCTTATTATCTTCTAAAATTTTTAGAAGGATAAGTTTTCGAGTTTGTCAAAAATTGTCACTCGTGTTGTACTTTTTGCTTCTTCTTTTATCTGATTTCCTAAGTGCTTTGTAGAATCTGCTTGCTGTTAATCTTAAAGTGAAAATGAATGAAGTACTCCTGTTGGTAGAATTAGGAGCGATCATAACTACTTATACATCAGATGGTCTGGTTTTAGCTATTGTTTGTGCTTGTTTTATTATTGTTGTTAATGGTGTTGGTGAGGAAGGTAGTGAAAGAGAGGGCGATGACATTAATTTGAGTGGTAGAGAAAGGCCCAGGAAGAGGGGGCTGAGGCAAATGATAGCCTCACTTCCTTCTGTTTTTATGGTTTTCTTGTTGGGTGTGATTTTGGCATTTATAAGACACGATCTCTGCCTTCTCAAGCTCTGGGATTTGTTTCATTGCATGTATAAATCTGGATGTGTTGATGAGTTGATGAGTTGCATGTATAAATCTGCAAAATGAATGTGTTGTCGAATAAATGAATGTGTTGCTTGAGTTAAAGATGAATTTTTTTGCCCAAAAATTTCTATCACTTGAGTGTTTGTGGTCAATTTCTGGGATCTTTTGTATATATTTCCTAGGTTTCAATGAATGTGGATTTGTTCTTATGTGTATCCTTTTGTTTGTATGAATATTCTTTCATTTCCTTTGGGGTTTAAAATTTGCAAAATCTAGGAATAAAATATTTGAGGAATCCATATTTGAATATGAATGCCCTTTATAGGATGTGGTAATTTTTGAATTCTAAAGAATGCAATATGATTCTTTTACATTGAAGCTGAGTTGCAACAATGATGTTATGTATTGTTGTAAGTTGTGTTCAATGCATCTGCGTTGTAGCTGATTTCTTATTTTTTGTTTATGAAATTAGACCCAAAATTGTGATGAGCCTTAAAATTAATGGCCAACCTGCATTGCATTAAAATATGCCTTTCCTAGTAATTATGGAAAGACTGCTATGGAGGATGTTGTAAGCCTTGTTCAGAAGAGATGTAAATAGGTAATACTAAACAATCAAGTTTATAATGAATGTCTTAACTTGCTATGCAGTGTGTTCTGAAGTTTGCAAAAATTGAGTTGCAAATTATGTTCTAGTTATAATTCCTATTTTCTTGCTGGATTTCAATTTTTCATCACCAGATTATTTGAGATGATGTTGTGTGTGCATGCCTAGAAAATCTTTCTTATCTACATTATTTTTTTATCTTCAAAAGAAGCAACTAGATATGTCTGATCTTATTCATTGATAAAGGATGTGCATGCAATAGGCAAAAAAGAGACTTTGATGTATCAATGTGTGTTGAAGTTTTGTAATTTTGTTAATTAATTTCTGTTGTGAAATTTTGTTTATTAAGGTTTTTTAGGTTAGTTTATTTAATTAGCGAGTATAATTAGAAAGTATAATTCCTGAATTTATTGTTGTTATACAAATTATTAATTGTTGGGAACTAATTTAAATCATAGAATGGAAGAAGGTGGTGACAATATGGATAAGGTTTTCTAGACAAACGAAATGTTGCATGTTTTTTGCGACATATGTATTACGACAATTGAGTTGGGAATGCAACCTACAATGCATTTTGATAAGACATGATGGAAATTTTGATCACGTCATTTAAGGAATGAACTGGTCAATCATTGACCACATCACAATTAAAAAACAAGTGGGATTGCTGCAAAAAAGACTAGAAAATATGGGTGAAGCTTGTCGCACCCCATTGCGAGAGCGCGGCGTCGCGACGACCCTCCCCGTGAGTGGGGGAATTCATGTGTCGGGGTCTAATCTTTATTTCTGTGGAAAAGGGAGTCGCCACCTAGTATTATGGTTACTAGGAAACCTAGACTGGTCTTTCAAAGATTCTAGGGTAAGGGACTGGTTACGTAAAGGGAAGGTTTTAACACCCCTAATACGCCCTACCTAAGGTAAGCTGCTTGACGTTTTGGTTTGTTTATGATTTGTTATGATTTGAATCTTTCAAAGAATATGTTGGTTCAATGATGAATGTATTACCCCGCCAAATATTTTGGATATTAACCCCTTAGTATTTATTTATCCAAACACAGAACAGTGAATAATAGCATACTATCCCCATCAAATATTTTGGATATTGACCCCTCTGGATTTATTTATCCAAACACAGAACAGTGAATAATAGCATACTATCCCCGCCGAATATTTTGGATATTGACCCCTCAGGATTTATTTATCCAAACACCGAACAGTGAATAATAGCATACTATCCCCGCCGAATATTTTGGATATTGACCCTTTAGGATTTATTTATCCAAACACTGAATAGTAAATAATAACATACCATCCCCGCCGAATATTTTGGATATTGACCCCTTAGGATTTATTTATCCAAACACCGAACAATGAATAATAGCATACTATCCCCGCTGAATATTTTGGATATTGACCCCTTAGGATTTATTTATCCAAACACTGAACAGTGAATAATAGCATACTATCCCCGCCGAATATTTTGGATATTGACCCATTAGGATTTATTTATCCAAACACCAACAGTGAATAATAAATTCCCAAAAATAAGATTTTAATATTTTTGAAATATTGGCCAATACCCTTTGGATTCTTAGAAACATGTTGTAAAATCTCAAGATGCAAGAAATGATTTTTCTTTGCGAAATCCATGCTAAAACACATTTTTTCTTCAAACTCATATATATATTTTTTGAAAGAAAACAAAATTTTAAAATATGCTAGTGTATTGGCCGTATGCATGAAAACAAAACATTTTATATATTTTTTTTAAAACAAAAATCTTTTTTTTTATTTGCAATTTTCTGTATTTTTATTATTATTTTTATTTGTTTATTATTTATTTATTTATTTTGTGGTGGGCTGGCTGCCAAACCCTGATGGGCCAGGCTGCCAGCCCGCCCCTGTGGGACTAGGCTCGCAGCCCACATAACCTGAGACTGGGCCTCGGCCCATTTATTCTAAGGATGGGCTTCGGCCCATTGTATTATTGGACTGGGCTTTCGGTCTAGATGGGACGGAAGCCTGTCTTTCCCTCGGGCTCGGCTTCCAGCCCAGACGGATGGAAGCCTGTCTCATTTAGTTGTCGATCCGGGCACCAAGCCCCGCCCGGCCCGGCCCGGTTACTGTTCACAATGAACAGTAAATCGGGGTTGCATGTAGGAGACGATGAACAGTAAAAATGGGAGATTTTCGAGTGTGATGAATGGCGTACCTGTTAAGATTGTTGTATAGAGGACATTGAGGTGGTTCTTCTGTTCGTGGTGGCGTCAGAAATGGGAGCCTGTGGTGGCCGGAATGGGCACCGGAAAGTGCACGGGTTGGTTTGCTGTCGTCGGGACTGTCACCGTTTCTTCAACGGAGAAGATAACTGAGCTGCTGGAGTTGAGGGGAGGCTGCCGGTGGTGATGAGGAGGGATATGGGTGATTGAACAGTGGCCTAAGTTGGCTGGACGAGAGGGAGAAGAGACAGAGGCTCCTCTGGTTTTAAAGAGAGAAGACGGTCGACTTACCGAGAGAGAAGAGAGGAAAAAAAAAGAAGAAAGAAATAGGTGATACTGGGCTGGTGTAAAAAAAACTGGAGTTTTTTTAACTGAATTCTTCCCTCTTTCTCCTCTGTTTCTCTTCTGTTTCGCTACCCCTGTTTGTTATTTTTTTCCCTCTCTGCATGCATGGGCATGCCTTTTATAGGCCGGAGGCAACCCTTTGGCTGCCCCTGCCGTGCACCGATGGGTTGCCGACGCCTGAAATTGCAGAGGCATGCCCTGCACTGTTCAGGTGACTGAACAGTGCAGGCACGCTTGCCAATTTCGAAAGATTCAGAGGGTGAAAGTACGATTTGGTCCCTCAATTTGTGATTGTCTTAATTTCACCCCCAATTGGATTTAAACTTATGAATTTTGTGCAGTTGCATCACCGTTAAAATTTTGAGAGTAACCTTAGCTTTGCGCGCCTTTTTTATTCTGGTCCTTGGTTTCTGATTTGCATGATTTAACCCCCAATTAACCATTAGACTCTCAATTCATTCAATTTGGCCCCCGATTTCGCATAATTGGCTTGAAAAAAATTCAAATCGGTCTCCGAAAATTCCAACCTCATCAATTGAATCCAAATTAAATTCAAGAACTTGATTTCTCATCGATTAAGCCCTTAATAAAATTAATTTGGCCAATTTAAAATATAATAAAATCCTTGCACTTAATTAAATCTTTCGATCGGACCCTAAATTAATTCTCAAACATAATTATACTTTTAAATCGAGCAATGATTAAATCAAACTGACCCATAAAATGTCGACTTAATTTTTACGCATATTTATCCGATAATAAATTACTTTGGCCTTGAATCTACGATTTCCTTCATTTTGGGCACAAAAAAAAGTACGATCGAACTCTCGAAAACATCCAAAATTTCACCTTGATTTTCCTACCGACACCAACCCCTTTTATTTTATTTTTTTTGTTATTTTCGAGTAGTTTTGGGGAATAACCCAAAATTGGGTTATGACAAAGCTCATATCTGAAACTGGGGTTGGTTGGGATAGTGAATTAGGGACGATCTCAGCAACAAATGAGTGGTGGAAACCTAAAATTCAAGTTAAGTTTCATTATGTAATATATTTAAATTTATATTTCATGTTTCTGAATATCTTATAACAGAATATTTGTATGAATTTTGTGTTTATG
Source organism: Salix purpurea (assembly GCA_027405865.1). Classification (NCBI taxonomy): domain Eukaryota; kingdom Viridiplantae; phylum Streptophyta; class Magnoliopsida; order Malpighiales; family Salicaceae; genus Salix; species Salix purpurea. The sequence continues at coordinate 10,876,010 of CM050330.1, read as the reverse complement.
TAGGAAGTTAAAGGAGTCAGAAAATTTAGGCTTGCTGGAATTGGGCCTGCATTAAAGTTCAAATATGACAGAATGTATTCCAGCATCATGGCTATCGGAGAGTATGCGTGGGCACCATCATCAGGAGTACAATACGGTGGTAATTGTTCTCAGCCTGGCACAAATGACGTGGTTGACCTGGAGGAAGGAAGTGGTGCTTCGGAAGAGGATAAAAATCCCGTGTCTGACCCAGACATTGCTCGGTTAGTTGGAGGGGTGAACATATCAAGTAGCAACAACACACGGAGCAGTGGAAAAAGAAAAGAGATGGAAGCTAACGAGGGTCGCATGAAGAAGAAGAAGAAGAAGAAGAAGACAGTTAGAATTGGTGTTCAGCTCATGTCACCAACTAGTTGACAGTATGTCTAGTAGGAGCGATTCAACCTCTTTGAATATGGATAAACAAGGGTGTAGCATTGATGAGGTGATGACTAAGATCCATTCTATTCCTGGAATCCATGATGACCATGATTTCCATGACTTCGTAGTAGAAATTATGCTCCAATGTCAGAGGAGAGAAATATGGGCTGCTATGGGAACTCTTGAAGAAAAATACGATTGGTTGAAAAGGATGTATGCACGTACTAAAAAAATTAACCTAAGGTATGATTATTTTTAACATTGTAAATCCTTTTTCCCCCGCAATGTTAATTGAATGCAATGTGTGATATTATTGTAATAATTGCTTGATAATTGATGTAAACTTTTACATTGGCAGATTTATTGCACGGACAGTTTTGGTAAAATTAGTTTGCAATCCGCCCATCGTTGAAGATGAGTTTTGTTGTTGTATTATTACTCGGTATGTTATAATCATTGGTTTCGATGAGTTCTCTTTAGTTGAAACTGTATTTGTATTTCATTTGTTATTTGAAAGTTTCCCAAACCACCAGAAGATTGACATTTCATATATATTTTTAGAGTTGGTCAATTAGATTAATAATATTCGTCTTTTGTTTCTTAATATATATTGGTGTTTTCCTTTTTACGCAGGCAAGTATTACTTGGTTGATGCTGAATATCCCAATGAGTATGGGTACTTAGGCCCTTATAAAGGTCACAGGTATCATTTCCAAGAGTTTAGGCGTCGTGCACAGCCAAGTGGTCGTGAGGAAGTTTTCAATCGCGCACATTTATCATTACATAACATGATAGAACGCTCATTTGGTCTATGGAAACAGAGGTGGCAAATTCTACAAAACATGCCTGCTTATCCATATAAAACACCGGTGAAGATTGTGGTTGCATCAATGGCATTGCATAACTACATTAGAAGAAGATCACAAGATGATATTACTTTTGCTGAATATGCTCGCAATCCTAATTTTGTTCCTGAAGATATTTTACTAGATGTTGTTCCTCGATCAAATAGTCAGGGGTCACAGACATGTTTACGTATGGATTTAGTTTGTGATGGAATTGCAAGTAGTTTAATGAGAGAATAAAAACAAGTGTTGAATTTATGTCAATTATTTCAAACATTTTGTTCCTATAATTATTAATAAATATACAAAATTATTCCAACAAAATATTTATATAAATGTGTGTGTGTGTGTGTCTATACATGTGTATTTTTAATTAATTTCACAAGTTGATAGCAATATGAAAAGCATGGTAACCAAACACACAAAACTGCTTTTCATTAAACTCAACATCAACCACAGTTTTAACCAAACACAAATTTCAGTTACGAACCGCAGCTAAAAGCGCTTTTCATAAACCTGCTTTTTTTCAATCTTAATCACAATAGCAACAACTGTGCCAAACAGACCCTTAATTATTGATAGTGAAAATTGTGTTTTATGTTTGCAATACAACCATTGTTAGTAAACTGAATTTGAGTACTATTAAGCATGCTAAACCATATAGATTGCAATGACTGAATGATAGTGGTGAAGTGAAAGTGATTAAACAGGTTGTGGTTCCATTCTCAATTGGGAAATATGTTGACGAAGTTCTATGTGACGTTGTACTAATGCAAGTAAGCCACATCTTGTTGGGGAGACCATGACAATATGATAGGAAGACAATTCATGATGAGGTTATAAATAGGTATACCATTGTAAAAAATGATAAAACCATCACTCTTGTACCTCTTACACCCAAACAGGTGTATGATCAAATAAAGATAAAACATGAGCATAAGGCAATGGAAGAGAAAATCAAGGTAAGGATCAAGGGGAGAAAAGACCATCAAATTCGGCCAAAACCCAAACCACTACAACCCATTCAGACAGTCATGCAAACGCAAACAAATCAGACTATTCAACCACAACTCAAAAATAAGAGAGAGAGTGGAGGTAAGACAAAAGGAGTGAAGAAAGTCAGGAAGAGTGATGAAAATTGTGTGGAAAAACTAAAGAAACAACAAAGTTTTTATGCTAGAAAGGGTGAGGTCAGATCTATATATCTCACTAACAAGCTAATTATTTTATTTTTGTACAAAGAGGTTTACTTTAATACTAATGATCTTGATCATATGGTTCCTAGTGTTGCTATTGCTTTGTTGTAGGAGTTTGATGATTTGTTCCCTGACGATACTCCAAGCGGTTTACCACCATTGCGGGGGAAAGAGCATCAAATTGATTTTGTACATGGAGCTTCAATTCCTAACCACCTATCCTATAGAAGCAATCCAAAGGAGATGACGAGGCTTCAAAGACAAGTTTATGAGCTTTATTGATAAGGGATATATTCTTGAGAGTATAAGTCTGTCTGTTGTACCCGTGCTACTCATGCCTAAGAAGGATGGAACATGGAGAATGTGTGTTGATTGTCGAGCCATGAACAACATAACGATTTTGATTTGAGATCGAATCCTTTCAAGGAGAGAGGGGATGATGCAAACTAGCCTAGAAACACCAGCAAGGACTTACAGGCTACCGTTTCCTTTTGTTTCTAGGATTAAGGGGCTTGATGGAAGGCTATAAATAAGACTTATGGGATTTATTTAATTTTGTTAGCTAGAGTCCAAGGCTTGTTTGGGCTTAATTAAAACTTTGTTTTCAGCTAGGATCCAAGGCTTGTTTGGGCTTAATTAAAACTTTGTTTTCAGCTAGGATCCAAGACTTGTTTGGATTAAATCATGGGCTTTCCAACTTAGGGTTTTGGGTCAGTTTTGAGTGGACCTCATTTAAGTCCACATAAGAGGTCCATTAGGGTTAGTTTTTAAAAGACTATTTAAACTCATGTTAGCTAAATTTTGGCAGCCATTGATTAATTTTAATTCTAAAATTTTCAGTTTATTTGTGAGAGTGATTCATTCTTTAGTTCTTGAACAAACTGAATCCGACTTATCAAAGATTTAATGGCTTCGTGGCGTCATTCTACTCATTCCAATAGTGTTGGTGCCTTGGGGCAGGTTTCAATTGTGTCACACTCCTATCAAACTTATTTCGGCTTTCGAGATCAGATCTCATTCTTGGTTGTGGGTTGCGTAACCACGTGATCACGAGGTTCGCGTCACTTTAGCCCGCTATGGAGCTTAATAACTCCTTCCACAAATTTCTCTACAACGCTTTTAATTGTAAAAGGATGTTTTAGGGGAAGAACATGAGTTGATTTATTGAGCCTATCAACAACTACCATGATGGTATCCTTACCCTACGAGGTGGGAATCTCTCAATAAAATCCATTGTGATGTCCTCCCACACTTGGCAAGGAATAGGTAGTGGTTGGAGGAGACCTGCGGGTGCCAATGACTCCTACTTGGTTTTTTGGCACACCATACAGTTCTTGATGTAATCTTGTACTAAGTTATGCATCCTTAGCCAATAAATTGTCCCAATTTTTTGTATGTGCGCAAAACACTTGAGTGGCCGCCTATCTTGGTGTCATGCATTTCATGCAGTAGTTTTACACATAGGGTAGAATCAATTGGGACAACAACCTGTTCTTTGTGACAAAGTAAGCCATTGTGCCACACATAATGGCTTATAGTTGGTCTATGGTTGCTTGGCTCATGGACTATATGTACACACTTGTCTTTGTTGCTTGCTTAATTTCTTCCCATATGGTAACCCGAGGAGCAAAAAGATGGTGAAGAACAGGGCTACCTTGTTTGCGAGAAAGAGCATCGACTGCAAAATTTTCACGATCAGGACGATATGTTATCTCGATGCTCTTTCACCTAAGAGCTTGGCTACCTATTTTTGCTACTCTGGTATGGTGATATGTTGCTCTAAGAAATACTTTAGGCTTTGTTGATCCATCTGAATATATAACTTTTGGCCTAGCAGGTATAGACACCACAGACATATAGCTTTAGTGATGGGCAACATTTCTTTGGCATAAGTGGACCACGATTTTTTTGCCAACCCAAGTGCTCTACTCATAAATGCCACTGGTTTGCCTTGTTGAGTCAGTACCACTCCAATACCATCCCTTGATTTATTAGTTTTAACAATGAAGACATATTGGAAGTTTGGCATTGCTTATGTTGGTGTAGTTGTCATGGTTTGTTTGAGCACAAGCAAGGTAGTTTTAGCTTCCTCATGTCATTTGAATTGGCCTTTCTTGAGGAGATTGTTGAGAGGCTGTACCACAATGTTGTAATTTTTTACTAACTTCTTGTAATATCCTATCAACCTAAAAACACACGTCGTTCGGAAATATTAGTGGGTAGTGGCCATGCCACCATTGCTGCAATTTTGTTCTTATCTACCTTCACTCCATGATTGGCGATAATATGCCCTAAATACTCCAGCTCTTGTCAACCAAAAACACATTTGTTAGTTTTGACAAAAAAAATTGATGTTCCTTTAATATCACCAAAGTTTGTTTTACATGTATCAAATGCATGTCCCAAATAGGACTATAGACTAATATGTCATCGAAGAAAATCAGTTTAGATTTTCTAAGATGAGGCTGAAATATAGAGTTCATGATAGTTTGAAATGTAGAGGGTGTATTACACAAGCCAAATGGCATAACCAAGTATACATAATGTTCGTTATGAGTACAAAAAGTTGTTTTCAAAATATTCATATAATTAACTCGTACTTGATGATACCCAACTCTTACATCTAGCTTGGTGAAAAATCAAGCACCATAAAGCTCATCCAACATATCATCCACTATGGGAATGGAAACAGTCCTTCACTGTGGCAATATTTTTCTCATTCATATCTAGGGTTCATCCTTGAGGATAAGGATTTCTCGAGTGGGAAGGAATGATATGGCTAGCATCGTGCACAACCTTGCATGTATGAGCCATGTAAGGTTAAGGAAACTGGAACTGGTTGTTGGATTGTGGGGATTAATTAATTTTGTTGTTCAACTGTTACGGGGAATTCATGTGTACTCATGACCACGTGTGAAGTGGGTCAGCCATGATCACATAAGTGGCGTATATTCATCTTTTTTTATCACTTGTTAATTAATTGTAAACTTCCTGGAACCTAAAGCCTATAAAGTTGATGGTCTACGAGAAAGAAGGGATATGGAAAATAAACCTTTCTTCTCCTTCCTTCTTGCAAATTTTGTTGTGTACGAGTACACATCAATTTCGGTCACTCAGGTGTATTGCGTATATACAAAATATTGGGACAATAATTCTATTAGCCAAGGATGTGTAACTCACTCCAAGATTACATCAAGAACTATGTAGTGTGCTAGAAAACCAAGTCAGAGACATTGGCGCCTGTAGGTCTCCTCCAACCATTTAGTTGTTCCCCATCGTGGCCTTCTCATTGTTGGTTGCCCTGGTTTGGAGGTTCTTGATTTGCAAGCAGCACATCATAAAGACAGTTAAGCATTTCTTCCAAATGGTGTAGTCTATCTGTTATGCCCAACTCCATTTGGTGTAACCCATCTTCCAACTACTCAATTTGCTCCTTATTAGTACCCATAACCTAGCTCTGATACCAATGATAGGTCTCAATAATATTTCAATAAATAGTGTTTGTTTCTCTTCAGGTGTGAAAGTATTGTAAAGTTTAGATACAAATTGATTGATACCTCCTTGATTGCTCCTTGACAGTTAAATACTTTTGGTTGCTTCTTGAGGAGATTTTTGAGAGTTAGTGCCACAATGCTATAACTTTTTTACAAACTTCCATCAATATCCTGTTAACCCTAAACACCCATGTAGTTCAAAATATTACTGGGTCATGACCATGCCACCATTGCTGTAATTTTGTTCTCGTCTACCTTCACTCCATGATCGATGATAATGTTCCCTAAATACTCTAGCTCTTGTCAGCCAAAAACATTTGCTAGTTTGACAAAAAAAAATGGCCAAAGAAAAGTTGTGAATCGATGCATTGAACAATATCTCAGATGTTTTGTACACCAATGGCCATGAAAATGGAGCTTCTACTTACCTTGGGCTGAATACTGGTATAATACAATGTACCACGTATCAACCAGTATGACCCCTTTTCAAGTACTGTATGGTAGGCTACCACCCATTATTTCATCATACAATGCAGGACAATCCCCAATGCATAGAGTGGATCAACAATTACAGGACCAGGATGAGTTACTCCAACAACTCAAGATCAACCTTGCACGCTCGGTTAATCAGATGAAACAAATCGCAGATAAAAATATAGCAATGTTTCATTTGAGATCTGTGATTTAGTTCTTCTGAAATTACATCCTTATCGCCAGCAAACAGTTTTTAAAAGAAAATCCCAAAAAGCTGCCAACTGCTTCTATGAACCCTATGTCATTCTTGGAAAAATCAGTCTCGTAGCTTACAAACTCCAATTACCAACAGAGTCGCACATTCACCCGATATTCCATGTTTCACTACTCAAACGGTACAATACTCACACGGCTAAGGATGAACCCAGTACAGAGATACCACCATTCAGTGAAGATGGGGAATTCCTACTAAGTGGACCTACAAGACACTCTTTTCTTGAACTCTTTATTCTCTTCCTCTTATAAGATTAGATCTGGTCTTAGGAATTCAATGGCTGGAAATGCTGGGTTATGTGGTTTGCAAGTGAAAACAGTTAACCATGATTTTTTTATGGAAGAACCAGATTAGACGGTTACAAGGAACAGACTCTGAAAATGGCACACATATCTCTTGGGCAAGTTGTTCGTTGTCCGAACTGACCAAAGAAGCTTGAAATATTTATTAGAGTAGAGCATTATGACACCCCCTCAAGCTCGTTGGTTGCAAAAAATCATGGGATATGACTACACGATTCAATATATAAAAGTAAGGAAAATCAAGGAGCTGATGCATTGTCACAGGTGGTCAAATGGGGTTGCTTGGCCATTTCGATGTCAGTTGCTGATTGGTAGTCTATTCTCAAACAAGAAGTGTCCAAAGATCCTTTCTATTCATAGTTAGAGAACTCTACTTCACCTCTGTCTCAACAACTTTATTTAAAATGAAATGGAGTTTGGTACAAAAAAGGGACGTCTGTATTTGAGCCCTTCCTCCTCACTACTTCTAGCTATTTTGATAAAGCATCATGCCTCTCCAACCGGGGGGCATTTCGGATACCATAAATCTCTCAGTCATCTCAAGAGAAACTTCAACTGGTCGGGGTTGCGGAGTGCAGTTAAAGATTATATCAAGAGTTGTGATGTATACTAGAGATGTAAGCATGACAACACCAAACCAACTGACTTACTTCTTCCATTACCAATTCCCTTACAAATGGACTGACATTTACATGGATTTTGTGAAGGGATTGCCGGTTTCTCAAGGATTTACTATCATCATGGTGGTAGTGGACCGTTTGTCAAAATATGCTCATTTTGTTCCCTTAAAACACCCATATACAACATCCTTAGTTACTAAAGCTTTCATTTATCACACAGTTCGCCTCCACGGAATGCTGAGATCAATCATGAGTGATAGAGACAAGATCTTTGTGAGTTTGTTCTAGAAAACTCTTTTTCAAAAAAAACAATATAATGATTTTTCTGAACAAAATTATGAACATGTATAATATTACAAGAATGTCATCATCAATCTTGCAAGGTTATTACATTCGTTGAATGCTCTAAAATTTTAACATAATATATATATAAATATGTCAAGAGACTCCTCGTAAAATTTCATCTCAATCTAACGGTCGGATTAAGATATATGATTGATATTGTACAATTATTCATTATTTGAAAAAAAAAACAATATTTGGCCAAAACAAAATGGTCAAAATGAAACTAGAACGTTCCGGCCGAATTTTGATGAAATTTCTAGAACGGGCCAAAATTTTAAATAAGGTAAAAACTGTGTTATTTTATCTTGTTTTTTTAACTAGTACGAAACGTTTCAGCCAATACAGCTGAAATAAAATGAAATTAACAACATTGATTTCCAATAATTTTATATTTATTTCTCTAATAGGCCATCAATTGCAGCACGGGCCGTGTCTTGAATGTCTCCACAAACATTTTTACTCTACGCCCTTTCACTCTAGACAATTGGCATTTGATCCTCGACACATGTTTACTGGCAGCAAATTTATAGCCACAATTTGTACACTTGAAAATACCATCATCCAACTTCTTAACATGATCCCGAAAGGGATCATTCTGTCTGACCATTTTTATCTTCTTTCTTCTCTGGCCCTGTACACACAAATAAATATTGAATAAAAATGGACCTTGAAGTAATCCAAAGGAACCTGAAAAGGAATGCCAAATAAATTATCTTTTTAAAAATAAGCAAATTGAAGGAAAAAGCTAGCATGCCAGGTCTTTTTGTTAAAGAAAATAACCATAATTTTTTTATCAAATTATATATATCTCCTTAATCTCTATTAGACAATCTTTCAGATTACTTCTATTTGATACAAAAAAATTACATTAGTTCTTTACTAGGAAAGTTTACTCGATCTGTCAGGTATTTTGTACCAAATAAATCAAGCAGCTCACTTTGTGTATCATATTTGGGATTCAAGTGATATGGGCTTATTTGGTACTTCGTTTCAAAACTATTTTTGAAAGAATATTTATTTTGATTTTGATTTTTTATTTTATTTTAAATAATTTTTTTTATTTTTAAATTATTTTAATATGATAATATTGAAAATTATTTTTAAAAAATAAAAAATATATTATTCTGATATATTTTTAAATAAAAAAAAACATTAAAAAACAAGCATCTCACTTGTATATTCAAGTATAAAGCCTAAAATAACTTTTGTTGGACAGTTTACTATTACAAAGGTCAAATTCATGGATCTTTGGATGCCACCAGTAGAATTGTTTTTTCTTATTTTGTTTTTTTAACCCAAGCTATAGAATTTTGAAGAATAAGATAAAAAAAAACAAAAAATAACAATTTGAGTCAAACCGTCCAAACTCATGACCCGAGGTTAACTAGTCAAATTTGTTAATCTAGTCATGAGATAAATAACTTTATAAGGAAAAAATCAAAATAAGTTATGAAACTCAATTTTTAACTAAGCTTATTGGATCCAATGTTAAATGGAGAAATTTGTAAAAATCTACCCAAGTTAACTTATTTAACACTATTTTTAAGTTATAAGGTCAGGATAACCTAATGAAAAGCAAACCAAAACAAATCATGAAGTTAATTCTCAATCAACCACAATATTAGTTGATAAAATAGGAACAAAAGTAAATTAAAAAAATAAAGTTAATTAAGTTAACCCACCAAACTCACAACTTAGATCATGAGATAGGGACAACCTCATAAAAAAATATTGAAGGACTTGTAATTAGGGTAATGAGATCGAGATAATCTTTTGGAAGAAAAAATAATAATTTGATTTAACCTTGGTTAAAATATCAAAACTTGCAAATTTAATCATCTGACCAAGATATCCTCATAGAAAAAAATTCAAAATAGATTATAAACACAATTTGTAACTGACCAAATATTGAATAATGTAATTAAAATAAATCAATTAGAACATAAAGAATAATTAGAATCAACTGGTCAAGCACTATTCCCTAATCACAAAACTAAAATAACCTAATAAAAAGCAAGCAAAACAACTCATGAAAGTATAATTAATAATCAACACAATATTAAATGATAAATTAAAAGACAAAAAAACTCTAATCAACTAGGTGAAAACACTATCTATGTTATGAGAGTGAAATAACCTAATACAAAACAAATCTAACATCAAAAGTAAAAACAAAAATTGATTGAAAAAGAAATATATTTAAAAAAATAAATTAAAGTACTATTCCAATAAATAGTTCTATATATTAAAAACCTCTCATCTTATAGTGTTTTTTTTTCATTAATTAAAGGATGATATATATATATATATATATATATATATATATATATATATATATATATATTTCAATGAGGAGGGCACAATAAATACCCCTCCTCTTTTATTATTATAAGTTTTTTTTAAAAGATCCATCTTTCTAAACGAAAAATACAAACATCAAGGTAGAAGATGATAGGAGAAAACGTTGACCAATGAAGGAGGAATCTGTGTCAATTTACAAGGGAAGACTAGTACTAGTGCCCTTGCTTTCATAACACCAAACCAGTGTAAGTTATTCAGGCTCTCATTGCAAATCAAACACACACACACACAATTAAGATTTTATCTTCAACACCATCATGGCATTCTCTTGATAAATTGGGAAAAGACAGATGATTAGCCATAACAGATGAAAAACTTTACAAGAAAGTTCATGGTTTGGAGCTAGTTCATCAACTCATGGAATTTAAGAGTTCAGTGACAGAACTCAAAAGTCAAATGCAAGAATCAATATGTCTGCAACGAGGTTTATAGTTTCCTAGTCACGATACAAGTAGCCTAGTCACGAAAACCAGATGGACAAGGGAAAAATCATTTATTAAGCCGCAGGGAGAGAGTAAAAGATAAATTAGGAACTATCTAAAAATATCATTTATTCAAGACAATATCCATTAAGTTTGGATTATGTTTTGAAGTTTCACGACTTATATGGATCAAGAAGCACAGGACCTCACAGCAGTTAGAATGGATGGTTTCACACCATCTGGAACATCTTCCATAAAAAAACAAGTTCATGAATAGAGAATCTCGCCAAGTATGCTATACAGTTGGCGGCACAAGCTAATTCAATACCATACAAAGCACCACAGGCTTCACCTAGGAGAATCGAATGCTGCTTGTAATTTTCTGAGCACTAACCATAACTTGAACAGCACATCCTCACATAACCACCCAAAAGCTACATCCTAGTGGTGATCAGGAAGGAAGCATCAGTACTAATCTTGAAGACATCTGATGGAGAAGGGAGCCAAGCCGAGTCCTCCTGTCAATTGATTTATTCTGAACGCGGCAAACATTCATAGAATGCCAAATAATAGTCAAGGCACCAAGTTATTTACAGTTCTTTTAACCATGTTGGCTCTACCTATAGCCCATGAGCCGTCCAATCGATTTTTTTAACAAGGAAAGGAATTAACTTCAATTGTTTTGTTTAGTCAAGGATTAAAAGCATTAAAAACCAATAATATTCCAGCATGCATGCATCACATCGTTACACCACTATTTGTAGATACACAAGAATCCACAGCTAACTTGGAGATAGAAAATGAGTCCTGGCAAGTACGTGTTCTTTCCCAGCTATCCAAACACCAGTTTGTGACCATTGCACATCCTCCCAGTCGACATTTCTCCTCCAATACCTATTCAACCATGCCGATTGGCTGAAACTAACTTGGGGAGAGAAAATGCACCCTGGCAAGTGCGTATTCTTTTCCAGCTATCCAAACACCAGTTTGTGACCATTGCACATCCTCCCAGTCAAGATTCTCCTCCAATACCTGATCGAACATACCGATGTGCCAGTCAACCAGAAAGGTAAGGAAATGAAGAAAAAAGTAACTACAAGCAACAATCTACAAGCAAGCAATACGAGTTTCTTCTGCACTATCTCCTTAATCATTCAACTTCGAGAAAATAAGCCCAACTTCAGCATCTAGATATGAAGGGAAAGAAATTGATATGAAGTACCTCAACATGTTCAAGGGGCAATGGGATCCCAACTGACCGCATGACCTTCTGCGGTAGTGGTTTCTTACATCTAGACCACCGGAAAACATCAATAAGAACATTGTCAGAGTCATTCTTCTCGCCATATGAGGAATGAGGGTGGTGATTATGGGATTTCTCTGTCTCTTCATGCACCTGAGATGCCTGTGTTGCTTTGACCATTTTCTCTCCGGTAAAACATAGCTCATACCTCCACATAAAAATCAGTTTTTACCATCACTAAGAAGTCACCACATGAACCTCATGCTTTCAATACACCAGAATGTTTTTTTTTTAGGGGGGGTGGGGAGTAGTCATGCTTGAATGTATACAGACTTCATGGGGACAGGCAGAGATGAAAACAAGAAAATATGAGTACCTGCATGAATGTGTTTCTAAATAAAGAACCTCTCCCTTCTTCAAACGTGCAGAAGTATAGAGAGGCTTTTTCAGGCCCTTGTCAGCAACTATACTAATGCTGTATTTTATCCTGTTACATTATGCAGGCATCAAAATTGACACAATCATTTTAGTAATTGATAAGTGAAGAAATAAGATTGATACAGACAGCAGCACCAACAAGAAAAGGAAAATTATAATTTTGCAGGGCAATGCAAATTAGTGTCCTTGCATTTATCATAATAATAGACTTAATGACCAGTGTCATGAGAACATTTTAAACTCCAGATAAGTGTGACTATTGAATGGAAACTCTGGAGAGTTAATCGAGTGACATATTTTGTACTGAAACAACTAAATAAAAAACTGCAGATTGAAGGTCAGGCACATAAAGTAAACTGGTGCCAGAACCTTTGTCAATTCTGCAACAATAGATGAAATTTAATTTGTTGCTAAAAAAGAGGCTTAAAAAACACTAGCAAACTTGGTAACCATTATTTTTCCTAAACCGAAAAAATCCCATACAGAAAATAACAATAATCCCCTAAAAGTCGATCAACTTCAAAAGAATATCTTGAAATAAAATCATCACAGAATAGATAATTGCATTTGGTTAGGGTGAATTGGAAATAAGCTCTCTATGAGATCTAAGTTGAGAGTTGTTCTAAAAAAGATAAATGTCCAAATCCTTTCTTCCCTCCATGCTTAATCATAGAAAGAATTTAATCGAAACACGAACAGTTAAAATCTATTTCAAAGAAATATGCTAAAAAATCTATGTTGTCATGTGAAGAAACTGTGTTAAATCACGTAGCTGATACAGGTCATTCATCACATCTTTACAGCCTTAAGCTCGTTAAGAGTAAGGTCTACAGGGTCAACTACTATTGATACTTCTATTAACAACTACAAGCAATGGATATCACTGTTGATAAAACTCAAAGGCACTGGCTTCAGAACCATTTTGCTCAATGACAAAACCAAATTCTACTTTCCAGAAGCACAAATGTCTCCAGTTACCAAAAAGTTATGAAAAAATGCAGCATATCACAGTTAGCAAAAAGAACTGGAGTCTACCATGGCTCATTGCATAGGTTGTACTGTATTGTAACTTCACGTACAAATCTCTGTTGTCGCAATGCATTCTGTACAAGGAAAGCCATCTTAATGTAAGAAGATCCAATTAACGGTAAAAAAGAGTGCTTGAACATAAACAAATATTTTAGCCTTTCTTATTAAGTTGTCAGACATAGCATTACCATTGCAATAAGCAAAATCATAAGTTGTAAAGGAAAAAGGACAAGAAGCATGCCTATGATACATATACCTATTGTTACTTATAGCATATGTACAGGTAACAAGATATATCAAACAGAAAATTTCTTTACAAAAAACTGTAAACAGGATATGGGAACAAAATGCAAAAACATTAAATCTAAGAGCATAAACCCAAAGGGTATTAGAAGAAATATGCCAAAGTCATACTGAAGCTGCTGCACGGGTAGTCATTGTCCGTTCAACAACAACAGGAGCAAGGGTAGGTTCGACTGCTGATGTATGTGTAAGACAGGGCTCAAGATCAATGGTTCCACCTCCTTTCTGATATAAGCAAGAAAATAGAATGAAGCATGATTATAAGCTGTCTATTACCAAAAAAACAACAAACAGCACAAGCAGCAAGAAATATCAGTGAAGATTGGTAATAGCAACATGACTAAATAGCCTCTAGATCCAGGCAAAATGAACCTACAGATCCTTGATAAATTGCAGAGAAAAATGGAAACACTACATCTAAAATAGTGAAAATTGTTAAGCCACCTTCACGATGCAGCAACGCTCAACTCGGTAACTACAACCAATTCCAGCTCCCCAGGCACGTGAGCGAACATTATTTCTCAGCATAGAGGTGTAGCCTAATGCACATGTCAAAGTTAAAGTGTTACAAGTTGAGCATAAATGGTAATGACACACGAGGAGAGACACAATACTAGCAAGAAAATGTTGAGCAAGTACTTCATTTCGTTTCTTATATAGCTATATACTACTAAAATAAGTATTGTCCTCTTGACATTTGACAAAGAGCACAATCAAGTAGGTCAATTTTTTGTAAGAGCTTTAGTTATCTTGTTGGAATGTGACTTTGCATCTTTGTGATTCACTTGTTCAAATATTGATATGGAGTACCGCATACCAGATTGACATCGCAAAATCAATAATACTATGCCAATCCCCTACACCATTTCAATGTTGACTAGGCTTCAACCAAAATTCATTCTGAAGAGAAACATATACACACAAAGTTTTAACGGATATGTAACATTTGCATATACAAATTATTTGAATGCATTATGATGGGAATGATGTTTAGAAAAGCAGTATCATAAAGTAGGATAGACAAAACAGGCTTACTATCTTGTGGAGGCAACACTCTTATAGTGGCGCATAACTCTTGGATGGCAGGTGGAGGAGGAGAAGCAGTGGGACGGCAGTACCCAGTATGCATGAGAACTGCAACAAAGTTGCATCAACAATATTGTTTCTGTTCACATATCAACAAAGTCTACAATTAATACTGTTCATTATATGACACATACCAGCAACAAGATCAGAGTCATCTGTGTATATATCTGTCCCCCATAACTGTCCACCTCTTACCTGCACTTGATGAATTTAAGAACTAAGCATGGGAATATATATATTTAATAGTTAATACCAAGCATGAAGGTAGCAAACTATGCAGGGCAGAAATCCTGAAACATTAAAACTAGAATGACATCTAATTGCTCTTATACAGCAATCCCAATGTTGGCCTCTTCTCTTCTAAAGAAAATTGATACTTCCACACTTCACACTACAAATTTGTACACAACTGAACATAAAAAGCACCCACCAACTTACATACAAGTTACCTAACAGCATACTGAACTTAAAAATTTAAGACTAGCCATATCTTCAAATATTCAGTTTGGGGACATAAAACACACACAAACAAGTAGAAGGAAACAGACCCCACACAATCCATCTCATCATTCAATTCTAAAGCACCCACAACTTGCTGGTAAAGGCTAGTGGTGATAAAGTCAATGTATTCACATCATTAAACTTGTACAATTGAATCATACTCTACTAAGAAATCCTTATTTGGCCAAATTAAAAGTTCTAAAACTTTCCAAGGAAGCTAACGGATATTTGGTTCGTTGTTAGAATCCTACGATTCACAATTTAAATATTACAATTTGTCTGGATTCACATGCAAAAAGATGAGAATCATGAGGTGAATCAGATGTATAGATTTAAGGGCATCATGCGATTCATTGAATTTTACAAGTCAAACAGCACACAAGCATCTAAACCCTGACCCTGACCCCCTTAGCATTTGTGCAAACCCCATAGAGCGAAGGGGAAATACATTTCCAAAAGAAATAAAGGAAGGATGCAAGAAAAAATAAAGTATATGGTGCAAAGCAAGCATGAGTGTCAACTATTATTATACACAGTAGCAGCTCTTACCTGGCGATTTGTAGCAGTAACATGTTCTGCTGGTATTCGAATTTCAAGAGTGGGGCCCTTATGACTGCTTTCACCATTTTTATCAGATTGAGATGATTCATACTCCTTCCATAACTTTATCAGTTCTTGCATGCATTCACCAACTTTATAAACAACCGAGGAAACCTCAGATTTGCCTGAGCACCAGAAGCTAAACTCAATGGCTATATAAAGGAAATTGGGTAACTTATCTTGAGCTTTTTTAAATCATAAATCAAGAAGCACTAATATGTTTACCAATAGAGGCAGTTCATGACAGCAAAGACCAGGAGTTGTTGACGAAAACTACTCATTCCTAGTGACAAAGAAGCTTAAACAAAGCCCTAGGAAACTACCTCTTAACAGAAGCTCAAGAATATATTATAAGGAAGCACAAAAGAAAAGGAGAAAGGTAGTATAAAAGGCAACACCTCATTGGTATAACCAATGCATTAAGAGAGTAGAAAAAGAAAGAACGCAAAAGGAAACTCTAGTTATGCATTGATAGCCAAAAACTTCAGTTTTGACATTCCAATCAGTACTCAGAAGGATCTCCCTTCACCCAACTCCCCTGCAACCCGCAGAATGCTTGCTTAAAAAGGAAAAACAAGATTCATGCTGCAATACAGTTTTACAAAGCTGAACATTTAAGTTAACCAAAAGGTTTTGCCCAAAAGAAATAAAAGGCAGCAATCAATTACACCGATTGTGAATAGAGAATCATTAGCAAATACAGTAAATTATGTAGCAAAATGATGATGCTGATTGTAAGTGCCTCCTAATCATGTCATGCCTGAAGCCTTTGGTGGGAAAAAATAAATTAATTTTAGTATTGTGCAATCTAATATAATAACTAAACTCTTTCCATTATGATAAAAGAAACCAACTCAGAAACTCCATTAACCATATCGCGAATAAAGTTCCAGCTTCATAAAATGGAATAAACCAGCTTACCTTGACATCTGCAAGAAAAGAGGGACTTGGTTATAATGAATTCAAACTAAATTCCATGAAACTATACTTTTGAATTGTTGAAGTGAAATCATGCTTAATTTAAACAATCTAAAAGAGCAAACATAATGAAGAATTCATACAATGACAAGTTTAGTTAAGGGTTTCACCAGTAAAAGTAATATTATATTCAGAAAGAAACCAAAATTGTATGATAAATTTCTAGATAACTAGCTCCAAAAACAGTGGTTTAGACATGCATCAAATATTTTAAGGAAAAAATCCACATTAGCCCCAACAAAATCAGTTTAGACATGCATAACAAATATTTTAAAGTAAATTTCCACATGGTAGTTGTCAATAATCCAAAATCAACCATATGGACAACATACTTCCACTTAAAACAGTAATAACATACCCTTCAGTTTCCTGGGCATGAGATCTAAAACGGGGTTCACGATTTGCCACTTGTGGGCTACCTCTAGGCCGAAGCATCCTCTTGCGCTGTTGGCCTCCATAGTTTAAACCTTCTTTTTCTCTTTCACTATTCCTTTCCCCATCCACAAATCCATCATCAGACTCTTTGCCATTCATCCTGCTGCCCTTCTCAGGTCTGTCTCCTTCTATGTCAGCTTCTCTTTCTTTCTTTCTATCTTTAGCTTCTCTATCAACATTTTTCCAGTTATCAGAATCTTTCTGTTTTTTTGGCTCTAAAACTGGTTTTTCCTGTTCTGAAATTTTGACAGTTCCTTCAGCAGATTCCTTTTCATTGTGTGAACTCTCTTTTTCAGCTCCAGCTCCTGATTCTCTCTTTAAGTGGTCCTTCTCCCTCTCTTTTAACCTCTCCCTGTCTTTTGACAGGTCCTTCCTCTCCCGCTCCCACCTCTCTGCTTCTCTCTCTTCCTTCACTGACTCTTTGCCCTCAGCACTACTGTTTCCTACTTGCATGTTTCCCCTTCGATCACTTCTTTCCTTATCTCTGTCTCCCCATTCCCGGTGCTTTAAATCTTTCCGCTTCCTATCCTTTTCTTTAAATCTATCCTCACCTTTTGAATCAACTTTATTTTCACCAACCGCCTCATGAGCTTCCACATGATCCCTCTCCTCAATGTTAGTGCTTTCCTTTCCTATCTCAACAGGGGCTTGGGAATTGCCACGCGATATATGCCAAGGATCCACATGTCCACCTGGGGATTCCAAATATCTCTTTCCTCTATGGTGTTCTTTTGATTCCTTCCAACTCACTTGACTACTTGCTGCACCAAAACCATCCTTTTCCATCTTCATGTCATTCTTTGGATCAATATGAGCCTCCCTGTCATGCTTTACCTCCTTAATGTCATCCCCTCTACTATCAAACCTCACATCCTTTTCATTTTTTACACTTTGTGAATCCCTCTTTACCTCACCATACACCTCTCTTGCATCAGTCCTTGGGTCACGGTTTTCAATCCGGTGATCTCTGCTGTCCTTGGAATCCCTTGATTCAAGCCTGCTTTCAGGAGCAACATTAGAATGAGAATCCATGTGCGATTCATTTGAAGATGGCAGCATTCGATACATTGAATGCAAAGGTGATCTTCTATCTGCCTCTCGTGACTCAGTTCTGGAAATCTTTGCCACCCGAGCATCCGGACCAATCTCATATGGTGGATGGTATTCGTTTGAAACCCCAGATGTCAGCTTAGGGTTTGAACCTGTATCCTCATGTGGAGGGTATTTTGAAGAAGAAGAATAAACACCCTCTTCATGCGGTCTTTTAACAGGAGCACCACTCATACTCTAAATCAACTGCATAACAAAATCAATAATCAAAAAATGAAACAATAATCCTTTAATAATAGGTGAATTCATAAACCACCACCCATAAAACATGAATTAACTGTTATTTGAAAATAATAGAATCACAACAAATCTAAATAAAAAAATATAGCTTTAAACTAATTGAAAAAAAAAAAACATCTCAAACTGGTTTAAAAGCTTAAAACAATAAAGCTATACATAAAGTTGCCAAATTTAAAAACTATCACGAGTAGCAAAAGTTTGTAACTTTCACACTCGCATTAATTCAAGTGTAAAACCTCTCATTTTAAAACATAATGAGAGGAGAATAAATAAATAAAAGTTTCAAAATGAGCCAGCTGTCTCTCCTTTTCCGTCTAAGAAATAAAATATTCAGGCTTTGAATCCCAAGTAGAGATATTTTTATGGAAACAAAAAAACCTAGAAACAAAAACCTAATTAATCCATACAGAACATGATTTTTTTTTAAATGGCAGCAAAGAGAGAGGTTTTGTTTGTTTACCTTTGCTGTTGTCCTCGCAATCTGAGCTGTTTAACTGAATCAGTAATAAATAAATAAGAAAAAAAAGAAGCGATTTTACCCAAATAATTAGAGCATTCACCAACTACCACCCATTAAAGAAGAATTAATCTTTATTGAAATAACAGAAGCCCTCCAAATCCAAGAATGAAAAGTATATCTTTAAACCAAAATACATAAAATATGGAGTCAAAATACTCAGTTCAGACTGCTTCAAAAGCCTAAGAGAACAGGTTGTAAACTTCAAAGATCATCCAGAAAGAACAAAAGCTTCTAGCTTTGACAATGAAAATGATTACGCCATTCTCCAATCAAGGAAGATTTCACAATGAACCAACTTTCTATCCCTATTTCACGAGAGGGGGGGGAACTTGAAAAACCCAGATCAGCAAAAAAAAAAATTAAAGAGACATAAACCTTATAAATTCCTATACAACATTGAAAAGATTGAAAATGGCAAGACATGGGAAAAGGTCTAAGTTGCTTACCTTTGTTAAGGTCTTCGTCTCAATTCCTCTCGTTCTTTCTGTGTCTTTCTCTCTCACTTTTGCGGTCTTATTTATTAGAAGTGTAGTGTGTTAGAAAACCTTATGAATCTTTCCATTTATTATTTCTATTTTCTTCGGTTACTCCAAGTCTAAGCCAACCTTAGCCTATTGGGCTGGGCTCACTATGGTTTTAGCATCTGTGTTATTGATACTCCATCCATGTTTAGGGCTTGGTCCATTAGTAGTTGACCCAATATAACAAAACCCTACCAAAACCCAACAGGCAAAAGAACCAGCTGAAGAAGTGAGGAAAAAGCAAAAATGTCAAGCAGGCGACTGAGGGCATTCAAGAGGTGGATGATATCCCAAGGCATTGAATGGAGCAATGACACTCTCCAATTTATCGACACCCCAGAAGAAGGAATCTCAGTGAAGGCATTGTGGGATTTGAAAGAAGGAGATTTGATTGCTAAAATACCAAAAACTGCTTGCCTTACTATTAAGACAAGTGGGGCTCAAGACTTGATTGAATCTACTGGTTTGGATGGTTATTTGGGACTATCAGTTGCTCTAATGTATGAGAAGAGCTTAGGTGGGGACTCTCCTTGGGCTGGTTACCTTCAAGTCTTGCCTGACTGCGAGTGCTTGCCTTTGGTTTGGTCTCTTGATGAAGTTGAACTGCTGCTCCGTGGCACTGAGCTCCATAAGGTGAACTTCAAAGTGATTAATGGGTTGGTTTTAGTTTAGTTTCACTCACTTTAACTGCTCCCAAGTTCATTGTACTGGAAAATATTTAATTTTTGCAAGAATAAATAATTCTTCATGTTTTAATGATGGAGTTTTAGTTGTGAAGTTGATATGGCTAAAACAATTGTAGTTTATCGTGTAATTTGTAGGCAGATAGAATTTGGGGGGGGGAATCAGTTTGTCTACTATGGCTATGTGGGATTGGATGCTTGTTTGTCTTTTTCAAGATGGGATTTCAACTGTGAAATTGATTAGCTTGAAATTTTCTGTCTTTTCATCATTTGGTGATCTTTTTGTAGGCAGATAGTGAAGGAAGACAAAGCTCTTATTTATGAGGATTGGAAAGAAAGCATATTGCCTCTTTTGGATTCGCTGCCATCAAATATTGATCCAAAAAATTTTAGTGTGGAGCAATATTTTGCTGTGAAGAGCTTGATTGCTTCTCGTTCTTTTGAGATTGATGATTATCATGGATTTGGAATGGTTCCTTTGGCAGACCTGTGAGTATGCACGCCATCTCTACAATGGTTAAAATTCTTGAGATGTTATGCTAGTCATTCTTTTTTCTTACTCCTGGTTGTAACTCAAATCATTCAGCTTTAATCACAAGACCGGAGCTGAGGATGTGCACTTTACCACTACTTCATCTCATTCTGAATCTGATGATGACTCCGACAATTGTGATGCTATTGACTTAGATGCTAATATTGGAAACAACGAACCATCAAGCGAGCTGGAGTGCTCTTCAGTTACTGGTGATGATCCCTCAGTGTTGGAAATGATTATGGTGAAAGATGTTAAGGCTGGAGTTGAGGTTTGGATCTAAATCTTGTTCTTATGTCTTATTGATGATCTCATGGTGTTGCCTCTTGAGTCAGTTCTTTGTCACTGGTGCTTTGAATATGAACTGCAAATGTGCTGCATAATTTTATGGAAATATCACCCTCCCTTGAATGGAGAGCTAATACATTTATTTTGTTATTTTTCCTTTGAGACCACATAAATATTTCTGCTTTAGAGAATCAACATATGGACCTTTAGAACTGCTTTTGAGTAGTCCTTATTGTTGAAGTCTACTTTGGAATAGTAATTGTTGAAGTCATTGAAGATGTTTATGTGGGTCGCAGATGGTGAAATTGAACTGTCTGGGGTACATATTCATTTGATTTTCTCTCCTTCACAGTTTGCGATATCATTCAAATTAGAAACATAATCTGGGTCAGCAGTGTAAAGGTGAAATAATTTCTACCTCATTTAGCTCCTCCACTGTTTCGAGTCATGGTTTGGTTACTTTCATAGGAGGTCTTTTGTCTATATGTTGTGCTTTCTTATTATCACCTGTGGCATTGGGAGGAGTTATGAGCTGTCATGGTTTAATGCAATATCTGACCAAAGTCCTATTTAGTTGAATTTCTTTGGATTTTGGAGCTCTTCAAGTTGCATGTGTTCCTAGATGACTAGATGTAGAGAACTTTTTAGCATTGGTTGCTTCTGCAATGAGGTGATTTTAAGCTAATAAAATCAAGAGCATACATCAACTAATTATAATGGTATGTCAACCTTAATTAAGTCATCCTTAGTTTTCTACTTTGAAGTCTTTCAGAAAACTTCATACAACAGGCACTATCCCTCTTACTACCAAACTATGTTGTGGGGTCCTTTAAAACGCTTTTAAAACTCTGCAACCTGAGGACAATATAAGTTGATGGAAAAACAGGGACAATGAGAATGTCTTTTAAATTCTTATGCTCCTCACATGAAATGGTGTTCAATAATTATTACTCTGGTGCTTGGATTAGTTGGCAACCCTAATTATAATGCTTTGTTGTCACATGAGGCATGCTGTTGTTTATAACTGCTGATAAAGTGGTCCTTTGCTGTATTTTACCGATGACTGTTGAGTATCATACCGACACCTTGTGTAATGGTTAATTGATTTTCAAGTATTCATTTCTGTTTGCTTCAGGCTACCTTTGATGAAGAAAGATGCATTTTCATATCATTCCCTTGTTTTATTTTGTTTCTTTTTCTGTTTCATCTCAGGTCTTTAATACATATGGTTTGCTGGGTAATGCTGCATTGCTTCACAGATATGGGTTTACAGAGCCAGATAATTCCTTTGGCATTGTCAATATCGATTTGGAATTGGTACAAGAATGGAGTTCCTTATTTTTCTCTAGCAGGTTTAGTAGAGCAAGGTTATCCCTTTGGAGAAGATTAGAATACGGAGGATGTGACAGCCAGAATGCTGAATACTTTGAGATATCATCTAATGGGGAACCACAAATTGAGTTGTTGATTTTATTGTATATAATATTGTTGCCAGAGGATACTTATCGCAAGTTGGATCTCGCAGTCTTTGCTGAAAATAACCACAAAGGATCCATTGGCACAATTTTATCCGAAAAATGGAATATTACATGGGATAAAAGCTCAGAAATCAGAGCAGACTTGTTGCTGACAGAAAGTGTATGCAATGCTCTTTTGTGGCTTGCTGATAAGAGGGAGAGTTTATATGGATCAAGTTCAATAACAGATGATATTGAAGATCTGGGAAAATGTTGTGCTAAAGAGAGGAAGCTATACCATTCCCTGATGTTGCGCTTGAGTGAAAGGAAGATTCTCGAAAAACTTAGAACCTATGCTGCTGTCGGTGCTCATTTCCGTTGCTCTTTAAAATCCATTCAGAGAGAACCCAAGAGGAAGAGATCTAAGAGGAGCTGAGGTACAATACTTCTGTCCACTTTTATAGATGCCTGTCAGGTATTCTTTATTTCTTGTCCGCTTCCAAACAACTTTGGTGCGCTCCCTTGGAAAACTGGGGTGTTTTGTCTTATGAGCATCAGAGAACTGAGGTGTTTTGTTTTATGAGCATCAGTGATGGTGCGGACAACAACATGATTATTGGCACTGGAAGGCTTAAGCACTTGACTAGAGTTTTTACTTGAACACGTCCCATTTGCTGGATGATTGCACCATTAATTTCTTCCCAGATATCTAATCTGATTTTTTATCTGCCTTTTTTTGTGCTTTCCTTGATCTGTATTGACATGCAGTTTGTTTCATTGAAGTGAACTGATAAACTTGTTTGTGATTTATGAAAGTTCATAAATATTTGGATCTTATTTTAGGACTAGTCAAATCCAAATGTTTCTATTTGGATAAGAGCTAGCTAACAATCCCTGCTAGCTAGCAGGCTATATTAATAAGCTAGCAAGGTAACATTATCGACTGTTTCTTATTCGATTTGTTGTTTCTTATAAATACAACATGATCACCACATACTACTAGCTTATCTCTTAGTTAACATAATTATATATGGTGTTGGTGTCTGGAGGGTTTTTAGCCAATCAAAAAGATTCATATTTCAGATATATCAAATAATTACGAGCTTGATTGGCGGAGGGGTTTTAGCCAATAAAAAGATTCGTATTTCAAGATATATCAAATAATTACGAGCTTGATTGGCTCACAGCCTGTAAAACCATTTGGCTCACAATCAGTACGTCAAGTTAAAGTGGTCCTATTTGTCATAATTTGCACGATGTCAAATGATAAATCTACCTCAATGTTGAAGGAATTTTGGATTTAATTATAAATTTGAGATTATAGAATTTACGAGTCGTCATCTAATATTATAGTTGCTATAAAATATAATGATTTGTGAGAATTTGTGTAACAGAATTAGTTGTGCAAATAAAAAAAACATCACCTTCAGTATACCTTATCTATAGTAAATTGTATCGTTAATTGATTGTTAGTTTAAAACATGTTTTTATTTATTGGCATTATCTAATTTTCAAAGCAAATTTCCTTTTGTGAGATTTCTATCTTACTAAGTTAATCCTAACTATTTTTAGCCCTCAATTCCAACATTGCATTTATTTTTTGTTTTTTGTATCTTTAATACTTGAAAATATATTTTACAATGTAATTTTCTATCCCTAAAAATCAAAGTATATAGCTGAATCTAAATATTAATTAAACAAAATTAATTGTTGTTGGATTTTTGAAATTTTGGCCAAGTTTTAAATAATAATCATAAATTAATAATGATATTCATTTTGTATTTTTACAACATGATTAAAATGTAATTTTTATTTTTTAGAAAATATACATGAAAAATATTTAGGATTTCGTCTTATACGAAAATAAAATATATTTTATATTTTTTGAAGTGAAGAGTTTTTTTTTTAAATAGCTTTTTTAGAATTTTAGAGAAAAATCAGGTATTTTTAATATTTTTAAATTGTAAGTGTACAACTCAATATTAAGTGAATCTAAAAAAAATATCATTTGGCCCGTGATTAATTTGACCCTTGGTCTTAAATTGGATCCTAAATTAATTACTAAACATAATCAAACTTTAATAGGTTGATGATTAAATCATACTAGCCTATTAAAAAATCTAATTATGCATTTAAACTTAATTTTTATGGGAATTTGTTTGATAATCATTTGTTTTAGCCTTGAATATGCATTTCTTTCATTTTTTGGCACAATAAAGGTGCGATCGGGCTCTCGAATTCGTCCAAATTTTTCAACTTGATTTTTTCACCATGCTAGCCTCTTTTTTATTCTATTTTTTTATTTTTATTTTGTGTTTTGAGTAAATTTTTGGAGTAACTCAAAAATGGGTTATGACAAATATTATAGAAAGATACTATAAATAAATATGCAATAGAAAATAAAGATTTTGAACCTCATGTCTAAAGCATTCATAGTCTATTTATTGCCTACAAACATTTTTATAAAGCAAGAGGGGCTAAAGTGTAATTGTTCCTTGATAGTATTAATAAGGGAAAGTATACCTAACATATTATTGATGATGTCCTAAGAAATCCAAGTAGTTTGGAGGCAAAGCTTGTGTCTTGGGTAATTGGTTAATCTCTTAGTTTTAGCAATATGATCGATTTTTCTTAGCCAAAATGGTTGGAGGTGGGTGTCTGATACTCGTAAAAGTCTTTTTTTAGTGAATTTAGGGACTCTCCAGTTATTAAGTCAATGATTTTTAAAGAAAATGCAATAATATCATAGAAAGATACTCTATAAATAAAAATGCAACTGAGAATAGAGATGTGTGAACCTTATGTTTAAAGCATTAATAGTCTATTTATAGTCTATGCATCTTTTTATAAAGATGAGGAGCTAAAGTGTAATTTTTTCTTAACAATATTCATAAGGGAAAATATACATGACATATATATGAATGAGGGAAAATATACATGACATATATATATGAATGAGGGAAAATATGATGAAAGGACTTTTATATACATGATAAGTGCGGGGAGAATGAGATCCAAAATGTAGTTATTTCCAATTATAGGTCCTTTCTTTAGTTGAGCCCAAGAAAGGTTAGATTATTTCCTCAACTAACCCAAGAGAGGTGGGTCCTTCTCTTAGTTGAGCCCAAAAGAGGTCAGATCCTTTCTTTGGTTGAGCCCAAGGAAGGTGAGTCTTTTTCAAATAAATTAGATATTGAAATAAATCAATTTTAAAAAATGACCAAAGAAACACAAGTCAACCCACATTAACCTTTAAAATCGGTGAATCTTGTCATAAACCTAATCTAATCTTATAGAAGGAAAATAATAAAAGAAAATAAAGCACATGGTAAAAGAAAAACAATTCAACCTGGATAAACTTCTTATACTTGTTCTTGTCTTTAAAACTCACAATCCGTGAAATTCTTGACTTGTGATTCAATCAAGTAGTGTAATTCCTAACAAATTGAGTTTTGAAAGATAAAATTGTGAAAACATTTTATAGAAAACAAACTCATGGAAAATGAAAATTGTAGGAAAAAATATAAAAAAACATCCCAAATAAAATAAATAGCTATCAAAATGGGGACACAAATTTAAAGATTACGAAAAATGAATGGGAGTGAAGTTAACAAAATTGTGATTTTATAACTTATTAAGAAAACACAGTAATAAAAAATAAGAACCAAATTTGAAAGATTAAAAAAATATAAAAGGTGAAATTGAAAATATTTTGTATTTTTTAGCTCATTCAAAATAGTAATAAAAAAGACAGGAATGAAATTTGAAGGAAAAATAAATTGAAGGGGTTAATCAAATTTTTTGAAAAGGTTGCATTGAATTCAAAAAGGAAAGAGAGAAGAAGAAGAAATATGTATATCGACACCAAACCAGGGGTGCTTTTGATACATGTGAATGTCATCACGTAAGCGGTGCTGAAACCTTCCAAATGCTACCCTGAAAGGTGGCATTTGTTAGACTAATTCTTTAATTCTGGTAATAAGTGTCCTAGTTAATAGGATAGTGTTGTTAGTATTTTGATATTTTCTGATCTGTTTGACCTATTCTTAAGCAAGGATTCACATCTTCAGGTTGTTGAGGACGTGAGCTTGTTTTTAGCTATTTCTGTTTCTTATCATGGCTATTTAAGCTGAAGCTTCATTTGATTAGCATTGTATTATTCCAAGCATCTATTGTGAAAGGATAATATATATATATATCAGTTGTTTTGATAATTGGTATCAGAGCCCAAAAAGGGACTTGATTGTGTGAGACTGTGAGTAAACATAGAGAGTGTGTGAGAGTGAGAATAAACACCGAGTGTGTGTGAGAGTGAGAATAAACACAAAGAGTGAGTAAAATAGAGAAAATCAAGATGTCAATCTCAGAAAAATTTGTGCAGCCGTCCATTCCCAGATTTGATGGTCATTATGACTACTGGTCAATAACAATGGAGAATTTCCTTAGGAGTAAGGAGATGTGGAGTCTGGTGGACAAAGGAATCCCAACACTGGCAGTTGGAAATGCATCAGCAAGTGAGGCGCAGAGAAAGAGTGTAGAGGAGATCAAACTCAAGGACTTGAAAGTAAAAAATTTCTTGTTTCAAGCCATTGACAGAGAGATTTTGGAAACAATTCTCGACAAGAGAACATCAAAAGCTATTTGGGATTCAATGAAACAGAAGTATCAAGGGTCCACGAAGGTAAGAAGAGCACAACTTCAAGCTTTGAGGAAGGAATTTGAGTTACTAGCCATGATAGAAGGAGAGAAAGTAGACAGCTTCTTGGGACGAACCCTAACCCTGGTTAACAAAATGAAAACAAACGGTGAGGTGATGGAGCAAAGCACAGTGGTTGGTAAGATACTTAGATCATTGACTTCCAAATTCAACTATGTTGTTTGTTCAATAGAGGAGTCGAATGATCTAAGTATCCTGAGCATTGATGAATTGCATGAAAGTCTGCTTGTCCATGAACAAAGGATGCAGGGACACCAGGCAGAGGAACAGGTGTTGAAAGTTGCATATGATGAGAGATCAAACAGAGGAAGAGGCAAAAACATGTATAGAGGAGGACAAGGTAGAGGATGAGGCAGATAAACTTTCAACAAGGCTATGGTTGAATGTTTCAAATGCCATAAATTGGGGCACTTCCAATATGAGTGTCCTGATTAGGAGAAAATGGCAAATTATGTTGAGTTGGATGAAGAGGAAGAACTTCTATTAATGTCCTATGTTGAGCTCAACAATTCAAAGAGAGAGGTAGTATGGTTTCTTGATTCTGGTTGCTCTAACCATATGACAGGAAATAAACAATGGTTTGTGGAACTAGATGAAGAATTCAATCACTCGGTGAAACTTGGAAACAATCTCAGAATGCTAGTAGAAGGAAAGGGCAACATCAGACTTGAAATATAAGGTGTAACTCAGGTAATATTAGAAGTTTATTATGTTCCTGAGTTAAAAAATAATCTATTAAGTATTGGCTAGTTGCAAGAGAAAGGTTTGGTTATTTTGATACAAAATGGAGAGTGTAGAGTTTATCATCCTAGAAGTGGGTCTATAAAACCAAGTTGAATGAAAATGGGGAAGTGGACAAGTGCAAGGCTCGGCTTGTGGCAAAAGGCTATGCGCAAGAGAAGGGAGTGGACTACAATGAAGTTTTTGCTCCAGTTGCTAGATGGGACACAATTCGTACAGTGATAGCCTTGGCAGCAAGAAATGGACGGACACTTTTCCAACTTGATGTCAAAAATACCTTTCTTTATGGTGAGCTGAATGAAGATGTATACATTGCACAACCTCCAGGTTATGAGATTAACGGGGAAGAGAAGAAAGTTTACAAGTTGAAGAAGGCACTCTATGGTCTAAAACAGGCACCAAGAGCATGGTTTAGCAGAATTGAAGGTTACTTTGTTAAGGAAGGGTTTGAGAGAAGCAACTATGAGCACACCTTGTTCATCAAAAGAGAAGAGAAGAACAAAATCCTAATTGTAAGTTTATATGTCGATGATCTCATTTTTACTAGCAATAATTCAATTATGGTGAATAAATTCAAAGAGTCAATGAAAAAGGAATTTGAAATGACTGATCTCGGTGAAATGAAGTATTTTCTAGGAGTTGAAATACGGCAAAACCCCAAAGGCATTCACATTGGTCAAAGGAAGTATGCAGAAGAAATTCTGAAATGATTTGGGTTGGAGAGTTGCAATGGTGTTAAGAATCCTATGGTTCAAGGGAGTAATAGGCTGACAAAACAAGAAGATGGCAAGAAGGTAGATGCAACCTTGTTCAAATAAATGGTGGGAAGTTTAATGTACATAACAGTCACAAGACCTGACTTGGCTTATAGTGTGTGTCTGATAAGTCGTTTCATGGCCAATCCTATGGAATCTCACATGATGGCAGCCATATATTAGAGCCATTACTGATCTTGGTGTATTCTACAAAAGGGGATATGAAGATGAGATGCTAGCCTATAGAGATAGTGACTATGCAGGGGACTTGGATGATCGAAAAAGTACTTCTGGTTATGTTTTCATGCTAAGTGGAGGAGCAGTGGCTTGGTCATCAAAGAAGCAGCCAGTGGTGACACTCTCAACTACAGAAGCAGAGTTTGTGGCAGCTGCGTCTTGTGCATGTCAATGCATTTGGCTGCAACAAATACTTAAACAGATTGGTGGTACTCAAAGTAAGTGTGTCAAAGTTCTGTGTGATAACTCTTCTATAATAAAACTTGCTAAGAATCCAGTTTTCCACGGTAGGAGTAAGCATATTGATGTAAGATTCCAGTTTCTGAGGAATCTCACAAAGGATGAAGTAATTGATATAAAGCATTGTGGTACAAGTGAGCAGCTGGCTGATATTATGACTAAGCCTATGAGGTTGGAGATGTTCGAAAAATTCAGAACAACACTTGGAGTGAAGTCAGCTGAAGAGGTAAACTGAAATGCTTCAAGCATGTTCAGTTTAGGGGAGCAATTGTTAGACTCAGTCTTTAATTCTGGTAATAAGTGTCCTAGTTAATAAGATAGTGCTGTTAGTATTTTGATATGTTCTGATCTGTTTGACCTATTCTTAAGCAAGGATTCACATCTTCAGGTTGTTGAGGACGTGAGCTTGTTTTTAGCTATTTCTGTTTCTTATCATGGCTATTTAAGCCGAAGTTTCATTTGATTAGCATTGTATTATTCCAAGCATCTATTGTGAAAGGATAATATATATATATATATATATATATATATATATATATATATATATATATATATATATAAAAGTTGTTTTGACAGTATTTAGTGGTTAGATGCCCGTTTATACGTTGCTTAAATATCACGAGGGTCGTGAAGCAAACATCTAATTTTTTAAAAAAAAACAATTTTTTTTGATATATTTCAATTAAAAACTTATCCTTAATAACCATAAAATATACTATAAAACCAATATAAATAATAATAAAAAAAAACATTGAGGATAGAGTTATGTTGAATTAATACTTTTGTGGTCAAATTGACGGTCAATTGCTTCGTCAATTATTGTAATATCCTCGTCAATTAACAAAAGAGCTAAAAGAGCTCAGGGTGGGTACTGTAGCGCTAGACACAATTGCACTGTGGACTGGCCATTTCTCGGCCGTGCGTCGCGGCTGTTCGTCTGCCTTTTTTTTTCCTCTTATGAACAGTGTAGAGGCGAAATTAGCCCCGATAATAGGACAAAATAGCTGACGGTCTGAGGGTAAAAATCGCTGAGGGTCAGGGGCATGCATGTAATTGCACGCGTACGGACCGGTCCGGTCCGGTCCGCCGCAGTTTTTTTTTTTTTTAATATATTTAAAATGGCTAATTACGATTATGGGCCCGAATAAGACAAAACCATGGATTTCGGTCCAGGGGCTGTCCGGTAATTGACCAACTTTTTTTATTTTTTTCCCGTTAATTGTCAGAGCGTGTGGCACACGCGCCAACCGGTTTCACGCCCCACGCCCTGTTTAGGTGGCGCGTGCGGCGTCATAAGGTGGACGGAGACGAGATTCCGACGGACAGAGCGGTTCGCCTGGGCGTGTTCTTCCTCCCGCGGTGGCGCGTTGATCCTCACAATGCCCGTGGACGCGCGTGGAACCGGTTAAAAACGCCGGCCACATTTCTCTCTCTCTCCTGCACGTCAAAGTGCAGGAGAGTCCCCCAATTTGTGCACCTTTTTACTTCAGTCCCTTGACTTTTGATTTTGTTTTTTGTCTTGATTTGGGTTGCATAAGTTTTGATTTAGTTCGATTGGGTCCTCCGATTGCAATTGATTGGATGTCAATATTTCAGTTCGGTCCTCCTTCTTTTAATTTTCGGATTCGGTTTAAATTATTCAATAAATACAGTACATAAGTTTTGATTTCTTCAATTGGATCCTTTGATTGAAATTGATAATATATTGAATTTGCATTTTGGCCCTTATAGTTTTAATTTTTTTTTCATCCCTTGATAAATTGATATTTGTGTTTTATTTTCCATTATTGACATAATAATAATAATAATAATAATAATAATAATAATAATAATAATAATAATAATACTAAGAATAATAATAATAATAATAATAATAATAATCATTATAATCATAATAATAATAATAATAATAATAATAATAATAATAATAATAATAATAATAATAATAATCATCATCATCATCATCATCATCATCATCATCATAATAATAATAATAATAATAATAATAATAATAATAATATATTCTTTTTCTTGCTTACTCTTTTGTTAATGTTTATGAGTGTTTTTTTTCCCGGGATAATTTGATAATTTTAATTGTTTTTGCAATAATAACAATAATCATTTTATATCTAATATTACTGGGGATAAAAGACAACTCAAAAACAAAAAATAAACAAATTTACCTAGGTTATCTACAATTAAAAAACGATACAAGTCACTTTTATCTCGATTACACTGTTCCTTTTAAACGGCAAACAAGTCATTATTATATGTTTTAATATTTATTGCATATTATCGGCTAAAAATATATAAAAAAATAAAAAAAATGACCTCGGATTTTTTTCATGGAAAAATTTAATATCAACATTCTTAAATAAATTTAATATAATAATATGATGAATAAATCTTATAAAATAAAATAAAAACTTCGCTTTGATTTTTAATTTTGTGCTCTTTTGTTCAAGTTTATTTCTTAAAAAAAAAATTAAATTGTGAATATTTAAGATCTAATATTACCCGGGAAAAAATACAGATCAAAAAAACAAAAGGTCAACAAATTTGCCTAGATTATCTACAATTAAAAAATACACAAGGCACTTTCCATTTCAGCTACACTGTTCTTTTTTAACGGTAAATAAGTAATTATAGCACGCAAAAAATTATATTTATTTTGTGAAAAAAAAATTCAATATTTTTAGTTATAATGTGTCAGATCTAATATTATTAGGAAAAAAATGCAGCTAATGTTTTTGTTTTTTTACAAATTTACTTAGCTTTTCGACAATTAAATATAAATTCCTTTTTTGAAAAATATTGCAATGTTTTTATTTATAGTGTGTCAGATCTAATATTACTGGGGAGAAAAGATACC
Source organism: Salix purpurea (assembly GCA_027405865.1). Lineage (NCBI taxonomy): Eukaryota > Viridiplantae > Streptophyta > Magnoliopsida > Malpighiales > Salicaceae > Salix > Salix purpurea. Next base: position 10,843,752 of record CM050330.1, on the reverse strand, counting down.
TCATAATTTTTTTTTAACAAATTTACCTAGGTTATCTACAATTAAAAAATATAAAAATCACTTCCCATTTCGATCACACTATATAGTATGTGAGACTAAGTATATGTGTTTAATATTTATTTAATATTATCGCCTAAAAATATATAAAGAGAGAAAAAATGACCTACGATTTCTTGAAAAAAAAATTAATATCGGCATTCTTCAAGATATTTAATATAATAATATGATGAATAAATCTTATAAAAAAAAATTTGTCTTTGAATTTAAATTTATATTTTAGACCCTTTGTTTTTTCCTTTTAAGAAACGGTGACCTTTTTTTCACATGTTTTTTTGATTTTTGACTGTCCAACTCAGTTGTTCTTTTTTAACCGGGTTTCTTTTGTTGTTTTGTTTTTTTAACCAGAGTATCCATGACAACAAATTGCTAATAAATCATTTCACCTTCTTAGCAAATTTTCTAACAAATTTTATCAAAAAAAATTTAGCAATAGCAATATTCAATCACATTTTGGTTGAAAAAAACTATTTTTAACAGATTTTATCAATTACAATGTACTACTTATATATTAAAATAACAAAATACAACATTTATAAAATCAATTAATTTTCTACATAGATAAAAATGCCCAGCGAAGCGGGCCAATCAACTCGTTCTTAACTATTTATGATGATATTTATGGGTCAAATGAGAATCTATCACCTCCTCCCTCCCTCCCTCTCTACACGCGCACACACACACACTAAGTGATAATATTAGTAATTAATATAATTTTAAAGTGTAAATTAAAAAAAAAAAAAAAACTCTATATTATATATTGAACTACCACTACAACTTTCTTCATGTTCACTGTCATACAAATTTCGTGACCTGCACCTACTCGCCTCTGTCTCTCTCGCTCTCATGGACGTGGGTTCTTCTGCCATTAGAGCAGCACTGCTATTTGTTTCCCTGACCGTGCACCATGGAGGAGTAGCAAGAGGTGGAGGTTGTGATCCTTATAAAGGGATCTGGGTTCGTGATGAAGCCTATCCTCTCTATGATCCATCACGATGTCCCTTCATAGAGAAGGAGTTTGATTGTCAAATGAACGGCCGGCCAGACAGAGACTATCTCAAGTATCGATGGCAGCCCAATCCACGGTGCCACTTTCCAAGGTACATATTATTTTTTTCTCTCTTTTTTATTATTCAAGTATTAATTATATGCATTTATAATGGTCATGGCTATTTATTTCTAAGCTTGGTGTTTTATTTTGTGCTTTGGCAATGGCTGCTTAATTTTCTGATTGGATCTGGTCTCTCTCTTTGGCCTGCTTGCTCACTTCACAATCTGCATGCATCCACGTGAAAAGAGACAATACAATGGCAAATGAAAACGATCACACATATGGACTCATTTAATATATATATATATATATATATATATATATATATATATATATATATATATATATATATATATATATATAACGTAAGCTTTCCCTTCAAGACTGTTATAGGATTATAGAATTTAGTTTTTAAAAAATATTAATTAGAAAAGACAACACAAGTAATTTGAAAAGAATTTGCTTTTCCTTTCAAGGAATTCTTGTTTGTGTTAATTAGCCTGTCAATATCCTTTCTTTTCACTATATATCAATTAAAGGTAAATCAAGTGATTCATCGAACATTCTTATATATGAACACACACATAAAAAATAAAAATAAAAAATAGAGAGGCAAGGTCTCTTCTTCCTCGGACAATTTTCAATACAAGCCTTCAAATTAATTAATTTGATGCATTCATGATCTCAAGATACGAACTTGGATTGTCAAATAAGAAGGCAACCGTTTTTAACTCTTAGATCAATCCATGATTAATTATATTTTTTTCCTGATAAATCCTTTAAGTAAAGACCACTTCGGTTTGACATTAACATCCACGAAAACAACTGACCAATAATCCTCCAAAACACAAACAACTTGTTCATCATGATCAGTTGCTTTCAATCCATCGTGCGATATGAATGTGAAGACCACCAAAATGTGCACTCCAACGTAGAAGAGCACCAAATTGTGAGCTCCAACATAGCATATTGTTTGTTGATGTCCTCAAGAGGCGTTATGCCGTGACAAAAAACCTGAGATCTATTTTGCAATTTTGAGATTCGTGGTAGGATGTGCTCATCTTATAAGAGGTTGGAACAACCAAAGTTTTAATCTTTTAACCCGGACTTACAAAAAATAATTAAAAAAATAGAGTTTTCTCGAATCTAAAAAATAATTAAAAAAATAGAGTTTTCTCGAATCTAAAAAATAAAATATATTGTTTGCTGATGGATCCATATTGTAGGTTTGATGGTCGACATTTCTTATCACAAGTACTCAAGGGGAAGAGCCTCATGTTCGTGGGAGATTCACTAAGTTTGAACCAATGGCAATCACTCACTTGCATGCTTCATGTGGCTCTTCCACGAGCACACTATAGCTCAGCCAGGACAGGGGGGCTATCTACTTTCACTTTCCCTGTGAGACCAAATTCTTAATCACTTTATGACTTCCTAATTTTGGATTTCTAATTGAATCATGTTGGATATAATGAATTGGTTGCTACATCTTTATCATTTTATAAATCCTGAAAACAAAAATACCAAGGAATTTAACATTTTTGCTTATCTTCTCAATTTAATTAAACATAAAAAAGAGAGTAATGAAATCTGAAGTTCTTAAAGGATTTGACGTGATTAAAAGCAGGCATGTTATAGGTGATTAAGTAGCATTAATAAGGCAATCAATACCAAGATCTGACCCAAATAAAATTCTCAATGACAATTACTATTGTTTTTTGTTTATAGAAAACCAATTATAAGAATGATAAATAAATTTATATTAAAGAAAGAGTTTGAAAAACTTGGGTGCAGGAATATGGGGCTAAAGTGATGTTCTCCCGCAATGCATTTCTAGTTGACATGGTAAGCACAAGCCACGGGGTTGCTCTTAGACTTGACTCCATTGAAGGTGGAGATTTATGGAAAGGGATTGATGTTCTGGTCTTCAACACCTGGCATTGGTGGCTTCACACCGGGAGAAAACAGCCGTATGTACCCCATTCATTCCCCCCCCCATCATCTATCATCTATGTATAAATAACGTCGGTTAATTGTCATGTAATTATCTCACCTAAAAGTTTAATTTTGTAGGTGAAGCTCCAGAATATGATTTATATTATTCTTTAACTTACCTGCTCATGTGAAAGCTCTTTGAGTTTGAAATTTGTACAAACAAACACTACTTTATGCTTGATTTTTATCAAATAGAATGAAGGTGTTGATATTTGAATTCGTGTCAGTTGGTCAACAAGGCTCTGATACCATGTTAAAAAATTATTTCATCTAAAAATGTTGAATTATAGATAAAATTCTAAAATATAATTTATATTATTTTTTAATTCTAGTTAGTGGGGCTTTTTGCAGGTGGAATTTTATTCAAGTCGGGAGTGCTAGATATCACGACATGGATCGGCTGGTAGCATTCGAGAAAGCGTTGACTACGTGGGCTCAATGGGTGGAGACCAATGTTGACACTACAAAAACCAAAGTCTTCTTCCAAGGGGTTTCTCCAGATCACTTGAAGTAAGTTGATCGATACACATTAAATGTTTTTACTTTTTTTTTGGATACGATAACATTCATCTTCCAGAAAGTGTATTTTATGAGTACAGTTGCTGTAATAATAAGAAAGAATATTGAGTGGAGATTGATTTGTTGTTGATGGAACAGTGGGAGCGATTGGGGAGAGGCAAATGCAAGGAGCTGTGAGGGGCAGAAGGAACCATTCTCCAAAACTTACCCAGCAGGACCTCATCCAGCACAGCTGGTCGTCGAGAAAGTGATAGGAGCAATGCCAACGCCAGCAGTGCATTTGCTTAATGTCACAGCCTTGTCACAGCTGAGAAAAGAAGGTCATCCTTCAGTCTATGGCCTCGGTAGACATAGAGCCATGGACTGCAGCCACTGGTGTCTTGCTGGGGTTCCTGATACTTGGAATCAACTTCTGTACGCTGCTCTTCTTCGAAGTTAATTAAAATCGCATCGAATAAACAATATTTATTTATTTATTCAAACGAGTTTTCTAAAATAAAGAAATTATTGCTCCCAACAAATATCCTTAAACATGAATTCTAATGGATAATCACAAACTTGTTGCGATGCCCAATAATTGAATTTGTTTTGTATTTTTCAAAATATGATAAAATGCAATTTATATATATTTGTTTTATAAATGCATGAGTGAAAATTTTAAAATTTAGCTGTATACACACAAATAAAAATGTATTTTCTCATATGAGAAATTTTTTGTTTTTTAATGAAAAGCATGTATATTTAATATCATGTTAGTATCTTACAATGTTGTATGTGCACGACGTTGAATGATAAAGTTACCTCCCGAGTATGGAATAGGGGGGTTTAATCATAAAATTATGATTATAAAATTTAGGAGCAGCCATATAGTATTATGATCACTAGAAAACTCAATGGTTTGTGAGAGTCTAGGTAAATGAATTAGTTGTGCGAGAAAAAAATACATCACCCTTCATGTATCCTAGTTATAGTAAGATGCATTGTTGATTGATTTTAATCTAAGACATGTTTCTATTCATTAATCTTCTATAAAGTTTAAGATAAATATCCTTTCGTGAGAGAATTTATATCTTATTAAGTTGAACCCTACCCATTCTAAGGCTCAATCTTGGAATTGCATTTATTTCATACTTTGAATCTTTAATATCTAAGAATTTATATACTCTATAGTGTAGTTTTATACCCCCCAAATAAAAAAGTCTACATGGAAATCCTAACACTTCAAATATTAACTAAAACAAAATCATTCTTAAAGGGTTTTATATTTTGACCAAATCCTAACAGACAATCATAAATTAGTTACGATATTTATTTTCTATTTTATAAGAATATGCTTGAAATAAATCTTTAGGATTTGAACGTATGGATGAAAACAATTTTTTTTTTTTTTTTTATGTTTTTCAAATAAGGATTTGTTTTTGCTTTTTTCCCCCCATAAATTCCAGGAAAGCCAAGTATTTTATATTAGGTTTGTATTATGTGACTCGATATTGAATAATAATAAGGGTTGCCTATTTGGGTCAGACCCATCTCGGTCACATAGGCCACTTAGGCTTTGATCTCAGGCCTAGTTAAGGCCCAACAACAACAATAAAAATATATACCGGGTAAGGTCAGGTCACCCATGTGGGTCGGGTCAAGCCATCTATGTCGGCTGGACAAGTCTAGCCCATGTGCAGAGCGTGAATTAATCGAGATCCTGCATGCAATGTTATCTTAGGGGAAAGGGATGGCAGAAAGAGGAAGAGAAAAGAGCGGAGATCACATGATGCGGTGGTCGTGAGGACGTTGTAGGTGGTGGTGCTACCGGAGAAGAAGAAACCGCAGCTGACAAGGGGATTATGGATGTTGATCAATGGTCACGACGGTGATGAGGGAGGAGCCAAGTCTACTGGTGGCTGTTGATGGCTGGGGAGGGTGGTGGCAGCGGTGGAGAGAGAAAAACAATGTTGAAAATGCCAAAAAAAAAAGAGTAATTTTCTTGTCATTTTGCAGTTTTGTTCTCTAATGCCTGAAATCCACCTATATTTATAGGGGATGAAAGAGAGAGAGATCTTATCTTTTTAGGGACCAATCTTGACCCTTGATTCAGCCACTGAGGAAGGATCTCTAAGTGGTGGCTCAAATAAATAAATAAATAAAAGGCTTGAGAAGAACGAGTCAATTGCAGTGATGATGAATGATATAGGTGGTAGTCAATTTTGAGGTCCGGACAGGAGAAGCCAGCTAGCAATCACGCTCTCCTTTTTTGTTCTCTCTCGGAACCGTGTCAGTTAGCCGTCATGAATGAGGTAGTGATGGGGAGTTTTAAATATAAGATGTCCATGCAATCACGCTCTCCATGCATGAATGAGGTAGTGATGGGGAGTTTATGATTATTTTTAGAAAGTGGTTTTTAAAATAATTAAAAATTTTAGTTTTATTTTTTATTTTAAATTGATACTTTTTTGTGTTTTAGATAATTTTGATGTTAAAAATAATTTTAAAAAAATAAAAAATATCATTTTAATATATTTTTAAATGAAAAATAATTTGAAAAATAATCAAAACTAAACTCCAAAATAAATAGTTGTTTTAATATGATCAGGCAAAGATTTATATTCTTCTTTTTAATTTAACAAAATATATCCAATACATATATGTGTGTGTGTGTGGGGGCCTCTACAAATATCTCGTTCTCAGCCTGCCATTGTCTCTCTTGTTTGTCCATACATTTAATTTGTTTTTTTTTGACATCGAACAAGAAGCACTGTGTGTTAAGTGGATATTTTTTAAGAGCACTGCTAGAACCATTCCATGTCCATGGATAGATGGGAAGCATTTAAAGGTATATTTTGAAAAAAGATGAAATTTAATTATTATTTTTGCTCCAAGTAAGATTATTTTTAATGTTTTTGATATCAAAGATGATTTTTTTTTAAAAAAAAATATTTTAATTTATTTCTAAATAAGAAACATTTTGAAAAACAACCGCAATTACACTTTTAAAACACTCTTGTTAATGTCCATGAGAATATAGTTAATGTTATTTTTTAAAGTATTTTTCATTAAAAAATACATCAAAATAATAGAGTTGAACACCAGACTTGCCAAAAAATACCAATGGAGCATAACTGGATGAAAATACTACTATAGAATTAGAGAAAATTCTATCAGTGGGTTTATTACAAGGTTTAGATAGGAAAATCAGCAAGTATTCTTAAGAAAGATTATCAAATCTAGCTACCATGATCCCTGGTTGTCCCACGATGGATGAGAATAGAAAAATAATACTTTTATTTTAATATATTTCAAAATAAAAAAACACTTTATAAAGTAATATATGTTATATTTTTACATATGCTTTAAAATACTGATGATTATCAATATTTAATGTTTGAATTATGGTAATTCTTGTTTTTTTACCGCCTATCGTTTTTTCCATGAGTACTACATATCTATATCTATATCTATATATATATATATATATATATATTAAAATTATAACCAAAAAACGGAACACAACTCGAAAAACACAATCGATGTCTCACGAGTGTAAACGCAAGTTATTTCAAAAACGCGTGAAGGACAGGACAGGACAGGACAGGACAGTACGATCTATCTTTTTTGTAGTTTGGGGGCTTTTGACCACCACAAGTTAAATCAACTCATGAGTCAATGAAATGTACATATTACGTTTACATCGCTAAATCACGTTTGGATTCTCTCTTTCTTTTATATATATATATACAGATAGATAGATAACCAGCAGACAAATCAACTTTAACTTTGAAATAATTTAAAATATAATTTGGTCAAGTTTCTAACTACATTATAAAATTTAATAACAATTGCTTCTCTTACGTATGCAATCATGCTTTAGCTTTGCATTTCCTCCTAATTAATCATCATCTATCGTATTAATCATTTGTCTAGCAATAAAATATTTATTATAAGATATAGAGCATGTTTGTTATACTAACAGTTACGTTTTAAAGTATTTTTTTTAATTTGAAATTATAGTAATGGCTGTGTTCTTAAAGATTTTTTTTATATAGAAATATATAAAAATAATATTTTTTAATTTAAAAAAAAATTATTTTGATATAAACACATCAAAATAATTCAAAAACAAAAAAATAATTTAAAAATAAAATAAAAAATTTAAAAATAAAAAAAATAATTTAATCACTTACCCGTCCGGCCCCACAAATATACTAAAGTGAATGGGTTCCTCCAATAAAAAAACAGTATTACTATTACTGTCGGGCAGCGCTACTTGGATTCATTAGGAGACCACTTTTCAACTCTCTCAGTTAAGACCACTGGTCCCTAACCAAGTAAGCAGAGTTTTGAGCTTACCACAACTGAAGAAGAAGAGGAAGAAGAAGAAGATGGGAGGTGCTTGTAATTTTGCAAGTAGTCCACAGCTGCTTCTGCAATTTTATATCATCTGTTCCATTACTTTCATTTCCTTTGGATTTACAGCTTCTGCTTCAGCTAAGCTCCACGTCCAAGAAGGTACAGCAACAATATCTCCATTCCCTGATTGGATCTCCAAGAAACACAGCATCTCATTTTTCTATCTACTTTTTCTTTTGATATGCAAGAAAAATGTCCGTACATAAATTAAGGGGTCTGTGTTTTGCATTGCAGTTAGGGTATTAAGAGAGATAGCGAAGAAGCTGGGGAAGAGAGACTGGGATTTCAACAAGGATCCATGTAGTGGGCAAGGGAATTGGAGTCTTTTGGATGAGAGGAAAGGGTTTGAGAACAGTGTCATTTGCGACTGTTCTTTCAACAACAATTCCTCTTGCCACCTAGTAAGCATGTACTATCACTCTTCCCTCTACCAAATCTAATCATCTGTGTGTGATTAGTTCGAGTAATGTTTTGCTTAATCTACTTTTTGAAAGGATGTCTTGGGCTATGTGCTCTAATATTTCTGTAGAAATTTCTTGCAGAGCCTTAAAGTCTCAGAATCTATCGGGAATCATTCCACCAGAGTTCTCCAAGTTTCGCTACCTTAAACAACTGTGAGAAAATATCGAACATTTTCTAAAGCTTTCATTAGACTGAATGGCTGTTATTGATTATGCACTCAATTGTCAAGCAGGGACCTTAGCCGCAATATCTTCACTGGAGTTATACCTCCACAATGGGGTACCTTGCGCTTAGAGGAGTTGTAAGGACGCCTACCACATCCTCTTCTCATCTCTTTTCTCAATTCAATTTAGATGGTTAACCTGAAGTTTCATACTTTCCTGATGTATCCATGCAGATCTGTAATGGGGAATCGATTGTCTGGGCCATTCCCGAAATTCATCACCAACATGACCACCCTCAGAAACCTGTATGTTGAGAGTTCTCTTTTCTTAGTCTGCAATTATCTATGGATTTTAGAGGTAGTGAATCATCTATTGAGGGTTCATTGTTTACATGCTGTCACTTCGCCAGTCAAATCAATAAAGATTAGATTGGAAACATTTTGAATAAGTTTTGTTAATTCCGGCTCTCTAATTGTAGTTAGAAGCATTTCAATTGTTATTGATTCGAGGCTGAGGCTGTCTGACTCTGACCACCTTGGCATGCCAAGAGGACAATGTGAACAGTTCATTTCATGAAAGTTGCAGATTGAACAGTCCTTGCTAGGCTTTAGAGGCTTTATGTATGGATTTGAATCATTCAGACTGTTTATTGTGAAGTGACATTAACACAACCGTTCCTTTTACAGGAGTATTGAAGGAAATCATTTTACAGGACCCATTCCACCTGAAATTGGAAAACTGATCAATTTACAGAAACTGTAATGCCCTTTCTTCATCTCTATGCTTATTGATTCTAGATATTGTATCATATAATGTTACTAAAATTAACTTTAATGTCATTTCTCTTCAGTATTTTCTCCTCAAATGCATTGACAGGAAAGTTGCCTGCAGAACTTGGCAAGTTGGTCAACTTGACAGATATGTAAGCAGACACTTTCTCTCTCTCTCTTTTAATTGAATTCACGGGTCTGCTAGCCAAGCAAAAAGTGATTTCTTGGCATTTTTTATGCCTTCGTCTTTGGATATGCCTCGGCTGGGTGATTTGCTTGCATCTGATGTGCAATCAGCTTCTATCACCACAGGAAATATAGCTGATTCTGATGCCAAGTAACATGTTGGGATTGTTTAGATCTTTCAATCTTCTATGTGTATAATTTAACCATGCATGGCGATCAAATTCAGTGGAAATTATGTTATTGAAATTCTTTTAAATCCCTTTTTTCATATGTATAATGAATGCTCTTCACCATTTTATCTGAATTTTATGGTAAACAATATTACTTTCAGAACATTCTCTAAGTCTGTATTTCTTTGGCACCTTTTAGGAGGATAAATGATAATAATTTCTCTGGTAAACTACCTACTTTCATCGGTAAATGGACAAAGGTTAAGAAACTGTGAGTTTCCAACATTCACCTCCTAATGCTCCAGTTTTCTTGGTTCCTTTTCTTTTTCATTTTTTTTTTCTTATAATTGATGGATACTTTTGTTAATATATTTATTACAGGCATATACAGGGTACTTCTCTTGAGGGGCCAATACCTTCTAGCATTGGTTCCTTGACCAAACTAAGTGATTTGTAAGCAATCAGAATATCTGCATTATGTCTTTATGTATATATAATGTGATTATTTACAGCATGTTTTCTGTTCAATGATGCTTGTAGAAGGATTAGTGACTTAACAGGAAGAGGGTCTCCCTTCCCACCACTGAGTGATATGGAATCCATGAAAACATTGTGAGTTGGAGTTCTAATCTTATGTGTTTTTCTTACATAACTCTCATCCTTTGATTTGTATCTGACATACATAATATTTACATGACCAAAAAATGCAGGATATTGAGAAACTGCCTATTATTTGGAGAGATCCCAGAATACATTGGGGAGCTGGAAAAACTGAAGCACTTGTAAGTCCTTCTGTATAGAGGCTGTAATGATCTGCTTTCAAAGCAATCCTTGCCAATATAGTCATCACTCACTTTCTCAAGAAGTTTTATTCAAAATACAAAATGAATCTCCATTATTCATGGACTCTATTTGGAAAAGAGCCAGATAGGCTTTTTCTATCTCTTAAAAATGATGAACACTTTTATAGAAATGGGGTTCTTGAGCTCTTGATCCATCCAATAAAATTGATAGCCCTGATCATCCATAGTTGAACGAACCTGGACAATCATTCTTGTGGTATTTTACGGATCGTAAACTAAGACCTCTCAAGCTTTGATACTGATGTTGCAAAACTAGTAGGCAGAGAGCTTAAATGTGTGCCTCTTTGAACCTTGATGGTGTGCTCTCAAAAATAAGATTCTCCGGATAAATCACTGGCTCAAATGTTATCCTAGAAAACAATTTGATCATCTGTTTGTAAGCTTTCCTTTGGAAGTGCAATTATGAGCTATGGAAACACCCCATTTACTACAGGACATATGCCTTGTGAAGAACCTGAAAACAGATATAAGCTGCACCACATAGTTTCCTCTCATTTATGCCCCCCCCTTCTTTTCTTTTTTTCTCTAAGTTCTTTTATTTCATATCTATGTAGAGATGTCAGCTTCAATAACCTCAGAGGAGAAATTCCTTCGACTTTTATCCAACTGGCAAGAATAGATTTCCTGTAAGTTGATGTGGGATACATATTTTTATTTCTTTCATATATTTCTTGGCCCTAAGCTTCTGAGTAGCCTGATATTTGTCATTTTTAATTCTTCTAGGTACTTGACAGGAAACAAGCTCACTGGATCTGTTCCTCCATGGCTTCTGGAAAGAAACAAGAATGCGTATGTCTAGTTCCTCCAGATTCATTTGTCAGCTTGAAGTTCTACTCCTACACAAAGTTCTATTCCAATCTCTTAGAACTTAATAGATGATAACAGCTTGAAGTTTTTCCGTTGGTTTTGTCTTCAGGGATCTTTCTTTTAACAACTTCACCTGGCAAAGCTCGAGTCCAGATGAATGTTCACGAGGGAGCGTGTGAGTAATCACTAAAATGTTCCTCTTTTTTTTGTAAAACAATTCTTATTTAATAGCGAATCATTCCATCCACTTCTGCAGGAACATTGTGGAGAGCTTCTCGTCGTCAACAATTACATCGTAAGAATTTGAAACCTTACTCAAATATTAGTTATAAGATTTTGAAGGATTTTTATCACATCTCTCCTCCTCATCCTAACCATTGTTTAAGAAATAACATCTTGTATCAATATGATCACTTGAAGTTTCGTTTTGTCCCATAATGTTGCAGACGTAAGGCCCATTCATGCCTGAAACAAAACTTTCCGTGTCCTGCTTCCCGAGATCAACGTAAGTATCCTAAAATACATTCTATTTCACAATGTCTATGGACGAGGCCTACCTAACTGGTGATTTAAACAGTTTTCAAATTCTTTTGGCAAATATTTCTCTATCTGAATCCTTTTTTATATTGTCAACACTCGTCAGAACACTATTCCTTGCATATTAACTGTGGTGGTAATGAGATAACTGTCAATGACAACACCACTTACCAAGATGATAAAGAACCAAGGGGTGCCTCTATGTTTTACTCCCATCCAAGTCAAAAATGGGCGTTCAGCAGCACCGGCAACTTCATGGACGATGACAGTGAGGCAGATGCCTATATCAAAACCAACGAGTCTGCTATATCCAATGTCTCCTCTGCCAATGCAAAACTATACACAACAGCGCGTGTTTCTCCCCTATCTCTCACTTACTTCGGGCTTTGCCTCATGAATGGGAATTACACTGTAAAACTTCACTTTGCTGAGATTATTTTCGCAAATGACAGTTCATTATCGAGTCTTGGGAAGCGTATATTTGATGTTTACATCCAGGTAACTAAACTCTTGCACACGATCCTAAAGAAATGAGTGTGCCTGGATTTTACATCCATACTTGTTTACTAATTATTACTTGTGCTGAATCTTTGAATATAGGGAAATCGGGTTCTGAAAGATTTTAATATAGAAGATGAGGCTGCAGGTGTTGCCATACCCCTTGTAAAGACATTCGTTGCAGTAGTAACACATCATACGTTAAAGATCCGCTTGTATTGGGCTGGAAGAGGGACAACAGGCATACCACTTAGAGGAGTTTATGGCCCTCTAATATCAGCTATATCGGTAGACCCGAGTAAGTCAGATTCAAAGTTCATCTTCACTTTAAATGTCATTGCTTTTGAAAGTTGACAGCTTATTCTTGAAAACGTTCTGAAACTGTAATGGAAAGTATGGCTGGGCCACTGTATAAATCTTTTCCCATAAAAGAGAACTATGTTTCCGGAAATGTCTTCCAATGAGGTTCACTCTGGTCAGGTAGCTAGCACATATTTTATGTCCGTCCATCTCTTTCCCCATCATTTGTTGCATCTAAAATCAGGACTGCAGTACTTATACTACTACTGATACCTTATGTTAAGAACTTCTTAACTTAGCTTTAAACCATCCAATTAGCTGATATATTTGTATCTAGTGAGGTACATTCTCTAGATTTATTCTCTTACTCATTACTATAAATTGACCCAGTTATAGCAATTTCTCTGCTTACACAGACTTTAAACCTCCTTCAAATGGTAGCAAAAGGAATGTAGCAATCATAGTGACTGGAGCAGTAGCTGGAGCAATTGTACTTGCCCTTCTGGTACTAGGTGTCATGTGGAGAAATGGCTGGCTTGGTGGCAAAGCCGCTGCAGATAAAGGTATAGATATTTCTCTTGGGCTCCTTAGAAAGGGGAGCAAAACATAACAAGTCTTTTTGGAATCTTGGATTTGCCAAATTCAATCCTCATTTCTCATTGCATTTTCCTTTGAAGATTGTCTGTGATTTTCCTAAATTCTCTCTTTTAACATTTTCCTGTGAACTTAAAATACTCTTATTGATATTCTCTTAAGGATACCTATAATAGAACTTTTTCTATGATCATTTGAATATTCTCTGACATCCAAAACTGTGGTCTGGAAGAGCTTAGAGGCCTAGATCTTCAAACAGGAATATTCACACAACGACAGATGAAAGCTGCCACCAATAACTTCGATGCGGAAAACAAAGTTGGAGAGGGTGGTTTCGGTTCTGTTTACAAGGTAACAACTGCATGGTTGATAGTTTTTGTAATCTGTCCTAAATACTTTCTATAAGTCGGCGGTAGAAAAACAACAGCAAGAAATGGTCAAATGCTCTCCATGAAGTCATGGATGTATGCCAGTAAATAAAGAAAGCAGTGCTGATCATCATCTGTCAGCCATAGTTTTGAGTGGGAACTTTTCATTGTTGAACGCAGGGCTCACTATCAGATGGAGCCGTGATTGCAGTCAAGCTGCTCTCCTCAAAATCTAAGCAAGGAAACCGTGAATTTGTGAATGAGATAGGAATGATATCTGCGTTGCAACATCCAAATCTTGTAAAGCTGTACGGATGTTGTGTTGAAGGAAACCAATTGATGATTGTATATGAGTACATGGAAAATAATTGCCTATCCCGTGCTCTTTTCGGTGAGTTGATATCTTCATTCTATCAGAAGCCTTTTGAACGAATCCATTTTGTTTGGTATTCTAAAATTGATTGTTTTTCTTTTCCATTATTTCAGGGAAGGAAGCAAAGTTCAGACTGAAACTGGACTGGCCCACCAGGCTGAAAATTTGCCTAGGTGTAGCTAAAGGTTTGAAGTACCTGCATGAAGAGTCAATGATAAAAATTGTGCACAGGGATATCAAAACTAGCAATGTGCTGCTTGATAAGGAACTCAATGCCAAGATTTCTGATTTTGGTTTGGCAAAGCTGAATGAAGATGACAATACCCACATCAGCACTCGTGTTGCTGGAACCATGTAAGTCTCCACCAGGACATTGTTTATTTCCAAGAATGAATTTTTATCTGTGATTTTGTATCTTATGCCTAAACCCGTTGTTCATATGGTGGCTATTTTTATGGTCATAAGCCCTGGCATTTACAGCTCTTGATCTTTTATATTATCATATAATTAAATGGTGACTGTTTGATAACGAAAACCAGGGATTGTGTAGCAAGCTTAACCCACCTTTTTTATTCTTCAGTGGTTATATGGCTCCCGAGTATGCAATGCGTGGCTACTTGACCAACAAAGCAGATGTTTATAGCTTTGGAGTGGTTGCTTTAGAAATTGTCAGTGGAAAGAGCAACACAAACTACAGGCCAAAGGAGGAGTTCGTTTACCTTCTTGATTGGGTAAGTTTATAATCATTTCAAAGTTTTCTTATCAATTTTGCATAAACTGTTTCACACGAGCTCTCATATTCAACCTCGTAAAAGAATGCAGTCTTCTCGGCCAAAGAAAGCCAGTAACTTGTATCTGCATTTGTCCTTCTTAATTTCTGCTGAACTTCCTAAACCCGTTTTACAATAACGAATGCATTATAGAATCCTTATCAGGATTTATCTGGGATTTTTTCAGGCCTATGTTTTGCAAGAGAGAGGAAGTCTTCTGGAGTTGGTCGATCCAGAATTGGGGTCAGAGTATTCTTCAGAAGAGGCCATGGTGATGCTAAATGTCGCCCTCTTATGCACCAATGCATCCCCAACTCTCAGACCGACAATGTCCCAGGTCGTGAGCATGCTCGAAGGCCGAACTCCTGTTCAGGACCTTCTTTCTGATCCTGGGTTCTCAGCGGTCAACACAAAATACAAGGCTATAAGAAACCACTTCTGGCAGAATCCGAGCCAAACCTATACCATGTCTATAAATGAATCGTACCGTACTGATTCCACAGGCTCGTGCGTAGAGCCAGAAGAGGCCGCCCGTCTTGTGAGAGCTAGCTCGGTCAAATCTGATCAGTAAATGAGCATCATCTTCAACTAATTTGAAGAGGTGGGAAAAGTCCCAGCGTATATTCTTTGTTTGTAATGTAGCTAGGCTCATCTTGGGACGAATTCTCATGAAACTTGTTTCATCTGAGACGTCCATTGTTAGCCTCCAAGTTTCTCGGCAAATATCAATATAATCATATCAATATCATTAACTTCCATGATCTGAAAGAGTTACACAAACACCTAAGTAAGTAATGTTGATGGAATTACCCATTTCTGGGTTAATTCTAAAATTTACTCAAAATAAAAAATTGAAATAGAAAAAATAAATTAATTTATATTTATCTCAAAATAAATTAATAGAAAAAATACAGAAACACCATATAATTGTTAAGGAACCATCTCACCTAAAAGCTTAAGCTTATAGGTGAGGCCCCAGAATATGATTATATTATACTCTAACACACCCCCTCAAGTGAAAGCCCTTTGGGCTTGAAACTTGCACAGGGCCACATCACCTTGTGCTTAGTTTTTATCAAATAGAATGGGGGTGGTGAGATTTGAACTCGTGACCGCTGGGTCAACAAGGCTCTGATACCATGTTAAGGAACCATCTCACCTAAAAGCTTAAGCTTATAGGTGAGGCCCCAGAATATGATTATATTATACTCTAACAATAATGTCGATATCAATATAATCCATGCTTATATTTATCTTCCAACTGGGAGAGCAAATACCACTTTTGTCACTTCTAATTATGTAATGGTAATTTAAATTGATCTTTAAATAATTTTAATTGTCTTTATTTTATATTAATAGCATGCTGCTAATAAAAAAATGGTCAAATTAAAAGATAATATATCCACCAAAACATATATTTTTCCTCAAAATTTGAAAATCATTACAATATATACAACTATATATATTGTTATTATATAAAAAAATTGTTGTGCACGGATAAATAACCAGGCAGCACAAAATTAACACCAGAATCATGTGAGAATAATACATTTGACACGGAATGCTGCCGTACGTGCTTAACAGCGTAAGCGACTACCTCAGCAAGGCATCGTTCATTCGTACAGTGGTCAAGCCAATCGTTCATTCGTACACGGAATGTTACCATCTACAGTGGTGGATGTCACTTCCACATAGACTTCCATTTCCCTGAAACTCTTCAGGTTCTCTCTCGTCGCCGCGTGGAACTCTTTGTAGCCTCTCTCCTCTTCTATTTAAGGAAAGATGGAGCTGGTTGTCTTGTTCTACTTCAGTTTTTGTTTTCTTTGTACCACCAAATTACCTAATGGCTCTGATGGAAACATTTTATCTCTCACACGGAGCTCCAACACTTGCTATTGACGAAACCGTTCCTGCCAGAAAATTCTTTCAATCATGGCAACAAAGTGTTTTCAAAGAGAAGCCAAGTTCCATTCTCGTTATTTCTGCCCATTGGGAGACTGCACATCCTACTGTTAATGTCGTTGATCGAAATGATACCATTTATGACTTCTATGGCTTCCCCAAACCCTTGTACCAGGTACTCCTGATCAATTCTTTCTTCCAAAGTTTTTTGCTTTTAGATTTTTGCTGGATTTTGTCTTCTGGGGTCATCTGGTTTCACGCAACTATGACTTCGATCTCACTGTTAAATTTGTGATTGATGATGAACATGTTCCTGATCTGCAAGTACGTAGTATGTAGAATTTGAGGCACCCCTCAAGGCCATAACTGATTTGTTGAATTGAAATGATTGGGATTCTTGAGTCTAACCATTCTGCTGTGGAAGCGAAGACAATTCAAGAGTTGAAGAATCGTAATTGATTATTGATCCAAGCTGCAAACAGAATTGTAATTGACTATATTGCCTTTCGTAGATCAAGTACACCCCACCTGGAGCTCCAAAACTGGCGAGGAGGGTGAAGGAATTGCTAATGGCATCTGGCATTGATCACGTGGATGAAGATAAGAAACGAGGGCTTGACCACGGTGCTTGGGTTCCATTGATGTTCATGTATCCAGAGGCTGACATCCCGGTGTGCCAGCTCTCCGTCCAGTCCGACAGGGACGGCACTCACCATTACAACATGGGAAAGGCTCTGGCCCCTCTCAGAGAGGAGGGTGTCCTCATCCTAGGATCCGGATCTGCCGTACACAACCTGGGTTCCAGGCTACCCTATGGCAGTCCTGTTCCTTCATGGGCGCTGGAGTTTGATAACTGGCTTAAGGATGCTCTCATTGAAGGAAGGTAAATGTTACTCGGAAAGCTGCTTGTATCTCCTCTGGCATACTCTACGATCTCAAAATCCTAGCCATTGAAATTTTAATTTTTTTTAATTTTCTGTGCAGATATGAAGATGTGAATCACTATGAGTCGAAGGCACCGCATCCAAAAATGGCTCACCCTTGGCCGGACCACTTCTACCCACTGCACGTAGCCATGGGTGCAGCAGGTGAAGATTCGAAGGCCAAATTAGTGCACAGCAGTTGGACTGACGGCACCCTTTCTTATGCTTCCTACCAGTTCACAGAGCCCAAATAAAATCTTCATCGACGTTACAAGTCCTGCTGGAGTTCATGCAGACATGAATTTCTGTGTTTTTTTAACTAAATATTATTTATTTATGCTAATAAATCTCAGTACATATGAGACAGATAGAGGGTGGTTGAGATGGTGAAATTAAGTCCTTGATATAACATTTCTAAGCAACAGCAATGTTTGAGCCATGATTTGTTGTTTGTAAGGTATTGCTAAGGCCAAGTTTTAATAAAAACAGGGGGGGGGAAAGATGGGTAAGAAACTGGAATCCAATTGTCAAATTAGGTTTCCAAACTAATGTTTTCCTCAAATGGGTCCCTATTATTCGAAACAAATGTCATTTATTCGGTTTGGTCTCTAGCATCATTTTTTTTCCCCATTCAAACCCTCCAGGAAGAAGATAAATATTTGGGGCTAAAACTGTGAATTTGCAATCTAATTATTCATTATCATTATTTTTTATCCTGATTTTATAGATCAATCATGCCTTTCCAATTTCAAGCTATAAAAATGATAATTTCGTTAAGTAACTAAACTTCTTATGTCTGCTATTGCTTTATATAATTTCATATATAATAATAATAATAATAATAATAATAATAATAATAATAATAATAATAATAATAATAATAATAATAATATAATGGAAGATAGTAATTATTTTTTAAAGTGTTTTACTTGAAAATATATCAAAATAATATTTAATTTTATTTTTAAAATTTTATTTTTGATATCAGTATATCAAAACAATTTGAAAATATAAGAAAAAAAATTATTTGAAGCAAAGATAAAAATATAAAAATTCATTTTTAAAAAAAACGCAGAAAAAAATAATTTAAATGCCTAAGGGATTGATGGAAAAAAAACCAATGGTAGTTTTATATAATAAACTTACCATTAAGTTTTCAAAGGCAAGGCTTAAAGGGTTAATTTAACATTACTCGACATTAGCAATGTTTGACACTGTGTTTTAAAAATATTTTTTTTAATTATTGTTTTATATATTTTTAGATTATTTTGATGTTTTGGTGTTAACAATTATTTTTTTAAAAACCATTTTGAAACATTTTTGAACAAAAAAAACTTTCAAAAGTAACCTCTAACAGCCACATTGACAAAATGATAGCTTTATTCCCATGAGCAATACAATTTTTTTTTTATATATAAAATAAATTGATAGCTTTTATGCATTCTCTGTTTTTGTGATCTTATCTGTAGATTTTTTTTATCTCACTTCTTAGGAATTGCTTGATATTGTGTTTCAAAAATAATTTTGAAAAAACTTTTAAAATTAAAATTTATTTGAATCACCACTTTTTAAACTTGTGATGAGTTTAGGCGCACTACGTTTTAAGAGTATTTTTGAAAAAAAATGATTTTTTTTTTATTTTAAATTAAAATATTTTAGTATTTATAGATCATTTTCATGTGCTGATATCAAAAATAATTTTGTAAAAAATAAAAATATATCATTTTGATGCATTTTTGAATGAAAAACAGTTTAAATAACAAACTCAACCACATTTCTAAATAGACACTTAAGCCAAAAAAAAAAAATCAAAAGGTACATCATCATAAATTCAGAACATGAAAACAATTTATCTTAGATGGATATTTTAGGGTAATGAGTTTATCTAAAAGTTTTTAGAAAACCAATTATAGTTTCTAGCTATTGTACATTAGATGACAACTCCTTATCTATTTTCCATTAGGTTTTTTATTTTATTTTATGGCAATGTGTCAAGTTAAACATAAATTAATATAGAAACAAGTCTATGCAGAATTTACAAAGACATTAATAAGGCAAAAACAAATTTTGATGTTTCCCAAATTATTTAATTTCTTTATTGTTTTGTTAGAGATAATTTTATCAATCATTGCCATTATTTTTCTAGGGGATTGGATACGTTGAAATTGACATATTAAAAAACCGAACATCCTATTTTTTCTAATTTAATATATTCTATAGGGACCAATTTGTATTATATAATACTTTTTTCAACAACTTAAGACGAATACTTGTGTAGTTAATTTGATTTTTAATTAATTACTAATTAATTAATTAGTATATTATGAACCAAAACACTCAAATATTCCATGTGGCAGCATTATAATCAAGAAAAATATCAAGAAGTTATATTAATATTTGGTTAAAAATCAAATGTTTAAATAAAAAAAAATTATTAATTAAATATATACTTAATTGGTTATATAGATTTTTAAAATACTTACAAAAGATATAATAGAGAATCTTGACTAGGTATTTTATTACAATACAAGATAAAATGTTTTAACAAGTGTCATAACCCATTTCAGAGATATAAAAGTGTGATTGAAATTGTTTTTGAAAAAAAAATTATTTAGAAAAACATCAAAATTATATTATTTTTATTTTTTAAAAATTATTTCTGACATCAATATATGAAAACAATTTAAAAACATCAAAACAATAATTTAATATATAAGATAGAAATAAATTTTTTATTTTCTTAAATAATTTTTTAAACGAAATTCCATGTTAGCTTATTTCAACTTAATTCCAATTGGCCCTTAAAAAAAAAAAAAAATCCCATCCATTGGACATTACCCATATAGCCCTTGTCTTGAAACTTTTTTCCTGGGAAACAAAACAGAGAAAGAACCTGTTTGTATTAAAATACTATTTTTCTGTGAGTTTTCGTTCTAGAGCTAGTAAGGTAATGATGGTATACTGTGGTTATTTTTTAAAATAATTTTTATTAAAAACAGTTTAATAACTTTAATTTGAAAGAAAAAGAAGTGGTCCATCGGAGGAGGGTGCCTGAAGTATTTTGTAAGCTTTTAATGTATTCTGAGATACTGACTTCGAACCTTTCTTGCACATGTAACCTCTGCATAATTGGCACTACCTTACCTTATATACGAAGTTAAAGTTAAAAAAAAGAGAAGAAAAAAGATTTATCTTGAACATGGATCGAAATGTGATCCACATACATGGATTGCTCGGAAGTCTTATCACCATGAATACTCGGACATTGCTGACCATACGTGAAATCGACAAGGACTATTCACCATAAACAACGTCAGCAAAGACATCATCCACGAGAGCAAGATCAAACTCTTTAACTCGATTCTTTTGTCTACAGATTCCGTTGATGCGTTAGTTTCATTTATTGAATCCTATGACAACACTTTTCTTTTTTCTTTTTGCTAGAAGGGTTTGATGGACGCGGTCTACATCTCTCATGGGTCACCGATGATGGCGATCGATGAAAGCATACCAGCAAGGCAATTCTTGACATCATGGCAACAAACTGTTTTGAAAGAAAGGCCTAAAGCCATTCTTGTTATCTCTGGACATTGGGAAACCAAAGAACCAACAGTTAATGTTGTTGATCTTAATGACACCATTTATGACTTCTATGGCTTCCCCAAACCCATGTACCAGGCACTTGATTCCTTACTTCTTCTTTTTGTTTTTTCAAGGGTTTTTTTCTTACTTGGGTTGCTGAGATTTTAGTTTGATTGGTTTTTGAGAGCTTATGATCTGACATTAGATAGAAGAATGTCTTTGATGGATTGTTTTTGAAGCTGGAAGTCATTGATAATTCTATGATCAAACGTTGAACATATACCTATTAAAGTTGCATGATATTATCAGCACGTTGTTTATCCGGGTCGGCGAGATTTCAGCTTGATTAATCTTTTAGAGTTTATAATCAGATATTTATTGTAGAAGAATGTCCTCGATTGATTTGTGTGGGTCAATTGCTTCCTTTTCATGTATGAAGCTAAAACTCATTGTCATAACTATGATTAAACGTTGGACATACCCATCCGAGTAGTGGTTTGTTTTATGCATATGCAGATTTTGAAAAGTTTTCTGCTTTTTGGTTCTTGAAGGCTTTTTCGCATCTGCGTTGTTCAGACTTTGCCCTAGTTGTAGCTTGATCAACTTTTGAGAGTGACATGATCATATATTTAGGAAAAATATTTTTTTTATTTGTTTGTATGATCTAATTGTGATTTGGAGTCTGAAATTGAAATTGATTGTTAAATCTACTCTGATTAAAATGTTGAAGATGTCCACTAGAGTAGTATCTAGAGCTTTAGACCGCAAGGCTGTTGTTATCTGTTTCTTTCTCCTGCGTTGGAAAGTTATTAATCTGTTGAACTATTCTTAATTCGAAGAATCACATCTAGGTGATGATTAAAAGGCAAACAAAGCATTCAACTATGAATAAGATTATAAGAGTTGTAGATATTTCCAGCCTATGAAGTGAAGAGGCCTTGAAAGTTCATGGATTCGTGTTGATGATAGACTATTTCTGTAGCGACTTGGATAAATACATGTATAGAATTATATTAAATTTGAACAGAACATCTCACAGGAAGTTTGGCTACAAATAGGACTGGCATTGGAGAAAGTAGATACATAGTGGTTGTGGCCCCAAACCATTTACTTGGGATTTTTGGGTTAAATTTTTTTTCTTTTCTTTCTTTTTTCGTTTTTTTTGGTTAACTGGATCTTTTTATTTATGTTTCCAATAATTTTCCCCTTCTGCCAGATCAAATATACACCACCAGGTGCACCACAACTGGCAAACAGGGTGAAGGAATTGCTCATGGAAAATGACTTCAAGCATGTTCATGTAGATAAAAAACGAGGAGTTGACCATGGCACATGGGTTCCTCTGATATTCATGTATCCTGAGGCTGACATTCCAGTCTGCCAGCTCTCAGTTCAGACAGATAGAGATGGAACTTACCATTATAACATGGGAAAGGCGTTGGCCCCCTCAAGGAGGTAGGTATCCTCATCATGGGATCTGGGGCTACTACTCACAACTTGGGGACCATGCAACCTGATGGCAGTCCTGTTCCTTCATGGGCTTCGGAGTTTGATGCTTGGCTTAAAAATGCTCTTCTTGAAGGAAGGTAGTTTTTTCGTTGGAAAATCCGTTGCTTATAGTATACTCTAATACGTTCAGTTTAGGACAACATATATATTCATCCTTTAATTGGCGGGGTCTTTGTGGAATTGATGAAACACATACATTCACATGGGATGGTGGTAGGGACTATGGATTAGGAGGCAGGGCTATGGTTTTGGCAACTGTTTTTATAAGGATTTAGATGTTTCTTTCCAAGATTATGTCTGATTTTTTCTCTGTTGATGTTAGCGTAAACTACATATTGCAGATAAAATCATTATCCGGGTAACATTTTAAATTTGAACAGTTGTTTCACAGAATAGCCGAGTAATTCAATCCATGTTTAAAATGGGCTTACCTTGATCATTTCTGTGCCAGATTCTTGATATTATTCTATTACTTGGGCGTGAAAATGCTATCCACTCTATCATCTTACTCGAGGATACCATCAATTTCCATAGTTTGATTTTTGTCTAAGCAAGCTCTAAGTACTTGGTTTTGTTCCTTCTTTTTGTGCAGATATGAAGATGTGAATCACTATGACTCAAGGGCACCATATGGAAAAAAGGCCCATCCTCGGCCAGACCACTTTTACCCTTTGCATGTAGCCATGGGAGCTGCAGGTGAAAACGCCAAGGCGGAACTATTGCATCATAGCTGGGGGGATGGTTCCCTTTCCTACGCTTCTTACAGGTTTACAGCAGCAAAATAAACCTTGCATTGTGAACTTGTGCTGTGATAATACTTTCACAATCCAGCAGTTTGAAATCCAGTTGTGTTGCATTTATTTTTGGGAGTGGCAGAGCTATTGTATGGGAATTTAAGAGGTGTTGTATTCATGCACATTTATGCATTGAAGGACTTGTTTGGATTTGAGCAAAAAAACTAATAATCCAGGAATGAAACCTGTGTTTTTCAACTCCTTTTTTCTTCATCTTGCCCTGAAAAGAAATTCTAGTTTCAGTAGCTTAGGACCTGTGTTGTGCCCTGAGAACCTTCCATCTGCTCCAGTTTCATCTTTTATGGGTTTGTGAATCAAAGTTGGACTTGTCTCATTCCAAACATGGCCCTACATATCTCTGTTTTTGAACAAGAAGGTGGATTTGTGAAAATCCTTTACCAGGATGAACACCCGGGTCTGGGGATCGTCATGCCTTCCATCTGTTTCCTTTTTTTTAACTAAAAATGGTGAAGGTGAAAAGAAAGTTACAGAAGTTTGTTTCAAATAACAGGGCTGCTGGTTAAGGATATAGATGGTCAGATTTAGATATAATTGTATCTGACTCAACTTATATTTTATAAACTGTAAACTTATTAAAAAAACATTTATCCGTCCAAGTTAAATATAATGTTTTTAAGTAATTCTTAGTGTGAAAAGGGGATGGTTTTGAAAACATTAAGGACATTTTGGATTAGAAAAGGGTTTTTATAATATCTTCTTAGGTTCTTATCAAATCTTTAGATTTTCGGATGATTCATATATATAAAATGCGAGGAGGGATGATGTAATTTACCACTCGATGAATTTGGAATCAACTGATAAACAAGAATGTCTACAAGTTTCTAGAAGCAATTAGACATTGTTTAAGGCTGGAAAATTGTTGCTTTTTTTGACCTAAGACACCATTAATTAACATCATCATCATCATAATAATAATAATAATAGAGTAGAAAGACAGTGATTAAAGTAGAGTAGGAGCTACCTCAAAGCTTCCTTTCTGTCCATTTTCCTGGCTTGCAAGCAACCTCTTACACGCACCTTATTTGTACGAAGCCTAAGCATGTCTATATCCTATGTTTGGCCTTCCTGCATTGTATATTGTAATTTAAGAGCAAAGAGACCAAGGTAGTCAAAATCGCGAGTCAACTCGCAAAATCGTAAGATTTTGCGAGTTGACTCCGAAAACCTGGTTGAAACCGGAAAGAAAAATCGAAACCGGTCAAACTCGGTCAAAATCGTAGAAAAATCGTTCAAAATCGTAGAAAAATCGTAGAATAATAATAATAATAAAAAATAATAATATTTAATTATATTTAAATTCATTTTTTAAATTTAAATATAATTAAAAATAATAATTTTTGTACGGACATTTTACGATCTTTCTACGATTTTACGATCCGATTTTTCGGAACCCTTTCCGATCCGTGTCAAAATCTCGATTTTGACTGCCTTGAAAGAGACCATGGGTTTCAGATTTTTTATTTTCTTGGCTCCAATATATAATCTTAAAACTTGTAATTGTTAATATAAATGTTTCTAAGAACTTATATAGCTATTAATTTTAGGACTTGGGAGCCCATCAAAACAAAACAAAAAATGTCGATACAGAAAAACGACGACAGCGGCGACGAGGTTGATCTTTATTAATTTCCGATCAAATTGTTAGTGGCAAGCTGAAATTAAATGAAACAAAGACTTTCTCCATAGTATGGTTTTACAATTAAGACCACCGACCCGAATAGTTGGTTGACATTTACTACAGCTCCCTAACGCACTGGCTCAGCTCATCCTGCCATCTTAAATGAAAACTACCATAACCACTGCCATTTACTCCCTCCCTCAGGTTATCAAGTTACAAAAACCTACCTCTGACCTCAATCAGGGTTTTGTATTCATGTTATGATCAAACCCAGCTAGGGCTGGAGAGGGTATAAACACCGGTACAATAAATGGTGATTTTAGGGTTGGAGCTCTATGATTATATAAATAAACGGTGGTTGGTATTATCATGAACCCTAATTTTGTGTATGCTATAGCTCAAGTTGTTGAGCTGCTATGCCTGTTAGAGAACTGCTGTGTCAAGTGCTGTCAGTCTATGGCAAGAGCACCAGAGTGGCGCTGAATCTTATTGATGGAGATGGAAACCACCATTGGCAACTATCATCATTTCATTTCTACATGGCCCGAGGCATAGAGATAACTAATTAACCAGCTAGCTGGTCATGCATAAGCACCAATTACTATTCTATGAACATTGTTGTTTGGATTTAATGGCATTTTCAACTATGGTTTAAGAATAATTATAATAAAAAACCCGCTGCATTGAAATTATTTTTCTTTTTATACAGTTGCGAGGTCAGGCTAGTGGGACTTAACTGGAAATAGAGAATTCAACCTGGGGAGAAAGGTAAGTTAGTTTTACTCACTCATGCTATATATATATACATAGGCATCTAAAATTTTGTCAATATGTTATGATTAATGGAAGGGACAAGGACTCCTCTAAAGCTAGAAAAAAACAGAAGAAGAAAAAATGCACTAACATTAAGATCTACCTCTCTAGACTATAATCATTACATGCATAATAGGAAGGCAAAAGGGCAGCCAGCTGAATCCCAATTACTGGAATCTCAAGATTATTGCACTAGCAGCTCATCTTTGATGATTAAACTATGCTTAATTTACTTAGTTGTTTGCATTATAGCCAGTGAATGTAATTTTTTTACATCAGATTTACAGAATTTTCTCTGAAATTTCATGACAGGAAGAGGGCCTTGACCTCATTAATGTCGTAGCTGTTGCTGAAACGACCACTTGCATGGCATTTAAACCGGCCTCTATGTATCAGACCTGACACCTTCTGGCAAGCACAGACGGTGTCCTCCATTTCCTCCTGCTTGGTCTTTTCTTAATTTTCACTAAACAATTGAAGCGTGTTTCTGGGATTGGCCTGGCCATGCCCTAAAAGCTAATTGCTGTATTGTTGACAGTGCAAGCAAAGAAAGCAAAACTATCCCGGTTTTTAATTCCATCCTTGCCGCTATCCTCTCTCGTATTTGTCTATCTCCCCCGGCTCTCTTCATAAAGTAATCACTTCCATTTAGCCTACAAGTACTGTTAGTTCCTCTAGCTATATAAATAAATGTATATTTGAGCTCGAGCTATTGCTTCACTTGCAAAATTCACCACTAATTTCTTGTATTAATAAAAGCATATAGTGGTGAATGTGTGTCACCCGTCCTTTCTGTCTGTCACCCTATCCTTTTCACATCAGAAACATTTAAGGTGAGCATATATTTCCAAGAGTATCCAATGTTTTTTATACGTTTTCTCAATCAGACCTTGGCCCATCCTCGTTGATCTGCTCACCTCATCAGCCCCATCTGTCAGTTTTCCATGCCATAGCTGTTTACTCGCTTCTGTCCCTGCTCCTCTATCTATAACTGGCTTTTCTAAATGAGTCACTTGTTTTAGTTTCTCTTACATTTTCTCGGGAAATAAAAATTTAGCATCTGTGTGTAAAGATTTCAAGTCCTGGCCACCACAAGTATCATTATCTTTTTGTATGTGTGTGGCAAAGGAGAGAGAGGGGGGGAGTGATTGAGGTGACTAACTGCCAAGTTCCTAAAATCCCAGAAAAAGAGTACAATTTCCACTCAATTGCGTTGGTTGGAAGGAGCACCAAAAATAAAAAATAAAAGATGAATGAATCTAGCCTACAGAAGGACATGCCAATCTCAAGAAATGGTAGTTATGAAGGTGGAAATGGCCACAGCCACACAGTCACCTCAGCAGCAGCAGCAGCTGCTCAAGTCCCCACCAATGGACATTCCCCTTCAAGCCAGCAGGAGGACGAAAGGCCGTACAAGAAAGTGGTGAGGTACAAGGAATGCCTCAAAAACCATGCAGCCGCTATTGGTGGGAATGCAACAGACGGGTGTGGCGAGTTCATACCAGGAGGAGAAGAAGGCAGCCTTGAGGCCCTCAAGTGCTCAGCCTGCAATTGCCATAGAAACTTCCACAGGAAAGAGATGGATGGTGAATGTTCTTATGACTTCCACCGTCACTATCCTAATATTGGGAGTGGTAGACTAATTCTGGGCCATCATAATGGCTTTATTGGATCACCACCGCAAGGGTACCCTGCAAGTTCCTTCATTTCCTCAAGGGCGCCACCACCTCACCAAGTGGTGGTCTCCTACAAAAATGGTGGTGCAAATGCAATCACTTCAGAATCCGATGAGAAGGAAGAGGATAATGGAGGTGGATTGCTGACCACTAGACCAGTTGAGAAGCTTAAAAAGAGGTTTAGGACCAAGTTCACAGAAGAACAGAAACAAAAGATGTTGAACTTCGCAGAGAAAGCCGGGTGGAAAATGCAAAAGCTAGAAGAATCTGCCGTGCAAGGGCTTTGTCAAGAGCTGGGGATCAAGAGAAGAGTTCTCAAAGTGTGGATGCACAACAACAAACATAACTATGTCAAGAGCTCAACCAGCAGCTAGAAGCATATTGCAGTCTCTCAGAACTAAGCATTTGCTGTTATTTTACGATTTATGATGCTTTTCTCCAGCTTTCAGCATTCTTCTCCTATATTATCTCCCACTATTATGAGCAAATACAATTGTAGTCTAGGTAGCTCTATGATCTAGGTATGTTGAGCCTGTTTCTTTTCTTCAACTTCATAGAAAATCAAATCCAGAAGGAAACCAAGTTTGTTATCATTAAATACTATCTTACTTCGATGTTCCTGTGGCTATGCCTCTATACATGCCACCCCAGATTCATGCTAGCTCATGAAATGTTCAGCAAACTAATGTATTTCATGGGAATTATAATGCAAATATCACCTTGCTGTCACATCTAGCAAATTTATTTGATGATAATCATAAAATGCCACAGCTTGAGGCTTTAACTACCCATTTCACAATCATATAATTGTCTCCATCTGACAGTATTTATGTCTCTAAGCTCAATATTTTGTTGCTGCTGTTGTTTCTAATTTAAAGAAGAAAGCGTGGCCTGCACAAGGAGGTAGTTAAGTGCGTGTTTGTGGCTTAAAAGAAGTTATATATAATAGTTTTTCATAACTTAATTTTTTTTAAAAGTTTTTATTGAAACATAACGCATATCACACCACAATATACCCAAGAAACAAACAGAACCTTACGGCTCATGCTATCAGAGTGAGATCTCAAGTCTGAATTACAGGAAGGTAAGATGGGGTGAGAAGTGGGAAATGTAAATGAGCGAATAAGTATTTGATAAAAATCACAAGTAGGGTGCAGGTGTAGAAAGAATTGGAACTCTTTAACTGTTGAGGAAAAATTCTGAACTTGAGAAAGGGTTAAGCTTAGGATACCTGATTAAGAAAAGTGAAGTAGCAGAATTAGGGGTATGATTAGGATAAACATAGGCACTAATTGATGCTTCCATGGTGCTAAGTTCAATACTGCAAATATTAAACAAGGACTCTTGCAATCGATTCCTATAATTTCTTTACCGTATAATGTTGGCTGGTGGATCTGCTTAGACGGCTAATCATGATTCCTTTTCTTTGTTAATTTGCCTTAGTGATATTGATTCATGCTAAGACACAAAAGTGTTCATGCTAAGACACAAAAGTGTTCATTATTATTAGCAGATGCTTTAGACCTGGCCAATTAGTGGTTTTTTATTCTCTCTCTCTCTCTTTTTAATGTATGTAACGGTGAGTAGAGAGAGAAAAAGAGTTGCAAAATGTAAGCCCTTTAGTAATCCACCATTTAAAAAATCATCAGAAAAAGTGAAGGTCAAGCAATTTGCAATTTTTGAAGGCATAAAGAATTGTAATTGTCGTTGCTGTGCTTGGATGTGTTGGAAAGGTAGAACGAGTCCTCCCTTAATTGGTGATTGAAATTGGAAGGCTAACACGAGGATTGAGAAGATCCTGATCCTTGTAAGCCTTGCTGAAATGGGGCACAGAATGGCGTGTTGCAGCAGATCTTGATTTTTGCAAACCTAACTGAAATGGGAAGTAGCAGCTTTGTTCTGTGCTTCGACCTGAGGCCATCATAAAACTATTTCTTGTATTTTTCCATGAAATTTATGGTATCAGTAATGCAGCCCCATGTCATTCTTTTCTCCCTCACGCTCACTTCTATGGAGATCTTGACTGCTCCCTCAGTGTTGAATACAATACAAAGACTTAAATTAAAAGCCTAGCGATCTTTGTTGAAATTTTCAATGCAGCTAGTCAAAACAAACCTTCCTATGCAATAATACATATGAGAAAGTATGTGCGAGTGACAGATTTGCAATAATTCGGCCACAAACAACAGAAAATGGAACACCACAAGGTGCCGACAATAAAGAAAATGGTGTGCGGTTTCAGGGAAGAGAGGAAACACTAATAAATATGGGCAAAAACGTGAGCTCTATTCATGCACAGTGGGAGTACACTTTCTAGGGTTCCCGAAGTAAATACACACGAACTTAGCCATCTCATCATAACCTAAAGCGGGGGGCGGCAGCCTAGAAGAAAGCTTGATGGTTGAGGAAAAACAAACTGACTTTTCAAGGTATCGTCATGCATAAAAGGTTTGTAGTTCATCCATCTGAGGTCTACTAACCTCCCTCAATATACAGCCTCAGAAAAGTTTCATCCACACATGTTGAATTGTCTTCTCCAATCAACGCCTCCAGAGTTCTTTACAGATTGTATATCAGCCTAAAATTCTGTGTCAAAGCAAGCTAGCATGGTCTTGGAGACCATGGCCCTTGCAAAAGGGATGTAGCTCAAGCTATACCTGCAAATAGTGAAAAGGAAAAATCACATGCCATAATTAAGCAGAGAGATGGGGGATGCCATTTTGATTATATGGTTCATAGTCTTTGCACTTCTGCAAAAGTGATAATGCCCATACACGGATAACTTTAGCAATAACCAAAAAAACCATATATGAGCAGCAAATGTAAAAAAAAAACAGACTAGCTAAAATACAGCATTTAAGCAAATAAGGACTGCTTTCATGGTTAGCGCAACCAATATGTTTTTTTCCTTCACAAAAAGGTTCGGATTCTTTTTCAAACCACTGGTTTATAACAAGAGATGACAACTCAATAAAATTGTATGGCAAATCAAGCGGACACTATGTACAAAATGTACAGATTACATGACTTCAGATTTGATATGCAGAGGAATTGACAGTAGCATGGTCTTATCAATAGGACCATGTCTGAATGCATTTATTTTAGGTTGTTGTGATTGTACCTCCTTCCGAACACATTCAAATAAGAACTATAAAAATTCTCAAGTTTCTCGGAATAACTTGGCCTCATTTCTGTCTCATGCTTAGCTTTGGTCAGGTTTTGGAAGTGCCATAAATTTTCCAGATAAACCAGCGTGATAAAAAACAAACATGATGAGATGAATAAAATGGAATCAAAATTAGTCGCTGCAATTCCATGGGAATCAACACTCATTGTAGTAGGAATGAGATAAATAAAATGTGCACAATGATTAGAGTACTTAGGCATACCAAATTAGTGCACCAAACTCCAAAATGATTGCCAGCAGTGTCAAAAGCTTGTTATGAACCTGTCCGGTGTATACAGTGGATGATCATAAAATATGAGAGCAAAATTATGGTTGTGTGATGAAAATTACATATAATGATCCGGAAGGAAGAAAAAAGGGCAAGAGCTTGGCTTACATATAGAGCACAGAACAAAGCAATAATTATACTTGCAAGATACAGGGCAGTTGCATATATACGAACAGGATCAAGCATCATAGAAACTTGGCGTTTTGGGCCAATCAAGAATGCTGTGCTGCAATAGAAACGACTCCAACTTAATATCTGAAATTTAAAAAAGAAAAATAGACACCAAATGAACTCATAAAAGATGTAATTGAGTTTAGCTAATTAATGAATATCTCCATGATAAAATAAGCGAAACAGAATAACAAGTCTGTCAATAAAGGTAACTTGGCCACAGAAAAACTCAAAAATGTTTGGACACTCTAATTATAAATATATTTCATCATAGCAAGGATGGAATCAGAAACTTTTAAATAATGTAAGATGTTTAAAATTGCAGGGTACTCACAAATTAGCACTTCCTAAAAAAGAAGGTATAAAAATACCAAATACTAAGACTGTTTCATTACAAATAATATTCACAAATGTTTGCAACTGAAGCCAGATATGTCTTACTTCCAAGTAAAACTTGAAATAAGTTATCATAATAACCATGGTTTCACTTACATTCTTCACCAAGAAACTTGTGTTCAAGATGCCTAACACACAAATCATGGAAGAAACTTGAGGTTTTTTTCTTCTTGTTTTGCTCTTTCCATCATCTATTGTATACTATGCAGGCTAGGAAGACAAGGCTCGAAATATATGGGATCATGTACTAACATGCGGATAAAAAATTGCACAATCAGATCACTGTACACACAATATACCTAAATCGCAGGCTAAAGGACCTGAATGCAGTAAAAAAGATGTAAAATAGAAAAGATATACTGGCATATATGACCACATAAAATGTTTTCATTAGCCCACAGCAGCATGGAGCATAAAATACATAAGACCAAAACACAGACCTCCCAAGTGAAAGCAAATTGCCAAATGTGAAAGTAATTCCAAACTTGACTGGATTGAAAAATACCAGCATTGACTGCAACAACAGATCATGGAAGACAAAGCAAATCAGTAACTTCAAAAGACACACAAGTGAAGGACAATACAGAAATACTATGAGCAATATACGAACAAGATATTGGATAACATTTCTCAAAAATACAGATATTAAGGTTAAATTGATACAAAGGGCAGTTAAAAGTCCCAACTGAATTAAACTTTATGATATAATTGGATCCCTATAAATTTTAATGCAAGTACAGACTATGTAACACTAAAGGTGCATAGAAAGCCCACAACGTAACAGGTCTCTTAGCTGCTTTCACCCATCATAAAGTAAAGAACAAACAAGCTTATATAGCCTTGTGTGCTTAGTATGTGCTTGATCCTACTCAAAATTGTTGAAATATTCTAGTATAAGCATTAATCTTTTAATTCACTACATAGAAATCCATGTCTTAAACTAAATGGAAAGGGTATTATTTTGAAAGTCCTCTCCCCCAAGTCAAACAAGCAATGGTCATCTTATTGTTTTGAGTACTTATATCAGGATCTTGTTTCTTGGGCAAGAGACTAACCAAGTAATACTATTTAGATGGTCACCAAAAAGGGCAGTGCTTTGTCCAGATAATGTCATTGCCAGAATTTGCATAGAGAAATGCTGATAATAATAAGATACGGTAATGAAAGGGGAGCTAGAGTTTGAAAATGGCACAACTTACCAAAAGGACACAAGCTAAGCCAGCAGAGAAGCATATGGCAAAACCGTAAAACCTCTGTTTGAAAGAAAGAGAGAGAGAGAAAGCACACCAAATTGTGATGTATTGGCAATAAAATTCAAAATAAATTCAAGTAAAACAAATAAATAATCACATCAGCATATGAAAAACAGAATGCATGTCCACCCAATCTTACTCAACAGCTGATGCTGGAATTCTGATTCCTCAATTTAGAACTAATTATCCTTTGTAATTTCAACCAAATTCCAATGCAACATCCATATCCAAAAACGAGTTACAATCAGGGTTTTTTACTCCCAATGTTCACATACACATACATTGTTAAGAAAACATTTTATGACTTCAGTTGTCAATGTTTTGGTTGTCAGCGCAGGAAATTTAAGGCCAAAAGTCCAAGCAAGATCCAAAACAAGTCCCATTATGCCTGATGCAAAGGCGTTTGGAACTAAGGGGATACACAAACTCTTAATATAGTTGAACCCTTCTTTCACAAACTCAAAATATTCTCTTTCCCATCTTCAATGGTATTAATTCTTTATCTTGAAAAATCTAGCTCCCACAACAAGTTTTGCATCAAAACAAAGCGGAATAGTCACCCATCAATCATTGTAATATAAAACATGCACATCATAAATTGTGGTATTAGTTTTTCAATCATTATAAAAAAATTACTTATTTACAAGCCATGATGACAACATTACATAATACTACAACGGATAAGCAGCCAAAGCAAAACCCTTTAAAAGACAATTCCAACGTCAAAACAAGATACCCTCCTAACATAAAATTGAATCATGAAACAAACCCGTCAAAGAGTCAAATTCATTCGTTTAAAAAACAAGGAAAAGATACAAACTTGTTTAGTGGAGAGGGTGCAGTCTCTATTGAAATCATCCATGAAAGTAAAGGAATTGCTTTCCACTGTCGCAGCACCTTGTTCTTCATCTTCCACTTCCATTCGAACTAGCATCTTCACTTTCTCGAATGCTTGGTTCATCTTCTCCATTGTTTCTCGAGAAACAAACAGAACCCACTTCTGATCTCAATCTGGGTCTCACGGGTTCACTTGGATTTCTGACCGTGGAGGATAATTATGTACTGTCCTATGTGTTTTTTAGAGAGCAATTATTTTTGCTTCTATGATAAGAAAAAACTAGTCTTGAAAGGGACAAGGTTCCTAAGCCCAGCTTAACTTGGGCCCACTACAGAAACATAGGAATCGTATTATTAAACTCAACTCGGTTCATCTGGGTAACTCTTGAGTAACGTTAGATCTTAGGTGTTTTAATTAATTTTTAAAAAAAAAATACACATTGTTTTGTGGGAAAAAAAAAAGTTTTTACTGGGTCATATTATATCAAAAAATTTATTTACATTGAAACTTGGCACGAGCGAAGGCTTAGATGAAGGATTATTTTATATTAATAAAAATTGAACAATGTGGAGAACTAATTGATCATCTACATTGATCCATGGATTACAATAATAATCTATATTGTTTTTTTTTATTATGTTTTGGTAGTTGAAAAATTGAATTCATTTGTCTTTCTATTTTATCTTTTAATATTTGGATAGTGGAGAAACTGATTTTGTATTTTTTGTATAGGGTTAGTGGATTTGCAGATTTAGTAGAATGACCCGAATTGTCTTGATTTACAAGTTTGATAGGGTGTCATTTTTTTCTAATTGAACTTGATTTTTTTATAGTTTTTTTAATCTCGTATAGTTAAGAAAACT
Organism: Salix purpurea; assembly: GCA_027405865.1. Lineage (NCBI taxonomy): Eukaryota > Viridiplantae > Streptophyta > Magnoliopsida > Malpighiales > Salicaceae > Salix > Salix purpurea. The sequence goes on along the minus strand of CM050330.1, from coordinate 10,809,053 downwards.
AGAGAAAAATCATGTCATTAAAATTTATAAAGTAACAGAAAAAACTAAAAGGCATGGGAAACCAATCTTCATCCACCCCTATCCCACTAATGATTGTACCAATTTGCTTCTTATTTTTTCTTTTTTTGTTATGATTTTTTCAATTTTATTTTTGTTGATTTTATCTTTTAATATTAAGATGATTGAGAACCTAAATTTGTAATTTCTTTCTTTTTATTTTAATTTATTATAGGGTTAATCTGGTTTGTGGGTTTGCGGGTTTGCTAGGGTAACCCAAGTTACTTTGTTTTATAGGTTTAGTGAGTTTCTTTTTTTTTAAAAAAAAAGAACTTGACCTTTTTCTTAATTGCTTGTTATTTTTCTCATATATTTTTTTAGAAATATGTTCAGAGAAAATCATGTTATAAACTTTATATAATTTATGGACTTGCTCACAAGTTTGACTAGTTGACCTAGATCTCAAGTTTTACAAGTTTATTTTTTGTTTTTTTAATTATTTTTTATTTTATACTTGTATATTAAGTTAATTGGAAATTCAATTTCATAAATGGTTTAGTATTACTTTTTATTAGGTTATCAAGGTCTCAAAAAAACATGTCGATATTGGGTTGATATTTCATTTCGTGGTCGTTTATTTTTGTTATAATATAGTTAAATAAAAAATGGTTTGAAAAACAAATTATAATCTCAATGAAGTCCATAACCTTATTCACAAGTTTGGCGTACTAACCCAGGCTATCAAATTCACATGTTTGACTAGTTTACCTGCTAACTCTTTTTTGAGTCTTTTGCTTGTTTTTTATTTGTTCTTCAATATTGGATTGGTTGAAAAATAGATTGCATTATTTGTTTATATAGAGTTATCATTGTCTCAAATAAAGTTTTATTTTTAAGTTGGTGTTAATTTTATGAAAATCTATTTTATCATATAATTCAATACAAGATAACTTATATAAATAAGTTATTAAACCCATGGTTGTAAATTTCATTTCATTTCAGCTGAAATAGTTGAAACGTTTCATACCAGTTAAAAAAATAAGACAAAACAACGTTATTTTTATCTCGGTTTAAATTCCCCCTATTCTGTATTTTTCGGCCAAATATCGGCCGAAACGTCTAGAAACTGTTTCGGACTTTCCATTTCGTCCAAATAGTATTTTTTTTAAATAATGAATAATTTTACAATATCAATCATATCTTTTAATCATGAGTAGTCTCTTGACATATTTATATATATTATGTTAAGATTTTAGATCAATAAAAGAATGTAATGAGCTTGCGAGATTGATGATGATATTCTCATAATTTTGTTCAGAAAAATCATTTTACTGTGTCTTTTTTTAGATTAAATTGCGCAATTCTAAATAATTTTATTTTTGGATTTGAACTAATTTTGTTTTTGAATTAATATATATATATATACATAAATAGTATATCCCCGAAACGGTGCATCGAAATACTCTGAAACCGAAATATTTCGTTCCAATTGAAAAAACAAAGCACAAACCAAAATGGAATTGACAATCTTGGTTAAACCCAATAAAGTTCATGATTTTGCAAGGGGATTGAGGTAAATCTAATTTATCATTGTCTCAATAGCTTTTTAAAATAAATTATCATCTTGAAATGTGTTTAAAAGTTAAGTCATGCTTTTACCAGTCATCAAGATTGGATTTGAACTTGTGAAATCAATCGATTTAATTTGAGTTAGCTTCCACACGATTTAATTGAAAACTCAAGTTAGACAAAGTGCTTACTTGGAAGGTTTCAAGATTGACCCATTTAATTAAGTTTAATAATATTGTTAAAAATATCTTCACTTTTTTATCCATTTTAAATTTTTTGATATGGCTAGTTGAAAAGCACAAGCCAATGGACTAGTTAATATTTATTTGCATTTTGAATTATTAATTTTCATATTAAAATTTCTTATTAACTTCTGAAGTTCATGGATGGGACTAATAGTTTGGGAGAGAGTAGTAGTAAACCTTTGATGAAATATATTTCTAATATGAATATTTTCTTCATAAATTGTGTGGGTGTGATAGTGAGAGAGCTCATATGATAACTGTAGTAATTATGTAAGTGGAAATAGATAACTTGATTAACATAGGGAGAAAGAAAGGGTGGTGCATATTAGCAAAAGTTAAAATAAAAAGTGAGAATAGTATAGATTGTGAGTGAAAACACTATTTGTTTGGAATAGAGTTTTCACTGTTATACTTTGCCACCATTTACCTTAAAATAAACTATTAGGGTCATTGAAGTCTTTTCACAAATCTCATTAATCTTTACAAAACTTATTAGAGGTAAATGTCTTTTTCATTTTAAAAACACAATGAAATGAACAAAAAACTCTTGAAAGTAAAAAACTATTTTTTTTTGTTTTTTCACAATATTTTGTCATTATTGTCAGGTCAATTGAAAAATAATTTTGTATTTGATATTTGACCATAAATAAAAATAAAAATAAAAAGCATAATGAACTGACCAAAATGCCTTTAAATGAAAAATTTTAAAATTGTGAAAATTAACTTTTTTGTCTTTCATTCTTATCATACCATCTTTGAGACAATTTGATATTGAACTTAATATTAAATTAATAATAAAAAAGGTGTCTATGCACTCGTCAACGTGTAGTTTGCACTCACACCTTTGAGCAATGAACGCAATGTCTTATAGCAACTAAAATCCCCTTTTATTGTGTCAATTGAAGCATTGTTGTGTTATTTTTCTTTTGGAACGACACATGTGGTCATTGATTGCATGGTTTGTCACTTTGAATGTTTTTTTTCTTATTTTCTCTCTCCTCTCCATTGAAATTAGTGTTGACCATGCAAAATTTCAATATCATCATTTGATTTATGAGAAATTTCACTTTGGTCCTTATTTTTTAAATTTTTAATTTTTTTCCTGACCCTTCTGTAAAGCTTTGATTTATTTTCAATCTCATATTTCAATTATAATCTAGGATATGTGTTTTTTTTCCAATTTGATCTTCATTCTTCTGATTATTTTTTAGCGGTTTTGCTAAATTAATTTTTCTTTTTAATTTTACCCTTCAATAAAAAAAATAGTTGTATTCTTTATTTCAATTTTTGATCCACATTCTTTGGATTGTATTTTTTTCATTTATTAAATTGATTTTTCTTTTCAATTTCATCGTTCAATCAAAGATAAGATTTTTTTTTTATCCTTCAATATTTGATTGATTAAGAATTGAGTTTCATAGTTTTTTTATATATAAGATGCTTCCGGTCTAATAACTTGTGTCACAATTTCTGTGATTGTTATTGCTTTCTTTTCTATCATGTTATCTTGAATTCATGACCTAAGTTGCAAATTTGGTGAGATGACTTGGGTCATGAGTGCAACGGGATAACTTGGGTTATGTCGATCCCGATTACTTAGATTATAGGTTTGTCATGTTAACTCGGGTTAAGTCAACTCAATTTTTTTTAGGCTTTTTTTACTTAATTCCATCGTTTTGTATTTGATGTGAAATGAGCTTCATCATTATCCCTTTTTAGAAAAAGAAATTCTCAAGTTATCATGATTAGTTTAGTTTTTTTTAAATGTCCATCTAATTATTATTGGTGATTGTCTTCCTTCTTTGAAACTGGTTTACAAAACTTGAACATCATTTTTTTAATGAAAAAAATAGAGTCGTGATTTTTTTTAAAACCCTCTAACCGACAAACGAACAGAACTTCCTGCAGTGGCACTTTCTTGGGGAGAGCAAGTGAGGATATGGATGGTGGAGGCGAATACCTTGAAGGTATGGGTGCCCCGTTTCATGATATTATGTGCCATGAAAATAAGGTATATGTACTCGCGAATTGTGTCACTCTTGCTGTTTGGGACTTGGGATTGTTGGATCTAGCATTTCTAAACATACAGAAATTGTATTCATGTCGAATTATCAAGAACAATAAACTGCATAAACTATAAAGCGGAAGCGTACCTGAATCCATATCCGGAAGTCGTATGGATGGCCTTCCAGATTAACAAGTTCTGCCTTTGAGAGCCCTTTGATCTCTCTACCTTAGTTTTCTCTCTGATAATGGGATGTCAGAGTGAGAAATGTTGAACCTGTAATCTGGGGACCATGACCCCATATATATAGGCAACCAAGTGCCCTTTTGGTATTTCTATTTTAGCCCATCACTAAAATAGAAATAACCCCGTAATCTCTACACATTAAAGGTCCACACCCTATTAGATACATCAAAAAACCCAATTGCCTAAAAATACTTAGCAGATCATTTTTAATTAGGCTTCACCTTATTTGACAGTCCACAAACACATAATTATTCTCATATAAGCCCAACGTTGGATTAATGATCCAACAATCTCCCACTTGGGCTATATGTATAACCTTATAATTATGTTTTGCAAAAATAACCAAATGAGCTCAATCTTTGCTGTCATTAACAGATGTATCTATAACCAATCCGGTCCAGTAATCATACCAACATAGGATCTAAGCGGTTTTCGTTATATTTATCGTAACTCAACCTATCAAAGGTCACGTATGCCAATACAATTAAATGACATGGATCATGATGTGGATGTGTAGCATGGAAATTTCATGCAATATGATCTTAACATGCCTATTTCCAACTGGTCCACCCTTAAACCTTAGTGAGATCAAACCATACTGAAATCAGAGTGTAAATTAAACCAAAGACTTTATTTCTGCAGAAAATAACCTCATAAATATCCATAAACTGAAAATTTGTCTATATTATAAAAGCATCTGAAATTACAAAACTCCCTTTAAAACTGAATACTATCAATTGCCAAAACACCCATACGAGCAGTATGCTCATGAAACATTTTGGGTGGCAATCCCTTAGTAAGCGGATCCGCAACCATGGAGTTTGTACCGATATGCTCTATAGACAACTGTCCACTCTGAACTCTTTCTTTAACAACTAGGAACTTGATGTCGATGTGTTTCGACTTCGACGAGCTCCTATTGTTATTGGAATATAAAACTGCCGACTTATTGTCACAAAATAATTTTAGTGGTCTTTCAATATCATCCACTATACGCAGCCCCGTGACAAAATTCCGCAGCCATACTCAATGATTGGATGCCTCATAACATGCTATGAACTCAGCTGCCATCGTGGAAGAGGCTATAAGTGACTATTTAGCACTCTTCCAGGAAACAGCACCTCCAGCTAGCATGTAAATATACCCTGATATAGATTTCATGGTATCTTGGCATCCAGCAAAATCGGAGTCGCTATACCCAATGATCTCCAGATTAGCCAAACTCCGATATGTGAGCATGTAGTCTTTTGTTCTCTGTAAGTACCGTAAGACCCGTTTAGCTGCTTTCCAATGGTCTATTCCTGGATTGCTTAAATATCTGCCCAGTATCCCAGTAATGTACGCAATATCCGGACGCGTACAAACTTGAGCATACATTAGACTCCCTACTACTGAAGCATAAGGAATCTTCTGTATTTCTCTTTTCTCAAAATCATTCTTAGGGCACTGATTGAGACTAAATTTGTCTCCCTTAGCCACAGGGGTATCTCCTGGTTTACAGTCTTGCATGCCATATCTTTTAAGAACCTTTTCGATATAGCTCTTTTGTGATAATCCAAGAATACCTCGAGAGCGATCTCGATGTATCTGAATACCTAATACAAAAGAAGCTTCACCAAGATCTTTCATCTCAAAATTCTTAGCTAGAAATTTCTTGGTTTCGTGCAATAAGCCTATATCGCTGCTGGCAAGCAAGATGTCATCGACATATAAAACCAGGAAAATATATTTACTCCCACAGAACTTATGGTATATACAATCATCGACCAAATTCATCTCAAAACCAAACGAGATGATCACTTGATGAAACTTGAAATACCATTGTCGAGATGCTTGTTTGAGTCCATAGATGGATTTCTTAAGTTTGCAAACCATATTCTTTGGGTCTCCAGACACAAAGTTTTCAGGTTGCAACATATAGATTGTCTCATCAATGTTACCATTGAGAAACGTTGTTTTTACATCCATCTGATGTAACTCAAGATTGAAATGTGCCACTAATGCCATTATAATTCTGAAAGAGTCTTTCGAAGATACCGGAGAGAAAGTCTCTTTATAATCGATACCTTCTTTCTGTGTAAAGCCCTTTGCAACAAGACGTGCCTTGTACTTCTCCACATCACCTTTTGAATCCCTTTTGGTCTTAAATATCCATTTGCAACCAATGGGTTTCACACCTTCAGGTAATGGGACAAGATCCCACACGTTGTTGTCTCTCATTGACTTAATCTCCTCATTCATGGCATAAATCCACTTTTGAGAGTTAGAACTTTCAATGGCTTGATGGAAGTTGATAGGATCATCTTCCATCACTCCAATATCTACCTCATGTTCTTGGAGAAATACAATATAATCATCTGATATTGCACTTCTCTTCTCTCTAGTGGATCTTCTTAATGGCATAGATTCTAGAGGTGCTCGAGGTTGTTCTTCTGGAACAATTTCTTGAATAGGAGGTGCTTCGACATTGTCTTGATTTGTTGTGTTTTCAACATGGTCAAAAATAGAATCTTGACCAATGCTAATAACACCTGTGGGAATATCAATATATTCCTCTTCAAAGACAAAGTCTTTATCTTTATCACCTCCCGCAAACTCGACATCCTCAAAGAATCGGGCATTTCCCGTCTCGAAAATTGACCTAGTTGTGGGATCATAAAATTTATACCCCCTGGATCTTTCCGAGTATCCAATAAAATAGCAACTTACCGTCCTAGAGTCCAGTTTCTTTTCATTAGGCCTATAAGGTCTTGCCTCAGCTGGACATCCCCAAACATGTAAGTGTTTTAGACTAGGTTTCTTACCTGTCCAAAGCTCATAAGGGGTTTTGGTAGTGGCTTTAGTGGGTACTCGATTAAGGATATATGCTGCAGTCTTAAGTGCTTCTCCCTAGAGTGATTCTGGTAAGGTAGAATGACTAATCATACTCCTTACCATGTCCTTAAGCGATCTGTTTCGTCTTTCAGCAACACCATTCATAGTGGGCGAACCCGGCATAGTGTACTGTGGGACGATACCGCATTCATCTAGGAATTTAGCAAATGGTCCTGGACGTTGTTCTCCTGAACCGTCATATCTACCATAGTACTCACCACCACGGTCAGATCTGACGCTTTTGATCTTTTTACTGAGTTGATTTTCAACTTCAGCTTTATAACTTTTGAACACATCCAGTGACTGTGATTTTTCACTTATGAGATATACATAGCCATATCTGGAAAAATCATCTATGAACGTTATGAAATATTGTTGACCATTCCAAGCGACCGTAGGAAATGGCCCACAAATATCCGTATGTATTAGTTCTAAGATGTCCATAGTCTTGTTGGCTACAAATCTCCTTGTATTGGTTTGTTTTCCCTTAATACAATTAACACAAATGTCAAAATTTGTAAAATCTAAGGAATCGAGAATTTCATCTGACACAAGTCTCTCTATTCTCTTTTTAGAGATATGACCTAATCGTTTGTGCAGGGATTCATTAAATGAAGCAATTGTATCAATCAAATATAGATTATCATAACCAGATAAAGAACCGGAACCAGATAATTTGGAATCATAAAACAAACTAAATTTTCCATTTCCGAATGAACAAGAATAACCAGATTTGTCCAAAGCAGAAATAGAAATCAAATTCCGTCTAAAAGACGGTACAATAAAAGTTTCATTAAGATCCAAATAAAGTCCGGTCTTTAACAATAATCTAAATTTTCCAATTGCCTCAACTTCAACCGTCTTGCCATCACCTACATAAATGTATCTTTCAACATCATTTGGCTTTCGGCAACTCAGGCAACCCTGCATAGACACACTGATGTGAGTTGTTGCACCAGAATCTAACCACCACGTGTGTCTAGGTACCGAAGTTAAATTAACTTCAGAACAAACCAAAACAAGAAGCATACCTTTCTTAGCACGCCAAGCGTGATAGTTGGTGCATTGCTTCTTTTTATGCCCTTCAGCACCACAAAAGAAACAACCAGTACCGATCGAATCATTTGATTTCATTAATTGTTTCTTTTGAGGTACTGTACCTGCAGCTTCTTTAGCGTTCTTTCTTTTCCTTCCCTTGTCTTTAAAGGCAGTGGCTAAGTGAGCACTCTCTGTCCTATCTTGCTTAAGCCTTTCCTCTTCCTGAACACAGTGTGAGATGAGCTCATTCAGAGACCAAGTCTCTCTCTGACAATTGTAGCTCACCTTAAACTGGTTAAATTGTGCAGGAAGGGATATTAAAACCAGATGCACTAGCAAGTCCTCAGAGAGTTCAAGATGAAGTGCTTTGAGCTTGGACGCAAGATGAGACATCTCTATAATGTACTCCCTTACATTGCCTTTGCCTTTATACTTCATTGAAATGAGACTTGTCAAGAGCGTACCGATTTCAGCCTTTTCATTCTTGACGAATCTCTTTTCAATATTGGCAAGGAATTCCTTAGCTGTACTGATTTGATCAGACATTGTGCCCCTGAATGCTTCTGGAATGGCTCTCTTCATGATCATCATACACATGCGATTTGATTTCTCCCACCTTTCCATATCCCTCTTTTCATCAGAGGTACTCTCATCCTTACGAGGTGGGGGAGAATCAGTCCTTAACGCAAGGTCGAGATCCATAACTCCAAGAACAATCAAAAGATTGTCTTTCCAAGATTTGAAGTTAGAGCCATTAAGCATAGGAATTGAGTTGATACTGGCAGTTATATTAGCAGGATTAATCGCTGAAAAGAGAACAACAACAATTGAAACAAGCTCACAAACAAAACTTATCTTAAGAGCAAAAATTAATTCAAATAAAGGTAAAACCCATCTTAAGATATCGGGCACTCCATTAATATTTTATCTTTGGATAAAAGATTAATTTGTAAGTGATATCTTAATGTAGTAATCAAACACTAATAATAAGAACATGTCGAAAAATAAATTGGCCTTTGGGTCAATTAATTAGTCGAATGTAAAACCAAATAATCATCACATGTTGATTACTACATGTGCGCATGCATTTACTTTAAATATTGACCTTCCTTTGGGCCGATCAATAAGAACATAAATCGCATACACATAACCCTTTATATTTCAAAATAAAATTAATCTCCACAAAAGAGGTCACTTTGGTGACATATTGTTTTAATTAACTTATTGCAAAATATATATCAATATACCAATATTTGAAAAATAAATTTGCACCGAATTTTTTTTTTATATAAAGTCAACGGTCAAAGTCAACGGTTGACTTTGACCATTGACCTTGTGGCTGGACCGGGTCGGGCCAACTCGGATCCTAAACCAGCCTACTAAATCCATATTTTTATTATGGGCTAAAATTTTCTATGGGCCAAAACCCATAATACTACATAATTTATGTAGGTCTAAAGCCCACAAGCCTTGTTGGTTTCTGTGGGCCGAAACCCACACCCCAAAAAATTGCCGCCAGCCCGTTAGGGCATATGATAGATAATCCCAGGGTTTATGACCCCTGGGAAAAGAGTTATGGCTGCAGCTGTCACGGCTGCAGCTATTAATTATGTAATTGAATGCTGCAACCGTTTCCAAAACTTCTTCATCTTCACTGTCCTTCACCAGCACTAATCACCGGCGTTGGTCCCTGTAATTTCCTTCATCTTCACTAGCCTTCACCAGTGCACGGGCTGTTCGACATTATCTTCTTCTTCATCACTGGCAGCCTTCGGGCTGCCAGTTTGATTCATTCACCAGCGCTGGCTTTGCCAGCGCTGGTCTAAATCTCTGCTTCACTGGCAGCCAACGGGCTGCCAGTAGAAGTCTTTCTTGCACCAGCGTTGCCATGGCAGCGCTGGTTGAGATAAAAGACTGGCAGCCTACGGGCTGCCAATCTAACACATACATATATTGCATATTTTCTCAATAATTCAACATAAAGTGGCTCTGATACCACTTGTTGGATCTAGCATTTCTAAACATACAGAAATTGTATTCATGTCGAATTATCAAGAACAATAAACTGCATAAACTATAAAGCGGAAGCGTACCTGAATCCATATCCGGAAGTCGTATGGATGGCCTTCCAGATTAACAAGTTCTGCCTTTGAGAGCCCTTTGATCTCTCTACCTTAGTTTTTTCTCTGATAATGGGATGTCAGAGTGAGAAATGTTGAACCTGTAATCTGGGGACCATGACCCCATATATATAGGCAACCAAGTGCCCTTTTGGTATTTCTATTTTAGCCCATCACTAAAATAGAAATAACCCCGTAATCTCTACACATTAAAGGTCCACACCCTATTAGATACATCAAAAAACCCAATTGCCTAAAAATACTTAGCAGATCATTTTTAATTAGGCTTCACCTTATTTGACAGTCCACAAACACATAATTATTCTCATATAAACCCAACGTTGGATTAATGATCCAACAGGGATCTGATAGTTTTCCTTGAAGCATTGACCATATCGAGTCTTTTCTGGATTCCATTGCGGCAAATGCTGAATGTTTGTGTGATCTTTACACCTCCAGACTTTACTTGGTGGAATCATCTGGTAGGGTTTTGCTCGTTGTGAGGCGCAAAGGGGAATTTGTTGACGAGGAAGGTAGGGTGTTGCACGAAGGAGACTTGCTTACTGACATTGCTATTTGGCTTGTTTAGGATGGACTTCGAGAAGGAAACATGGGTGAGCATGAGATGGTTGGATGATCAAGCAGTGTTTATGGGTCGAAATCACTCCGCATCAGTCTTGGCTTGTGATCTTCCAGGATGTGGAGAGAACTCTGTTTACTTTACTGATGACTGTATGGTGGTCATGAAATGGGTGTGTATAGCTTGAAAGACAAAAGTGCCAAACATTTTTATCAATTGGATGCATTGAAGATTCAACCTCCACCCTGTTGGCTCCTTCCAAATCCATGGTAGACCCATATCAGGAGTTTCCATGATGGTAATTAGGCTCTGTTCTATCTGGGTGTTGCTAGTTGTAGAAATAGAACCACACTTTGATCATTTGATTTTGTTACATATTCAAATAAAGTATGCAAAAGTGCGAGAGTAATCCATTATATATAATTCGGAAATCATCAATAATCTACACAAGGACAAGACTCTTCTCTTGGTTAATCTACAAGAACCATTTCACAACATTCAGTTAACCTTGCGGCAATCTGCTCTTACTTCTCCTTTTGATCCCTCCTTCACATCAAGCAAGCTCATTTTCACCATCGCCTGTTGAAAATCAAGGAAAAACATGGCCTGGTTCATAGCATAGTTGTTGACAATTGCTCTGGTTTTTGGATGGTTGTATAGGGTTTGGTCTGAAAATAGAACTCCAGCTTTCCTTTGCAACGCCTGGAAGTAGAAGCTATCAAAATTATTTCTTGTCATGTCGAAGGGTTGCTCTGCGTTGTCTCCACCTCGACATGTTCTGGCCAAAGTCTTCGAAAAGTCTGAATCCATTGTTGGATCAACAGGGTCACTCAACCTACTTTTGAACGATGAGCACCTTGACACTCCTAGTGTATGTGCCCCTGCATAAACCAAGTTACTAGATTGTTAGAGAATAACATAAAACATATTATGCAACCTCATTTAATAGCTTAAGTTTTTAGGTGGGATAATTCTTTGATATGATAGTTTTTAGGTGAGGTGGTTCTTTAACATGGTATCAGAGCCTTGTTGACTCAGCGATGACGAGTCCGAATCTCACCACTTTCATTCTATTTGATTAAAAACCAAGTACAAAATAATATGAGTCTGTGCAACTTTCAAGACCAAAGTACTTTCACTTGAGTGAGTATGTTAAAAAATAATATAAATTATATTCTGGAGTCTCAACTAATAGTTTAAATTTTTAAATGAGAGGGCTCCTTAAAAACGATGACCACAAGACGACGACGAGCACCTTGACACTCCCAGTAATTTGATAGAAGAAGATGATGAGTGATTGAGTGCTTACCAGACAAAGCAACCATGTCTTGGGCAGTGAAACCACGTTGGCCAAAGACTCCAATGAGCTCAGAGGCATTAAAAGTGGGGAAGGGCAAGTTTATAGTGTCCTCGATTTTAGACCTCCTTCCATCTTTTCTTCCTTTCGGTATGTCATACACTGGACCTCCTGACTGAAACTCCCACCATCACCAGACAGTTCATGTATCAGTAGATGTTAATAAACTTTGAAAGAAGGGGAAAAAACAGAACATGGGAATGATTCTGTTACCCAGGAAACAGCCTCCCGCGCAGCCATTGCAATGATATCAGCACAGGAGACAACACCAGGACACATGCTTTCAAGCTTCCCCTTTACATCATCAATCAATTTAAAACCTCTAACACTTAAATTTCCTGGAGAATCCTTCTCTGCTGTGTTATCCTTTGTCGTGTCCAGTAGGATAGACCCGTCACATCCCTATTTCAAATTATTTCAACAGTCACACGCACGAAAAGGGAGATTAATATAATGAGAGTGCAAAGAGAGAAAAGAACGAAGTACTTGGATCCAGCAATCATGAAAATGCATTCGAACAAGAGCAGCTGCCAGGGTAGGATCAGACTGCAAAGCACTTGCCACTGTGCTCCTCACAATTGGCTCAACTAACGGGCAGTTGAAAATATAATAGTTCATGCTCAAGCCATCTGCTCCAAATCTGTAGCCACCTGCTATAAACTCCATCAGTAAGAACACGCCAAGAAAATTAGCCGAAACCATCTTCGATGGGAGCTCTACGAGCAGCATGTGGCAAAGGCTGGGAGCGCAGTGGGAGAGATTTGGAAGCAGCTTGATTGATTGAAGAGTGAAGAGGAAGGTAGCGGTGTCTGTGTGTATATATAAACGTGAATGATTGAGGAGGGGTTGCCCCAAAGAAATATAGATAATGCATGCAATGTTCGGAGATAGTGGATCTATCATTTTCTCCACCTAATTACTATAGTCTAGCTAGCTGCTTGTGATTAATATAAATTATATTAATCTTGCTAGCTTTATGTTAATTATAGATTAAACAATGCATGCTGATGAGCACATTCATTTGCATGTGTGAATTAGACACGTAACAAAGCCACAGCAATTAGGGTTCTCGATCTTACTCGAACCATGATCCCTGCAAACCATCATTCATGCATATAATATTATTGCACAAGAGTGGTGAGAGAGTTCGTGACCTTCTTTAGCATTACCATCTTTCTTAAGAGTTGCTAATTTCAAGTCTTCTTTTTTAATTGAAATGATTAACAAAAAAATATAAAGTTTAAAGAACAGAAAATGAGATGATTAAGGTCAATAACATGGTTGGTTGAAGAAATAAGAACAATGATATAAAATAAATTTATTTTTACACAATTTTACAATATATTTTTACACTCAAAATATAATTAAAATATATGAACATGTTTTCTAGAATTTCATTTATTAGATTTATTCTTTCATAATCCCACTAGTTTTTTTCTCAACCATGGTTATCGGTAGAGAATAATATAAATCATATCTTTGGATTTCATCTAACATCTTAAATTTTAAGGAGAGATGATTCTTTGATATAACATCAGAGTCGTGCTGGTCATATAATCACGAGTTTAAATCCCACCATTCTTGTTCTATTCAATAAAAACTAAACACAAAATAATATGAGTTCACGAAAATTATAAAACCAAATAGCTTTTATTTGATTTGAGATAATACGTTATAAAATAATATAAATCATATTATAGAGCTTCACCCAACATCTTAAACTTTCAAATAAAATAATGGATAATTATTTTAGAACGAAGATTCATGTGGATTAAACCCCTGACCCCACAACTAAATAGGCTTAATCAATCCAAAAAATCTAGGTAATTGTCAACACCTGCTTCGACTATCGTGCCCGAAAGATAAACCTCCCACTTATGATCTAACAGAAGTATAGAGGTTGAGAACCTTGAAGTAAAACCTTGAATTGGTTGAGTGGAAGTTTGTGGAAGCTGGCTGACAATTATCAAAACTTTTTGAATATAACCACTAAAATAAAAATAATAGCACCTTGCAAAATTCAAACAAGAATAGGTTAATGAAAACACATTGACTTGGGTGGAGTCGAGGTAATGTTACCCACGTAGATCAAAGAGTTAGTGGGGGGTGCAGCTATTTCCATTTCAGAGAAAACAATTAAATTTTAAAGAAAACAGCTGGTTTGTCTGGTGGGTGATTGACACTGTATTTTAAAAGTATTTTTGAAAAAATTACTTATTTTTTATCTTTAATTTTAAATTTTTTTTTATGTTTTTATATTATTTTGATATGCTAATTTCAAAAATAATTTTTAAAAATAAAAAAATATATAGTTTTAATATATTTTTTTAAAAAAAATATTTTTAAAAATAACTTCAATCACGCTACAAACCACCACTGCAAAGTGGAGTGGAGGAAGCTTCATCTGCAATCCAAAGCTTCTTTTTGGGCATGAAATTTCAACATGCTTTTCTGAGTGCATTGTAGTGGTGCTCCCCTCTTCTCTCTCCGTTTTTATATTTTATTATTATTATTATTATGTTTTTTTTAATGAAAAAACATTTATAATAAGCATATCTGTCTGTAGTTAAAAAAAATTCAGTTTTTGTTTTTTCATGTCAAGGAGCTCTTACCGTGGTGAACGAAATAGCGCACTCCTCGAGTAGCTGTTATGAGGAGGATTTGACGTCGAATATTCAGCTCCTACCGAAAGTGACCACTCCACTTTCAAAGTTCCACTTTCAATTGGTGGGAAGGGGGCCGCCACTCTTTAATTGAATCCTCTAAGTCTAAACTTCTCTTCTTCCACCCCAACATTCAATTACAATACAAAATCTGAGCAGAAGTTGCCCTACTAATCTCATGTTGCCATGAAGCTGGAGGCGGCTGGTTGTTGCCTCATGCGCGCGCAACCCCGCTTGGTTTATTCGGAATTCCATTGGAAACCAAAACTCCAAAGCACTAACCAGAGGAAACCCGACTCACCAGAAATCTGACCTAACCAAGGGACCGCTGCCTTTTGAAAACTCCTAAAGTGCCAAATCAAGTTGTCAATTTCATTTACATTGATGTTTTGTTTTTTTAATTAGAATAAAATATTTTAATTTCAATATATTTCGGTACTTTATTTCATATATATATATATATATATATATATATATATTTCAAAAAAAAAGTGTAAATTCAAAAATAAAATTATAGAATTTAATCTAAAAATAAACACAATAAAATAATTTTTCTAAACAAAACTATAAATATATATAATATTACAAAAATATCATTATTGCTCTAAAATTTTAACATAATATATATAAATATATCAAGAGACTCCTCATCAAATTTCATCTCAATCTAAAAGTCAAATTAAAAGATATTATTAATATTACAAAATTATTTATTATTTAAAAAAAATATCAAGCCAAATCATCTGGGCTGAATTTTGAGCAAAATTTGCAGAACAAACCAAAATTTTAAGCAAGATAAAAACTGTATTATTTTTTGTTTTTTACTAACACAAAACATCTTGATCATTTAAGCGAAACGAAACAAGATGAGCCAAAACACAGTCGGTCAAGATAATGCCCAATTGATGCATTCACCGGTACTGTCTACCAACAAAACCCTTCCTAGACATCCATCCTCTATCCTCCAGTAAATCGTGGGATCAAGCAGGCAATACGATTGATTTCACAGTTTACTTTTGAAGGGTTATTTATGTACAGAAAAGACAGCCACTGGAGAGACAGACCAGACCAACTGCATTTCACTCACCCTAGCGGATTGGAGGAAAAATTAGCCTATGAGGAGGTCGAAAAGACAAAACACATTTACAGCCTCTTGATTTTTCAGATGAGGTTGCTAGTTATTGTCTCTGCGGAGGCTGGATCCTCTACATCTAGGACAGACGAACTTGGCAGGCACCGAATCAGAATCCGGAATGCCAGAACACCTGGTGTGTTGCCACACTCCACACACATCGCAAGCTAACATTCTCTCTCCATCATCGTCTTTTGCCCCACAGCAGCAGTCCACAGTCCATCTCTCGGTTCCTCTTTCCATTCTAAATTTACCAAGACCATTTTTCCCGAGGCATCTCCCCCGGAGCCGAACAGATTCAGTTGACCTTACCAAGAGCTTCACCTGGGTGGAATCATCAACACCACTATTGCCGAGAAGCTCTTCCGCGTCGAATCTCCTGAGCATCAAATACACGTCTTGAAATGCCCTGGATGCTTCACGCTTGAGATCAGATACTGTAGCATTTGAAGGCAAGACTACTGTTTCTGGGGGAAGATTTGGGACATTTTCTTCCAACTGGTCAGCAATTTCAACCTCACAAGACAGGAACATGGTGTTTGGTACAGACACCATCGTTGTTTCACACTTGTTGTAGTCCTTCATGAACTGCTTGCAGTCCAGTAGTTTCCTGGCTGAGCTGATTCTAGCATCACCTGTGACCTCATGTCCAAAGCTCAACATTGTTTGTGGGAGGAGGATGTTTTCGTAAAGGAATCTCAAGTCCTGTATAAGGTTTTCTTCTGAAGGGCAGGTAATGACAGTAGAGCCAAGGGTGGCAGCAGTGCTATTTAAGGAAGGATTTCCAGGTTCCAGTCTGTATCAAATTCGAACACAAAGTTAATACATAGTACTGCAATGAAAAATCGCAATACAAGAAATACGAAGCAAACTGACAGGACCTCCCAAGCGAAAAGGGGGTTTAGATCTCAGCCCTAATAACTTAACAATACCATCCAGCTCCATCATAACCCTAAACTCAAATTGTTTTTTTTTTTATCAGTTTCCAAAACATAATTTTCCCAGAAAAGTGAAATAATAAAAATTACTTTCAAAGCAATTCATGTCTTTCCAAGATCCATTTTGTGCACAAGGAAGATGATTGCTATATGTTGACCACTAGCTCAATCATTGTAAAATTAGAATAAGAATAGGATACTGCAGTTAATAGAATAAAACTCAAGGACTGCCGGGCAGCCAGAAAGCCTCTTCAAATTTGAAGTAGTTCTATATATGGCAATCCTGAATCAAGTAATGGAGAGATTAACTGCTGACCTGTACTCAAAAGCACCTGAACTAGGATTGCATCGAGATCTAACAATCACTCCATCAGCTGCAAATTTCCCTCCAAGTTCTTTCAGGCAATGATCAAGGAGCTCTGGAGGAGCCACTTTGAAAACAGCGCCTCTAAGTGCACGCCAACTTACCCAGTTGGAACCTGACACTGCTCGTAGTACTCTAAACATGGCTTCTTCAACACGTTCAATATCACTCCAAGTCCATGAAGGAGAAATCCCTGGTGCATAAAAATGACGCTTCTTGCAACTAGAATCATCAACCCTTGAGGCAGACTTGTGAGCATCGTGGATCAAACTTGTCAAATAGCAGAAAAGATCTCTAGTATGTACAAGCTCACGATCTGACAAAGATTGGTAAAACTTTATTGTATCTTGCAAGCGAGTGTGTGTTTTCCGTCCTTCATAAAGAAAGATGGACAGAGGTAGGTTGGAGAGTGTTTCAACAGCTGACTTATATGCATCAGCTGTCAAACCAAAACTGCCAGCACCAAATTCATAGCCCCAGTCACCATACCATGAATGGCCTTTAGTGATAGCATGAAGTAGCCTGTACTCTATACCATACTTCTTTGATACATCCATCACACTGACCTTTCTGTTAATGCATTGGAAAAAGACAAACAGTTGGTTTAATCCCCGGCTACAATTAGATGAAATCAGGAGGATAATAGGATTCATTCTACCAAACAGATAACCAACATCCAACAAGATTAAGAGAGTATAAAATATCAACGGCGTTTTGATCTCCAGAATAATATTGATGGGAACCGGTATCAAATATGTACAAAAACTTGATTTCAAGATAAGTACAAGGCATTCTATCTACCAAATTACTAGACAAATCACAACTTCCACAAAATCCACACCAAGATGAATTAACAAAAATGAACATTTCAATGACCCAAAAGAAAAGTCCCATAGATGGCTTCCACAAATTTGAGCCCTTCCAAAGCTATGTTTATCTCTAACAAGTAGTGGTCCCAAACATCAAACACTTCCCCATATTCAAATTCTGCTAGACCATGAATATCTTCCAAAGATAGCATCTACTTAGAGAACCGCTCTGAAGAGCTGAAGGTTTATGTGGACAACTCCAATAAAAAAATGAGCTAGCAAATATTAGAAATCATCTTCTACTTAACAGAACAGTCTCACTAAGTAGCAAGCATGAAACTGAAGAGCAGAAGGTTCATGTAGAGAACTCCAACAAAGATTATGCTAGCAAATATTAACTTCAACTTCACAGAACACTCTCACTAATTAACAAACATGAAACTGAAGTGCAATCAAGAATCCTAACCTGACTCCAAGACTTTTACATAACCGATCCCAAAAGTCCATGATATGGCATCCAGAAAGGACCCTGGAGCCCCCTTCTTTACCATTTACCCTAAGAAGGTGCCCGTAACCATTTGCATGGATTACCCCATGTAAAAGATGAGTGGTGTCTTCCAACTGGTGATAGACCCACTCTTCTACATCATCTGCAGTCATTACATGGTTGCATGTCTTGCACCTAAAATAGAAAATTCAGAATATCATCGAAAACCACAAAAATGATGCGCAATACATAAAGTAATAACTTCAAATCAACCAGGGTTATCAACAGGTAAGATATTAGCATTAATCCCAACATGAATCAAGTTCGGTACACCAATGTATCAAAATTCAGCTCCGTAAAGCAATTGGAAATGGCTATTAAAGCAGATCTAGTAAATTGTGTCCTCAAGCAAAATTATGCGACGGATAAAGTGTAATCACGAAATTTTTAAAAGACAACCTATTTCCTTAGCCATGCTATCCCCAGACCAAAAACATGCATTTTTTACATCTAACTATCACAGAAAGAAAATCATAGTTTAACAGAGATCAACATAATGTACCAGAACATAATTACTGTATATCATAATAAGTACGAACATTGCATTAATGAAAAACAGTGCTAAATTATGTCAGATAATAAGAAAACCTTGATTCAGACAGATGCAGGATGTTTCCGCAGCAAGAACATAGCTTATGATACCCATCAATGGAGTTACCGTCAGCTTTAATGACAAAATGGTAACGCTTACAGCATACTGGATGTTCACTCCAGCCTACCATGCAGACGAAAAAACAGCAGATAAGTAACAAGCAAAATTTAAACAATCACAATACTATTTTTCTAACACAGAAAATTCGAAAAACATAACGGAGCAATGACAGTGTAAATAAAAAAAAAACACTTTTCACTTTCTATCCATCAGATATGTTGCATTCAACTAAACACATCACAAGTTAATCCATCACCCGCAGTTTTCTCCTCAGCAATCAATCAAACAGTCATACTCCAAAGTGGCCCCATGTTTAACCCCATAACTTCATTATTTAGAATACATAAGCTACAAGATTGAGTCCACTCCCATCCATCTTTAGAGTACAAGTTTTGCATTAAGGGGAAAAAAACATTCCATGGCCAACGTTACAAACTTCTAGACGCATCAAAAATAGGAAATTAAATTGTCAACTGCCAATCACCACTACCCCAGTTGAGACCCCATTAAAAACAATATCTTATTCCAAGGAAACAGCACCATCAACTCATTATCCATTCCCCAACCAAGCATTGCCCAGGCAACCGGAATAGTAAAAACACAACAGCATGGGTTTTACAGCCAAAAAAAAAATATAAGACCCCGTCAAAAGGAAGCAACACAGGTGCATGCACGATACGGTCCCACCAATTCTAAACCAAAGGCTGGTCACCACAACAAGACAAGCAAGCATGCAGCATTACCCGCCAAAAAATACTGAGAATAGCTGTCACGCAAAGATCCATGGCACTATCAATCAAAAAAAAAAAAAAAAGAGGAACTCAAAGCGCGCCACGTGTCAAAAAGACTTGTCCACCCTAACTGGATAACATTAATCTATACCAGGTCATTGTCTTTTGTCATTATAATTCTGGGCCCCACATTACCCACCCATCCAAGTTACATAAAACCACCACTTTCTCACGATAAGTTATCATCTTCTCGTTCACTCATTGTTAAGCATTCAATGACGAGATGATCACGTGACATGGCGCGGTATTTTGATATTTTTATTTTACAAATAAAGTAAAAAAGGAGAGGGAGAGGGAGAGGGAGCTCTCGAGTTTCCCGCCCCGACCAACAAATGGCAAGGGAAGAGAAAGCGTGAGGGGAAAATAACGCGTTTTTCAGTAACTCGAGCTGAGTTAACTCACCAACAACTCGACACTGATCACAGTATACAGATCTAGATCTAGCCACATCCTCCTCCACCACATCCAAAGAAACCACCTCCGGCCCCGCCTCTCCACCACCACACTCCAGTAAGTCACCGACTCGAAACGAGATCTGCCATGTGAGCAGATGAGGGAAAAGCGAGGAGGGGGGAGATAAGAGTGCGTGTTCAGTTAAAAACGACCTGACGTTGGCTCTGAAAGGACCGCCGGGCGGAGGAGGCGAAGAGGAGGAGGAGGCAGGGAAAGTGAGGAAGTTATAGAGATCGGCTGTGACTCTCCTCTTCATCCTCTTAATCGGTCTCCCGTTTACAACCATATCCGTGACGGCGGCGCTTGAAGGGAAGGGAAGTTATGAATGTTCTAGATCTGGTAGATCTGACGGTGGAGATTAAAAGATTAGAGAGAAAGGAAGTGTTTTCGTGATTAATACAAGATTGATAGAGTAAGTGAGAGGGGGAAAACGAAACGTTTTGGGGGTTGGGGAGAGTGAGCGAGTGACTGTGATTTCGGGTTCAGAACAGCACGAATTTGATTTGCATCATGCCTTTTTTTATGTAGAGGATAAATCCTAGCCGTTAAGAGCTCGGACTGGTTGTACACATTTAGTCATTTACCACATACCGAGGTCTTTTCAGGGACAGTTACTATAATGCCCTTTATGGAGGGACTTGGAAGTTTCGTGGGTGCACTTGGAAGAAAAATAAAAATGAGAAACGTAAGTGAAGGGTAAGAATTGGTTCTTCTTTTGTGGTTTTAGG
The DNA here is from genome assembly GCA_027405865.1 of Salix purpurea. Classification (NCBI taxonomy): domain Eukaryota; kingdom Viridiplantae; phylum Streptophyta; class Magnoliopsida; order Malpighiales; family Salicaceae; genus Salix; species Salix purpurea. The sequence continues at coordinate 10,787,945 of CM050330.1, read as the reverse complement.
TTCAGTTGCTAATTTAACAAGTATTAAAAACTTATATAATTATTAAATTTAAGCTTATAAAATTGGTTGAAATGTATCCAAGCTATATTAATATTACTAATAAAAGACATGATTATTCATTTTTTTATTCAAAAAAAGTTATTATTATTTACTTTAGTTTCAGTGACGCGATTTATTATATTTGGCGATTTGATTTCAGTTAATATATAAATTAATTCAAATTTTTTAATTATTATTTAAATATATATAATTAATAATGACATATGATAGTCAGTAAAATAGCATATTATTTTCAATGTCATTATTTATGCGTTTATTAATGTGATAGTATTGCTTAGTTGATATATATACATATATGTATATATATGGAAAGATATCTGATTATCTACGTACATGTAACCATATGAAATTGATTTTGATGATGGAGCAACTTGAAGATTCAATGATTTTCTAGGTAAAATTCGTTGTGATTTCTTCCTCTTTTAGCTAAATTAATGATAATTGGATCCCGGATCTCTCCCATATGTTGCATCATCTCACATTTGGGCCTTAATTGTAAAGTATTTTATTATTATTATTATGTGAATGATACGATCCATATACACTTTGATGTCCTGATGCGAGCTCCTAATCACGTTGTCAATTAAAACCCAACAAAGATGATATTTCTCTAAAAAATCTAAAACCAGGTTAAAGAAGTGTGATATAATAGAAATTTATCCTAGGACATAAATACTATTAAAATTGAATTGAATGGTGTCACAAGATCAATTATACCTTGATAAGTCAGATTTGATTTTTATCCCGTTATAGAAACCATGTTGCATCATGCAAAAACACAAGTTTATTTTATTAATTCATGGTTATTAAGTTTGCAACATACAATTAACTTTTATAATATTTCAAATAATCTTAATGGATCCCCATATATGTAATAATAATTCAAAAAATAATAAGAAAAGAATAAAAAGAATAAAAATCTAAAATTAATATCCTAGATATGCTAGTATAAGATATGACATCCTTAAGAAGTTCCAAATTGACTAGAAAGCTTATATGATCTCATCATCTTAATTAACCCAAGTCAATTTTGGTCCTCATATGGCCCAATCTTATATTCATTAATATAAACCAAATAAGACCCAACACATATTCAAAATAAGTTTTCTTTATTGCCCAAAAGGATTTGAATAACAAAACTCGTAGAGCCTGTTATGATCTATATCGCAAAGCCTTCTCGATCTCCAATTGATCTGAAATTTTATCATCACATATAACTATATCTCTAGAATTGTTTGGTAAAGTTTCAGTACAATTAAATGGTTAGATATAGAGAGATATGCTTGATAAAGTATAACTGAACAATATAAATTTTATATCAAAGCTCAAAATTGACTATGTTTGGATCATATCATGACTACCATGCACATAAAATATTGTTTCTTCTCTCGTAGATTTTTTAGGGGAGTTGTTTGGTCTGCCTCCTCCTCCAGCCTTTTATATGAGAATTTTATTCATTTTCTTGTTAAAGTTAACCAAAAGAATGCTAGTAGATGATTGTTTTTTATGGTACTAGTTATTAACTAATACTCTAAATAGCATGAATAACACACTCTTCATCATAAGATAAATTATTATTGATTGTCACACTAATTTATTTTTTCGTTTTTTATTTCACTTTTATAGGCTCAAATTGATACCCAACTAGAGCACATTATTTCAAGAAAGGAAATATTCAAAGATAGGGGACTAAATTGAGTCATAATAGAAAAATAAATATTTGTTCTTGAACTGTGACTAAACATACTCTTTAGCCCTTCAACTTTTTATATTATGTTATCTTAGTCCCTAACAATTTATAAAATTTAATTTTGATCTCAAACTTTATTTTTTTATCCCTGGTATATGAGAGAAGAGAGAGTGGCTAGATTCTGGTGATAAAGAGAAAATTTAGGTTGAGAATGATTTTGAGCACTAAAATGAGTGATTTTGATGTTATTAAGTTCTTTTTGTGCATAAGGTCAAATCTTAAAAATGTTTTGAGCATATTTTTACAAATGTTTTGCATTTTTTCCATGTTTGAAAATGCATTAGGAATATCTTAACAGATTTATGATTATCCATTAAGATTCGGCCAAGATATCAAAAATCATTCACCAATTATTTTATTCATTTTTTTTATTTCACATAATAGGATTTAATTATAGACTTTAATATTTGGAGGTTGTAAAACTACATTGTAGAGTATACTTTTATATATTAAAGATATGAAAAATTGAAATGCGATGATATAATTTAAGCCTTAGAGCGGTTAGGATTTGATCCAATAAGATAGAGACTTCCTCACAAAAAAATATTTATCTTGAACCTTAAAAAAAACCAACGAATAGAAATCTTACCTATAAAAACTATCAAACATCAACACAACTTACCTTAGGTACGGTGTACCAGGGGTGATACGTCTTCCTCTTGCATAACAAGTTCTTGCTCTCGTAGACTATTAGATTTTCTAGCAACCTTAATACCAGATAGTGGATTTTCTAGCAACCTTAATACCAGATAGTGACTCCTAAAAATTATAATTATAATTTTATGATTATATAATAGTTTTTTCCATGAATCCCATCACGAGAGGACTGGAAACGTCATCGTGACAACAGGTAAACCTTCATTAACATGAGGCACACCAATAGAAAACAAAATGACTCGCCACACCACAAAAGAAAGTTTTCGATAACTGGAAGGGACCTCAAGCACCACTAGAATGGCGCGAAGGCCATCACACATCAAATGTTTTTCAAATTAATATTCATAAAATAAAATCACCAAAAAAACCCCTAATAAAAAAATAACAACAAAACAATAACAAAATACCAAAATACCCTTGAAAGGAACCTTATTTTTTTGGATTCTGAAGATAGTATTGAAATTTCATTGTTTTTTTTTAAATCAACAAACATAAACCCCCCCTTAAATATTCATTTTTTTAAAGGGTATGGCCGTAACTTAACCGTACAAGGTTTACGAAAAATACTGAAAAAAACCTTGACAAAAACCTCTACATTTTTTTGCTCTCAAAGATAAAACATTTATGTGACCATATTAAAAGAAAGTGTTCAGATCTGATTACCTCTAAATAGTTTGAAACAAAGTTGTAAAATCCATTCCGGGCCCCGTTCTGGTTTTTTGTTTGGAACGGAACGTTCCGGTTTTGGTGCATTCCAGCGTTCTGTTCCGGTTTTGTACTGTTCATATTTATTTAATTATATATATATAAAAAATAAAATATTAATTTAACAAGTATAATTTAAATTCAAGATAAATGAACTTTAAATTATACAATACAAACATAATCTCAAAATTAGAAACATCTTTAAAATTCTAAAATATTATGAAAGTAAAATGTTCTAAAATAAAAGAAAAATACATCAAACATCTTCTACATCATTAATATAAAAATATTAGAATTTCTTATTATGCATCCCAAAAAAATAGTAAATACCATAGTAAGATAATTACAAAGAGAATAGTATTGAAAATCATATGTTCAAAAAGAAAAGAAAAAAACAGATTTTGAAAAAAATAAATAAGTAAAATTCAGAACACAATATGATATAAATAAAAAATCGTAAAATCGTAAGTAAAATATTTCTAAATACAATACAACATAATTATGGCTATAAAACTTCATTAATTAAGGTTCATATATAATTCAAAATAATTTAAAAATACATTACAAAACAATTATGTCCATAGAATTTCATTAGGTAAAAACTAACAAATTTAAAATAAATATTTTGATGATATGCTATATAAATTAAAATCAGTCTCATGCCCGTCATTTTCCTCGTTATTTTTAATACATTTATCAAAAGTATTATTATTGAAAGGATTATCAGTACTAATACTGGTGTCAACACTCAACATCGATATTACTAGTACTAGCTCCAACTCCAACAAATTATTTCAATATTAGGATATGAAAATGATTTAAAAACATCAAATTTTTTTAATTTAAAGTAAAAAAAAAAAGTATAAATTTTAAAGTTAATATTACTGATTTTCAAGAGTGATTCCATGATATATATATATATATATATAATTGTTATTTTTTTATAAAATCAACACAACAATTTTATTTTTTTATAATATATATTTTTTATAATTGTTTTTAATAAATGTATTAAAAAAATTATATATATATATAATTTATCCAGCTGGACTCCAGCATTCGGACAAATTGAATTTTAATTTGTCCGATGTGGGACAACATAATGTGTCCCACATCGGACAAATCCACTCCAATCTCCACTCTTCTCCTTTATAAATACTCTCCACTCCAATCTCCATTCTCCTTGTCCCACATCGGAAAAACTCCTTTCCAATCTCAACTCTTCTCCGTTAAATAATCTCCAGTCTCCACACTTCTATTCAGTCTCCCCTCTTCAGCCCGGAACGGAACGCCCGGAATAAAACCGAGGCGTTCCGGGCGGAATTGGGACGGAATTTCCGGAACGGACCGGAATTAAAACCGGTACAAAAATGACGCCGTTTTGTTCTGGTTTTATGAACGGAACGGATTTAATAACTTTGTTTGAAATGACTAATGCACTATTTGAAAAGAAAAGAAAAACAATTACACATTCACTTGCTGGCATGACCATTGTTTTTCCCCGCAAGGATAGAATTATAAAAACACTCGTCAAGAACAAGTATCTAGAACACAGTAAATCACTTATGAATTTTAATATATATTTTTAATTAATTCGTGACTTTGATTGTGTTATTTCATTCTTTCTTGGCAGGCAGGATAGCAACGAGGGCCTGGCAGAATCTTGTTGGCAGCAGTTGACTGCATACCATACCAGCTTGCCACTGGTCTCGCCTCACCAGGAGAATGTTAATTTTAATATGCAGCAGCTTCGATCTCTTGTTGATCACACCGTGCATGCATCTCTGTATATGGCAATTCTTTTTGGAGCAATTCACTCGAATAATTATATATAATTAATGCTATACACTACAAAGCTTACTACAATCCGTGCATTTAAGACATTAATTGCAGCAGGGTTTAGTGTTGCTGATAGAGGGTGCTGGGGAAAAGTAGAGCTTTGCCTTCCAATGATAATCATAGTTATTGATCCCGTCCCGGTCCCGGTTCCGGATTTGTGTTTGGAACGGAACGTTCCGGTTTCGGTACCGTTCCGGGTACCGTTCCGGTTTTGTACTGTTCATTTTTATTTAATTATATATATGAAAAAAATAAAATATTAATTTAACAAGTATAATTTAAATTCAAGATAAATGAAATTTAAATTATACAATACAAACATAATCTCAAAATTAGAAACATCTCTAAAATTCCAACAATAAAATTATTTTTTTTTAAAATAAAAAATAAAAAATGAATTTAATTATAATTAAAAGATCCAGAATATTTGAAATTTAAGCTACTTATTGTATGTTTTTCAAGTAATTCTATGTTTTTTTATGGTTGTTGTATTTGAAATTAATTAATGTTACTTATTGTTTTTTAATGTTAGAAAAACTTAAAAAAAACAAAATGAACACATTAAGAAATAATCAATAAGTTCAAACATAACTAATTAAAATACATTCCATTACAAATAATTCAATCAAATTAATTACAAATTAATACCCCTATTTTTTAGGTTAACTATTATTATAGTAATTAATAATTAATTAATATATTAATTAATTATTATATTATATAATAATTAGTATAAAAACTACCCCACCCATTTGTCCCCTTCATTTTAATAAACAAAACCCTACCCATCCCTTCTTTTTCTCTAGCCGCCGCCCCCCCCCCCCCCCCCCCAATCCCTTCTTCTTCTTCTTCTTCTTCTTCTTCTGGAGCTTTGATATACGGAGCCTCGCTTCAGCTCCATGTTACAAGACGAACTACGGTAATGAGGGAAGCTAATGTCGGTGAAGCCCTCCTTCATCCTTAAAATATCATCTTTACGCGTGAGTTTGCCATTTGCATTTCTCTTTTCTGCTTTTGAGCAAAGTCGATGCGGAAGAACACTATTAGGACTCAGATCTTAATTTTTTATTTTTACTAATATATAATTTATAGGTTGAGTTTTTCTTTTTTGTTTTTGAATTTTTTTTTTATTTTGAACCCGGAACGGAACGCCCGGTACGGAACCGGGGCGTTCCGGCCGGAATTCGGCCGGAAAATCCGGATCTGACCGGGATTTTAACCGGGACAAAAACGTCGCCGTTTTGTCCCGGATTTTGCAACGGGACGGGGCGTTCCGGCCGTTCCGGCCGGAACGGGACGGGATCAATAACTTTGATGATAATGCCGGTGTTTGACACTATGCTTTCAGAGTTATTTTGAAAATAATGGATTTTTCTTTTCTTTTTATATCATTTTTTATGTAGACCAGGCCGGAAATACCCGCAAGGTGTGTGATTACGAGGTTCACATCAATTTTCATGTGTTTATATCAAAAATAATTTTTTAAAAATAAAAAAATATTATTTTAATATATTTTTAAACAAAAAAAACATTTTCAAAATTAATTCGTAACCATCTAATCAGTCTAACAGATGAAATCAGCTTCTGGGATGCTCGACAATGACCCACCATCCAATCAATGTCCAACAAATGGCTCAGACATGGTATTTCTAGATAGCATGAAAATAATTCAACACAGCATTGTGGTGGGCTTAATTTGCCTTTTCTTTCATATTCACATGGCGCTACCTTTTGACTCATGATTCTTCTATTCTATCCCATTAGCAATAAAAATTAATAAAGGGATTCAAGAGATATATAGAGATGGTTTTGTAAAATGATTCTTTTTAGAAAGATATATCAAATAATATGTTTTTTTTTCATATTATTTTTAAGATTAATTAGCGTACGAAAACTATTCAGAAACATAGAAAAATAATAATTTGAAATACTTTTAGCAAAAATGCCTACTCTATTAGGGATAAGAAAACATGGTTATTAAGGTGCATGACATGATAACAAAAAACTTGAAATCTACACAGCAAGTCTCGAGTTTGAGACAGGGCATGTACTCCTTGTAAAAGACAATCAGCATTTTACTTCCTCACCTGAACCTACAAAGTTTACTTTAAAAAAAAAAGAGGATTCATTGCATTCAAAAAAAATAAAAAATAAAACATGATTGGAAAAAAGAGTTTGAGATAGAATTTTAGTACCTAATAAATAAATAAATAAATAAATGAATAAAAACAACGAATTCCAAGACATTCTCTTCCCCTTGAAATTTTAAAATCTTGTATAGTTCAATACCAAAACGAAGTTTGGTAAGCATGGGAACATGATAAGATGAAGGCAATTGATTATATTCAACAAATTAGAGAGTGGGGGCAATTGTGGGCCTCAGCCACACTTAAAAGCCATCCTTTTCTATTTAAATAAATGCAAATTGCAATGCAAGAAGTTAAGAAAAGTTGTTATCAATCATTATAAAATATAGTAAAATAATAAAAAAGAAGAAGAAAGAAAGAAACATATGATTTTACGTAATTAATCAAGTTGCTCCCTCCCTCCTAGAAATCTCCAAGTTGGACTGACATAGCTTCAAGATGACACAAAAGTTGCCGCCGAGTTGTTTTGACTTTCAAACATGTTAATTAGCACCTCGCTAATTACATAATTCTCGTTTGAACTTCGAAGTATAGCCTAATTAATCAAATCCCACTTCATTAATCATGTCATGGGCAATTTTTTTTATATATTTTTTAGTTTTTACTAGGGATTAGTAATTTGATCACCATAGCAAAGATGAGTGGCTAATGCATAAATATATATATTAACAATGGGGCAAATGCCTATTGGTAATTTCGTCTTAACATTAGTTTATGGATAAAGGCAGATCATGTAAGATCGTAGAAAGATCATATCATGCATGGTATTGACTATGATTTGGTACAATTAATTGAACTCCGGCCCGTAAAAGATTATTTTGCCCAACAAAGGTGACGAAGGGACCATTAATAATTAATCAAGTGGTAGGGTTTTGCTACTATATAGGTCCCTACAGCTTGGCTTTCACTCTCTTTATCAACTTTTGCATTGTTTTTTTCTCCTTTTCTTCTCCCTGTCTCTCTCTCTCTCACTCCTCCTTTGGTGATCCATCCATACCCTAACTGCATCTCCTCTTCCCAGCAAAAGTTCACCTACCTCACCTCCATTGCTTTGAGCTCGATCTCTCAGAGAAAGAAGACTACGAGCCAGGAGAAAGAACATAGAAAGAAAGAAAGAAAAGTGTTTTTGTGGATCAGGTGAATAAAAATATATATCATCATGAGTTCAAATAACACGGGAGGTCAATTCGGAGATACCACTTACACCAAGGTGTTTGTTGGAGGCTTGGCCTGGGAAACTCAAAAGGAGACCATGAAGAAATACTTTGAACAGTTTGGAGAGATCCTGGAGGCTGTAGTTATCATAGAAAAGAACACAGGAAGATCAAAAGGATATGGATTTGTAAGTAATATTGTTATTCATCATTCTGCTATACTGTTTATGATTTGTTTTTCACATGAAATTAAAACTATATTGCCTTGAATCAAGCCTTAGATCTATATTCTATCTCTTGGTGAATATTTTTAGGTAACTTTTAAAGAAGCAGAAGCTGCAAAGAAAGCTTGCGTGGATCCTGCACCTGTGATTGATGGCAGGAAGGCTAACTGTAATCTGGCTTCACTGGGTGTTCAAAGATCCAGACCTTCCACCCCACAACACGGTACTCCCTTTTCTTCATCATTAATCCTGTCTTCCTTTTCTTTACAGCAGATTCTTTGTTTTTCTAAAACAAAATCATTCTCGGTGTTTTCTCTTTGTGAAATCTAATTATCAAGCATGGGAGCGACAGTACTGATCTTCTTCTTATATATATATATATATATATATATATATATATATATATATATATATATATATATATACACCCAATTGATTTTGATCGCGAAACTTATGATGTATAATAATACAATGTTGTTTACAAGGGGGCAGGAGCTTCAGGGCAGGAAAAACCTTTTCCGGTGGCTATCAAGGTGGGGTTGGAGCAGCAGCAACTTTTTCTTCTACGCCAACTCTCCCGCATTACGCCATCCAACAAGGAATCCCCTATGCTCTATATGCAGGGTAAGCTCGCTCGCCATCTCTTTCAAACTTCGAGTGCTATATTCTCCAGCTCACTTGATTATTATTCTGCATGCTGCCCTTGTAAAGCTTCCATGCATCATCACCTCACATGAAAAAAGGCAAAACTTCTACCACATGCAGTCATATTTTGGTACTACTTTAGCGTGCACGCATGTGATGGAAATGATGATCATCTCTCGATCGTCACTCATTAGTGATTGGAGTCTGTTTGTTTGGTTTGTTTTCTTAACATTAATTTTGCTTTTTTTAACATTAATTTCGCAACATCAGGTAAGAACTTAACTTCTTCTTTTTTTTTAAAAAAAAAACATTAATTTATAACTTATTTCTTTAGACTATAGTTGTAAAACCTATCATAATAATACTAAACAGTACACGTTCAAATCCCATCTTAGAAATGCAGCTACCCTCGTGGTTGGCATCATTCCCAAACAAAGCCTTGCTCCATTATTTCAAAATGTGGTAGTGTGAGGGTCGAATACATATTGTTCTATCCTGAAATATATGCCTGGAACGAGTTTGGTCATTAATTGTTACATGCAGTTGTAATATGATCACGTGAAAGGGCTATCTCTCTCTCTCTCTCTCTCTCTCTCTCTCTCTCTCTCTCTCTCTCTCTCTCACACACACACACACACACACACACACACACACACACACCTATGTGTGCAAATGCTGCCCATTATTGGACTAGCACTCATTTAATTAGGGAAAATCTATCCTAGAAGATCGAGCTGCTTAATTCTACTCACTGATAGTGCTGTAATTAATCACCTAATTTTGATGTCGTTCATTCCCTGATCATCTTCTCTAATCCATGATCTTAATTTTACCAGGTACTCTCCAAACTACGCATATCCCACGGTTAGTAATTTAAGTACCCTGTGATCTTTGAAGGATATCCATGATTTAATCAAATTAATACGTACTGTCAATACACACTATCAATTAACTGGGAATTATCTTTTTGGGTTGCAGGCCTACTACAGTGTGAGTGGAGGCTCGGGCAGCCAGTATCTTGTATATGCAGCAGCAGAAAACGGAAATGCTGCTACTGCAAATTCAGCTAATTTGTACCCTTACTGGCAATATGGACAGGGGTTTGATTATCAGTATCCTCTCCACTATCCATTTATTGCTTCATCTTCTGCTCATCTCCCACAACACCATGCTCCTCCACCTATGTCCTTCAATGCTATCCCACACTCACAACCAGGTTCGTGTTAATTACTGCGCGCTATATATTTTCATTGCCAGTATATTGTCAGAATACTGTATTCTATTATCTCCCGGTTAATCCATACGTTCATTAATTTCGATGAAATATTGCAGGTGCAATCGTTACCACTGCTCTTGCTGCTCCATCTGTTCATGCCTTGGCACCTCACTACCCTGCTCAAACCAACTCACTCCACCCCATCAGCAACATTTAAGCATCCCTATAATTTCCTGCACCACGGACGTGAGATTATCAACCCTTTTCAAACACATTAGTGCTCATCATCACTAGGGCCACGCACGGGGATCATCATTTTACGTACCTCCTGGATTCAGATCACGAGGAGACAATTTGAAATGCTAGCTATTCGTCAAGTTTAGGTCCAACATAGTTTAGGTACATACATCGGCAAATGGAAAGAAAAAAGAACAAAACTTCCATTCATAAGCCTTAGCCCTTCTTTTCTTTTCATGCATCAGACCGACTCAAGCCCAGTTAGCTATTAGAAATATAAGTTGTTGTGAACCCCCAAGTTTCTTTCAAACTTCAAGCATACATCCTCTAATTCCTCCCTTTGGGAAAGGGAAGAAATTCTTTGCTAGCTAACTAGGCATTTTTCTGTTCTTTTCTTCTTCTTTTTTTCCAAAAACAGTTCGTTGGTTGTAAAGATTACTTAATTATTCGATCAGCAGGGCTGAATTTTGGGAGGTTTAGCCCTATTTTGACACATGGAGTGCAAATTAAAGGGGGTGCTGTTTTTTTCAAACCTCGCCCCCCTGCTAATCTAGTGATAGATCACTGAGGTTAAGCCTCGAATTAGAGAAACATTTAGGGAGCTAGCTAGGTAGATCATGCATACTGACATTGAGATAGCCGAAGGAGATATTTTGGTCCAAAGGTTTATCTCTGTCTAACCAACAGCCGTGCACGGTGGCTATGGCTATAGTTTTCTGTACCTTCCACTTCCTCTCTTCCTCCATGCATCTCCATTCTCCACTCCCCAGTTAAGCTCTATATCTCAATGAGAGCAGCTTTCTTATCATAAGCTCTTACTGCTCTCTTATTCTTGATATGATAAATGCTGAAGATGGTTTGTGATAACCTCGATCGAATCTTCTGTGGATCAGCGAGACTTGCATCGTTTGAAGATTATGGTTTTAATTATACTTTTGTTTGTAATAAGTTTATTATCCTAAAATTTGAAGTTGGGTTTGTAATAAGTAGCATATACTGCGTACACTTGCTATTTGCAATGTTTGCTTTCATTCTTCTTCTTCTTCTTCTTCTTCTTCTTCTTCTTCTTCTGAGTTTTCTTGAAAATATTGAACACATAATCAGCAATTGTATTGTGCTCACTATAACCAACCTTTATGTGATTTGTTTTGCTCACTACAATTTGATCTAGCTAGTATCGTTTTTTGTTTCTATTTTCAAATATTTGAAAAAGAAAATCACATTTTAATGCCGTTTATTTTTGCATTTAAAACCACCATTTGAATGAGTTTTAAAAATATATTTAGTTTTTTTAAGAAATAAATTGGTGTTTTTTTTAATTTTTTTTTCTTATGATTCTAATGTACTAATAAGTAAATTGAAAACAATCTAGGAACTATTTTAATAAATTTGTAATAAAAAATAATTTTAAAAATACACACTACATGCATCACACAATATTGAGCACAATTTATATAAACGTGGATGCTTTAATTATATTATGAATGGAATAATTGTTGATTGATTTAGCCTATAATAATCAAATAAAGTTATTGATATTGCGTTTTAAAAAACAAGTTTTTGAATTTTTTATTTTATTTTTTTATTTTAAATTAAATTATTTTTTTATATTTTAAAATCATTTTGATATATTAATATCAAAAATATTTTATTACAAAATAAAAAATATATTATTTTGATATATTTTTAAATAAAAAATATTTTCAAAAATAATTTAACATCAATATATATAATATTTTGTTTTTTTTTTATTAGCTGAAATCTTACATCAATATAGCCCGCGAAAAAGTAAACAAAATTATATAAAAAGTGAAGTCCGGGACGTACGGACGCATTTACAACCTTCATGCCTAAGTCGTTTAGTTCTTGTATAAGAGTTACTAACTATATTTTAAAACATTACTATTGCGTCCCTATTGTTTCCAATTTGTTATAAAAAAGTGATTTCCTCAATTCCATATTCTTTTAAAGTCGATAAGTCGTGAGATGAAAGCATTTTATCATAAAATAAATTAAAAAGGACTGCTAATTTAAGGATAGTCAACGTTGGTCAACGTTTTGTTTACTCATTTTGATACTACAGGGACTAATTGTTTAGTTATTGTAAATTACAGGTAACATGTTTTTCCAACTAACTCTGTATAGGAAGTAGGAACCGGTGAAGTCGGGAGGAAGTTAGTCCCAGTCTACTTATTTTCTTTCCTTCGCTCCAAGCATTTCCCCCCTCCTACCATGCATGCTTTTTCCCTCCTTTCAATCTCTGAAGCGCGTGTTCCTCAATCTCAGACGGAGTCCGCAGCGAATTCCGTCGCTTTAAGGTGTTTCTCCCTGCATTTCCCCATGATTATCGCAATGATATCGCATTTTTACTGATTAAGAAAACACTGCATGATCAAAATTCAGAGAGAGAAAGATGATTTTTCGGTGCTTTTTTGGTGTTTTTTTCGAAGAAAAGCACTTTTTTTTTTGTTTCGTTTTATTATTTTCGTTTGTTTCATTATTTTGTGCATGATTTTGTTTGCTTTGCTTGTTTTTTAATAACTTGGTTAAACAAATGCTGCTGCTGTGTTTATTTATGACGTCATTTAAGGTCTTATTGTAGCGTGAGAACTGAATAAATGTTTGAATTTATTGATGTGGTGACTGCTAATTCAGGGTGTGGGGTTTTATGCTATTTGCTTAAGAAATGAAATTTAGTGGGAGTGTCGTTGCCGAAGCCTTGAACTAAATTATTTACAAGGGTCGGTCATATAATACGAAGCGTGAGCTTTGCAAGTCTCACCTGTAAGTTGTCAGCATATATTTTGTTTCCAAATGGAAATTATGTCAAGTAATCAAGTAGTCGGTGCTTAAAAATCTGTTTTGGTGACTTTGTTTTACATGTTCTTCTCAGCACACTTTTTTTGCGAGGATGGATTCAAGGGGAGGTGGAAAGCCTTTCGGTTCAGGTGCAAATACCAGCTTATCATCCAAGGGGAAAAATGCAGTAGAATCCTCTGGTCCAGCAGTTGAACAGTTGAGCCAGGGCGTGGCAGATATGGGTCTGGATTCTGCACAGGATGATGGAGAGTGGGAGGTTATTTCAAAGACGTCCAAGAACAGATCTGGAAGCAGTTCTGTGAAACCCGGGGGATCTCAGGACACTAATACTAAAGCGTCGAGGAATCCTGATGCGATACAGAAGCTAGGCATGCGGAATAGGTGGCGGATCAGGAAGAGCTCCTGGCAATGCAAGGCCCCGAACATTCAATAGGGGCATGCACAGCAACTATGGAACCCCACAACCTGTAATCCGTCCACCTCTGGAGCACGGATTGAACTGGCAAGCTAAGGCTGGTGCTACTCCACTGAGGGGTACAGAAGATCTGGAAACAGAAGAGAATGACGAGGTCAAGAAGGAAAGCGATGAAGACGAAGATGATGATGCCTTAGATGATACTGATGACGAGCTTTTAAGTGAGGATTTTGACTCTGATACAAGTCAACAGAGCTTTGAGACTCGCAAGAAGAGCAGATGGTTCAAGAAATTCTTTGACAGTTTGTCCGTTGAAGATATAAATGAACCAGCAAGGCAGTGGCACTGCCCAGCATGCCAAGGTGGTCCTGGTGCTATTAACTGGTACAGAGGCCTGGAGCCTCTGATTACACATGCCAAAACAAAGGGAGCTAAAAGGGTGAAGCTACACCGGGAGCTTGCAGAACTTTTGGATGTGGAATTGAGCAGGAGGGGAAGTTCAGTTGTTCCAGCTGGTGAAGTGTTCGGCAAATGGAAAGGATTGAAGGATGAGGAGAAAGATCATGAGATTGTTTGGCCTCCAATGGTAATCGTTATGAATACTAGGCTTGAGCAGGATGACAATGATAAGGTACAATCAAGCTTTCTTGTCTCTCTTCTTTGTTTAAATTTGTGGGACTCGACCTTCTTTTTCTATTAAAGTTATTTTTTTTCTAATTCATAACAAGTTTGTGTTTAATTCAGTAGCACCACCTGACTCTTCCGTGTATTGAATTGGATTGCAGTGGCTTGGAATGGGCAATTCAGAGCTACTTAACTATTTCAGTGGATATGCTGCTGTGAAGGCTAGGCACTCCTATGGTCCGCAGAGTCATCGTGGGATGAGTGTTCTGATTTTTGAGAGCTCAGCACGGGGACATTTAGAAGCTGAGCGCCTGCATAAGCATTTTGCCGAGCAGGGAACTGATAGAAATGCTTGGGATCGTCGTCAGGTTTTATTCTATCATGGTGGCAAGCGCCAGCTCTATGGTTACATGGCGTTGAAGGAAGACTTGGGCCTCTTTAATCGGCATTCTCATGGTACTCTCTCTCCACACTCACACGTTGTCTCAAACACCCATGAAACTGGATACATGTTGTCTCAGGCATTCCACAAGGAATCTTTTATTGTAACTATTTTGTTTCATACTTGGTTGGTTTCCACCCGCATTGCTGTCTGATTTATTTATATATTTTGGAATTGGCTTGACATTATATGCTGGCCGAGTAGGGAAGTCGAAGCTGAAATATGAAATGAGATCATACCATGAGATGGTTGTGAACCAAATCAGGCAAATGACTGAGGACAACCAGCAGCTAATCTACTTGGAGAACAAGGTTGTTAAAGAGCAAAGGCATTCAAAACAACTTGAAGAAATTTCTAGGATATTGAATGAGAAGGTGCGGAAGACGGAGGAAGAAAACTATATTGTGAGGCGGAGAACTCAAATGCATCATGAACAGAACAAGGAAGAGGTATTGCTATTAAGTGGATATAATCTTTTCTGTCGTAGAAAACGTTCTACACCTGAAAACTGATGTTGGCTACTTGATGCTGCTGTGTGAATGTTATGTCCTTCTTACAAAACCTGTAATTTTTAATCTTCATGAAAAGGACATGTTTCTAGATGTTTCTAGATTTATTCTCCGCAACCATGCCTTAGACATTTATCTCACTTTGGCTGACTTTTACTTCTGCGATGATCTCTCTCATGTGGTAGTCTAACTCTCCAATTATTCTGTCCAGTTGGATTTCCAAGAGCAATTTTTCAAAGAGCAACTCGATACAATCCATGAACAGCGAGGAGTGAAGGAAGAGGATTTTGAGAAACTGCAGCAGGATAAGCGTCAGCTGGTGAAGGAGCTAAATGCAAATCCTTGCAATACCGAGGACTACAGAAGCAGGTATAGGGTTCTCTTGATGCTTTTCAGTATCGATTTTGAATTTTGCTATCCTGTTCTTGGTTGTATATCAACCTGATGGCCATTGTCATGGTGACTTTCTTTGATGTAATTGCCGATGTTCCCCTTTTCCTTTCGTGCCATTCTCTGGATAGAGTGGAAGAGGTTGAGAAATTTATAGAGCTTCAAGACACAGAGATGGGGGAGTATGTGGGCGAGAGGGATGGGTTGATTGAAGAACATGCCGAGAAGCTGAGTGCAATGAAGCGTAGGCAGCATGAGGAAGAAGTGGAAATAGAGAAAGAGTTTGATGCTCGACTAGCCAGCCTTATGAAGAAGTACACTCCAAACCAGACACAAGGCACCAGCAATGCCTGAAGTTCCAAGTTGAGACTAGGAAGAAACGGCCATAGAAATAGAACAGCCCTTTCTTCTTTAATAGAACAGCCCTTTCTTCTTTCTGCATTACTTTTATTAGCCACCATTGCAGTCATTTATTTGATTAGAAGTTTGTTAGTGGATGTTTTTAAAAGTATTTTTTATTTAGAAATATACTAAAATATTTTTTATGAATTAACTTATAATTAAAAAGTTGTGGTCAACTAGCACTTTTTAGTTGCTATATCAATTAACTTATAAGTAATTTCTCAGTGATAAATTCTCATTTTTTTTTATAAGATTTATTATTTAGTTTGTTAATTGATAACTTTAGAGAGGTTTGTTTTTAATTTTAACAGCAAAGTTTGTTCTTATAGAGACTACGAGCCATATGCCCGCAGGGCTTTTTTCAATGTATAAAATTAATTGATTTTTGATATGCTGTAATGAGTAATTTTAATATTTAATTAGTATAATTATAATAGAAAAAATATGTTATAAATATTTTTTTTCCCGTCTAAAAGGGATAGTGTAATCGAAATGGGAAGTGGTTCGTATATTTTTTAATTGCAGATAACCTAGGTAATAATTTTTTTTTATGGGTTGCCTTTTTCCCTAGTAATATTAGATTTGACACATTATAAATAATTTTTTTTCCAGAAATAAACTAACAATTTTTTGCGTGTTATAATTAGTTATTTTAATCTTTAATTAATAAAATTGCAATAGATAAAATATGTTAGAAATGAAATTTTTGCGTGGTATAATTAGTATGCTTGCCTGCGCATTGCGCTAGGTTTTTTTCCATGTAGAAAACTAATTGATTTTTTACATGCTGTAATTGATTGTTTAAATATTTAATTAGTAACATTATAATAGATAAAATATGTCATTAAAAAAAAATTCTTGCCTAAAAGGAATAGTATAATTTTTTTTTTTTCCTAGTAATATTAGACCTGACACATTATAAACAAAAATGCAGGTGAACAGTGGAGGCAGGGCGTGGCAGTGGATTCTGCACAGGATGATGGAGAGTGGGAGGTTATTTCAAAGACGTCCAAGAACAGATCTGGAAGCAGTTCTGTGAAACCCGGGGGATCTCAGGACACTAATACCATAGCGTCGAGGAATCCATGGATAGGTTAATCTCTCTACAGCTCCCATGAAACTGGACCTTTCAGAAGTTACCAACCATGAAATGCTCTCTTGAGATCGTAGACGCCTGTCTATTAGCTTATGTAGAACGTGAGAACCTCAGGTTTGAAATTCTTAGGATTTGATTGAATCCAAGCATGAGTTTTGCATTCAAGTTCCTTTTGGTCCGAGGGGAATGCCATTACATATATTCACATCCAAAGATGGGCTAGGAGCTGCCAGGGAGATTTGATGATCATGCTTGTAATCGACGAGTCGAAACGGGATCCAAATCATGAAAGACTCGGGAATTTTTCATAACAAATTTGGAAACAGATCTTCGTCTTGAATCAAAATCCAGGAACCTACCTGTCTGAGGTTCATTTCTTGCAGGTAACTAGCTCACAATTAGCATCCCCTTCCTTCCATGTCTACAAACACAGAGGGCATCACCCAGGAAGGGGATTCCAATATCACTTGCGCAATCAAATACGGTTCTTTAACAGAAATACCAACGGCCTATAACCATTATCTCTGGAATAGCATTCTATGATAATTAGTGAAATGAAAACAAAGGAGCAAAACATTCAAAACATCCTATCTGAACTTCAGTTATGTGCCATGGTTTCCAAGGATTTGACAACAGCTCAGTTAGTCTTCTTCTCTTCCTCTTTTACAGCAGGTACTTCGCCGGCCGGTGCCTGATCATCCTCGCCACCAAAACCAAATTCATTTACACGTGATCTGTCCACCGGATAAACCCACCTCTGGTATATGTATATCAGAAATATAAGATCTGCAACAAACGAAAATAGTAATGTCAGCAGTGCATAACTAGACCATCTTCCATCTGACTGTCGTTACTATGGAATGTTGACTATATCTCACCATCGCGGAAGACAGAAAGCCGATGCAACATTGGCATTTTGATGACAAATGCAAAAAGATCATCAATGATGGTGTTAAGGAACTTGTATGTCATCTGCCTCCATGGAAGATGTGCTACAGACTTCAGCTTGTAATTTATAAACAACTGAGGGCACATCATGATAAAACCTGTAATGGCAATTAATATTAAAAAAGTAGAAATAAAAAAAGACATCTCTAATTCCTGCTCCATAAAACAAAAAAAATTCAATTTGTTGAGAAGATTTGAAGCAAAAATACAGAATAAGTGACGGTATGCAAGGAAACAGTGGCTTACCAAACATGTAAACACAGCTTGTGAGTGAAGAGAGAATCCATGAATACCAGCTCTTGTGGCGCTCATACATTAGTGAGTAAACAGCAGAGCATGCAACAAGGAGGAAGAGCACATACGACAAATACTTCATTGCAAGGTCATCATATTCCTTTGTCTTATTCCCTGCATAAGAGTCGCGATCTCGGAACCTCAACATAGGTATTCTTCCGCTTCTATCGATCTGGAGACGAGAACAATTATGAAATTTGTCACTTGCCAATTCATGATACTAATTAGCAAACATTTATACAACTAGCGGCAGGATGGATGCAGAATTCAAAAATGAGATGAGAATTTGCTCCTAGAATGCTACAGGGACATGTAAGCAGATAAAGATAGAAGCAAAAACGTATGCACTAATGTTAATGTTGTGAATGAAGGATATAGGTGTCATAACAAGCGTGCAACATAAATAAGCCACATTGAAAAACAATTTACATGTAAGGCTACTGTTTTTTTTTTGTATACAAAAAAATAGCAATGACATTAATCTTTGCCAGCTGTGTGGAGTTACATTCACACACAGAAGGAAACTAACAAATCTCAGAAAATATGATCAGGACTGATACCTCTATGTGCATGGCTTTCCCTATCTTCCAAAACTCAATGCAGCAGCCAACTCCAGAACTTCCGAGAATCATCCATGAAGTGTCATTGTCAAGCAGATAAAGAAAGACAATGAGCTGGGATATAAAGCTCACAACAACAGACTTTGCAGACAGTCCTTCCATAGACTTGTTTTTGTTCCAGAATTGGATATCTGCAGAGGGGGGGGGGAGACGGAAAAAAAGAGTTAAGAAGAAAGCTCCATATACATCCTACAAAAAGCATCAGCAGAGACAACAAATCCTAAAGTTTAATATGAATCTTATTATAGGACATAACTCACCATTCTTGAATGCCAAGAAGTCAAACACTGAATGGAGCATTGAAACAACCATGGTAATCACCAGGAGGTAAGGATTTCCTTCCAAGAACACCCTCTGAAAAGATTATCAATTAATCAGTACATGGAAAACAAGAAAACAGAGATAATTCCTAACTTCCATTTGGCTTTAAAGATTACCAAGGAAACAATCACCAGAAGAGGTTAGCTTCTGAACCTAGGGTAATGTTTCAGGTAGGAATTAATTATGCTTTTATCCATCAAGAAAAGATTATACAGTAATTTATGTAATATCATGGCTCAGGTGTCCAAGTCAACTAGTTAGAAACCAGCTTGAACTAAACAGCCGAGTTACTTCACAATTCAGCAACTCCATGTTAATTTCCCTAATATAAGACGATTCGAAGTGAAAATCAAAGTGAGAGCATATGTAACTAGGTGGACTTTGAATTAAAAGGTTTAAGTTATGTATCATATTCACAGCTAAATCTACTCTCCAGTCACCCAATTTCATACTATGATTTGAATAAAGATAAGTGGTACCTTCAGTTCATCAGCCTCGCCTTCAATCATGCTTCCATAACTACGATGAACCTGGAATGACTGATCAATCTGCATGAATATCTGCCATTTTGTCATGCTTATTGGACCCACCTCCAAATTAAGTGTCAATTCCTCCACTGTCTCATTAAGTGCGATCAATTTATCTCGAAGTAACCAGAATTCATTGAAGGATATGGTGGGGAAGTAATTCCCTGAAGTAGGCTCAACATTCAAGTCTGAAAATCTGAAGTCAAGAACTCAAAGCCAAAATGACGACTTGATAATTTCTATTTTGACACATGCGGCAGCAAACGCTTCACAGCCACATAAGAAGCACACTGCTAATTTTTTTGTAAACCTACCTCTTTGCTACTTACAGTAAAAGTGTAATTAATCGTATCATGACAGTAAAAGTGCAATACACAAAGAGTATAATTGCATAATGAGTCATTTCTGTTTGCATGTATACATAGAGATATGATTAATCGTATCATGGTCAAATTAAACACTTGCCCCAACAACAGCAATGTGGCTGTCCACTGACATTAGAAAATTGTTGCTTTTATTCCTCCTGTTGGTAAGAATCTCTACAGCTCCTAGTGGGGAAAAAAATCTAAGTATAGAATTGACAATGGAGGGGGCTCAACTTAGCCAGGTTAGGTATTTGAGCCATTCAGAATGGTACCCAACAAACTTCTTTCAAAATCTCTAGGAAATGGAAAAAAGAAATCATATAAACATATACTTGAATAAATACAAGAACATAAGGATACAAGGAGCAATATTTGGCGGTACAGCATTATGGGGGTATCTGCACATGAAAAAAAGGGTAAAACATATAGCATAATTACCAGCAAAGCAGAGCATAATCATCATTAGAAAAAGAAAAGTGTCCATTAGCATATACAGGCTTTTGTATTCTCAAGGATAATAGGATTAATAACAAATATGAAAAAGGGAAAAGGGAAAAGAAAATCCCCATCTGCATTTTAGTTCTCCAAACCATATCAGATCAGATGATCAATAAGTTCCTATTTTCAACTTAAATGTTTTTGCTGATAGAAACAAAATCTTATAGAACCTTGATAATGAGAGGAAACATACTTTGTGAAATCATCAACCAGGTTAATTGTGACATTAGGTTTCCAATATGAAATCCATTCTACAGGGCCATCATCTTTAGAATCAGCTTGACTATCATCTACCACCTGAAGCAATTAACATAAATTTGGATTAGGACTGTAAATGCAGGACTGTGCAATGAGACAAAGTGTCACAAAGAAAAAAGGCAAGCAATGAGAGAAGGCAAGTTTCTGAATGCTAAGATACAAAAATTCTGAGCACCATTCAGGATTGAAGTGGGAACAGAATACAACGGTGCCCCCCAAATCAAGGACAGGACTTGTTTTTTCAGAGGATTCAGCAGGTATGATTGCTAAAACAGTTATCATATTCATACATATCAAATAACAATAAGAAATATCTCTTTATGATAGAACTCTACAATGAAAAAACCATCTTAAAGTAACTTTACAAAAGACAAATAGCCAAGAAGAGACCTGAGAAACCACTTCACCCTTCTTGGAGTCTTCGGAATTCCCCAACAGGCTCTTCCTTTTATCTGTTTTTGACTTGGGCAAATACACAACAACAGCTGGAATTGTTGAAAAGGTAGAGATACTAACATCAGGAGTTGTATCGACCAGGATGTCATCAAATACTAAAAGGAAAGATAAATCTGATGTGCATGGACAAAATCTTACGGTGTGTCCTTCCAAAAGCAGCAAGAGGCTGGTACTCAGGATCACTTGGGTCTGGTGGATATCCAGAGCGTGCAAAGAAAACATGTGCATAAAGAGTGCCATTGTGCTTCAATGCCTGGGAGAGAAAATGCCTTCATGTTTATGGTAGTTTATAGGGGATACTGTCTTTTAGAATATAATCATAATGAATTTTGCTTGAAAATAGGGCATAGGAAGTTAGAGTATGTGCTTGCAGCCTGTAGTACCTCAGATGGATAGTATTTCAAAGAAAGAGACCTTGTGCTCTCTGGTCCCCAAATGGCATAAGGTATATTCGTTTCATGCCAAATAAGAGCACCTTCATTATTGAAGTCATTAAACCTTTCCTGCTCAGAGAGATAGAACCACATATCCTGAAAGCAAATGAGGTTCAATTAGATTAAAACTGCTAACAAAAAAAATCGCAAGCAAAATGAAATTGTCAGCATCATTAAAATATATATGATAGGGAAAAAGTCAATTCAAAAGAGTTATTAAATCCAATGTTCTTCCACATGTGAATTTTGATCGCATTTTATCTTGTGATGCTTCATTCAAAATCATTAGCTACATATACCCATATTTTCTCTGATGCCTGAAAGAAGATGAAATGCTAGACGCCTCCTTGGATTGATTTTACCAAAATCACAATGTTAAGATGACCTCCATACATATTTTAAATGTGCATGGTTTGCTGCTTTCCAGCAACATACCATAGCCAATTACACGTTATCTTTGTATAAGAAGTACTAGACGTTGATTCACTACACAATTTTTATTATCTTTGCAATCAATATCATGCTTAAAGTAAGTACGTCCCTGCCTTCTATGCCACAATATAGGCATAAACACTCAAGTTCAATTAAATGTGGTGTAGCCGCTTCCGCTTGCCATTGAGAAGTTTAACTCCTCAACTTTTAAGAGTGTTTGTTTTTGCATTCAAAAAGCACTTCTTTGATAAAAATAATTTGCTTCAAATTATTTTTTTATGATTTTGGATTGTTTTGATGTGCTGATGCCAAAAATAAATTTTTAAAAAATAAAATAATATGGACTCAATCGGAGGCTTTTCATTATACTAGTTGGGGCCCTCTCCTTTTCATTCCCACCAAAATTCTAGGTATGCCTAGCCCCCGATTCAGCAGTATCTATTCACCAAATCAACTTATCATCTATGATTACATGATAGAATTTTGCTAATAAAACTGTGAGAATCCAAGCGCACAAGACTGCACCCTAGCAGTAGTCACTGCCACTTTAAACCATTACGAGGCAACGGCTTGCAAATGCTTATAGATCCTACTTCATAGTTTACACTGTCAGTGATGACCAGGTAAAGGTAAATTCCACATCACAGGGCCATGATGCATAAAATTCCAAAACTGTGACCTTACTCGCAAATCCCCTAACAGAATCAGTCTTTTCATTATACACAAGCTTAAAATTAAAACTAGCATGCTCAAAACAACTTCCTCAGGTGGCGATCTCTAAAGTTTGATCAGTCTTTACAAATTTAACACCAGCCCAATAACACCCAGCAGCAAAAAACACCAATCCAGGATCAACCCAGAAACAAAGATCGAAACTTTTTCAAAAAAAAGGGAGAAATCAGAGAGCTCAGATCGCAAAACAATAAAAATTTAAAAAAAAAAAAAACATACCACATAATCTCCTTTTTGGAAGAGATTGGAGATAAGGATGGAGGGGTCCGTGGGGGCTTTTTTGGGAGAGATGAATTTAGATATAAAGTACCAAAAAACAGCCATCCTTATTATCCCTGTTATTGTTTGCCCCATCCCTCCTTGCTGTCGTTGCTGTCCTTGTCCCTGTTGCCCTCCTCCAGCAGCAACAGCACCTTCTCCTGGTCCTTCAGGTGGCGCCATCTTATCCTTCCTCTCTTACAGCAGTGGATGCAGAATCGTTACTCCCTCTTCAGAGAATGAGAGAGAGAGAGAGGTTTTGTGTTGATGGATTCGAAGTTGGACAGTGAAGGAGATTTTTTTATTTTTTTATTGTGAAGGGACGCACTACGAGAGGGAGTTTGTATTGTGTTAGAGATATTTTGAGAATCGTTGTTTTGATGAAGTGGATCTCTTCTTGCTATACTTAAACCATAGTACTAAACGAATTAATAGTAATTTAGTCCCTCTAATTCAACAGACTCTATATTTCAATCCTTTTGTTTTCACATCTAATTATAGTTTGTCCTTCCATTGATTCGCGCTGACTCATTTCTTTTTCCTTGTTTCGAATTGCGTGTTTAGTAACGTGGTTCATCATGTTTTTCTTAATTGAAAATATAATAAGATAATATTTTTAAAAAATATATTTTTATTTAGTATATTAAAATTATTAAAAACACGTAAAAAATATAAATTTGATAACTAATTTAAAAAACACTTTAAAAAACAGAATTTATTATAATATTAAAACATGAAATATAACCTTTTCATTCAACGCAAAATAGCTAAAAATAAAGCTATTTTCAAAACCCTGAAATATAATGGGTATAATTAAGATATTGTAAAAGAGCTTTAATCCCTTCCATATTATAATTTAAAATATTAAAAATAAAGTCAACAGTCTCTTAATGTGGTTTTGCTCTCATAGCACCATCGGATTGAAACATTGTTATGATGTGTCTTTTTTTTCCACAAAATTGAAAGATGTTATCTTGAGAGTATTTTTGTATTTTTAATTGGCATTGTTGATTTCATTGTGGTTGAATTAGTCTTCACATAATTTTTTTTTTGCATAGTATAATGACTTTTTTATACTTCAAAGTAAAATAACACATGCCTATCACTAGAGGCATGTGGGGTTTCAGGTGTATTTGGTATTGCGATTGTTTTTGTAGTTAAGATTTAAAAAAAAACAGTTTTATTAAAAGCATTTTTAACTATAGTTCATAATTGAAATTGAAGTATTCGGTTAAAATTATGGTGGAGTTTGAGATTAATGAAAAACAGTTTCATGTGTTTGATTATCAAGCTTTTTATATTGTTGTCAACATGTGAAATTACTTTAAAGTATATATATATATATATATATATATATATATATATATATATATATATATATATATATATATATATATATATATTGTTTTTTAAAATATTATAGATTTAATAATCATAATAATAAAATGTAATTAATAATTCAAGTAAATTAGACATTTGTTTTTATTATCTCATCAAACTTCTTGTAATTCCATCACAAACTAAATTCATACGTGAAGGCTTCTGCGATCCCTGACTATTTGATCGAGGAACAACATATAATAAAATATCATATAAAACAAAATTAAGATTACGAGTCAAAAGTTATATTGTAATCTCCTTCTAATATATTTATTTATATTTTAATTAAGTTTTTAGATTATTTTAATATTAAAAATATATTTTTTATAAAAAAAACTTTTAACAAAAAATATAATAAGTAATAACCCCCCGTACCCATTAGAGCATGGGATCTTGGTCTGCCAACCACAACCAAGTCACACTCCTATATGCATAACAGAGGAAGAGAAAAGGTGAGGGACGGGATGAGAAGGGATTTTTTTATGGTGAGGATGCATTGAAAAACAGTTAATAGCTACTTTCTTATACCAACGTTCCCCTTATTTTATTCCCTGGGATCCATGTCATATTTCTGCTTTTCAAATTTAACCAACACACTAGAATAAAGAGTTTTTTTTGCAAACTCTGTTTGCACCACAAAAACAAACAACCACTTCAAAACATTTGTGGCAGTGGATATGGTCAAATGATGGCTTTCAAGGTTGCGATAGAATCTTAGAGGCTTAGAGACACTATCTTATTGACAATATAACACTTATTTCTTCATCATCTTTGGTTTGTCTTCAATAACCATGTTTTTTCCCTTTATTTTCTCTCTCATCCTAGAAAAACACATTGCCTATAAAAAAAAGTAATTTATATATATAAAAAATTCTTTTCAATTTCATCTCCACATTGATTTTTTTATCTTTGAGAATTAGTCCTTATAAAACTCAATACAACCCTTTAGTTTTTTTTTTTTTCAAGTTTCATCCATACTTTTTTGATCAACATTTTTCTTATTTGACATAATTTATAAAGTTAGATTTGTTTTTCAAATTTATCCCTGTTGATTTTTTTTCATATGTTTTATTTGGTCTCTATTCTTTTAATTTATATATATATTTTTTTGAAATGGTTTATAGAATTAGTTTTTCGTTTTTTTATTTCACTCTTTTAGTTTTTTTTTTCTTGTCAAACTTTTAACTTTAGATTTTTCTTAAGTTTGATTTTATTTTGTATTTAATCCTTGAATTTATCAGGTGTTGACCTTCTTGATTAAGTGTTGGGCAAGAGCATGATGGATTACAAGTTTGAGATATTATTCTGGGATTAGGAGGTTTGTTTAGGTTGCATAGCTTTTTTCATTCCTCTTTTTTACTATCAATTTTTTCATAATCTAATATTTTCTCCACTTCAATAAAAAATTTCTGATTTTTTTAGAGTAACACGGGTTGCTTGATTCTTTTTACTTTCATAAATCTACCTCTTTTAAAAAGATTTCTTTAATTAGAATAAATTAATCCATTTCACCCTTCAATATTAAAATTATTTTATATTGAGCTTCTTAATTGAGTATAGATGTGAAATTGAGTATAGATGTGAAATTTAATGGTTTGTAGCTTTAAGGGATTGACTTGAGTTTAGAAAGTTCATTCATATATTACTTGGTTTCTCTCTCTCTCTCTCTTTCTCTCTCTTTTTATCTATTTTTGTTTTACTCTCAATTTTTTTTATCTATTTTTTTCCAT
Source organism: Salix purpurea (assembly GCA_027405865.1). Taxonomy (NCBI): domain Eukaryota; kingdom Viridiplantae; phylum Streptophyta; class Magnoliopsida; order Malpighiales; family Salicaceae; genus Salix; species Salix purpurea. The sequence goes on along the minus strand of CM050330.1, from coordinate 10,761,360 downwards.
TTCCCGTGGCTTTCCCATTTATTTTGAAAAACAACACATGTTATGAAGGGTTTTTATTTATTTTTGCTTTGTCCAATTTAGTTTCTTACAATGAATTCTTACTTCTCAATTAAATGTAAACATCAAATGTCTTTTTGTGTTTTGTTCTAATTTCTTTTGAAAACTAGGCTAATCTAAGCCCACGGTCTCCTAAGTCACAAGTCAACCTTTTTAAGTGGAACATAACCTTAAAATATCCAAATTGAGTTCTTACTCTCTTGATTTTTTATTTTTGTTTTGGATTCTTTTGTGAATTTATGACCTTAGAAATTTTCAATTTTGCCCTTCAATACAATATTTGATGACATTTAAGGCTTTTGCCCTCATTGTTTTAATTTTTATTCTTTGATCTTTTATCAAATCTTAATTTAATCACCTATCTTTAAATTTTTTTAATTTCATCATTAGGGTATTTCTTTTTGTTAATTCTTTATTGTATTTTTCTTCCTATTTCATCTTTTATCATTTTGATTCTTGAAGATTGATAAACTTGATTCTGTTTTCAATTCTCTTTCTATAATGTCGAGTCTTTATTTTTTTTTCTTTTTTTAAAATATACTTACAACACCTAATCATTATTATTATTATTATTATTATTATTATTATTATTATAATAAATAATGGATCCATTAATAACAAGTTGGCAATCAAAGAATTGCTTAAGATTGATTATGAGGACTAATTTATAAGGGTTTCAAGCTCATAGGGACCAAGTTTAGTTTCTTCCTAACTTTTTTAATTTAGTGCTATTAAGTCTATAAAGTATAACCTAAAAGGAGAAGAGAGTGGATTTCAGTTCCTGAAAAACATATGGTCTGAAGTTACTATCCGTGTTCTACAAAGATGCTTTTATCTATCAAAATGGAAGGTAAACATGGAATTTCCGTTCGCATGCATTTTATTCAGCAATCAAAGGTCCAGAGCCTGTTTTCCTTTCTTTCAACATGTCGGAGTGTCCTCATCCTGGTTTTCGTGTACATATATATATATATATATTTTTTTTCTTGTGGGGTTAATGACCAAAATACCACAAATAAACACGCTTTCATGAAAAAATGAGCCTCCTAAAATAATAAAACCAGTGTTGATAAAAATAAAAACAAAAACAAAAACCGATGACATTGTTTTCTACTATCTTTATCCATTATGCTGCCGTGAACATATATAAATAGAGGCTATCAAAATCCTGGCAGCCGGAATGCTACAATGCAATCAGAACATACAGTTCCTGACACAACCCTGCAACACAACCTTATATAGTTAACAGACCACAAACTTCATCTTCTCATAGATGCTTGGGAAGAGTAAGATACCATGTCCCAGAAAGCAAAATGACTTAGGATGCCATTTTCAAACTGTTTGCAACGAAGGATAAAAAGCTATATAGATTAATAGAAATCATCCTCATCACTAGAGATGTCACTTGCTCCTCCACAATCCATCCCAGCAAGTAATAAAGCCATGTCAAAAGGAGATAGATGTTCTTCCTCGAAATAATCCTCATAATCAAAGATGTCCAGTTGATAACCTTCATGAAAGGGATCGCAATAATTATCATAATCAAGGTAATCATCATCAAACAAGTCTAGCAAATCTTCCATTGCTGGCCCAAGATAATCAAATGATGAATCCATGTGCCCTGCGTTGGATCTGCGACGAGGTGGTGGCCTCCTTGGAGGGGGCTTGTGATGTTTCCATGTATATGAGCCTGGCATGACAGTATGCTAGAACACAACACAACAAGATATTCATTAGGAGGAGTATAAAGCTAACGATAAATGAACATAAAGGAAGCACCCTTCCAAGGATAAAGAATAATTTATATCCTGGTTCTTAATCTGTTTTTTTTTTTTTTCCCATTTGGGGAAAAAGTGCCACAACATTAAGCCATGCCTAAAAAAATACAATTATAAAAATACATGCATGTGAGAAAATTTACCGAGAGAAAAGGAGACATTCAAGACTTGGAGAGAGAGATTCAATATACCCAAATTTAATAAGTTATGGCTTCAAAGGAGGACAGCCAGCAATTGGGGCAATGGGGGTGTGAAGAGTAGATAAGTTATTGTCTAACAACACATGTTTAGACGACCAGGAAAAATAAGGTCCCGGTGAGTGCAGTTAAGAATAAACATAGCTTTATAACTTTGGTAGCCTTCAGTTATCACTAAATGTCTGTGGGTAAATTCTGCGTCCGTGAAAAACATTTTGAGATAAGCAAAAAGTATTCACAAGATACTCTTAACAGTGCAACAGACATACAAGCAATACATAATTGAAATTGCATATTCAAATTGACTAATCTTACCTTGTAAAAACAATTGATACTAAATGGGCAATTCCCATTCCCAAAGTTGAAATGCTTGCAATCTATTTTCCTGCAAAAACAGAAAATAAAAAATGAATATAATTGCAGATTTGCAGTTATTTCAGAAGAGAAATCTACAACACAAATTAAGGAATCTCAAGTTCTATTTGGTTCATATTCAGTATCTAGCTTGCCTGTCAATGCTTAAGCTGATAATTTGTTCTGAATACGAGTAGAGTTATATCTCCTTCTACTACAATAAGATGTGGAACACGGATATCTAACAAGTGTCCAATTACAATAAGCATGTGTTTCAAATTATTTCTGGATGTATCCAAGATAAGAGTGATGATCAAACAAATCAGGTTGAAAGTAAGCAGAGAAATAGAGTTTCAGAAAGATTACCTGAGCCTGGCCTTGTACGTATCAATAATTTCTTGCTTTTCTTCTTTAGAGGAATACCAGATAAGACTTGGGATGACAAAGTGAGATGTTTTACGACATATTGGGCAGGCTCTCAACGCCATCCCAGAGGCCGGGGAACCATTGCGCCAGTTCCTGATACAGGATATGCAAAATGGATGATCACATTCAGGAAGGACTGCAAACTTTCGTTCAGCTGCTGTGGGCTTTGAAAGTACACGATCCAAACATACACAGCACTCAATTTCTTCACTTTGTTTCACTGCCACATGAAACTTTTGGTTCTTTTCACAAGACTTCAAATGCTCCTCTCTCTCATCTGCCCGGAAGGGATGCAAGGAATGTTTTCCACAAGTAGGGCATAAATCACCATGAATAAAAGAACATTTATCTCCATGGGGGCAATCACCAGCAACATCAAATGAACAGAGAGGACGGTCTTCTTTTTTGCTATTCCTACTTGATACAGCACATGCAGGAACAGAACTTAAGATTACAGATTGATGAGGACTCATTGATGAAGATGATGCCCCGGCAGCACCACCAGAAGCTACCCAGGAAGATTTGACATGTTCATATTTGCATCGACTTCCATAAGTGCAATTTCCTTTTTGATAAAAAGTACAAACCTGCTTCGATAAGTAAAACGAAACCAACAAATAAGAGAACTAATCAAATTCTGACTCAACCAAGACCAATCACCATAAAAAAAACTAATAAACACAATACCATTACATTTCTTGACAGAGGTTGAGGCTCTTTCCTTTCGTGCACAAACTTACAATGATCCCCTCGCCAGCATGCTCCTTGAGCAAAATACTTGCAAGGTTTCCTAAATACATCAAAAAGAAACCCACACAAGAATCACAGGGAGTTGATAAATCACCGCAAACACTTGATTTCCAATTCACATCAAACATCAAAGTGACAACGATAACAACATATTCCACAACGAAAAAAATAAGTTCTCCTTCATCTCTTACAGTATTATTCATCAAATTAATGTCCCTTTGATTACCCAATAATCACAATAAACAAAGTTTCCCATTCAAATCAACTCAAATAATCCAAACAAAAAAAACGATAGGTAAATCTCCTTAATCACCATGTCAGCGACCATTTGATTGCCCCATCCATTCACATCAATTCCACCAATCAAACATCATTTTTTTTTATAAAAAAAAACAACCTACAATCAAAGTTTCAATATTTAATCTATTAAACTGTCAATCGTCAAATAAAACCCAAAAAATACTCATGCCCATTTGAATTAAATTAAAAAAAAAAAACTGTAGAGATTAAAGATCGAACCTTTGAGACATAGAAACCTTCAGAATTTTGTCTTCTGTCTTCTTGAAGAAGAAGGGAGATAAAGAGAGCGAAACCCTATTTTGAATTATTTTTTTCTCTGATTGATTTGATCATAATTGACTTACTAATTAATTGATAATAAGAATCAACTGAGAGGGAAAGTGGGTGGGGTTGCTCTTGCTCGAGGTAATTTCGGGGCTTTCAGTTTCTACTGGAAATTCCCAAAACACCCTTCGTTGGATGACGTATGCTGGAGGACAGGAAAGCCATTTCCTATAAGTAATAAATTCAAAATTGGACTGGGCAATACCTGAGAAATTAAGTGACCATTATAAAGGTGGAGTCTATTACCCAAAAAACAAAGTTGGAGACTTTACCATGGAATGTTCCAAAATTCTTCGAAGGAGGAACGGACCCAATTTAAGTTGAGCAATGAAGTAGGTGTTTCTTTGAAAAAATGGAACATGAATCAAGGAATTGGTGGGTTTGAGCGCAAGTGGGGATCTTGCCTTTTGCATGCAAACTATTTGTTGAAATTTCCATGTGAAGAAAAAAAGGTCTGTTTCTTTCATTTTACAGCTGAAACAACAACAAAAAGTTGTTTTTTTAACTCGGGTTGTCGAGGAAAACAAGAGTAGTGCTGTTTAGTAAGATGGTTGAACCATATTTAAGAGCATGGAATTCGATGATAAGTGATTGTCATGGAGATTTTAGACAAGATTATCAGGCTGTTGCATCGATTCTCAAGTCTTGTGCTGGACTATCAGCTGTAAAATGGGGGAGAGCTCTTCACGGGAGTATTGTTAGAATAGGTCATGCTTCTTGCCATGCTGTGTCTAAGGCCTTGCTTAATATGTATTCCAAATGTGGAGCTCTAGATGAAAGCAAGAAACTTTTTGGTGAAATCGGTAGTTGTAATGATCATGATCCTGTTTTCTGGAACATTCTCTTATCCGGGTTTGCTGGGTCCAGAGTTTATGATGCTGAGACTTTGAGGTTATTCAGGGAAATGCATGGTGCTAATTATCCGAAGCCTAGTTCTGTTACTGTTGCTATTGTTCTTCCTGTTTGTGCTCGCTTAAGGGATGTATATATGGGTAGGAGTGTGAATTGTTATGCCATTAAATCTGGATTGGATACACATACACTTGTCGGCAATGCATTGGTGTCGATGTATGCAAAATGTGGACTAGTATGCCAAGATGCTTATGCTGCTTTTGATAATATTGATGAAAAAGATGTTGTTTCATGGAATGCGATTATTGCAGGGTTTGCAGAGAATAAGTTGATGGAGGATGCATTTAGATTGTTTAGTTCGATGCTAAAAGGTCAAATAAAGCCAAATTATACTACCTTAGCTAATATTCTGCCTGTATGTGCATCTTTTGACGATAATATTGCTTACTGGTTTGGGAAAGAGATTCACGGTTATGTGCTCCGGCATAATGAGTTGTTAGCAGATATTTTTGTCTGGAATGCTTTGGTAAGTTTCTATTTAAGAGTTGGAAGGGTAGAAGAAGCTGAATTGCTGTTTCGAAGAATGGAATTGAGAGATTTGGTTTCATGGAATGCTATTATTGCAGGATATGCATCAAATGGTGAATGGTCAAAAGGTTTGGAATTGTTTCATGAATTACTTACTCTAGACATGATTAAGCCAGATTCCGTCACCCTTCTCAGCATTATTCCTGCCTGTGCACAGTCTAGAAACTTGCAGGTTGGTAAAATGATTCATGGCTATGTCATTCGGCATCCTTTACTATGTGAGGAAACATCTGTCGGGAATGCTCTAGTTAGTTTTTATGCTAAGTGTAATGACATAAAAGGAACATACCAGACATTTTTTATGATTTCTCGGAGGGACCTAATATCATGGAATTCTATGCTCGATGCCCTTGTTGAGGGTGGGCATAATATGTGGTTTCTGGAATTATTACATTGGATGCATTGTGAAGGAACTAGACCTGACTCTGTTACAATCTTAAGTGTAGTTCACTTTTGTGTTAATGTTTTGAAAGCAGACAAGATTAAAGAGGCCCATAGCTACTCAATTAGGCATGGTCTTTTAGCATCAAAATTTGATGTTGAACCGACTATTGGAAATGCAATACTTGATGCATATGCTAAATGTGGTAACATTGGGCACGCATCTAAAGTTTTCCAGAGTTTATCAGAGAACAGGAATATGGTCACTTTCAAAGCAATGATCTCAGGTTATATCAATTGTGGGTTACTTGATGAAGCATACATGACTTTTAACTGGATGCCTTCCTCAGATCTCTCTGTTTGGAATCTAATGGTTAGATTATATGCTGAAAATGATTGTTCTAGTCAAGCTCTCAGTCTTTTCCATGAGCTACAAGCTCACGGGATGAAACCCAATGCAATGACTATCATGAGCCTCCTTCCAGCATGTGTTGAAATGGCATCTGTGCAATTGATGAAGCAGTGCCACGGATATGTGATCAGGTCTTGTTTTGGTGATCTACACTTGGATGGAGCTTTGCTAGATGTATATGCAAAATGCGGCAGCATAGGCTATGCTTTTAAACTTTTTCAATTTATTCCTAACAAGGATCTGATTATATTCACTGCCATGATTAGAGGATATGCCATGCATGGTTTGGGAAAGGAAGCTCTTGGGATTTTCTTTCATATGATTGAATTAGGTGTAAAGCCAGATCATGTTGTCATCACCACTGTTTTATCTGCATGCAGTCATGCTGGCCTTGTAGATGAAGGATTAAATATCTTTTATTCTATAGAGAAGGTCCATGGAATGAAGCTAACCATGGAACAATATTCTTGTGTGGTGGATCTTCTTGCCCGGGGAGGTCAAATTGATGATGCATTTTCTATGGTGAATGGAATGCCTATTGAAGCTAATGCAAATATATGGGGGGCGCTATTAGGTGCCTGCAGGACCCATCATGAAGTGGAATTGGGCTGTTTTGTAGCAGACCGTTTATTTAAAATTGAAGCAGAGAATATTGGGAACTATGTAGTTTTGTCAAACCTGTATGCAGCAGATGCTAGATGGGATGGAGTCATGGAAATAAGGAAACTGATGAGGACAAGAGATCTTAGAAAGCCAGCAGGATGCAGTTGGATTGAAGTGGAGAGGAGAAAAAATGTCTTTGTGGCTGGAGATACTTCTCATCCTCATAGAATTAATATTTACAGAATATTACGTACCTTAAATGACCAAATCAAAGAGCCATTTCAATTAAATCAACTGTAAACTTACAGCTTTATGAATGTTATAAGTGAAAGCAAGCGGGGTTGCCTCCCAAAAGATACTATTATAATTGGATATAAATTTTCCAAGGCAGAATTCTGCTACTTTGGGTTGTAGACACAACCTCTCTGTCATGTTGATTCAGTTGTTAAACATGATCCACTTCAAGTTAATCGAATGGATGCAATGCTTCCCAACTTCTGTGTCAGGATCAAGGAATGAGCTTCTGCTAAAGTTTTGGTATGTTTCCAACTTCAAATTTATATTTTTATCTTATTACTTCTTCAGAAACTTCACAATATGAGATAAAATCTAATGCGTCTAAAGGACAAATTGTAGAAGTGTGGATCTCATTATACCACTTATTTGGCCTTAAAGTGTACAAACTCATCACAATCAGTCACTCCACAGTCCTTTGGAAGGCCTCAATGTGTCAACCAATTCCTTCTGCTTGCTTCATCTTTGTTGGTGGCATACCTTAGTGAGTTGTGGGTATTGAGATCGGATATTTTCATAATTATAAGAGACTGAGGTTTTCATAGCTGTATTTAGACTTGTTCATTTGTCTTTAATATGTCACCATTTTGTTGAATATTTGTCTGTCACCTGATTTATTATCAAATTAAGAGGATTTTTTTATTATTTTTTTGCAGATTGCTGCTCAACATAGTTTCTATATGGTTGAGCATCAAGGTTCAATGCCTTTCTAACTCACATCCATCTGCTCTCAAGTATCTGTATTCCTGGAGAAGCAAGTCCCAACCATAGAACTTTTGACTTAATATAATTCTACATGACCTTCAGCTGGTAGCAACTGAAAGTTTAACAACTCAATTGAACAATTTCTTCCAGTTACCTGGAATTGTTTCATGTGCTATTATTTTGGAAGACTAGTATGACTCTCTCCCAACTGCTGGGAACTCCAATAGATAAAATGGATGCACCTTAAACTTTGTAACTTGTTCTTATTTAGAAGTGATTTTTGCTGTGCTTAATGGAACTTTACCTCACTTGAATATAATTGAATGGTAAAGATAAGCAGACATGTCAAATATGACTAGAGAAAGTTCTATGCAACATACATGGTTTATAAATTCCTGTTTTTTTAGCTTTCTAGACAATAGTTTTGTGTTCTTATGCAAAGAATTCTTAATAATGAACCTCTTAAGTATGATTATCTTATCATCTGCATTTAAAAGGTAAGGTAGGTTCAACTGTTGCACCACAATTTTTTAGTTATAGTCTAGATTTCAGCGTTTCAATCCTTCCCCTTAGAAATATTTACCAGTAAACACACTTGTCAAGAAGTTCAGATTTCTTCTGTCATTTTTGTTAAGTGGTTGCAATGTCTCAGCAATTAGACCACAGATGTCATTCAACAAAAAGGCAAGGAAAATGAGAGTAAAATGGACACTGATTGTATAGCGAAAAATAACCTATGGGCTGACCACAGCGATGTCCTGAAAAGTTAATCATGCATGCTTCAAGAATATATGATGAAGGCTTCCAATGGCACATAATCCCCTGCACTGCTACTCATTCATTATCTTTAAAAATGGATACCTTATTTGTCATTTCTGCACTCACATGAATCATGCTGCGTGCTTATTTGTGATGAAAAATGATCTCTTGAGAATCATAAGAACAATACATTACAGTACTTGGTGCTTTTTCAAAAAAAATAAAATAACATCTGTTTATTGTAACAGTTATCATGACACATTCACTTTCACATGGCAAAAATCTTCTTCCAATGGGAGGATATGCAATGCCAAAATTAGTGTTTGTCAATTGCTTGGGGGGATGTTAAAGGAAACAAGGCAAGCAACTCTGGTTCAGTGTAACCTGGTTTAGACCGTGGTGATGGATGCAGGTAAAATCGCCTCTCTTTAATGGCTTTTTCTTCTTCCTCATTATTTAAGTCAGATATTGCTGACTCTCCTCTGTTCTCCTGCTCTTGGATTGCCAGTTTTGAGAAAATAGTAGAAGGGGAGAAAATGGTGGAAGGGGAGAAAATGGTGGAAGGGGTTCCTGCAGGACTTGGAAGAAGACTGTGATTAACTGATGCTGTTGGCGATGTACTAGGTTTGAAGTTAAGAGGGGGTTTCACTATCTTTAGTTTGGGCCTTAGTTTCTGCCTTCTTTCATGGAGTTTAAGTGTTGATCTCTTTATGCCTGCAATCTTTTTTGCTGCTCCTACTGTTCCTTCTGCTGCATCCCCCTCTGATGGACCTGTTAACCGCTGAACAACATCACGAAAAGCCTTTGTGTCTGTTTGCACAAATGTAGTAATAGGTTTACCACCGACTGTGCTCTGGCTTTGTGGCTTCTCCATTGATACTTATCTCAATGGACAATCTTGCTCCCAAGTCATTTAGGCCACGACCTGAACAAGTTCAATTTGTGAGCTGGAAACCTCTCATTTATGTAACATGCTCTGGCTAGGCAGAGTTGATGCATCTAAAGAGTAACCTCTGCTACATCAAAGCATGTACATATATTATTAGTGAAAGTGACCATGAAATGTTTGGCAGCATCTTGGCTCACCTAACTCCTTCCATTTTAGAGCAGTCAAAAGTATAAACTTTAACTAAAGACGAAGGTAGGCTTTCATTGCAGTGGGATAGGAATTATATATACCATGTTTGAGTTACAATCCATAGACATGGAGCCGTATTTTGGACGTGGCAATCGCATTTGCCAATAACAAGTAGCAATTCCTTTTGCATGGTGTGTTTGAGTGTCTTGAGACACTTGTAATGGATTCTGGCTTGGCTTTAGGCTTACCCATTTTCATTTGACTCTTGAATCTCATCCATGGGTACATGCAAATGTTAATCTCTCTCCCTCCCTTCCCAATTTCTATTGCTTCCTATCAGTCTCAAAACCATGATTTTGACCAACATCATTCAAATTGAGTTGCTGTTTTATCTGGCTCGGGACCTAATGCTGAAGATGGTTCACATTCTAAGGTAATTTGCCCTTTATCTATAAGATTCTATTGAATTTAATGTATGGAATCTAATTTAATGTATGGAATCTATCATATATATATATATATATATATATATATATATAGAAGAAGCTATACTGTTAACTGGGGTTTGCATTGATGTTTCCCTCGACAGATCATGTAAAATTCCTTTAGGTTTTTCATATTCTGACCAGGAATAGCAGCATGTGGGAAGAACAAAACTCATCTTTCGTAATCTGGCTGGCATAATCTTGTTTTTCTTGCATGGTGCCTGTTATTGTTCTAATATCTATATTCTGAAAAAGCTTGACTCTCCTGCTCTCAAAACTACAAAAAAATATAGCTAAGATAAAGAGAGCTTATTTCCTCTGCCAAAACATGAATAGTTAGTTTATACGGTATTTAGATTGTTTATCAATGCAGCAGCCATGAAATGCCATATAAACAAATATTCAAATTCCAGTAACATGAATATGGCATTTGAGCAGGTAAAAAGACACCATACCTCACAGAACAGCCCTCTGTTTCCTCTGTGATGCAAGGTGGCGAAAACCCAGCTACATTCAGCAAGCAACTTGGAGGAACAGAATCAGGGAACGGAAGAAGAGGCTTTGTGTATGAAGAGATGAGAGGGAAAGAGAGAAGCTGGAGGAGCTTAAATACATATGTGCAGCAAAAAAGAAGCCAAGGTTGTTTGACTCACACTCGACAATCCAGTTAGGACAAACAAAGGGTAGCCTCAAAATACTTGCTAGGAATGGATTTATTCTTCATAGCTTCCTAAAAACACTCGCTGATTTTTAGAGAAATGATAATGGCATTGACTGATAACTTTGAAACATTCACTTTTCGTTTCCTTTTTTTAGTTAGATGTTACGTTGATAGTTGACTACTTTTGTTGAATAATTTTTAGGTGGGTATTTGATGGATTAATTTGTTGAGACATCATTCTCTACTTATTATTGGAATTAGATACATAAATCATCGTGATGTGTTCTTCCTATCATTTATTGTTTGAAAATTGTCGGTAAATAATTCTATCGGTAAATTGTTGTGAAATTTATTGACAGGATATGTCCTTGCTATGTCCATCAGTATACATTGATAAAATTACAAATATTTATATTTTAGGATTTGCTTAGTTAATTTGTTTTTAGGATTCCCCCACATCAAGTAAGCAAAATTACATGTTTTTTTTTTTTGTTGTTATAACTCATTTTTCAAATATTAATTTTGATATAGTATATACGAGTTGGATTGCCTGCTTCGCCGGAGTTTTTTTTATTTATGTAGAAAATTGATTGATTCTATAAATGTTGTATTTTGTTATTTGAATATTTAATTAGTATAATTGTAATTGATAAAATCTGTTAAAAATGTTTTTTTTCAACCAAAATGCGATTGAATATTGGTATTGCTAAAAAACTTTTGATAAAATTTGTTAGAAAATTTGCTAAGAAGGTTAAATGATCTATAAGAAATTTGTTGTCACGGATACTCAGGTAAAAAAAACAAAAAAAGAAACCCGGTAAAAAAAGAACAACTGACTTGGACACTAAAAAATAAAAAAATACATGTGGAAAAAAGGTCACAGTTTCTGAAAAGGAAAAAAAAAGTCTAAAATATAAATTTAACTTCAAAGACAAAGTTTTTTTTTATAAGATTTATTGATCATATTATTATATTAAATATATTTAAGAATACCGATATTAAATTTTTTTTCAAGAAATCGTATGTTATTTTTTTTCTCTCTATATATATTTTTAGGCGATAATATTAAATAAATATTAAACACATATACTTAGTCTCACATACTATGTAGTGTGATCAAAATGGGAAGTGATTTTTATATTTTTTAGATGTAGAAAAGCTAAGTAAATTTGTAAGAAAAAAAAGATTAGTTGCCTTTTTTCCCTAATAATATTAGATCTTACACATTATAAATAAAAATATTGAATTTTTTTTTCAAAAAATAAATATAAGTTTTTTTGCGTGCTATAATTACTTATTTACCGTTAAAAAAGAACAGTGTAGTTGAAACGGAAGGTGCCTTGTATATTTTTTAATTGTAGATAATCTAGGCAAATTTGTTTACCTTTTGTTTTTTTGAGCTGTATTTTTTCCCGGGTAATATTAGATCTTAAATATTAAAAATCTATTTTTTTTTAAGAAATAAACTTGAACAAAAGAGCACAAAATTAAAATTCAAAGCCAAGTTTTTATTTTATTTTATAAGATTTATTCATCATATTATTATATTAAATTTATTTAAGAATGTTGATATTAAATTTTTTCATGCAAAAAATCCGAGGTCATTTTTTTTTATCTTTTTATATACTTTTAGGCGATAATATGCAATAAATATTAAAACATATAATAATGACTTGTTTGCCGTTTAAAAGGAACAGTGTAATCGAGACAAAAGTGACTTGTATCGTTTTTTAATTGTAAATAACCTAGGTAAATTTGTTTATTTTTTGTTTTTGAGTTGTCTTTTATCCCCAGTAATATTAGATATAAAATGGTTATTGTTATTATTGCAAAAACAATTAAAATTATCAAATTATCCGGAAAGAAAAAACACTCATAAACATTAACAAAAGAGTAAGCAAGAAAAAGAATATATTATTATTATTATTATTATTATTATTATTATTATTATTATTATGTTAATTTTCAAAAAAGAAATATAATTTTTTTGCGTGCTATAATTACTTATTTGCCATAAAAAAAGAATAGTGTAGTTGAAACGGAAAGTGCCTTATATATTTTTTAATTGTAGATAATCTAGGCAAATTTGTTTACCTTTTGTTTTATTGAGTTGTATTTTTTCTTGGGTAATATTAGATCTTAAATATTAAAAATCCAATTTTTTGTTTTTTTTAAGAAATAAACTTTAACAAAATAGCACAACATTAAAATTCAAAGCCAATTTTTTTTTTTTTTATAAGATTTATTCATCATATTATTATATCAAATTTATTTCAGAATGCTGATATTAATTTTGTTAATCCCAAAAATCCGAGGTCATTTTTTTATCTCTTTATATACTTTTAGGCGATAATATGCAATAAATATTAAAACATATACTAATGACTTGTTTACCGTTTAAAAGGAACAGTGTAATCGAGACAAAAGTGACTTGTATCGTTTTTTAATTGTAGATAACCTAGGTAAATTTGTTTATTTTTTGTTTTTGAGTTGTCTTTTATCCCCAGTAATATTAGATATAAAATGATTATTGTTATTATTGCAAAAACAATTAAAATTATCAAATTATCCCAGGAAAAAAAACACTCATAAACATTAACAAAAGAGTAAGCAAGAAAAAGAATATTATTATTATTATTATTATTATTATTATTATTATTATTATTATTATTATTATTATTATTATTATTATTCTTATGATTATGAATATGATTATGATTATTATTATTATTATTATGATTATTATTATTATTATTATTATTATTATTAATATTAATATTATTATTATTATTATTATGATTATAATGATTATTATTATTATTATTATTATTCTTAGTATTATTATTATTATTATTATTATTATTATTATTATTATTATTATTATTATTATTATTATTATTATGTCAATAATGGAAAATAAAACACAAATATCAATTTATCAAGGGATGAAAATAAAAAATTAAAACTATAAGGGCCAAAATGAAAATTCAATATATTATCAATTTCAATCAAAGGATCCAATTGAAGAAATCGAAACTTATGTACTGTATTTATTGAATAATTACAATAATCCACTTGCACAACCATTTGGGCGAAACATGATAAAACAAATGGTTGTGCAAGTGGATTATTGTAATGAGATTGAGTATTTTATTAACTACACACTATCTAATTTGAGAGATATTAGTGAAGGCGGTATTAGATGTCAATTTAATCTGAAGTGGAACATTCAAACAAATAACATGAATTGTAGATAATTCTGCTGTACAAGTTAATCAATTTATCTAGTTCTTAAGGCTGCCATTGAACAAAATCATTAGCGCGAACACTATGATTGTTTGCTAGTTATGGTTATATATACAGCAGATCTATTAATTAACTAACATTAATAAAAAATAAAAATTCAAAATAAAAATTTAAGTTTTGTTTTAAGGATCAATTTTGTTTCCTAAAGAAAAATGACATGTTAAACAAGACTAGTGGGTTTTAGCCTCTAGACCCAATCTCTCAAGGTTAAATTCTACTATTTTCTAGGGTTTTCAGGTAGTTTTAATTTTTTAGTGTAGGATTTTTGTTCAATTCACATTGTTTTCAATCTCTTATGTGATCAATTTCTTTTGAGTTTTCTTGACTATTTATGCTTGTAACCTGTTTTATCAGATTCAAATACAAATAAATCTCGAAATAGAAAATAATTTACATAGGTTACGAAAAGAAGCTCACTTTAATACCATGATACTTGCATGACAACAGACACTTAAAAAGCTCTTTACTCCTAACATGAGGAATAAACCATTGTGGATAAACTTTGACAATAATGTCAATTTCGAGATCAAGTCTAGCTTTATACACTTGCTGCTAATATTCAATGGATTTACTAGAGAAGATCCTTATACTCTTTTTAAGAAGTTCCATATGGTTTATATTGACATGAAATCAAATGGAGTTAACCATTAATTTGTTAAGTTGAAAACTTTCCTTTTCTCTTTAAAAAGGGCAACAAAGACATGAATTTTCTATATTCTTCCAGGTTCCATTGGAATTTTAAACAATATAAAGAAGATCTTAAAAAGTATTTCCTAGCCTCTAGAGCTGTCAACATAATGAAATATATATGTGGGATTCAACAATATAATGGAGAGACGCTCTTCGAGTATTGGGCAAGATTTGAGCAATTGTGTATTCAATGTACTCATCATCAAATACTTGATTAACTTCTCATTTAATATTTCTATGAAAGATTGATGTCTATTGATCGTAGCATCATTGATCCAACAAATGGAGAGATATTGGTAGATAAGACACCCGAGGCTATACGCCAATTGATCTCAAATAGGACATCCAACTCGAAACAATTTGGCACCTGTGAAGACTTCTCAAGCAAACGAGTAAATGAGGTATGTATTACTAACATTGAGAATATAGTTATTGATCTTACTTTTTTTGTGTGTTCTTTGGCTTGTGTAAATAAACAACAAGTAAAAGTTTGTAGTATATGCTATCTACAAGAATATGCTTCAGATATGTATCCAACAATGCAAGAAGATTACATTGAACAAGTTAATGCAGTTGATGGAGCATGTAGACAACCTCAGTGTAATTATGATCTTTTTTCTAACATATATAATTTTCCGGATGGAGAGATCATCCAAACTTACATTATGAGAGCTCGCCTCAACAAGTCAATCAAGGTTGACAAATTCATCCCTATGGATTCCTGTACCAACAGAACTATAAAGCAAGACAACCCTCTGCATTCATAAATTCCAATGTTATAGGGTCATCGAGTGATGATCTTCATGAGATGATGAAAATTTTGTCTTCGAACATAGTGACCTTGCAATAAAATGTCATGGCTCTTGAACATGAAATAAGATTAAGTATTCATAACTGGAGAATAAATGGGGCAAGTAACTTCAAGTGTAGGAAAGTTGAAAGCACAAATGAATGGAAGATTTCCCTTTGAATGGAAAAGAGAAATCATGTTGGGAAGTAGGTAAGAACTTGAAGGGAAAAGGTCAAAATAAATTGTGATAGAGGAACAAGAGGAGATAAAAACTTAAGTAAGCATAAAAAAGAAACATATTTTTTATCCATAAATTAAAAAAACAACCATTACTCTGAAGGTAAGTCCTAACTCAATGAATTCCATCTTTAAGAACACCTTTTTTCACTTTGAGTTCTTATAGGTCCAAGAAAGAGGATAAAGAAAAAGAGATTTAGAGGTTTTCAAGAAAGTAGAACTCAACACTCCTTTAATTGATGCTATCAAGCAAATTCTTAAGCACTCAAAAATCTTAAAAGAGTTGTGTACTACTAAAAGAGCTTTCAAGCTAAAAGGTTACGGAACGTTAAATATATGTGAAATTGTATTTGTTGATGTTCAAAAGAATCTATCTTTAAAGCAAAATATCTTGCTGCATTTACTATTCTATGTGTTATTGGTAATGCTATCAAGCAAATTATCAAGCACGCCAAATTCTTGAAGGAGTTGTGTACTACTAAAAGAGCTTTCAAGCTAAAAGGTTATGAAACGTTAAGTATAGGTAAAGTTGTATTTGTTGATGTTCAAAAGAATCTATCTTTAAAGAAAAATATCTTGGTGCATTTACTATTCTATGTGTTATTGGTAATGCTATCAAGCAAATTCTCAAGCATGTCAAATTCTTGAAGGAGTTGTGTATTACTAAAAGAGCTTTCAAGCTAAAAGGTTATGAAACGTTAAGTATAGGTGAAGTTGTATTTGTTGATGTTCAAAAGAATCTATCCTTAAAGCAAAATATATAGGTGTATTTACTATTCTATGTGTTATTGGTAATGCTAGTTTTAAAAAGGCTTTATTGATTTAAGTGCATCCATTAGTGTTATGCTTAAACATGTTTATGATTCTCTTAGTCTTGATTCGTTGATTAAAACTAGCATTGTAATACAACTTGTTGATCATAGCTTTGTTTATCCATTAGGTGTGATATAAGATGTCCTAGTTAAGATTAATAATTTGGTTATTCCATGCGAATTTTATATTCTTGATATGAGATATGATTCTTGTGATTCATCAAACAATATTTTTATATTGTTTGGGAGACTATTCTTGGAAACTACCAATATAAAATTGATTGTGATAAGGATTACAGGTGAGCAAAAACTGAAAAAACCCAATTAAATCAAGAAAACCAAAAAATATTAACCTAGAAAAAACGAACCATTAAAAAAACCAATTAAATTTTCTTTGAAACTTCTGGTCCGGTCCAATTTTGGGGTTTTTAAGGAAAAAATTGTTAAATCAAAACCGAACTGAATTAGTTCAAATTAAAAAAAAAATATGCTATATTTTTTTATTCTTCCGGTTCAGTTCAAAGTTTTTGATTTGTTTCTATTATGGTTAAGTGGGAGAAGGGAAAAGTTGGTTAAAGTAAAAAAAAAAAAAACTACAAAACCAAAACTATTTTTTGTTTTTTTAGTTAAAAAACCAAACCAAACCAAAACCAGTCGGTTTAAACAGGGTTTGATTAGGGTTTTTTTAAGTTTTTTCAGTTGAATTATTTTTATTGATAAAAACCAAACTGAAAATGCTCACCTCTAGTAAGGATACTATAAATCAGTAAAATATATGACATGTATAAAAACATCCAAATTGGATGAAGAAATAATATTAGAAGATAAACTATAACTTTTAAACAAATTTAAAATTAATATTATATGTGTGTGTGTGTGTGTGTGTGAGAGAGAGAGAGAGAGAGAGAGAGAATACAATGAATTCAAAGAATTTAAAATATAGCCTAAATTTTTAGATGCTAAAAACCTCTTATACAATTAATCTATATTGTTTTTCCACAAGATAAACTATACAAAATCTAATACAAGAATAAACCCTTAAGATTGTTTTCCAAACTTGTAAATATACTAGACTAATGAACAAAAATATTTAGTTTATCATAGCAAGAGCTTACAAAATATGCTTAAATATATAATAATAATAATAATAAATATGTTTTCAACAAAAATATATGCTTGTAACTATATAAAATCATAGTCCTAGCATGCATACTAACAATAAAAATAACTATGCTTAAATTAAAACAAAAAAAGTGTATTTAGTTGTTGAAATACTTTAAAGTATAAATATTTTTGTAGTTATCAAGGATTAATTATTTTTCCTTAAAATTTGACTGCTCCTCACTGGTGTAACCATGATATTTACAATATACCTTTCAAGATTCTAACACCACCTCACTGGTTTAGGCTACTTTAAATAAGGTTTTTGAACAAAAAATCTTGTAATTTAAAAAAAATTAAAGCATTACAAGAGAAGAAACACTATAATATGAGTTGAGATAAAACACATAAAAATAAATAAAAAAACACCGAAGGAAACTCTTTCTTCACCTTTATTTTATAATGGATTTTGAAAGCTAAAAAGTTGGAGAATTAATCATAATTAATTGTCACATTATCATCAATCTTTGATTGGTTATTATAAATAAAGAATCAAATCTGAATATAATGGCTCTAAATCTGTATTTTTTTGAGTTGAAGAAACTATACATATTTGCAACAAAAGCTTCTAGAAGAGATTGTTAACCTTCATGAACATGAATGGACAAATAATAGGTTGGAAAATATAGTTTGGTTGACGGACAAAAATACTTTCTTGTGACCTAAAATATTATTTTGCAATAGACCCAAACCCGAGCACATGATGGGTAGACGATCGAGCAAGTATAAACCTAAAACCCATTTTGCTTTGAACCTCTCATCTCTAAGAAGATTTAAGTGTTATTTGAGCTCAATTCTAATTTTTTAACTTCTGACTTTATAAATAAAAGAATAAATATATTTTTTTTCATAAAATATTAGAGCTCAGTTCTATGAAATTGTTTTTTTATTCGCTCATAATTGATTTAAATCATATTAATATTCATTATTAAAGAATACACATTAGAGATTAAATCTCAAAAAGTTTTAACTAGAAAAGTGAGTAAATTATATATTTAATTTAACCTCAAATATAAATATTTACCATGTTCGTTAAATAAACCTCCATCATAATTGGAAGAAAAAAGGCAGGAGTATAGCGATACGAAACTTTGACCCAGTCTTTGAATTAAATAAAGCACTGCAGGCTGCAGCAGCAACAATACGTATTCCAAGCCTTCCTGAGAAAATCTGCAGAAAACCCATCCGGCCCAGGAGCCTCACTACTACCTCTGCTGATGCCAGTCATTAGAGAACAATGCTGAGAGTGAGAGGTACTCAATTTATTCCCATAATTTTATATTGAGTTATGCTAAACCTTTTTTTAAAAAATATAATAAAAAATTACAAGAAAATACATGGAACATTAGATCATAATCTTAAAATTAAATTCAATTCTAAATCCTATTAATCTCTAATAGCCTTGTATTTTTTAATACCATATTTTCTTAATATTTAACATTACTATTTTTTTTCCAGATCCTCTTTATGTAAGACATGAAGGCTTAGTGTATGTTTGATGGTATTGTTGAGGTTGTTTTTTAAAATGATTTTCGTTCAGAAATACATCAAAATAATTTTTTTTTTAATTTTAAAAAATTATTTTTGACATCAGTATATGAAAATAGTGATATAAAACACTAAAAATTCTTAATTTAAAGTAAAAAATAAAAATAAAAATTTTCCAAATTTTTTCAAAAACACTTTTGAATGTAATGCAAACAGGATCTTAGTTGATGATATATATAAGGGAAACTATACTGATTAGGGTTCAAACCTTCATTCAAAAAACAATGTTTTTTCTTCTATTAGAAACAATTTATTAGTGAATTATTTTCCTCAAGTTTTGCTGCAAACCTTTATATAAAATTCTAATTGGAGTATTATCCATGAGAATGCTAAATTTAATGAATATCTCTTGAAAAAGCAGTAAACTATTAATCCCTTAGTTTATCGAAGTTAATTAATTAATTGACCATCCTAAATTAGTTTTTTTTTTTTTTTTTTTTGTTAAAAAAGCATTCTTTCCTAATGAAATTTCCCTATCTTCCCTAGCTCTCTCAAGAAAGAAAAAAACACAAAATAAATTGAAAAAAAGAGAGACTAAGCTGTGAATAAACTCAAAAATAAGGGATTAAACATAATGCTTGTAAGACTATAAGGATTGATTAATTATTTTATTAAACTTCAAGCGCTAATTTATAATGACCCTTCACCAAAAATCTTTTGCCAAAGTCAGGTACACCGCAGATAGAAAGAGTATAGACAAAATGGATTTGGAATCTGTGAGGAGATACATAGAGAAAGGAGGTCATGAAGATGACAAGAAAGCATCAAACATTGAAAAAATGCCACCCAGATTCTTTGAAAGATTCGTAATGGAAGGTCTTCATATTGATCTCATCGAACCTGGGCGTGTTGTTTGCTCCATGAAAGTCCCTCCTCGTCTTCTGGTAACCACTACAAACCTCGAACTCTGTGCTTTATTGCTATCAACCTATTCGAATACATAATCAAGGTCTTCAAGATGTCTCCTTTGGATTCCTGGGATAACTTCCACGACGGACTATTGTTTGCCCTTAATTGGTTTTGACAACAGAACTGAGGCAAACTAGAGAAATGGTTGGATTATCCTCCATTTAGTTTGGTCGTTCAGATAACTCATGATGACCAGGAAAAAGTTGAGATTATTTTTCTTGGTCTGCTCTTTAGTTATGACTTTTGAAAAAAAGAAGTAATTTTCTTTATATTCTGTGTTTTGAGACAAAATACTGAAAAAGTTCGTTAATTGTTCCATAATTTTAAGTCAAACAATGATTTAATGATTTCGGTTTTAAAGGGTGTTGCTGATTATTGGGGTTTTGCTTGATGGCTTAATGTGAAGAATGGTAGCGATTACTTGCATGGTGGGGCTGCAGCAATGCTGGTTGATGTGGTAGGGACATCTGCACTGATCTCAGCAGGAGTGTTCTTAACAGGAGTTTCTGTGGAAATTAATGTTTCATACTTGGATGCTGCTTATGCTGATGTGGGTATCATTCCCCCCTCTCTATTTTTCGATACTCGTTTCTTAGTGTTAATTTTATTTCTTCAATACCATCGATAGCACAATTCCAACCATAATTTCTTGAATGTCTGTTGTTTCATTTTGTAATGGTGTCAGTACTAGGCCTAATTGATGAAAGATTTGATTCATATAGCTATCAATTTTATCTCAAACCTATCAAACTTAGATGTAGCAAGCCGTACTGTACATTTCTAAGTTTTGAGGTTGCTTACGTTTAATTGCAGCTGCCATCTCACAAGTTATGGCACTGTCAAACTCACTTTGGAATATTATAAGTAGAAGTTGGAAATTGTATTGAAGTTTTTTGTGCAATGTTTTATTTATTTGCTTAGATGAACTATTAGGTCCACTCTGTTTGTTGATGAACAAGAAGTTTTCGTCAAGATGGAGTAAGGGAGATCTTAGATTTCTAGAACAATAAGATGGAGTGAATAAATCTCAAAGCTGATATAGTGTTGATTCCATTCATCACAGCAGCTGTGTGTATGTGTGGATGTTCCTTCGAACATGTAAAAATTACTGAATCATAAACGACATGCAACTTACCAGTCATACGAAGTTTTCTGTTTTTGTTCATTCAGGAAGAAATCGAGATTGAAGCCAAGGTTCTACGTGCAGGCAAAGCTATTGGAGCTGCGAGTGTTGAGTTCAGGAAGAAAAAGACTGGGACAATTATTGCTCAAGGGCGTCATACTAAGTATCTACTTGTTTCTAGTAAAATGTAAACGGCTTGCAGATTTTTCATGGTAGTTCGTTCTCAAGAACCAATAACGTATTACAGAATATCAGCTTGTCAGTTGAGTTGCATGATGGAGAAGTTTCACACTTTGATAGCTCTGCTGAGCAGTAAATCTCGTTGCCCTCCTCGCATAGTGCTGCAGTTCCTTTCCGAATTTCTCCTTCTTTTTCTAAACCATTCATCATATTTAAACTCTTTTTGTGACATTGATGATCTAGTGTGAACTTATCCTTACACTTGAATCAATGACCTAACCTTCTTCTTCGTTCATATAATATCTCAGGCATGTATTCCCCCTTACTTATAAGTCCTTTCTCATATTAGAAGTCTTGAAGGGTTGTGTTACCTGATGGTCTTCCACTATTGAAAGGAGATGTCCTGAACACTATCTTATTCTTCCTTTCCACAACAGGATTTGATTATTTGTCTGATCAAACATATGTACTAGTGCTGTGGGTTTCAATATCTTAAACATTGGTCTGATATCATCTATGAGGCCATTAATGAAACTTGAAACATAATATGATTTAGCAAGTGAGGAGTTTAAGATACTAATTAAAGACTTGAGCTCCTCAAACTTTTCAACATATTTTCCCCTGCCTCTTTCTTGTGTTAACTTGTTAAATTGTTCCACTACATCTTCCCTACTACCAAATCCCATGAAGATAGCTTGTACAGATTCCTTCTAATTAGTCAAATCATTATTACTATATAGAAATTCTTTAGACCACTCCCTTGTCTTCCCTTCCAAATGAAAAGGACACAATCTCAATTCACAATAAAATGTAGTTTAAAAACTTTCTACATTTCTTGATCCAATCTTGTGGATTATCTCCATAGAACTTGGACAGCTTAATCTTAGAAAGAGTTCCATTGTAAACACCTATATGATCTTTCATTATTTCCCCCGTGTTCCTCCTGGATATGGTGTCGATGCTTACAGATTATTCATCTAGAGTTAGAATGACTTCTTGCTCTCTTTTTGTTTTGCATCATGTCCTCCTATGAATATCTCGACTGTAGCCATCAAACTCTTCAATTGTGTATTAATCTCCTCATTTTGTTTAGTTTTTCCCTGCCATTGTCTTCTGTTCTCCATCATCGATTCTTGTAGTTTTTTATGAAGAACCTGGATTCTCTTAATTGTGCCTTCCATGTTCCTCAAAGGCATCATCCTTGTTACTTCCCAATATTTTGATTGTTCAAGAACATACAATACTCTCTTATTTATATTCAATCACATTAACTAATATTTAACAAAATAATTGTTGCCATATTGACTTGTGTAACACGTGTCTGTATTTTAACTTTTCTCTAATTATTGTAAATGTCATTCCCTTAAAAAGTTCCAATTGGTTTTGCTCCTTCTGTCACTATAGAAGCTTCATTTCTGCCCTTGTCATCAAAGCTGACATAACACATGAAACAATTATTCTCATACGTTGAGGTATAAAAGATATCTAGAGCTAATATGTAAATATTTGTCATAAAATATATACATTGAACTAACATGCATGAGAATTTCATATGGAGAAATCATATATGTCTATGAAAAAACTCACGTGATGATTGTATAAGTGATTCTTAGACTTGAGATCATTAAGTCATTTTATATAGAGAATATTATGCTTTAATCTTACTATATGTTATCTTAATCGAGATAAAAAAAAGACAAACATTGAGTATATTCTAAACTATATCTTACACTTAAGTGATCAAGAGATGATTCATCACCCTAGATAAATTAGAAAATCTGTTTTATCCATTCTCAAATAGTATTGACCAGAAATCTTTGATCAAGGTGAAATGAAATTTTAATAGAGTTTCAAATTTAAACTAATCAATTGTCTTATTAATATTAAATTAAATTGTTTAATCTATTTAATTACAATTACAATTTATAATTAGGTCAAACATGTTAGAAATCTAATAAGTCACACATTAAAAACTATTAGTCAAAAATTGAATTGGAATGATTAAATTAAATATGATTTATGATCAATCTCTTAAAGTTGTCATTGAATTGTGATCATGTTTAAATAAAAAGATAAGATAACACCTATGTATATTTGGTCTCTTTCTTCACTAACGAAAACAATGATAATTCATGATCAAATTGAAGTTAGTACAAAAACAATTGAACTCTTTTTTTTTTCTTATGAAATCCATGTTTTATGTTTTAAAGTATTTTTTATTTATAAATATATTAAAATAATACATTTTTTACTTATTTATTTTTTATGTTAGTATATTAAAATAATTAGAAAAATAAAAAATATAATAAAAGGAACCGAAATAGCAAACAAGAACTTGGAATCTTGAAATGATAGTTCAACGGAAAGGGACAAAAGAGGAGTATTACTGTCTCTGCCCAACACTCGTTCAACAAACCATCCTTTGTCTGAGACGAGTCAGAAACAGAAGAAAGAAAAATGGATTTGGAATCGGTGAGGAGATATTTAGAGACAGGAGGATATGAAGAAGACAAGAATGCATCAACCATTGAAAAAATGCCCCTCAGATTCTTTGAAAGATTCATATTGCAAGGCCTTCATATTGATCTCATCGAACCTGGGCGTATTGTTTGCTCCATGAAAGTCCCTCCTCGTCTTCTGGTAATCACAACAAAATGTCTCTGTTTTTATGTTATTATCTTATTCAGATACATAATCAAGACTTTAAAGACGACCCATTTGGGCTCTTGGGATAACCACCATAGACGAATACTGTATGCCCATGTTTGGTTTCGACAAGAAAACCAGGGGAATTTGGAAAATGGAAATTGAACGATTACCCAGTTCCTGTTTTTTCTTTTTCTTTCGGGTATTAACAATTGGAATGGTTGATGATTACTCTCCTTTTAGTCTGGTTGTTGAGATTAGTCATGAAAACAAGAGAGTCCAAGTCTTTTGTTGGTTGTTTTTATTAGGATTCTGTTTGGAAGTGATTAGATAATATCAGAAAAGGTAAGGGAATTTCTTCCAAAATCTAAGCTAAAGAATGTTTTGATACTTTAGGTCTTAAATGGTGTTACTGATTATTTGGTGTTTCGTTTAATTCTTATTGCTTAGAATGGTGGCAATTTCTTGCACGGTGGGGCTACAGCCACGTTGGTCGACTTGGTAGGATCGGCTGCAATATGCACAGCTGGAGCTGCAGGAACTGGAGTTTCTGTAGAAATCAATGTTTCATATTTGGATGCTGCTTTTGCTGATGTGGGTATCAGTCCTCCTCTCTCTTATATTTAGTTCCCAGCGTGTTTTTTCAAATGACCCGATAGAATGATGCCTAACCTATTTGTCTCAGGGTTGAAACTCTGTCTTGAATATACGATAGAGTGAAAAAGGAAATGTTTTTCGAATATATTGTTGTGTTTTCTTTTTGATGGTTTAGCAACATATCTGCATCTGTCTGGTTTCTTTTGGCATGGTATCAATAGCAGACATATTTGATGGAGCTTTGCACCATAAGACTGTAAATCATATCTCAACCTATCGAACTAGGATCCTGCTAGCCTTATTCTATATTTCTCAAAAGTTTGTGGTTGTTTACCCTTTTGTTACTCTGTTAATCACATGTTATTGTTTTAATCAGGTGTTATGCTAAACTTAGTTAACTTTGGTGCCTTAGGAGTACCCAATAAGCTGCTGGTGGAATGTTTGTTTTTGTAAATCCAGGGTCCCCTCCTACAGAAATAGTTTTCTAAGCGTGGTATTGGAAAAAACATATCAAATTATTTCCCATCTATGCTAAACTGAACCAAATTTGCTTCTTTGAATTAAGTGAGGCCTTTCATGCTTTAATCAGGTGCTGTATCTCTCTGCTTTAATCGGGTGCCTTTTCTGTCTGACCATAAGGTTCACTTTTGTTTGATTAACAGTGTTGGTCTTACATATTATAGATTTATTCGTTAGGTTTTATCTGTATACAACATAGATTCTTGTACTGTGCTATAATCAAGGCATGAATTATTCAGCTGTTTCACCATATGTTACTAATAGTAGCTTCGATGGAGATAAGTTTCCCATGTTCAGCATAGCTTTGATGGGACTTCTTTTTTACTAACCAGCTTATGAATCCTAGAAATAGAGGGAGCTGGAATTTTAGTCTATAGGTGGTTGGTCATATTGTTTGTGTTCCCAACTATCACCATTAATTGTTGGAAATGCTGTCTACTAAATTTACAAAATTTGCATAACTTGGCCACACTTCTACAATTAAAGGTTCGGGAAAGATGTCTAGCAATGAAAACAAACTTATTGATGTGAAAATCGGAGCCCATGCCCTGAATGTTGAGCCCAAATTGTTTAGCGTGTTTCTAGCTGAAGCTACTAAAAATCACTCGCCAGGCTCTTAAGATCTCCTTAGTATAATAGGTTGGCTATAGTTCTAGAGTCTATAAAATACTGGATTGCTCTCACTTGCAAAGAATGAAAAATGGCATGTATCAAGCTAAATAGTGGACACTGAATTTTTGTAGATGAGATGCGGATAGTATTTGCATCTTGTAGATATAATTTCCTTTCCTTTAATAAATGCTTTGCATGTTAGTTGTCTCACTCGTGGACTCTGCTGAACTTCTCTATTTTAGCCTTTACATGTTTATGTTGTGCGTTCTGACTCAGTAAAGAGTACACCCTCTTTCGCGCAACGCACTGACTCAGTAAAGAGTACACCCTCTTTCGCGCAACGCACTGTTGATTCTATCAGCATCAACGTTGATTCTGGGTGTTAATTTCATTCATCACAGCAACTTTCTAGTCAATGAATTAGTGTATACATTTCATGATGCGCCTCCGCACTTGTAAAATAACTTGAGCACAGCGATTTGTGACTTATTTTTCATTTGTAGTTTCTATTTCTGTTCTTGTAGGAAGAAATCGAGATCGAAGCTAGGATTCTTCGTGTGGGTAAAGCTGTTGGAGTTGCCAGCGTCGAGTTGAAGAATAAAAGGACTGGGAAACTTATTGCACAAGGGCGTCATACTAAGTACCTGGCTATCTCTAGTAAAATGTAATGACCTGCAAATTCTTAGCTTCTTCATATTCCTTCACTGCAACCAATACTGTAACAGACAAATATTAAGAAATACTCTATAAGGCATGAGGAAATATTGTTCATTATGCCACTATTTATCAAGGAATAAATAACTGTGGATGCCTCAATGATTTGGATTACTTATTTCATCCCACCCATTTTTTATTACATCTTTATAGGCTCAAATTAATGACTAGTTAAAGCATATTTATTAAGAAATGAAAATATTCAAAGATAGAGGACTATAGCAAAAAAAAATATGACAAAAAAGGTTTTTCTAAATTTAGGGCTAAACATGCATTTTAGTCCTTCAACTTTTCAAATTATAAACTTTAAGTCTTTAAAAATTTATGACATTCACTTTTGGTTTCAAACTTTTTTGTTTTGGTATTTGGTTTGAAAGAGGAGCGGAAGTTGTCTAGTCGTGATGGTAAAGAGAGAGTCTTGGTCAGGATCGATTCCAACTATGGAAAAAAAAAAAGGTTTTGGTGTCAATGAATTTTTTTAGGGGGGAAATTTACACAAGATATTTTTTCCTCTTTTTATATAAAATGATAAATTTGAACCCAAATACTTTTTTTGTTTCAGATTTGATTGTGGTTTTAGGAGTCAATTTTAAAAATAAAATATCATGAATGTGATACGTTGAGTTATAATGTGATGAGTCCATAACGATTAGACAATTTATAAAATATGAATTTGTTGAATATTAAAGTCTATCATGTTATAGTCAATAATTTGGGATCTTGTTGGTATAGAGAAGACTCAGTTGATATTTTGATAGATTACTATAAAACTAAGATTATATATGTATACAAAATAAGATCACCATAAAGAAATTAGTAATTATTTACATGAAATAAAGCTTAAAATGAACGAAACTTTTGAGGGTGGTATAGGTTGGACTGAGATCAAACTTGTTAATTTTTATTTAATTAGATGTAGGTATGAACTTTTTGAATTCCAAGTAGTAGTTTTTATTTACAAAGACACGTTGTAAGAGCATGTGCGCGCACACACAATTTTTTTTAATGAGTTAGGGGATTATATAATGATTCTCCTAGTCTAGGAAGGAAATCTAAAAGTCAGTAACATTATAGATAAAATTAGACTTTTTATCTTATTTTTATGTGGTTGCGACTTAAAAAATTTATTTTAAATTTGTATTTTGTGTTTTATGGTTAATAAACAACAATTGAGTTTAGATATTTAAGGATTTAGGTCTAATTGTAAGTAAGTTTTATACAAGTCCACATCCTTGGGTATTTTAGGATTTAACTTCGGTTAAAAATACACATGTAATCCAAGTTTCACATTATGTTTTTTTCTTAATGATATTCAGATTACGACTTTAACTTTGTGTGCTTGTGAGAGTGAGAATTCTCTATTCCTGTTCTCTAAAGGACTAAAAATGACTTATTGAGGTTCGACTGACTTCTTGGTGTCAATACATACATCTTGTTCATGGATTGTTATTTGTTGGATGGGGGTTCAAATTCAATAGTGTTAGTGCCTAGATACAAGTTATCTTTGTGTCAAACTGCTAACAAACCTAATTTACTTGACTTTATGGGAATTGATGTCTTTGAGTGTAAGTTGTTTTACCATGTGTTCAAGAGGTTCACATTGTTTGATATCAAAATTTGACTCTATTAATCAGGTTATATCCTTATGAAATTTTTGTTTCTTGTTGATTCTGCAAAAATTCCTTAGCATCCAATTTCTTCTTCTTGAATTTTTGAAATATAAAAAAAAAAGTGTTATTTCATTCCATTACTATCCAAAATATATTATTAGCATAAAATCAAGTTCATTTAAACTCATTTATTGGTTTCTACCTCAGAAAACTCAACAAAGGAAAATTGGTTTAAATTAATTTAGAATTAGCTTAAATTTGAAATTCTAATTATTGGAGTCTATTTAGGTTGAAATTGCACTTCATCATAAATTATTGCTCAATTAGACTTTTTTTACCTTAAGTTCAGATTTGGACTTGTCGTAAACAATTTTTTTTGTCAACTTTGAAATCGATCTTGTTTATGTTGTTTTCATTTCTTGTAGCATATTTAGAACATATCTAACATTTTTGTGTGTCGTTGCATCGTTTTGCATACTTTGTTTTTGTTTTTTTTATCTTCAGTTTTGTCAATATTTCAGATAGATTTGTTTGCTACTCACGAGACTATGATTGCCATTTTGTTTTGCTAGTTTATGTGTGTTTTTCTTCTTCTTGAGTCATATACACCTATTTGGAATGTGTTGCAACGCTAATTGTATTTGGTAGTTCCATAAGAATTGCAAGAAGATGAAACGAGAGGTGTAAGTGTGTGAGGATATTAGTAGTGGTTGAACAAAACATGAGTGACATGAGGATTTTCTTACCATAAACTAATTTTTATAGGTACTATTTTTTCTGATCATGACAACACACCACCCCCTCCCGATGGTGAGCTTAAGTTTAAAAAGCATGCCATGATGAAAATGATAGTGAAGATAAATTTGTGATGGGAAACGTGTATGATGGACTTGATATAGTGGGGAAACATGTGTGATAGACTTGATATAGTGGGGAAACATGTGTGATAGCCAGTATAAGCACATATGATGCAAGGAAGGTTTGAGTTGAACCAAAATCAAATAATGATAGAATGGCCAAAAAGGATGGTTAGCATTATGAGGTTTTTAAGGAGAACATTGATGATATTAGGGATGGTGATTTTAAGGACGAGATCATTGGCCATAGGGAAAGGTTTTTGGTATCCTAGAAACCAAAGGGATCTTGAGAATACAACTTGGGGCCGATTCGGCCAAAGGGGAAACTATCATAATTTTAGGGGATAAGATGATGCAAATGGTGATTTGGATGTCATAAAACAAAAACTACCTACTTTTCTAGGTAAAAACAATCCTGAAGAAAAAGGTGGATTGAATTTATAATTGACATAATTATTTGAAGGCAAAAAAGATGAAGTTAATAATCATTGGAATTATAGAGCATCCACTGATTTGGTGGAATCAGAATGTGATAAGTAGGAGGAGAAGTGAAAAAAGGTCAGTAACATCATGAAAGAAGATAAAATATTAATGAGAAGGTGATTTGTCCCTAACCACTATTGTAGAGATTTGTATATGAAAGTGCAGGGTTTGAGCCAGAGTTTTAAGTCTGTGGATGACTATTTGAAGAAGATGGAGATCATAATAATTTGAGCCAATATGATTGAGTATAAAGAAGCTTCTATGGCTAGATTTTTTAATGGGCTAAGGACATTGTGAATGTTGTACAATTATAACATTATATGGAATTGGAGGCCATGGTCTATATGATAACAAAGGTGAAAAGATAAATAAAAAGAAAGGGCAACACACGTTTTCAGACCAATTCAACTTCATCTTTCTCAGCATGAAGGCTAAATTTGAAGAGAGAGAGAGGGTTGTCTAACCAAAGCTTTATATGCATGCAAAGGTCGAACCACCTAAGTTTAAAAAAGATGTTCATATGGATGATAAAAGGTAAATTTGAATCTCAACCTACTCGTGAAAGATATATTAAATGTCTTAAGTGTTTAGGGAAGGAGCACATTGCATCTCATTATCTAAACCGAAGAGTTATGCTTATAAAATAATAATAGTGACAAATTTGAAAGTGAAGTGATACCACCTGTAAATAATAATAATAGTGATAAGGAGATTGCATATCCTGTTGAGAGGAAGGCTTTAGTTATAAGACATGTGTTGAACATACAAATCAAAGAAGATGATGTGGA
Organism: Salix purpurea; assembly: GCA_027405865.1. NCBI lineage: Eukaryota > Viridiplantae > Streptophyta > Magnoliopsida > Malpighiales > Salicaceae > Salix > Salix purpurea. The sequence goes on along the minus strand of CM050330.1, from coordinate 10,730,774 downwards.
AATATAATGAGAAAAAATATTTCACACTTGATGTCATATACAAAACAAAGTGTGTAGCATGATAATTGATGGTGGTAATTGTGCTAATATAGCTAATGATACTCTTGTGAAAAAAATTAATCTAATTTGCATTAAGCATCATAGGCCTTATAGATTGCAGTAGTGAATGAATATGGTGAAGTAAAGGTTATTAAGCAAGTATAAATTTTGTTTGTTATTAGGAAGTATTTAGATGAGGTAGTCTTAATATGGTTAAATGAATATGAATATGTGTGATGTAGTCTTAATGCATGCTACTTAGTTACTATTAAGGCATCCATAATAGTTTGATCAGATAACAATTCATGATGGGTTTAGAAATAGGTTTATTATTATACAAATGGTAAAACTAAGATTTCTTACTAATATTTCTTAATTTAGATTTTTACAACTCTTATATTATCCAAACACCAAGTAAAGCCTTAAACCAAAACCTACTGTACAAATTTCGTGTACTACTATGTGGGTGTTTGGCTCTGCAGTGGCTTTTATGGTTAAGACTCACCGCAGAGCTAAGTTGTTTGGTAAAAAACTGAACCACGGTTTTGTGTTGTGGGGCCCACCTAAAAAACTGAGTTTGAAACTCAATTTGAGAAATATCTCAGACATGCTTTTCACCACACGTAGTCGCAGGCACACCCACCTGCATTCCCTCAGCCACACCAGTCACCGACACCTTCTCCCTCAGCCACACCAGTCACCGAAGTCTCACACCAGTCACTGAAGCCTTCTCCCTCAGCTACACCAAGGCAGCCACACTAGTCACTGAAGCCTTCTCCCTCAGCCATACCAAGGCATCCACACGAGTCACTGAAGCCTTCTCCCTCAGCCACACCAGGCACTGAAGCCTTCTCCCTCAGCCACACTCACATTCCCTTCTCCCTTAGCCACACCTCCCTCAGCCTACGTTCACACAACACCCTCCGAGCACCACTCTTCCCCCTATAGAGCCAAACACCAAACACAATCACTCCCACAAAGTGGTTTTGTAATGGTAAAGCCCTTTATAGAGGCTAATTGCCATCTGAAATGCAAGACTTTCATTTTTCATTCCTTATCAAGCACTTTGAAATAAATAAAGAAACGATTCGTATCCACCTTTTTTTTTAACAGCTTTTGAGGATTTGGTTATGGGTTAGAATGGTGGTAATTTTCTATTATTAATTATATTAGATATAGTTGAATATATATATATATATATATATATTGAAAATAATGTAACTATATTAAAAATAAAAATATTTGTTTTTGTTTTTATTAAAAAATACCTCAACGAGAGAGTAAGAAATTATATACAAAATTAATAATTATATTGTTGAAGGGTTTTTTTAAAGTAATTATTTGATTATATAACTTACTCCTATTAATTGTATAATTAATTGCATAATTATATTATATACAAATTAATTGTACTATATTTAAAATGGCTCTTCTAAATTGCTTTTATCATTGGAGTAGATATAGACAAAAAAAAAACTATATTTGTTTGTTTGTTATGTAGACATGATTTGTCACTGTATTTTAAAATATTTATGAATAAAAATAAAAAAATATTTATTTTAATTATTTTTGTTTCTAAAGATATTTTACTAGATATTGTTCATCAATCACATAGTCAGAAATCACAGACGCGTTCATTTATGAATTTAGTTCGTGATGGAATTGAAAGTAGTTTGATGGGAGAATAAAAACAAGTGTCTAATTTACTTGAATTATTAATTACATTTATTTTTATGATTTTTAATCTACAATATTTACAAAAATAATATATATATATATATATATATATATATATATATATATATATATATATATATATGTGTGTGTGTGTGTGTGTGTGTGTGTGTGTGTGTGTGTGTGTGTGTGTGTGTGTGTATATGTGTGTGTGTGTGTGTGTGTGTGTGTGTGTGTCTTTTAAAGTAATTTCACAAGTTGACTGCATTCTGAAATGCAAGACTTTTCTTTTTCATTCCTTATCAAGCACTTCGAAATAAATAAAGAAACAATTTGTATCCACCCTTTTTTTCCATAGCTCTTTGAGGATTTGGTTATGGGTTAGAATGGTGGTCATTTTCTATTATTGATTATATTATATTATATTATATTATATTATATTATATTATATTATATAGTTGAATATATAATTATATTCAAAATGATGTAACTATATTAAAAATAAAAATATTTATTTTTGTTTTTATTAAAAAATACCACAACAAGAGAGTAAAACATTATATACAAAATTAATAATTATATTGTTGGAGGGTTTTTTTTAAAGTAATTATTTGATTATATAACTTACTCCTGTTAATTTTATAATTAATTGCATAATTATATTATATACAAATTAATTGCACTATATTTAAAATGGCTCTTCTAAATTGCTTTTATCATTGGAGTAGATATAGACAAAAAAAAATTTATATTTGCACTATTTAAAACTATATTTGTTTGTTTGTTACAAACAAATTAATTGTATTATTATATTATATACAAATTAATTGCTCTATATTTAAAATGGCTCTTCTAAATTGCTTTTATCATTGGAGTAGATATAGACAAAAAAAATTTATATTTACACTATTTAAAACTATATTTGTTTGTTTGTTACGTAGACATGATTTGTCACTGTATTTTAAAAATATTTATGAATAAAAATAAAAAATATTTATTTTAATTATTTTTGTTTCTGAAGATATTTTACCAGATATTATTCATCGATCACATAGTCAGAAATCACAGACGCTTTCATTAATGAATTTAGTTCGTGATGAAATTGAAAGTAGTTTGTTGAGAGAATAAAAATAAGTATTTAATTTACTTGAATTATTAATTACATTTTATTTTTATGATTTTGAATCTACAATATTTACAAAAATAATATGTGTGTGTGTGTTTTAAAGTAATTTCACAAGTTGACAGCACTATGAAAAGTATGATAACCAAACACTCGAAACTGTTTTTTATTAAATCTCAAACTTAACCACAATTTTAACCAAACACTTCAATTTTAGTTATGAACCGCGGCTAAAAGTGTTTTTCATAAAACTGTTTTTTTTTCAACATCGACCACAACAGCAATAGTTGTGCCAAACATGCTCTATAATTAGTAATTTTGGGCATGCAAACAATATAACTAGGTGTTTATTATTGCATCAAAGGTGTCAATTTATGTCTTAGCTTTTAAAAAGACAAACCAAGCCTAAAACCATTTTCCACAACTCTAGATATGATTACAACTTTGAATGGTGTTCTGGTTTAGTTAAACCAAAATGCATAATGTGCTTTGATTGTGGACTTGTGTTTGGAATGTGTTATGTGAAATCATGATATGAAGGGAATTTAAATTGGAATGTGCAAGTAATAATAATTATCGTTTAAAGTTGTAGAAGAGCGTGTGGGGTAAGACTCGATTTATAGGGAACTTGGATCATTAGAGTTAAGGTAAGGCAATGATGACACTACCATCTGTAAATATTTTATTTGACTTTTATTTGTTTATGCTTCATAAGTTAAAGGCATAAGCTTTAGCCTTGTCAAAAATTAAGAAATGCAAAAGGAAAGTGCAATCAATGCATAACCCTATGGCAACTAAAGGAACCAATCCCTAATAGAAAACAAACTTAAAAAATAACACCCTATAGAAATCATGATATGGATGCATTATCCTGTAGAAGCAACTAATAAAGACCCATTTATCAATTCCCAAAGCTTATATCTCACATATAAAATATTTCTAAAAACTCATAAAGATTGACAAACAAGCCATAAAAAAAAAGATGAACCTCTAAAGAGAGAACACCAAAAGATCATACAAATAAGAATAACAAACCAAAAGGAGAGCAGCTCATTAGAACAACCTGAAGACCATGGTAACTTGCATAACTAATCAAAGTCATTAAAAAACCAACAAGATACTCTCAAAGAACCAATATAAAAGAACAACGAAACATAATGAATAGAAAACAAATGAACTAGACCTAAAAGGGACGCATGAAAGAAAATGAAAAGTATATGCAAATGAACCTCCCTATGTGACCCAAGCAAAAAAAAAGTCAAACCATAGGAAGCATTAGGACAATAGTAGCATGATAGAATAAATGTTTGTTTAAGAGTGTGGTTGCGGTTGTGTTTTTAAAGTATTTGTCATTCAAAAATGCATGAAAATTATATTTAAAAAAAAAAAATATTTTGGACATTAGTACATGAAAATTATTTAAAAACACCAAAAATTTTTAATTAAATGTAAAAAAAATGTCAATTTTTTTCAAAAACACTTTTAAAACGCAGTGTCAAACGGGAACTAAGAAACAATGAAACATCACCTAAATGATAAAAAAAAAAGAAGAAGCAAAGACCAACTAAAATGAACAATAAAGCTAACCAAACCAGAATACCGCTAAAAATCATAAACTTGTTCACATCTAAACAACTTGTGAACACAAAAAAAAGACTTGGAATTGAAATTCCTTAACTAACTATCTAGATCAAATAAATGTCTAATCAAACCTAATAACTAGTTGATCTTCCAATGTTGTCAAAGAACAAAAGACTTGCATTGCATTTAATGCATGATCATGACCCTAGGTAATCTTCTCTGAGGCAACAAACATGAACAAAATAAAATAACTCTAACACAACCAAGTCAAAGCCTGGCCTACAACCTCAAGCCACTTCCAAATCCCATCATAGCATAGGCCCATAAAGTTGAACACACGGCACCAAAAAAGATTTAGTCATCCAAAACTTAGAAGGAAGTGCAAACAACTTGCACCAACAACCTAGAAAGCAATGAGAGCAAGAAAGTTTAATGAAAAACCATGCTTTTAAGATTATAAAACCATCCTAAATAAGAGAAAATCGCTCCAAGGTTGAACCATATTGCACTCTAACACAACTTCATCCCACCATTCGAGGAAAGATGAGGTGCCTAAATGAATTATGTAAGTCTAGAATTACTTGACCCTTAATTCACAAATCCACATAATATTTGCCAAAACCATTTAGAGTTTGTTAATGATAACTAGCTATTTGACTCATGCTTCATAGCGATTAAATATTTGTTCTCCTAAAAAAATATATATGCATGTGTTTTCAACATATTTTTATAGTTAAAAAAATTAAGAGAGAATGATTTTTTTATTGATAAATATAATCAAATAAATCAAGAACCATGTGTTAATAAATAAATAAAGTCATTAATGACTAAACATAAAATATGAAAATGTGTTAATAAATAAATAAAGTTAATGACTAAACATAAAATATAAAAAATCAAGAGACAAATATAGATTTAATCTAGCAAGACAAGATATTTACTCAGTTATGCTTGCGACAATTGTTATTAAAATAATTTGTATTCATTCAAATACTAATATAAATAGATATACATATTAAATTAACTGAATAAAATAAAAAATACTATGCAAGACAATACATATTAGAACTAATAATAAAAAGATACTTATCTGGTTGTATATGCAGATTTTATTTATTAAAATAGTTTTTTAATCAATCAAACAATAACAAAAATATATGTACACATAAAATAAAATAAAAGGGGGAAAAGTAATATGTAAGACAACACATTATAAATATTATATGAAAATAAATATTTTCATTTCAAAAATTAAAATTTGTCTATACAAAAGAGAAAAAAATATCTTGATGAATCCAAAAAATCTCTTTCAAAAATAAATTCTCGCAACATAACTTAAAACAAATCTCTATCTAAAAAAGATTAATTAAGAAACAAAATCATAGATGAATGATATTAAATTTTGAGTTAAACTATATTTTTACCGGTTATATGGCCATTTTCTACAAAAGTAATTGAGTCATATTAAGTTAGTGCGTGTATTGTAGTTAAACAACAGCCAAAACCAATAAGCACATTCCAATTACAACTTACTATGCTGAACACACACCATGGTTGCAGCGGCTTAATGCCCGAGAGTGACACCAGAACACAATATAAAAATGGCATATTACAAGACCCAAGTGTTTTCCCCATCTCATGAAACCCTCTACTCTCTAACAATTTGTGGACCTTCCAGTCCGACTATTCCTGCCTCTTGCGATCAAGTGCTTCCTTAAGTTTCCTTCCCAAAGCATATGCTAAAGGAGGAGGGACAGCATTTCCGATTTGCCGGTGCTTGTGATGAATATTACCGGAAAACTGATAGCTATCCGGGAATCCCTGGTCAAAGAAATAATAAAAAATGCAAAACTCAGTAGCCATCGTCAGTGTCTACTGTGAGTTGTTCACTCCAAAAGTAGATTACAAAAGACCGAAGGGTCAAATAGTAAGAGAAACAGATAAAATAACGGAGCCATGCATTCGCCTGCAGGAGCGGCGGTGCATGAGTTATTACGTAAGATCATCAAGAAAGAAGCAAGGTAGACGATTCTTGCAAGCAATGGCAACTTGGTGTACATTTTTATACTGCTTTCAGAATCACTTTATGTTATGAAGTCATAGAAACTTGAACAATGGTCAATCAGAATGGAGAAATTGAACTTACTTGAGATCGTGCACATTCACGAACAGTAAGAATCCTGTCCTGTTCAGGGTGAAAGCACATCCCCACCTTTCCCATTGGCTGAGGATCTGTTATGGATGTTGGGAAGTTCCCTTCCCAATCCAACCTTCCAAATAGCCCCTTCCACTGATTGTGTCGTTTAGCTGTGTTTGGCAAGCACCATGGTATCAAATCAACCATTTGTCCAGTAGACAGTTTGACCTGCAAATCATTACATCATAGCAAATTATTCATCTCTACTTTCACCATGCATTAGCCTCACACTGAAAGTCTCAAAAAGGCGTGCTTGTACCTTTTCATCAGGAAGATCACGCCAATCAGCACCTGGCTGCTTTGGGATCTTCTTGCACCTGATAAGATTCAGCTCATTCATTTCTTTTGATATATGGTCAGTCAGGACAGCCATGTCGCCTCGAATCTTCTTTTGAAACCAAGAGATGGGATCATTTCCGTACTGCAAAGCAAAGGGGTTAGTGATCATGCCTGTGACCATATTACTTACCAGAAACAAGTTTCAGATGAAAATTTTCAACATCTTATATACCTCCAAATTTGTCTTAGAGGCACCATTCCGTACATCAGGGAGATCACCAATTGTATCTCTGACTGTTATTGCACGGAAAGGAGCTCCATAAGCAGTACTTCTAACAGCAGCATATTGTGATTTCTCAGACAATGCGATTTTTAACTCTGGGGCAGCAAAAACATGCATTGGCTCTGGCCATTCTGGGAGTATCTCTTCAGGGGAGGCTGCCCATATAAAGGCCCGTTTGCGTGACTGAGATACTCCATATGCTCCAGCCTCCAAAATACCAAACCTCACCTAACACAATCATACACATGTCGACACAGTTATATACAGTTAGCTTTCTGCTTACAAAAATTGAAGTACACGGCCATGGTTAATTCCAATGGCATCGCAATATCTACCTGATAACCCATCTGAAGAAGAGAAGCGATAGTTAAACGGAAAGTCTGGCCTTTATTGAAAGATACGAAGTTCCTCACATTCTCTAAGAGGAAATACTTTGGGCGGAAATAATCAGCGAAGGATAAGAATGCTAAGATCATCTCACATTGAACTTTACTCCACGAGCTCTGATTAAACCTATTCATTCCGGAGAAGCCCTGCAAAGATACATTTCTTTTTTGAGCGTGGTCCATAATTTTCAGAGATATCAGATGCCTCGGGTTAGTGCAAAGAAAGGCCATGAATACCTGACATGGAGGCCCTCCATTGATGAAATCCACCTGCCCAGGCAATGGCAAACCATCAATCACCTTTGCATCAAGTGATGAAGCCAATTCAGTGGCCTCAGGAGTAGAAATACAGTCATCTGCATCTCCACATTTCTCCATGACAGCCCTTCATTACAATCCATGATAAGTCACTAGAAAATGAGAGAAAAAATGTTTCAATCACCATACAACCACTTACCTCAGGATCACATTGCAATTATTAATAAACATCAATGACCCTGCATGGTTGAGTTTAAATGCTTCCCCAGCAGGCTCTTCATATTCAATAGCCCACTTGGTTGATGAGACACCTGCAATGGTTAAAATAGCCAATTATCAATTTATCTTACAATAGGACTAAATCTCAATAATTACTCCAAGTGAAGTATATAGAAGGAGATGAGCTCTACCAGCTTGCTGCAGTCCCTCAGACAAGCCACCACAACCGGCAAAAATATCCAACGTGGCCAAACGGTTCTCTGGAGATGCTTCCCTTTGTTTGTCAGCTTCTATATCATTTTCTCCTTCTTTAGACTTTCCCTTTCTCTTTCTACATGTAACATCACCATCTCTACACACTGCTAAAAACTTCAATTTGATTTGAGCAGGTAGCTGTCCACGATGAAACTGGAAGATTAGTTATAGCTCCCGGGAGCAAAGTCTAATAGTGAAACTCATTTATTGCCCAGGGAAACAACAGGAAGAGCTCACGTGCATGGTGCATTTGATGGCTTTAGAAATTTACTAGATTGACAATTTTCCATAAACTGATAGACTCGGTCAGTATGTAACATTATGGGAATGAACAAAAGATAAATCACCTGCTTAAGGGACCCTATAGAAGGATCATACATGTGCTCGCAGAAGAAGATATTATCAAAGATTGCAGGAGCAATGCATGTTGGAATGTCATTTTTCTTTCTGACTTCACATTTCCCTTCAATTGTCTCGACTGATAAAAGATGTGTTTCTTCACTGTAATATATCTGAGATTAAGAAATTAAATTAGTAGCTAGAAACAAGCAGCAAAGTCTACACTCCAAAAGCTTTGTATGGACTGAAGCAAGAAAAGGAAACTTAAAATTGGGAGATTGATAATTATTTCAACCAATAATTATGCAAAATCCAACACATTTCTGGTGTCAGAGCAGTTTCTAGAGTTCCTTCAGTACAAATTTGTCAGATAAATATGTATGAGACTATAAATGCCAAAATGATATGCTCAAAGTGTGATTAAAGACCCACAAAACTTATAAAACATAATTATACAGAAAAAAGTTTTAGAAAGAAGCTTTTACCTCCCTAATATCAGAACAATATGCCTTCTCAGGTGAAATATCATCTGGTCTGAAAAATCTTTGAACTTTGACCTGGGTGGATCTTGTTTCGGCTTGTTTTGGTTTCCTTAGAACAACCTCCAACAACTGGCACACAACATAAGGCTTCAATCCAACATTCCTTCCACCCTTAAAAGTTTCATTCTCCCCCCTTTCTGTAGAAAATTGATGAGGGCTCACGTAGACAAAATCGTGGACAGAGTACTCATTTCCCTTGTATGAAAATCCTGTCTGAGAAGAATTTACTCTGAAAATACCCTTGTCTTCTTCAGCTATTTTTAAGTTACAAGAGTGGCAGACACCAGACCCAAGACCCATAGTATCGTGCGGGAGAGTAAAGAAAGCACCCCTTTCCGGCCAGTACAAGCTTTTACAGTAATATTCTACTTGCAATCCTTTCTTCTTCTTCTCTTCTGCCTTTTCCCTATCAATTCTATCAGCATTGGTGTTATCTTTCCTGTGATCGTGTCCCCAAGGTCTTTTTCGAACTTCCAGAATAATTGCTTGCTTAACATCCTGTAATTTATAATTCATGCACTCGGTTGTTAAGAAAACCTCTCTATCATTGGCAGTGTTACCAAGAACTGTTTCAGATCCTCGCTTCATCATTCTCCCATGAAACATTCTGCTTCCATTCCGTGTTTCAAACATGTACTCCACAAAGTAGATGGCAGGAAGTTCATCCGATTCATCAACCTCCACCAAGACAGCATTCCCCACCAAAACGACCTCTCCACAAACAATGGCTCGCTTGTAAATGGCCTCTCCAGAAGATGTCTTGCTTACAGGATTCCCATCCCATCTTACTTCTTTTTGTGAGGTATGTGATTTAGTGCGTTCAGACACTGAATGAGGTTTTTGTGTTTTCTCTACCACCTCCTCTTTATCATCATCTTCATTTTCATCCTGCTCCTCAGCTTCATCCTCTTCTTTCACTTCACAATCAGCTCCCTCTTCAAAATCCTCTGGAGAATAGTTCGAATAGTACTCCCCCCAAATTCTGTTGATAAGCCTTGTGGTTGTTGCCTGCATGAGCTTCCTCTTGGATGCCCCAGGAGCCAAAGAATCCATTGCTGCTCGAGGATTCAAATTGGATTGAAACTTTTGCACGATTGCTTTTTTGTTCACTACCCATTTAGTATGGTGCCTCTCCTCCATCTGACGATTCAAACCGACCACAAAAGCACATTTCTTGATCTTCTGATCTGGAAACTCGGCAAAAAGCTGAAGTATTATCTGTCCATGCACAACTACATACCTCTCGACAGCTGCTGAATCAGATGAAATGTAAGCATGATGATCCTTCTTGAACTCAGCCACTTTCCGGATTACATCTGCAAATGAAAGCCGTGATACTCGACTTTGCTCCTTCAACAATGTAATGATGCTTCTTGCAAGCTTTACCGTTTTTAGGACTGGCTTATACCAGGAATCATATTGTTTAGATGGCTTCCCAAGTCTATACCTGGAGATATTGAGACAGAAAAAACACCCATCAAGATCAGGAGAGAATAACATTATTCACTTGCAACACCAGAAATCTTCGCTGGATAAAACCCAAAATAACTTCCCAAGGGAAACATAAACTTGCAGTTATATTTGATTGGCAACAAATTGTAAGACTTTAGTTAAAATGATCAGCAGCAATATCAAGAGACAGCAATAATTTTAGATATGTGTGTCTGTTGGTGCTAAGTGTTTGATTAATAACAAAATGGGAATATGTACAATACCAGGCCATGTCTGTGCGTATTGATATAAAAATCATTGATGATCCAAACTCAATCATCCACTCCTTTATGGCACTCAAAAATATTGGCAAACCCATGTCATCCTCAGCCTCCGAAACCCTAGAAGAAGACTGATCAGGATCATCATCAAGACAGAACCCGCTTCCATCATCTTCAGTCATACTTCCTGATCCAAAGATGGTGACATCAATATCTTCACAAGGTTTCATTGGAAGGAGCTCCAAAGATATCAACCTTGAGTCTGAGTTATAAAGTGACCAGTTATGAAGCATTTTTCTTGGGAGATCATCAGGGTGCTCAATTACATCATCACTTGCAACAACTATGTACTCATCGGTTTCTTCATCAGAGTGTTTGTAAAACACAGGGAGAGGGTAATCATTTGCAATCTCATCTTCATTAATTTTGATGTAGATTGTGTTCGATGCAGAAGCTGAACCCTGACTTTTCTTTTGCCTCACATTAGAGTGCCAATACTCTTCTTCCTGTAATAATCTTGCTAACTTTGCATCTTCATCATCCTCAGCTATGGTGCTGGACTGGTTAGCCTGATTCACAATAGCACCATCCACAGACTTTGGATCAATCACCACGTTGCCACCAGAATTTACTGCTTTTGCTAGCAGAACACTTCCATGATTGCGACTTTCATCTCTCAAGGCAACTAGAGCAGGCAAGTCTGAAAGCATTTTATCATTCTTTTTGCAGGTCTGGTCTAAACCAGTTATTTGGTGATAAATAAATTCACCCTGAGAAACGAGGAAATTCTTTACGGATGCTGAGCCAGAGAAACACTTATTTCCTCTCATTGCTCGCACAACGCCAGCAAGCAACTCATCAAGGGTCAATTCTGGGTTTCCTCCAGAAAATCTGGAGAGTTTTTTGTAAACTTCTATGCAAGCAAGTGCCTTCTGAAAGAAATGGTCAAAGAACTTCTTGTAGCCACCGGCAGGCTTGATGCATTCATAATCTGCTACTTCCGTACTCAGCCAAATGACTGGGGATCCATCTTCGTAACCAGAGATATCCCATGCTTCTATCCTCCCAAAGCCTTCACACCTAACAGGCACTTCTTTTTCCTTGTCAAGGCTCTCCTCAAGAGGCATTATAACACCAGAGATAAACATATCATCAACTTCAATCATCTCCAAGGGTTGTGGGTTACCATTTGCATCATGCACAACAAAATCAATCAATCTCCTGTTGGGGCGACCCTCTTCTTGTCCTTGAGTCAAACGAAGAGCTAAAATCTCTTCGTTGACAACTTGTTCTTTCTTTGATTCAACAACAGAAGACTTCTCTTCATGCAAACGTAGACATTTCTCCTTGAAATCTTTGCAAGCAGCAGCTCTCCTAGGCCTTTTCAACGAACCACCACCATGATCTTCCTTGCTAGTATCAGAGACATGTCTCTTCTTTCCTTTAGCGTTTTTTTCTGGCACTTCCTTCTTTGCATTGGAAACTGAAGATTTTTGTTTTTCTTTCTTGTTGTTCCTCATTCCCACTGCAAAGTTCATGAGTTCAGTGATGAAGCAAAAAAAAGAAGTTAAGAATTTGATTGTTGAAGTCATTCATGAAGAAAAAAGCATTAGACTTCTAATGTACTATCAATCAATCAAATTAGTTCATGTATTACTCACTCGTACAATTTAAGTTTTCCAGTGGAAAAAATCTGGTATTGCAAATGGAAGTACGGTAGGGTTGGAAGCATAATATTGATCGCATTTCAGGGTACTAAATTGATGCTGTTCAAATTTCCAAACCGGACTTCAAAATGGACTTGAGCATTTTTCCATTCGAGTAAGACTTTGATGAACATAGGCAAATTAATAAGGTTACAGAATCAATATGGCTAATGCTCCCACAAACGGCAAACCACATGCATGAAGTACACTTGGCAAATGCGAACAGCACTCATTACAGTCAAGGGTATGCACTAATACATTTTATACATGAAGGAAGGATATCTACATTCACATATTTCAAGATGTCCCAAATGATGAACAGGTTTTGTTTTCTAACAGAAGCTTTACAACTTCCTGTCTGTACACCACATATTTTTGTATTTTGCACATTTTTAACCTTTTTATAAAAAAAAACTGGATATTGGGTTTAAGGAAAGAAAGTCGGATGCTTTGCCTGACTACATAGATGAACATCATTACCCCTTAATCAAATTTTAAATAAAAGAAAAAAGAGTGAAAAACCAACGAACCAACCATAATCCAATCATCAAACGGACATCAAGTGGATTGAGATTGGATGAATACCTGAAGAAGCAGAAAAGGTAGAATTATCAACTGGGTCATTTGTTGTTTTATCCAATATAGATGAAGGTCCCATCTTTCTCTCTCTCTTTCCCTAATCAACAAACAATTGCTTCTGCTTTGTGGTGGCCTGATTTGGATTAGGTTGGGTAGTGTAAATGACAGGAACCAACTGAAAATGTAAAACGTAATGATGGATTTCAAGCGAAAACAATGAGCGGGAAACGAAGCGAAAACGATTACTGTACCAAAAAGTGTCCCTATCTCTTCCCTCCATAACTACTACTTTTCTTTTATATATATACTAAGCCATGCCCGCGCCTCGATGCGGGCACTATATTTTTTTAATTCAAAAAAATATTAATTGTATGAGATTTTTTTTGTTATAATATAAATTTAAATAAAATAATAAATTTGTGTATAAGTCTTGTTAAGTGCAAGTTTTCTATAAAATATATTAATTTTAAATTGATATAAATGTATCTATTTAGTATATTTCAACAAAATAACTAGCATAAAATTATCATCATCATTAAAAAATCAAGAAGATTGGGATATCTTAATTATTGAATTCAATTTATTAAGATTAGTTCATTTTATAATTCAATTTCAATTCAACATAAAAACAAAATATAAATTGTGAAAACAACTGCAATAATCAAATAACAAAAATAAGTAGTTAATTTTCTATCTACAAAAAGAAGAAAATATAAATTAAAAATTCATCATTATGTTACCATCATTATCGTTACTATAACTGTAAGGCCCGGCCCACTCCCCTTGTAGAATATTGTCCGCTATGGCTCAGCCCAAACCCGGCGTCCACGCCTCACGGCTTTGTTCTTGGCAGCCCGTAGGCCCCAAAACGCGTCCTACAAGGTTAGGTACCAACTTGCCTTATATATGCCCCAGCTCTGGACACTCTTCTTTCGATGTGGGATGTTACAATCCCCCCACCTTAAGAACGAGTCGTCCTCGGCTCTGATACCATATGTAAGGCCCGGCCCACTCCCCCTTGTAGAATATTGTCCGCTATGGCTCAGCCCAAACCCGGCGTCCACGCCTCACGGCTTTGTTCTTGGCAGCCCGCAGGCCCCAAAACGCGTCCTACAAGGTTAGGTACCAACTTGCCTTATATATGCCCTGACTCTGGACACTCTTCTTTCGATGTGGGATGTTACAATAACAGTTAAAATTATTATCAGCATTACTGTCCAAATAATTAAAATCATTAAATTTTCCAAAAAAATAAAATAAAAAAGCAAAACATTTTTACAAAAAAAAAAATAACCACTAAAATTATTATTATTATGGCGCAAACAATAAAATCATAAAATCATCTCATCCAACATATAAAAATAACAGAAAACAAAAAAAAGAGTAAAAAGGGAGCAGTAGTAATTTTAAAATGATCACCAACATAAATTAAAATTTCTCAAGGCATAAATTACAATTTCTCAAGACTGAACCAAATAAAAATAAATCTCTAATAAAAAATAAAACAAAAATAAATAAAAATAAAAACTAAAAGCATAGATGCATAAATACGGATAAAAAATAAATATTGTCCAAGAATGACAGAAAAAACAAAAGAAATTAATAGCAAATAAGAAATTCAAAGAATAAAGACCGGAATAAAAATTAAAATATATAATTAATTCTATTTGAAGGATAAAATTGAAACAGATAAAATCCTAAGGATAGAAACAAATAAATATATTTAAAAAAAATTACAGTGTAATTTTGTTAAAAAAATTAAAAGAATAAGGATTGAAATGAAAAGTAGAATACATGACTAATTTCAATTGGAGGACACAATCAAAACAAAATAAAATAAACTATATAATTAATTCCAATTGAAGGACAAAATTGAAATAAATAAAATCTTGGGACCGATATAAGCACATAAAAAAATTGTTCTATAATGTTTTTAAAAAAATAAAAAGAATAAGGACCGAAATGAAATATAAATATATGAAAAATTGAAATTGGAGGACCCAATTAGAAGCATTTAGAACCCAGTACCGAAATAAATAAAATAACCAAAAGAAAATCACAAATTAAAAGACGAAGGACTAAATTGAAATTCAACATATATGATCAGTTTCAATTGAAATAAACAGTAATAAAAGTGAAATCCAAAGAACAGGAACTACAATAAAACTTTCACAAACCGCAAGGACCGCGGTGTATTTCCGGGTGGCAAGAGAGAGAAAAGGGAGAAAAAACTTAAACTCGTCCACCGGAGCTTCATCGGCCACAGTAAGTAGACACGCACCGAACCGGAAGGAAGAGGAAATGTGGGCGCAGCATATGACATGGCGGACGACTATTTTTTATCACCGGAATGAGGCGCGCGCACCGCCTGAAATGGCGCATGGCATGAAACACTGCAGACGCATTCTTACAACACGCCTATAGTATTTAAAAAAAATAATAAAATAATGGACAATTACCTATACATCCCTGGACCCAGCGATAATTCCAAAAAAACCACTGTGGAAAATACAACAATATCCTTGGGCCTGAGGCTTATTTTTTATCGTTTCTGAGGGCTAATTTTGTAGTTTTATTGTGCAAGAAATTCAAAAATACCATCCATGTCCCTTGAAAAATTCTAAACTAGCCCCGCTTCTAGGTGTCTTCTTTTGTTATTTTCTGGGGCTATTTTGTAGTTTTACTGTGCAAAGAATTCTGAAAATATCATTCATGTTTCCTGAAAAATTTCTAAAATACCCCCTGGTACCAGGGGTTAAAATTTTTTGGTCCTGAGGGTAAAATGGTAATTTTATTGTAGTAATCTACAGTGAACTGTATCTAGATAAACAATGAATAAATACACAATAAAAGAGCCACGGGATTTATATTTTAGTGTGTGTGTGTGTATATATATATAAAAATAAAAACCTCCTCCTTGTCTTTTACTCCCATCTCTTCCCTGCCTCGCAACAGATTAACTAATGGGCTGGGCCTAACAACAAAAGCTCATAATATTAATCAAAGTTTGTTGTCGTGGGCTGTGCCCTATTGAGTAACAATAAAGGTTGATTTTTTTTTTCTTTTTCCTACTGTCAATTGAATTCTCCTTCCCTCCCCCCTTTCCCACGCTCAAGGCTTGTTTGTTAACTTTTCTGTTCACAATTGTCAAAAAAGACTTGACCTTTATAGTAGGAGAAAATGGTTGCCAAGAAATCCAAGGGGAAGATCAAGCATCTAATCTCTGCAATTCAATCTCCACAGGTTAGTAAACCCCCCTTTATCTAATTCCATGCAGCACATTTTGAAAAGATTGTTTCTTTACTTCAATTTTCATGCAGGGTCTAAATGCACCCAACCTTAAAAGATTGTATGCTCTGCTTCACCATTGGTCAACTTTGAAGACCCCCATAAGTGGCAGTCCCCTAGACATGAAGTTTGAGAAATGTGGGCTCAATTTCAAATTTAAAGACATCAACTGCCTGTCCGATATTTTGTTTAAGCAGCTTGAGGCTAGGTTTCATGGGTTCTTCTCTGCTTTACACGAGCTTAATGTTTCAGCTGCAGATAATGGAAAATGTTTCCTGATTGAAGAACTGACATTGCTTTTGAGATGCTGTTTGGTTATGCTGGTTTTGATGGAATATGACCAGCCTCTTCTCGTACAGAAGGGTTTGGGTATTCTTTACTTGCTTAGCAGATTGGTTACTACAGAGTTAAGTGGTCGAAATGGAAAGAGTTCTATTACATTCAAGAAGTTGATTTCTCGTCAAAGTGTTAGTGATGATTGCACCACCTCTATTACTGAGGAGTTTGTTGCTTCTTTATGTTTGTGGAAACCTTCTGATCCGCGCTATGCATTTCTTTGTGCTGTACTTGAGGTCGACCTTTTCGTTATTGCATCCCTTTTCTTTTCTTTGGTGATATTCGTGTTTTTATGGGTTTATGATATATCTTGTTCTCAATTTTGCAAGAGTACTGCTTAATTTAAGTTCATAAATTATGGCTAGGAGGACTTATAAAAAAGTAGAACGTAGATTTCTTTACATTAGATGTGTCTTTTATGCATCCCTAGCTTCAATGAATTCAAAATTTACTACTTCACTTCTATGGATCGAGATAATCTCATCTCATTTAGATCTTTTTCTTTCCTGGACATTAGATTTTTAGACCTGGATTTATCCTAACCTGAGGCACCGCTAAGTCTCACTGGAGCACAATATTTGGTTTTCTTAAGATAATAGGGGCAGGCATTTATTTGCATAATGTGAAAGAAATCCAGGTTTATCAGAGAGAACTAATTTTTTTGACGATCCTATCTAGGATGGGGGTACATTTGTAATCTGCCTGATGGTCCTCATTTTTCGTCAATGCTAGTTTCATTGACAGAAAATCAATTCTAGTTAAAAGGTCATAGCCTATCTATTTAAGGGAATGACTTCATATTTATGGAGTCTTTTCTCCTTTCATTTCCTTCTGATGCTTTCCTTTTTCTCCTGAGATTTCATAGCTGCTTTTTAATCAGAGTTTCAGCTGCCAAACCCAACTTAATATTTAGGTATCATCATTAGGTATTTGCAGATGAGCTTTTGGTGCGTCAAACATTGAGACAGTACTTTGTGATGATTGATTGTGCACCTTCCAGAAGCGAAAGGCTATTCATGTGCCCCTCTGGGCATGGCAATATTGGAAGTGTTCTGGAGGTGATTTGTGCTCATTTTGTCGTATCACTTTCTGATGAGCAAGCTTTTGAAAATTTCCACAACCGATTATTTTGGTGTCACAGGGACGATTTCAGAATTCCTGAAATGAGCTTGCCGGCTGCCTTATCATTGCTTCTCAATCCCATCATGCTTTCTGCACCCAAATTGTTTCAGGCATACTTGATTTTAATGGTTTCTGAAGCCATTGGTATTCGCATGCCTCAACCAAATACGATGCTGGATCTTAAACTTATGGATTGTTATACAGTGGCATTTGAAAGGTCTATCTTCTTGTATACTAGGCACATGTCTAGTTTGCATGTTGATGATGATTTTTTGGGCGACAATAGTTCTTTTATCAGATCAGATTTGCATGGGAGCAGCAGTAAGCTGAATTTTGAATGTTTTCTTCATCCAGCCACAAGAGACAAACTACATCATCTAATTTCCAAGTCATATGATGCATGGAATTCCTATTTAAGCAGTATGTCTTCTAGAACAAATTCTGAACTGGTGGCTGCCTCTATTGCCTTCATGAAGGAGAGCCTGTGCATTGTTGATGAATCGTTTAAAGATGAGGCTCTATCAATCTTAAGTTGCATAATACTTAGAAATCCATCTGATGATAATGGCGACACTTTACTGTACAAAAAAGAGGAAACCAGCTCTCAAGACATATATCTTCTAGCTTCCATCTTGAAATTAATGAGTAGTTCAATGTTGCAAGCTATATGGTATGTAAAGCATCTTAGGTTTTCAGTTTGCCCAAAATCACTGGAAGATGTGTCTTCATGCAAGGGCTGTGATGTTATAGTGGATATTCTTGGTTGTTTTGAGCACTTCAGCATCAGTTTACCAATTCAAAAGTTCTTATGTGAAACATTGCGATCTCACCCAGCAAGGCATAGGAAGTCCAAGTGGATGTTTTTTCACTTTTCAGGATTGCTGTCATTGAGTTATGCTAGCGGGCTTGATTTTTTAATTAAGGACTGTTTATTTGCACTGATGGTATTGTTGAATATGTTTATTATTGAAGAGGGGGATCTAGCTGCAGCTGATTCATTATTTGTTTCCAGCTTGGAATCCTTTTCATCTAAATCCTCTGATAAATTTGAAGGGGTAAGTTTGGTTTCTTAATTTACTGGCCTTCTCAGTTTTACTGTTGCTGTGTTTCCAGCCCATTAACATTTTCCAATAATGATGCAGGTCACGGCAATCTCAAAGTCTAGCCAAATAGTTTCATCAAAAATTCGAAAGATTCAGGAGATGTACTTGAGGTAAATGATCTTGCCTCCTTCATGATGGATTCGACTTCACTGGACACCTTCGCCTCTATTCATAGATTTTTGCTTTTAAGCTACCATGCTCCATTTCTTTTTCTGTTGCATGCAACCACCGTGCCATTAATTTCCTGTGGCAGGCCTTGTTTGTTGAGGACTGTACTTTTTCTGCTGTTTATGCAGAGTTGTTTATCTTGATGGTGCAAAAATTGTGAACAGGGAAAATTAAATAACTCAAGTTTAGCATCTTTAGTTGTTGTTTTGTTTTCCAATTTTCTGCTGGTTTTTATTAATTAATATTGCAAGTTACATATAGCCATTTACAATTTGCCCAAAAGGATTTCTTTTCTCCATGCTTCTGTATTTCAAAAGGTTATTGTTTATATGCCATTATGCTTTGCACATCTAGAGAGTTAATAATTAATGTGGATGGAGCTGTATCAAATGCACTAGTGACTAGTTCTTTCTAAAAGTTACTTGGTCATTGTAGATGTGTATTCATATAGTCTTCACTTTGATTTCTGAAATTATTGATAGTTTTTGAAATAAGAGACTTCTTTTGTATTAAAATGAATCTTAATGTTGTAATTTATATATAATAGTGAAATAATGCAATTATCTCATAAACTACAATGGAAATGTTGAAGTTCTATGCCAGAACCAGGGTTTATTTGGTTTCTGCTGGCTATTTAGTCAAGAGGGCTGCAGCATTAACCACTTCGGTCACTATACAGGAATGACCCATGTCTACAGTATATCAAATTGTTTGTTCAAATTTTATGGCGTCTCTTTTCCAAGTAGTACGATACTGTTGAAATATGCATGCTGCCAGAATTGTATTTTATGTTTATTTACTTTTTGGTGATACCATCCTTTTTTTGTTTAGACTGCATGTGTCAAGAAAAATGATAACATCACCTATTTTTCGCTGGCTTTTATTGTATTTTTCAGAAAACACTCCACCATATGTTCCAACGGCAGAAAACAACACAATCAAGCAGGAACTTCAGAATATGGCTCCATCATGAATGAGTTGGATTCTGATGTCAGCATGGAAGATGCCAAGGAAACCTGCAATGGTGAGATCTTCCTGAAGTGCGTGCTAGGGAAGGATGCAAAATCCAATGTTATAGATGATTTATCAGACTTCATCGAATGCGAGCAGGGAAAGAATTACTCTGGCTGGTTGAGGGATCGACAAAAATTTAGAATATGGAAGTACAAGAAAACGACAATTCGAAGGTGGAGGAGAAAAAAAAAGTCTTGGAATCATCTAAAGGGGTAGCAGATCAAGATGTTAAAAGCTTTTCTTATATACCTGTGCATAAATGTGATAAAGTGGACTGTGATCTGTAAAGGTTGTAAATTGGCGGCGGATCTCTTATTGAATTTACAGAAATAGCTGAATGTATCCCAGAGACATGTTTGCGTATTGTATCTGAGGACCATAATAATGCCTCATTTGAATATAACAGAAATATTACTCTTAATTACTCTAATGTGTTGAGAACTATTCGAATCATTCCACTTTCTGAATAAAGACATTTCTATTTTCTGTTGAACTTGAGCCCCAAATGCGTACTCCAGATATTTTGCAGGGACAACATCAGGATTCAGAATCCGGAAGATTTGCAGTTGTGGCAAAAGCTACTGTTCTCTGTGGCACTGATGCAATTGCCTTCGTAATTACGAGCTACTTCTTCGTGAAAAGTGAAAACGTCCCTTCAAACTATCATCATTCAACTTGGGCCCCTTTCAAAGCTACGTGGGTCCAAAATTTAGTTTCTCCAATGTATTCAGGCCTGCAAATTTATAGTCCACGCATTGCAACTTTACGGGCTTCTCGATTGATACCACTTTGCACAGAACTTCATTAACATATTTTCCAATCGAAAATAAGACTATAACCTGCTTAGTCATTTTCACTTTATTACTATCATTCAGCCATTGCAATCTATATGGTTTTGCATACTTAAACAGTACTCAAATTCAGTTTACTAACAAGGATGATATTGCAAACATTAACACAACTTCCACTATCAATAATTAAATCACACACCTTGCTTTGTACGTAACAGCGTGTATAGAAGATATTCTCTCTTTGTTGATTAGATTCATCTTTCTTGACCTGAACCTGAAGTGTGCGCCTTATAACCAAGGACTCCGCAACCGGTAATGCTAAGTCATCCCCATCACTATCCTTTCATGGTGGCATGCCTTCGCAATCAGATTTGTCACTTTCCGATTCCATATCACCAACATCTCTAATCATCATTATTTTCTTGTTTGGACATTCCAAAGCATAATGTCTGTGCCCTTGACACCTGAAACATTTAACATCACGCGTACATTTAGGCTGAGTTTCAGATTTAGTTTTAGCACCGGTAGGGATATCAACTTTAGCCATTGATGGTTCAGTTTTAGAAAGAACAAAGGATCGTGGCTGGACAATACCCTCTCTCTTCAGATTCGTCTTCCAAGATGATGAAAAACCCGAATTAAACCCTAGCCGAACATGTCCCTTCCTAAGTTGTTTCTCCACCTTCGTAACCATGTGAACCATGTCCTCTAGCTCCACATAGTGTTGTAGCTCTACCACATTGGCAATGTCCGGATTCAACCCATTAAGAAATCTAGCCATGAAGGCTTCTCTATCCTCAACAACATTAGCCCGAATCATTGCCATCTCCATCTCTTTGTGATATTCATCTACTGTCTTATAACCTTGATTCAGACCTTGGAGCTTCAGGTATAAGTCTCTGTAATAGTGGTTTGACACAAATCGTCTCCTCACTAAGACTTTCATCTCATCCCAAGTCTGAACGGGTCACTCCCCATTCCTCCTCCTACTGATTACAATCTGATCTCACCAAATCATTGCATATTCTGTAAACTCAATCATCACCAATTTCATTTTTTTTCAGTTCAGAATAGCTATGACAATCAAAAATCCAATCTACCTTTTTCTCCCACTCCAAGTAAGCCTCAGGATCATTTTTACCTTGAAAGTTCGGAATTTTCAATTTGATGGTGTCCCCATCCATATCTTCATAATTCCTCATGCCACGGAAATTCACATTCCTCCTAGCTCTGTTCGATCTAGACCTGATTCCTTGGCCAATAGATGAAAAATCATAGTCATCTTCGCCCACATCTGCGTTTTCATGAACAAACTCTTCAAAATCAGATCTGTTATTCCGTACGGCCATATGGACCGTATTTCCCTGGCGATCAGCCTCACTATTCTGTTGCTTTATCGAATTAACCTCATCTTTCAGATCTTTGTATGTCTTAGACAACAACTCAAGTTGCTGACCCATGGCTCGTAATTGGAACGCTACGTCAGCGTTTTGTGTCGTTGATTCGTTGTTTTTAGACATCCTTTGAATCTGCAAAATTTGGTTAATAGCAAAAAAAATATATCCTCACAATTCTCGTGTATCACAAAAAAAAATCAAGGCTTTTCACTCTAGTAAGCTCACTACACCTTTTACCTTACAACTTGCTTTCTTTTGGTTCTTTCAAAACTAAAATCAACAAATCAAAGTTAGTAGCCTTCACAGTGCACTCTAATAATGATTTTCAGACTCAAGAAGCAATAAAAATAAAGCAAAAGAAAACTACGATTACGATTTCACGAGTAGCAATGCAAATTCGTATGAATTGTGGATGATACGAAGAAACAAAATAAAATAGAAGCGAATACTAGCGAAAACAATTACTTGACTACTAGATAACTGAAAATAAAACAAAAACAGAGAATTGGACAAAACTAAACAGTAAGGATCATGTTTTAAGACTTGACCAGAATCTAACCTCTTATGCAAATTTTACGTAACAAAATTAAAACCCAGAGCAAACGACTTCAAAATGACCTCAAAATCAATATTTAATATTTTAATACTAAAAAAAAAACTCAATTTATAGGTCATTCTCGTACTTCTAGGTACACAAACCCTTGTGTGATCAATTTGTAGCAGAAATGAACCTCTAATTGAAAACTTTAGTATACAATATCGAAATAAGCCTAAATTTAATATATCATGCAATATCAGCCCCAAGACACAGAATATAAAGTTTCAATTGATTCTAAAGTGTTTTTATATTGGTTCACTAAGGTAGTGTTTCTACGGCAGAAATGAATATCGAAATAACCCTCAAGAAATCAATATTAGAATAAACCCAAATTTGACATATGATACTATATGAACCCCAATAGACAAAATATGAATTTTCAATTGATTCTAATGTGGTTTGCTTATGTTTCCTAGAGTAGTGTTTTCTACGGCAAGATTTCAATGATTCTTCAAATTTCAACTAATGCCTCTATCTTTCTTTCTTTTCTTTTCTTTTCTGTTTTTCTTCTTAAGATACTAAAATGAAAGAATAGAAAACGATGAAATATAACCTCTTTTTTTTATTAGATGACACTGACACGAAGAACAATGAGATGAACACAAACACTGGAAAACCTCAAGGAACACTAAAAAAACATGAAAATAACAGAATGATATAACCTTGTTTTGGAGCCTAGCTCTAATACCACCTTATACGAACCTCGTGATCACATGGTCACACAACCCACAACCAAGAATGAGATCTAATCCTGGAAAACCGAAATAGGTCTGATAGGAGTGTGACATAATGAAAACCTGCCCCAAGGCACCAGCACTATTGGAATGAGTAGAATGATGCCACGAAGCCAGTTAATCTTTGATAAGTCGGATTCAGTTCGTTCAAGAACTAAATAATACAAGAATCACTCTCACACATAAACTGAAAAGTTCAGAATTAAAATTAATCAATGGTTGCCGAAATTTTCCTAACATGAGTTTAAATAGTCTTTTAAAAACTAACCCTAATGGACCTCTTATGTGGACTTAAAAGAGGCCCACTAAAAACTGACCTAAAATCCAAAATTGAAAAACCCATGACATAATCCAAGCAAGCCTTGGATCCTACCTGAAAACAAAGTCTTAATTAAGCCCAAACAAGTCTTGGGTTGTAGCTAACTAACTTACATAAATCCCATAAGGTTTATTTATTCTCTTTCATCCAACCCATCAATCCCATGTTTCCAAGTTATAGTATGATTGTTTTGGCTCCTTTGTTGTCCTCACTTCATGGCCCAAATAAGGTTGTATTGGACCCCTCCTGCACATGGATAAGATGCATTAGGGTCTCCTCTTGATAATCCAATGGTCCTTGCAATTTTGACCTGGTTGAAACCTTCAAAATCAATGCATTAATAGCCTCTTTCAATGCCTTTGTCCTAGACCGCGTCATTGGACCATTTGGCACATGTAATGGGTCCTTGCTGGTGTTTTTGGGCTGGTCCGCATCATCTCCTCTTTCCTCGAAAGGATTCGACCTCAAATCAATATCAGTGTCAAACAATGTAAGATCACCAACATTAAAGGTAACACTAACACTATACTCACCTGGAAGATCAATTTTGTATGCGTTGTCATTTATTCTCTCCAAAACCTGAAATGGACCATACCACGAGGCTGTAATTTTGATTTCCTTTGGTTAGAAAATCATTCCTTCCGCATGTGCACCCAAACCCAATCACCGGGTTGGAAAACAACCAGTTTATGTTTTTTATTTGCTTTAGAAGCATAAAGTCTGTTCTTTTTCTCTATTTGCAGTCGAACTCCTTCATGGAGTTGTCTCACCATCTTTGCTTTCTGTTCACCATCCTTTCTTCACAAGGTAAAGGAATTAAGTCCATAGGAGTTAATGGATTAAAACCATAAGCAATTTCAAAAGGAGAAAAACCAGTGGTCGAATGCACAATTCTATTTTAAACAAACTCAACAAAAGCCAAACATTCTTCCCAACTTTTCAAATTCTTTTTGTATTACAACACGCAAAAGTTGAGATAATGTTCTATTGACTATCTCAGTTTGCCCATCTGTTTGAGGATAACATGTTGTCGAAAATAAAAGTTTGGTTCCCAACTTTTCCCATAAGGTCTTCCAAAAGTAACTAAGGAACTTAACATCACGATCTGACATAATACTCTTAGGAATGCCATGCAAACGTACAATCTCAGATCTAACTTTTTTTTTGTCTAAAATGTTACAAGTCAATCTAAGTCTTCTCCTTAAATTTAAACATGAAGTCTTGGTTTTGAAACCTTTCCCTTATTAATCTTCTTTTTAAGAAGAGAGATATGGAAAATGTTATGAATCCTTGTCTTGTCAAGTAATTTCATATGGTAAGCCATCCTTTCTATCCTTCTGTGATTTTAAACAATCCTTAGTATTTCAATGCTAACTTTTGGCTTTTGTCTCTTTATATGTTAGACTATCAAAATGGATAAAGCTTCAAGTAAACTCATTCTCCCACCTTAACTCGAGCTTTTTTCTATCTTTATTTGCATATTTCTTCCACCTAACTTGAAACTTAGTAAAATTGTATTTTATTATTCCAGAATCTCTTTTCTCTATTATAGTCGAGTTTTTATTTCTTGATTGTTTGATGAGCTTGTAATGAGATTGGTGATACTAGAGATGGATAGCCAAAAAAAAACTTCAAACATGGTAGTTTTTATAAAGGTGTGAAAACTTTAATTATAACACCACTCTATCATGGTCAATCAATATAACCAATCCTCTAATTTGTCTCCAAAATAGCATATTATGTAGCTTTATAGGGTCTTGTTAGTTACTTTAGTTTTCCCATCAATTTTAAGGCAGTATATGGATGATAAATTAATTTGACTCATTGGACCTTGAATAATTCCCCTCTAAAAAATTATTAATGAAAGTTGGAAATATATCAGTATTTATGTTTTCTAGTAATCCATGAAGTTTCATAACATATTAGGAGAATGATCAGACAACCTTAACAACATTGTAAGAATGTGATAAGAGAATAAAATGAGTATATTTGGTTAACTTATCAACTACAACTAGCATAACAGAATGATGATTAGACTTTGGTAAACCCTCTATAAAGTTTAGAGAAATAAATGACCATAACCTACTTGGTATAGTTAAGGGCTATAACGGCCTAAATGAATTTATATTTTCACTTTTAGCCTTATAAAGATCTCATATTTTTGTACAAACTTGTATGTATATCTTCATCCTTACCAAAAATAAATCTCTCTTAGCCCTCATAAATGTCCTTTCATAACCTAAATACCCCAACACTAGGCTATCATTAATATAATTCATGACTACATCCTTTATATAATAAGTCATAATTAGATAACTTTTACCCTTAAGCTATAAAATGCCTCCTAAATTGATATTTGAGTGAGCCAAAGTCTTATTTTCTAATTGTTACATGATTCCTTAAACCTTTATATCAGATTTATACTTATCCATTAATTGATCTAATTAGTTAACTAAGATTTAGTAATGGCTTATAACTCATGTTCCTATATCTTGTTAATGGTTTTATATAGAGCATCTACCTTAATATTTGTGTTAAAGTGAGAACATGGTCTTCTCTCTTGCATTAATACTTCCTCAATACCTGTTTTACAAGCATCATATTCATAATGAATGTTTGATTTAAAATCCAAATGCACTAGGACTAGCATCCAGACTATTTCTTTTAATTTTTCAAAGGCCTTATCTGCTTTTATGCTTCATTAAAATTCCCTTTTTTGATAGCCTAATTAACGGGTCTTTAATGGCCCTATAAACCTAAATGAACCTTCTATAATAACATATTAAGCCTAAAAACTACATTAGTGACTTTAGGCTTTCTAGTTTGGGCCATTTAGACATTAGCTCTACCTTTTCTAGGACTCTCCAAACTCCTTCTCCTGAGACTATATGGCCCAAGTACTTGATCTCCTTTCAAGAAAGTTTGCATTTATACTTTTTGTATAAAATTGATGTTGAACTAAAGTTTATAACCCCAACCTTAACCTATTAACATGATTATTTCCATTCTTATTGTATGTTAAAGCAAACTAGCATGAGTTTCCTAAGATATGGTTGAAAAACATCATTCATTAAGCCCTAGAATATTGAGGGGGCATTTATAAGGCAAAAAAGCATAACCATAAATTCTTAGTGATCGTTATGCATTCTAAAACCATATTTAAAGATGTTTTCCTCCTCTATCCTTTTTTAGTGAAACCCAAATTGTAAGTCTATTTTGGAAAACAAGTGAAGTTGTAAAGCTCATCAAATAATTTATCTGCCACTAGTATAAAGGATTTATCCTTTTTTTTGTAAGAGTATGATAGTTAAAACACATTCATCATAAACCATTTGCCTTTTTGACCAGTAATATTAGAGATAAAAATAGACTTTGCTTAGGCCTTATCATGCCTAACTTAAGAAATTCTATCACTTGCTTCTTAGTCTCTAACTTTTAATAGTAAAGATAAGTGTAAGGTCTCACATTGATAAGAGAAGTCCCATCTTTTTAACATAATTAGGTTGTCATGTATCTTGATTAGAGGCAAGCCCTTAGATTCTTAACAAACTGCCTTGAATTCTTGTAATAGATTTTTCCAAAAATTTGTAGGATTAAACCTTCAATTACTCTTAAAAAATCCTAAAATAAAGTCAACCCATTATCTACTTTTGATTCCTAAATCCTTGATAATCAAATTTAGACCTATAGCCTATTATGATGGATGTTCATAGTTAATGCAATGAAATATCATAAACAATATAGGTTTGTATGATAAACTAGTTTCCTTGAATAAAAATTCTAACATTGGGAATTCTTGCCTAACTAATGATTTTAGTGTCATTATGATCCTTACTCTAATAGGTTTTTGTTTGATGATATATAACCCAACTCAATTGGTTACTCGTGGGTAAAGGAAATTATGGGTACTTTTTGTGTCAATTAATATTATAAAAATAAGATTATTTACCTTAATTTACACATTTATGGTATTAGGGTTAGGAATCTCAATAATAACATTTAGTAAAATCTTAATTTCCTTTTTATTCCTTTCTTTTGACTTTCCTAAATTTATAGGGTCTCCAAAACTATCAAAAAAATTTGTTATCTAGATCCTTCTTAATTTACTCTATCATGAACACCTTAGACCCAACCACACTTAAAGTGTGGACCTCAATTTACATCAAACTTAAAACAAAGTCATATATCTCTCTTTTCATTTATCGGTATTATTGATTTCACTTTATTCTTTGATTAGTAATGGAACAATCTTTTCATATGACTTTTGATAGACCAAGCCTTTATGTTCTTCTCATAACCACCAGGAAAAAAAAATGTATTCTTTCTAGACCATAGGCATCTATTAAATTTTAGGGATTCAACATCTTTACCATGTATTTGATTTCTTCATTCAACCCTTTTAAAATGTAGTTGAGTTGATATAAGTCTTATAAGCATCTAACTTGATTTGAGAGTAATTCAAATTGAGTTTTGTAAGCTTCAACTAATGTCATTTGTCTTAGGTTTATAAGGGATTTCATGGGATCATTATATGAAAAGACCCCGAAACAAATCTAGGAGAACAAAGGTTTTCCAACTCGTGAGCACTATTATCTCTTTCAATTCCTAATACCATGAAATCACATTTTTCTTCCTTATAAAAAATGGTTATAAATAGTGATATGAGTAATCTAATCATGGAAGTATAGATCCTAAAAACCATAATCAACTCAACTTTGTCCAAGAAAGTTAAGATAAAGTCTAGAATTGGGCTTATTTGCTCTTGATCTTGTATGCCTCTCAGTTGGACCTTGTAATAGATCTTTTGATGTAGTTTTGATAATATCATACATTTGGTCCTCTTCGACTTTAAATTGTCACTTATAACAAACAAAGAGATATTACAAACATTAAAAGTAGTATTAATATCATACTCACCTAATAGATCCACTCTATAAGCATTGCCATTAATTTTGTCAAGTATTTGAAATAATCTACCTCTTTTCAACACCAACATAGATCTTTTTTGCTAAGGAAATTTCTCTTTTCATATAAACACCTAAACTCAATCATTTGGTTAAAAAACCAAACCTCATTCATCTTTTATTAGCTTTGAATGTATATTGCTAATTATTATTTTTTGTATTTACAACTTTACATTCTAATATAGAGCCTTTACTACCCGTGTTTTTTATTGTCATTTTTTTTTTGCTAATTTGGTGATCTATAGCTCCACATTCATTCTCTTAAATTTTTCTACTCGATTGCACAAAATTGTAAAAATTGTGATGTCCAGGTAACAAACATCATATCACTCACCTTCTCTTCATTAAGTCTAAATGACACATCGTCTAGGGTTTTAATTCGAGATTGACAAGCTTTAATTGAGTATTTGTTCTTCTATTTTTTTTCTAATTGCACCCATAATAACCTCCTAACTTTTACTTTCATGGAAATTTCACTCTTGTCAAACTTAATTACAGCTCCAAAGGTGACCTACTATTTCATTTTAGTCTTTGATTCTGATCTTGTGTATTTTGACCCTTAATTTACCAACAAGTTTTTAATTTCTTTAATTTAGCCCTTGATTTGATCAATTTTGGCCCCTGCATTAACATATATTTTTTAGTTTGGTCATTAGTTCTTAATTTCTCAAATCAAGTACCTAATAGCCATCAGATTTTAATATTTATGCTTTTAAGTCTCTGATTTGACCAAATTAACTATTAAGAATTGCAATTTGACCTCTATAATTTAATTTCTTCCAATTAAAGCCTAAATTAACTTAAAAATCATTTTTTTTGTTATAATTAAGTTCTTATAAGTTCAATTAAAACTTGAAAAGTTCTAATTGGATCCTTAAACATATAATTTTGAATTTTCCTGCCCAAACTGATTTTTTCTTGCAAATAAGGTCTTCATCAATTGAAAATATATCATCAAATCTTTCTATTATGTGTATTTTTATCCTTCTCAACTAGTTTTTGGCAATTTCTTCGTGTTCTAATATATTCTTCTTACTGATATGTTTTTTTTTTAATTTTATTCCGTCATTTGTTTTTTGTTTTTTTCTGATTTATTTTGTTCATGTGGGTGCCTAAAAAAAAGGTAACGATATTTGTGATGTCATAATCAAAGCTTTAGTATGCCTATAGTATCTTTTTTTTTCTTTTTCTCTTTTCACACAATTAACTACAGTGAAGTTTTTGTTTTTTTCCATAAAAAACACTTTAAGCTTTAGTTTAAGGGTATTTTTATACATCCTATAAGTCATTTAATGATTGTACAAGGGTATATATTCTTTTCCATAATTTTTAAGCAGTAAAATAACTTCATGACCCCTTATTTTTTTTTTAAAAAAAATAAAGGGTTGATAAAGGGTATTTTAGCTATTTTATTTCTTAAGAGTAGTAAGAAGTCAACTTTACTCTTATAGTTAAAGAGAAATTAACATGGACTTGGGGGCTTTTTGTTATTTTCAAATAGGTTTTACTATGAATCCTATAAACATAAAGGTAATTTTATCTTCTTATTTCTTAAT
Organism: Salix purpurea; assembly: GCA_027405865.1. Taxonomy (NCBI): domain Eukaryota; kingdom Viridiplantae; phylum Streptophyta; class Magnoliopsida; order Malpighiales; family Salicaceae; genus Salix; species Salix purpurea. The sequence goes on along the minus strand of CM050330.1, from coordinate 10,700,212 downwards.
TAATAAAGTTGTCGATGCATGCTTATCAAGCATCGGTGCATGAAAGATGTCATGCCTTTTAAATGGGCGAGAAGCATCTCTCGGTGACCGACAAGCTCTTTTGTTATGTCATTAGATACGTCATTGCATCTTATTCCACTAGGTGCGACACATATAATCATCGTGTGGTAGGTTGTTGTTAGTTGGCTTTTTTTCCCTTCTTTTCTCTTTCCTCCCCAAAAAATGTAGAATTGTCCCCTTTTTTACTATTTTAATTCCATTCCTTTTTTTCTTTAATTGATATCTTTTATCTTTGACCATTTTGTATAAATTTTATTTATTTTTAATTTTGTCCTTCAATTCCAATTTGGCATGTTTTATTTCTTTTTCCAAGTTCAGTTCTTGGTGTTTTGATCTATCATTTTCTTCTTGACACTGTTATGATTTTTTTAATTTCTCAATTCTAATTTGTCATATAGTTTTTTCAATTTATTTTTTCTTGTTTTTATTTTAATTATTTTTATCTTTTTTTTCTTTTTTCAAGCTTTTGGTGGTTTTCAATTCCATTTCTCAATCAAAGATTATTGATTTTTTTTTTCTAATTTAGCCATTATACTTTTGATTTTTTTTCCTTTTGTTAAATTATTTTTTCAACTTAGCCCTCCAATCAAAGAGTTGTGCTTGTCCTCTAATTTATTTATTTTCATTTCAATTACTATCCTCATTATGTTAATTGTTATTTTATATTTTAAATTCTTTTGTATAGTTAGTTTATTTTTCAATTTTATCGTTCAACATTTGATTTGCTAAGAAAGGAACTTCTTAGTTTTTTCAAGTATGGTGCTTCTATTGTAATGATCTATGTCACAGGTTTTAAAATTTATTTATAACATAATTTTCAAAGTCAATTCAGGTTAATCCTTTAAAAAAAAAGTTATAAAAATGACATCGTTTTGGAGAAAAAAAATCAAAGGGTTTTGAGTAGTTTTTCCAAGGTGATTTGACTAAATCATACTGGGCCAGTCCTCCCTCTATTTTTATTGGAGCTCGGCTTGGTCTGGGATAACAAATCAAAGTGTTAGGTTGAGTCAAATTTTAAATAAATGATATGTCGGGTTATCCTAATCTCATTGTTTAGGCCATATATTTTGAGTTAACTCGAGTTGACTCACTTTTTATTACCCAACTTATATATTTATCAAGCAACTTCGAGCTTGCTTGAGCCGAATACTTGTCCCTTTTTATCCAATTATATATTTCCTTGGGTTGTTTCTCCAAGATTTTCAATCATTTTTTTATAAAAAAACATTGTTTGTTTACCATCGTTGCCAAAAAAATTATAGTTTTATTTAAAATAAAATTGGTTTATTCAACATGATCAAGACTTTTTTTTCTTCTAATTACTTTGATTATTTTTTTGTCCTTAAGTTCATTTTTTTTTCAATTTAACCTTGTGATCAAAGAGCTTTTATTATCCTCTAATTTATTTTTAGCTTTATTATTTTAATTGATATTTTTATTTTTAGCCCTTTATGCAATGGTTTTTTTTATGGTTTTATCCTTCAGCTTTGGATTTGTTGAGGATTGGACTTTTTTGTTTTTTCATGTATGGTGTGTGATCTAAGGACTTATGTCACGAGTTTTAAAGGTCATTTACTGTACTTTTTCAAATCAGACATGAAGATTAACCCTATTTTATTTTATAATTATGTAAAAATAACAGTTTACAGATATATATATATAAAAGGTTGGTTGAACAAGATTAATCTGGAAGAGAATTGACCTACGTCAACTCGTTTTTTTGTTATAAAGATGTAAATATAATTTATTTTTTAAAATGAACCGAAAAAAATCAGGTTCACCTGGATTAACTCTTTTTTACTTTGTAAATATACAAATATAGCACTGTACCTTTTATATAAAAAAATGTATATTTTTTATTAGGTTTTTTGAACTAATTATCTAATCTGAACAAACCCGAGACATTAAATTTTTATTATTTTTAAAAATGAATGCGCAACATTCAAATATTTTACAGCTAAAACTGACCCAGGTTTTCCAGGACTGGTCATCCAAGTAAGCTCTGACCCAAGTTATCAAATTTTTTATTTTTTTAAAAAAAATGAACATGCAACATTAAAATATTTTACAGCTAAAACAGACCCGCCGCTGGTATATAGTCACGTTTGAGCTAAGCTAGTAATTGCTTTCGTCCTCTTCATCAACGTTCCTCATCTATCAAACAAATAGAAATGCTGCCCTAGACCGAGTCTTGGCAAAACATTAGAGAGGCGCCCTGTCTGGGGAACTCGCCACATGGCATAATTTATAATAACAACAAGACCCACGTTCCTAAATCACACAACAAACTCGCAAAGCAAAGTAACTATTTTTCAATGTTATGATGCGCAAGACAACAAGAAAGCAAAAGGAAAAGACAGCCACGTCATTACTGTTCATGTAAATGAAGAAATTCAGGCTGGACACTACCACTAACTAATAAGAGTAGGCATACAATAGCTGTATGCTCCACAGCACCGGCAGGCAGACACAGAGAAATTGGCCCAAAACTTTGAAGAAACGCACTTCCTTATCAAAACTTGAATAGAGCAGCTGAAGGACCTGAGAAAAGGATATGGCTTTCTTTTGTCAAATACTTCAAGGAAAGTCAGTTCAAGGAGGTAACTAACATCTTCAGTCCGGAAGTATCTGCTCGCCGTCTGCATCTGCTTCCGTCTCAATCTTAGGCTTGGATGGACCCTGGGCTCCAGGGGCCTGCTTCTTCTTGATTCCACTCACAATGTCATCAATCCTCAGAAGCATGCAAGCAGACTCAATTGCTGTTTTGAAGGTTTGTGCCTTGACATTGTATGCATCCCATATCTGATGACATAAGCAGATGGTTATCAAAACAGTCGAGATAAAACAGATTTTGTGGACTTGAGAATTCAATCACCACCATCACCATAACATATCTATCTAGTTAACTTCATACAAGAATATGTGACTACAAAGATAAGGTAATCATAACACAGACATGCAAGTACCAAACCAATCAACTACAGGGATTAAACTAAGATGCAAAAGAATGTTTGCATAAAGGTGTCATTATCTGAACTCCATTTGAAGAATGAGATTCCAACAAAGTTAATGAGATTCTATGAAAACAAAGCAACAGGACTTGAAACTACAATATTATACCTTCCTCTCTTTCATATCAGTAATTTCACCAGTGTTGCCATCTATGCCAATCCATGCGTTTTCACCATTTGCATGCTGCAGTAATGAATTAGACACAATATAAACAGAAGATGGATGAGTGGAATCTGTAGGCAGAGCTCTTATTCTGTAAAAGCAAGCTACAAAAAAAGGTCCATACCTTTCCCTGCAAAGCAGTCATGGTTCGGATCACATTAACACCACAATTCTGAGCCAATGTCCTTGGTATAGCCTCGAATGCTATAGCAGCAGCTTCATAAGGCCACTGTTTCACAACCAATAGATATAACATTAAGGAAAATCATGTTAATCTATAATGCATATCCTACTTTTATTCTAAGAAAAAATTACATAACAGACTGTCAAATCTAAGAATTACTTAAGGGTGATCCAGTGGTGTTGGTGCAAGAGTCATTCACCTTTTCTATGCCTTCAATGGATGAACTTTTTTGCTTCAGAGCAGCAGATACAGTTAATTCTGTAGCACCCCCACCAGGAAGGAGTTTTGGATTCTTGAGTATATTTCTTGCTACAGACATGGCATCCTATATTGAGAACACGATTTAGAACATCAGATGCCTGAGGAATGTTTTAAAACAATGGAGAGAGAGGAGTGACAATTAAGCCATTCAATACCTGCAAGTTTCTTTCCACTTCATTCAGAAGATCCTTGCTGGCACCTCTCAAGAGAACAGTGCATGCCTTTGGATCTTTGCAATCAACAATGAAAGCAAAGAATTCATCCCCAATTTTCTTAACCTCAAATAAGCCAGCCCCAGTACCAACATCAGACTCTTGCAACTCATCTGGCCTGTTAACAATGGTGGCCCCACATGCCTTAGCAATTCTATTATTATCAGTCTTCCTCAGCCTCCTGATTGCACTAACACCAGCTTTGCTCAGATAGTGGCATGCTAAATCACTGAGACCTTTCTCCGTGATTACCAAATCCGGTTTGAACTTAAGTATCTGCACACACATATTCTCTATGTATTCCTCTTCCATTTTCAACAGGACTTCCCAGTCTTCTTCTCTAACCAGCTCGGCATTTGTCTGGTTCTCTCCTTTCTTATATTCAACAGGACAATCAAGAAGAATAATGCGAGGGTTGGGAATTTTTCTTTTCATTTTTCCTGGGGCAACCACATCTTTGTTAAACATAACCCCTTTAAGAACCTTTGAATCTTCCAACTGGCCACCAGGCACCTTCTCAACCTTAATGTATTTCTTAATGTCAACTTCCCGCAACCCTTGGCCAAGGTCAACACCAACTGTTGAGGTGGCATCAATTGCTAGATCCTAGAAGTTAGTAAGTAATTAGCATATACGAAGTAAAATTTGACCATAACAAGGCTTGGGACAATGATTGATGTTCAAGGTACTTTTTGTATTCAGAATATTTTAAAACCAAGGCAGAAAAATAAGGAAATGCAATAAAAACATCAACACTGCATCACCAAATATTGTGCTTCAGCTTAATTTTTATCAAAGTGTTGTCTATTCATCAGGAAGAAAAAAGTTTCACCGAATAGTACAGCTCTATTCAACTATGTTTACTTCAAGTAGCAACATGTATTCATTGTTTGCATAAATATTCCTCATCCATAATTCACTAAATGAAAAATGCAAAATTTAAACATCGCATAGATCTTCATTGTTATAATCCGGGACAAAAATAACAAAGTAAACCATGCATAATCATATAACACAAAGAGACTGGAGTCTCACATTTAAAAGCATCCAATAACCTTAGATAGTTAGGCATCCGAAATAAGAGTATAAAGAAATTTCACGGTTCAGATAACAGAAAAGACCAAAACCAAAGTGAACTAATGCCATGTGTACAAGCCCTTAGAATGCGAAGGATACTTACAGCAATTAAGTCCCCAAATTGACTAGTGAACTTTGTGCCTATGCAACTCTTGATCAGCCCCAACATTGTCGGACCTGTCATATATATCCGTAGGTTACTAAAACAACTCAACCAAAAGGACTTTTTACAATGCTTTATATCATATGAAATCAGTACTACATTCCCTGTAAAATTAGTCGAACTCCTACAAAAGGGTGTTCTTTATAAACTTTCATCTTTATATATATATATATATATATAACTAACCTTCTAGGTTATCGGATGAATATTACAAATCCCAACTAATGAAAATACCAACCACTAATCATCTCCCTCAATATAAACTCAAATAATTAACATAATAAGATACAACCAATGACCATAAGAAGTAAATTGAAACGGCAATAACACCACCAACAAAAAGGAAGAATCTTGATGGACAATAACAATCAGAAAGTGAAGGAGCAACAACTTACGATCGTTGACATCAATGGACACAGCAATTTTGTCAAGCACAGCAATAGCATCCTCCAGAGCTTTATTGTAGGCTGCAGCAATGGTAATAGAAATAATTAAAAAAGTTAGTTAGCTAGTTAGTGAGAAACAAACTGATGATCCATAAAAACCCCTAAATAATTTTATTATGCAGGACTAGTAGTAGATGTAATTAAGTTACCTCGGCAAATGACAGTAGGATGATAGCTCTTTTCGATGAATGCTTCAGCAACATGAAGCATCTCTCCTCCTATTTTCATTTATCCAATTAAAGTCAGTAATAATATATTCAATAAGTAGTTTTCTTTTAAGAGAGAGAGAAATCCACAAGGCGGTACCGACCGAGAACAATGACAGAGGTCGTTCCGTCACCGACTTCTTCGTCTTGAGTTCGACTCAGTTCAATCATGGATTTAGCAGCAGGATGAGCCAGATCTAACTCACGGAGGATTGCATTGCCGTCGTTGGTAACAACAATACCACCGCTGGCATCGAGAAGCATCTTCAACATGGAACGAGGACCTAAGGTGGTCCTTATGATATCGGCAACTGCCTTTGCAGCCTGTATGTTGGCATGATGCACCTTCGTTCCTGATTCTCGTTTTAACGAATCCCCTGCAGCAGCGGCCATACATTTTCATTTTTCATTTTTCAGTTATTATTGTGATTATTATTTTTACAAAATACTTGGAAAGGAAAGATTAGGGTTTCAGAACTTACTGAGAACGAGAACTGGAGCGTGCATCCTTCCTTTTCGTTTGTTTCGGTTACAGGTAGAAAAACCCTAGAAAAGGAGACGGGAGGAGAAGAAGAGACTGCCTGTTTGTGTGTGTAAACTTTTAAGTTTTAAGTGCCTGCCTCTTCTTAAAAACGAAAAAAGGCCGCCAGCCCTCCCTCGGTGGGTTGGGTAAGCTTTAAGACTTGTAAATAGTGTTTTAAAATAATTTTTAGTATCAATAAACAAAAATAACTTTAAAAAATAGAAAAATCTAAAAACCTTTCAAGACTCAAGAATAAATATTTTAAATTAACAACGCCACAAACCGATGTCGTTTCTACACCCAGCAGCATAGTAATGCGGCTGGAGGAAAGGAAGAGAAGAGGATAAGGAGCCCAACCCAACTATCCACTCTATCCTATTTTCCTCCTGTAACAAAGCCCATTAAGCACAAATTACTAGTTGGGCTTACAGCTTTGAGGGAAACACCGCTTCATGGATCCAAGTTTTATATAGAACTCAGAAATTTCATTGAATAAAAAGGAACAAAAATCCTTATTTTAAGAAAAATTATTTTGTTTGTGGGATTTAAAAGATAAATCCCCCTCCAAATGAACTCATAAATTTCATTAAATAATAAGGGAAAAAATCCTTATTTTTAAGAAAAAATGATTTTGTTTGTAGGATTTAAAAGAAAAACCCCACTTCAGATCACCTCTCTCTCAGTTAACTAGATGCATCTCTCCTGTAATAATGCTGGTAATTAAATGCCTATTTAGCACCATGTTTTTTTAATATATTTTTTTTTAAAAAAAAAAATTTATTTTTTGTTTTAAATAATTTTTTTTTATTTTTTAGATCATTTTAATATAATAATATCAAAATATATATAAAACATCATTTTATTACATTTCTACACAAACCAAAAAAAAAACAATTTAAAAGGCAATCTCAACAACAAACCCTAAATTTCCCAGATTGAAAGCATGTAAGTCGACTGGCATCAACCTATCCCCCTTTCCCCTGGTCTATGGTTCGAGGTTTTTTTTTTTGTGAGAGAAAAAGAATTTTATAAACGTACCAAGCTGAAATCAACTCATCTTCAAATTGCTTTAGGTGTAAGAAGTTATCAGCAGAAGAATACAGAGGCTGAGATTTTGTAAGAACCACCTTGATCTTCATGGCTGCATCGGGCTAACTTCCCCAATCAACAGGGTTTCTCTTTCCTTTGAAATGAGTTTCTAATTACAAATAGAGTAAGCTGAGAGGGAGACTAGGACGACAAGAAACAAGCACTAATACACTTGCAATTACAGCTCAAGCTCATTGCAGACAACAGATTGTACAAAGGATTCAACAAGTTCAGATAGCTACTCCCAGGCTTGACTTCTCAAAAAATGTTGTTGCTCACTTGCCGAAAAATAGACCTCTCTTCTTTCCTTTCCTTCTTTCACCAAACTGCAACAGCCAGTAAGAGTGTAGATTATGGTTTAATGAGTGCTAACTCAACAGAGTTGTTCTTCATAAGTTATCTCATAGTAAACGAACAGCTCTGAATGAAGCGTCCACAGAACCAGGCAACCCTTTTAACAAAAAAAGTGCACGACAGCTAACGAGCCACATGACCACATTTCTCCAAAAAAAAAAAAAAAACTTTCATCACCCCCGACACTCTCTCGTTCTTATAAATCCCAGTGCTACATACACGCCACAACGCATGATTTGTAATGTAGCTTGCATTGTATGTTGTATAGATATACATGTCACATGGAAGTTACAGAATCCCATGAAATTCACGAAGAAGTGGGAGAAAAAAAGGGTACAAGAACTATACCTGTTTGATAAATAATCTCAATGTGAGAACAATTGTATCTCTTGCGCTGCCAAAAAGAGTGCATGAAAGGTAAGGCATAATGGATCATAAATCAAAACCGAATTATTATTCCTCAAAAAAAGGAAAAAAAGGGGGGATATGTGCTTCCATTTAAAATAAATTAATGATGTATGAAAATTATCATAACCTTCCACATGATACACATGAGAAAACAAAATACTCGAACCTATAGCAATCCAATTCTATAGATTTGTGTTATTCTCTATATTATGCACCATATTCATAATTATAAGGAAGAAAAGCATATATCTTATTTCTTTTACTTTTTGACCATGGTGGAGGAACAGGAAGATCGCCCAAGGACAATAAAAATTCTAACTTACTAGTTGATATCTGTTGAGCTGTCATCTGCTTGTAGGAGATGCTGATGACCAGCAGAATCAGTTAATATAAATTCCAAAGCATGTCCGTAGGGAATTGTAACCTATAGAGGGAGAAAAAATAGAAAATTATGAGAATACCATAATAAGACATCGACCACCTTTGTGATTTTGAAAGATAAACAGTTGGCATAAGGATGGTAATCTTCAATGACAGAGAGCATGAGCCCAGCACCACTAAACTTGCAAGACTCGCAAGATGATCACAATCACATGGAGACTTTGTGCAGACATAAATTCCTTTTATATGAAAAATATTCGTATTGCATGTGCAAGTCAATTAATCATAACTACAATAATTGAAACTAGCTATTGCCACTTTCCTCCAGAAAGTGTGTGCATATGTTGCAAGACACAAGTGTACATGCACAAGCTGATGCGACCCCCTTGATCATGTGGTCAAGAAACCCCCAACGAAGATGATACTTCCCCATGAAAGCCAAGAATCAGGTTTGAGAAGTGTGACGCAATGAAAACTTGTCCCAAGACCAACACTATTGGAATTGAATCGAATGAAGCCACAAGGTCAGTTATACCTTGATAAGTCATATTTTATCTGTCCCGGCAAAAGAAAACATGTTGCATCACGCAAAACACAAGTTTATTTCATTAATTCATGGTTGTTAGGTTTGCATCATGCAATTAACTTATATAAGGTTTCAAATAACCCTAATGGATCTCCATCGTGGGCTGATTTGAGCCGACCTACAAAAATTAACCCGAATATGTAATAATAATCCAAAAACTAACAACAAAATAAAAAATAAATAAATAAATAAAAATCCAAAATTAATATGCTAGATATGTTAGTATCAGATTTGTCACCCCTAAAAAGTCCTAAATTGACTAGGAAATCTGATATGATCCCAACATCATCCAAGTCAACTTTGGATCTCATGTGGCCCAAGCTCATATTCATTAATATGATCCAAATAAGACCCAATATACACTCCAAATAAGCTTTATTTGTTGCCCAAAAGGAATTGTATAACAAAACCAATAGAGTCTGTTATAATCTATATTGCAAGGCCTTCCTGAAATGCGATTGATCTAAAATTTCATCCCCACATAGAACCATTGCTCTAGAATCATTTGGTAAAGTTTCAGCACAAAAACAGTTAAATATGGAGATATGATCAATAGAGTATAACTGGACAGTATGAAAATTTACATTAAAGTCCGAAATTGACCATGTTTGGATCGTATCACAAGCACTGTGCATTAATCGATCTTCATCCATGTAATTTCTTGACAAGAAATTTCCTGGATAAAGATCGACTAAAAAGTGAGTAGAAAGGTCCATGTCAGACTGCATTACTCACAGACTTGCACAACATCCACTATCAAAGACTGTTTGGAGCTGGATTCTGGTCTGAAGGCATTGCTTATTAGGGGCGTGAGTTTAAAAATCAGTTAAATACATCCCATCAAGGCAAGTAGTCAGTTTTTTAGTATTCCATGAAAATATTTTCTTTAGTGGCATCCATAGCACTTAGCATAATTGGAACTCTAAATTCTTTAGCATCAGGAGATCACATTTTTCATTAGATTGCAAGGCCCTTCATGCAAAAAAAATTAAGAGGATGTAGAGAGGATCATACACTTATCGTTTGTGAAAACTTCTCAGTGACAACCACACCCCCAGAATCACTCTTGATACTGTAGCCCTCCCTCTTGATGGCCAAAGTAGCTGGTTCCCATATATCAATAAATCTAGTCTGCAATATCAAACACCAAATTACTATCCATCCTGTTTAAAAAGATGTATAAAAGGTCATCTGTAAGACCTTGATAACAAATGTGAGAACAAAATTTGTGTATAGATTCATACCCAAAGGCCTATTTTATATGAAACATGGCCACTATAAACAATCTTCTGTATGTGTTCATGCATCTCAGGATCTGTGACCAGGAAAGCAACAATTTGTAAAATTCATCCTATGGTGAGCAACTTGACCAGAAAAATTAAATTAAAATATCGAAATGCAAAGGAACTGTTAAGGGAACTGCAACTCCATAACAAATTCAATTCAATGTAATAAAAATATTAAAGATTAACTGTGGCTCTTAGTATAGGTTTCCAAAATCCATAAAGGAGTTGTCAGCTTGGAGTGGCCAATTTTGATGCCACCTGCAAACAGTATTAGGAAGACTTCTGTCCCTAACTTGTACATGTGGAAGAGGTAGCTCCGAACTGTTGCTAGAACATAGGTGACAAATAAAGAACTTGAATCTGCTGACCATAGGCAGCCAAAGTTAAAGAAAGAAGAAGATTGGATAGGGAAGAAAAGTCAAGAAGAAAAAAGATCCACATTGAATAGGAAGGGAGCAAGGATGCTTTTATAACTGATGTGAGGATCATAGCACAGGGAGAACAAGAGGACACCTTTAGTAAGCAATGCTTTTATGATGTAACAAGGGACATCCCATAAAAAAAAAAAAAAAAAAAAAAAAAAAAAAAAAAAAAAACAGAAGAATAAAAGAATAGAAAGAACTAAACTCCATCAAAACTGCATGTTATAGCATAATTACTAACCATATCTGATCTTTTTGTGCTCGTTTGCAAAGACCTTTACAATCTCCCCCTGGAGACATCAAGAAATAAAAAAGGTTATCTCACCCACAATTTTTATGACAACTAACATTTGTAGTTATGACAATAGTAATCACTCAAATTAGCATTTTTATCAGTACAACCCAAGAAGCTTGACAAGAAAACTATCATCAAAAAACTAAAACAAGGATAACTATTATGCATGTGTGTGTGCATGAGCACATTCAAATATTATGTATCTTTTGCGAATGGGCTCAAACAAAACCTCCAATTTGTATGCAGATCTAATCACCTGATGCAGTACTATTCTGAATATCTTGGAATACATATATGATCCAATTACTTGGACTTAGGAAAGACAATTGAAAGGGTTTTCTGAGTTCTTTACCCATGCAGACATGAATTAACTCGGATGCCAAAATGCAACCTGATACACTCCCTTTCAAGAGCACATGCCCACACACACTCAAAAGTAGATGAAGCACAATTCAATTCAGCTGCAGTCAATAGACTAATGTACAGTGTGCAAAAAAGTTTAACAAAAAAAGGCCTACATAACAGCAGGTATGCAGCAGAACACTAGGAGGCCCTTAGGAAACCTATTCCTTATCATAGCTACATTACCCAAGCCATCACAGTTGTAAAACCGATTATACATGAAAAAGGAGCCTATAACAGAGACAGCCTCCCATCTTGCTTTCTTTTTTTTTTTATCTTAAATCAACTTATGACATTGTTTTACCAAGATTCTTGTTAAATTTCGATGTTTTGTTCTTGAAGCATCAAGATACAAGCAAGCTACACCAGCAATTGTCATAAAGAAGTATATTGGCCCAGCCAGTAAAAGGAATGAGCCAGATCAATAATTAAACCTATATTAAAACAAGAGAACCAGTATGACCATGAAACCCTAAAACTGATGCAGAATGAGCTCAAAGCAAGTTAGGATGATAACATGAGCACAGGAAATCATTAAGGTGTATATCTGACAGCTTATTGGGTTGTTTTGGGTTTTTTACCAAGCTCTGCCAAATGTTGGTCTTCAATGGCCAAGGAGCTAAAGTTTAGTTTTTCAGCAATAAGAGGAAGCAGATAGCAAAATTGAATAAGATAATGGAGATAAAGACGATGAGGAGCTAGAAAATCCAGCAATAAGAGAAAGGAGATAGAGATTAAAAAAAAAACATGAGAGATCCAAGACGGGGAAAGAAATAGAAGCAGCAGTTGGCATTTTCTAAATTGTACATCTACATCTGCAAAGGAAGGGAAAATTTCATATGGGGGTTACAAAGACTGAGGATCTTAACCTCTTCCTGATCATCCTATACAGCTGAGAGTCTAAACTCAGCATGTACTTGACATTTTCCACTCTAAGTAGCAGCCCTTGCATGTGAGTTAAGAAGAAGCTCAACTATATATCCCAGGAGATGAGGTAAAAAATAACTATAAGATCTAAAAAAGAATAAAAATGAATATATATATATATATATATATATATATATATATATATATATATATATATATACACACACTTTATCAAATTTAATCAGACTGTTGGTGGAGCAAGACGTATAAAAGCTTTTCAAAGCATTGCTTAATAACTTTTGAGATATTATTTCATTTCACTTAGAATATATTTCATAAATCTAGCTATATTCAGTATGAGTTAGAAGTTTTATTTTGTTCAAGACCATTATATTTCCAATCTTACTACAGGATTTCATTAGGATTTTAGTGTGTGTATAAGAGCACTCGTAAGAATTTGAATTTAGTTTGAGAATTGTGAAGCCTTTGTTTTCTCCCTTTGGTATTCTTCTTCTATTTCTTTCCCTTTGTTCTATCCTCTCCTAAATAGATCTTATCTCTGTCCTGGTCCTACATCACCTAGCTTGTCACAGGAACTTGGAAAACCAAAAAGAAAACCAGACAAGAAAATGACACGCAAGCGCACAAGAAGAACCAACTATTGCAAGCACATGGGAGTCACCAGCCCAAACTGAGAACTTTATACCTTGCGCTTCCTGTCATCCAGAGGCTGGACTTCTATAGCAAGATAGGTTTCGACATCATCAGCAGTAACTAGATAGTTTGGTTGTTTTGCTCCTGGAACCAGAAACTCATTAAGAAACAGCCCTGGGGTACAAAAAAAAAAAGAACGAAAAAGAGAGAGTACCTTCAATGTAATTAACAGATCCATCTTCCAAATGCCGTACCCACTACCAATGAAGAAAGAGAAGATTATGAGAAACATTAACATTCTACCCAGATGCTTCCACATAAAGCTCAAGAAACTGCAACCAGAAGCAATAACAAATGGGGAGTTTAAGCAACAGAATCACACCTCAAAATTACAACTGGTTGTTCCATTGATGGAGTATCCAGATGCCTGGAGTTCTCTTCCTGGAAGTGCTTCGCCTGAAATCTGGAGGCCCTCTATTGCCGGTAATGGATCATCATCTGCAGCTGCATATCATAATACATCCAATGGGGATGTTCAGCAACAATACTTAACTAAAACCCTTCTTGGAGAAGAAATTCTCAAGCTTCCAACATCACTGCAATCTCACCCTCGGAAACGGAAGAAGAAGGCTCTTCAAGAACTGGAGGTAGGAAAGGAGAAAATGAGGAGCCAGGATCATCCAATGTATTTGAGTATATAGGGTTTCCTGATCCCCAATTAGCTTGAGGTTCTCTCTTGTCCAGCTGTACCTCTGCTTCAGGATAATCCATCTCACTGTTGTTGACAGGGTCACGAAACATGACTTGTTTATTTGTTGTTTCTTCACCATAATGAATAGCTTGTGCATCACCCCTAGTAACTGTAAAATGTGCTGGGGTATCATGAGCTGCTGAATTCCTGGTGTAAAGTCAATGTCACAGGATCAAGAGCAGCTTGTAGAAAAGCAGTAAATTGTTTTATCTACACAATTTCTATAATGAGAAATTAATGAGAAAAATCACAAGAAATCCATAAAAGAAACACGAAAAGCCTGTACGAATCTGAATAAATGAAGAAAAATAAGTCCCCTGCCAGAGGCAAAAAGGGGAAAGGGAAAGAGAAAGACAAGTATGCATGGTTGAGATAAATTGATTGTCAAAAGTTAATCTAAAGAATTTCTTGATATGCACAGCTTACACTGCTAGGGATATGCACGATGCAGCGGCATAATTATAAGAACTATATTGCTGAGATGGTCCAATTTTTGGTGAGCCGAAAGGTTGCACAACCTTTGAATTTTACTTAAAAAGGTGGAGTACAGCAGAGTCAGAAAGAATGAATTCAATCAAAAGGAAAAATGAGATCTCCAATGCTGCCAAATATTCTTTGGCTGTTTAATACCTAAACATCAACCCTGACCAAGCATAGGTCTCCTGTGTGGATCCACAAGTTTAGTGTAGTTTGTTTCCAAGGTTCCTCAAGTATATCTGAGAGGAAGTGTTTTTTAACAAAAAAAAGTTTACTTGCCCTTGTTGGCTAAAGTTGCAGAGCTTTAAGGATTTTCATACGGAGCGCATCATGAAAATAAGAAGACTAAAAGAAGAATTTTTTTAAAGGAATAAGAAGAATAATGAAACATGAGAGATGAATTAAAGTTTATGCAAAGCTCATAGCACACGATCATTCTCTCTTTTGATGATAAGAAGCTAGCACAAGCTTTTGTTTTAAAAAAGAATGGTTGATAATACTATAGTAAAAAGCACAATATTTTCTGATTAAGGAATGGAGATTTCATTACTTGAAAAAATTAAATCATACATATGACCAATTGGTGCAAGAATCTAATGAAAACAGAACCCACCAACAAATGCAGAGTGTACATTCAGTTCACAGTAGCAGTCTCCATTGACCAGGCTCACCTGCTAGCAAGAGGTGAATACCTCCCCACATCATCAAGATCCAGATTTTTTGCAGCACCATCAGCCAAACCACTCTGATGATGACTCAATGGATCCCAATCTGCTGCTGTCTGGGTATCAGAAGAAGTCATAGGTATCTTTCCATGGGAATATGGTGGCTGTGGCACCAATTCAAGTCCACTTTTGCTCTGACATGTAAAACACATGAGCATTTAAGGAAATAATTTTCAAATGCTAGATGAAATTATAGCAAGATATCAACATACCAAAGCAGCATGAGAAGGTGACTGTGGAGCAAAATTTGAGTGGTTCACATCTGAACGCCAAGGTGCCAATTGATACTGGGACTCCTTGAGCTTTGACTGAGACAGAAGCAAAGAAGATAATGGGCACCCATCCATTAATTATGGAAGTAATAAGCCGAAGAACAAAAGAAAACTACCATAACTTAAGTTAACTCGCTAATTACAGATCACATGAGATGAGTAATCTTAAACTATCTATAACAACCTCATTTCTGCATAACATACCTCGGTATGAATAAGCTTCTCCTGGAGATGTCTGAACAGCACCTACACGAGAAATCTTCAGCGGGTAAACAACAAGCAAGTGATTTTATAGCATGTATAAATGAAACAACAAGAGTGAAAAAAGGCAGGTGTTTAAGGTCAGCTTCAGAAATGCTTCAAAGTAATGTAACTGCTCAAAAGTTTTTGCCTGCGTGCTCTATAACCTGATAATAAAAAACAGCACCTACCCTGACACAACATAGCTATCCCTGGATAGTCTCTCCATTATGTCCTTCCCCAACAAGAAAATGTTTTTCAAGGGGAAACGACACAAGGAACAAAAAGGATATTGGAAGAGAATAAGTCCAGATACTGACAAGATCTTTCAAGTTCTCCCTTCAAAAGGAAGCTCCAGTCACATCACTCAATAGCCAGAAATATTCAAGCATCTGTATCTATACTTTAAAGAACATAATTATAGCACATCCCTATGAAACAACACATGTTATATGGTGGCCATCTCTAAAAATCAAAAGAAATAAAGAAAAGAGAGTTTGTGCATATTGTGAAGCATTATTTTGGACAAGTTAGAATGTAAAAAAAATTAATTAAAAGAGGAATTTGCTAGCTAAAGAAGTTGTTTCATCCCAGATGTGATCAGATGAGTTTATTTAATTAGACTCCTAAAACACAATGCATATGAGTGAACCATAATTAGAACCTTGTCTGGTTGGACGTCAATGCTTACATGCAAACTTTAGTCCACGTATAAACTTAAGCTTGTCATTCTGGAGCATCAATCACTTAAAGTAGAAAATTTGCTCAATCCAGTTTCTCCGAAAGAGACATGATGAAAAAATATTGTTTAGGGTTGTGTGTGCATAAAATACACCATATACCATTAGAAAGCATTCAGCACTGACCTTAACATTGCTAACAATAGACTGAGCATCATGACCTGGTGGATGCAAAGAATACTCCATGAGAAGAGGCAGCAATGATGATACAAATGCAGATCTTTCTTGCTGTGCAGCCTATAGAACCAGAGGATTAGGTCAAATTCTCTGGTTGAAAGTTGGATAAAACAGTGAAAATATACAAGAAAGAAATAGAAAACATAAAATCAACCCCCATAACAATGAAATAAAAAAGAAGAGACCTACTTGCAATTCATATGTAAGACGTATGTTCTCCTCGATTATATCTTGTCTGTATGATAGAGCTTTTGATGCAGCATCAACAAGGTCCTGTTGCTGTTGATCAAAGGCCTGGCAGCATGAAGTTCATTTAAAGTTTGTGTGAAATACTCCTCAAAAAAAAAAATAGAGCAATGATAGAGGGGGCTCTTGATCAAAGCAAGGAAGGCAAGAAGGTACACTTACAAGTCGCATATAAGCAATGCGCTTTTCCAGAACATACTTTTCATTCCGAATTTGTGCTTCCTATAAACAAAAACCAAATTACACAAAAGGGTTTCCATGATATAATGTAAGCATAGAGCAAGCAAATGATAATTAGTTCGGTTAATTCTACCTTGACAGAATACTCAGCAAGATGTTTCCTCAATTGTGTAATCTCTTCTTCATTTTCATGAACCTTGAGAGCAAAATCCTAACAAATATAAAAAAAAAAAAAAAAAAATTGTAGGTCTAAAGCTTAACTAAGGAAAAGCTAGCTTTGCATAAGCACATGCAGATACCTGCTTCCAAAGATGACTCTGGGTAGCAGGGTCCCCGTTGTTGGGAACCAGTACACTGGTAGGATCACCAGCAACGGCAGATGATGCTGATCGATGAACCTGCTCGTTCCATTGATCAGGAGAACGAGACCTTTCAGTCACTGGTTCATCTATTTTCTGCCAGGCAAAAAGGGCCAAGTGTAAGAGAAACAGTTTCATTGTAATGAGAAAAGGTTGAAATTCACAGTAATTACATATTTTTCAAGTTGCTGAATCTTGCTCTGAAGTTCAGACCTCAATAGCGTATTCTCTTCCACCTGACAACAAAACCATTGGTATTAAATCAAAATCCAATATGGTTACTGATTATACACAATAACTGGATGCAAGGTATAACCAGGGTTTGCAAACAATTAAATATACAGGAAATGTTTGAATTGAAAGTAGCTCATTGTAAGTACGGATCTATTGTCGGAGGAAAAGGAGAGGGGGGGAAAACCTGTTGCCTGATGGTAGCTTCGGCAGCTTCGACTGCTTTCATGACCTGAAACAAGCTGTTGTTGTCGTTATGGCTGGAGTCGTTGTTGTTATTGAGGGATAATCCTGACAGCTTATCCGCTAATTTCCTTTCGAGACCACCGTTCTCCATCTTCTTCGTCTCCCTCCCAATCTTCCAGTTCCAATCGCACCTCCTCTTCTACTACTACTGATACCCAATACTGGCGGAGCTCGTATTTCTCAAACCCTAATTTATATTATAAAACACTACAAGAAAAGAATTCTCGAGAGAGAGAGAGACTCGATTTGATTTTTAAGATTAATTCTGTGTGTTCGTAATAACACTAATGATGATGTGCGTGTTAACGAAGTCACCCTCAAAATCTATCTCTCTCCCAGACAACCACGATGCTCACCATTATGATCACCAATCATCTCGGCTTTTTTTTATGTCTTTTTCCTCTCTTTTTACAAAAAAGAAAAAAAGAAAAAAAGAACAAATTCTAATTTTCCAAACTAAACCTTCTTAATGAAAAATAAATAAATAATAAAAATATATTTTATTTAAAAATATATGAAAATGATTTTTAATATCAATATATTAAAATAATTTAAATACAACAAGTAAAAAATTAAAAATTTCTATTTTTTTTTTTTTTAAAAAAAAATCAAACACCATCATCTATATGCAAGATTGATAACCTCAATATGACCAGACAGACCATCACCATGTGTTTTAATTAATTACTTTAACATGCATCACTTGGACTTAATCTATCTTTTATGATGCCTCTCGTAAATTTAATCATCAATTAGCTTTATTTATTTGAGTTGATTTATTTAAAAAACAATTATCAAAAATAAAATTAAAAAAGAAGTTAATTACTCATTTTTATTGTTATTTAATTATCAAAAATAAAATTAAAAAAGAAGTTAATTACTCATTTTTATTGTTATTATTATAGTTGCATCACTATTTTTAATGTTTAAAAATAGATGCAGTACTTTTTATGTTTTAAAAATATTTTTAGATTGTTTGGATGTACTCATGTAAATAAAAATTTTAAAAATATATATTATTTTTATATATTTTCCGATCAAAAAAATAAAAAATAAATGTTATCATAATATTAAACATGCTAATATAGATAAACAAATAGCAACATCAATTATCATATTCTATATAGATCCATATATACATCACGTAAAAGAGTTGATTTGTTATTTGATTATATTTAAAAGTATTAAATAAATAAGAGTAACCTCTAGTTTTAGAAAATAATTTTTTTAGTTTTTTATTATGTTTACTATTAAAAAAATTGATTAATTAAAAACATTCTAGTAAAAAATATTAATTTGGTTTTAAAAAAATATTTTTCCTTTTATTTTTAGCGGGGTGTACTTTTTTAGAATTTGCAAAAAAAAAAGTAAAACAATTAGATCATTATTAGAAGAAAAACGAGCGGTATACCCGCGCGCTGCGGCGGCTTTTTTTTATCGATGTAGAAGATATCGTCAGTTAAAAGCACAAAATGAATTTATGGGCAGGAAAAAGTAAGATGAAACCAAAATTTGCTACTAATAAAGAAAATTATTCATCCAACATATTGAAAAACTAAAACATAATTAAATAGCTGAATTGAATGTTTTAACGTGCAGGTATTTCCACATGGTGTTGTCGTTGCACTATGTATTTATTTTGCAACACAGAGGTAAAAATTTCCCCAGGCAGCGCTCTATTCAGCTTTCTAAAGCAGCAGTAAAAATCTTTTTAGAAAGAATTGGTTCGAAGAATGCTTTCTGTCGAAGTAGCCTGAAATGGTTCTTTACTGGAAATAAGAATCAACAAATAGGGAGACGATCTCCAGGATCTAGAGATAGAACTGCAGAGTGGCAGAGTAATGAATATAGAGGTTAAGTGGCAGAGTAATGAATATAGAGGTTAAGAAAACGTGCTGGAGTTTGATATAAAAAAAAAAGCTTTGGATATCCCAGGCATCGCTGAAAATGGTCATTCTTCTACGTTATGTCCTTGTGTTGTAGCAAAATTTAAAGGGAGTTAGAAATGGTGCTTTTTTATCTGGTAGCATTAGTGTCTACCATTGTATTCGATCATGACAAACACCATGTGGATAATGTATTGACAGAGTGGAGACGATGGATGTATCAAGAGAAGGATAATTGCAGAGCCTCACTTACACTATATGCAGAGCTGACATTCAACTTTATAAATGTATCACTGTCATGGTTTTCCCTGCCTAGCTTAGGTCTAAATTTCCTACATATTTTATATACATATATACATGCTGTAGTTTTCATCTCAAAATCACAACATTAAGCGCAGCTATGCCTATTTCAATGTCTATATGTCTTTATAATGATAAGTGCAGCTATGCCCAATTATGTTTTCATTGACCAAAGTGTTCACCAGAGAAAGGGATAGGAAAAAATTGCAATTCGAGTGAAGGAAAATGTAAACCACCACTGTATTTTTTTCTGATTAGAGATTTATGTGTGTACTTAATAATATTATTATACAACTAAGTGCAATTTACTGATTTCTTCTTTAATCCCTAACTTTATTCTCTGCTCAATGAAAAGTTCTAAAACCTTCTCTTCAAAATTTGAATTCCCCAGCAACCTTAATTCAGAAAGCTAACTTTTCCAGAACCCCAATTCAAACACCAGCTCCTTAGGGAAATTCGCACCAACCTTACAAAATTTGACAGAAACCCATATTATACATATGCTCCTGAATCATAAAAACGATTCACAATTAGGTGAATCAACCAGTAACCCCATTTGAAAATCTTCACCATCGCATCTCCTTAATCCAATCACCAACTTTACCGGGAAAAAACACAAACGCAATGCATAAACATCTTTCTAAGCTACCAAAATGATTCGCAATCAGTTTTTAGTTATTTCACTTGGGCTACTAGAAACATGTAAAACCCCAATTTGGAAGTAAACAATTAAGAACATAATTAAGTTTTCATTAACCGAAATGTTCAGCAGAGAAAGGGAGAGGAAAAAATTGCAATTCGAGTGAAGGAAAATGTAAACCAGCACTGTTTTTTTTCTTATTAGAGATTTATGTGTGTACTTAATAATGTTATCACACAACTAAGTGCAATTTACTGTTTTCTTCTTGAATCCCTCACTTTATTCTCTGCTCAATGAGAAGTTCTAAAACCTTTTCTTCAAAATCTGAACTCCTGAATAACATTAATTAAGAAATCCAACTTTTCCAGAATCCTAATCCAAACACCAGCTCCCTAGGGAAATTTGCACCAACCTTACAAAATTTGACAGAAACCCATGTCATACATATGCTCCTAAATCATAAAAATGATTCACAATCAGGTGAATCCACCAGTAACCCCATTTAAGAATCTTGGTCATCGCATCTCCTCAATCCAATCTTTAACAGACTTGAAAAAAAACACAAACCCAATGCATAAACATTCTTCTAAGCTACCAAAATGATTCCCAACCAGTTTTTAGTTATTTAACTTGTGCTACTGGAAACATGTAAAACCCCAATTTGGAAGTAAACAACACTCACTTAAAACACTAACTTAGAAACCCAAAATGCATGTACTGATAGTTGAATTGAACTGCAACAAATGCAACCATCAATCGGTTGTTTTATGCAAAACAATAATTTCTAAAGTGCATAGATGTTATGCGATGAAACGGTTATATCATCAAATCGGCCAATCTATTACATTGTCGATATTTGACATCCAAAATAGTGAATAGATCAGCGTACCAGTTTAAGAGTTGAAAGCATAATATTATGAACATATTATGTCATCTTAACAAAAGAATGCCATTACAAAGCAAAAAGCACTATTGTTTTTTAAGACAGGATAGAGACCTGGAAATAGTGCAAGTAGGCATGACAAAATTAGCTGAGACGATGTTCCTTAGAAGATCCTGCCAATGAAAAAGCTATAGACATTGATTCTGATGTTTATCATTAAAAAAACAACATTGATAACTGAAACTGGTTTGCACCAAATTTACTATAGATGTAAGAATCAAGAGTGCAAGGTTTGTGTATTTGAAGTGTCTGTTAGAAAAGCTGCAAACAATGTTGCATGAAAAAGTATATAGCATAATATTTTTGTGTGTGAGATGAAAAGGCAATGAAGACGAAGAAATAGTTTTTGAAATGCATAAGTGAAGAGGAAGTTAAAACTAACCTAATCATCATGTGATTTTGATGGGCAGTGACGTTTTGTTGGTTGGTCACCTTCCTTAGGCATTATTGATACACTGGGATCGAGTAATGGGATCACATCTGGAGTTTCAGCTGAAGAGTTTGGTTGGTCATCTTTTTTAGGCATTGTTGATGCACTGGAATCGACTAAAGGGATCACAATTGGAGGTTCAGTCGAAGTATTTGTTGTTAAGCTGTGAATTACAAAAAAAGCAACATTCTGTGTATTTAGTATTGACAAAGCAAACATATATAAATGATATTCTTGCAATTTAAAGGCAAAAGATATGAAGAGATAAAGAAACATGTGACCTTTGTAGAGGTGTGTCATCTTCAAACAGCAGATGTTTCTTAGTTTGTGATTGTGAAGGAGTAGCAATGTGAGCTCTAGATGGTGGAATAGGTGTTGGGGTTATTGGGTCTAACAAAAGTGGTTTTGCAGAGGAAGATGCAGAAGCTTGTTCCATCAAAGGAACATTTATATCATGAAGTTCTGGTTCAACATGTTGTTGTGGAGATTCAACTTCTATAATGTCATCGAAAACATTGGCAACAATGATATCACAACGATTCATAACTGAGCGAAAAGTTCCGAATCGTAGCTGAAAAATTTTTGGCTTTTGTAATTTGTCTATCATAGGAGGTGGAATGGAATCAATGAACCCTTTATCATAGACATAACTATGGGCAGAGGAGCCAAAGAAGTTCTCAGCAGTTTTCCCGACCATGAGAAATGTTGCCACATCAGTTCCGTCAGTTACAATACAATCAACTCTAAACCTATGAAAATGTAAGAAATGAGATAATCAAATTTGAGACGCAATGTAAATGATGTGAAAAACATGTATGATGCAGGTGTGCGCATGAAAAGTAATGTTGAAATTTTTCTGACCATGGAATCGGTGTGACTTCATTGTGTTCAATGCATTTAAAACCTGTGCCTTTGTCAAATATTGATTTTGTGCATATTGGGCAGCTATGATACCACCAGCCTCGATGAAGATCATAGTCAGCTATTAAGGCCTTGCATGTAAATCTTTGGCTCTGCATTTTTTGGAATAATAACCAAACAAATATATATTATTGAATAGTTGACAGGAAAAGAAATGAAGGCTAATTTGTGTAAAGAAAAGTGTAGATAATTGTTGTCATACTTTGTATTGGTATGGATCCATACAGAGGATCTCTTTGATTGTCTTTCTATTCTCCTTAAGCTGTTGTTCAACGGTTTGAGTGTTTGTTGTAGAAGGGAGTTGATGCACCTCAACGGGAATATCCTTATAGCTTATCATTGAAGATTTTTGTTATGAATAGGTAAAAATAATATATTTTATAAAGATAAAAAAAAGAAATGGAAAGCTTACTAATGTTTATAGGGAAGAATTTCTTGGATTTCTGGGTTGAAATACCATAAGGAAGCAACAGTGCTGGAGAGATTTGGTTTTCCTGGGAGTCAAAAGAAGAGTGTATGTACTGGGGTTAATTCATATTGAGTTTAATAAGGCAGAGAATGTATAAAGGTACGAAGATCAATCAATGATTGAATAATTAAAAATTAAAGAGATATGGTTGATAAGAAAAACCTTTGAACTCAGTAATTCGAAAGGCAGCAAAGACAATTATAATTGGACTTGATTGATTGTTTAGATCAGAATCATCAAAGATTTTTGCAACATCACCCCAAAGAGTAACCCTGAGCTCTTCGCCCCTGCATGAAATTTTGAGTTGTTAAAAATAAGCTATCAAGCCGATAAATCTATGAGATTAAGATAACAAACCTTATATTTTCAATGGTAAATTCTCTTTTGTCTGTCATATCTTTGCCCCGAACCATAATTTGTTCAAGCGGTTGAATGGCTTTTAATCGACCAAGCACATCTAATGCAAAGAAAAAATGCAAGCGGTGAAAAGAAATACAATAAAACAATAAAAATATATGAGGAACATAAGCTTGTGATAAAACCTGTAAGCACTCCTGATCGTCTTCCTGTAGTTAACAGATGTGCAAAGTCGATGAATTTAAAGTAATGGCGCGGTATCGGGGGTGTCATAGGATCAATTTTTGTAACTTTGGTGTCAGACTTAAGATCAATTACTGCTTCGTGGGCGACAACAGAATTTGTATATTTGTTCTCAAAGGTGTAGAATCCACAGATTTGATAGTAATCACCTTCAATAATTGAAGCAGCAAATGGTTGTATATTTCTGCCTTTAGCAGAGGCCTGAATTGCATTACCCTGTTGTATCAAAATGAAAATTATCATTAATGAAATTGAAGATATTATGCATAAGGAATTAAAGTATAAACCATACAAAAGATTGGCGAAGGTGTTTAAAAGGAAATAGATATATTTTAAGGTCTTTTTTTTTAACTTCAAATTTTTTTCCGTTTTTCAAATGAAATGGAATATGTGATTATAGTAAATGGATTGTAATAATGTCAGCAACCCCTAATTGTTGTTAATAAAATGCTTGTACAAATAAATTTAACAGTTTATTTTTTGTTTTACAGCAGTGGAACGTAAATAAAAAGGTTAGTATCTGTAGGAATTAAATAATTTATAATATTGAATTTAAGTTTTGATGAAATACATTTGTATAAAAGCATTAGTTTGGGTTTAAAAGTCTGCACATAATTTTTTGTACGATAAATATTTTATGATTAAAAGTAGAAATTTGTCTTTTGAATTGAAATTCTTATGGATATTTTTGAATAGGCCATGGCATGGTATAACAAAATGCAACAGATATGAAAAAATAGATGATAAAGAAAGGATGTCACATGGAAGCTTACCGTGGCATCAACGAAAAGACAATTGAAACTGCTATTTTGACCATTGAGCCTTGGGATCCAAACACGACAAACTCTTCCACGTAAGGATTGGTAGAAGTTGTACTTTTTTATGCTTTGGATTGACAGCGCCATGACACTGAGAGCAAAGATATAAACAATAGAATATAAGAATTAACAATCATAAATGACAAAAGAAATCTAACCCATAATGGATAAACAAACATAAAATCTTAGAAGTATATATAAGGTCGATGGAAACCTGTCTAAATAATTAATAAGGTGGATGAACAGTGCAATATATAAAGTTAACAAAAGAAGCAGTGTCGAACCAAAGATTAACGCTGATGATCTGCAAAATATTGATGACGAAATAATGAGTTTTTTTTTTGTTTCAGATTGAATGAAGAATTAAATATTTCAAGAAGCGAAGTGTAATGGTTGTGATGTACAAAATATTGATGGGTAAATAATGATCAATAATTTTCTTCGCTAAAGATTGAAAGAAGATGAAGAAAAACCTTTAGGAATAGCGCTTATAATGTCTTTGTAGACAATATTTTTTGCATAAGTAGAAGGACGTCCTTCATTGTCACATGAAATAATCTTTAAACCTTTTCTGGAAGTGACTCTTGAGAGAGCGACATAAAGCTGACCATGGGTGAAAACTTGGTCTTTAAGAAAAACACCGACAATTTTCAAAGATTGTCCTTGACTTTTATTTATTGTCATGGCGTAACATGGCTTTAAAGGGAATTGACGCCTTTTAATTGTAAAAGGACATCTGATTTCATTGATTGGGAAGATGATTCTTGGTATGAACACTTTATTGCCAATGTTAGATCCAGTTATTATTTGTGCTTGGATGACTTTGGACGAAAGCTGTGTAATGATAAGTCTAGTCCCATTGCATAGACCCATAGATGGACTGATATTTCTAAGCAACATCACCGGTGTCCCAACTTTGAGAGCAAGTTGATGAGATGGGACCCCATTGAATTCCAACTGGTTTATGTATTCTATGGGATATAAGGAGCTTGCATCATCACTCTCTGTTGAAGATGTGTAAATAGAATCAACGCTAAGATATACACGTTTTTCTCCAAGTGCGATGTCAAGCACAAAATCATTGATTTCAACAACTGTTGTGTTCTTTGTTGTCACTATAGCTCTTTCTCTGAAATAGCCAGGGTCAACCTGAATGTCACAAATATTTGGATAAATTGTTGAGACAATTGTTGATATTGGTTCACATGTGTTTTCAAGGAGAAGATCAGAGGGAATGGCGACAAAAGAAGCATCAGATTCATCAAGTGAAGGTAAATTAGATATTTCACCATTACCAACATTTAGAATCCACTCGGAAAACTTAGTAATTTCAGCCTTTTCTTCAGAAGTTAATCCATCTGTTGAGAGGCGCATATTTTCTGTAAGAGTCAATACAGTGAATTTGGGCCACAGACTTGAGCTGGTCAAAGAAGCATTAATTATTTGCTCTTTTGTTCCATCGGGTATAACTGGCAATATTTGACGAAAATCACCACCAAGTAATATGGTTTTTCCACCAAATGGGAGATCATTGTTGTAGTTTTCACCCTCTGAAAGAACATCACGCATTGAACGATCTAGAGCTTCGAAACAACATCTGTTAATCATTGGTGCCTCATCCCAAACTATTAGAGAGGTTTTTTGAAGAAGGTGCGAAAGATGTGTGTTTTTCTTAATGACACATGTTGATGATTCATCAATGGAAAGTGGAATTTTGAATCTTGAATGAGCTGTGCAACCATTTGGAAGAAGAAGAGATGCAATACCAGATGACGCCACTGCAAGAACAATTAAGGACTCAGATCTAACACGATTTATGATTGTGTGCCACAAAAAAGTTTTGCCAGTTCCCCCATGACCATGCACAAAAACTAAAGCCTGTTTTTTATCAAAGATGGCCGCAATAATCAAATCATATATAACCTTCTGCCCATAGTTGAGAGAAGCAAAATTAAAGGAATGTTGACTTCTAAGTTCAGCCAGATCATAATTAAGCTCTTCTCTTAGAAGCTTGTTGGTGATTTCTTGAAGGAGTTGTCCATCTGGCATTGGCAATCTATGATCTTGAAGTGTTGTTGCAGAAGCATTGAAAAGTTGCTCAAGCTCATACAATACATAATTTTTGAGTTGATCATCAGGCAGAATAAGGTTTGGCATTCTAAAAGATGCTCTTAACTTGCAAAGGATGTCATCATGCATGGAGTGCCAAAACTGGTTGAATAGAACCAAAGGGTCAGCAACCTGACAAAATAATATAATACTAACAAAAAGTTGTCTAAGTTGCGGTGATGATGCAGTTGCAATTGCCTCACAGAAAGCTTCAGACCATTCTTTATCATCCCCCAAAAGCCCATGTGCTTTGCAAGCAAGCTGAAATGTTGGATAAATAATGCCATGAACCTTTCTTAAATCTGCAAACCCAGTTGATCCTTTAATATGGTTTAAAAGCAGCCTTAAGAAATAAAGTTCTCCGGCAGCAGGGTGCACATACGCTATACGCCCAAGGCATAACCCTTTAGACCTCACAATCCATTCTTTTTGTCCAGAATCCCAAACATATTTTTTCGGAAATTCTGAGTAATACAACTCCTGTGCATCAGAAAATTGTTTGTTGCATTCAAACCATTCTGTAAGCATTGTTTTCCTAATTCCTGGCCTTCCAAGAACAGATTGAAGGCATTCACTGCCTGAGAAAACAATGTTTTGCTGTAAAGGTAAATGAATTTGAAGCCTCTCAACTGGAGGATTTCTTGAATGAATTGGAAACTGAAAAATACGCCAAGCAGCTTCATAAGGACATATGAAACGACAATTAAGATATGCTTGTATTTCATCATTGGCGTCATCTTGTATTACAGCTCGACACCTATCAGGGCCTTTGTTGACATATTTGAATAAATACTTGATGAGCATTGATTGACAGCATATCTCAACATTTATATGGGCATTGTAACGCATTAAGAGTTCTTTGTTGTATGGAACAACATAGTCATTAAATAACATAATGCCATTCTTCAAAACAAAATTATCACGAAATTCACGCCTTTTATAATATACAAATCCATTCTCGCCCAAAATAGTGTTGCTTCTGAATTTCTTTGGAAATGACTTTGTACAAACATTTCCTGACATGCATTGCGCACTTGGTCTTGCAACACCGCATGGACCATGTATCATGAATTTGGAGACAATTTCATGACATAAGGGATCAATGTTCTTATCTGGTATCTCAGCGGAAACAACTGAGTCAATATCAGCAGAAGTTTTGAATTTGTATTCCGAGGCAAGCCAAACTAAGATATGTGTATGTGGAAGACCTCGTTTTTGGAACTCAATTGCATGAACATCTACAAAAAATTTTAGCAGAATTAGTGAATTCTTTAAAAATGAACAGGAATGAACAGAAATGAATTGTGATTATTGCATTACCAGCAATTGTTTTGCCAAAAGGGGAGCCAGATTTGATGAATTTTAACATATCAAGAAGTTTTGATCTGAAAACTCGTGTAATAATATCAGGCTTGTCTTCAGGCTTGTAAGCCTTGCTTTTCTTGAGCTCTCTTTGGATCTCTGGCCAATTTGTGTTGCATGTGAATGTAATAAAAAGATCAGGATTTCCATAAGCTCTACAAATTGCCATGGCATCTTGGTAATTATTAATCATATACCGTGGGCTTCCAGTGACAGAAGATGGAAGGATAATTTTTCCAGTCGACGATCCTTGAACATCTCCTTTAAGAACTGCTTCAGTAATATTATGATACAGATCAGACCGTAGATTATTCTGGTTCATTCTGATATAGTCAAGCCTGTCTTCTTCAATGTTGGCGAAAGCATCAACCAGAAATTGTTGGTAAAGTCGGCCACCTTTAATAAGAGTGTCTTCACCATATTCTCTCTCTTGAATAAGATAAGCATAAAAAGCTCTCATGGGGACTCTTTGACGCTTTCTAGAGATGTGGCTGTCATGATTTGCAAAATTAATGTTTGTCCGATAACCGTCTTCACCAAATGGAAATAGAAGAGGATATTGCAAGGCCATAAATTTTGGATGCAACTTGGAGATTCTTTGTAAACCATATGAGGTACTTTCAATAATTATATCTCGTTCAGACCGATAATCACCAATATCTCCAACAATTAAGCCACCAATATCATCTGAAGTTGGATCATTATATTGTTTGCTGTCAGATGTTCTTTGGCCCAACAATTGCAATTTATATCCAGGATTGCCAGGTTCAGAGAGTTTTTGGGATGCACGACGAAATAAGCCAACCAAACAATTAGTTGAGGTAAGCATTTCAATAAGATCGGCAACAATAGTCTCATTCAATGATGAATCAGAGGCCGAATGCGGAAATTGTGACATCCGATTTGAAAC
Organism: Salix purpurea; assembly: GCA_027405865.1. Lineage (NCBI taxonomy): Eukaryota > Viridiplantae > Streptophyta > Magnoliopsida > Malpighiales > Salicaceae > Salix > Salix purpurea. Next base: position 10,671,130 of record CM050330.1, on the reverse strand, counting down.
CTCATTTGCAAGATCATAAATATAAAGTTGTGCAAATTTGGGAGCACTGTCATTAGAAGGTAATAGAGACCCCATAAGATGATGACAATGCCCATTTATCTTAAAAACATATGGGCCAGATTGACGATTAACTGATTGATCAATATTTGCTCCCATGGATGTAAAAGCAAACATAGAGTTGTATGCACGAATACTTCTGCGGAACATGTTGGATTTCTGGCCAAATAGACTGTTAAGCAAGTCATCAAGAGGATGAGGTGTTGGTGGCGGTCGTGGAAGCTTAATTTTTCCACCAAGACAACAAAGAGAAAATCTTGGATTGGATTTCCTTGAATGCGTGAGACGCTCATTCAGCCAAAAAAGTGCGTTGCAATGACAACAACTGAATGTTTTGTTTCCAAAGTCAATGTACTCATATGAAATTCCTGGGATGAAAATTGAGTGTGAAATGTGGCAATAAATACATTAGAATAAATTTTTTTTACAAATTAAAAATAAGGAAAATAAATATTGGACGAACTTTTTCTCTTTCTTTGATGCGAAGCCTGCCCAGTTGATTGGTGGTCATTGAGAAAAGATCTAATATCATGATTGAAAGAGGCTAACTCTGACGGAACAGGGTCTTCAGCAAACAATAAAGACGTTGAATTTGATGCGCAAGACTGATTAGTTGTTATAACAGCCAAGGATTGATCATGTTGATTATGGGGGGGTATCGATGTTTGAGAGGAAGAAGCCTCGCTAGAATATAATGGAAAACACTGACTATGGGTGAGGAAAGGATCATGATGTCTATGATACCTTGAAGTTTGTGCTAACACACCAGATGACGACGAAGGAGCATCATTTTCTACATTTGGTGTGTTAGATGAATAATCTTCTTCATGAGTGAATAAACATGATCCTTGCAAGCGTTGTCGACGGCTAGTCATAGGTGTATGTATTGAGACTGGAGGTATAAAATATTGCAAGAATAATTAACATCAAATGGAGAAGAAAATAAAATCTTTTCTAAAGAAGCATAAACATGAGCGCAATGAGCATGGGCAACGGCAAGTTATTTAAATTGATAAACAGAAGCATAAACATGACCACAATTTTGGCGATCATGCATCAATAATTTGATGATGTATTTAATTGATAAATATTCGAAAAGCATATTATAAAGCGTATTAATTGTTCTAAAATTGTTTTAATTGTTTTGCTAACACTTACTAACAATTATTAACGTTTTTTTACTGTGGAAAAAATTTGGGGATATGTTTGAGCTGTTTTAAAATTGTATCTACCAGCAAACTTTAAAACTTTAGTTGATGAGAGAAATTTTTTGTTTTTAGTAGAAGTTAATTGAATCGATCCATGTAATTAAATGACTGCTAAGATCGATTTACCTGCTATAAAAATAATTTTATCAATAGATCTTTGAGTTGAAACTGATAGAAGTAATTGAAGATAATAATATTTTGATGTATGGAGATAACTGATTGTTATGTAATTTTTTAGATGTGTGGTTGATAATCTAAGGATGAAATAGTAAAATCCGAACCAAAATTTTTTTATAGCCATATTATGATGTAACACCATATAAGCAAGACTAACAAATTTATAGTAGCTGTAATATTTTAATGCATTGAATTTTGTTTCTTCTAGCAATGTATGTGGTAATTGGTGGTTATAGCACTATAAGAAATGCGTTTAAAATTTAGTGAATATCTATTTAGCACTATTTTGTTTTCATCTAATGTTGTGTAAATGTTTTTGTATTTGATATGAATTTTATTGATGTTTCTTGAGTTTTACAACAATTGAATATTTTGAGGCTGAGCAACCGCAAAAAATCTGTAGAGAGTTTTTTGATTGTAGCGCAGCATTAGGTAATACAATGGAAAATGAAGATATAAAAACAACAATTGCATAATATTATGCTAGGGGAAAAATATAAACAACAATGAAAGATAGAAGTATATTTGTAAATAAAAGCAAATAAAATAAAGGTAAAGCGATTCAAAGAACATAGTCCATATCAACAACATTCTTGTCGACAAAGCAAATTGTAATTGAAAGAATTTTAATGAAAATTACATCTCATAACAAAGCAAGGACAGCAAATGGAAAAAAATTTAATGCGATTAAATTTTGTACATACCAGTGCAGGAATTACAGTAAGTTTGAACCCAAAGTGGTAACCCAATAAGTTAAAAGGTTTGAGTATCTCACAAAGCAGCTGTGACAGCAGAAAAAAAAAATTGTTTTAATATGTGCAAGAGCAGTTTTTTGTGGTAATGCAAAAATATAATTGAAAATGTGCATTCTCGAGCAACAAAGTTTATCAAAATATGATAAGGCAAAAACTTTATGCTGCAACATTGTTGTTTGATGGAATCATATTTAGCATGACAATGAAGCTATAAATGCATTGAAGAAGTGCTATAATTAACTACAAAGACATTTTTCACCATGATGATTCATTTCTAATAGAATATATTTTTGATTGCAAGCTGTACTCGGCGAACGCAAAATGGAGGTGGTGTGTGTCATGACATAAGAATAAAATGCAAGCGAAAAGAATTCAAAAGACTGTAATTAATTTCATAATCTATGCATAGATGGTTAGAGTAGATGGTTTAGAATTAAACATTGTAGGTACGTAATTTATTATGGTTTTATGATGCTTTAGAGGTAAATCAGCGCTTAATAAACAATTATTTAAATCGATTTTTTTCAATATTGCTACGAAAATTGATGCTATAAATAGCTGTGAACAACTGATTGTAATGACCTTTTTAGGTATCAATTGGAAAATGCAGCAACTATAAACTAAAATGGAACATCAACTCAACAAAAGAGCGATTTATCATCAAACAACTAAAAATAAACCTAAGAAAGAACCAACAACAAAATATCAATCCAATCGTTAATCGAATGTCGGGAAATGAAAACAGCAATATAAAACCAAAGCAACAATCGTGGGGAAAAAACGTTGAAATAAGCATACTCAAGTTTCCTTGAAACTCAACATATGAGCCATAAAATCAGCAGTTGCAATCACAAACTGTAAACACCAATTGCAAACAAAATAAATCATTTGAGTGGGGAAAAAATCAAACGCAATCAAATGAACAAAAACACAGCAACTATAAACTAAAATGGAACAGCAACTCAAGAAATGAGTCATTTATCATTAAATAACTAAAAATAAACCTAAGAAAGAAGCAACAACAAATATGAATTCAATTGTCAATTGAATGCCGGGAAATGAAAACAGCAATATAAAACCAAAGTAACAATCGCGGGAATTTTTTTTGCTGAAATAAGCATGCTTAAGTTTCCTTGAAACTCAACATATGAGCCATACAATCAGCAGTTGCAATCACAAATTGTAAACACCAACCGGAATCGAAATAAATCATTTGATGGGTGAAAAAACCAAACACAATTAAATGAACAAAAACACAACAACTATAAACTAAAATGGAACAGCAATCCAACAAATGAGCCATTTATCATTAAACAACTAAAAACAAACCTAAGAAAGCATTATCAACAAAATATCATTTGAACCGTCAATTGAACGCTGGAAAATGAAAACAGCAATATAAAACGAAAGCAAAGATCACGGGAAAAAATATGTTGAAATAAGCATATTGAAGTTCCCTTGAAACTCAATAAATGAGACATACAATCAGCAGTTGCTATAAGAAATTGTAAAGACCAATCAAAATCAAAATAAATCATTTTATTGGGGGAAAAATCAAACACAGTTAAATGAAGAAAAATGCAGCAACTATAAACTAAAATGGAAAGAAACCTCAACAAATGAGCCATACAATCAGCAGTTGCAACCAGAAATTGTAAACACCAAACATAAACGAAATAAATCATTTTATCGGGGAAAAAACCAAACACAATTAATTCAAGAAAAACACAGCAACTATAAACAAAAATGGAACAGCAACTAAACAAATGAGCCACTTATCATTAAACATCTAAAAATAAACCTAAGAAAGCACCAACACAAAAAATATCAATTCAATTGTCAATTTAATGCCGGGAAATGAAAACAACAATATAAAACCAAAGCAACAATCGCGGCAAAAAATATGTTGAAATAAGCATACTAAAGTTTCCTTGAAACTCAATAAATGACCCATACAATCAGCAGTTGCAATAAGAAATTCTAAACACCAATCATAAACGAAATAAATCATTTTATCGGAGAAAAAAAGCAAACACAACTAAATGAAGAAAAGCGCAGCAACTATAAACTAAAATGGAACACCAATCCAACAAATGAGCCATTTATCACTTGTAAATTGTATTGCAGCAGACAGGATTTGCAAGAGATAAATCTATGCTCGAACACCAATCTTTCTTCACCCTCTTCTAAGTTATTATTTCACTTGAACCGACCCTTTTTTTTTCCAGTAACACCCTAAACGGCTAGACTTCATCAATTATAATTTTTGATGATATAAAAAAAAAAAAAATAAACCAAGAGTTAACCGCTGAAGCATGCAAGTGTTTACAGTAAGTGCATAATTAAGAAATGCAAACGCAAATAAATAAAGAAGCGAAAAAAAAACTTACCAGTTAAAGCAAAGCAGATTATGAGCCAACCGATGAAGGCAGCAAAAACCAAAACAAAGCACCACAAAACTGCACAACAAATAATCAGAACCCAATCAACAACCTTTTAACCAAACAACGTGCAATGAAATTGACTGAAGAAATCCTACCAAACATGTAAATTGAAGAGGCAACAGAAACAAACACAATGACGCACTCAAAAACAAGGCAAGAACCAAGCTTAACTAAGAGAAAGAAAATGAAAAAAAAAAGAACGAAGAAAGACTGAGATATGAGGAACTGAAATTCGGAGGAAAAAGAAAACAACTAATTACATGGCAATTCGTGTCCTGAACAGAGCTGTGTTTACAGTAAGTGCATAGTTAAGAAATGCAAACGCAAATAAATAAAGAAGGGAAAAAAAACTTACCAGTTACAGCAAAGCAGATTATGAGCCAACCAACGAAGGCAGCAAAAAACCAAAACAAAGCACCACAAAACTGCATAATAAACAACCACAACCCAATTAACAGTCTTTTAACCAAAGAATGGGCAATGAAATTAACTGAAGAAATCCTAGCAAACATATAAATTGAAGAGGTAATAGAGACAAATACAATGACGCACCGTCAATGCAGAAAACAAAGGTCGAAAAAAGGGTAAGAGCTAAGCTTAACTAAGAGAAAGAAAATGAAAAAAAAAGAACGAAGAAAGACTGAGATATGAGGAACTGAAATTCGGAGGAAAAAGAAAAGAACTAATTACATGGCAATTTGTGTCCTGAAGAGAGTTGTGCCCTCTGTGTAGTTGATGTGAGTTGTGGTTCCCCGAAGCTGACGTCCATTTTATTCACAGCTTAACAAAAATGGCATAAAGTTGCACACGCTGTCTTCAATCTCCAGGTGGCAAGGCCTCCCGTCGCCGCCAAATGCATCCAAAGACAAAAAACATAAATGAAATTAAAGGATGATATGTTGTTTTCTGCACAGGACACAATCGATAATGAAATTCATTAAATGCTCCTCTGGCATAGCGCAACACTGTTTTGAGCCTCTAACCCTCGTGCTCTTTGAATTTCAAGCACGCTGACGCGTGGAGTTGTGGAATTGAAAAAACAAAGCAAGAAAAACTGAAACCTGAGAAGAAGCCACGACTTTGATATAATTCGAAAGTGGGAGACTGCCGCGCCGAGCGATGAGAAGAATCGAGCCACCGTGCAATTTGCAAGAAGAAAAGCAACGAAGACAGCAATTAACCCGTGTAATTTGCAAAGAAGAGAAGCAACCTTCAATGAAGCTTTGAAAATTGGAGAAATAGCATGCTGCTGAGCGGCGCCGACTTGAGTTGTAACACGCTAATGTGTTTATTTAACAAATTGAAGGCACATGCAATTAACGCATGTTGCTGAGTGGCGCCGGGCTGTGCAAGAGGCGTTTATTTGTTGCTAATTTGTTTAATTTTGCGCCGGGCTGTGCAAGAGGCGTTTATTTGTTGCTAATTAATCTAATTTTGAAATGAGAAAGCAGCTGCAATCAACGAAGCCGAACTGTGCTTGAAATGGGTGATTTTCTAAATTTGCAATCAACGCAGCCGGCTTGTGCGTTTTTGAAATGAGAAAATAGCTGCAACCAACGAAGCCGTGATTTTCTCAATCTGCAATCAATGCAGCCGGCTGCAAATTCACGCGAACCTATGTTTAATTTCAACTTTTTAAATCCAAGGAAGCTGCAATTAACGCAGCCCAGCTATGCGCCAAAACGTTAACTCCTCTAATTTGTCTAACAAACCTGCAATTAGCGCAGCCAGCTGGTGCGTTAGCCAGCGAGTATGTTTATTTAAAAAATGTAAAAACTCTCAATCAACGTTTAGCTCTGTTTTTAAGGCTGTCAAATTAGCAATAAATGAAAGTAGAAGCAGCGCACGTCTGTGCCTAATTTTAACTTTCCATAAGCCAGCGCATGTCTCTCAATTGCATGCCACGAAGGGTTGATGTGTTTTTTTTTTAGAAATTGTAATCCACGCAAGCCTCAATAGAACAATGATTTCATCCTCAAAAGCAGCGCCAAGGCAGCGCATGGTCTCTGTTACCTTCAAAATCAGAGAAATAAAATTTAAAAAACAACAGTTGAATAAGCGGCCTTGGCTTGATTTTCAATGCGAAACTCTAATTCTCAAACGACGCAGCATTGTTTGCCGTCCTTTTTTAACATGCAATTCACGCAGCGTTGTTTGCCGTCGATCGACAGCGTCACTCAACCGCTGTCACCTTACAATGACAACGCCAAGCAGCCGATCACGCACCCCAGTCCACAGTGGATCTGGGTGTGCGTGAACAGGAATGAACAGTAGAGGCGCGATCCCTTTTAGTTTTTTTGTTAATGTTAATGTTAATGTTAATTAGTCCCTGATTTTTTTATTGTTATATATTTATTTTTTGATCTTTTATTTTATTTTTTTAATCTCATCTCTTATAATTTTAATTTAATTATATTTTTATATCAATTTTAGTCTTCATTCTTTTGATTATTATTTGTTTTTCTTTTATCCTTTTATTAATTTAAAAACTTTCATATATCAGATTTTGTCTTTATTTAAAAAAAAAGATAATATATAACATTATAATTTTTTTTCAATTTTATCATCTTTCAACTTTTTTTATCTACTTAATCCACAATATTTTAATTGTTATTGTTTTATTTAAAATAATTGATTAATGGGACTGTCATTATTTTCAATTTCATTTTTGTTCAAATTTTTTTATCTATTGAATTTGATCTTTATTCTTTTAGTGAACTTTTTTTAAAAAAAATCCAAGTCATTTTTCATGGCATATAAATAGTGGAAAATACTTTCCAACATATCTTATAATAAATATCATAAAATAAATCTACTTTTCAAAAATTCACTTACCTTAAAAAAATTAAAACAATAAGGTGGATAAATCACTATGCATATGGACTCAATGCACTATAGATAGGTGTCGCACATGTGTGGCGTGTCAATAATCGTCCTTCTAGGTAGGGATATTTGTGGCAATGGGAGAAGAATAAATGATTATTGTTTTTTATTAGTAAAAGATGGATGAAGTCACCACATTGTATCTTGCTCATCAAAATGATACGATCCAAGCAAGGTTAAATTCAGATTTTGACTTAAAAATTCCTATTATCCAATTTCATGTTATTGAGCATAACTTCATACCAAACTATTTGATCAAACTAAAACTTTATCAAAGGATTCAAAAGGTATTTTTATATGTCGGGGTAAAATGATAGGTCATTTAGAGCCCAAGAAAACCTTGTGATATAGGTTGACTGAATTTTGTTGTTTATTTTATTTTGACTTGGGACTTCTTATTTGGCAATGACCCTTCCCTGACAAGGATGTGGCAATCAAATTTTGGGATATCCTATGGTTTAATTTTTGCATTGGATTTCTTATAGCGAGCATTCAGTTATATGTTTTATGATTGGTTGTTAATATGGTTCAGTATATGGTTCAACCTTGAGTTTTTAATTATATGATTTTACATAGGGATGTATCCGGTCAAAATGAAATTCTATGGATGATAGATACAACCTAAATTTTTTTGCGAGTAATTCAGTCAAATCAGGTTAGTTTTATTCATGAAATGCTTTCAAACAGCAAAGAAATCTTATTTGAAGTTTATTTTGGGTTTTATTTCGTTCATATGAATAAATATAGGTTTGGGTATAAGAGGTCTAAAGTTGATTTTGGTTAATTAATATGGTGGGATCAAATCAGATTTGCTAGTCTTTGTGACTGTTTAGGGATGACTCATATTCTAGCATATCTTAGGATATTAATTTTATATTTTTTTTCTTAGTTTTGGGGTTATTATCCCTTATTTGATTTTATTTTGTAAGCGAACTCAAATTAATGGCCTAAGGTAGATCTATTATGATTATTTGGAATATTATATCAATATTTTTGCATGCTACAAAGTCGGATTTATAAAATAAACTTGCATGCTTGCGCAATACAACATGCTTTCTTTGCTTAAACAAAGATCAAATTTGACTTATCATGGTTTACATAATTTGTGGCGTCTCTTGATTCAATTCTTATAATATTAGTTTTTTGAGACAAGTTTTTTTTATTGTGTCACATTTCTCAACACATGACTTTCAAAATTATTAGGGAAGTATCATCTTTATTGGGGGGTATTTGATTATGCGATTAGAGAGGTTCACATCAAAACCCTAAATCTTGATTTTTTTTCTGCTTTTTAAAAACATGTTCGTGATTTTTTGATATCTTTTATTTAACTCTATTTTTTTCAGCCCCCATATAACGGGGTGACGATACAAATCACTTTCTAAAGGACAAACAAAAAAACTCAAGTAAGAAGTTATTTGAGAACCTCTTAAAAATGATGTTCCTTAAAAATTAAAATTTTGTGTTTTACTTCAAATTAATTTTTTTTATATATTTTTTTAATTATAATTTAAAAAGTATTATTTTAATATATTAATATTTAAAGATATTTTTTTTAAAATAAAAAATATTATTTTACTATATTAAAAAAAACTAAATTAAGATAGTCCAAAAAGATAAACAGTTTCCGGCGGTAAGAGAAAAAAAAAAATAGAAAGGGATAAATGGCAGTAGAGGAGTGGTTGGAAACAGGAAAAAAAAGAAAAAGGAAGGGAGGAGAATGAAAAGGCCCAGCGGGGAATCGTAAGAACGGGTCAGCGAGATGATTGCTGATTTGCGAAGAAGCCCATGAAAGAAACACAAGCAAAACCATATTTCATATTAGTCCCTACCCACCCCCACATTAGCAATAGAGATTGACTCATCGATCAACGTCTGTTTCTTTTCCTTTCCTTCTCTCTTGGCCTTTGTTCATCACTCACCTCTGTCTCTAGAGAGGCGAGTATGCAGCATAGCGATGGACTGATAGAGCAGAGTTGTCGCAGGAGTGGAGTGGAGAAACTATCCTTTCTTTACTGTAAAAAAGGGTATTTTTTATATGTATTCAGTTGATTTCTGCTTTCTCTCTCTTTTATGTACCGGATGGATGGATGCCTTTTCTGTCTTCACTGTATTGTCATTATTATCATCAATTATTGTTAGTGATTCTGCTTGCATGCAGCTGCAGTCTATTAGTGAAGGAGGAGCGTGATTTAATGTATTGATAAAAGAAAAAAATGGGTGGTTTTGTCTGGATGGAAGAATTTACAGATGGCCCCCCACTGTTTGCTCCTGCTTCATCCTCCAAAAGAAAGGCTCGAACGCCCAGGAAACAGGAATTTGCTGGATGGGGCTCCACTCTCCTCATTGAATTCCTTCAATATATTGGTACAAGTACGACCAATCAGATTTCTCAACGCGATGTTACTGCCATCATTAACAAGTATGTCAAAGACCACAACCTCCTCCACCCCACCAAAAAGAAGAGGGTTCTTTGCGACGAATGGCTTCTTCCTCTTTTTGGAAGGAAGACCATCAATAGAATCCGAATCTATGACCTCCTCGAACCCCATTTTGCTGAAAACAAAGTTGGTTCTGATGATGATTTCTTCGATACTACTGATGATGACGAGGATAATAATGCCTACCATCGCCAAAAGTGTTCAGCCTCGGATAGAAAATGCCATTCTAAGGAAAAGGTTTTTGAAGCTCCCAAGAGCTGTTTTGCTGCTATTGTTCCTGATAACATCAAGCTTGTTTATTTGAAGAGGATTTTGGTTCAGGATCTTGTCAAGAACAACCCCGAAACATTTCAAAGCAAAATTGTTGGCAGCTTTGTAAGAATCAAGTCTGATCCTAATGATTACCTCCAGAAAAACTCTCACATGCTCGTGCAAGTCACTGGTTGGTTACTTACTGTTATTGCATCCTTTGCTTCTGCTATGAAACAATACTTATTTATGAACCCATTTGAGCTTCTATGTGCTAATTCACTTTGATAACATTATTAAATTTCTTTTATTGCACAGATGCTGGTATATTTGGATTGCACGTGTTAGTTATTTTTGTTGGAAAGGAAACATTTGTTAGGACTTATTGATCTCTACTACCGATGATTAACTTATAGTGTTTGTGTTGTCTATTCTCTAGGTTTAGCGCAGTCTTCAAGACCTAATGGTATTGACACTGAAATTCTTCTTGAAGTTTCAAATTATATGAAAGATGTGTGCATATCTATGCTTTCAGATGATAACTTTTCTAAAGTAAGTGACACATTTCGCTAGCTCTTTCTAAGTACTGCTTAGTTTTCTTGTTGTATTGGCTCCGATACCTAGCTAGATATGGCACTGTCTTCTTTTCTTGTTGAATGCTTACTGGTTTTCGTTGAAGTTTTGAAGATGCTTATAAGTCTTAAAAACTCAGCTGATTTCAAGTAACCAATTATATTCTGTGCTAGGAATCAATACTTTTTTTAAATAAATTAGACCATGGTTCTGTGCTCTCTTTAGTTAGAGTTTCACTTTTAATATGAGGTCTTGTGATGGTCTTGAGAAATGGCCTTGAATGTATCGATAAGAAGTTGGAGACTGATGCAGGATAACAGAGTCCACATTTTTGTTGAGTAGCTGCAGATAAGATTCTGCAAAATGTAAGCTCATAGAAAATTACATCAAGGTGTAGTCATTCACTTCTAGCCTTGTTTCTGTTGGTTGCAGGAAGAATGTGAAGATCTGAATCAGAGAGTAAGAGATGGTTCACTCAAGAGACCAACTATTGTAAGTTGTCTATTCTCTTGCATAGTTTTGTAGTGTTTCCTCTGTAGCTCTGGTTATTCTCACTGTGATTTATGTTAAAAATATTTATGTTTTTTGTATGACTTTCTTCATGCCCTAAGCTTTATATTTGATTGGCAAAGAAATTTCATGGACAGAGAAGAAAAATAATAACCACTATTCTCCATGCATGAAGAAAGTCGTGTCACCTGGTAACAAGATGTGTCTTGTTTGCCTTGGTAATTGAGTTGTCTGTTTTAAGGTTCTCCATCCCTCAATCTTTTGTTAATGTACTTTCTAAACTTCTTACAGGTAGAGCTTGAAGAGAAGGTTCAAGCTTTGCATGAAGATATAACAAAGCATGTAGGTACTTGACTTAAAGGAAAACTCAACCATGAACAAAATGGCTGCTTATCCCTTTTTCTCGTTCCTGTTCTCCCTGTAGTTCATATTTGCTTACAGGATGTTGATTGTTTCTGTACTGTTTTACTAGTGAGATTGATTTGTCAGGAACCCTATATAAAGTACAAATATTCCTGATGTTCCAATATGAAAAACTTAGAGTGCACTTATAAAGATGTAGACAATGTGCATTTGCAATTAAACTTATGAAATTGATAAACTAGGCATAAACTCTGAACTATAATTTCATCAAAATGTTGTTGTATGCAAGCTTGTAGGGGATTGTAATGCTAATTGACCATGAGCTTGCAATTTTTTCCATTGTAGTTAAAAAAAAACCCCATGTAGATACCGCAGGAAAAAGAGTCTAAAATATGCATTACAAAATTGATATTTATATGTTTGAAGTATTGAATTGTAAAGATTAGCAAGTTTATATTGATAATTAGAAATCTCAAGCACTTTATTTTGCCCCTTGATGCATCTCAAGTTTGGCTGCGCTATAGAAGTGAATTATTTCACTGGTAAGTAGAGAATCCAGCACACAAATGTATCATCTCAAATGTGGTTAACAAGGAAAGTTGTTATAACCACTATAACCTCCAAGAGAATCCCTCTACAAAATTTGCGAAGCACCTAGTCTCAACTTTTATAATGATGTGCCATTCCTTAACGCCAATTTCTTGTCTCAGTTTTTGTGCTGAATGCCATGCAAAATGATAACTCGGACAATAATTGCAATGATGGTTTTGTAAGATAAACAGTTCTTAGTTCTTTCTTTATTTTGACAAAGCAAGAAGTAAGAACATGCTAAATGTTTTGAAGATGGTGTCTTGAATTGTTTATTATGTTATTGTTGTTTTGATGTTTTTAGATATTATGCTATAAAATTTATAAAAAAATTTCTCTCTGCATAAAATGAGGAATCCTGATGGACGATGTCATTTTTTATTTTATTTATTCCTTATGTTTCTCTGTCATGTTCATTTGGCTTTTGACTGTCTAGGTATCGAAATGTGCATCTATTGCCAATTATCATACATGCTTTATAAAAACTGACTCAGACTTTAAATGTTGGTGTGGAAGAAGCCATTCTTCACTGGTCCATTATGTTTCTCTTTCACGCGCTTTGACTTGCTTAAGTGTAACTACCAAATTTGAATGTAATTATCTTATATGCTCTGTGACAGTAAGCCACTTCATATACTGGTTCTAGCATCTATATAGGGGATCGTGCATGCTCTTCATGATTTATCTAAGGCTTGATTCTTCAGTTTTTAAGCCACTAAATGTGGATCTGTTGCAGTGGCTTCGTGGAGAACTTGCTTTTCTTCAAAAGCTCATTGATCGGGCAAATGAAAAGGGTTGGCGTAAAGAATATCCTTTCTTACTATTGCTATTCAAATTTCCTCTGATATCACTATGAGGCCAACATTTCATGAATGATCATATTAAGTTTCCCCAGCTAATATAATCCTGTCTAAACTCTATTTTAAATATAACAAAATACTGATTATCAGCAAGAAACACTGTAATTGAGGGGAAAAATCAATTCAATTGAGCTTATCAAAGAACTCGGGATTCTCTATGATTAGTGGTAGCAAAATTGCTCAATAATTGCATTGCTCTGGCTGGTGCGAATTAGTGTTGGTTGAGACTGGTATGCTTTGCTTCTTAAAAGCTGTGGGCTACTATTTGCATTTTTCAGGTAATTAAACATGGATGAGTTGGATAACTATCACTATTTCCTTGAGGAAATTCAAATCATAGGAGTCACTGCACGCATGCCATCATTCTTCTTGTTTGGTATTATGAAGAAACTTATCACAATTTGATTTCAAGACCGAAGAGTTGAGGTTCAATCAGGGTGTAATAATGGAAAGGGAAGTGTGTTGATGCTGCTCAAAATGAAAATGCTGTGGCTGGTGCCCACCGGTGTTGGTTAACACTGGTATGCTCTGCTTCGTAAAAGCTGTGGGCTACTAGTCACATCTTCTCAGGTAATAAATCATGGATGAGCTGGATAACTATAACTATTTCGTTGAGGAAATGCAAATGACAGGAATCACTGCATGTATGTCATTGCTCTTCTTGTTTGGTATTATGAATAAACTAGTCACAGTTTGATTTCAAAGCCAAAAAGTTGAGGTTCAATCAGAGCATAATAAGGGAAAGGGAGTGTTGTTGAGGCTGCTCAAAATGAAAAAGGATATGGGATCAGAAATGACACATAGATGTGTCTTGAAGGTCCTTGCTAAGGCTGGTATTTGCAAAGGCACTATGAAACTTTCTAGAAGTAAATGTTAATTTATAATGGCATACATCTTATCCATTTGGGTAGAATCCTTAATCCATATGACTGGTAGGCTATTTCAGTTTCTCAGACGGTCAAAGTTTAGGGTCTAATTTGTACTATTCTTTTTTTCCATTCCCATGAGATTGGCTTTCATACTTTGAACTAAGCATAAAATAGTCATGTAGAAAAACTTTTTTTCATGTAAATTTCTTTTCTTCTTATTATATACAAAAGGTTTTTTCTTACTCTAGGAACCATTTTACACTCAAACTAATGTCAAAGTTTTCCCTTTCCTCTTTTTTTGCCTTCTATGATAAACTATATCACCAAAGGACATGTTTCTTAGAAATGCACCACCCTACGTTCATCTTTTCATCTGTTCCTGCATTATACTTCCTCTTGGTTTGTTACACCATTATATTTTGAATCCTTAACTCACCTGAGCTTTACACTGTTTGATTACTTGGAAAGAAAGAAGCTGCTTGAGACTCCTGATGAACAGACACGGCTGTTGCTTGACATTCCAAAAGTCATTGCCGATGAAATAGAAAATGAGCCTGCACCAGAGGATTTTCCAGTGAATATAAAACAAGGAAATGATGTTTCACCAAAACCATCTCTGAATGGAGTGTTGGAAATTCCTAATTCTGATGTAGCTTCAAATAAAACTTCGACTTGGATTTCTTTCAGCAAGAACTCTGCAGGTATGTTAGTAACATCCGGTTATTCTTTCCAGCGATGTTTCATTTGGAATGGGGACTCCTAGAAGGTTTTATTTTTTTGTTTCTCCTCAAGTGGGTGCATATTTACAACATGCAATTGCATGTGTGTCCATGCATCTATTTGGTCTGGTATTTCCAACTGGGGAAATGTAGAATGTTGCCTTTGATTATGAAAGCATTTGTGGTTTTTCCCTTTTCAGTTGAGAGAAGAAATTTTTATTAGAAGGATCGAAAAGGAATCATAAATAAATTTAAAATAAGACATCCCTTCAAGTAGGAAAAAGAAACAACAATCTAGTCTTAAATAATACAGGGCACATCAACCCTATTGGTGATCTACTGTAGAAGTGCTGCCAATTTGACAGATAGGAATGGGAAACCACTAAATAATACATAATCTCTGAAAAAACATGCGGAGGTTTAGATTGTATCTTGATTTTCAAGGCTGCAGTGATTCACATGTGGGTTCGGACAATTCTGGATCATTTATAAGCAATTTGCAAATTACATATCATATTGCAAAATGCTTTGCATGATCTTTCCCTACAGTGGGTTTTGAAATCAAAATACATGCAAAAGGTGCGAGCAAGCTAAGCTTGGAAATAAGCAGCAGGTCTAACATTTAAATACTAGGAAGCTTGTGGACAGTACATGGCATGGCAAACTTGTAGGAAATATAAGACCTCTTAAGTTTCTGTTTCTTCTATACAGGGTGATTGGTCAGGTATATGGTGAACCCTCTGTTTACAGGATAACTTATCAGGGAGTTGATGTTGTGTGTACCCTTAGAACATCCATGGTATAAAAAGCTTTGCCTTTGAGTATGGGTGGCTATGTTAACCTCTCTCTATATTCATATAGATCTTAATATCATTATTTGAAGTATTCAGAACATTACTTCTGGAAAACACTGATCCATTGGATGCACATTTGGCACGCAAAAAGTTAAGATATCCCCACCTGTACTGTAGAACCGAAGAAGGATTCACTTGCCCATTCATCTCCTGATACCAAGCAGAGTCAATGGAAGGTTTCTTTGCAGTAGAAGTTAAATATTCTTTCTTTTTCTCCCGAGATCAGCATCCAAAATAAATGTGTCAAAATAAGTTGAAATGTTGGATGGTATAAAGCCTGCTGTGAGGCATAACACCTTCATTTTTATTAAACAATCTGAAATTATTTTCTTCCTTTCTGCAGGGAACCAAGCTGTCCTGGCAACACCAAAACAGAGCAATAGAATGGGTAAATTATATTTTATTCCCTTCTCTTTGCAATACAATTGTTTGGAATGGGGATATCTTTTTGTTTTTTCTTTGCTGTTTGAGAATTTGGAATCAGGATATCTAGATCAGAGGGAAGGAAACTGGAAATTGTTCTACAAATTATTATGTTCCAGAAGTGCTTGGTCTATTTTCTCCTCCAAGTTCTTACGTGAACATAGATATGTTCATCATTTTACATGAGATATTACAGGCATTCTGGTTACTGTTGTCTATCATAGGGAGTGATGCAATTTTATCCCATTTGGTGGTAGGGGGTAATGACAGAGAAAATAGTGAGATTTTTTATTAGACTAGGAAAATTGAATTGATTTTTTAAATTAGACAGTAGGCACTAAACGAGTATGAGATATTTATGAGGTAAAGATGCTGCATACTGAAATACCTCAACCTACAGCCATCACTATTTTAGATGTTTTATACTAAGTTCTGCTGGGAAGAAACTATGAAATGGTTTAAAAAAGGGAGGGAATTCATTTGCTTATCTTGGTCATCGATAATTAATTTCTATTTAGATAGTTTCTCGTCCGTGCAAGAATCAGCAGGGTAGTCTTTTAATTTTCAATTCGTTTTGCTCATTGGTATCCCACGATTCTATTTCAGATCATCAGCAAGATGTTTTTGTTGAAGATCAGCCAAAGCAATTAACAAATGAAATGCTGCCTGTCAACATAGAAGAGAACAAGCACTCTCAATGCTCGATTGCCATGCAGGTGATTGATTTGAGTGACGACAGTGAAGAAGATGAAGGCCCAAGTCATAGAGATAGTGTTCAGATTATTGATTGTGATCCGGGAAGTTTTTTGTGGCATTATTTAGATCCCCAAGGAGATATACAAGGTCCCTTCTCATTGACATTATTAAAACGTTGGAATGATGCTGACTACTTTCTTCCAGGGTTCAAGGTTTGGAAGACAGGACAGAGCCGAGACGAGGCAGTATTATTGAGTGATGTTCTTGGCCAGTTATTTCCAGATGTAGTGTCTAATAGTTGATTGTGTTTAACTTTCCAAAGTCCCACCCTTGAACAACCCCACCTCTGTTTTCTATCCCTGCAGAGCACTGTGATTTTAGATTATTTCAATGATACATTATGAATGGGTTGCTATTATGAAATTCATAGTAAAAAAAAGGAAAGATGACAATTTAAAAGGGGCGGATTTTTCTAAACCATGGAATGTAATTCATGGCAATTTAGAGAAAAGAGGAGAAGTGTAACAAGTGAGATGGAATGAGTCCCCCCATTTGAATCCCGGTGTAATCCTGGAATTGATTCTAGTTAAAGTGCTTGATGGTTTAGAGATGGAATAAAGGGATGCCTTGGAGAAAGGAAGGGAGGAAGAAGAAGATAGAACAAGCACACGCACACACATGAGAAGTATTCAGTTTTTCTTACTATTCCTAGTGAAAAGCTATGGCTTAGCTTGTAATGCAAGACTCTACAAGATCGGAAATGAAACGGTGAGTTTCATGTTATTCAATAAAACGGTTTTGATGTGATTCCAAAGGTCACACAGTCAGAGCAATAATCGCAATTGCATTTGTTTTTCGGGTGTGTTTGATATTGAAGTTTTAAAAAAACAGTTTCATAAAAAATATTTTTAGCTGCGGTTCATAATTGAAATTGAAGTATTTGGTTAAAATTATGATTGAGTTTAAAGTTTAATGAAAGCAGTTTCGTGTATTTGGTTATCATGTTTTTCATATTGCTGTCAATTTATGAAATTATTTTAAAGGACACATATATATTTTTTTAAATATTATAGATTTAATTATCATCATAATAAAATATAATTAAAAATTCAAGTAAATTAGACATTTATTTTTATTCTCTCATCAAACTACTTGCAAATCCATCATGAACAAAATCCATACGTCAAGGCCTCTGCGATCCCTTGCTATTTGATCGATGAACAACATCTGGTAAAATATCATCAGGAACAACATCTGTGATCCATAAATAGTGTTGAGATATAATTCCAAGACCAAATCCAGTAGCAAGTTTCTGATCCATAATCAATCAAAAAGCAACAGGGTTGTGGAGTGAAATGAAGTTGCATGCTTTTCCCTTTCATCAAGGCTGATCTCTATCTACATAATTTTTATTTATTTTTTAAAAAATCGGATTGGGCCTATCACAAACTAAATGGGTTAACCCAACCAAGTTGGGCCATAAGGGCCAAACTTTGCTGGACTCGAGTTGGGCCGAGAGCAGGTCCAGCCTAGCCTAAGAGCTAATAAAAGAAAACACAAAACGGTGCACTGCACTGTTCATCGTGAATTAATTCACCCAATTATTGTTCATATAACATGTGAACAGTAACATGGTCAATGGTGACAAGAGGCTCACCTGCCAATACTAATGGGTAGAGGAGGCCGAGGTGATTCTTCCTGTGGTGGTGGTGTCGTAAATGGTGGACTGTGATGACTGATGACAGCGTTGGAAAATTGTTGTTGCTGTTGGTGCAACAGCTGCTGCTTGATGTCGAAGCTGTGGGAGAAGACTGTATGGTGCAGGCATTGCCGGTGAAGAGGAGAGGTTGCTGGTGTCAAAGGAGCAGCTGGTGATGCTCGCCGATGACTGCTGAAAAGAGAGAGAGTTGCATCCATGACTATTTTGGAGAGAGAAAGCTGCAACCGAGAGAGAGCTTTCGGTGATCCTGACGGCACCAAGGCTGGCTGTTGGTTGGTGGTTGTGCCATCGTCTTCTTCATCTCAGCTTTGGTTAATCTGTGCCATCGTCTTCTTCGTTCATATTGCTACGTACCAGTCACTGTAGAAATGAAACGCAGGTAAAATGAAACGTGATAAAAGCTTGAAATTTATGCTTTTTGTAAACGGTGGCTCGACCATGTTTTTGGTGGGTCCCATGACAATTAAAATTGCAATTCATTGGTTACCAAACATGTGCAAACTGTATTTTCCTTAAAATGCAGTTTGCATCACGTTACCAAATTGCCACTTCCATCTCCTTTGTTGCCTGCCTCTCTTCTCAGGCTCTTCATGTTTTGAGGCAGGTTCTGTGGCAAGAAGCCTTTTGCGTGTTCACATGTTGACTGCATTTAGTTCCTCTTTGTTACTGTGTTTTGTTTTTGAAAAAAAATATTTATTTTAATTTAGACTTTCTAAAAATTTTTAAGGTATTTTTAGATTATTTTTATATGCTAATGTCAAAAATAGTTCTTTAAAAATAAAAAAAAATATTATTTTAATGTATTTATGAACGAAAAATATTTTAAAAAATAACCTCAATCACACTGCTAAACAATCACTTAGCCTTTGATTTTGGTGTTTATCGCTTTTTAGATGATTTTGACATTTAATGAAGTTGGAAAAAGTAAAACAATATTTAAAAAAAATATTTTGAATATTATTTAAAAACTTATTAAAATGTGTTTTATGGTTAGGAATGAAATTTTGAAAATTCATGAGAGGATTTCATGTTTTTACACATGTTTGGATTTTTTTTTCTTTTCAAAAACACTAAAAACTATTTTGATGGATGATATATATAGTCCATCTCATATTTCATCTTTAAAGACCCTAAAATATAAATGTAAGCCTTGGACATAACCCGTAAAACTCATGATTCAAGTTCTAAGATTGAGATAACTTTGTAGAAAATAAATTAAAATAAATTATACAGGTTAACATCTAATAAATCTAATATTTAAGGATAAAATAAAATAAAAATCCTTAAATTTTAAGGATCAAAGTAAAATAGCATTTATATTTTATTGTTCATTGTTATTAAAGATATACTATAATGCACACACACACACACAGTTCTTCACCCTCAAAATCCCCCTTTATTCATCGTCAACATCTGACTGTTATAGCCATTTTTAGAAAGTCTTGCGTTGTATATGCGTTAAGCATGGCAACCACCAAGAAATAACAAAAAAACTAATTCTAACAACTTTAACAAATTGTAACCTAATTGAAGAGAATGGGAGTAAGGAATAGAAGAAACAAATTGTAATAATTAACTGTCACTTTAACAGTTTATCATTCCCTCCATTAAACTGTATTCAGTTTATTTTTGGAGCTTCACATATACCCACCAAACTTCAAAGCCTTTGAAACACCTCTAACCTGAGAGGTTTTGTCATGATGTTAGCTACTTAATCTTTAGTGTTACAGTGATTCAAGTTAACCACATTATCCTTTACCATTTCATGAAGAAACTTAAATTTGATATCAATATGCTTGCTTTTGAAGCGAAGAACAAGAATTTTTTGAAAGTTTGATGCTTGAATTATTATCACGCAAAATTATAGTGCATTCCTTCTACACACAACCAAGCCGATCCAGGACTCTTCTTAGCCAAGCATAGTGACAAGCATAAGAGGCAACATCAATGTACTTAGCTTAGGTGGTTGATAAGCTAACAACAGGTTGCCTTTTGAAAGTCTATGATTCTGCTCCAGAACTGAGTACAAACACACAACTTGTAGTATTCTTGCGATCATCTACATCTCTAGCAAAATCATTATCTAAATAGGCTATGAATTGATTACAACCCCTTTTCTTATAGAGAATCTTCATATTCATTGTTCCCATCAGATATCTAAGTAACTTTTTTGTTGCTAACCAGTGTTGCTGTGTTGGACATGACGTAAACCTGCTAATAAGACTCACACAATACATTAAATCAGGTTTGGTTGCAGTTAAGTACATAAGATTGTCAAACACCTACTTATATATACTTGCATCAACCTTGGTTCCTTATCCGTTGATAATTTGCAGCCTGAAACTATAAGATTCTTTGTTGAGTTGCTTTTGTCCATGCCAAATCGTTTTAAGATTTCATGAGCATAACCTTCTTTGACAAATGTAAATCCTCTTAGAATTTTGTATCACCTTAATCCCCAAAAATATCCCATCTTCCCCAAGTCAGACATATCAAATTCCAACATCATTAACTTTTTGAATTTTTCACACATGTTCCTGTCATTTCCAGTGAAGATTAAATCTTTCACAAAAGACTAATAATCAATATCTTGTTTCCTTTTTCTAGTTTAGTGGATAAGGTGTGTTCACAGTAACACTTTTCAAATCCTTCTTTAATGAAATAAGTCTCAATTTTGTTGTACCGAGCTCACAAAACTTGTTTGAGACCATATAAAGCCTTGTTCAGTTTATAGACTTTGTGCTCCTCTTCCTTTTTCTCATATCCTTGGGGCTGTTGGACAAACACTTGCTCACTGAGTTCACCATGCAGAAATGCACTTTTCACGTCAAGTTGAAAGATGCTCCATTCTTGTTGAGCTGTTAAAGCAATTATCAGACGTATGGTGTCTAATCTTGCAACTGGAGCAAATACCTCTATGTAATCAATCCCATACTGTTGTGCATATCCCTTTGCCACAAGTCTAGACTGCATTTGTCTATCTCAACATTTTCATTGAGTTTTGTCTTAAATATCCATTTAACTCTAATGTTGTTCACCCATTTAGACAGAGTAGTCAGAACCCATGTTATATTGCGTTCAATAGCCTTAATTTCCTTATTCATATCTCTCCATTTCTTGCTCTTCATAGCTTCCTCAAATGTAGAGAGATACATAACATTTAAATCTTCCTCTTCTGACAAACTCTCTCCTGTTTCATAATCATGCATCTAGAGTGGAAGTCGTCTTATCCTCTTTGAAACTAAGGAATTCTCATCATGTGTCACAATGGAATGAGTGCAAGTATTACTTAGACCTACTTCATTCATGTTTTTTAAATTGACTTCTTCATTCTCATTAACTTATGTTCCAAGTTTTTCATTTGAGTTAGCCTCTTCAATTTGAGTTTCTTCTTCAACATCACCCCATTCTAGCATATCTGAAGTTATTTCTTCCCTTCTCATGTCCCAATTCCAGCCTTTATTTTCCAAAACAACAGCATCCCTACTAAAAATTATTTTCTTAGATACTTGATCAAACAATTTGTAGGCTTTGGACTCATCACTCACTCCCAACAAAATACATTATGTGCTTTTATTATCCAACTTAATTATTCTTTGGTCTAGTGTATGTTCATGAGTTAGGCATCCAAAAACTTTGAAATACTCTACCGTGGGCTTCATACCACTCCATGCTTCTTCTGGAGTTATGTTTTGGATGGCTAAGCACATGCACACACCATCTCACAACCTTTGGCTAGAAAGCCTTTGGAACCTGTTTGTTTGTAAGAATGCATCGTACTAAATTCATCACAGTTCTATTCTTCCTCTCAGCAACTCTATTCTGCTGAGAAGTATAGGCTGAGGTTAATTGCCTAGTTATGCCATTCTTTTTGCAAAATTCCTCAAACTTATTTGAGTTGAACTCACCATCTTTTTCAGTCCTTAAACATTCGAGGTAAACTCTTGTTTCCTTTTCAACACATGTTTTATATCTTTTGAACATGATAAAAACTTCTGATTTTTCATGCAACAAGGGAGATTCATGTCTTTCAACTGAAATCATCAATAAAACTAAAAAAATACCTCTTGTTGTTGTTTAATTTTGACTTTATAAGGCCATATATATCTGCATGCGCCCAATTATAGTTTAGGTGATGCCCTCCATAGGCTCCTTTTGGGAATGGATTCCCTGTGCTGTTTGCCAACTAGACAGGTTGTGCATATCTTTGCACAAGCTATTAGTGAAGGCAAACTAGAAGGCAAACCTCTAACCATCCTTTTGAATTGAAGGATTTTCAACCCTTTGAAGCTCATGTGGCCAAATCCGCATTGACACAAGTATCTTTCATCATCTGTCATAATTTGAAGACAAGTAGTAGCTTTAGGTATAATTGTTGCAAGTACAACAAACATCTTGTTTGCACTCATCTTAGACTGAGCGATTAAGCTTTTAGTTGGATGGAACACTCTCGCAATCTTCAGACAACATATGTGATTGCCTTGAATCATCAAATGATGGTCTCCAAGGTGGCGTTTGAATCATCTCGATGACCCTTCCATCCGAGACAGTGTGTGTGACTGAATCACCTTTAGTTTGACATCAACAACCATTTGCTTATTTTTTCTTCTCTCTCCTCCTTAAGTTCCGTGTTGACCCTCCAAACTCTCAAAACAACCCTTTTATTCTTTTACCTTCTGATCTAATCTTTATTTTTTATTTTTTGTTTTATTTGATTTTTTTTATAAAATCAGATTTGATCCTTATTCTTTTGACACACACACACACACACACACACCTAGGTTGATGTTTAGATTGATATTTTTTACTCAATTTAGTTCTTTAACATTACTTTTTTTTTTTGGCAATTGAGCTTTTTCTTGCATCCAAGTATAAAATTCAATGGGTTACAAGTTTCAAATATTAACCTAATTTTAAAGGTTCACTTGCTTTTTTTTTTTTAAGAACTTTTCAATGACCAAAATACCCTCAAATACATTTTTTTTTATCTAGTGTCCCATTCATATGATGCAACATGCAAATTTAATAATTATACTCCGATTTATAAATGTTTAGATTTTTTTTGGGCTTCATTTATTTTATATTTTTATCTTAACTTTTTATATTTAAATTGTTAGTGATTTATTATTTATTTTATATTTTTATCTTAACTTTTTATATTTAAATTGTTAGTGATTGATTATTATTGATTTATCAATTTACTTCTTTGATATTGGCTTGTACTCCTACTCCCACTTAGTGAATTTAGCTCTTGTTGACTAGAAAGTTTTTTTTTTTTAATTTGTTTTTGGGTTATCTTGATTCCTTCTTAGTTATGGTGATTATTTTTGCTTTTAATATTAAGTTTATTTACTTTCTCTTTTTTTTTTGTATAATTAATTAACTTGGTGTTTCTTCTTCTTTACAAGCAATGCTCGCCCATTATTTTTTACTTTACAAAAAAAATCAATTGGGGAAGCCCTAACCACTTAAATAGCAAATAAATTAAATTAAAAAGAGAGAAATAAAGGAGAAAAGGGAGAGAGAAAGCATTTGTGGTTACTGACCGAGTAAAAAAAAAAGAAAAGAAAAGAAAAGAGCAGAGAGCAAAGCAACAAAGTTGCAGAGTGAGTGATTGTGTATTTCTGCTTCCTTTCCTTTCTTTCTTCTTGGTAAGAGAAGAGGCAAGTAAGATCGATCTCCCAATTATTAATCACTCTAATCTCTCAATAGCAAAAGCTAGGGTTTCTTTCTTTCTTTCTTTGTTTTCCCAATCTTTTTCTATAATTACTGTAATTGATTCTGCTTCTGCTACTACATACTGCTGCTACATTCGTTTCCATGATATTGCTACCAACTTTTTTCTGCTTGTTTGTTGCAGAGAGAGAGAGAGAGAGGCGGTGTTTAATTTGACCAGCCCATATCCCATTCCCATGGATCAGGTAGTCATCTTAAACAATTTGTGTTGTGTTCTGTACATTCCTTTTGTAATCATCTTTAATTTTGCGTTTGATTGTTTTATTGGCTATTGCTTAATTAGTTTTTATTTTTTTTGTTTAAGTATGAGAAAGTGGAAAAAATTGGTGAAGGAACCTACGGAGTGGTCTACAAAGCTCGTGATCGTGTCACCAATGAGACCATTGCTTTGAAGAAGATCCGTTTGGAGCAGGAAGACGAGGGCGTACCCAGCACTGCTATCCGAGAAATCTCTCTCTTGAAAGAGATGCAGCATGGTAACATTGTCAGGTCATTTCCATTTCCTTTTCACTACCTTAACGCATGCCAAACTGTACAGCAAACTCCCACCTGAGGTGAGAGAGCCTTCGGAGGTAACCTGGAAAGCATTCTTATGGACTAGGCCTCCAAACATATTTCTAAATGCCTTTCACAAGTTTTTCTTGGCTACTCTTCTCTTTCAAGGCCTCAATTTCCTCGCTTGTTGGAGTGGTGGAGATCTTGTTGAAAACATGAAGTTGTGGTGTTGTATTTCATGGAAACAAGCAAAAGGGGGTTAAGAGTTTTCCTTGTCATCTTTCTTAGATGATTATAGTTGGTGTTTCGATCTCTAGCATAGAAGTAAAGCTTTTTCAAGTCTAAATGATGCTGCAGTCCGTCTATTCATTGTTTATACACATGACCGCCTTACTAAGTTGTAATAGTTCCTTTTGCTGAACTGGTAAACGTTACTTATCACCACTTTTGTAGTGTCAAATCATCTTAGTTTGTGGCTCTGTTACTGTTTTTCCTATAACTTTCTTTCTCCTTTGTCATTTTTCCATCCTCAACTGTCTAGATCTTTTTTTTACTTCTTTTGATTTATCGTATAACAAATTATCTGATTTTTATTCCGGTAACAGACTGCAGGATGTGGTGCACAGTGAGAAGCGCCTTTACTTGGTTTTTGAGTATCTAGACTTGGATTTGAAGAAGCACATGGATTCTTCACCTGAATTTGCTAATGATCCACGCCTGGTTAAAGTGAGTTGGATCTTTCCCCCCTAGAAGTTCATGTGTTATTCCTTTTAGAATACCTCTTTCTATAGTCATCATTTGGTTATGTGTTTGTGTTCCTTCTCTGCAGGTCTCTCTTAACATGACTAACCTTTTCTGTCTCGACTTGAATGAATGATTGGTGATAGTTGTGATCATAATACTCATGATTAAATACATATGTACAATTCTTGTATTTGCAGACATTTCTTTATCAAATTCTCCGTGGCATTGCATACTGCCATTCTCATAGAGTTCTGCATCGAGATTTGAAACCTCAGAATTTGCTCATTGATCGCCGTACCAACGCGCTGAAGCTTGCAGATTTTGGACTGGCTAGAGCATTTGGTATACCTGTTAGGACATTTACACATGAGGTATCTGTATGATGCCTTGGGTTTTATTTAATGTAATGTTCCTGCATTCTAGTAAGCACTTGATTAGAATGTCTAAATCTGAATTACCACTATATTTAGTTTATTTACTGTCAAAGAAGTATCTGTTTCTGCTAAAAACATGCCTTTTTGCATCTTGTGTCTGGTCTGAGGTCATTTCTCGTCTCTTGCAACTCTAAAAATGTACACGCACCCAATTCTAGTTTGCTCTCACAGACACACACACACACACACAAACCCTGTTTGGGTTTGGCATGCTCTAATTATATTTATGCAAGGTATGGATATGTTTATCTAAATTTACAATTTTGTGTTTGCTAAATCATAGTATTGATAAATCATTAGGGTATGATATCTGAATATAAGCATCAACTTTTCTTCAGATAAACAAAAGTAGAAGCTTCAAAGTATTAAATATCCAGCTTTGTCGGGTGTTTTCTTTTCTTTGATATTTTCCTGCATTTGTAGGAAATAATATGACAATCATAATCGGTGTTTAATTTGGGCATATGAACTATTGGCAATTTTATGAGCCAACACTCTAAGGGTATCTGGTTTTTCTCTGTAGGTTGTTACCCTGTGGTATAGAGCCCCTGAAATTCTGCTTGGATCTCGCCATTACTCGACTCCAGTTGATGTATGGTCAGTGGGATGTATATTTGCTGAGATGGTGAACCAGAAGCCACTGTTCCCAGGGGATTCCGAGATAGATGAACTATTCAAAATTTTCAGGTGTTATTGCTTCTCAACCGCCTTCTGGCTTTCTTAAAATGTTTTTTTAGATACATTGCTTTTGTTTGGAATACTACAGTTGTTTTCTCTATCCCTTTTCAATTCTTTTCATCTAGTAAAGATTAAATTATAACACATGTAATAAGAAAATGAAGATAACATTAAGATTAAGATGGAGTAGTGATGCTAACCTTGTCTTTCTTAATATGACATAATTTGCTCCAGGTCAACCTGTGAAGCAACTGATTTTAGCTTTTTACAGTGTCTTGGGTTGTTTCAGAAGATGAGGATTGCCTTTGGAACAATCTCACATTAGGGGTTAGAGTGTTGCTTCAGAACTGATATGTGCTGATATAAAACACATGTGCATCTTGATTTTTGTTTTGTTGTTTATTCATAAGATACAATATTTGATGATTCTTCTATGGTAAGTTTATTTTTTCCTTTTCTAAATCAACATTGAGTTGTTTTGATTTGACTCGTGGTTTTAACAAAAGACAAAACTGTGAAAAAGCGGAACACAAAAGAGCCTTTGAGCCAGTCAATCCAGAAGAACTAAGCCCTACATGGGTTGTATTGGCTTTTGGTTCTAATGGCTGGGTTTGTGTTGAAATTCTAAGAATCAACCTGACCTTGAATTGGTTGTGGCTAAAACCCAAACCAAGCTGCCGCAGAAAGTTTTTATATATGGCTAGTTTGGAATCACAAGTTCCATATTTACTGTGCTCCTTTAGCGCTGTCACTTTTCCTTTGTTTGAATGAGTGGGATAAGCTGCCTTCAATTTTTTGCTGAAATTCATTTTGAGACATAATTATTGGCCTTGCACAGAATTGCTAAAAATGCGAAGTAGCTGACTAGTTAAATTAGGAGAATGTTGTGTGATATAATTTTGTTAACCAATATGAATAGCCTCTTTGCTATACGTTTATAACTAGACCTTGTGTCATTTACAATATGGGTTACGATCACCTCATGGATGGTCCTCCACCTCTCTTCTTCTGAAATTTATTATGTTTTGAAGTTAATTCATATGTAATGGCTTCCATTGCCTTTGGCTGTGATTTACATTGTGTGTTTTTATGTGTGTGGACAGTTACCTTGCTTGACGTAAATACTGTAAATGTGCAGAGCTATTCAATTTGCGTGGGATGTTCATACATGCTGTTGTAAACAAATATGTTATGGAAGAAGTTACAGAAACACTGATTTTAAAGGCATTTAATTTATTAATGCCTATTCACTCATTGTTGTTTTAATGTGAAGAATCTTGGGTACTCCAAATGAGGACACATGGCCCGGAGTTACTTCTTTGCCTGACTTCAAGAGTGCATTCCCTAAGTGGCCTTCTAAGGTGTCATTCTTCATTCCTTTTTTTCCTTGTGCCATTCAGTTTTCTTAAGAGTTGTATTGTTTTGAAGTTTCTGATGCTTGCTTTAATTTGCAGGATTTGGCAACTGTAGTTCCAACTCTTGATAAAGCTGGCGTGGATCTTCTCGCTGTAAGTGGATTTTATAGTTATACCCAACACTCTATACTATCACTAAGCGATGGAATCTATGCAACCGAAGCTTAATAATATTTGCTGTTTTTTTTGCCCTATTAATTGCTTATATATAAAATTTTACCTATCAGAAAATGCTTTGCTTGGATCCCACTAAAAGAATTACTGCCAGGAGTGCTTTGGAGCATGAATACTTCAAGGATATTGGTTTTGTACCTTAAATGCCATTTCTCGTCTTCTTTTTCAAGACATTTCTGTCTGTATCGATGTGAGCAACTCAATGGGTTATGATTTTGTCCCAAACAAGCGTGGTTTCATTACTTTCTTCTTGGCATTGAACGGATTATATTACCTTTTTTTTTTTTTTTTTGTGCAAACTTGCTTGTAAGTTGTAACAGACTTCAGTCTTTGCATTGCCTAGCGTCATCTATTTGATTTCAGTTTGCTCCACTGTGTTTTGTTTTTCGTTTTCTGTGGTTTTGCTTCTGTACCTCAATGTCTAAAAAAGCCAACAAAAATAACCCATGATTTTGATCACGGTTATGCCGCGCATCCCGATTTCCCCCATCTCCCAACAATTGCCCGCGTCAGTTTTTTATTTTTTCCCTCCCGAAGGCCCAATGGATGTTACTTGGGTCATACAATGGGAGATGGTCCTTTTTATTTTGCATAATAATGGGATAAACTCTGTTTTACTGGAGTAGGCTATTGATGTAATTGTGAAGCTATGTTTGCTTGTAGCAGCACCACTTGTATACTGAGTTTATACGGTATGGTTCTAGTCATGACTTGACTAGATCACCTCCTCTATATGCTGTAGTTAATATTTGTGGACATTTAATTAATAAATGAGAAATCACTTTGTGCCCCAGCAAATTCTGAAAATGAGATGAACGAATAATAGCTAGGTTTGAATGGAAAATTCTAATTAATATTCCAAGTAAAACCAGTCAATCAACCAAGGAGAATTTACGTAAATAGTTCCACCAGTAACTGAATTTATTTCTTTCTACTTGCATCTCGGGGAGGGGAAGTCATGTTCAGGGACCTTAAAAGAAGGTTCAGAACCACGACCAAGTTCTGCGTTTGAGGTCGATGAATCAGTTGGGGATGGCCGCAACACTGTCTCCACAGCAAAAAAAGCACCCCGCAACAGCAGCGTTGAATCCTACGTTTCTTTTTAAATTCTCTAAGATGGATGCAGTATTTGAGAAAGAGAAAGATGAGAGAAACAAACCAGAAGAGAGCCAGCTGCCAGTAGGGAAAGCTCTGTTTGATTAGAGTTGTGCTGGTCAAATACAGAAGCAATTCCTTTGGCTACAGAACCACCAGTCTCGATGCTAGGACCTTCGGTGCCAGGGGGATTACCAGTACCAAACGTGAAACAATCGGCCAACGTTTTCAAGAAACTGAAATTGATTTTTACAGCAGCTAAAAACATCGATGAAAAATTAGTTAATTGTAATATTAAAAGAATTGTATAACTGGAATGGTATTTTCAAAGTTTACCCATTAAACCAAATATACCTTCCCCAAATTCATTACAGTTCAAAAAACAAAATCTAAAATATATGGATACAGTATCTATAAAACAACCAGTTGCAGTCTTGTTTATGGAGAACCTGCGAGGCAGAGTTTCCATCGATTGCAGCTGCCAAGACCTTAGAAATATCGAGGGAGAGGAGGTAACGGGGGAGTGTAATTCACATTCAAAATCTCCTTTTGATGCCACACTCATGACTTGATGATAGATGAAATGATACCTGATTGTTTTCATCAACAGTTGCAGTGTTTATAATTACAGTTGAACATCGCCATATGGTGAAATTTATAAGCTCCGACACTTGCCAAATCCTAACCTGATATCATTGTCGAGTTGTTTGAGTTCAAATGTTGACGAGTTGTTGGCGCTGCGGTGCGTGCATATCCTGTAAGAACCTGACACAGTCAGAGTTTTATTCGCTCATCTGGATCTCTTGTAAGAGCCCGAGACAGCCAGAGTTTTATTCGCTCACCTGGGCTCTCACTTTCCGACATTATACTAACATAAACATCAAAGTGTTTTTCTTGGAGGTGTCGCCGAGCCAACCAAGTCTAGTTTTATTATCCCATGAAAAACACCCCCAATCTTTTTCTTGAGGATTTTTTTTTTTCTGGCCTGGTGTTGATCTTCAAAATTAGATCTTGCAATATGAATACTTAACAAATTGATATTAGGTCATTACGGAATCAATTCAGCTGTTGATCGTTTACTTATCAAAGCTAAACCTGCTATATATTTCAGTTCGTGCTCTTCAATGCTTGCATGTTTGTATGCTTTTCTCACACAACTCCCTCCTTGTACGTGAAAAGTCAAATGCCATGGTGGGCTGGGCACACGCTAGGAATCGGTCTAAATCCTAAGTCATTATAGGATTTTAAGCACAATCCAAATTCATGTTAGCCATCTAATACTAGTGTTGAGTTTATTGGAACACATATACACAACAAAAATAACAAACTCGAAATTTTCTCAAGAATTTTAAGGATCTTGTTAGACAGACGTAGAATTTTTTGGAGTTTATATAGAAATTACTTGAAGATCATATATTATTTTTGTCTTTAAATAATGTTTCAATGCTATGTTATCGCAAATCACAAGTAATTTAAATGTACAACACATATGAACTATTAATGAAAAATCTTCCAAACCCTTTTAGGAGAGAGGAATAGCAATGCATAACTTATATGATTTTTCTTTCTATTTGTGTATTGTATAAAAAATAAACAACATAACATTCTATTTATAGAAAAACTTGAAAACCTTATAAATGAAAAAAATAATATCAATTTTGTCTTTGAATAATATCACATATCATTTCAGTATAATTTTATAAATTTATTCAATCAAGCTCCTAATTGATTTTTTTTCTAGGTCTAGAATTGTAATCTCTACATCTTTAACATTTTAGTCTCCATTTTGTGAAACTTATTTATAATTAAGTTGCACTTAATTAATCAATCAAGTTTAATTTATGATCAATGATTTTTACGTGTATGACCCATTAGGTTCTCTAAGAAGGTAGTTCAAATATAAATTATAATTTTAAATAAATAAATTATCAATTTAAAAATTGATTAATTTATATTTGCATATCAAGTATACTATCTAGTATCGTATCATGATTCTCCAAATATTATAAAAATCATAAGTTATTTGACTTAACCTTTTAGTCACAAGTTTTTAGTGTAATTACTATCCTTTAGTCATTAATATTTTGATTTAAATATTATAACATAAAGTATATATACTTTGTTAAATCATATTTGTTTTTAACGCCATTGTTATTGATTATTTGAATAAGATTCGAAACTCTTTTCAAATCTCATCTCACATTGCACAAGGATTACAATCAAATACTATTTGAGAACAAATAAAATATTCTTTAATTCATATAGGATAATGTGTTGTAGGATCAAAAATTCTTAAATATCTAAGGTGAGGAATGATTACTTAAATATCTGTATAAAATTCATGTTATACCCATTTTTTTTCTTTGATTAGGACATCGTGTAACAAGATCAAAGCATATAATTTTTTTATATAACTTAGTTATCTCAAGTCTAATAATAATTTATATAACCATTACATGAATTTTTTCATAAACATAAATGATTTCTTCATATGAAATTCTTATGTGGTTCAATTTAATACACATGTTATCCGATAAACACCAATATATTAGTTCTTAACATCGATTGTATTGTAGCTTATGAGAATGATGAAGGTGGAGCAAAAGACCAAGTTTTCATAAGCTATTCTTAGATGATACATGTGTACCATTAGCAACATTTTTCTCAAAGAAAAGAAGAATATTCATTAACTTGATGAAAACCTATAAAACTTAATGGGCTAGGGAAAAAGTTGGTTGAACCCATAACCTTTGACCTTCTATTTAACCTATTTAACCGTGTATGCACTATAAACTCCATCATCTACTATTGAGGTAAAAGCAAATAAAGCCACAGGAAAGAGTAAAATAATAACATCAAATTAGTTTTACTTTGGATTCAAATATTGTAATTGAGATTTTGACCATGGCTAAGTGATTCAGGTAGGTTATGTTTTTTATTTTTTTCATGGACGCATGTTTTCCCACCTTTTTTTTCTACTAGGTGCATGGAACGTGGCTGAATAACCCAGTTTTTTTTCATCTATTTTTTTTTATAGAGAAAAGGAGAAAGGGTGCGGTATGGACTTCAGGGGAGAGGCAAACATTTGTTTTTTTCAATTATGGAAGACAAGGTGGAAGTAGTTTTGAATGAAAGGGAGATCGAGGTGGAGGATGTAATGGCTAGATATTGTAATGGCTCTACAGATTGATGCCACGCCCTACTTTTCCATTTCCCTGAAGGGAGATCATTTCTAAGGCTTATGCCTGCACATTTCAATGATTTCCATACGGAAGCAAAATCAAAAAGAAGAAAAAAGCAACTTCAATGAGCAGTTAGGTGGCGTTGATTCTAGTTTAATTTCATTTCACAATACAAATATCATGTTAATTTATTTGACAATACGATTCATTCACCCTTTTTTATTCTTTTAAAAACAGGCATAAATATAAAAGAGCAAAGAGTTACCATAACTAATTGATTTCCTAACGAAATCATCAAGACAAACTCATATACAGATGATATGAAAATGACTTCTTACTTACAGAACAATTTGGCATTTCAATTTTATTTTAAAAAAGAAGCTACTGATTCTCGAACGATTCTCACATGTAGAGTCCCCAAGAGGTGTGGCGTGATGACAAAGGGCTTGAGATCTGCACAGCAGGTCTCAAGTTTGAGTCAGGGCATGCATCTCTTGTAAGAGCCTAGAACAACCAGTGTTTTATTCTCTCACCTGGACCCATGACCCTTCAGTTTCCTTGCATTGCCACTGACGAATAGCCAGATATAGCATGGCAAGAAAACTGTGGCAAACACAAGCCTTACACCAAGTTTGAGTTTGCAAATTTGTACCAAAGTACACTAGTCTAAGCAAGGATTGGAACCAAACTGGCGCAAATCAGTCAACAATAACACTGCTCTACCATTAAGTAACTAATCATTCATAAAACCCAAAAAATAAGAGAAATGTTACTGCACCAAAATTATCAAAGGGGTTAGACTAGCATAGTACCATTCTTGTACTTTGTAATGGATATATCATAACCAACGTATTTGTTGGGCATAAAGATGACCATAACAACATATTGATCACAGCATGAAAAACATTTGCTAATGATTTACTCTACTTTCCCTCTGAACAGTACAGGTTTTAAGGATACATGTGCCACACCTGTGATTGAATGAACCCAAAGTGGTGCCAGTTAAACTACTGATTGCAGTAGCATGTAGATTTGTAGTATGAAATGGTTGGATCTGGGGAACAGAGGCAGAGTCACTCACTAACTACAAGTGCAAACAGGAACATTCAACCCAATTTCCAAGCAGACAAGCCTGGATGATGCAGCTAAATGATAAATAGGAAATAATCAAAACATTGAAAATAGGTGAAACTTGAGGAGGAAAGATGAAGCCACAAGTGTTTTTTTTTCAATTCTACAAGATGGTGGACGTGCAGGCAGAGGGCACAAGGCATTGCAAGCAGCAACTACACTGAATAAGTGGAAAACATTATATTTGGTGAAATCAAAGTGACAGAGACCCTTAAAGAAAAAAACATAACCTGTTCAAACCTAGAGTAATCCATCCAAAGACAAAACAAACAAGATAGTGTTGATTTATTAAAAACAACAGTATGATTTTATTAGCGGGACTTCTTAAGGCGTTTGGGCCCCCTCATTGTTTCTTTTCTTGAATCATCAACAGCTTTTAATTCAACAAATGGCTGCAAGTAAGTATTTTTGACAAACACATAAGTAATAATAATTGAATGAGAAAAATAAAATAGATAGATAGAGGGAGTGACCTCTTGGCAATTTTTCTGCAGTTCCAAAAGTTGCTGACAATAAAAAAGGCACTGAGCGTGGTATACTGCTGCCAGCTCTTTGATCAACCCCTTTCTTTTAATTACACCAATCACTATCTCAAGGTAAATCAATCAGTCAGGTAGATAGATACATGGACAAAAAAGAAAACCCTACAATAGAAGAGAAAGGGAATTTACTTCGACTAGGATCGAATGGAGTAGGAGGATCGGATTGTGCTTCCGGAGCCCTACTTCCTTCAGCGGCCGCGGAAGGCGGAAGAGGAGGTGCAGTTGGGTTTTCTCCTTCTTCGCCCATTGGACTACGACTCTCTCTCTCTGATGAATTGCGAGACCATAAAATTATTATTATAAAACAGCACGCCTTCGATCCAAACTATTTTTTACATTGATTTTTAAATCGTTTCTTACCTAATAGAAAGAATGATGGCAAAAACTGAAACAGATGGCAAAACAACCAAATAATTATGATGGGTTGTTTTTTTTAAATTAAAAAATAACAGATTTTTATAAGCACGCAACAAAAAATGAATTGTTACAAATAAAATAAATAAATTTTAAGCATATTCATAATTAATCTAATAAAATAATATACAATATATATTTTTCATTAATAATATGTATTTTTAAAACATTTCAAATTGTTTGTGTAACCCATCATTTAGGCCTTAAAAATTAAGCCCAACGTTCTTTCTTTCCAAAAAGAGAACAAAAACAACATGTCTCTTGTCTAACATGATGGAGGTTTAAAAAACATGCTAATAAATTTCTCCATTGATTAATGAAACTCATTGATACCAAGACGAATATTATTTTGTTGTTGGAATGAGAAGAACGTAAAACTTTTTTTTATTTTTGCCTCTGTCCGATAGCTTTCTCTCTCAGATCTTAAAACAAGGATCACAATGCAGAGAAAATAAACATTTGGACAAAAAATAAGATCTAAACTAAAAGGACCAAATATGAAATTTGGCCAACCTTAAAAACATTTTTTTTTCAAAGATAAAGAGAGTCGAAAGCAGATTAAAACAAATATCATAGTGCAATCTCTAATAACTGCACTATCAAGGGACAAAAAAAAAAAAAAACAAATGCAAACAAAAATAATTAGAGGATTGAAAAAAAAGATAAAAACAAATGAAAGCAAGACATTGTGTGGATCATAGTGACTTGTGATTGACTAAATGGTAAAAATTGGATCCCTTTTAGATTTCTTATAATAATGCAAAAAAGGGTTTTCAAATAACATTATTTTTTTGTTTATAAAATTTTAGAATTAATCACTTGCAATTTCTTAAAATCTAATTTTGGCTAAAACTTTTATTAGGCCTGCTTCAATAAGATTGATAACATCTTGTTGTTAGTCAGTGTCCCTTGCATTAATAGATGCAAGTTGATTGGGGACCAATCTTCCAATAAATAAATTGAAAGTTCTAGACCTTTAAATCATATGAAATTTGTTTCTAATATTATAAATAAATCCCCTTTACATTATTCATATTTGACCATGACATGTTTATTTCTTATTCGTCATAATGATCTCGCCAAAGTATTCCTTTTAATTAGACATGACTGAAGAAGAAAAATTCATGTGTTGAGTAGACTTCGTGGTTGTCTTCTCTTAATAGGTTTAAGGTCATAATTAAAAAGACAGATTGAATTAGAATGCAGCATTTTAGGGAAGTTGAAGGAGAGGGTGACGAAGAATATTCCATATACCATCCACCTTGTGCAAAACCACTATGGTTCTGCAACTTCTAGTTTTTGTTTGCTTATAAAAAGGCAAGTGCTACTTAGTAGGAGGAGATCTATTGAAAAGAGTAAAAGGATAGGGAGGAAAGTGAGGAAACACAAAGGGATTGATAAGAACATCTTTGAATTGGTTAAAAAAGCTTTAAGGATTGTGTGCTCAGAAGGAATGAAGAGAAGTAAGACCAATCTTAGACTGATATAAAGCTAAAAATGAAAGGAAATAAACAAATAACCTAGGTAAGGAATCAAAATTTATGTCTACAAAGTATACCTTTAAATTTGATGGGAAGGAGGGTAAAGCTCAAGAACACTCCATCCTGCTTATAATTGGCTTTTAAACCCAAGTTTAGATTGTTTATTGTACAACTTCTATTTTTATTATCAGTTTAAAATGAAATAGAGTTTTGTGTTTACATATCCCTTTATG
This sequence comes from Salix purpurea, assembly GCA_027405865.1. NCBI lineage: Eukaryota > Viridiplantae > Streptophyta > Magnoliopsida > Malpighiales > Salicaceae > Salix > Salix purpurea. The sequence goes on along the minus strand of CM050330.1, from coordinate 10,634,987 downwards.
ACATGATTTAACTTGTATATGTATATTAATGTTTTGTTGATTCATAGGTTGATATGTTATAATTTTTAATATGATTATAAGAGTTAGTTTAGAAGATGGTTCAATAAGTTTTATATAATTTTTAATATGATTATAAAAGTTACTTTAGAATATGGTTCGGTTAGTTTTATATACACCTCTGATTTAAAAAAAAAGTTTGTAGTATGAATATATATATGTGGTTAACTACCTTAAGTTGTGAAAGTTATAGAAATTCACTCCTATAATGCACATGAACAGATTTCCATTAAAGGAACTTGATTAAATGAAGGGATGGAATTAAAAGAATGGAAAACTACTATTACTAATTAAAAAAAAAATATTTGTGGGGTTTCATGTGCAAATAAAAGAAACATAGGGCTATAAGAGTAGATAAGGAAAATTTGTAGCTGTATAAGCATGAATATCATATAGTTATGATTTTTTCTTAAAAAAAGAGAAAAAAAATATGAAACAAGAAAATAAAGAAATAAGTAAATAAAAACTACATATTTGACTATTCTTTTCTTCTTTTCAACAAATTGATTCATGCATCTATCGTTAAATCTAGAAATTTAGATCAATATCCATAAAAACAATGACTTGGCTATCTAATTTAACCTTGGCACATTCAACTTTCAGAAACACAAATACATGACTCATCCTTTAATAAGCAAGAGAGTTGCTTATATATATTCTACAACATGAAACCCGAAGCTGATAATCACTCTTTATAATTTACAAAGCAGTCACGCTATGCACAGATACAAGGCAGTTTGAATGCCATCACATCGCTATAACTGAGATGCAGAACGTGCGGCAAAACCCTGCAGACAGCCACATATTATTTGGGATTTCACACAAGAAAAGAAAAGAAAAGGCAGTTATGTGCTGGTTATGACATTAAGATTGCACCAGCAGATAAACTTTCAATCATGTAACGTTGGCATTATGTATGGAAAGAAGTTAGCACCAGATTCCAGCTGAACAAACAAAGGTTAACTAGCTAATAGAACACGGAGAGTGATATACCTGATTGATGTTTTACAGTTCACTTCCTACAAAAACTATGATTAGTTTGTCTGACTGAATCTAATTTGAAAGTTGGTCGGGTGGTACTGCATCCTCCAGAACCCGAAATATGGCAACTTTCATCACAATTTCTTTTGCATGAATCAACTCAAAGATACAAACATCCCCTTCCTCCAAATTATTTTCCCAAACAAATTCCGTCCACCCCTGGCCCAACTTTGCTTTACCATCCTTGAAAGAGCATCGGACAGGCCATTGTTTTCCATCACAAACCTGAAGTGTGACAAATCCTGTAACCCTATTCAAAAAGGTCCGTGCAAAACTGGATGGGATGTGCTGTAAAAGAAAACCATCAAAACTTTGTATACTTTCTTTACAAATGAATTTGGGATTATTTTAAACAATCCAGTCCTTGGGCTTACCAGAAGAAATCCCCTATATACATAAGATGGTCGCAAGATAACCTGGAAAAAAGGATTGGCAGGCCTGAACATATGAGCTGCACGAATCGTCCTTTCCTTTTCTTCTGGTGTTACGGCTCTCTGCCTCCTTGTATGAGTTTCAGAAGTATTTTTGACACTCAACTTTTGTTTCACGTTCTGGATGCCTAGAGACTCATGTTTATCAACATCTTCAACAATCTAGTAATGTAAAAGTCAATTAAGAACATCTCGTAAAGACAGAATGCAAGTTAAATATGCTTACTATTCTCACTCATCCGTTTGCTTCCACTGGTTTTTGCTGTTATGCCTGAGATAATGGAACCAACTCCATCCTCGGTACTTGTAAGCTCTCCCCCATTAAACTGTGTACCTATGTCTCGAGAAGATTGACAATTTTCTCTCAAATTGTATGCATCGGTTCTTACATGCGGCTTCTCTAGACTAGCAGTGTAAGTAGATTGAGGCCAGTTGCAATGGACATATTCATTAAAATTCTTGCTTGTTGTCGAGGAAAGGAGATTAGGAGATGGAGGTCTGAAACCCAAGATTTTTTTTAAGCCATCATCTTTCTCATGGGGTAATAGACATGGATTGTCATGACTGGATTCTTGCAACTGACTAATAGAATTACATGGATTCTTTATCTCTGAAACCGTCAAATCATACATATGGACATTGAAGTTCGATTTTCCTTCATATAGGAAGACCAAGAAATACCCAACACGAATGGAGTAGCATTCTACAAATTCATGCCAACCCTTGTGAAACCATAACTTGCCGTTATCTTTTTGCAATTCCACTAGACAGATACCACCACAGGGAACAGTAAGTGTGGCAATGGAAGAAAGTTCATCTCCATATTTGTTGACAAACTTTTTTGGTATCTTCTGCTGGCATAAACAATCAAGTCACATTTCGAAACAAAGACACCATCTTTCAAGACAACCTAGGCACTATCTTTCAAGTCAAAGTCAAACAAAACATTGAATACTCTTGTACAGTAAACAAGAGCAAACCACAGAAAATACCTTAAAAGGGAAAAAAGAACAAGACGTTAAGGCTAAAGAAAAACGAAAAATAACACCATTCAAGCCCACATACAGAATAATTAAGGAAAAGAAAGACCCATTAGGCAAACGATGATGCAGGACTCAAACTGTTTGTTAAAACAATCTGGAAAGAGTGAAGAGACATTAAGAGCAAGCTAATTTCCAACTCTTTCTTCAACCTCGTCTATAGTTAACAAATTTGAAAATTTTCATCTCCCATGAGGATAGAAAATCATCAAGCAAAATTTGCAATAAGACAAAAAAAGGATATTAAAAAAAGTCGTGGTCAGTAATCAGAGTTGGATTCTAACTGGAAAAACTATAACTCCTTCAATTTTCTCAAAAGCCAAACAAATTTCTACATCTTGAGTACCTAAATAGGAGCTAATACTATAACAACAGAAGAGCTCTTCTCTTCATTTTCTCTGTACCCAAACAAGCAAAGAGAGCGAGAAAGTAAATTAAAGGGTACCAGCTTTTTGTCTTGGAGAATGGAAGCAACCATCAACTTGTAGAACATGCAAGATTTTCTTGCCGGAGAATCAGACCCATCTGGCTTTCCTGCTGCTTGTGACATTTCTCTCAGCTAGCCTGTAACTATGTGATGAGAATGACATGACCCAATTACAGGCCCCGGTTCATCTCTATGCGATGTAAGAAGTAGAGATTTTTGGTGGCGAGTGCCAGCCATGGTGTACAAACCACACGTGGGGCCTGGATACTAAAAGTTGAACCGGGTGATGAGGATAAACGATTAATGATAGCATCAGTCTTCCAGTCCTCCGCTGACAAAAATTATTCTGGAAATTCTAATTTTTAAAATAAATTTTTAAATAGTTTTATTGATGTATATTTTAATGGTAAAAACTATTTTGAAGAACTATTTTTTTATATTATTTTAAATATAATATAATTATTTTGTATATAGTTTAATACTTTAATTATACAATTAATTATACAATTAATAGAAGTAAGTTATATAATTAAATATTTGCTATTAAAAAACCCTCCAACAATAAAATTATTATTTTTTTAATTATATTTAAATAAAAAAATGAATTTAAAATAAAATACCCACAAACTAAAAAAAACAATTATCAAATACTAAAATTAACATATTAAACAATATATTTCAAGTAACCAATAAGTTTAAACATAATTAATTAAAATACATTCCATTACAAATAATTAAATCAAATTAATTATAAATTAAAACCCTTATTTGTCATAATTTCCAACTTTCTATTTTGAAAATAAGCTGCAGAAATTGGATCCAATGTAGAAGTATCTATCTTTATAATTTGATCATTTTTCTCAATCTTGTCTATTTCTTGTTTCTCTTCCTTTTGTTTAATCATTAGAGCTTGTTGCTCTAACATAAGTTTTCTTTCTTGTTTTTTTTCTCCCTCAATTTCAACTGAAGTATCCTTGAATTGTTGTAAGAGACTCGTTACACTTGTCTCCCCAACTTTCTTTTTTCCTTGTCTGCGTTTAAGTCGTTCCTTTGTATTTTTTGACCAATTGGTCTATTTTGATAAATAAATGCATCACTATCTTCTCCTAAACTAACATAATCAGGGGTTGATGGAGTTGAAGAAGTTGGACTTGCATTTCCATGATTTTTTTGTTTCTTATTTGACTTTTGATGTGGACTTGCACGCTCAAATTGCCATATTTTTTTTTTTTTAAGATAACCCAACAATGTTCTAGTTGAAATCGTTTACCAACAATTGAAGCATATATTTGCTGAGCATCATTAATCTCGTAAAACATATTCAATAAATAAAACTATGTTATATAATAAATATCTTAAACAAATAATTTAATATGAAAATGTTAAGAAAAAAATTACCCTTGATACTTCAGTCGTTCCACTTTGTTGATGATTTTCAATTTGGGTACCATAGCCAACAAATTTTCCAACTTCTCTATTTATTTCTTGCCATCTACTTGAGATGCTTATTTGGGACGATTATTCAAGTTTCCTCCGTTCTCAACTAAGTAAGCATGTACTCAAGCACATAATTGTCTTATTTGTTGTTCAACTCCTGTAATTGGATCTTTGCTTGCATTTAACCATGTTGATACAAGTAAACAATTTTCCTCTTGTGAGAAGTTTTTACTTCTGTGCTTTTTTAATTGGATGGACAATTAAATTAGAGTGTCTGGAGTCATAAGATTGTTGAGTAGATCACTTGGTTGAGTTACAATATCTTCAGACTCACTTACAAGAAAGTTAGTGAATGAGTTTGACAAATTTAAGTCCATCTAAACAAAAAAAAAATTGTGTTAGTTGATCTGCTTAAATTAAATGATACCTTTAAAAGAATTTCCAACTCATGCATACAAACACTCATGCATGGAGGATTAAACGCCATGCACATCTTGCATTTGCAAACACTAATTGGCATATTAATTCAAAACAGGAAAGAGGACTGCAAAATTAAAAGGAGGAGCTCTTCCCTAGTAACTATCATCAAAGTATTTATACTGTAGGTGCTATAGAAAACTAGTCCTCATAAGACAGTCATTTGATTAAAAATTTTAAGTTCAAATATAATCCAATCAACGGATGTTCGAGTCTGTCATGGAGGAAGAAAGGGTGAAATTTTTGGAAGCAAACTTCAATTATTTCTAGATCTATACTCTTTATCCTTGCAAGGCCATGTGTTTGGTCCTTGCAAGTCACCCATCCTGACTCATACTCACGGTCGAAAATTCTAGTATTGCAAGGCTACTGATTATCTCACTAAGAAAAAAATACCCTGTTATGTTCAATATTTTGTTTCTAAGTACAAAATCTTGAACCATATAATTAATAAATAAGAAAAGCTTCCCACGTAGAAGCTATACATGTAATGTCTATAACGCTCACACATGTAAGATCATATGCTCTTCCATGGAAGGGCTGTAAGAAATCTCATGGATGATGGTCTTCATCAGTCCCAAAACCGTTGATGCAAAAGCAATTTCACTCATGATCATGTCAAAGGTTGTCTGAACAGATTATAAATTTATTAACACACACCCTTCCCAACAAATAAATAGATTGAGAACTCCCACCTCCATGGCTGTGTTCTTTGTTGAAATGGGTTTTGTTAACTCTACAAATAAATTTCGATTGCAAACAGATTGACATAGAAAAGCAGAAAGGAAGATTTTGCTTGAATATTAATAATAAGCTAGAATTGCTATTGGTTTTTCACACCCTTCCAATTGCTCCCATTATCTCTGTTATAAATAATCTCTTGAGGTTAGAGTTCTCACAGACAACTGCCCAACATTTTGTCCATATATGAAAGCCTAAGCTGATATCTTGGGAGGTGATTTTAGGAATGGTTGAAAGTGTTTGTAGAAATCAGAATAAGCAAAGTCAACAAAAAGTCAACGTTACTGTTTTATTAAGCAAGAAACAGTCACTGTGCAAATCAAAATCTGGGTTTGCATAGTAACTTGAAGAACAAATTTTCAGAGAACAAGGAGCAGAATCGAGGTAAGGTTACTGCCATCCCTTTTCTTTATTTATAGCAAAAATAGAAAGGTTTACAAGAGTTCTTGTTGATTACAACTTCTTCTTGTACTAGATAAGACCTAGAATTCAAACACTTAAGCTAGAAAACATGATCAACATGATCTTAATTAGGAAAATAACACACCAGCTAATTCAATACTAAAACTAACACTAATACTAGAATCAAACTAGGACTCAATACTTTGATCTTCAATCTTCAGTAGCCTTGAAATCCATGATCTTCAACACTCCTCCTTGGATCCAAGACTGCACATTCCTATCTTCTTCCTCAATTCTTCAAATCTGTCTTTAGCTAGAGGTTTGGTAAAGAAATCAGCCAATTGATCCTTAGATGTGCAGTATTTCATCTCTAATTCCCTTTCTTGTTGAAATTGCCGCAATGCATGAAACTTGATCTTCATGTGCTTGGTTTTATTGTGAAATAATGAATTTTTCGAAATGGTTATGGCTGACATATTGTCACACAGCAAGTCTGTAGGATTGACTTGAACACAATCAAGATCCCTGAGCATTTTCCTTAACCACACCAACTATTTTGCTACCACATAAGCTGCCACATATTCTGCCTCTGCTATTGAATGTGCAACAATTGATTGTTTCTTTGAAAGCCAACTGAACACATTTGAACCCAAGACAAAACAATATCCTGAGGTGCTCATCATGCACTCATCATTCCCTCCCCAATCACTATCAGTATAACCTACAAGGCTGACATGTTTGGATTTCACAAAATTCATGCCTAGAGCTTTAGTTCCCTGCAGATACCTTAGCACATGTTTGGCAGCCATGAAATGTGTTTGACTAGGTTCCTACATAAACCTAGAAAGATAATTAACAACAAATACTATATCTGGCCTTGTGATGGTTAAATATAACAAGCTTCTATAAGTCTTTCCATCAGTTTTTGGTGTTCCATCATCTTTTACCAATTTCAGTCCTAGTATCATAGGAGTTGAGACTGATTTGCAATTTGACATTGCAAAGTTATTCAAGATCTTCTGAACAAAGGATTTTTGACAAATAAAACATCCCTGTTCTGATTGGATTACCTCCATTTCTAGAAAATAGGACAGTAATCCGAGCTCATTCATCTCAAATTGCTCTTTCATGTTCAGTTTGAACTCTTCAATCAACTGCTTCTTGTCCCCTGTGATTAGGAGATCATCCACATAGACTGACACCATCAATACATGTTCATCAACATGCTTAACATATAAGGTTACCTCATTTGCACTTCTTTCAAATCCCAAGTTCAACAAGTGTTCATCAAGTCTGCTATACCAAGCTCTAGGAGCTTGTTTGAGCCCATATAAAGCTTTTTTCAGAAGATAAACTTGGTTTGAATTATCATTTTCAAACCCAGCTGGTTGATCAATAAAAATTTCTTCATTCAAGACACCATTAAGAAATGCAAATTTAACATGTAATTGAAATACATACAGCCATTTTGTTCCGCAAGAGCAAGTAAGAGCTTTATTGTGTCATGTCTAGAAACTGGGGCAAACGTATCAGTATAATCAACCCCAGCCTCTTGAGCATAACCCTTAACCACCAATCTTACTTTATGTTTGTTTATCTTCCCATCAACATTCAATTTTGTTTTAAAAATCCATCTTACCCCAATTATTTTCTTGTTTGTAGGTCTGTCAACAAGCTCCCAGGTCTTGTTTTTTTCAATCATTGCAAGCTCCTCCTGCATTACAACTATCCAGACTTGTGATTTCAAGGCTTCTTCAACTTCAACTGGTTCTGCATCAGCCATATTGCATCTGCTATATATCTCAGCCAATGATCTAGTACCTCTTGCAGGTTGGTCATCACTGTCTTCATCCTTTTCTTGCTCATAATATTGAACTTGTTTGGGATAAGTTACTGTTGTGTTCTCCCAATTCCATGAAGCATTTTCTATCATCTTCACATTTCTAGCAACCACAACTTTGTCAGCATTTACAACATAAACCTTATAAGCTTTGGATTTTGAATTGTAACCTATAAAGACTCCCATATCAGCCTTTTCATCTAGTTTTTTTCCTGTTAATTTCAGGTTTCAACACATAACAAATACTGCCAAATACCCTTAAATGATTAATACTTGGTTTAATATCATACCACAATTCATATGGAGTTTTATCTCCCAAAACCCTTGAAACCATTCGGTTCAAAATATATGTTGAAGTGTTGACAGCCTCTGCCTAGAATTTTAAGAGCATTTTCTTCTCAAATAACAAACACCTTGCCATCTCCATTAGTGTTCTATTTTTTCTTTCACTTACCCCATTTTGTTGTGGTGTATAGGGTATTGTCAGCTGATGTTTGATGCCTTCTTTCACTAAAAATTCATCAAACTGCCAAGAGGTATACTCACCTCCATTGTCAGACCTCAAAATCTTGATTTTGTTTCCAGTTTCTAATTCAACTGCAGCTTTGAACTTCAGAAACTCAAGAAACACATCAGCCTTTGATTTCAGAAAATAATTCCAACAAAACCTGCTATAATCATCAATAAACAAGAGAAAATACTTTGATCCATTCAAGGATTCATTAGAAATTGGACCACACACATCAGTGTGCACAAGCTGCAATTTAGATGTGGATCTAAATGTGCTATTAGGAAAAGCAATTTTTGATTGTTTCCCTAGCTGACAAGCTTCACACAAAACATCATCACTTTGTATGGTTGGCAAACCATGTGCCATCTGTAAATTTGACATTTTTTTCAAGGCTGCATAATTGAAATGCCCAAGCCTTTTGTGCCAAAGAGCTGATTCATCTTCCCTGCATGTGTTAGCCTTCAAATATGATGTATTCCAATCAATATTGAAGCTTCTATTCACCATTCTAGTGGATAATAATAACACCCCCTTATCATCTTTAATTTTGCATATTCCCTTCTTAAATGATAATGCATGTCCAGTTTCTAATAATTGTCCCACACTCACAAGATTTTGCTTCAATTGAGGTACATACATTACATTCCTTAGAATTTTCGTACCTGCCATGGTGTCTACTGCAATTGCACCTCTTCCTTCAACTTGCACATAATCCCCATTAGCAATCCTAACTTTGGATAAGAATTCTCTATCCAGTTCTGTGAACAATTCTAGGTCTGCTGTCATGTGATTTGTACATCCACTATCAATGAGCCAAAGTGAAGTTTTTACCTCAGTTGTGTTGCATGTTTGCTCTAAAGTTGCCATGAACAATTGCTCTTCTTTCTCCTCAGTATTTTCTTCAGTCTGTGCAATTCTTGCAACCTCATTTTTTTTTGCAAATTTTTTGCATGTGGCCGAATTCTTTACACCTTCTACATTGAATGTTTTTGAGCCAGCACCAAGTGTCACGATGATTTGTCTTCTGACAAAACTTACAAGGAGGAAAATTTTCCCTCTTTTCCACTCCTGAGGTAGTCCCCTTCCTGTTTGATGGTTGCTAATTGCTTGATTTCCAGTTGCTTTCCTTTTCTCTTCTGTTGTCAGAATTATTTCTGAAAACAAATTTAGCATGATATTTATCTTTCACCATTGCCACAAGTGCTTAACCACTTGACTCTTGATGTCTATAAGATTGTCTCTCCTCCACTGCTTGTAGAGCATTAATCAGCTCTTGAAGGCTGATTTATGAAAAATCTTTTAAATCCTCTAGTTAACATATCTTATGCTCAAACCTGTCGGGTAAGCTTACTAGAACCTTCTCCACTATCCTTGAATCAGGAAATTCTTCTCCCAAAAGTCTCACTTGATTCACAAGCTTTGAAATTTGGGAAGAAAAATCCTTAATTGTGTTTGTCTCCCTCATTCTCATGGCTTCAAATTGCCTTCTCAAGTTCATAATCTGCATCTTCCTTGATTTTTCATCCCCTTGGAACTCAGCCTTTAGCTTATCCCAAGCTTCTTTGGCTGTTTTACAAACCATGATTCTTGTAAAAATCTCTTCACTTACTGCATTATGAATGCCAGTAAGTGTTTTGAATCCCTTGGCTCTTTCTTCATTAAAATACTTCATTTGAGCCACGATTGGGTTATTATTCAAGGGAGTTGGCACCTTATCCTTCTCCACATATTCCCACAGATCAAAGGCCTTCAGGTAAGTCTCCATCTTTACAGCCCACACACCATAATTCACTGTAAATGTGGGTGTTTTGGCTGGAAAATTTGCACCTGAATCCATTGCACACAACACACAAAAGATGTACGAAAAAACCAAAAACTTTGTTTCTCAAGAACCCTTTAAAGCTGTCAAACTTTGATTTCCCTTTTGACCTCACAAATAAAACACTCGTGTTTCACACAATCCCCACAAAGAACAATATGCTATTATACCAATTGTAGAAATCAAAATAAGCAAAGTCAACAAAAAGTCAACGTGACTGTTTCTTGCTTAATAAAACAGTAACGTTGACTTTTTGTTTACTTTGCTTATTTTGATTTCTACAGTGTTGAGATGACGCTGCAAAGGTGGAGAGATCGAAGTCTACCAAGAATTCAGATTGTTAATATCAGAAGTTGATTTCTAGGATAGCGTTTGGTAGCAGTTACTTAGAAGAGAAGAATGTTTTTGACAAGATGAAGCTGTCCTTGATAATACAAGGGAATATCTATGAACTTGGGTTTCCTGGAATCAGGTAAATTCCTCATAGCTGAGCTTAGGGTTTAGATGTAAATGCTAGTGAAATGAGTGAGGTTTCATAAGCAAAGAACATCATCAACAACTCAGGATATAAAAACCAAGTGAATTTCCAGACAAAATAGTAGTAACCATTGTTTAATATTAGATCTTCTCTTCTCTTTTTCAGTTAATCTTAAATCTTGATCTGCAGTAAACTCTAGAGGACTGAGGACGAGATAGAATTTGAAGAACTTGTGAAAGGAATACACTACTCTGTGATGGAAATAATAAAGAAAAGAGAAGAAAAAGGTGAAGACTGGACAATTTAGCAGTTGCTATAAACAATTTCTATAGCACAAAAGCAACTAGAAAGAATAGCATAGCAGCATGTTTGAAACACTTTCATGTTTTAGAGTCTGCTTGGACCGGTAAATTTGATTAGACTTTGAAAACAAAAATAGATTCTGATTAGAGTTTGGATTTACTGTAATCTTCTTAAGACAACAATAGGATAGGAAGGGAGAGAGAATAAAGAAAGAGGGAAAGGCCATCTCACATCTGTGCTTTTCACGCCAAAACTTTCACTAACTCCAGAATGAAAATCTAACAAGAAGGAAACATAAAACAACATATCTGTCAATCCCATTATCTTGAATTCTATAGCCCACCACAACACTTCTGTCCGCTTCTAGTGTAGACAAGTCTCACATCATTAAAGGAATTCATGTTCTTATTTTCTCACCACAATAACATGCAGTAATTTTATACCATCTAAACAATAAACCTTTTATCCTTCAAAAGAGTATTAATGGCTGCAGCTTCAGCAAGTGAGAGAGAGAGTGTGCGTTCGGTTGGCCAGAATTTGTAAGCTGTGGGAACTAGAAGTGCTACTACTTGGTGTTGCAGAACTAACTAACGATGCAGGGTACCGAGATTATGCAGGATTAACGATGGACAAGTGTGCTTGTCCTAGTTGGTTTGTTATAGACAAATGGTTGAACAACTTGTGAACATGTCCAAAGCCAAAGAAAATGTAAATGTAAATTTTCATTTACATTTCAATTCAGAACTAAGTTTTCCATCAAATTCCTAGAGAAAATGTAAATTACACTAAACTTTATGTAAATCCAAGACTAATGACAGACACGGTTTAAACCACAAATGCTTGTTCATATTCCTAGAACACAAATTCTTCTATTTAATATCAAAATGCATAAACACATGATAATCAATCAAGCAAAAACCTATATTAAAACCAAACCCATATCAAAACTCAAATCAACCAACATTTATTTTGCCTCTCAGATCAAGAAACAGAACATAGAAAAAGATTAGAAAAATTACCTTTACGGGTGGAAGCAGTGGATTCTTGAGAGCAAGTCCAAGTTCTTTCTTTTTCTTAACTCTTGGGTCTACAAATCAATCTCTTGAAGAAGATACTACTTCAGGGTGATTTATTCATTTTGACAAAGTGTTTCTGGACAATATTTCAACAGTAACATTTACTTTTAACTTTTCTCTTTTGAGCAACTACAAATAGCAACCACGGAATAACTATTTTCCCTACTCAAATAGTTGTCCTGTTGAAGTGTTGTAAAATGAAAAAAAGAAGCTACAAGTACAGAAATTTGGATATGTCTCTTCATACACCTTCACCGTTGGACTTACTCTGATTTGTGACTTTTTTGTGGTGATGAATCATAATGGTGGTAAATTCACAGTATAATGGTAAGAAAATATATTCTTGGGTTCACTAATCACTGGGACCTTTAGGACCTATTTGACATTGTGGTTGAGATTGAAAAAAAGAAGTTTAATAAAAAAAATGCTTTTAATTGCGGTTTGTAATTGAAATTTAAGTGTTTGGTTAAAACTGTGGTTGAATTTGAGTTTAATGAAAAACAGTTTCGTGTGTTTGGTTACCATGTTTTTCATATTGCTGTCAACTTGTGAAATTATTTTAAAGTATACATGTACGTACACACACATATACATACATATTTGTTGGAATAATTTTGTATATTATTAATAATTATAATAACAAAATGTTTGAAATAATTGAAGTAAATTAAACACATGTTTTTTTCCTCCCATCAAACTACTTGCAATTCCATCACAAACAAAATCCATATGTGGACGCGTTTGCGATCCTTGACTATTTGATCGCGGAACAACATTTGGTAAAATATTTTTAGGAACAAAATTAAGATTACGATCATATTCAGCAAAAGTAATATCACCTTGTAATCATCTAATATAGAAATCGTAATTATTCAACAAGAAAAAGTTGTTGTAACTAGCTTTATTTAAGGCCTTTTCTAGTTTATATTCATCAGCCTTTTTAATTTAAGTCAGTACATAGAAAGGAAAAGGAAAAAAAAACTTATTTGCTTTGTCTCACCCAAAAATGAGTGCGGCATCGTGACGACTCTTCCCCGTATGCCGGGGGAATTCAATGTCAGGGGGGATTATCCTTATTTTTAGAAAAGGAAGTCGCCACCTAGTATTATGGTTACTAGGAAACCTAAAACTGGTCTTTCAGGGATTCTAGGGTAAGGGACTGGTTGCGTAAAGGGAAGGTTTTAGCACCCCTAGTACGCCCTACCTAAGGTAAGCTGCTTGGTGTTTTTGTTCGCTTATGATTTGTTATATTGTTAATCTTTTGAAAATGTATTGGTTAAATGATTATGGTGTATTATCCCCACAGAATATTTTGGATATTAACCCCTTTAGAATTTATTTATTAAAATACCGATAGTGAATAACAGCATATTATCCCCGCCGAATATTTTGGATGTTAACCCCTTAGGATTTATTCATCCAAACACCGACAGTGAATAACAGCATATTATCCCCATCGAATATTTTGGATATTAACCCCTTTTGGATTTATTTATCCAAGCATCGATGATGAATAATATATAAAAAAAAATAAAAAAAATAAGATTTTAATATTTTTGGAATATTGGCCAATACCCTTTGGATTTTACAAACATGTTGTAAAATCCAAAAATACAAGGAATGATTTTTATTTGCAAAATCCATGCTAAAATACATTTTTCTTTAAAACTCCAAGGTAATATAAATTTTTGAAACAAAAAGATTTTTTAAAAATATGCTAGTGTATTGGCCGTATGCAAGAAAACAACATATATTTTTTATAAAAATATTTTTTTTTGCAAATTATGTATTTTTATATATATTTTTTTATTATTTTCTTTTTATTATTATTATTATTATTTTTTTATTTTATGGGTGGGCTGGCTGCCAGCCCGCCCACTGTGGCTGGACTTGCGGCCCAGCCCACATGGAGCTGGGCTCGCGGCCCAGCCCACATGGAGCTGGGCTCGCGGCCCAAATGATCTGATATTGGGCCTCGGCCCATTTATTCTAATAGATGGGCTTAGGCCCATTTTATTCTCGGACTGGGCTTTCAGTCCATATGGGCCAGAAGCCCGTCTTTCTCTCGGGCTGGGCTTCAATCATGTGGGCTTAAGCCCACTGACATTGGTCTGGGCTTCTTCAGGTTCGGGCCGGGCACAAAGACCCGGCCCAACAGACCCGGCGGGGAGTGAATCAATCACTCCCCGCGCACATGTAGAGGAAGAAGATGCACAGTAATGGTGATTTTTCGAGTGTGATGAATGGCGTACTTGTTAACACCTTTGAGTAGAAGAGGTCGAGGTGGTTCTTCTGGTCGTGGTGGCGTCGGAAATGGTGGCCTGTGGTGGCCGGAATGGTTGCCGGAAAGTGCACGAGTGGTTTGTTGTCGTCGGGACTGTGACCGTTTCTTCAACGGAGAAGATGACTGAATTTCTGGAGTCAAGAGGAAGACGCCGGTGATGCTGAGGAGGGATATGGGTGGATGATGGTGGTGGTGGTGGCTGGCTCGCCGAGAGGGGGAGAGAGAGAGAGAGCTTCGGGTCTGTTATTACGTTTTTAGAGAGAGAGAAGAGGAAAAACGAAAGCAGAGAGTGAGAGTAAAGGAGAACAGATGAGAGGGAATAGAAGATTCAAAGTTTACGCCAAATTTTCCTTGTCTTTCTCCAGCTTTTTTTTCGTCCTTCCTGGGTCCTGGTCATCGGTTTTTATAGCACTCAGCCGGGGTTACCGTTGCACATGGTGGGCTGCTTTCGGCTTGTTGGTGGCTTCAGGCAGGTGGCTGTCGGTGGCGAGCGCAGGTGGCTGGTCGGCAGCTGGGGCAGGAAACTTGTCGGCGGCGAGTGCAGGGCTTTTCAGTCAGTGCAGGTGAGAAAGGGGTGCTTTAGGGATGAAAGTGCATTTTGGTCCTTAGATTTGTATTTGTTCTTTATTGCACCCCTAATTGGATTTAAATTTATGAATTTATGCAATTGTACCCCTGTTCAAATTTCAACATTAGCCTTAATCATTGCGCTTCTTTCATTTCGGTCCCTTATTTCTTATTTATCCAATTTGATCTTCAATTGATCATTAAACTTTCAATTATTTTTAATTCAACCCCTAACTTGTGCAATTGGCTTGAAAAATTCAAATGGGTCTCCAAAAAAATCTTGATTTCCGCAATTGAGCCCAAAGTAAATTTAAGAATTTGATTTCTTATTGACTAAGCCCTTAATAAAATTAATTTGGCCAATTTAAAGTATAATTAAGCTCTTTCACTTAGTTAAATCCTTCAACTGGACCTTAAATTGACTCTCAAACAAAATTACAGTTTTAAATTGGTCAACGATTAGATCGAATTGGCTCATAAAAATATAATTATATCTTTCGACTTAGTTATTGCGCAGATTTATCTGATAATAAATTATTTTAACCTTGTATCTGTGTTTTCCTTCATTTTTGGGTAAAAGAGGTACGATCGAACTCTCGAAAAAAAACATCCAAAATTTTATTTTGAATTTCTATCGCCACCAGGCCCCTTTTATTTTATTTTTTTGTTATTTTCAGGTAGTTTTGGGGAATGCCCCAAAATTAGGTTATGACAGTTGCCCCCTTCTTTACAATGCTTACTACTAAAGTCTTTGTAAAAGACTTTAACTAGTAAGTGTTGTAAAGAAAAAAATGAAGTACGGTCTCAATGGTGACGGGTGACCTACCCGGTTCTCGTTATGACGGGTGACCTACCCGGGTTAGTGGAGTCTCGATAGTGACGGATGACTTACCCGGATCTGATTATGACGAGTGACCTGCCCGGGTTAGTGGAGTCTCGATAGTGACGGATGACTTACCCGGGTCTGATTATGATGGGTGACCTGCCCGGGTTAGTGGAGTCTCGATAGTGACGGATGACTTACCCGGGTCTGATTATGACGGGTGACCTGACCGGGTTAGTGGAGTCTCGATAGTGACGGATGACTTACCCGGGTCTGATTATGACGGGTGACCTGCTCGGGTTAGGGTTAGTGGAGTCTCGATAGTGACGGATGACTTACCCGGGTCTGATTATGACGGGTGACCTGCCCGGGTTAGTGGAGTCTCGATAGTGACGGATGACTTACCCGGGTCTGATTGTGACGGGTGACCTGCCCGGGTTAGTGGAGTCTCGATAGTGACGGATGACTTACCCGGGTCTGATTGTGACGGGTGACCTGCCCGGGTTAGTGGAGTCTCGATAGTGACGGATGACTTACCCGGGTCTGATTGTGACGGGTGACCTACCCGGGTTAAGGAACAAAGTAGCACTGATCCTCAATTCATCTTCCGTGATTTTGTTGACTTGAGATTCTGTTTCTCCATAATTTCCAGAACTTGGAATTACATTGACTTTCGCCACACCTTTCCTGTCAGGTTAGTGTTATGACAATATAACATGCATGCTTTTGTTACCTCTTTTGGAAACATAGGTCCCCCCTGTTTGTTGTAGTCTTCCTTCATAGGGTGTGGTTCCCGTGCTATATTTTCACGCTTGGTGAAGAGTTTTTTTTTTTCCACATAGGGCCCTGTCTTGCTCCATCGAAGTTTCCTTTTTATTATATTTTCATCGATGTTTAAGAACTCCAGCCGATATATATATTTTAAAGAATTATTCAAAACATGGTTTTGTTTATGCAAATTGACACTTTTAATGCAAATCAATATTTTATGATTTTTTCTTCTTTTGCCCCCAGTGTGGTGTACAAAATATGTCAAATTCAAATAATAAATATTATAAGATCATGTGCTTTTGTAAAAAAAAGTTTCTTGTAACGAGAATTCATAGCCGAATTTTATCTTATTGATTGATTGGGAGGTTACAAAATATTAGGCATAATATTTCTTTACAGAGTCATAATTCACAGGCCTAACTAAATCCTCTCCATCCATTCTAGATAATAGCAAAGCTCCTCCCGAGAAGGAATTCTTCACCACATAAGGGCCTTCATAGTTTGGGGCCCATTTACTTTGATCTTGCCCTGGTACAAGTAGTATTTTCTTCAATACCAGATCGCCTTCTCAGAAATTTCGAGATCAGACTTTCTTATCATATGCTTTGGCTATCCTTCTTTGGTATAATTGATGATGACAGATTGCGGCTAACCTCTTTTCGCTGATCAAATTCAATTGTTCATATCTGACCTTTGCCCATTCTACTTCTTCTAGTTCAGAGTCTATCAATACTCTTAATGATGGGATTTCTACCTCTAAAGGCATTACTGCCTCCATCCCATACACCAACATGTACGGAGTGGCTCCTGTTGAGGTCCGAACTGCAGTACGGTATGCATGAAGGGCAAATGGCAACATCTCATGCCAGTCCTTATAGGTGACTACCATTTTTTGGACAATCTACTTGATATTTTTATTAGCAGCTTCTACCGCGCCATTCATCTTTGGTCTATAAGGAGAGGAATTTGAATGCTTGATCTTCCATTTAGCGCAGAGTTCTGTTATTAATTTCCCGTTGAAGTTTTGTGCATTATCAGTTATAATCTTTTCTTGTGGTCCGTAGCGGCATATCAAATCTCTCTCAACAAATTTCTTTACCACCTTTTACGTGACATGAGCAAATGACCCGGCCTCTACCCATTTTGTAAAGTAGTCGATAGCCACGAGAATGAACCTATGACCATTGCTGGCTTTTGGGTTGATAGGCCCAATCACATCGATTCCCCACATTGCAAAAGGCCATGGAGATAACAAGTTAAATAGAGGGGCCGGAGGGGCATTTATTTTGTCACCGTGGATCTGACACTTATGACACTTGCGGACATAGTCAATGCAATCGTTCTCTAATGTCATCCAAAAGTAACCAACTCTTTGTATTTTCCTAGCCATCATATGTCCACTAGCATGAATTGAGCAGATCCCTTCATGGACTTCTTGTAACGCATCTCTGGCTTCAGTTTCATCAAAACATCTCAACAAAGTCCCGTCAAATGACCTCTTATACAAAACTTCTCCATCAAGATAAAAATCCATTGCTAATCTCCTTAAGGTCTTCTTTTCGATGTTGGACGCCCCCATGGGATAAACCTGGTTTTGGAAGAAGTTCTTGATGTCGTAGTACCAAGGGTTTCCATCTATTTCTCCTTCGACTGAGCAACAATGAGCTGGGCTATTTTTGATATCAATGTGTATTGGCTGTAAATTTTGCCCGAAGTCTATTTTAGCCATAGAAGCTAGTGTGGCTAAAGCATCTGCAAACTGATTTCCTTCTCTTCCTAAATGGGTGAACTCTTTCTCCTCAAATTCCTCAGCCAATTTAGCTAGGTATTCTTGGTAAGGTATTAACCTTTCTTCTTTGGTTTGCCATTCCCCTTTTACCTGACAAATAATTAGCATTAAGTCCCCATACACATCTATCTTTTTTACATTCAACTCCAATGCAGTCTCTAAACCAAGAATACAGGCCTCATATTCGGCAGTGTTGTTAGTGCAACCGAATTGCTGCTTAGTTGAAACAGGATATTGTTTCTTGTCAGGAGATATTATCACTGCCCCTGCTCCGTTACCGCATATGTTTATGGCACCATCAAAGTACATAGTCCACCATCCTCGTTTCCCTTCCTCGACTGAAAGCACATCTTCATCAGGAAAATCAAAGTCTAATGGCTCATACTCTTCCATAGCATGGTCCGCCAGGTGATCAGCAATAACACTCCCTTTTACAGCTTTCCTTGTCATATACACTATGTCATACTCAGTTAGTAGAACCTGCCGCCTTGCAATTCGGCTGGATAGGTAGGGCTTTTCACAGATGTATTTCAACGGGTCTAATTTGGAAATTAACCATATGGTATGATACAACATATATTGTCGTAACCTCTTCGCAGCCCATGCTAGTGCGCAACACAACTTCTCAATCATAGTATACCTAGACTCACACTCCATGAACTGCTTACTTAGGTAATAAATGGCCCTTTCCTTTCTTCCAGATTCATCTTGTTGTCCAAGCACACATCCCATCGCTGTTTCAGTCACTGTTAAGTACAATATAAATGGCCTTTTTGGTACAGGAGGAACAAGCAGAGGTGGATTTAGCAAGTACTGCTTGATTTTTTTGAAAGCCTCTTCGCACTCTGCATTCCAAATCCCAGGATTCTTCTTCCTTAACAGACGAAAGATTGGGTCACAGGTTGTGGTTAATTGGGATATAAATCGAGCGATGTAATTTAACCTTCCTAGAAACCCTCTTACTTCTTTCTCAGTCTTCGGAGCTGGCATGGCCTGAATAGCCTTTACTTTTTCAGGATCCACTTCTATCCCTTTATCACTCACCACAAATCCTAACAACTTCCCAGATTTCACCCCGAATGAACACTTTGCAGGGTTAAGCCTCAACTTATATTTCCTCAACCTTTCGAATAATTTCTTCAATATCTGGACATGATTCTCTCCTTCTCCAGATTTTGTGATCATGTCATCCACGTATACTTCAATCTCCTTGTGCATCATATCGTGAAATAAAGTCACCATAGCCCTTTGGTAAGTGGCACCAGCATTTTTTAACCCAAATGGCATGACTTTATAGCAGAATGTCCCCCATGGAGTAACAAAGGTTGTCTTCTCCTTATCTTCTTGCACCATTTTTATCTGATTATATCCTGAAAACCCATCCATAAAGGAATATGTGGAGCTACGAGCTGCATTGTCAACTAACATGTCTATATGTGGTATAGGAAAATTATCTTTAGGGCTAGCACGATTTAAATCCCTAAAGTCCACACAAACTCTAATCTTGCCCTCCTTTTTGGGTACCACCACTATGTTGGACACCCATTGTGGATACTTGACTACCTCTAAGAAACCCGCGTTCCATTGCTTTTCAATTTCTGCCTTTACCTTGATCAAAATTTCTGGATGAGTTCTTCTTAGCTTTTGCTTAATCGGTCTGCACCCTTCTTCCAATGGTACCCTATGCACTACGATATTTGTATCCAACCCGGGCATATCCTCATAAAACCAAGCAAACACATCTACATAATCCCGGAGCAGTGTGATCAAGTCTTCCTTTTCTTTCTGTGTGATCAGGGTTCCTATCTTGAGCTCTCTCTGATTTTCTTCATCACCCACATTTATAGTTTCAAGCTCCTCTTTAGCGGGCTTCCAAACCTGTTCGTGTTGTTCTATTAATTTGGTGAATTCCCTAATGCTATTTTCATCCTTTCCTTCTTCTTCTACAACTATTATAAATTCATTAAAATCCGACCATTCATTCTCAGTGTAAGGTGCAGGTGTTGTTGTGGAAGTTCCACTTTCAGGGTTCCTGAAAGCGGAAAGTGGGTGTAAATGTACAAATAAAGATAAAAAAAACAAACAAGATGAGCTAAAAATGCAAGATCTCATTAAAAGAAATATTTGATTCAAACAAAACAAAGATAGATTTGATTGACCCATTGAGTCTCGAATGTCAAAAACTAAGATAAAATGAAAATATCAAAACAGGTTTCAATCCAAACATGCATTACATTTTAACAACCGATGGAGCTTCTTGGGTCACCCAATTCTGGAACTTTTCTCCCTTGACTAGCTTCGGAATACAGGTACGGGCAGTAATTTCCTCAAGAGCAAGGATGGTTAATTGTGGCAGCTCTCCATCCTCTCTTTCAGACCGAGCCTTCCCAGCAATGTCCTTGACTTTTTTCTCTCCCACAGTATTTATGCTCAAAGATGAGAGTTTCTGAAGAGAGGTTTCATGTCCCTGGTTAGGTTGCATTACATACGCAACCTTTGGGAATGAAACCTTGATTGGGGGAATGACTAAGTTTGCTTCTTCAGGCTTCCTTCCTTCAATCTTTGCCATTCTCTTCTCTCTTCTTGCACCAGCAGCCCGCTTGTAATCCTCTTTTCTGGGCTTATATCCTAGCCCAAACCTCTGCTCTGCAGCTTTCAATTTTGTTACACCAATCCATTCGACCTTCTTTTTTTCTACCTTAAAGTGGGCAGGAATCTTATGCTTTAACAAACTTTTAGCAGCCATTTTGGTGGCCTCTGAAATCCCTGGTTTTCTTACTATAGTATTTTCAGGTACCCACTCGGTATTCACAACCTCGAATGCATGCAGGTTTCCGTCCATATATCCTTCAACTTCAATGAAAGGCACCGCCACATTTTTCATCATTGATATAGTCTCTTCAACCTTAACAGTGACCAGGACACCATTTGCAATGTACTTCAAACATTGATGCAACGAGGAAGTAACCGCTCCTGCAACATGTATCCATGGCCTTCCTAACAACATGCTATAGGAGGGGTGGATGTCCATTACTTGTGAGGTTAATAGAAAAACTTGTGGACCCACGACAAGTTCAACTTCGATTGATCCTAACACTTGCCTTGGCGAACCATCATATGCCCTAGCCATCATGAAACTTGGCTGCATATGGGAGGGGTCCACTGGCATCTCATTCAACATATGCTTTGGCAACACATTAAGGATCGAGCCATTATCGATGAGAACTTTACCAATGAGACAATCTTTGCATCGAACTGTGATATACAAAGGCTTATTATGGCCAGTTCCTTCAGCATCGAGTTCATCCTCAGTGAAATACAAGTAGTTTGAAGCATGGATTCTCCCTACTAGATGTTCCATAGTCTTTTGTTCGATATCTTGAGGTACGTAAGCCTCATTCAGGACCTTCTGTAAAGCATTTCGATGTGGTTCAGAACTGAGGATTAATGACATGATGGAGATCTTGGCAGGGGTCTTTTTCAACTGGTCAACCACACAGTACTCACTATGCTTCATCAACTTCAGGAACTCATTCGTCTCCTCTTCTGTCACAGGTTTATTTACCTCCAGTTCTTTTTCAAAGCCCATTACCTCTTTACCCTTAGCCTTTCTTTGTTTTTCCAGCTCCTCAGGCGTGAAACAACGACCGCTTCGGGTCAAACCACCTATCTCGGGTTGGAAAAAAAGAGCCTCGACATTTGAGGTAGAAATATAATTTCCTGGCGTTGCTCTATAGTCCGCTTCCTTTGCATATGAAGGCTTATACAGCACCAATCTCGAGAGCCCACTAGCTGTTGATTGGATCCTACACTTCTCTACCCCTGCTATCTCTCCACTATCTTCCATATTCTCGATCCTTAGCTCCCCTAGAGTCAACATCCTCGTGATCTTTTGATGAAACTCGGTACATTCATCAATGTGATGCCCTTGCTCGTTATGGAATGGGCAAAAGTCATTTTTGCCCACGTCGTGATTGGTTGATCCCATCAAATGTCCAGATTGCACCAACATATCGTATAATCTGGTCTTGGTTACTTTTAGAGCCATTTCTTTGCTATCAACTTCCACTGCATTTACCCCACTACTTCCTGTAGCATGCTTAGGCAAGGGATTCAGACTCACATTGGGTGAATCCTCGATAGTGACCCATCCAATCTTGATTAACTGCAATACCTTTCTCTTAAAAGCTACACATGTTTCAATGCTATGACCTGCATTACCAGCATGGTATTCGCAAGTCAAATTGGGGTTGTACCAGGCAGGAAAAGGTGGGCGTGTAGGTGGTACTGATAGGGGAGCAACATGCCCAATACCTAGTAACTGGGCGTATAACTCTTTTAGGGTTATGGGCAAAGGTGGTAGTTGTTCTTCGGGTTGTTGATAATCTCTTCTTTGATAATTATTTTGGTTATTTGCGGGGAATTTTGGGATGGAGGGTTTGGAAAAGTTGATACTTGTGGTTTGGGGTGCAAGTGTTTGGTAGCTTTGGTAACTTCTATCTTTCCCCCTATGCTTATCCTCTAAGCTGTTTACCTCAACTTCCCTTTTCTTCCCAGCAAAACCCTTCTTCTCTACGGATTCCATAATTCTCCCGCTTCGAATTCCTTGCTCAATCCTCTCAGCGATTCGTACCGCATCGTAAAAATGCTGGGCGGAGCTACCCATCAGATGCTCGTAGTACGGGGCTTTAAAGGTATTAGCAAATAGGGTTACCATTTCTGTCTCAATTAATGGTGGTTGTACGTTGACAGCCTGGTCTCGCCACCTTTGAGCATAAGTCCTTACGGACTCCTGAGCTCCTTTCTCCATGGTCATCAAGCTGGTCCTATCAGGCGCAATCTCCAAATTAAACTTGTACTGCTTTAAAAAAGCATCTGCCAAGTCTGCCCACTTTCTAATCCTGATGTTATCTAACCTCATATACCAGCTAAGGGCCGACCCTGTCAAGCTGTCCTGGAAGAAATATATCAACAATTTATCATCGTGTATGACCTCCGCCATCTTGTTATAGTAGGAATGAAGATGAGTTTTTGGGCATTCTATCCCAGTATACTTGATAAATTCTGGAACCCTGAACTTCTGCGGTATCACGATGTTAGGCACCAAACATGCTTCGGCTGCCCTAACTGGGTCAGATAGATCATTCCCTTCAACTGCTCTTATCCTTTCTTCTAGTGCGGATCACTTGTCATGTCCTACGTGATCAGAGAATCTAACGTCTTGTGGGTTCTCATCTGTTAAATCTAATGTAATAGGGATTGGGATGGGCCGAGTGGATTCGGGTTGCTTCTTTGGTGAACTTGTCTCTAAAATATGAGGTGCCCCCGGGCTTTGAACTACCGGTGGTGCTTCATCCATCTGAGCTGACGTTCCCTCTCCATCCCTTGCTCTTAAGGTCTTCTCAAGCAAACTAGTTAATCGTGCTACGTCATTCCGCATAGCTTCAAGCTCCCTTTGGTATTGCGATTCTAGTTCTGCCCTTTCGCTATTTTCCATTCTTTTTCTCAGTCGAGTGTTGTGGACTTTAACAGGGGGACCTATGTTTCGCAGCCGAATTATTCTGTTTCCATGAATGTATCAGAAAATGTATGGTATAATGCATGTGTTATGATGATTATGCTTTATGCAATGCATGGATGTATTCTTCTTGTGAACTATTAATGACCACCACTTCATAAAATATGGGCATCTATCACATTGTCTGCTGAGAGAACTGCTTTTCGAGTTATTTGCTCAAGTCATATGCACCAAAAAAAACTGATTTTTTTGCAAAGAGATGGGTCAACGCCCTTGTCATTTATGATTGGACAAGCTTACTACATTTTTTCAGAAAAACATAAAGAGGAAAAAAACAGATTAGTCTTCTTCCTTAGCCATGGGTAGGAAAGCAAATCCACGGTTCCCTATTTTCTCCAAAAAAGCGTTGGTCTCAGCTAGACTTCGACGATAACAGATGATGTCTCTTCCTACATTTCCTGCATTGGCTCTAATGACCCGAGCGTGAGCGGCAGCTTCATCCATTTGCTCGTCCATCTTGGATATCTTCTCAATAAGTACCATGTTGGTTTTATTTAATGAAATATTGTTGGTGTCGATTTGATCCTTGTGCTTTTCCATTAAGGCTAATTTCTCGTCCAAATACTTCACCTTTTCTCTCTCTTTGCTGAGTTTTACCTTCAAAATCCTTATCTCATTTTCTCTAACTACTGACTCTGCTTCCATGGCCTCTAGTTCTTCAGACTTTGCCGAACAAATTTCTGACATCACATATTTCTTATACAGTTCATCATACTTCCCGATTCTATCCATCAGCTCACACTCAGCCTCTACAAATTTTTCCTGGTAGAATTCTATATTTCCCTGGCATTCATTGTGTTCAGTTTGCAATACACCAAGTTCAGAGCAACTTCGCATCAACTTCAAACTTGTCTCTGTTAGCTCTTCTTCAATCCTCAAACTCATGCTCTCCTTTTCGACCAAGTTCGACTCAAGCCTGGCTATCTTCTCATCTTTAGACTGTATTTGTTCGTCTAAAAATGCTCTCCTCTTATCGCCTTCTATTACCATTTCTTCCATCGTTGCCTTTTCTTTCCTACTCTTGCTCAACTCCACCATGAGCTTCTCTACTTGTCTTCTTAATTCTTCTTCATTATCAACTCTCTTCCTTTTAACAGGTTTTTCTTTAGATTGAGGAGATTTGACTTCTTCATTAATCATGATTGTAGAACCTAAATCTCTCCATCTCGCGTATCCTTCGCTTGTACCGGGATCCCTCAAACGTTTTATCTCCATCAAGACTAAGTGCTTCCAGTCTTGTCTGATGACCTTCAAAACTTCTTGTGCAACGGGATCCTTAAACGAACCATGAAATTGAGCGATTCCCTTGGTCCTCGGAATAAATTGCATGCCCCCATGTTGCCTTACCACGAGAGCAGGAGCATAACTCACATATCCGGTAATCCCTACCAACGGAACCCAGCATCGCTGCCCACAACTCATTAGAACATCAGTTGCCTTGATCCAAGGGGCACTCCATGTGAAACCACCCCTTGGTAAAATTTCTAGCTTTTCTAACCAACCCTGGTTATCTAGATTTCCCCATTCCTCTTTTGCTACTATCTCCAAAGGTTTTTGGCTAAACCACCAAAAATTATTAAAAATCAGTTTTTTTGTTTCGATATGGCTGACCATCCAGATATACAACAACTGTGTGCAACATCTCATTGCACCTTTCCCGGCTCTTCGACAATGATTAAGCGTTATGATGGTTTTGGCCAAAATAGAGGCCACTGGGTTGATCTGGGTATTCTCATATTCCACATAAGCAGCAGCAGCTTCCAAGCTTATTATGCCTATTTGGCTTGGAAATAACACAAGGCCAAATATGCCCAAGGCAATGAGTCTCTCCTTTTCTAACCCGGACTTCCTTTCTAGCTCGAACTCTAACATCTTCCATTTCAGACCAGCAACATTTTTCTCAAAAAACCTTTCCAAATCAGAGATTCTGAACAACTTTGACAATTCAGGTACAATCTTGTCAGACCTTAAAGGAAAATAAATTCTATACAAATTATTTGGGAATTTGGTCAACATCCCATACTCCTCCATGGTAGGACACAGATCTATGTTCCCAAAAGAAAATCGACGATAATCTGGATCCCAGAAATGAACTAAAGCTCGAACTGCTGGGCTTGAAACCTCTACCTTTGCGATTTCCATTAGGCGTCCGTACTTGCCAAAGAACGTATCCTTATCCACGTTCTGAAAATGAGTCGTTAACTTGTCCACCTCATTCATGATGCAATTCAGGTTCTTGATTGGCGGTAGCCTTTCAGCACTACTCTTAATACAGTCTCCTTCAGTCAATTGTGATGATTCAGAAATTTTCCCATATTCCATGATAGAAAGTCTAGTAGTGGTGGTCATTTTGTTCACAAGATCTGCAAATCAAAATGCTATTTAGGCTCTTATTTATATGCAAAACGCTATTATGGAGCATGCATCCTAAGGATAGGCTCTAGTTCCTTTATGTGAGACATAGGGTAGGTTTACTACTTGGTCTCTAAAGAGGGTCTCTTGCTGTCCTAGTGATCACCTTCGTAAAGGTGATATTGGGGTTTAGCAGATAGCGGGATGGTACGTATACCAATCACTACCAGTCTAAACACTCAGCAAAGAGTTGGGGTTTACACAAACTTCAACCTTGACTCAAGTCATAGGTAAGCTGCTAGTCCCCCACTTAACTTAAAGTTTAGTGTGTGTGCTCTCAAAATAATCAAAGTGATGCATGACAAAGCATATTATAATGACAGGATGTAAAGATGCATGCTAAAGCTTCTGAAAAATATAAATCATCCATTGCAATATGAAAAACAATAACATATCATAAACAAACAAAAGTATCAAGCCTAGTCCAAATGTCCCCAGTGGAGTCGCCATTCTGTCGCACCCCAAAAATGAGCGCGGCATCGTGACGACTCTTCCCCGTATGCCGGGGGAATTCAATGTCAGGGGGGATTATCCTTATTTTTAGAAAAGGGAGTCGCCACCTAGTATTATGGTTACTAGGAAACCTAAAACTGGTCTTTCAGGGATTCTAGGGTAAGTGACTGGTTGCGTAAAGGGAAGGTTTTAGCACCCCTAGTACGCCCTACCTAAGGTAAGCTGCTTGGTGTTTTTGTTCGCTTATGATTTGTTATATTATTAATCTTTTGAAAATGTATTGGTTAAATGATTATGGTGTATTATCCCCACAAAATATTTTGGATATTAACCCCTTTAGAATTTATTTATCCAAATACCGATAGTGAATAACAACATATTATCCCCGCCGAATATTTTGGATGTTAACCCCTTAGGATTTATTCATCCAAACGCCGACAATGAATAACAACATATTATCCCCATCGAATATTTTGGATATTAACCCCTTTTGGATTTATTTATCCAAGCATCGATGATGAATAATATATAAAAAAAATAAAAAAAATAAGATTTTAATATTTTTGGAATATTGGCCAATACCCTTTGGATTTTACAAACATGTTGTAAAATCCAAAAATACAAGGAATGATTTTTCTTTGCAAAATCCATGCTAAAATACATTTTTCTTTAAAACTCCAAGGTAATATAAATTTTTGAAACAAATTTTTTTTAAAAAAATATGCTAGTGTATTGGCCGTATGCAAGAAAACAACATGGAGCTGGGCTCGCGGCCCAAATGATCTGATATTGGGCCTCGACCCATTTATTCTAATAGATGGGCTTAGGCCCATTTTATTCTCGGACTGGGCTTTCAGTCCATATGGGCCAGAAGCCCGTCTTTCTCTCGGGCTGGGCTTCAATCATGTGGGCTTAAGCCCACTGATATTGGTCTGGGCTTCTTCAGGTTCGGGCCGGGCACAAAGACCCGGCCTAACAGACCCGGCGGGGAGTGAATCAATTCACTCCCCGCGCACATGCAGAGGAAGAAGATGCACAGTAATGGCGAATTTTCGAGTGTGATGAACAGCGTACCTGTTAACACCTTTGAGTAGAAGAGGTCGAGGTGGTTCTTCTGGTCGTGGTGGCGTCGGAAATGGTGGCCTGTGGTGGCCGGAATGGTTGCCGGAAAGTGCACGGGTGGTTTGTTGTCGTCGGGACTGTGACCGTTTCTTCAACGGAGAAGATGACTGAATTTCTGGAGTCGAGAGGAAGACGCCGGTGATGCTGAGGAGGGATATGGGTGGATGATGGTGGTGGTGGTGGCTGGCTCGCCGAGAGGGGGAGAGAGAGAGAGAGCTTCGGGTCTGTTATTAAGTTTTTAGAGAGAGAGAAAAGGAAAAACAAAAGCAAAGAGGGAGAGTAAAGGAGAATAGATGAGAGGGAATAGAAGATTCAAAGTTTACGTCAAATTTTCCTTGTCTTTCTCCAACTTTTTTTTCGTCCTTCATGGGTCCTGGTCATCGGTTTTTATAGCACTCAGCCGGGGTTACCGTTGCACATGGTGGGCTGCTTTCGGCTTGTTGGTGGCTTCAGGCAGGTGGCTGTCGGTGGCGAGCGCAGGTGGCTGGTCGGCAGCTGGGGCAGGAAACTTGTCGGCGGCGAGTGCAGGGCTTTTAAGTCGGTGCAAGTGAGAAAGGGGTGCTTTAGGGATGAAAGTGCATTTTGGTCCTTAGATTTGTATTTGTTCTTTATTGCACCCCTAATTGGATTTAAATTTATGAATTTATGCAATCGTACCACTGTTCAAATTTCAACATTAGCCTTAATCATTGCGCTTCTTTCATTTCGGTCCCTTATTTCTTATTTATCCAATTTGATCTTCAATTGATCATTAAACTTTCAATTATTTTTAATTCAACCCCTAACTTGTGCAATTGGCTTGAAAAATTCAAATGGGTCTCCAAAAAAATCTTGATTTCCGCAATTGAGCCCAAAGTAAATTTAAGAATTTGATTTCTTATTGACTAAGCCCTTAATAAAATTAATTTGGCCAATTTAAAGTATAATTAAGCTCTTTCACTTAGTTAAATCCTTCAACTGGACCTTAAATTGACTCTCAAACAAAATTACAGTTTTAAATTGGTCAACGATTAGATCGAATTGGCTCATAAAAATATAATTATATCTTTCAACTTAGTTATTGCTCAGATTTATCTGATAATAAATTATTTTAACCTTGAATCTGTGTTTTCCTTCATTTTTGGGTAAAAGAGGTACGATCGAACTCTAAAAAAAAAACATCAAAAATTTTATTTTGAATTTCTATCGCCACCAGGCCCCTTTTATTTTATTTTTTTTGTTATTTTCAGGTAGTTTTGGGGAATGCCCCAAAATTGGGTTATGACATGCTTTATATAGGGTCTTTTCTAGTTTATATCCATCAGCCTTCATAATTTAAACCAATAGAAAACAAAAGGAACAAATTGTGTGGAATTGAGTTAGTTTACCAGATTAACATTCTTAGATTACTAAAACTTCACTTGTAACAAGACGTCAACAACATTATATACAAGAAGAAGGAAAAGGTGCTCAGGTTTTCCAAATGTAAGCCAATTAATTAATGCATGTATGCCATTTATCTTGCTCCTCCTACGTTGCTCAGTTGCTGAATGCTTTGATCGTGACGTGTTAGGTTTTTTGTCATTGGTCTTTCTGTCTATCTTTACCCTCAATTCCCCTGGAAAAGAAGAAGAAGAAGAAAAAAGGTCCTCAATTGCACAAACATGTGACTCCAACATTCTTTATAAGTGGAAAAAGATGGGGTTAGGGAGGGAGAAGACATGGGTGATGGAGGTCTGTGAGGGAGGGAGGGAGAAGACAGGGGTGAGGGAGGTCTGTGAGGGAGGGAGGGAGAAGACAGGGGTGAGGCTAGGGAAGACAGGGATGGCGTGACGGAGGGAGAAGACTGAGGTGAGGGAGGGGAAGACAAAGATGGGATGAGGGAGGGAGAAGACAGAGGTGAGGGAGGTGAGGGCGAGGGAGTGTCCCATATCAGGGCCGGACCATTATTTTGGCGTGAGACTCACAGTAAAACACTAGAGTCTCGTTTGGTATACCTACTATTTGGCTATGCAGTTCAATGCAACCACAGGTTGAACCGCAAAGCCAAACACCTATTTAACCATTTTATTGACCCCTTCACCTGTATTCCTTTCTTTAAAGTTACCCTTGACTTTTTTTAGAGCTTGAATAATACTCTGATTTTTTTCTCTTTAGTGAGTGAGTGTTGTATACACATCAAAAAAGTAAAAATAAAATCTAGTTCTAAGCATAGTTGTAAATTTCATCCGTTTCGGCTGAAATATTTTGTTTTTGTAAAAATAATGTGACAAAACAATGTTGTTTTTATTATAATTTAAATTCTGGCTCATATTGAATTTTTTGACCAAATACCGGTCGATAGGTGCTGGTATTACTTCGTCTGTTCTGTTTCAACTATAAAAAAAATCATCTCCCGCACCACTCATATCCCGCCTGGATGAGACCTGATGTAACCTGTCATTAATGCTTTTTTCCATAAAGGATTTTATAATACTTATATATATATATATATATATATATATATATATATATATATAATACAGCTATTATTGTGCTTGGAAGTATGGTTCTAGAAGAATCTTCTAACTTTATATATGGAGAAGCTAGTGGTTGTTTGATTGTGATGAGATCTTTTAAATTTATATTTATCTTATATTTGATGCATACAATAATAAGAATTACTGATTTACTTTGTTAAGCTTTGCATAAAAAATCTCGTAACATCTTAAATGCAATGCATCTTATATCAACTACCAAAGCATTGCTTTAAACTTTAAGAGATGCAAGGTTAGGTCTTTTTCTTGCACATGTGCAATCTATTTGCACACAATATAAGATTGACATACCATATATAAATGTTTCATATAAAAGGCTACAAGTCCATGTCAACAATAATAATTAATGATAGTTTACCAACACTATCATTATGATATACTCAACAATAAATTTCAGTTGGAATAGTTAAATTCTAGATTCAATGATGGGATAATGAGAAGACTTGCACTTAGCTTTGCTTTAGAACTTAAGAAAAACTTTAAATCATTTAAAATCAATGTTATTTATAAGCTTGTTGCTTTAGAACTTAAGAAAAACTTTAAATCATTTAAAATCAATGTTATTTATAAGCTTGTTGGAAAATTTTATCCCATAGATTATCAAATTGATGTGATTATTTGAGATGAATTATTTGAAAAACCTAAGAGATGCATATTTGAGACCTTAGCTACAACATTATTAAATTGATGTGATTCATCATGAGATCTTTTAGAATATGTCAACCATTTTTAAATTATATCAAGAATTAGTTGAAATAAAAAAAATTACAACATTATCATGTGGTTGACAGGGTGATTCGTCTTGTTTTGATTTTGCCAGTTTTCATTGCCAACACAAAGTGAGCATTTTCAACTGTGAGACATGTTAAAATTGCTGTAAAATTTATAATAGATATTTCAAAAGACTATCCCACATTGGTAAAACACAAAGAACCTTTTGAGTGCATAGAGTCTATATAGGACTTACTATCCCACATTGGAAAAGAAAATTTTCATCAAGTGTTTATATAATAAAACTTGAGATGGGATAATAACTAACAAAGAAAGTAGACTGAGCTCGCGTACATAAGAATGAGTCGAGTAAGAGGAAAACCTCTGATTCACCCCCCCTACATGCGAGGCAACACATACTCTCTAAAATTTTTATTTTTTTGTTAAAATATTTTTATGACCCTTAAACTGAAAACATTAAATTTGTAACCATTAAAAATTTATTTTTAACAGTTACAGATTTTAAGACATTTTTCGTTTTTTATTTTTTTATTTATATAATTGTTACCATAATTTAATTTTATAAAAATCATATTTTAAATTATTGTAACTGCTATTTTAATTTCATAATTAAATTAAATGTGACCATTACATTATGTAGCCTATAAATACTATGCAGATTTTACAAACAAGATACAATCTGAAAACTACTTTTCTTCTTCTTTTCATTTGCCAGTCTTTTTTTATTTCTAAGCTGTTTTTGTGTTCCCCTCTTTGTTTGAGGAAGAAGTTGTTGAATCCTGGAGGATACCTTATTGTTGGGGATATTTTCTTAAGGATAGTGCACAAGCACACCTCAAGTTTTTGTTTTCATTCCTTACATTTCCATATCACAACAATCTTAAGGATATTACTTTCAACATGGACAGAAACACTGCTGCTGACAATGCCTCTACCCTCAACACTATTGTTGTTGCTTCTACCATTGTTGTCCCTCCTCCTACAACCACTGTTCCGTTGGCCAAGTCATTTCCTGACATCTCTAAAATTGAGGTGCTCTCTAGAAACAACTTCCGAAGGTGGCAAGAAAGTATTTTTGATGTTCTTGACTTGCATGGTATGACTTGAGTTCTTGCAGATCCCAAGGATGCTGAGAATGCTGAAGCATGGACACATGAAAATAAGGTTTGTAGGCACTCCATTTTAAGCACTCTCTCTAATGAGTTGTTTGATGTATATTGCAGCTACAAGGAAGCAAGGGAGATATGGAGCAACATGTTGGCAAAATATATTGCCAAAGATGTTGGGAAACAAAAAATTATCATTGGTAAATTTTATCAATGGGAAATGGTTGATAACAAAGACATCAAAGCTAAAATTAATGAATACCATAGACTTTTTGAAGATATGAAGACTGAAAATATCAACCTTCCCGAATCTTTCGTTGCTGGAATACTAATCGAAAAACTTCCTAACTTAAAGAGCGATTACAAGTAGCAACTTAAGCACAAGCATATGCAACTATCATTGATTGACCTTATCACTTACATAATAATTGAAGACATAAATAGAAAGGAGCTGCAAGCTACAAGGAAGAAGGGGATGACCACTAAAGCAAACTTGGTAGAAGGGAATTCGTATAAAAAAAGTATGAGAATAAATTTAATAAAATTTTGAAGTCCAATGATAGTAATATCACTGTGTTCAAACCCAAAATCAATAATTTTAAGAAAAAGGGATTTTTTTGTATGTGTGGTAAACCTGTCCACCATGCAACTCATTGCTGAAATAAAAAGAGAAACAACAATCCTCCTAAGACTATGATCAACATGGTGGAAGGAGAAGACATCATTGCCACAGTTGTTTCTCAAGTCAATATGGAATTGGGTGATAGACTCTGGTGCTACTAGGCATATATGTGCAAATAAAGAATTTTTCTCCACTTATACACCTTTTAAGGATGGAGAAGAAGTGGTCTACCTTATAGATTCAAGGACAACAAATATTCTTGAAAAAAACAAAGTCCTTTTGAAATTGACTTCGGGGAGAACGTTGGATTTGAATGAGGTGCTACATGTGTCTAATATAAAAGCAAATTTGGTCTCTATAGCTGTGTTGGGAAAATTTGAGATTAAAGTGTCATTTGAATCTGATAAGATTGTAATGGAAAAGAACAATGTATTTGTGTAGAAAGGATATTGTAACCATGAACTTTTTGTACTCAATGTTGCTGAAAATATGAATGAAAATGCATCCTCTTCTGCTTGCTTGATAGTATTGATTTATGGCATGCTAGATTAGAACATGTTTGTTTATCTTATCTTAAGAAAATGAACTCTACTGATTTAATCTCTAGTTCAAATTATTCATCTATGAATAAATGTGAGGTATGTGTTGAATCTAAAATTACTAAGAAAACATGTACATCAGTTAAAAGAGAAATTGACCTACTTAGCTTAATACACACATATTTAGGAGATTTAAAATAAACTATGACTAGAGGAGGTAAGAAATATTTTGTGACCTTCATAGATGATTTTTTAAGATATACAAAGCTTTACCTGCTTAGAAGTAAAGATGAAGCTTATAACATGTTTTTATTATATAAAGTAGAAGTAGAAAATTAACTAAACAAAAAAAATCAAACAAGTTATATCAAATAAAGGAGGTGAGTATGTTATAATGAATGATTATTATGAAAAGGAAGGTATAATAAATGAAGTTACTCCACCTTATTCACCTGAGTCAAATGGGGAAGCTGAAAGAAAAAACATAGAACTTTAAAAGAAATGATGAATGTCATGCTAGTTAGTTCTTCCGTGCCTAATAATTTATGGGGTGAAGCTATCTTATCTACATTTCATTTACAAAATAGAATTCCTTATAAGAAAACTAGTTTAATACCATATAAACTATGGAAAGGTTATTCTCCAAATTTAAAGTATCTAAAAGTATGGGGGTGTCTAGCTAAGGTTATGCAATCTGAACCAAAAAGAAAATAGATAGGTTCAAAAACTTCTAATTGTATGTTTATTGGTTATGTCAAAAATAATGTTGCATATAAGTTTCTAGTTTTAAAAAGCGATGTAATAGATCACAACACTATTATAAAAAAAAAATACAGAATTCTTTGAACATAGTTATCCATTAAAAAAAAGATTTCTCACGCACCTATTAATGATAATAGGATTGATGAAACTCACATTGAGGAAATAAGGAGTAGGAGACAAAGAAAAGAAACTTCATTTGGAAATGAATTTTTTACTTATTTAGTAAATAATAGTTAAGTAACCTATACTGAAGCTATCTCTTACTCTGATTCTTTATTTTGGAAAGAAGCAATTAAAGTTGAAATTGATTCGTTTTTACAAAATCAAACTTGGGAGATTGTTGATTTGCCTCTTGGTGCAAAACCTATTGGTTGTAAATGGATCTTTAAAAGGAAATATCTTCCTAATAGTTTTATAGATAAATATAAAGCAAGATTAGTAGCAAAAAGTTTCACTCAAAAAGAAAATGTGGATTATTTTGGTACATTTTCACCCGTAGCTAGAATTACTTCAATTTGAGTTCTGATTGCTTTAGCTTCTATTCATAATCTCTTTATACATTAAATGGATGTTAAAATTGCCTTTTTAAATGGTGATTTAGAAGAAAAGATATATATGTTACAACCTGAAGGCTTTATAATTACTGATAAAAAAAATAAAGTTTGTAAATTGAGAAAAATTTTATATGGCTTAAAGCAATCTCCTAAACAATGGCATGAGAAATTTAATCAAGTAATTTTAAGTGATGTTTTTTTTATCAGTTAGGGTGGATAAATGTGTTTATACTAAGACTATTGATAATGAATAAGTGATCATTAGTATATATGTAGATGATATGTTTATTTTTGGTTCTAGCATTAATATTGTGCATAACACTAAATATTTATTGGCATCTAAATTTGATATGAAAGATATGAGTGAAGCTAGTGTAATATTGGGTATAAAAATTATAAGGAGAAACAATGATATAATGTTAACACAAAAACATTATGTAGAGAAACTTCTCAAGAACTTTGGTCATTTCGATGTGACACCTGTGAGTACTCATGATGTAAACTCTCAATTCAAGAAAAATAAAGGCGATGCTGTTGGTCAGCTTAGATATGCTCAAATCATTGGGAGTCTGATGCCTTTAATGAATTTCACTTGACCTGATATAGCATATGCTATATGTAGACTGAGTAGATATACACAAAATCCTAATCATGAGCATTGGGTGGCAATAATCCGACTAATGAAATATCTGAGAGGTACCATGAATTATGGTATTCTATATAGTGGATTTCCCACTGTATTGGAAGGATATAACGATGTTAACTGGATTTCAGATTTAGATGAGATTAAATCCACTAGTAGCTATATATTCATTCTAGGTGGTGGTGTAGTGTCTTGGAAATCTTCCAAACAAAGCTTAATTGCTCGATCCATCATGGAATCAGAATTTATAGCACTAGACTTAGCAGGATATGAAGCTGATTGGTTGAGAATTTTTTTAATTGAAATTCCATTGGGAATAAAATCAAATATCCATGAATTGTGATTGTCAAGCGGCAATATCCATTGCAAAGAATAAATTTTCAATGGTAAAAATCGACATATTCAATTGAGACATGATGTTGTAAAACAACTGTTAAAAGATGGAGTCATTTTAATAGATTATATGAAGTCAAAAATGATTTTGGTCGATCCTCTGACTAAACCACTTGGTTGAAAGATGATATTAGAAACATCGAGAGGAATGGGACTAATGCTAAAGTAAGAAATCAAAATAATGGTAACCCAACCTATGATATTGGAGATCCCATGAATTATGTTCATATGGGTAACAACAAAGTTATTTATGATTTACATCACTATAAAACAAGTCTTTTTTCTATGATTTGAGAATAGTGCAAGACTGCAAATCAAGGAGAGGATGAACTATCAAGTTCTTAATGAGTTCCATATTTCTTATGGATAGTGTTCCAAATACAATGAACATTTGATGAAATCACCTATATGAGTGTGGAGTGGGGCCGCTCCCATAAGATACTAGCAAAATCTTTAAAGCATTCATGAATAAC
Organism: Salix purpurea; assembly: GCA_027405865.1. Taxonomy (NCBI): domain Eukaryota; kingdom Viridiplantae; phylum Streptophyta; class Magnoliopsida; order Malpighiales; family Salicaceae; genus Salix; species Salix purpurea. The sequence continues at coordinate 10,598,768 of CM050330.1, read as the reverse complement.
TAGGCACGCACATGGCCTATTAAAAGCACAAAAATGAGTCAAACAACAAAGAATTATGGGGGTATAATATGAATGATGAGATACCTAACTTACAATGAGAATTATTGTGTTCATAGACATTAAATATTTCACCAATAATTCTGTAAGTTAAATCTCATACTTTCTATAATCCGGTTCATAGTCCAAAAGATACCGGGTTAGACGCATTACACTCATTTGTGAAAGAGATCCAACAAATTTTTTTACTTTTTTCTTAAAAGCCTCTTGAAATATGTGGGGGATTGTTGTAAAACTTATAATAGATATTTTAAAAGACTATCCCACATTGGTAAAACACAAAGAACCTTTTGAGTGCAAATAGTATATATAGGACTTACTATCCCACATTGGAAAAAGAAGACTTTCATGAAGTGTTTATATAATAAAACTTGAGATGAGATAGTAACCAATAAAGAAAGTAGAGTGAGCTCGCGTCACCCCCCCTGCATGCGAGGTAACGCCTATACTTTCTAAATTTTTTATTGTTTTGTTAAAATATTTTTATGAACCTTAAACTGAAAACATTAAATTTGTAACAATTGAAAATTTTAAGACATTTCTGTTTATTATTTTTTTAGCTATATAACTGTTACCATAATTTAATTTTATAATAACTGTATTTTAAATTATTGTAACTGCTATTTTAATTTCATAATTAAATTAAATGTGACCGTTATATTATGGTAGCCTATAAATACTACGTAGATTTTTCAAACAAGATACAATTTGAAAACTACTTTTCTTGTTCTTCTCATTTGCTAGTTTTTTCTTATTTCTAAGCTGTTTTTGTGTTCCCTTCTTTGTTTGAGGAAGAACTTGTTGAATCCTCGAGGATACCTTATTGTTGGGGAAATATCCTTAAGGACTGCACAAGCACGCCTCAAGTTTTTGTTTTTGTTCCTTGCATTTCCATAATATTTCACAACAAAAATTGTGCTTCACATTAAAAGAGAAGAGGAGTTCTTAGCAAATTGTATTTGGTTTATATTGATTTTAATTCGATCACAGATGACTTTTATACCACAAAACATTGAAAGGTGCAACTTCAATAATATAGTTTACTTTTACACTTTTTTTCTTGTTTTATGTACTTTAAATTTTGTTTTTCTTTTCATATAATGTCATGTATTTGGATTGAAACTTTATTGTTAACTTGATAAATTTATGTATATGAGATCTTAGCAAATTGTATATGGTTTATATTGATTTTAAATTTTGTTTTTCTTTTCATATAATATCAAAGGATGATCAATTAATTAAAGTGTCCCAGCAATTTTCATTCAGCTTAGCTGTGAATGCAAAGTACTAGTCCTGATTGGTATTTCATTTTAAAAATATTTTTGAAAAAAATTGAAATTTTTTATTTTTATTTTAAATTAATTTTTTAGTGTTTTTTGATTATTTTTATGTATTAATATCAAAAATAATTTTTCAAAAATAAAAAATATTATTTTGATATATTTTTAATAAAAAAAATTACTTTTAAAAATAACCAACATTACCACACCGACACTATAAAGGTCTGTCAAGATTGCTTAGTGGGGTGGAGTGGGCAAACTACAGGGGAGAGGTTTGAACTCGACAGCTCCATATCAAAATCAAATACCAAAATACAGCCACTAATTATTCACCACAAGATAAAATTAAGAAAAGGAAAAAAGAACATGAGCACATCATTCATCGTTCTCTAGTTGTTTAGTGTTAGAGAATAATATAAATTATATTATGGGGTCTCACCTAAAAGCTTAAGTTTTTAGATGAGATGGTTCCTTAACATGGTATCAGAGCCTTGTTGACCCAGCGATCACGAGTTCGAATCTCACTACCCCATTCTATTTGATAAAAAACAAACACAAGATAGAATTGACCTGTGTGCAAGTTTCAAGCCTAAAGAGCTTTTACTTGAGGGGGTGTGTTAGAAAATAATATAAATCATATTATGGGACATTACCTAACAACTTAAGCTTTTAGGTGAGATGTTCCTTAACACTTAGCATAGTTTTTTCGGCTCTCTCATTATCTGAACTTAATCTCGGAACTTTGGAAAGCTTGCGTGCAATGATCACAAACTATTATTGATTTGTTTTCACAGTCCAGAAATTCGGGTTGTGCCCATCTACTCTTGATACATGTTCTTCATTCTTCAAATTAATTAGCCGATCGAGCAAGCTAGCTTCTCTTGTTGGTTTTCAAACTTGAAGAAAATTATCTATAAAGCTAAAAGAGGACGCGGTATTACTGTACAAATTGTCACTGTTCACCTAGACTCATAAGTACTGCGGACTTGAATAATGCGTTTACTTAATAATATAAGTACCATTTCTATACAAAAACTGCACAATCAAGTCCTTTGGCCGAGTGGTTAACGCGTGCAACAAATTGGTTTTGAATATTACTTTTAAAATAAAATATTTAATCATATAAGTACTGTTTCTATCCTACAATAGCATAACTAAGTCGGTTGGCCGAGCGGTAAGACCGAATCTTCATGCCAGCAAAAAAGGATTTTTGAGATGAATAATGCTTTTTTTTTTCAATTTCCCAAAAGGCCGTAGAGTGCAGGAGTGAGATTTTTTGGCTTTTTCTTTCACTTGAGAATTTTTATGAAAGCCTTTCATTTGCTTCTCTTCGATGGAAGTTTTATTTTCCCAGAATGTATCCTAATTTTTGGCCTAATTCTTCTTTTGATGATCGATTCAACCTCTGATCAAAAAGATATGCCTTGGTTATATTTTTCGAATCTTCATGCCAGCAAAAAAGGATTTTTGAGATGAATAATGCTTTTTTTTTTTTTTTCATTTTCTGTGTTTTTAATGGCTTTTTTCTTAATATTTTTAGGTGTTAAAAATTCTAATTATTATAGATAAGATATTCAAAATAATGATAATGATTATTTGTAAGTTTTTTTCTTATAAATATGTTAGACTAATTATGTATTTTGATATTTATTTAATATTAGCATCTTAAAATATATATAATATATATAAATAAATAAATTCCCATCTTCATGCCAGCAAAAAAGGATTTTTGAGATGCATAGTGCTTTTTTTGTCATTTTTTGTTTTTTTTAATGGCTTCTTTCTTAATATTTTTAGGTGTTAAAAATTCTAATTATTATAGATAAGACATTCAAAAATAATGATAATGATTATTTGTAAGTTTTTTTCTTATAAATATGTTAGACTAATTATGTATTTTGATATTTATTTAATATTAGCATCTTAAAATATATATAATATATATAAATAAATAAATTCCCTAGGTTTTTTTTTAAAAAATATATAATTAATATCAATATTCTGAAATTCATGTCATCGATAGTATGAACACTAATAGTCATAATATAAATTATTTATAATAATATTTATAATGACAACTACAATAATTGTGATGATTTAACAATCATGATAATAATAATGACAATTATAATCGAAATAATTCATCAGTTGATATTATTTTTCTTTAAGGTTGACTTTTGCGGTTTTATTATGTATAATATTTCATATCTAACATCACATAAACAAAAAAATATACAAAGTGATGCGTAGACGAAACGGGTAGAAAAATAGGGCAATTTATCTATAGTGAAAAAATATACAAGCCACTTGCCATCCACTTCACCATACCTATAAACAATTTTTTTAACATGCAAAAATATATTAATAGTCTTAGATATTTTTATAATGCTATACATCTAAGCAAAACAATCAGCCTACTAATACAAATAAAAATTCTAATAAAAATTAAAATTTAGAACTAAGAGTATAGATACATAAATACAAATAAATTATTTAAAATTATACAAGAATTACTGAAAAAATAAAGGCATCAAAACTAAATCAAGAAATAAAATAATTATTTATTTTTTCATTATCGCACTTTTAATTTTTTCAATTTAATCCTTCCATTTAAATTATTAATATATTTTGTTTTTATTTCGGCCCATATACTTTTAATTCTTTATTTTAATTCTTTTATTTTTTCAATCTATTTCTAAATAATCTCTATTTTTATCTATGTTCACCATGACACAAATCACTATGGACGACAACAGTAATGCTCCATTTTTGAGTCGATTCGATTCATTCGGTTTACCGGTCACGTCAGTACAACTCTTTATTGTGATATTTCTGTTTAGTGCCTGAGCTTTCAACTGTTTTTTCTGGTCCTTAATGTCATTATATAGGTTTTGATTTATTTTAATTGGGTCATTCAACTGAAATTGATGATATATTGTAGTTTCATTTAGGTCCCCATTCTTTGAATTTTTGAACTGGTTTGAAATCTTTAATATTTTTGGTATCAAAGTTTTGAATTATTTCAATTTTATCCTTTCATTCAAATTTAATACAAATTCATAATATTTTTGGTATTAAAGTTTATTAATTTAATTTAAAATATTAAAATAACCAGTTAAAACATGTATAAAATCATTCAATTTCCTACATCGAAAAAAGTCTACATGAAACATTCAAAATAATGATAATGATTATTTTTAGGTTTTTTTCCTTATAAATATGTGAAACTAATTATATGTTTTAATATTTATTTAATATTAGTGCCTAAAATTATATATAGAGAGAAAAAATCATTTCTAACATATTTTATATATTATAATTTTACCAATTGAATATTAAAATAACTACTTATAGCACACAAAAATTTTAAGTTTATTTCTTAAGAAAAAAATTATTTCTAATATTTCAGATCTAATATTACTAGGGAAAAAAGATAACTCATAAAAAAATATACGAACCACTTCCCATTTCGATCACACTGTTCTTTTTAGACAGAAAAAAACTTATTTCTAATATATTTTATCTATTACAATTTTATTTATTATATATTAAAATAATTAATTGTAACATTTAAAAAAATCAATTATTTTTCTACATAGAAAAAAGTCTAGCGCAACGCGCGGGCAAATCAGCTCGTGAGTACGAAAAAGGATCCTGAACCGTACGGTCTCTAGTTAAACAGCAAATCTCTGGAAATGAAAGCTGCCCATGCATCCTGTAACCACATTCAAAAACAAGAATAATATTCAGATTTTCGTTGTTCTTGAAACGAGCATTCATGAAATAACAACAGGTATAGACCAGTTCATTGTCATAAGTAGTTTTTGTTGCTGTATCCTCTTCTGGTCTAGGATCCAGACAAATCAAAAACTTACCTGCAGGATGGAAAAGGCCTTCTCTGCAACATATTTCTGCGGGAGTGTAGCTCCTCTTTGCTGTAACTTGTCAGGGTGGAGGCATAGCCTTGCTTTCTGATACGCTTTTTTGACTTGGGAGCTTTCGACAAGGCTTGTTAGTGGGATTGCATACCAGCCACTATTTGCCCACAGAATCTGCGTTCATTCATTTTATCAAAACATTGTAATATATGTGTGTGTGTGTGTATATATATATATATATATATATATGAAGTACGCAATAGCTAAATTAGAGAATATGTCCATTACGGGATGTAGTGTCGATAGCAGCTGACGGATTTTAGTTTCCCTGCCAGCTGACCACAACCTGATGTCTTCATCCAATCGCTCCGTCTCCATCTGTGTATATGTATAATAGAAAAAACAACAGAAGTATCCATCAAAAATCTCATAACTAATTTCCGGACAAGTTAATTTTGCACTTCTGGGATGTTAATTTACTCTTTCAAGTATATGTTTATCGTTGAAAATAATAGAAATTGTTAGTTCAAGAGCTTAAATCTTTTTCTGACTGCTCTACTTCTTCTCTTCTGGGTCTATATAGTTCTTCTTCCTGCAAAAGTAAAAGGGTAAATATGCCACTAAATTACACTTATTCCCACTTTAAAATTTTGATTTCTCTCCTCATCACAACAATATTCACATTCGGAAAAGAACAGAATGAATTATTCAAAACTAGTAGTGTCTCTCTCGATTCATTGTTAAAATAGGGTATCCTTAGAATGTGAAATCTGTAAGCTTAACACTATGAGATGAACTAGAACAACGGGAATCTTGGGCCTACTGGAAGGTTTCATGATATACCTACGATCTAGCTGCAATGCCATCGATGCTAAATGTCTTTAATTTTGACAATACAGCAAATGATCCAGCACATACCAAAGCTGTCTAGCCTGTTGCTAGACAGCAGAGATTGGTATCTAGTTTGTCGAACTGATATATACGCTGTTCTAAGAGCTATACAAATATTTCATCATTCTATCACGATCCATTTGTGAAAGCTTTATGGGGGGAAAAAGTGGTTTACCTTACTCATGAAGTGCCTACTTCCATGTCCATCCATTTGATGCCCAACAAAATCATGCATATCAGGCCTTTCTGCATGATTTCGATGACAAAGAGAAAGAACGTGTAAATTATAACAACGAATTGTCAATCAAATCTCAGAGAAGACATCGAGATATTTCTTCACCTTCCAGTTCATCCGAGTACTGGTGGTCTATCAAAACATTTTCATGCTGTCTGCCAAAAGATTGTGACTGGGATTTCTCCTTAGCCCATGCAATTGCTTCATCAATAGAAACTGCTTCGGCAGTTCCCTCTTGGTGATTAGAATTGATCTCGATAACGTAAGAACTCATCACTTCATCTTCATCTTCATCTTCATCCTGTTCCATTTTTTCTTCTAGCATTGTATCACACTGTACACCAACTGAAGAGACGGGAGTTGAAGGGGAGTTTAGTTCTAAATCATCCAAAGAAACCTTGAGGCTTCGGTATGAATGGGGTTCAGGACTAGTGGTTTCTGGGGATGAGACCTGCCGTGAAACTTTAAAATAGGAGTTGTTTCTGAGATTCTCATTAATGTATTCATTTTCCATGTAATATGGGTCAGTATGATTGCATGAAAAAGATGGCATGCTCCATTTTCTCCAAGCTGGCTGTTCTTCAGCAGGCCTCATTTTGTTTGATTTCCATCTGTAAGGTACATTGATTGGCCTAAATACATCGGATCATGAAAATATTAGCATTCTTCATTGTCTAAATGCAAAACAGAGGAAACAAAGTTCATATAGTGTGCTTTGTGTATCTGTCTTGCATCAACTGCAAATAAGAAAAAGAAAAGTTTCAGCATGGCCTGTTTCAGCTGCAAATAAGCAACGTCTCTGAAGTTTAGATCTCTAGTGCTTAAAGACTTCGCCTTCTAAATCTTACGTCTAGTTTAATCAACTCACACACATCTAAATTGTTCTTCTATTAAGTACCTATTTGAAATTTTAAAAATGTTATTGAAAAAAATTAAATAATTTTTATTTTTTATATTTTTTTGTTGATGTTAAAAATGATTTTTAAAAAATAAAATAAAAATATCATTTTGATAGATTTCTGAATAAAAAACACTTTTAAAAACAACCTCAACAACACTTCAAAACAGGTAATGAAACTAAATGTATGACATCTTTATGATTAGATTAATTAGATATGGATACTCCACTTTATAAAACAATAAATAAAAAACTGGTAACAAAACAAAATTGAAATATTACTATATATATAAAGCACGTCGAGGTTTCATTATGTATATGTTTATTGTGGATTTCAATAGTGAAATTACTATTTCCTCCTAGAGTAGTCAAAATTTAACCCGGTATCAGAGATGTTCTGGTTTTTTCAATATTTATTGCACAATAAAACCAGTCATTTATCTCTAGGAATTGAAAAAAAAAAAAAACTGACGGAGGGTATTTTAGAATAAAATTATGGAAAAAAATATTAATATTTAAAAAAACAAAAACGAATACATTTTTTAATCAACTCACACATATCTAAAGTCTAAACTGTTCTATTCCTCACTTTACCCCGAAATTACAGGAGTGAAAATAGTGAATAACGTGAAAAAAGTAATTATATTATTTTAAAACCGACAAACCAAAAAGAAAATAGTTAAAAGTCGGTACCTGAGCTTTGAAGCAAAAGAAGACAAGGCAACGTCATCTCCAGTCACCGGCCGCCGTCGAGGACTGAGCCCCTCCGAACTTAGTACCGATGAAGAGTTCGACTTGGACTTGGAGTTTGATCTTGACCGTTGCCTAGACGTCCTGCCCTCCTCCGATAACCCGAGCACATCACTATAGAGCCCTTCTGCCCTGGCCGGAATCCTGAATGCCGGCAAGCTGCTCCCTCCATTGGTTCTCCCTGCAGACACAAACTCCGTAGGTGGCAGAAAAATCTGCTCGTAAGGAGAAGAAGATGATCTGGTGGAGTCAGCAGAGAATTTGCGAGAAAGAACACTCCTTGGAGGCCCACCGAAGACGTCTGAGAAATCGTCCGCGTCTAATCTGGCTTCCATGAAATGTCTTGCTGTTGCAATATCCTCCATGGATCGGCGTCTTGGGACGCTTGGCATTCCCATGCGCATTCGCCATGACTCGTCCATATATAATTAACTGTATCTGAGTGTTTCTTGTTGGTGATAACACACACACACACTTGTTTTCGTGTATATAATACATTTACATACAGAAATATAGGAAGCTTATCAAGATCTGAAAGGTTTAACCATGCTTTGTGTATTAAATGTGTGTCTATATAAAAGAATATGGAGAAATTATTATTTTTTGTCTTAGATAATTGTCATATCACCCTAAATTGTACTTGAAGAACTATCAAATCTTGTCGTGGAAGCAGTTTTAATGCAGCCACCTAATCTAGAAAATCTCTTGTGATTACAATTAACGAGAGAATAGTGCGAGTTTCTATATGTAAAAATCTCATGTAGTTTTTAAAATATGTGATAATTATATTAGATAATAATAGCCAAGGTAAGGTTGTAAAGGTGATGATGTACGTTTAATGATGGAGGAGGAAGAAAATCATCATCAAAGTTGGCACTCGCATTCTTATCTGGAAAGATGATTTTAGATGGATGGAGAATTTTCAGTCCCTACCCACATTATTGTTCTCTTGTACGCTCTTACTTACATTTCCTTTTGTCTCCCTTTTGGTTAAGAACTTGTCTAAATTTTTTACTCAGTTTCTACATGTTGTTCCTGTTTGGTAAACCACCAGCTGATAAGAATGATGGTGTACAAGGTTGCTAATCCAATGTTGTTTGTTGAACTCAATCTTAAATTTTACGTATTAATCTGGGTTGAGTTGCTTCAAAATTTTTAGTTTTTTTTTTAATTTAATATTTTTTAGTTTTATCCTTTAATAACTCATTTGTTTTAATTTTAAGTTGTTTGAGAATTTTGTCTTGTATTTTTATGTTAATATAAACTTATTTTAATATTATAGATTTAGTTTTTTTTTCTTGATTTTAATCTTCAATGTTGGTTGGATATGCTGAAAATAGAACCTCATATTTTATTTATTTGTTTTCTTATGAAGTTATTTAAATCTCATGACTCAGGTCACAAGTTTAACTTGTTAGCTTAGGTTGATTTTTTTAGTTGATACTTATTATATAAAAAAGATATCCTTTAACATTTGATTAGTTGAAAATAAAGCCTTTTAATTTTTTTCAATTTGTTTTATATGATGTTATCCTGATTTTATGATTTAGATTGCGTGTTTGATTGGTTAACACAAATTAACTCTTCTAGTGTTATTTTTGCCCTTTTAAAATTTCATTTTGGTTGGTAGAAAAATAGGTTATGTGATTTAATTTAATTTAATTTAATTTCTATGGAGTTATCATGATCCCATGACCTGAATTGCAAGCTTGACATATTAACTCAAATAGTTTTTTTTAATATACTTGTTGGCATTGTTTGGAAAATATGAAAACATCATTGATGTTTCCAAGTCTACCTCTTTTATTAATTTTAACTAAACCATGGTAATAACTTACTCTAATTTCTTCATTAGTATTATATTAATAGCATTTCAATAAAAAAATATTGTATTTTGCATCATATAATTATGTGCTTGTTTGAATTCAATGTCTGTCAAATATCTTTTCAAAACTGTATTCTTTCGAAAATGATCATCTAGGATTGGAAAATATCAATAAATTTTCACTTGAAGACACTTCACCATCATCATCATGTCATGAACACATGATTAATTATTGTTCTCGTGTAAGACTTAAAATAATACAAAATAAATATTAGAATCTTTTTAACAATATAAGCCTCTCATATTGAAGTCTTATATTCACTTTGTTTTTAAATCTTTTTCTTAAGATTGAATAAGTACTTACTTGAAAGAAATATAGATTGAATGATCAAATGTTTTAATAAATACAATAGACACTTACGATGCATGTAATCCCTAACCTCTCGAATCAATACATTCATTTTTACTACATAGGCCTTCCAAATCTTGCCTCACACGCTAAATGTATACGAATATGCTATATTGAGTAAAAAGAACCAAAGAGGGAAAATCATTTCAACTTTATAAATTATATCAATGATGTTTTCTTAAAGTTTATCCATGTGTTGGGAACACCACTTGCTCTAGTAAAAACATCTATAAAAAACAATCAATCTTTATAAGTGTATCTTATATCTTTTTGGCAACAAACCTATACAAGAAATTAGAATAAGTATTTTCATAAACTAACAATAATCATGATTCATCTTGTACAATCTGCATTCTTTAAAATTCACTAATATACATATGATTGATGTATATCCATCAAGAAATCATATACTCTCAAGTCATTCATGACAAGAAACTATTTTTTTTTCTAAAAAAAATAGAGCTTTGGGTTTTGCTATGTGTACATAATTATTAAGCAACTCTATATTCTAATTATCAAAACAAAATATCAATTCAATTTGTTTTCCTTTAAACATCCATGATCGTGTTAAAAATATTCTCAAACAAATTTCACTAGATATGCATAAAGTCTAAATTATAGAGGAAGTCAACAATATTTTAATAAGAAAACTGTAAAAGAAAAAATATACTCTATTTAATGAATTATAGGTCACATCAAAACCAATAAGCTTCTTCTTATTAGATTGTAAACCAAATCAATGTTGTTGTACAATGAGATAATGTCATACAATTCTCCACCTACAATACTAATGTTGCAGCATCCCTTTCAGCATTACCTTTTTCTAAAAGTCTTTATTGTTTTTGTATTGGTGATGACTTGGCAAAAACCTTCGATGGTAATAAAAAAGGAAAATATTATGCCACTATTTGTTAAAAGTGAAGGCTGTATTATATAAAATATTGATCACAATCACAAGCCTTGAAGTGAATCTCAATACATCCAAGAATGATTATTTATTACTTAGAAAACCTATATATAATATAATGACAATGTTTATTAATAATGCAACTAATAATTCAAAATTTAACTTTGATAATTAAAAATGAATTCATAATCTAATAACCATTTATTATTGGTACAAAAAAGTAATCTTCTGTAAAAATGTTAACTAAATAAAATAAATTAACAACAAGTTATTGGTACCCAACTAATTAGCTATTACTTGTTAAATTCAGACTTATTCAATCCAAATTAATAGCATTTATTTTTTATCGATTCAACAAAAAAAGTATTTTTCTTAAACTTTCCAACTTAAAAATAAAATTGATAAAATGTGATTGATACCCATTAAATAACCATCAATTCTTCTAGTATAATATCCAAAGCTTCAAAACCAAACTAATTTCCAACACATTACAAACAAATTCAATTTTTTTTCCAAATCCTAAATAAACCCTAACATACAAATCATACTTTAATACAACAAAATTTTAAATGAAAAGGTTGTAAAACACTTAAATATACAAGAAAAACACAAAAACTAAAAAAATAAAAATAAATTAACCTAAACTATAAATTAGTAGGTTTTCTTACTTGATGTACGAAATATTTAGAAAACAATTGAATAAAAAAAGTGTTGATGACTCTACTGCATGTTAGGGGTAGTTGAAATTGTGAGGATGAACCTAGTTTTAAGGCAAAATATAGGGAGAAAGTAAGGGGTTACTAACACTTTTAAATTAAAAAAGAATAAAAAAAAAGGATATGGCTGTTATTGTTTATAACATTTTTAAATTTGGTGATGAAATCACCAGCACTAGATGAAATATTTTTATCATTAGATCCATTGGAAAATAATAACGTGTCATGTTATCGATGGAATCACCCATGTAATATTTCTTAATTCTTTTACAAAAATTTATGTCAATAATTTAAGCATTAATTACCAATGTAATATATTCCATTGTGAATTACATCAATAATGTTTAATAAATAGTTTTCATATCTTTTTTCATCAAGCATTATCAATGAAAAATATTCCATTGGAAATATCTTTTCTATTTGATAATTTTCTTGTACTAAATATATAAATTTTTTGTACCTCATAAAAGAATTGTTAACAGATGAGCTTTATTTTATTTTTTCTATTCTTTTTAAGCTTACTTTTATTTATTTTATGTTTTTGTTAGGTTAAATCAATAATAACAAACAAGAAAATAGTTGTTTAGAAAAAAAAACAATGAATAAGATTTTTCTCTAGTTATACATCTAGAATGGAGAAAACCATACTTCTTGAGAAGCATGTATTTTTTCTATTCTACTATAGGAGATTTTTGCTTTTGAATTCTTCAAAGTTACCCACAATAGTTTGGTTATACTTTTCTTTCTAGTTGGGAAAATTCAATGATAACTCAATGGGATAAAATTCTTATGTTTATCACTTGGCTTAGATTAGGCTACATCAAAGAGAAACTTGGGCCATACGTCGACGACTTGACATAATCAAATCATAATTATTTATAAAATGTGGAAAATTTATGGATTAAACTAGATATGCTTAGGAAGAATTGAATGACATAATATAAATGTTTAGAAAACTATGGATTCTAGCTTTTAGAGAATTCTATAATTTATATGTCTGAGCTCTCTAAAATAATTTACATTTACTTAATATCAATGATCTAATGCTGGAATTATATGTAAATTTTTGAATTTTTAGTATGAGAACTTACTAGTATTATTAAGCAAAGATATAAACATTTAGGGGCACCTTGATATTTTGTTTACATTATCATAAGTCAACTAAAATCACTAAAAAAAAGGTTGAGATTTAAATTAAAAATAAATAAATTATAATCCAATTAGAAAACAAAATTAATAATCAAAAGGTATTTAATACCCAATAAGGCATGGCTTTTTAGGGTTGGGTATATAAAAAACATGGATAAAAAGTTAAAAAAGGAAAGAACAATTATTGTTTATCCCTTAAACCATTGTTTTTACTTGAGACCTTGCAATCATTATACTTGGACTTATGTAGAATGTATAATATAATAACCACTTCAATATATGCTAACAAATCTTTTAAGATATCTTACTTTGAGTTCTTGGTTTGAAGTGTAGCCTAACACTATACTGACTTAATGATTATGGCAAAAAAGATTAAACATGTTATTTAAGCTCAAAAAATAAAAGGTATAGATGTGAATTCTAAAGTCGTGATGGAATATGAATTTAAAATTGGCTCTTAGATTATGAAACTTGTTTGATGTGGTCTCATTATATCATTAGTTACTTAATGTCATTATCAATGATTGGCATACCTTTACCACATAAATATATGTACCATTATCTTTGAAACACTAAGTATGTTAACCGAACTCTATCAGATGTCATACAAACCACCATCTCATAGGTGGTATAATCCAAATAAGAAATATGAATATCATGATAGGATCCTTAACTATTTAATTAAAAATTACTAAAATTTCAAGCATCAAGTCTAATTTGTAAGAAAGGGACAAATTGAGTTTTTGAAGGATAATGATACCTATTACAGTATCACAAGACCATCTTTAGCATAACAAGTTATTGAAAAATGATGATAAAACATATATATATATATATATATATATATATATATATATATATATTGATGAGGAAGTTGACCTAAAAAGAGGTGTTGTATTACCAATCTTTTGTTATAAGTTTTTCTTCATAAAAACTCTAACAAAGATTACACCTCATATTGAGGGCAAATAACAATTCCAAGCCAAGAGCTGATTCTTACCAGGATCACACCACACGCCGGGGAAAATGTTTTTTCAAAGATTAAAAGTTGGTCTTAACTAGGATTACACTTTACACTAGGGACATATAGAAATTCAAATATCAAAGACTAAAAAGATGTTGAAATATTTAAAAGAGCTTGAGAAATTTAAAATGTTAGGGGGCATGCCAAATGAAAAAAAAAAGATCAAGTCAAAACAAGATAAGGATTCCCTACCAAAGAAATAAAAAAGGGCAAATCAAATAAATAAGATGAAATGAAAAAATATTGATAAACACAATAGGTCAAATAAATGGTAGCGATCCTAAGTCTTCAAAATGTTGAAATACTCTTTGAATCTATAAATCCTTTTCTTTCATAACTAAAAGTCATAGCCTACATAATATGCCTTCAAAAGTTCTTTCAAATCAAGCAGACAAACAATCTAGTCCGATAAAAAGTGCTATTAAAATAATAAGAATATTTTCAAAAATATTATGATATCATGAATAAGCTACTCGTTATTATTCATTATAATAAAGTTATCTCAAACAAAACCTCGATCTCTTACTATAGCCTTTTGCATTATAACAAAAAAGGAAAAAGGCTACCTTATCATGTACTTTCACTAAACCAAATCACTATTTTCCAAAAAAAAAAATTAAACCCTATTCATCATGTACCTTCAATGTAAACCACTAACATCATAAGTTTTAACAACAATCTAGCAGACTCAACCTCTTCTTTTCACACCATCTAACTCATAACAACCTTTGTATTTGCAAAAACATGGACTCAAAACCAATTTTTATTTCCCAAGGTTAATTGTTTTTCCTTATCATATGGAAGACCACAAACTTGGTCCTCTTAGCCATTGTTAAACCCAAACATCCCATTATTCATAGATACTTCTCATCTAACTTCAATAGTAATTGTCCTCTCTCTCTATCATCAGTAAACACAATATTGATGGAGTCACCACCTCTATATCAACTTCCAAGTAGTGGTAACAACATCATTTACTAGCAACAACCTTATTTCTCCTCTATTTATATAGCTTTTTTCTTTCTCTAGGAAAATTTGAAAACCTTTGTTCCTTTGAAAATGATGGTTAGATATACACCACAACACCAGATCATTCTCATGACAATAATAGATGTTAATAATAGATGAAAAAACACAAACCTCATCATAAAAAAAACATTAGACAGAGTTGAAAGAGAGAAAAATGAAGAACAGGAAAGCTAAAACTTAACGTATTTTGATCTCTCTATTTAAAAAGTAAGAAAGAGCATTGATAGTCTAAAAGTGAAAAAAAAAAGACTTCATATACACTAAATCACGCTCCTCTAGAAGTGATGACTCATGAATCCTACACTAGAAATGGTTGTGGTGTTTAGCACACGCGCTACCGCTATTCTCACAACCTTTTTGGTTCAATTATGGTAGATCCCAGACACACCAAACACCTCATAAGGTTGATCCATGATCTTAAATCATCTTATCTTTTTGAAATATAATGAAATTTAGGACAAAGGCTCATTATTATGTATAATTTTTGGATTGTTTGACATTACAGTTTTGGATTGCTGTGTGTTTCTTTATTTGAGATGATTTGATAACTAATATTGGATTGTGAGTTTTTTTTTAGCTTTGTGATTTCTAATTGAACATTATATGTTGATTCATGGATTATGCTTGAGTTTATATTGATTTGAACATTATATGTTGATTCATGGATTATGCTTGAACTTATATTGATTTGAACATTAAATATTGATTCATGGATTATAATTGGGTTTGATTCATGGATTATAATTGGGTTTGTTTTAATTTGTTTGAATGCATATACAATTTGAATGAAGTTCGGGAATGTAACAAGATTTGAGTTGAATTTTTGTTTTGTTGGATTATTAAGTTGGTGAGTGATGAATAAATAATTTGTTTTGTGTTGATATTTTCATTAAAATAAATTTATTTAAACACATTATTGTGTTTTTTTCCCAAACATTGCCTTAGTCTAAGTTTAATAATTTTCAAAAAATTTAAAAGACTATTTTGTAGTCAATTTTGGATCTCACATATTATTTTATATTTATTATTTAGAATTGTGAACTTATATGTAAGACACTTTTGTAGTATTAAATAAATTAATTTTAAATAACATGTAAAAATAACAACAAATCCTTACATCAGAAAGATAATAATAATAATAATAATAATAATAATAACAATAATAATAATAATAATAATAATAATAATAATAATAATAATAATAATAATAATAATAATACAAATTGATGTTTTAAATTGCACATGGATAAAATGTAAGGTAACTTCCATGCATTCTTTTTGTAAAAATAAAAACAATATTTTGTTTTAAGAAAATATTAATGGATTCTGCAACTAATTTGTAAATATCCATAAAAAAATGGCTTTAATTTGTTTTTTTAGAAAAAAAATCATTTTGTTTTATTTTCAGTATCAAAATTTATAAACTTACACGTAGGATATATCTGCAATATTAAAAAAAGGCAAGTTAAGTAAATAATAAATAAAATAACTCCATCCTTTCTCTTTTTAATATCTAGTATTATGAACTTATATGTAAGATGCATTCTCAATATTAATAGATAAAAATTATAAAGAATTATGTTTTTGATTTACGATGGTTAGACATAACCCATAAATTCATGGTCCACTCTATCAAGATGAACCTAATTTAACCAATAAACAAGTCAATTGATAGAAAACACAATAGAGCATATGTAACAATCAAATAAATAAACAATGCAAATTATATTAAGTACAGTGTACTATAAGCAATATTGTCATCTCTATACATAACTAATCTTCCTATCCAAACTTTGAAGTCCAATTAGGGTTCTAGTGACATAAATACGAGGTAACAACTCTATTTCTTTTACAACCATAAAAGGACAAGAAAGTTTTAAATGAAGAGCATAATTTTTTTCTCCACAAGATTTTTTTTATTTGATCCTTTAATGTTGTAATATTATGTTTTATTTTTTATTTTCTTCATTTAATTTTGATTCTCGTGCACACTTAATTTTTTTGAAGATGAATTGAGCTTTGATTTTATAAATCAGAATTTAACTGGGATTGAAAATAGAAAGTAAAAACTTAAGGACAAATTTGAGAAAAAAAAAAAACAATGCCTGTTACAATTTTGGCATGGAAAACTACAATTTGATCCTTAATATTTTAGTTTTTAATCTTTAAGTCGCTTTTTTATTTAAAATTAACATTTTGATATCAAACTTCTTTGCCTTGACATTTAAGCCCAGTAAGTATTGAGAAATGAGAGAGAAAATCACAAAAAAAAACTTTAAGGTAAGAGAAAATTCATCAAATAGCCACATTCAAACCATTGAAAACATCTTGGTGTCATTGGGTTTGTTTCATTGAGAAGAGATTTATGAAATGTTTGTGTTGGGAATTGCTTTATCGAGATTCCTATGGTGTTTTAGATATGTTTTTCAAGTGAAAATAAACTAAAAAGTAGTTGGGGTCCAAAAAGTAGGACTATGATTCTCTAGTCTCTTCTAATTACTTGAATACTAACCAGCCATAGACATGTCACCTGCCATTACATGTAACGTATGGCCCGATAATTAAAAAATATTATAGCAGACAACATCCACTCTTGAGAAAAAAAATATTGAGGTGTTCGTCTAAGCTTTTTTATTAGATGCCAAGAGTTTGGGCCCAACCTATTAGGCATATCAACACACCTTTTTTTTTTTTTACTTTCCATTAATCTTTTTTCTATTTAGATATTGATTAATGTCATTTATCAATCTATTTAACTTAGCTTTATTTTTAGAATTGTGATTAATTGTTTTTCATTTTTTTTTTTTACTTTCCTAATACTAAGAGATTAGTTTGATCTGTCTCAAAAGAAACATTTCCGTTATATTTTATATAAATTAGCTGTATTTGAATGATGTGCTTATAACAATGGAAATTCTTTGTTATTTTCCATGACAGGTAGTCTCTAAAATAGAATAGATGAAAAATATATAAAATAAAAGGAACAGCTAGTATAAAATATTTGCGTATACATCATATCTCTTAATTATTTACTTTGTTAATTGATGTAAAAGCTTTTGATAGTATAAGAGTGGGAGGCAATTGGCATGACTTCAGCATGTAATTTGTAATCGACTTCATAACATAATTAGAGAATACTTCATATTATGACTTCCGCACACTTTAACTAGGAATCCCTCCTTTTCCTTGGCACCATGCTCTTAAAAATTCAATTTAACTATAACTTCAGCCCTAATTCACAAGCACCAGGACATCTTAATCTATAGGGGTGTTATGGCACCATAGTTGCAAATTATGACTCGGCTGAAACCTACTTTGAAGGCCCAGTGGGAGGTGACAGGGGAGAGAGTAGGGGGTACCTGTGACTAGTGGATGGATGACAGTCTAATACCAGCCACGTTCCGGACAAAATTGATAATACTATATTGATAATGGAGTCATACGACTAGATTGATGTAAGATGATAAAAGTAAAACAAACGGAACCACGTGTTCGAATGCCACAGAAGCTGTTAACACGGCTGTGAAATAAGAGGAAAACTATGACCTCCCGTACATTTTGAGGTGTGAATATGCATCCTCATTCCGTGAAATCTCTGACTTTTATGGCCGGAGAAAACGCCAGTCTGTCTGCTTGCTTCTCTCCGAACTTCCATGACCCACTAGCGGAGCTTATTTTCCTTCCATTTTCTTGTTTGAATCAATTTTGCCCCTTGTCTCAAGTGACTCCAAGATCATATAGCAGCAGCAGAGAAATATCGAAAGAGGGGGCAGAAAAGGCTTTACAGTTACAGTATTGATTGCAGCAAAAATAAACTACAGAATGTACATTAATCTGATCAGAAATGAAAGTCTGCCTCTTGGATAGAACAGAAGTTTCCTGAGCCATTTACAAGGACACAATGGGTGTGACAGTGTGTTAGGCCAAGTAATTGTATATCTGAGGATTGTTCTTGTCTCGCTCAAGGTATTCCCTGTCGATAAGGCTTTCTATCCTCTTCTTCAAATCAGCTGGCTTTATGGGAAACTTCAGCTGTTCGCAACATACAAATAATTTGTTTTTTCATCAATATTAATACCCACCCATTCACTGCAAGTAAGTTTCAGAATTGGGCCTCCCATTTCTCTCACCCAGGTCATCTATCAAACTGACTAATCACGATACATTCAAGTGACGTTTTATGAAGTTAAAAAGAGATGACCGGTACCCAACTTCACCATGCTTCGCTGCTTTGGTGTTATGTGATAGTAACCTTTACATCTTCTATCACATCCATCTTAAGCATGTGCTCAAGACCAGTGGTCGGTCAGGGGTTCCCTCCCCCCCCCCCCCAAAAAAAAAAAAAAAAAGAAAAAAAAAGAACATGAAGGTAATTTACCTGCTGAAATAGTTCAGTTATAAGAAGCGTGTGACTCAGCACTTTCCTTGTCTTCATTATCCGGACAATCGCTGCGTCAACCTGGAATATATTATGTAATTACTACTAACATTACGTGCAGCAAGTTCACACCTTTGTTAAAATGTCTGACATAAGAAATTGTCTTAATAGAAGTAAAAAAACTTGAGTGATGTTTAACCTGGTATTGACGATCCTGAAATACTCTCTCAGTGGTGCTTGTGTTCTCCTCTACAGTTTCCTTCATCTGGATCGCATTGACCTGCATCCCCAAGTAACTGTTAGCTTAAACATCCGAAAAACAGCTATCAAAGGAAAAGCACAGCACTTGAATATCAGGAAAGCAAAAGGTCACTCTTGGCATTAGCCATGCTTATGCAAGTCAAACAACATGCTATTATGACTGTAGATAGCTAGGAAACAGACAACCTTTATTCGATATAGTGGAGCAGCAAATCCTTCATTGAACACAAATGAATCATCATCATCCACATCCCTCCCTTTGGGCAGCTGTAAACAATTAATTCTATTTTAATATGGAAAGGGGAAGAGACAAGGAAATCCCGACATTTAACAATTTTATAAGCATTAGTAAGAGCTCAACACACAAAAATCGTGATGCATATAATCATCGCCTACCTTCTGCAGGACACGAACTTTTCCACATGCCAGAGACTGCAAAGTCCTTCTAAGTTCCTTGTCTTCTATGCCCGTAGAGTCTTTGATATCTTGAAAACTAAGCTTTTGGGCATCATTAAACAGCATCAGAACAACAGTCTGGAATAGAAGGCACAAGATGGTAAGCTATTAGAACAAATCCACCTGTGCAGGTGGCATCAATAAAAAAATGAGCACTAATAGACATTGAATGAACAATGCATTGAAAACTAAACAAGACCGACCTGAAATAGAGAAACTGCCAGCTCCTTTTTACCTTTCGGAAACTCAGCTTTCAACACACAATGACCCAATGAATTTTGCCACATTAAGCGCCTTCCACTATACTTGCTTAAGTAGAATTCTTTGAATATATCCTACACATAAGGCAATTTATTTATTCAATATTTACGTAGCAGGAAATGGGGAGAAAAAAATCAGTATCTTGTGCAATACCTGATAAACGTTCAGCTCATGAGGAAGCCTAACATCCATGGGTGGATATGTGGGCCAGTACCTGCAGAGAGACCAACCAAACATAAATTAAACTTCTGTTGGAAATAAGGGACTAACTATACAAAAATTTAAATCAAATACAGACTATTAGGGTCTAAACCTACCCAGTGGTTAAGACATGTACACTCAATTCAATGCCTGATGGAAGTTTAGTCCTGGCCTGAGATGATTGTTTAAAGGACTCGTTTATCTCCTTTGACAATTCAATATCCTGAAAAAGTAACGCCAAGAAAAAGAAAATGGTAAATATGTAGCCATTATCATCATTGGTAACCCACATGACATTACTAAATTAATAAAAGAGAAGATATTAGCATTAAATAACCCACAATAGCATAGACAAGGCACTTCTAATGGGTTATATAAGAAATTCAAAGCAGCAGTTGCTCCTTAACAAATGAAATTCAATAAAACAATTTTTCTCATTATACAAGCACATATGTTCATACTCTTACCTCCCTTAACACTCGTATCAACTACCTTGAAGTAATAGCATGACCCTTTGTCACTCTCATGAAGTCCAATTGAGCACCATTTCAACAAAATTATATATATAAATATATATAAAGAACATGTGCAGCAGTCAAGAAATGTGTTTACAGCCACAAGATGACCTGCCTCAGAGTTTAGAATTAAAGGTTATTAATTCCATTTTTAGGTGTGCATAAATGATATGTAAAAGCGATTGGGTATGCTTGTGAAAAGGCAAAACTAGCACAAGTGCTGACATTTTACACTTTGTGCAACGTGGCAAAACTGAAAGTAGGTGAGAGGGATATAAAGTTGCTCCATGTTAATCTTAGCCACATCCAATTCATATTACCACCTCTTGTTAGTGTCCTGTCATGAATGCATTCTTGAAGGTATGACAACTTCACCAAATTATATCAGCTGACAATAAACTACCATCCTGTTTAGAAGTTTCAAAGAGAAAAATAGAACCAAGAATCCAGAATGAACTTTAAATAAATAGTTCAGACCTTAAACATTCCTTCAAGCTTGTTTGTAAACTGGCTGCCACATTCAGTCTTCAGCTGCAATGACAATGCAAATCTGTTAATTTGATTGATAGAAAAAGAGTACTTGGTGAAACATGTGCTCCAAAAAATTGCCATGCTTAACCTTAGAGATCATAGATTTCTCTGCATCAATAGAAGCACTTTTTCCCAAAAGCAGTCTTTTTGCAAGATCCTTCTTATAAAATGCTTCAAACACATCCTTGCCCTTCATAAACCAAAAAAAAAAGATGGAAGTGTCTACCATCATTTGGTTTCTACAAGACCAGAAATATGATAGTAACGAAAAAATCTGTTGAGCTAGCAGAAAAAAGCACTTGCCTGAATAAACCTGAATAATACCAGAACCTTTTCAAGTGTACCCTCCAACTCCTCCTCGGAAGTAACCTTATTCCCAGCACGAAGCTTCTCATCCAAAAATTTTGCAATCAGCTCAGCAGATCGGTTCTATCAAATGGAGAACAAAATTGGATATTTAGGCAGGAAGTTGAAAATGACACTAGAGAATCAATTTTGACAACTGAGTAATCAAAAAACTCATAGCACTAAGAAAAACTATTAATGGAAATTCATCATCTTCGTTTGACATAAACAATTAGATAAATATGCATGTGCCAAAAACATTTGCCAATAAATAGAGGAACCCTCAAGAATACACATTCCCATGATGAAATCAACTGTAAGCAGATACAAATTTTAAAAAAAGAGAACAATATAGAAAGCACGCTCAAGAACAATATACATTTCTTTTGGTGTGGAGTGTGAGGTTATGTTATTTATATCTTCAACATAAAATCACCACATTGCATCATACAGCTTTGTCTCAGTCCTATTCCAAACAATGAATAATGACTGGTATTTTCTGATGTCAGGGAATCATCATACAAACATACTGAAAGAGTACAACCTCCTTGCACCGAAAGAATACAAATCGCATGAAATCTCATTGGTTGTGTTTATGCATACATGAACATCTAATAATATGCCAGATATAGATCCCAAGAACGGAAATGGAATGAAGAAAGGAAAAGAGCAGTGATAATCACAAAGTACAAATGAACATCCCATAACTGATCTATTATAGCTTAAATATCTATTTCCGTAAATTCAAAAAGATGCATCATGAAATTGTTTTAACATTACAACCTAATAATAGGGTGGATTTTTTAAGTTGGTCATTATCTTAGAAGCTGCTTAGCCTCGTTATGTGGTTGCAGCCAAAAGAGGTGTCAAATAGCCAAGCCCTTGTAATGATTTCTTATATTTTATCTCACAAAAACAACTAAAAGCTGAGTTAAACAAAAAATAAAGGCGGGGAATTTTTTCTCCATGGCTGTTGTGTGACTACTAGACAGCAAAACCACCAAATATCCTTCCAATACAATATTCTTGGCTGATCATTAGACAAGTATATTGTAGAACAAAACAAATTTCAATTATTGAATACCAACTTTAACATGGTAAAAAAGATGGATAGTTCAACCTCCTCTCCACCTCCCTATCTCCCAAGAAGAAAAGAATAATACCATTAATAGAGTTATAGAAGAGGATAACAATAACAAGGACCAAGCACTCCAAATGGTTTAGTTTTTCTTTCTTTCTTTTTCTCTTTTCTACCTAAATTTCAGTTTATCCAAAATTCAATGATAGATAATATACCATGCATATCCACCAACATCTACAAGGAAGCATTGCATCAGGGGAGGTCTTCCAAAGAATATAAAAAAATGTACATGAAAAGTTTCTAGAAATTTTTGGCTTTTTCATTCATAATGAGAAATGCTGAAAGGACTTCCAGTTGAAGAGCAAGGCATCCTACTTTTCAATAAGGAACATAGAGTACAGGGAAACCCCCTTAGTAGAAACACCCAATAGGTAAGGGCAAAGAAGACTGGTGCACAATTACTACTTACAAAATACACAACAATGCAATGAGTTGCCAGACTTGGCAAAGTGGCCAAGCTATAACTTATTCTAAACTGATAAAATTACTGCTAAATTATACATACCATCTTTGAGGGAATTTCTGACACTGGTAGCTATTTACTTCATACAAGAGCCAATTTAGTCTCTAACCTATTGCTTTTCCATAACCTGATCACTACATTCTGAAACCCTTCATAGAGATAAAAACCTAGAAATTTTTTATTTTCCCAAAACCTAGCCCTAGTGTTGGTAAAAGTGCACCATAGGTGCTAGGCATAAAGCTAGAAGGCTAAACACTTCTCAAACCCTAGGTGAGGCGCCTTCCACAAGGATTCCAAAGGTCACTCAAGAAGCACAGAAAAGGATTGAAAAACAAAACACATGGCTAGTTGAAGATGCCACCTGTTTCTCATATCAAGGTTTACAAGGGCATGTGATTTTTATTTAAAAAGTTCGTGATTTAATTTATGATCTACAGTGATTTCACAAAAAAAAAAAAACAACAGGACAGCACTCTTAAACACTTTCTTATAAATAGTACAATTACTCAGTATATTTTGTAAGCAAAGGATAGAATGATTTGTGATTTTTTTATCCCAAGAAAACAAGGAGAAAAAGGGAAATGATAAATTATCATACATTAGGTATTGTAGGCATGTGCCTTGCTTTGTTCAAGTATACAAGCCTCCAAGAGCCCATAGCACTGAACTTACCTAGTGCTATCAATAACAATTCCCAACCAATAAATAAGCTAGTGCTGTCAATAACATTTCTCAATCAATAAATAGGCAGTTGTAGGGCCTGTTTGGTATTGATGAGTTGTGCTGTGTGAAATGAAAGTGACACCAAAAAGGCAATTTTTGGTAACTGCTACCTGTTAAAAATATTATATTTTTACTCAATAGACCCCACAGTAAGTTGCCTTGCTTTTGGTTGAACATAGGGTAGCCTTGGTTTTATCCAAAAACAAACTGGTGCCCTTATAAAGAGGATAGTGCTTTTCTTTTTTTTCCAGGACAAGCAGCCTAACCAAACACTGTTAAGAACCAAAAGCAGCTAAAAGAAGCTGAGAGCAATAAAGAACAGACTACTCTCCCTCCTACATCAAAATACTAGGAGAATCTCACGGTATGATATCTCAAGAAAGATATTGCAGGGTAAATAATACCAGGGGATATTTTTGGAAAGGAGAGGCATATTATTAATGCATCACTTTGATTAAAGACTATCATATTATCCCAACATCAATTTTGATTAAACGCTAGTCTGATTCTGGCAATTCATGGTCATTTTGGTGAATGACACTGCAGGTGCAAATAACTGCACCGTTAAACTTAATCCAAATGTGACCGCTTCAATATTGTCCATTTATATTGCAAATTCCACCATTAACTACAGATATGTCTGAAGCCCAGTGAAGATTTGTTTTAGTTTCAGCATATCTGCAAACTAAGAGATAAGTAACTTGGTGACATTTCTTAACAAATATGTTTAAGCCTGCCTTTATTACATTTCAAGTATTTTAAGCCAAAGAGTTAGGACATTCATGGAAAAGTTCAGTGGCTCTCATTTTACCTCTCTGACCTTTAATCCAATAATTGCTTTTAACAAAAATGTTCAATGCATAATCAGTGGACACATGTAACAAAAATTTGAACAAGCCTATCATTCGCCAGCTAGTTATTTTTATCCCCACGTAGTGTTTCTAAAAGGATTGTCATTCACTTGTTTGTTGCTTACTTTCCTGATTCATCATTTACCTTTTCTCTAATTTGTCCTTTCATTTTCTTCCAACATGGCATCTCTTATTTGTCCTTTCATTTTCTTCCAACATGACAATAGTGAAAGCTTAGTTAAGATTTGAACTCAACTTTTGTGGGGTTTGATTAGCTGAAATCCTCAGTAAATTGGATGCAAAACAGTATTTCATTTTTTTTTTTCTGTCAGAAATTTTCAATTATTTTATTTTTAAAGATATTGTTAATTTTTAATAAGATTTCGAAGTAATCTCATGCAGCACAGGCAATAAGCTTACTTTAACATGTTAATAGTAGGATTTAGTATTGCAACCAATTAAGATCAAACCAACAGAACGATAGACTAACCTGACGAAGATTAATTAAATGCTCAAATGCATCCTTTATGGTGATGCAAAATCCTTCATTCTTGGAGAAGCTTTCTTCCCATATTGAATCAAGAGAAGCCTTAAATTCTAACAGGGAGGAAACCATATCTTTGTCTTTCTCTTCATCCATGACAAGGCCTTGCCCCGTTCTTCGGATGTACATGCTAAGGGCCTGCCTTAATGATTCAAGGGCATTGACCCTTAAGAACAGTGAGTAGATCCTCTTAAGGTCCTCCATCCGATGTCCATCCATAAGCATCATGAACCCCTGGACAGATCAGGTAGACAGGTAATTATTCAAGCAACAAAAATAGATTGCTCTTTTGAAGGAGGCTTTGTATAATTAAAGGGCATTTGCACCTTATCAAGAATAGCAGATATATGGCGTTCAAGTAGCTGTCTTTCTGCAGTTGCAATTAGTGGCTTTTTAGTGCTTGTATCAAGGTAAATCTTGCATCGATCTTGTTCTTCATTCAATCTCGACTGCAGGAATGTGACCCACCAAATTACCCAGCAGTAAACAAATATTAACAAAAAAGAAATAAAAGCTGTAGCTAAAACTAAAATTGATTTTCATAACTACTTTAATTCCGAATAATATCAGAGGAGAAACAAAAGGCACCTCCACATGCTTCAAGTAATCCGGAACATCCGATTGCTGCATGTATGCCATGCCTTCAGCAGCATAAAATTCAGAAGTGCACTCAAGGAATGGTATTTCAAAACTTTCTGCATAAATTCCTAGTGAAGTGAACATCTTTAAAAGATGGCCAAGGGGTTTCCTATTAACCGTTTCACCTAATCTGCAATCACAAGAAAAGGATCTCTATGAAGTGTCCAAGAAACAAACAAAAAATATGATACTTCAAAACACTCCAATAATCTAATGTCACAAGATTCTCATTTGCAAGATTTGTGACTACTCCAATGATTGACCTCCAATGTCCTAATAGAAAACAAGTTTTCCTTCCAATCTATGGGAAAGAGAGTGGATGTTTTACTTTCAATTTGATTAACAGATTAGTTTTCACTTATTTTGACAATTCATTTTTTTCACTCCATATTTAATAATCCAATTGGCGAACGAATGCAAGTCTTTACGTTACAACTTGCAAGGAGTCTGCATTCCAGATGTGTTGACATTGATTCATCACACTTGACTCATAGTAGCTTAGTTAACTGTAGAATTATCTTTGAATGAAGTTTCAAGCACCCCATACACAAACGGGACATGAAAGTTTCCCAGACATGTGAACCCCTTGACAGAAAACTAGAAACAAGAAATTGATGTTAAGACTAATATCTTAGTTTTTAGAAGTACCTTTCCCTCTCAATCATTCGCAAGAGGCCAGTGACAGTTTTGTGCTCAACTTCAGGAGACAAAGAAAGATGTTTTCGGAAAAGCTGCAAGCCCATGTCCCACAATGAACGTGCAGTTGGAGTTTGTTTCACATATGTTCTGTCCAGATACAAGGCAATACTACGAATCATCAACATCTGGTCACAGAGATCATGCCAGCACTCCTCAACAAGCTTTAAGAAAACCACCAAATCCGGGCTTTGACCCACTAAGGCTTGTAATGCTGCGGATATATGTGCTTCACACTCTTTTTCAATACGCATATAAAGACTTCCCCCCATCTTATGCAGACAAAGATCATTGACAGCCTAAAAAAAGAGGATGATAAATGCCAAAACCACTAAAAAGCACATTTGCATAGACAAACTGCTACATTGAATTGAAACAAGGGTAAGGATCATGCAAGGAGAAAGAAACGTAGGAGTAAATACTTGATAAAGCTTCTCCAAGTCACAAGGAGCTGGTTGTTTCAAGAATATAGCATTAATAGCTGACTGCAGCTTTGCCCATGTATCCTCTTCAAAATTTGTAGGCAATGTTGGTTTAGCTGCAGGAAAAAATAGTATTAATAATAATCGGTTAAAGGTGAAACATACCTTGCACAAAATTTTAATATAATTTGTAATTTGAGAATCTAAATTTCAATAATGCTACTAAATCCAACCCCATTCATCCATAATGACAACAAAACAACAAGTAGAAGAAAAAAGCTCATTAGTGAAGAATGACAAGCCAATTCATCAACTGTATTAATGTGTACAAATCATTTCCTTAAAAATCATTCATTCTATTTCCACGCACGAAAATGAGCTTGTACAATGAGCTAGATGGGTGGGGGCTCAAGAACAAGTGTTGGGAGGGAGATCTTAGTTAATGAGAACTAGAAGTGATGTTACCCCGACATATAATCGAAAGAAAAAAACAATAACAGATATTTCCAAGCTTTTGACGTAACATGTATACATGTAGAAAACCAACCTTGAAGAATATAGAATCATTCCAAGTTACAAGGAATTCATGTAACCAGGGTGCAAATCCTTAGCAAACAGCAATTTGTATAAATAACAAATTCCAAAAGAAGCTAATTGAATTACAATCAATTACCCAAATCCAAAATAGAAAGAAAACATAGGGTTTTCAGTTAACAATTGCTCTGCTCACTCCTAAAATCAAATTCAAACAACCAAACTAAGCTATGCAGTACCGATATCACCATATCCAAACAGATTCTACTCTCCACAACCAACATGTTATCCACATTAATTTCGTGATTAATATAAGAAAAACCCTTAAATCATGCAAGCAAATTGAGCAGTTGTTACCCTTGACGAGCTTGATTACGAGCTTCTTGGCGGGTTGTGGAGGAGTGGCTTTTTTGCGAGATAAATTAGCGGTGGCAGGAGGAGTGCGGTAGTCGACGAGCTTGGGATCGTCGTCGAGAGACATGGAAGAAGGATCGAAGACGACATCCTCAGAGTGATGGAGGCCGTTTTTGTTGTGGTCTAGAGGAGAGCAGGTGGAGGCGGCTTGGGACTTGGCCTTCTTCATCGGAAGGAAATTATTTGAGGCGGAAGTGCTGGCTGTGCCAGTGGTGGCGGTGGCTGTGGCTGAGGCTGAGGCTGAGCGTTTGGTGGGGAGAGACATTCACAAAATAAAGTGATCTGTGTTTATTAAGATGGCATCGTTTTGAATACTATCAGATAGAAAGAAAGAAAGAAAGGGTAAGCGAAGATCTCAGAAGAAAAAAGGAAATTGGCCAAATAACACCGCTAGAAATAAACTTCGGAATATGTTGGAAAATAAATTAGTCATTATTGATAAGAAACGCAATATTGTTCAAAGAAATTGTTAAATGCCTTTGACACTGTTTGTTTGCCTTTCTTAGCCGCGCTTTTCATATTTTTTTCAAAAATTACTTTGATTTAATTTTTTTGTTTTCTTGAATTGTGTTGATATACTAGTTTTAAAAAATAAAAATATATTATTTTGAGGTATTAATATAAAATATATTTTTAAAAAACAACATCTATTACAATATCTAACATTGTCTTACATAAATTACAATGCGCAAATAAAAATAAATAACTTTGAAGTCACATAAAAGTTATGATGACAAAATCATTGGTATAATTGAAAATATATCGAGACAAATCCAATAGTACCAAGAAAAGTTACAGATAATAAATAAAGGTCATATTATACCTACAACTAAATGAGGTCGTGAAATCATTGTTCATCCATATTCATTTCATTATGGACTCGAACAATGTATTTCACTTTCTCCTCTTATGCATTCTTTTGCGATTATTCATGCTAATTAATTAGCGTGAACAATGCTTGCATGAATAGTGTTTTTACGTGCCACGAGAGATATTTTGACAGCATCCATTTGTTACTATTCATGAAAATTAGCATGAACACTATCAAAAAGTGACCAGGAGGGATTATTTTGATAGCAACCATTTGCTACTGTTCATGTTGGGCATCCAAGAAATAATTTTTAAAAATTATGAATAATACTAGTCATTTACCCACGCTTTGTCGTGGTCGGAACTATATTTTTTTAAAACTATAAATAAATAATTGTTTTGTTGAGCATGCAAGAAATCATTTTTTTAAAATTATAAATAATACTAGCCACATACCCGCGCTTTGTCCCGGCCAGAATCATATTTTTTTCAACACAAAAAAATCATTTGATTAAAAAAAAGATAATTTTTTAAAATTATAAATAACTATTTTTTGTTGCACATGCAAGAAATAATTTTTTTAAATTATAAATAATACTAGCCACTTACCTACGCTTTGTCGCAGCTAGAATCATATTTTTTTTCAACGCAAAAAAATTATTAGATTAAAAAAAAGATATTTTTTTAAATTATAAATAACTAATTTTTTTGTTTCACATGCAAGAAATAATTTTTTTAAAATCATAAATAATACTAGCCACTTACCTGTTCTTTATCGCGGCCACAACCATATATTTTTTTCAATGCAAAAAATCATTTGATCCGAATTTGTTTTTTTTAAAAAAAAACTATAAATAATACTAGCCACTTACCTAGGCTTTGTCACGACCAGAACTATATTTTTTTCAACGCAAAAATATCATTTGATCTAAAAAAAAACATTAACTTAAGCTAAAGGAGATTGGGGTTTTGCACGGTGAAATTCATTATGGCTTTAGACCAAATTATTGTGGATTTTAATAGTTAAATTACTATTTTAGCCCTCAGTGCATGATGATATTAGCCTTGGGTTTGATTTTTTGCATTTCTATGCACAGTAAAACATAATCATAATACCCCCTAATAAGACAAAAACTAAGAGTTGTCGGTGGAGGTGTCCCGGTAATTTCACATTTTCAATTCATAGTCAAATAACTCTTTTACCCCCCCAATAAGACAAAACAAAAGAGTTATCTGCAAGGTGTTTCAGACATTTAACCTTTTAAAAAAAATATAAATACAAATATGCTCATATAAAGACAAAATTCAGGAGTTGGTTATAGGGGTGTATAGATAACTTACCATTTTTTTATTGTTTTTGCTGATTGTTGTTTACACCTGTTCCGAACACGCCGATGGTTGTCGACCTCAATCACCCTTTGAAATGGAGTGTGCGGCGTTTTTAGGCGGTCAAAAATATTCGTCCAACGTCTCTCCAATTACGCCTCCATCTCCTAAACCGCATGGTGGTGCTCGTGGCGTCACATGCTCGCCGGATACGTGACGGTGGTCGGTTGAACTTTTGTTTTCCCTTTTCTCTCTCCTGCAGGCCAAAGTGCATAACAATCCCCTTTGTTTTATGAGTGTTTTATTTCGGTCCCTTCTCTTTTGATTGTTTGGTATGGTCCTAATTTCTGTTATAAAAATTTTGATTTGTTTCAATTTTGTTCCTAGATGGAAATTGATTATATATAGGGTTTTCAATTCGGTCATTCTTCTTTTAATTTTTAGTTTGGTGTTAGATCCCTTAATATTTTTGATACAACAATTTTGAATTTTTCAATTTTGTCATTTGATTGAAATTGATTACATAATTATTTTTCATTTCAGCCCTTATACTTTTAATTTTTTTATTTTAATTTCTCTTTGGGTACAATAGTTTTGATTTTTTTCAATTTTGTCCTTCGAATAAAACTCATTACATATTTTGTTTTCATTTTAGACCTTTTACTTTTAATTTTTGATTTTAAATCCTTTTTTATAAATTTCTATATAGTCCCTGTTTTTATCCATGTTTATATATATATACACGCTCTTAGGTTTGGTTTTAAATTTCTATTATTCCCTCTTTGTTAAGATGGTATGTTCTTACAAGAAAATAATTCTTAAATTTTAGTTTGTGTTTGTGATCATTTAAAAATTAATATTTCTTTTTTTCCCCTTTGTTTTTTTTTCTTATTTCCTTACCTTCAAGTATATTAATTTTTTTTAGCTAATATTTTTTTTGTTTTATAATTTATTTTAGTTTTTTTATTTTCTCTTTTGTTAAAGTTTTTATGTTTTTTTTTTGTACTTTGATGTAATTTTGTTTTTTCCATTATTTACACGATAATGATAATAGTTTTAGTGTGTTTTTTCTTGCTTCCTCTTTTGTTAGAGTTTTTTAGTTTTTTATTGCTTGTGGTAATTTAATATTTTTT
Organism: Salix purpurea; assembly: GCA_027405865.1. Taxonomy (NCBI): domain Eukaryota; kingdom Viridiplantae; phylum Streptophyta; class Magnoliopsida; order Malpighiales; family Salicaceae; genus Salix; species Salix purpurea. Next base: position 10,567,076 of record CM050330.1, on the reverse strand, counting down.
ATTGTTTTAACCGTAATATTAATAATAATTTTAGTTATTATAGCCATAATAATAATAGTGACATTATTAATCAAAATGATAACATCAATTTTAATGGTTATAGCGCTTATGTTGTTAATAATTATGACTTTGATGATAATAATAACAATAACTCATAAAATAATATAGAGAATATCAATATTGACAAAAAAAATATATAATAATAATCATAATACTAATTATAATTGCAATTATATTAATAGAAATAACAGTGCTGACTATTGTGATGCTTATTGATATAATAATGACAACAATGATGGTGACAATGATGGTACTACCAATAATAATCAGAATATTGATTATCATGGTAATAATAATGGGATAATAATCGAAATAATTTATTGATTGATGTTCTTTTCATTACAAATTAACTTTTGTGAGCTTTTCATATATGATATTTCAGATTTAATATATCGTTAAAATATATGAAACAACTTATCTTATAAATAATAGATAAAGTATGTATATTGAGGTAATACACTTGTTGAATAATAAACACTACTAAGATAATATATATCTGAATAGATAAACAAACCTAAAGAATAAAATATGAATATCTAAAAACCTTATTTGATTCCCAATGGGCAATATATAAATATTATCTAAACTTGACCTATGAATATCCATTATCATTTCTAAATTACATTAAAAAATATTTTCATTAAAAAATATCTTATGATATTTTTTTCTAGTTAAGAGAGTATTATTTTTCTCTTTTTACTAATCTTATTTCTTCTCATGTATATTATTGAATTACTTTCATACTTGTTTTATTAATCTTTAGGAAAATATTTAAGTTATTGTAGATTAGTAATTGAATGTCCATTTGTTTTGTGTAAAATATTTTATAGAAGTTGTTTTCTAGAATTTTCTATGTTTATTTTTAGAAAGTATTTTTCTATGTTTGTTTTGTGTAAAATATTTTACATGAAAATTGATTAATAAAAAATATTTTATAGTCAACCTTCAAACTTAATTCATTTCTTGAAAAATACTTTCAACTCATGAAGTTCCATAAAATATTTTATGAATAATAATTTACTTATAATATCATTCAACTATTTCAACCACTAGTTCATCTCACCACCACCATCTCCTCCTCCACTAGCATCATCTCATCCCAAAAGGTAATAACTCTAAAACCCTAAATAAATAAAAACCAACCTGAAAAGAAAAATTAAATTTGGTTGATAAAAGCTTGAGAAAACAATTACCTAAACTAAAACACTAAGACTATTGGAATGAAACCTCCATCCAACAATTATGAATAATCATGAACAAAAAGTACAAGGAAGAGTCATGATGATGATTATTCTTTGACAAGTCAAGACAGTTCAATAAAGAACCAACAATATGAGAATCCTCTCATAATATGCGACAATAATAATGAATACAACAACAGAACATGTCCTAACAACACCACCTGTCCCCCTAACACACGATATCAGGCCTGACCCACCTGACATCTCTGAAGTAACAGCACAACCAGCAGAGAAAGCAACTAGCAAATCAGCCACCTTAACACAAAAAAGGGAGGTTGATCCAACCAAGGCAAAAGCTAAAGCAAAGGAGGCCGTTTTCATGGATAGCAGAGCTGACACTGTCCATAGCCACAGTGGGCAAAATGAAGACGTGGGAGAGACATCATCTTCTTCAACGGTGCCAAGAATGCCCCAACATAGCCAGGCAGAGGAGAACCCATCCCCACCCCTTAAGACGATAAGGAAAAAAAAAAGGTGGGAAGAATAAGAAGGTGGATAGCCACCAGTAGGTCCGTGCAGCCCCATACTAATAAATTTATGTTAAGTATTGGAAGTTGGAATATTAGGGGTATAAATCACCCCAATAAGCAGAAAACGGTCCGTGAGTGGACCAAAAAAAACAAATTAGACATTATCGGGCTCTTAGAAGTGAAGATTGCGAGTTCTAACTTGCTTTCAGTTATAGAAGGGTTATCGCTAGATAACTGGGGTCACCTCTCTAATGATGATGGAAGGAACCCTAGCAGGATTCTTGTCGGCTGGAACAAGGAAACATGCAACCTAACTAGCATCCATTCCTCTCCTCAATGGCTCACCTGTGAAGTGAGCTCCCTAAACAATTCCTCCCCCTTCAGAATTACCTTCATCTATGGCCAGAACACTCCAACTAGAAGAGTGGATCTCTGGAATTACATTACTCAGCACCACTTTGCCTTCTCCTCCAAACCGTGGTTGATACAAGGAGATTTCAATGCGATAATGGGAAGAAATGATAGATCGGGAGGTAGCACAGTGTGGCACAGCCACCAAGAAGATTTCAGTCAATGCATGAAGAATGCTGAATTGATAGAAATACCTTACACTGGCCTTAGGTATACATGGCACAACAATCAAGCAATAGGGACGATCCACAAAAAGCTTGACTGGTCCTTTGGTAATGCAGCATTCTTCACCAAATGGAGTATGGCAAACTCTAACTTCCTTTTGAGGAGCATCTCTGACCATAGTGCAACAATCACAATGCTTACCAAAGCAGAGATTAAGCCATGTCCGCCCTTCAAGTTCCTCAATCTCTGGGCAGAGAAAGAGGACTTCCCCCCTATGGTTCATGCTACTTGGATGGAGAAGCTGATGGCCACCCTATGCTCCAGCTCACCACCAAACTTCGAAGGATTAAAAAGAAGCTTAAGGAATTTCATTTGCTTCACTCCTCTCATATCACGAGGAGAGTTGAAGAAGCAAGAAAAGAATAGGGCAAGTGCCAAATTGATTTAGATGCTAACCCTACAAATGCAGGTCTCGGATTGCAGGAGAGAAGGCTAGCTCACCAATACAACCAGCTTCTTAGTGATGAGGAGAGCTACTTCAGACAGAAGTCCCACATCCAATGGTTAAGCCAAGGGGACCGAAACACCAAATTTTTCCACCGTTCAGTTCTCCACAGGAGGAGCAGGAATACTATTCACAGGTTAATTAATGATAAAGGTACCACCATCACAGAGCCCCACCAGCTAGGCAAAATGGCAGCAGACTATTTTCAAAACCTCCTAAACAAGCGCCACAACAACAACAAGCCAAGTCAACACCATTTTCCTCTTGCAACCACCGAGTCCAAGGACTTGGAGATGACAAGGGACATTACAACCGAAGAGATAAAAACAACCCTTTTCTCCATTGCTGATGATAAGGCCCCGGGGCCAGATGGGTTCACAACCAAGTTCTTTAAAACATGCTGGAATATCATCCAGTCATATTTCATAGCAGCCATCAGGTTCTTCTTCAATACTCTGTCTCCCGAGAAGTGTAAACTCAATTGTTATAGCGCTTGTTTCAAAAGTTGAAAACCCTGAAAGTATGAGTGATTTCAGACCTATTTCCTGTTGCAATATTACTTATAAATGTATTGCTAAGATAATAGTTTCCAGGATCAAGCCAGCTTTAGCCTCAGTCATTGGTAAGGAGCAATCAGCTTTCATTCCAGGAAGGCACATCTTGGATGCAATTCTGCTCTCCCAAGAGCTTTTGCATAACTACCATACAGACAAGGGTCCTACCAAGTGTGCCATTAAAATTGATATTAAGAAGGTGTTTAATACAGTCAGCTGGTCCTACATCATCAATGGTCTAATGGCAATAGGTATTCCAACCATCATGCTAAGCTGGATCCATAAGTGCATCTCAACAACCAGCTTCTCGGTTAATATGAACGGCGAGCTTCATGGGTATTTCAATTCTTCTGGAGGCCTTCGTCAAGGAGACCCTCTTAGCCCATACTTATTTGTGCTTGCTATGGAGGGGTTACATGGCATCATGTAGAGGACAGTTCAGCGGCCTCAGTATAAATACCATTGGAGATGTGCAAAGAATAACATCACTCATGTGTGTTTTGCGGACGACCTCTTACTGTTCTGCCATGCCAACAGGGAGACAGTCAGAGTAGTCAGGGAAGCCTTGGACGAGTTCACTGAGCACTCGGGTCTCACGATCAACCACTCCAAGTCACCCCTTTACCTCATGGGAATAGAAGACCAGGAGAAAGAGGGTATTGAGAGAGATTATGGAATGCAGCTCAGCACTCTTCCAGTCAAGTATTTGGGTGTGCCTCTCATAACGTCCAGGCTGACTCATATGGACTGTGCTCTGCTGGTTGCCAAACTCATGAGGAAGATTCAACTCTGGACTAGTGCAACCCTTTCATATGCAGGAAGATTACAGCTAATAAAGTCGGTTCTCTTCTCCTACCAGGTATTCTGGTCCACCATCTTCATCCTTCCGTGCGCAACAATAAGGAAAATTGAGAGCATGATGGCAGGTTTCTTGTGGAAAGGGAGGCTTGATCGCTCTGGGGCCGACGTTGCTTGGGCCGACGTCTGCCACCCAAAAGAAGAGGCTGGGCTGGGAATTAAGCGCATTAAAGAGTGGAACAAAGCTGCCACGTTAAAGCATTTATGGAATCTGCTATCTAGAAGGCAATCGGTGTGGGGCATGTGGATTCACACTTTTTTGCTAAAGGGTCAGTCGATTTGGCAAATTCAAATTCCTTCAAAACCTACTTGGGTATGGAGGAAAATCCTTCAAAGTAGGGAGTGGTGTAGGGGGGACTTCACAGCTAAGATAGGAAATGGTAGACACACTTCCCTGTGGCATGATTACTGGCTGCTAGGAGGGTAAAGAATCAATGATCTCGTCTCTCCTCGGCTTCTCTCCCACACAGGTCTCAGGTGGCAAGCTACGGTTACAGATGTCATCCATAACGGTGACTGGATGTTCCCTTCAAGTGGTGAAAGGCTTCAAGCTATTTGGAACACTATTCCCCCTCCCCTTAGCACTACTGAAGCCGACCAGGTCATATGGAAGCACCATGCTAACGGGACTTTCAGTATAGCCTCAGCTTGGGAAAAGCTTCGAAACAGGAAAGCTAACAACCCTCACCACGGGTTGCTATGGTACAAAGGGCACCTCCCTCGGCAGTCTTTCACTCTCTGGTTAGTTTCCCAAAATCGCCTTAAAACCCTTGATAGGCTATCTCGTGCAGGCATCATAGAGAACATGATTTGCCAGTTATGCAAGAGAGAAGGAGAGACCCACAACCACTTGTTCTTCCATTACAATTATTCGAAGGAAGTGTGGGATAGAGTTTCAGATCATGGGTAGATTCAATGGCCATCTATGCAGTGGTTCTTTCTTTTCCCCTCCTTTTTAACTTGTTTTTTCGTTTTCTTCATTTTGGTTCTTTGATGAATGTGTGAGGAATGAAGTTCATGTATCCATTCCTATGTGTTTCCTTCCTGCTTTCAAGTGTTTTTTGTTTGTTTTTTATTTGATTCTCATATATTGAATTAGTTTGTCAATTGTTGCTGTGTTTTTTCCTTTTTTGCAAGACGCCGCAGCTGCGAAAGCAACTCTCAGGTGCTTCTGCAGTTGCGGCACATCGACTTTTTTTTGTGAGACCCACTACCAAAAAAATGGTTCAATGTTTGATAATATCTGCGTTTTACTCCGCGGTTCAACGCAACGTAGCGTGAACCACGGAGCCAAACGACCACTAAATAGATCTTTTAGCTTCTTTTTTTGTCATCGACCATGTAAATTGTCCAATTGACACTTTTCATGGATCATTTAGTATTGTGGGTTATGTAATGGACTAGTCCATATCATTCCTTTTCTTCTTAAAGCATTTGACTTTGAATTATCAACCACATCAAACAAAGATAGATAGAAAATAATAAAAAATAGCAATAAAATCATATTCATTTGGTAGATCCACTTTATAGGTGTTATCGAATGGACCATCTCTTTGAGGTTGTGATTTTGATCTCATGAGGTATAAATATCTATTTCCATTTATTTGCCTAGACACAATCCTTTGGTTAAAAAATAACACATTTACACCCCTTGTTTGTCATGGATGCATACTGATTATCTTTTTTTGGATCAAATTAAGTATATTGATAGGTAAAAAAGTGAAACCAAGCTGGAATCAAGCAAGTTCAAATATACAAGAATTCATAAATAAGCTTGTTCACGGCCACAAACTTCCAAGAACAAGCAAAACAAAGTGCAATAATAACTAGGAAAAACATGCAAGATCTAGCAAACATGCTCCCTAGAACCAGCAAATCAGCTAGATCATCTAGTCTATTAGGAAACAGGCTCCCTAAAACAAATAACAAACTAAAAGAGAGTTCTACAAGCTGGCCGAATCAGCAGTACCAATGGACACAAGCAACATAGGCAATCAGCAATCCCACATAGGCCACAAACTGCAAAGATCCCCTGTAATCGACAACACTACCAATCGAGGTTGGGCAGCCTCATCTTGCCCCCAGATTAAGCCACAGGGTAAACCTCAATACGATAAGCCACAAGAAGAGAGCTGATTTCCACAACAGACCATGCAAGATCACCAATTGCATTCCAAGAGCATATCATAAGCATGATGTGCTTCTAAAAGACCAATTGACAGCTTAGGCCTTCGACAACCAGCTTCCAGTCCAGAAGCCATAATTAGAGCTTCCTGTCCAGAGACTACCACACCTTAGCAGGGTAGCCACAGCAAGACCAAGCTAGCAGCATACATCAGCCAGCAAGTCCACAGGAGTCTAAAACCAGAAGTTGGCATTCATGGCGTCCATAAGGCAACTATAACTGATCACCATAGTAAGGCAAATAGTGGAGGAAAGCCACAATGTCATTCCTTTGGAATAGCAGCAGCATCAGCCAAGCCAGTGGGTAACAAACATAAACCCAGCAAAAATACAACCCACATGGAGCTGTAATATGGCAAAACAGATAAATATTGCAAAGCAGACAATCAAGCATAGGAAGAAACCATCTAAAATCACTTGAACCAAAGCACTAAAGAGCAAGGAAGAGCTGTAACTAGCATCCAGCAAAAAACTGAAGACTAGCAAAGGTATAAATGCAACCCATACAAAAAAAGGAAGCAACCAACCAAAGCTCCCTCGAATCAGCATAAAACCAAGGAATAGTAGAAGCTAGGATCCAACAGCAGGACCAAACCAGGCTAAGAGGCCGGCAAGGCGAACCATTGGCAGAGTGGTGGCCCTGAGATACACCTCATCCATAACAGATATTGAGATACCAGTATTGGAAGAACTAATAGGCACAGTCTGACATGCTCATCGTGACCGGCGAGCAGATAAGAGGAACCCTCACGCCAAGGAGATTTGTCACGAGCCGTATGAGAACCGTGTGGCTACGAGGTCCAACTGAAGAAACCAAGCACTAGAGACCTCAGTGTTGCATAATGAGAGTAGCAGACACATAGATGGGAACCCATCTCTCACTATAACCAAGGGTTTTTTCCTCTTTGCACTGGATCTGAAGAACACTCGCATTTGAGAGGTATGTTACGAGTCGCATCTGAACAGCACAATGAGGTCGACTGGAGAAGAGATTGAAGAAGAGAGTCAGGAGAGCCAGCGGTAGAGATGCTAGTGGTGCACAGTGAAAGAGGAGCAGACGCACAGAGGGGCGACCTTTTCTCACTACACCAAGAGCTTCTCTCTCTACCCATTACAGCTTTAGATTGACTGAATCTAGTCTTTCTTAGATCTATAGGCGGTGACCCTGCTTCGGGAAGGAGGGAACCAGTAGCCATAGAAGCAAAGAGGAAGGCAGCAACCATCCAGAGGGAGGAAACATCTCTGGAGGAAGGGCAACAACCGATAGGGGGGAGGAGGAGAGAAGCCAAAGTTTCTCTCTTTACCCCCGACCAGCTCTTGACTATACTAATTATCTTTTTTGTTTTTATGTTGTTGCATTTTCTAATTGAATGCTTTCACCACCTATTTTTCTTTACTTCCATCAAGATTAACCCTTTTATAAACAAGTAACGAATCAAATCTAATGTAATTAAAGAATTAAAATCACAAACAATCTCAAATAATGAATAATCGGTGATATATATGCATATTTCTATTATATGCAAACTCAATGAATAAAACTATCAAACACACTATGTCTATTCTCTTTAAACAAGTAACTATTAAATATAAAAACTTCTTAAATGCCAATTTTTTCACATCCATAATATACATTAACAAAATCACTATCATTGATATATAATTCTTTCATATGCTTAAATCCTAATAGTTTCATGTATATAGTAGAAAAAAGAATATAACTTTATGATAATGCATAAGCAACTACATTTTTCTTACTTTGTTTATATTTGATCATATATGGAAACATTTTAATGAATTTCACCATGTTATTGATTCAACTTACCTTGTCATTATAGATGTTTCAATAATTCATAATTCAAATCATGAAATCTTTTTTCTACAAGTAATGTTGTCAAGTCTCTAAAGATTTTCACCAAAACATAAAGCTTCTAATCATAAATAAGGTAGGTTAATGTTGTATAATTAGGTTTTTATTGGCTAAAATAGGCAATAAGTCATTTATTCTACATTAAAACAGCTCCAATACTTATTACTAAGACATCATATAAAATCTTAAGAGTTCTCACAAAACTAGGTAAAACTAATAATGATATTCAACAAAGCTTTTCTTTAAAAGTTTAAATTCATCATCTTATTCAATGCCCCATTTAAAATTGACACAATCAAATAATTGATTTCATTTCCCATATATAAGAATGTCAAAATAATAAATAATCCAACAAGATCAGGGTTAATTGATAAGGAGACTAAGGATATAAAACCACAAATAATAAAAGAAACAAAGCTAAAAAGATCCAAAAGATGTGATATTAATGTATATATTTAATATAGATAAAACAATTATCAATGTTGGAGGATCCATTCATGGTATTTCAAATAAATATAATCTAAGCTTTTTTTGTCACTTAAAACCACACAAAAGAGGTTCCAATTAGATGATTTATTATTAATGGCTCATTTAACATGATAATATTAATTATTTTTAATTACTTTATTTATGTAATGCTAAAAATGGTGAATATTGTCAAGTATTCATTGTGCTATCTTATGTCGACAATAAATCAAGATCTTTTTACAACACAAGTATTGATTCTTTATATAGTAGGCTATGAAAGAATAAAGTATTTGTTGTGTCAATGATTATACACCATGAATTAAGACTCGCCACATTAAAATGAGAGTATTAAGATTCATTAAGATAACAATTATAATACATGGTAATAATAACTTTCTTGAATTTAAACATCAAAGTTCATGTTGAGTTTGTATAATACTTATTCTTACATCATTATTGTAAACTTTTTACCTCGTAAAAAACAACAAAATATAATTAAATAGAAAAACATAAATAATCAAGATAAGAACATAACTATGATAATCTTGACCTTTGAGTCAAACTTTGTAACCTCTGATATAATTCTCAATAATACTGTCTTTCCTATTATTACTTTCATTTTATCTCGAGAGTTTATGATTCTTTCACAATTTTTCTTTTTTACTTAAGCCAAGTTGGTCCCAACAAATTATAGCATAATCGGTAAATTAATGACAACAAATTTTATATTTTTTCTCCTTTAAATAGTTAGGGGAATAAAATTCAACTCAACCTTCTTTTCCATCAACTCAACCTTATGTTTCTAAGCTACCAAAATCTATCCCCATGACTAATCTAGTGCATGATTATAATCCTTAACCCCCTTATCTATGTTGCGATGTCGCGGTCGCACAAATTAATTACCCTAGCTTAAAACACACAAGATAGTATAGAGCAAGCAAGGGGTCAATCCCACGAGGAAGTTTCAAGTCAGATTTTTATGTTGTATGTTATGTGATTGGGGGGATTTGGTTTGTGATTATCTAAACTATGACAACAATTAAACTAGCAAACAAAATCAATTAAAACTGAAACTTATCAAGGAAACAAACCTTGGTCACAAGCATACATCCACCTACGGAAATTAGAACCGATCCTTGAAACTTAAAATACAGTTCATGTTCTGAAATTTTATCTTTTCTTAACGTTATTAATTAAATAGAAGGAAGAATAAATCTCACGGTTCTTGAAATCCGAAGGTTTTTGTGTCCTTGCAACCAAGAAAAGAGTTTAGCCTTGCATGTTTGTTGAACAACTAAATAAAAGATGGAAGAACACATGATTTAGGGTTTGGAGGAGGAAGATTTTGTGTTTCCTTTTGTGCTGGCCGCCACTTCCTTGCCCCTCTTCTCTTTTATATATGCTTAGAAACACTAGTGTCTATTTTACAAAATAGTCATTCCTTAAGTTGGCAGAATTTAGTTGTCCCTTGTAAAATTCATAACTCCTTCATATCACATCGTTTTGAGCTGAAATTTGGAGCAGTTATAGGACTTTGAGTCCTGAATCCACGAAAATTTAGTTTACATCAATCAGATTTTTGTAGCTCGAGATATTGAAGTTGAAATGGACAAAGGTCAATATCGGTAGATTGCAAGATTTGACTTTGAAGGCTGCGATTTCCATGATCTTCCTTATTTTATTTCTTTTCCTTAGCTTTCCATAAATTTATGGATGTTAGCTTTTGAATGTCACTGGAATCACTTCATTTCGATCTCTAGAGCTTCCACTGTGCACAAAACACCGACTGAAGGTCAAATTTGTCAATCACCTCCAATTACCTCCTTTTTGTATCTTTCATCCAAAAATGCCTTCAAAATATAAAACAAAGAATATCAAGACATTATATATATAAAACATATGCAAAACACTATGTAAATATGGATGAAATTATCAAATAATATGGTCGTATCAAATACCCCCACACTTAGCTCTCGCTCGTCCTCGAGAAAGGATAGGTAAAAAGAATTTAAATAAAAAAAAATAACCATGACCAATCTCTTAATCTCCCATCAATATCCAAGAATTCAAGCATTATAAATAAGAATACAATTGAGAAGGATAAAGAACATAAATCTTCATGAATTTGTTTACATGCCAACTTCAAAACTCAATTACTCTTCGGGATTTAAAAGAAATATATGCCATGCCAAAGTGATAGGTCCTCTCATTGATATACACACCAACACTCATGTGTTTAGGGCTTATGTGTTTAAATCTCTCAAATTCAATCAATGAAGATGTTCTACCATAAGCTTGCTCTTCAATCTCATCTCCATTACTAAAATATTACAAACAATGCATGAATCAAAAGGTCTTATTTTCCGGTTGTAATGGGGCTAAGGTTAAGGTGAGGTAAAAGAGAGTAGAAGAAAATGATCAAACCAAAGAAAGTAGAGCATTCTGAAAAAAAAAAAAAACTATTTCAACCAAGATATTCCATCAAAACACATCAATTTTCAATCGTCAAGCACCAATGCTTAGCTTCTTTCGATTTCAAGCTCTTTTCTATTTCTTTTCTTTTTTTTTCTTTTCTTCTTTTCTTGTTCTTTTCTTTTTCTTTCTTTTTCTTTTTTTTTCTTTTGTTGTAAACACCCGAAAAAAAAAAGAAAAAAAAAGAGCAAAACCGGTTCATGAATATAAATACAAGGAGGAGAGAGGGAGTGGGGATTTTTATTTATTTTCCCGTCATCTCCATCTTATCTCTATTTTCCAGCCAGCCGAACCTCACTTCTCTTTTCCCATACAAATCCTTTACTCTTCTCTTCAACCGAACTCTCTTCTCTTCTCTTCTCCTCTCAACCCAAATTCTCTTCTTTTCTCTTCTTTTCCCAACCGAACTACCTCCATTTCCCTCTGCCCAGACTAATCATCTCCCCTCCCACTCCTCACAGCCGAACCTTAGGTTAAATTAAGGGAAAGGATGTGGTGAATGTGTGTGACAAGTTGCTTCTGTTGGCCTTAATAATTCAAAAAGAAAAATTCTAAGGGTAAGCTGGTTCAAATGCTGAATTTTGTTTATGTTTAAGGAGCTGATTTGTTTATGTTTAAGGGGCTGATTTTGTTTAAAGGGGCTGATTTTGATTTTGTTTAAAGCGGCTGATTTTGTTTATGTTTAAGGAGGAGATTTTTGTTGATGGAGTATGGATTGAAATTATGGATATAATGTATGATTTTGTTGGGATTTTGTTGAATGATGTGTGCTGAAATTTCTAGTTTTAATGTGTGTTTTGTTGAGATTTTTGTTGATGGAGTATGGATTGAAATTATGGATATAATGTATGATTTTGTTGGGATTTTGTTGAATGATGTGTGCTGAAATTTCTAGTTTTAATGTGTGTTTTGTTGAGATTTTTGTTGATGGAGTATGGATTGAAATTATGGATATAATGTATGATTTTGTTGGGATTTTTGTTGAATGGTTTTGATGGATTATAGGTTGGGATTATGGTTACAAGGTGTGATTTCATTGAGACTTTGTTGAGGGATTTATGATGAAAATAGAAATATATTGATTATGGACATTGATGTCGCAGGCGGTGCAGTCGGGATTGAGCCGTCATCCAGACCAGAACAGCCCAGGAGTAGACCAGGTAGGCGAATTACGCCCCTTTTGTATACGGCACGTAGAAGTATTTTAAGTTGAATATTAATTAGATGCGTTAGAGTTATTATTAAATGGTTGAATGTTTAAATGTGGGAACAAATGATTGATTAGCTTCGGCTAATGGCGTCCGAAAGGATGGCCGGGACAGATGATTGATTAGCTTCGGCTAATGGCGTCCGAAAGGATGGCCGGAACAGATGATTGATTAGCTTCGGCTAATGGCATCCAAAAGGATGGCCGGAACAGATGTTTGATTAGCTTCGGCTAATGGCATCCGAAAGGATGGCCGGAACAGTTGATTGATTAGCTTCGGCTAATGGCATCCGAAAGGATGGCCGGAACAAATGAGTAGATAGTTAATTTGCTACAGCTCAGAATTGAGTACCGTATGAGAATAGTTGGAGTAAAGATATTGTTACTTGAAATGGAAGAAAAATGGAGAACCTCCGAATTTTACCAGTGATTTGCTATGTATACGTAGAAATTACAATTTGTCAGTGTTTCTTTTAACGGATAAGTCATTTAGACAAAGTTATTAGCACTATCATTAAGTAATCGCATTTCTTAAATGTCTGTACTGCTGCAGGGACATCACAGACACGAAGGGTCTAGGGAATCTAATATAAGAGGACCTACTTTTGCAAAGAACCATGTGGATGCATTCTAATTTAAGATGTGTTTAGGATAAATCAATGTAATGAATGCATAATTATCATTCACCCCTTTTTGTGAAGATTTGTAAATTCCACTAGTAGGTTATGAATGTAAACTTATAGCCCTGTATGTTTATTTCTAATATAAGACTTCAATTGTGAAATCGAAATTAGTATATGTTTGTGCGAATTTCATCTCGTTAATGAAATGTTTATGGAATGGATTATATTTTACTGTTGTGAATTAATATGGATCATTGAGTAATGAAAAAAAAAAAAAAAATTCCGGGTAGTTACAGTTGGTATCAGAGCCCCTGGTATTGATCCTGAAGATTTATGATGATTACATTACTCTGGTGAATTTCAGGATGGTACGCACCCGGCAAGGAACACGAACTGAGCCGCCCTCTTTCGAAAGGAGAGGCGGGAACCAAAGTGCTCAGGGCTGGCAAAACGAAGATCCTTTGGATGACACGGCATCTCATGCTCCAATGATATTACCTGAAATTTTGCAAAGAGAAGCTGGGGTTACAGAGGAAGACGAGAGACCTAATGAGACAAGGGAAGTACCTCCAGTTGCAACAGAGAGGCAAGAAAGATCAGAAACACAACCATCAGCTATTCCAACTGGTGTGCCCACACAATCGGTAGACCCGGGACTTCTTGCACAAATAGTTAAAGCAGTGATGGAAGGCATGGCAAGTGCAACAACACGAACAATTTCCACCACGCAGATTCCACAAGTAGCCCCTATACTTAACACTGCCATGGATAACGTGGTGCCATTGGTACGTCTAGTGAAAAGTATGAGGGAAATGGGCTGTGAACCGTTTTCGGGGGAGCATGATGCAGAAATAGCCGGGAGATGGATTAGAAAGGTAGAGAAGACCATGACTCAAATAAGCATACCTGAGGGTTTGATGGTAAACTGTGCTGCTCAGCTACTGTCTGATAGGGCCATGACATGGTGGGAAACGGTTCAGATGAGACGTGCAGCTGAGACATTGGTATGGAGTGACTTCAAGATAGAATTTGAAAGTCAGTTTTATTCTAGATACCATCGTAAGGTGAAAGAACAAGAGTTCTTGGCATTAAAACAGGGGGATATGTCAGTATTGGAATATGAACGGAGGTTTCATGATCTATCATTGTTCGCCCCACATTATGTGCCGACAGAGGAGCATATGATTGAAAAGCTGAGAGATGGATTGCGACAGGATCTGAGACAAGGATTAATTGCTCTACGGTTTAAAACAGTTAGAGAATTAATTGAAGCTGCTCAAGCTTTGGAGGCTTGCATTGGAGAGAGTCATGGGGGACATCAAGGTATAAGCAAAAGGAGAGAGGGGGATTTTTACAGCAGTAGACCACCATTTCCGAAAAAAGGGAAAAGTGGAGAGCATGATCAGTACATGAACAAAGGGAGTTTGATGTTTCCGTCTCCCCGACAGTCAAGTGGGAGGATGATGATCGGACAATCGCACGCAAAGGAAAACATTTCAACAGGAACGGGTGATCGCAAGGGGGTGGATTACCCATTTTGTATAAAATGTGGACAAAAACATCCTGGGGACTGCTCAGTTTCCCCCGGACGATGCTTTGTGTGCAAAGGTGAAGGACATAGGTGGAGGAATTGTCAGTATCTGAGTCAAGGGTGTCATTACTGTGGTGAAAGAGGACATTTCAAGAGATACTGTCCGAAAAGGGACACCGAACAAGTACCAAGTTATAGACAGCCTGGTCAGAGCTCCCAACAGTCAGTCACAGTGAACAGGCCAGTGAGATCTTCTCAATCAGGAGCAACCCCCAGTCGAGGAAGAATGAGAGTACAGAATGATAGGACCCCGGGAAGGGTCTTTCATCTGACACAGGAGGAGGTCAGGGCTGCAACGGATGTGGTGGCAGGTACTCTACAAGTAAATGATTTTAATGTGCATGTGTTGTTTGATCCTGGTGCCACCCACTCTTTCATTAATGAAAAGATTGTCACTAAATTGGGAAAGGAAGTAGAAATGGTAGAGAGAGGATTTTTAATTGGAACTCCAATGGGGAACATGGTTGAAACTGATGTTGTATATTTGAATGTGGGGATTAGCCTGTCTGGGTGCGAAAAAAAAGTAGACTTGATTCCCTTGGGGTTGCATGATTTTGATTTAATTCTAGGCATGAATTGGTTGAATAAGTACAAGGCTCTAATAGATTGTTATGCTAAAACTGTTACCTTCCAAACCCCAAATGGAGAGAGAAAGATTTTTGAAGGAGAGAGGGTGTTCAAACCGGCTGCCATAATATCAGTGGTGACAGCTCAGAAACTATTGAGAAAAGGGTGTGTAGGATACCTCGCATATATTTTAAATTCCAATGATGAAGGCCCACAATTGAAAGATATTACTGTGGTAAGGAAATTCCCGGATGTGTTTCCCGAGGAGTTACCGGGATTACCCCCAGAGCGGGAGATAGAGGTGTCCATAGACACTTTTCCTGGAGTCCCACCCATATCGCAGCAACCTTACAGGATGGCTCCAACAGAGCTGAATGAGTTAAAGACCCAACTACAAGAATTGTTAGACAAAGGGTTCATACGGCCCAGTAATTCTCCATGGGGAGCGCCGGTCCTATTTGTGAGAAAGAAAGATGGAACACATAGACTCTGTATTGATTATCGACAGTTGAACAGAATAACAATGAAGAACAAGTATCCGTTACCTCGGATCGATGATTTGTTTGATCAATTAAAAGGAGCAAGGGTGTTTTCAAAAATAGATCTGAGATCAGGGTATTACCAGATGAAGATAAAAGGGGCTGATGTAACAAAGACTGCATTTAGAACTCGTTATGGACACTATGAATTTTTAGTGTTACCGTTTGGATTGACGAACGCTCCAGCTTTCTTTATGGACTTAATGAATCGGGTTTTCCAACCCTGTCTTGATAAGTTTGTAGTAGTATTCATTGATGACATACTGGTATACTCGAAGTCTTTCAGGGAGCACGAAGGACACTTGAGGCGAATCTTGCAAACCTTGAGAGAGCATCAATTATATGCGAAACTAAGTAAATGTGAATTTTGGCTGAAGAGAGTGACATTTTTAGGACATGTCATTTCGGCGGAAGGTGTTTTTGTAGATCCTCAAAAAGTTGAAGCAGTTTTGAGATGGGAAAGGCCGACTTCAGTTACCAAAATACGTAGCTTTTTGGGACTTGCAGGATACTATCGGAGGTTCATCGAAGGCTTTTCCTTGATTGCGACACCTTTGACTCAGCTGACTCGGAAGAATAAGAAATGGGTATGGTCGGAAGAGTGCGAAAGGAGTTTCCAGGAATTGAAAAGAAGGCTCACCACTGCTCCAGTGTTAACCCTTCCCTCAGGGACAAAAGGTTTTGTTGTTTATAGTGATGCTTCGGGAAAAGGTTTAGGGTGTGTCCTGATGCAACATGGAAAGGTGATTGCCTATGCATCAAGACAGTTAAAGACTCATGAGGTGAATTACCCGGTGCACGATCTGGAGTTGGCTGCTGTGGTGTTTGCTTTAAAGATATGGAGACATTATTTGTATGGGTCTCGAACTCAAATTTTCACCGATCATAAGAGCCTGAAGTACCTAATGTCGCAAAAAGAGTTGAATATGCGATAGAGAAGGTGGGTAGAACTCATTAAGGATTATGATTGCACCATAGAATATCATCCGGGAAAGGCAAACGTGGTGGCAGATGCCCTCAGTCGAAAAAATAAATCCACCCTAGAAGGGGCAACGGTAGGGGAGGAGCGGCAGTTGGCAGAATTGAAAAAGATGGGTGCAAATTTAGACGTTAGTGACGGAGGTGGATTGGTAGCTCAACTTTTGGTGCGACTGACGTATCGGGAACAAATACTACAAGCTCAATTCCAGGATGAAGTTGGATCCAAGATTAGGAGGAATGTGGAAGCGGGTGAGGAAATGAAATTTAGGATAGCGAATGATGGGTCTTTGATGATGGGGCAAAGATTGTACGTACCTAATGATGGAACAATCAAGCGGATGGTTCTACAAGAAGCTCATGAGTCCAAATTCTCCATACATCCTGGCAGCACTAAGATGTATCAAGACCTGAAACTTCTCTATTGGTGGCCGAACATGAAAAGAGAAATAGCTGAGTATGTGTCAAAGTGTGGGATATGTCAACAAGTCAAGGTTGAACACCAAAGGCCCGCGGGACCACTACAACCATTACAAATCCCAGAATGGAAATGGGAGATGATAACGATGGATTTTGTGTCGGGATTTCCTAAAGGGAGAAAAGGAAATGACGCAATATGGGTTGTCGTAGATCGGCTGACGAAATCCGCACTATTCTTACCTATAAAGATGACTGACTCAGTGGACAAGCTTGCCAAGATCTACATAAGTGAGGTGGTACGACTCCATGGGATTCCGGTGTCCATTGTATCGGATCGGGATCCTAGATTCACCTCTCGACTTTGGCCCAGTATACAACAAGCTCTGGGGACCAGATTGGATATGAGCACTACGTTTCACCCCCAAATGGATGGTCAATCAGAAAGGGTCATCCAGGTCTTGGAAGACTTGTTACGAGCCTGTGTACTAGAATTTGGGGGAAACTGGGAAGAACACCTGACATTGATAGAATTCACCTATAACAATAGTTATCAAGCCACAATAGGGATGGCCCCTTATGAAGCCTTGTACGGTAGGAGGTGCAGAACACCTCTATGCTGGGAAGAAATTGGAGATCGGAAATTATATGGGGCAGAGTTAGTCCAAGTAACCACGGAAAAAGTGAGAATTATTCGGGATCGCATCAAAGCCGCACAGGATAGACAGAAGAAGTATGCTGATGTAAGGAGGAGAGCCCTTGAGTTCTGTACGGGGGATCAAGTGTACTTAAAGGTAGCCCCATGGAAAAACATATTGCGGTTTGGATTGAAGGGAAAATTAACCCCTCGATTCATTGGACCCTTCAAAATCCTACAGCGGGTGGGACCAGTAGCATACAAAGTGGACCTGCCTCCCCAGTTGGCTAAGGTCCATGATGTGTTTCATATTTCCTTATTAAGAAAGGCTGATGTGGATCCCGCCAGAATTCTACCCCAGATCCCGGTTGAGGTCAATGAAAACTTAACACTGGAAATGAAACCCGCAAGGATACTAGATAAAGGTGAAAAGGAGTTGCGAAGTAAAAAGATCCCTATTGTCAGAATTTTATGGCGAAATGCTCAAATAGAGGAGGAAACTTGGGAGAGGGAGGATGAGATGAGAAAAAAATACCCAGAATTATTCGAAATACCAGGTATGTAATGTAAAATCCTTTAAATTTCGAGGACGAAATTTATATTTTAGAGGGGGAGAATGTAAACACCCGAAAAAAAAAGAAAAAAAAAAGAGCAAAACCGGTTCATGAATATAAATACAAGGAGGAGAGAGGGAGTGGGGATTTTTATTTATTTTCCCGTCATCTCCATCTTATCTCTATTTTCCAGCCAGCCGAACCTCACTTCTCTTTTCCCATACAAATCCTTTACTCTTCTCTTCAACCGAACTCTCTTCTTTTCTCTTCTCCTCTCAACCCAAATTCTCTTCTTTTCTCTTCTTTTCCCAACCGAACTACCTCCATTTCCCTCTGCCCAGACTAATCATCTCCCCTCCCACTCCTCACAGCCGAACCTTAGGTTAAATTAAGGGAAAGGATGTGGTGAATGTGTGTGACAAGTTGCTTCTGTTGGCCTTAATAATTCAAAAAGAAAAATTCTAAGGGTAAGCTGGTTCAAATGCTGAATTTTGTTTATGTTTAAGGAGCTGATTTGTTTATGTTTAAGGGGCTGATTTTGTTTAAAGGGGCTGATTTTGATTTTGTTTAAAGCGGCTGATTTTGTTTATGTTTAAGGAGGAGATTTTTGTTGATGGAGTATGGATTGAAATTATGGATATAATGTATGATTTTGTTGGGATTTTGTTGAATGATGTGTGCTGAAATTTCTAGTTTTAATGTGTGTTTTGTTGAGATTTTTGTTGATGGAGTATGGATTGAAATTATGGATATAATGTATGATTTTGTTGGGATTTTGTTGAATGATGTGTGCTGAAATTTCTAGTTTTAATGTGTGTTTTGTTGAGATTTTTGTTGATGGAGTATGGATTGAAATTATGGATATAATGTATGATTTTGTTGGGATTTTGTTGAATGATGTGTGCTGAAATTTCTAGTTTTAATGTGTGTTTTGTTGAGATTTTATTGATGGATTATAGGTTGGGATTATGGTTACAAGGTGTGATTTCATTGAGACTTTGTTGAGGGATTTATGATGAAAATAGAAATATATTGATTATGGACATTGATGTCGCAGGCGGTGCAGTCGGGATTGAGCCGTCATCCAGACCAGAACAGCCCAGGAGTAGACCAGGTAGGCGAATTACGCCCCTTTTGTATACGGCACGTAGAAGTATTTTAAGTTGAATATTAATTAGATGCGTTAGAGTTATTATTAAATGGTTGAATGTTTAAATGTGGGAACAAATGATTGATTAGCTTCGGCTAATGGCGTCCGAAAGGATGGCCGGAACAGATGATTGATTAGCTTCGGCTAATGGCGTCCGAAAGGATGGCCGGAACAGATGATTGATTAGCTTCGGCTAATGGCATCCGAAAGGATGGCCGGAACAGTTGATTGATTAGCTTCGGCTAATGGTATCCGAAAGGATGGCCGGAACAAATGAGTAGATAGTTAATTTGCTACAGCTCAGAATTGAGTACCGTATGAGAATAGTTGGAGTAAAGATATTGTTACTTGAAATGGAAGAAAAATGGAGAACCTCCGAATTTTACCAGTGATTTGCTATGTATACGTAGAAATTACAATTTGTCAGTGTTTCTTTTAACGGATAAGTCATTTAGACAAAGTTATTAGCACTATCATTAAGTAATCGCATTTCTTAAATGTCTGTACTGCTGCAGGGACGTCACAGACACGAAGGGTCTAGGGAATCTAATATAAGAGGACCTACTTTTGCAAAGAACCATGTGGATGCATTCTAATTTAAGATGTGTTTAGGATAAATCAATGTAATGAATGCATAATTATCATTCACCCCTTTTTGTGAAGATTTGTAAATTCCACTAGTAGGTTATGAATGTAAACTTATAGCCCTGTATGTTTATTTCTAATATAAGACTTCAATTGTGAAATCGAAATTAGTATATGTTTGTGCGAATTTCATCTTGTTAATGAAATGTTTATGGAATGGATGATATTTTACTGTTGTGAATTAATATGGATCATTGAGTAATGAAAAAAAAAAATTCCGGGTAGTTACATTTGTTCTTTTTCACCTTTGGCAACTTTGCCCATCTTTTCATCAAGCATCACTTCTTCTTTCTTTTCACATAATTTCCAACCATAATTCCATGAGATATCACAAGTATATGCTCTACTAATCCTTGGCCAGGGGGAAAAGAGGAAAAAAAAAAAGTTTAAGGCTTATACATGGGTAAAGCAAAGAAAAGATAAAAAGCTCAAAAGGGGCTCACTAAAGATAATATGCTTTAGGTTGGCTTTTTGGCTCAAGCGGTTAAAATTCCTAGTGCCTTATCATCTTCATGCATCTATGTAATGTGAATGTAATCTCAATAAGATATGAAGCAAGTTCTAGAGATACATATCATTGAAAGAACGAACAATCAAAGAATATAATGTTGAAGGCTCAAAAGCTTACATTGATATAACACTATAAAGTCAACATGGCATATTTTCAGAGTCAATCCCTAAACCAATTAAACATTAAAACTTGCATGCACACTCATTCATTTGATTTATATATTCATCTATCTCACTTAATTCTCATACATAATACTCATATTCTCAAAAACCAATGGGAGTTAAAAAAAACCAAACAATATTTTTTTTTAGAACAACAAAGAAAACTAAAATTCTCCCAATACCCCCACACTTAAAACACAACATTGTCCTCAATGTTGAAATAAAAGAAAAGGAATATAGGAGAATGACAAAAATGAAATAAAATGCAAAAAATAAAAGATAAAGGAAAAAGAAGGCAAATCTGATTTTTTTTTGTGTGCTGGGTTGCCTCCCAGTAAGTGCTTTTGTTTTATGTCATTGGCTTGACATGTGGCATGCTCATTCTTCATAGATTGGTTCAGCTAACTCTATATAAGCGGTGAGTTCTGTCGTCCAACCTTCATAGAAAGGTTTCAAACGATGCCCATTGACCTTGAGTACTTTGTTGGTTTCTAAACTTGTAATTTCAACTGCACCATAAGGAAAAACATTAGAAACAACAAAGGGTCCAATCCAACGAGAACGCAATTTTCTAGGAAAAAGTTTCAAACACGAATGATAAAGAAGGACTTTGTCTCCAACATGAAACTCCTTTCTTGTAAGCATTCGGTCATGAAGATTCTTAGTCTTTTCTTTGTAAATCCTTGCATTCTCGTAAGCATCATTTCGAATATCTTCCAACTCTTGTAGTTGCAGTTTTCTTGCAATCCCAGCAGCATCATAATCCATGTTACATTGTTTAATGGCCCAAAAAGCTTTGTGTTCAAGATCCACTGGTAGATGACATGCTTTCCCATAAATCATTTTATAAGGTGACATTCCTATAGGTGATTTATAAGCAGTCCGATAAGCCCAAAGTGCATCTTCAAGACATAGACTCCAATCTCGCCGATTAGGTTGCACTGTTTTCTCCAAAATGGACTTGATTTCTCTATTTGAAATTTCAGCTTGGCCATTCGTTTGAGGATGATATGCTGTAGAAGTTCAATGAGTCACATGATATTTGTGTAGCAATGCTTCCATGGAACGATTACAGAAATGAGTGCCACGATCGCTAATGATAGTTTTAGGGATTCCAAACCTGTCAAATATGTGAGTCCTGACAAAATCTAAAACAACCTTAGCATCGTTAGTTCGTGTGGCTTTCGCCTCAATCCATTTAGACACATAATCAACAGCAAGAAGAATATAAAGATTGCCAAAAGAAGAAGGAAATGGACCCATAAAGTCAATACCCCAAACATAAAAAATTTCACTTACAAGAATATTCGTTAAAGGCATTTGATTCTTATGAGTGATATTACCTGTTCTTTGGCATTTTTCACATGATTTGCAGAAGTGATATGCATCTTTAAAAATAGAAGGCCAATAGAAACCACTTTCAAGTACCTTGTGGGCTGTTCTTTTAGCTCCAAAATGCCCACCACAAGAATGAGAATGACAAAAAGTGAGAATGGAATGAAATTCATCTTGTGGTACACACCTCCTAACTACTTGATCCGCATAAAATTTCCAAAGGTAAGGATCGTCCCAAAAATAATATTTAGCATCAGCTCGTAACTTATCTTTTTGGGGTTTAGACAAACCTGGAGGGAATTCTTTGGTGACTAAATAGTTTACCAAATCAGCATACCATGGTCTTGTAGAGGACTGGAACATATACAACTGCTCATCAGGGAATGTCTCTCTTATTGTTTCGATCTGTATATCCTCGGTCCTCAGTCGGCTCAAGTGATCAGCCATATGGTTTTCAACACCTTTTTTGTCTTTGATCTCAAGATCGAATTCTTGTAAAAGCAAGATTCACCTAATTAGTCTTGGTTTGGACTCCTTCTTCTTTAAAAGATACCTGAGAGCTGCATGGTCAGTAAAAACAATGACTTTTGTACCAAGTAGATATGACCTGAATTTTTCAAGA
Source organism: Salix purpurea (assembly GCA_027405865.1). NCBI lineage: Eukaryota > Viridiplantae > Streptophyta > Magnoliopsida > Malpighiales > Salicaceae > Salix > Salix purpurea. The sequence goes on along the minus strand of CM050330.1, from coordinate 10,544,281 downwards.
GCAAACACCACTGCAAAAAGTTCCTTTTCAGTTGTATGGTAATTGCATTGTGCTCCATCCAACATACGAGAAGCATAGGCGATAACATGCAAATTCTTCCCAATTCTTTGCCCAAGCACAACTCTTATCGCATAGTCACTCGCATCACATATTATCTCAAAAGGTTCATCCCAATTTGGTGGTTGGATGATAAGGGCAGATGTGACACATCTCTTAAGCTCATCATGGGCATCTTTACATGCTTGATCAAACACAAAATCCACTTCTTTGGCTAATAGTTTGCACAAGGGTGCCGTAATCTTTGAGAAATCTTTGATAAAGCGTCGATAGAAACCTACATGGCCTAGAAAAGAACGAACTTCCCTCATGCATAAGGGGTAAGGCAATGATGAAACAACATCTATTTTAGCTTTATCAACCTCTAATCCACGTGAAGACACAATATGCCCAAGAACTATTCCTTGTTCTACCATAAAATAACACTTTTCATAGTTCAAGATAAGGTTAGTTTCAATGCACTTTTTCAAGATCAAAGATAAATTTTCTAGACATCTATCAAAAGAATCACCATACACCGTGAAATCATCTATAAAAACCTCGATTATTCTTTCAACATAGTCAGAAAAAATACTCATCATGCATCTTTGAAAAGTTGCAGGAGCATTACAGAGACCAAAAGGCATTCTCCTATATGCATATGTACCAAATGGACATGTAAATGTAGTCTTTTTTTGATCATCAGGATTAATAACAATCTGATTGTATCCACTATATCCATCAAGAAAGCAATAAAAAGACTTACCTGCTAGGCGTTCAAGCATTTAATCCATGAATGGTAATGGGAAATGATCTTTGCGTGTAGAAAGATTGAGCTTTCTGTAATCAACACATATTCTCCATCCACTCGAGATACGAGTAGGAATGAGCTCATCATTTTTGTTTTTCACCAACATGATTCCGGTCTTTTTGGGCACCACATGGATTGGCGCGACCCATTTACTGTCAGTGATGGGATAAATGACTCCTGCATCTAACAGTTTCAAAATTTCAGCTTTCACTACCTCCATCATAGGCGGGTTCAACCTCCTTTACATTTCCCTTGTTGGTTTTGTGTTGTCCTCCAATAGTATGTGATTCATACATATTGAGGTACTAATGCCCTTGATGTCGGCTAAAGTCCATCCAATGGCCGTCTTGTGATCACACAATAACTTGACAAGGTTTTCCCTCTTGCATACTTGTCAAACCTTTTGCTATGATAACAAGAAGTGTATTGTTATCGCCAATGAATACATACTTCAAATTATCGAGCAAAGGTTTTAATTCTAACTCGAGGGCCTGTAAAATAGATGGCAAAAGCTTTTTATGTGAGAGTACTAAATCAACAAAGACATTACCATGGGGAACGGTTTGCAAAGCTTGTAAGGCCAATATTGATTCGTGCACATTTTGGGGAACACACACGTGCCTCTCCATCTCTTCTATCTTGGTGAAATCATAGCCATAGCTTAAAGCTATGCTTAATCCGTCTTCGCAATCAAAATCACAAACTTGTTGCACACACTTATCAATTTGATCATAGCATGTGATAGAATAAACATTGCTATAAGAATATTTTGGGGAACACACACGTGCCTCTCCATCTCTTCTATCTTGGTGAAATCATAGCCATAGCTTAAAGCTATGCTTAATCCGTCTTCACAATCAAAATCACAAACTTGGTGCACACACTTTTCAATTTGATCATAGCATGTGATAGAATAAACATTGCTATAAGGATATTTCATTGCATCATGAAAATTGAATTCAATTTTTTTCATCTCCTACCTCCATAGACAAGGTATCCTTACCACAATCAATCTTTGTGTTGGCGGTTTTCAAGAATGGTCTCCCAAACAATATAGGAGTGCTGGTTGATGAATCACAAGAATCATGTTCCATATCAAGAATATAAAAATCACATGGAATAACCAAACTATCAATCTTGACCAGGACATCTTCTATCACACCAAGTAGGTAAACAAAACTATGATCCGCAAGTTGTATTACAATGCTAGTTTTATTCAAAGGCTCAAGACTAAGAGAATCATAAACATGTTTGGGCATAACACTAATGGATGCACCTAAATCGCATAAAGCTCTTTTAAAACTAGCATTACCAATAACACATGGGATAGTAAACGCACCTGGGTCTTTTTTGTTTCAAAGGCAGATTCTTTTGAACAACGGTAGATACAACTTCACCCATACTTACCGTTTCATGACCTTTTAGTTTGAAAGCTCTCTTGGTAGTACACAACTCCTTCAAGAATTTTGCATACTTGGGAATTTGCTTGATAGCATCAAGCAAAGGAATGTTCAGTTCCACTTTCTTGAAAACCTCGAAGATCTCTTTTTCTTTGTCTTCTTTCTTTGACCTAGAAGAACTCACAGGAAAGGGTGGATTTGTTTTATAACTAGAATTAATTGAGTGAAAAGTTACCTTTGGAGTGTTTGTCTTTGTTTCTGTTTGTGGAGGGGGGGGGGGTGTTCTTTCTTTGTACTCAATTCAGTTTCTATCTCTTCTTCCTCCTCCATCTCAATTTGTTTCGACTTTTTCTCTTCAAGTTCTTTCCCACTTCGCAGCATGATAGCACTAACATTCTCTTTTGGATTCAATGCTTGGGAGGACAACTTTCCATTTATTTGTGCTTCCAATTTCCCTACACTTGAAGCTACTTGCCCCATTTGCTTTTCCAAGTTGTGAATACTTGACCTTGTTTCCTGTTGAAAAGACATGACATTTTGTTGCAAGGTAACAGTATTAGAAGCCAAAGTTTTCATCATCTCACGAAGATCATCATTGGATGACGACCCCATAACATTGGAGTTTGTGAATGGAGCGGGTTGTCTTGCTTGATAATTTTGTTGGGCTGAAATCCATGTGGATGGAACTGTAGGCCTGGATTGCCTTGTTGGGATGGGTTGCTGTAGCGTAAGTTAGAATGATCTCTCCATCCAGGATTGTACATGTTGGAAAAGGGATCATATTTACGCTAGGGCTGTCCATTGAATGCTCTATCAATTGCATGAGCTTGTTCAATGTAATCTTCTTGCATTGTTGGGCACATATCCAAAGTATGTCCTTGTAAGGAGCATATGTTACAAACTTTCACCTGCTGCACATTTCCACAAGCCAAAGAACGCACAAGAGAAGTAAGATCATTAACTTTATTTTCAAGGTTAGAAATACTTACCTCATTTACTCGTTTATTGGAGAGGTCTCCACGAGTGCCAAACTGTTTTGAGTTGGCTGCCATGTTTGAGATCAATTGGCGTGCAGCCTCGGGTGTCTTATCCACCAATGCTCCTCCACTTGCAGCATCAATGATACTACGGTCAGTAGGCATCAATCCTTCATAGAAATATTGAATGAGCAGCTGATCGGGTATTTGATGATGAGGGCATTGAATACATAGTTGCTCAAATCTTTCCCAATACTCAGAAAGTGTCTCTCCATGAGATTGTCGAATCCCACATATTTCTTTTCTTATATTGGCAACTCGAGATGCTGGAAAATATTTCTCTAGGAAAATCTTCTTCATAGCATTCCAAGTTCCAATAGATCCTGGGAGAATAGAGAAAAGCCATGCCTTTGCTGCCCCTTCAAAGAGAAAGGGAAAGCTTTCAACTTAACTTGTTCTTCATCAACTCCATTCGGTTTCATGCCAACACATACCATATGGAACTCTTTGAGATGAGTATGAGGATCTTCTCCTACAAGACCATTAAATGTTGGTAGCAAATGTATAAAACCAGATTTGAGCTCAAGGTTTACATTATTGTCAATGTTTATGCACAATGGTTGATTTTCCACGTTAGGAGCAGCAAGCTCCTTGAGAGTTTGTTGTCGTGCAATAGCCATGGTGTTGAGGCGAGCTTCCTTTCTTAACCTGCGTAAAGTGCTTTCTATTTCAAGATCAATCTGCACTTGAATTTGATTAGTAGAACGGGTCACGGGCATAAATTCTTAAGAAAACTCAAAAGAAAGTAACCACACAAGAGATCGAAAACAATGCAAATTGTACGAAAAATTTACGGTAGAAAATTAAAACTGCCTAAAAACACTAGAAAACAACGGAATTTGGCCTCAATAGGTTGGGGCATAGTCCTGTTAAGAACGTTGTTTTCCTTAAGAAACCAAAATATCGATACCTAATTCCACCAAAAGCTCTGTTTTGAACAGTACCGTTGCCGCAAGTGAACAATACCGTCGCAAGCAAAAATTCTGTTTCTTTTTCTTTTGAATCACTGCAAATAAAAATAAAAGTGCAAGCACAACAATCAACTAAAATTACCTCCCCGGCAACGGCGCCAAAATTTGTTGCGATGTCGCGGTCGCACAAATTAATTACCCTAGCTTAAAACACACAAGATAGTATAGAGCAAGCAAGGGGTCGATCCCACGAGGAAGTTTCAAGTCAGATTTTTATGTTGTATGTTATGTGATTGGGGGGATTTGGTTTGTGATTATCTAAACTATGACAGCAATTAAACTAGCAAACAAAATCAATTAAAACCAAAACTTATCAAGGAAACAAACCTTGGTCACAAGCATACATCCACCTACAGAAATTAGAACCGATCCTTGAAACTTAAAATACAGTTCATGTTCTGAAATTTTATCTTTTCTTAACGTTATTAATTAATAGATCCGCAGTATAACTAATCCAAACCAACAAACAATCAAAGTGTCTGCACTAATGATTCAATTTAATGGTAGCTTTAAGAACTAGATAATAATTTCATTAAGATTAACATACAAGTTGTCCGCAACTTGTGTCAATTTATTCAAATGTTCTCCCTAAGTTCAATAATGTAGTTCCGCCACAATTATCAAGCTTAGATGCTTCACAAGTTCATATATCACAACTCCAGTTTTGATATTAAATCTAGCAATAGATTGTTCACAACAATAACTTAGAGTCCGCTCTAGCAATCATCAACAACAATCATAGAAAATATGTATAGGAAAACAATCATACTCATTCATAACATAAACTGAAAATAGAAGGAAGAATAAATCTCACGGTTCTTGAAATCCGAAGGTTTTTGTGTCCTTGCAACCAAGAAAAGAGTTTAGCCTTGCATGTTTGTTGAACAACTAAATAAAAAGATGGAAGAACACATGATTTAGGGTTTGGAGGAGGAAGATTTTGTGTTTCCTTTTGTGCTGGCCGCCACTTCCTTGCCCCTCTTCTCTTTTATATATGCTTAGAAACACTAGTGTCTATTTTACAAAATAGTCATTCCTTAAGTTGACAGAATTTAGTTGTCCCTTGTAAAATTCATAACTCCTTCATATCACATCGTTTTGAGCTGAAATTTGGAGCAGTTATAGGACTTTGAGTCCTGAATCCACGAAAATTTAGTTTACATCAATCAGATTTTTGTAGCTCGAGATATTGAAGTTGAAATGGACAAAGGTCAATATCGGTAGATTGCAAGATTTGACTTTGAAGGCTGCGATTTCCATGATCTTCCTTATTTTATTTCTTTTCCTTAGCTTTCCATAAATTTATGGATGTTAGCTTTTGAATGTCACTGGAATCACTTCATTTCGATCTCTAGAGCTTCCACTGTGCACAAAACACCGACTGAAGGTCAAATCTGTCAATCATCTCCAATTACCTCCTTTTTGCATCTTTCATCCAAAAATGCCTTCAAAATATAAAACAAAGAATATCAAGGCATTTTATATATATAACATATGCAAAACACTATGTAAATATGGATGAAATTATCAAATAATATGGTCGTATCAATCTACATTCTCATTAAAAACCCATAAATAGGTAGTTAGCATGCTTTGGCCTTCTAGCCTAAAGACCTTTTTAAACCGATACCTCACATAAACTAGCAATTATAACATTTTCCCTCTATATATAGATCTTGCACCTCACCAAATATTTTATTCATCCTTTCAAACTATTGTTGCATATCCTGTGACATAAAAAAGGTGTTCTCCTAACCCTCTTTAAGTGATGCCTTATCTTGTTGAAATATGAAAACGCACTAGTAGTTAGAATGATATGTCCTTACACACTTCCTTATGTATTTACACCCTAATTGATATCTCTCCTCTTGTGTTTAATTCAAAAATAACTTCTCATGATAATATGCTCATCTTTTCACCTTTTACCTCTCATAGCCCTTTCAAATCTTTAAGGAATTAGTCTCAAACAACCAAATAGAAAACAACTTAGTAATGAAAGGTTTAGTATTTTATACTCGAGAAACAAGAAAATAATTAAACTTCAAAGAAAACAAGTTCTGATTATGAAAACACTAGAGATTATGAATATGATATGAAGACACAAAAACAAATATGTAAACTAGAAAACTAATGCAATACATATTAAGTACCCCAAAACTAACTTTAGAATACTAATATGGTCAAATATGATGCCAATGGGCCTAATATGATTTATTTTATAATTGTATAATTAACGAAACCTAAGTACAAATAACTCTAAAATCAAGATTTAAAACTAAAAAGTCAAAAACCTAAAGAATATCAAATTGTAAGAGCATATGATTTCAATTTAAGACAAAATTTATAATACTTTAAAACTTCATTTTCTTTCTTTCTTTCTTTCTTTCTTTCTTTCTTTCTTTCTTTGTATATAAGTTACTGACTTTCTTTTAATAGTAACAAATTTAAAGACTTTTTAAAGATATTTTCCACAAATTAGATTAAAGAAACAACATAAAAAAATAAAAATTAAAAAAACTTGATTTTAGAGAGTCTTGTTTTGATACATACCAATGTGAAACTAAAGATTAAGAATACTGGAAACCAACAATAAATAGAAACATCTCAAGAAAGCTTATATCAAGTTTGGTTGACAAAAACTTGATAAAGTAATTATCTAAACTAAGGAACCAAATCTATTGGAATGAAGCCCCTTAATTGAGAATCGCGAATGAGAAGTATAAAAACGACACAATACCTATTATTTGATAAGTCAATATTGTTTAATGAAGAACAAGAAGTGTGAAAACCCTCAAAATCAAACACACAATCGGAATGAAACCCCCTAACGATTATAAAGAATCGCAAATGATAAGTAATAGAAAGAAACCACATAGATAATTATTATTTGATAAGTCAAGACAGTTAAACGAAAAATCCAATTTAATAGTATGAAAACCCTATCACACTCAAGCACATAATTTATGTCAATAATAATGAATCCTATTATGAATAATAAGTCTTACAAAAGAGTATTTATTATGTAAAACTTCACCTAACCCAAATGAGTTAATGGATTAATATACAAACCAATTATCACATGTAATGAACTAAAATAGTCTAAAGCCTATTGTTTTCCTTACTTGAACCTAGGATTGTTGTTGTTGCCTCCAAGTTACCATGTAACACTAAAAACATATTATTGCTTGTATTTCCACATTAGATAAGAATTGTCAAGCTCTCAAACATATTCGATACGAACTACTTCGTTGCCATAAATGTTTCTACATGTCATAACCCAATTTCTGGGTTATTCTCCAAATCTACCCAAAAAAACAAAAATACAATAAAATGGGCTGGTGTCGGCAGAAAAATTAAGGTGGATATTTTGGACATTTTTGAGAGCCCGGTTGTACCTCTTTTTTGTCCAGAAATGAAGAAAAATACAGATTCAAAGCTAAAGTGACTTATTACTGGATAAATCTGTGTAAAAATTAAGTCAAAAGACATAATTATATTTTTATGGGACAATTTGATTTAATCTTCGACTAGTTTAAAGTGTAATTATGTTTAGGTATTAATTGAGAGCCCAATTGAAGGATTTAATTAAGCACAAGAGCTTAATTATACTTTAAATGAGTCAAATTAATTTTATTAAGGGCTTAATTGGTGAGAAATTAAGTTTGAAAGCCTAATTCGGGTTAAATTGAGAAGATCAGAATTTTCTGTAACAAAACTTTTTGGGTAAAATCGGAAGCCAAAATTGAAGATAAAAACATCGTTCTTCTTGTTGAAAATATTCTTTTAGTAACTACCCATTTTTTTCAGTCTATTTTATATAATTAAGAAAAAATTTACCTGCCGAAGCCTTATCGGGAGCCATGCTGCACCCATGCCGGCAACCATGCCTACCATCCACTCCTGCAACACACCATCCTTTGAACAACACTCCCATACCTGCAAAAGTCTATAAAAGGGAAGCAAATTTTAAGAGCAGGGGGAGGAAATAACACTGGGGGACAATTAAAAACTGGGGATTGAACACAGATAGAGGGAAAACTAGGGGGAAACTAGGGAATTAGCACAAAAAACGAAGGAGAAGATGAACACATAGCTACAGCCACCATCATCTCCATCGTTGACAACAATTCTCCCTCTGCCTTGCACCGTCAGCTCTCTCTCTCCCCTCCTTGCATTGTCCCTCTCTCTCCCTCATCACAACAATCAACTCTATCTCTCTCTCCCCGACAGTGGTTCTCTCTCTAAAAAGCCAGCAACTTGATAACTCCCTCTCCTTCACCAGCACAGCTAGAGACCATTACATGGTCTCCCTCCTCAGCTCCAGAAGCACCTGCCACCACCCAACCTTCTTCTCCAACTCCGTCGATGTAGAGCAGCAGTCAGAAGCAACGTGAACTAACAGTTTTTGTTGCCTCCACCGACCACCATTTTGACGCCACCACCACAGGGACAACCACCTCCGCCTCCTCTACCCGGCGGCAGTGGCTGGTGAGCCTCTCGTCATGGTCGGCCGACCACCTTGTTACTGTTAATGTAATACATGAACAAAGGGCAACCGATTTTCCTTTTTCCTTTCTTTTATTGTTTTAATTCCTTGGGTTGGATTACCCTTGGCCTAGTCCAGTTGGTTGGGCCGAGTCCAACCCAAGTCAAGCAGGTCGACCTTGGTTGGGCTGACCCATTTGGTTGGGCCAGGCCCAACTTGAAATTTTTTATTTTTATTTTTTTTTAAATACAAAAAAATGCATTTAAAAAAATATAAAATGTGTTGTTTTCGTGCATACGGATGAATTCCAGGTTATCCCAGCATATTTTTTGTAAATAAATATATGTTGCATCTTTTACATATTTTGATAAAAAATGGGATATTGTAACCAGTGATTATCCATTGGAATTTGGACAAAATGTCAAAAAAATTAATTATTTTGTTTTAACTATCAGGGTGTAAAATTACTTTGTTAAGTACACCCGCAGATAAATTTTTTTTTCCTACGATGTAAAATTACATTGTAAAATATACCTGTGAAAAAAATGGTTTTTGAAAATGCAGTGAAAAAAAAATAAACATAGAAAAAAAATCAAACAACAATGCATCTTACCTTAGGTAGGGTGCACTGGGGGTGATACGTCTTCCACTTGCATAACAAGTCCCCTTCCTCAGACTCTCTCAGACCAATAGGTTCCTAGTGACCTTAATGGTGGCGACTCCTGATAATTATAGTCATAATTTTTACGACTATAAAACAAACACCTCATTTCACCGCGCGTCGTTGTTTCCCTAATCAAGAGATAGCGGGGCACGAAGAGTGAAAAAATAATCATCGCGACACTACACATAATAAAATTTCCTAAATTGATATTTTAATAATAAAAACATAAAACACTTGATTAATCAAGATTGTTGCATGATCTATTTCGACAACCCACCATCATGAAAGAATTAGGCCTATGTTATAAATAGATCAAACTCCTCTTGCATAAAATTTAAATCTTTTATCACTTGTTATAACCTTCTTGAAATTTTCCTTGACTTAGATATACTGAATAAGCCAATTGAAAGCATCATTGAGTCATGTAATTGGTCTACTAACACTTCTAATGGTTTTTTTTGGTCTTGTGTAGATTGATATATATCACCACCACATTCTTCTCCTCCACCTTCATCTAATAATTACTGCCATTATCTTCTCCTAATTGACCACCTTATCTATCACCACCACCACCGTTGAAAAATATTATACACTTAAAATATTTTATAAGAAAATATTTTTCAAGTCAAACATTATAAAATATTTGACAAGTAAGACATTTTATGACAAATCATTTTATGTAAAATATTTTACATAATAAACAAAACCTTAATTTTTTACTTATCATCATCATCATCATTATTATTATTATTGTCATGATGATGAGAGAAACTAAGTATTGTGCTTTTGGAAAATAAATTATTCTAGATAACAAACACTGTATAGAGCATTTAGTAAAAATAAAATTTTTGTGATCCTAAATAATTAATAAGATTACATTCCTTATTATTATTGTCAACACCTTTTTTTTTTTATCTCAAAAGCACTACATATAAATTAAAGGAATATACAATTCAAACAATAATTTTGGTCATATTTCCATGTCTTATAACACATTTGGAATCAATAGCATTTTTGAAGAGGAAAAAAAAGGGTAGAGAAATTGAAGCTAATTGGACTCATATCTAACCTATGCATAAACCTAAACCATTAATTAAAGTGGATCCATCGGCTAACTATAATTACTCGATAAATATTCCTAATATTCTTTAGTCAAAGGAACAAACTCATCCTTATTTCTAATCAATAGACCAAGCCAAACCTACCATAAAAGAAGTTAGACCTCATATTAGTCCCTCGATTATGTATAGTTTCATGAGTGAGTTTCCAAATGATCTTACAAATTGCATTTTATATATCTATATTTCCTTGATTAGATCCTTTTTTTTTACATAATTGGATAAAATATTGAATAGGCATGTGGTATTCATGTCTTTTCTAATTAATAAACATCAAGCTCAGGAAAAGAATTTATCGTATCCCCCTTCATATTTTCTTATTCACGGTTCACGTTGAGTGCATTAGAATTGTTGCATACTTTGAGCCGTGCATGCGACAGTTTATGAGAGTCAAAAAAATTTCTTTAGCCATCATATTCAATTCCTCTCCATCTTCTCTTCCATTATAGACGGTGCATATAATCCAAATGTGGATGGTGTATTGTTGATAACCATTTCGCCCCCCCCCCCCCCCCCCCCCCCCCCGTTCATGTTTCTCTCCTATCCTAACAAATACAATATGGTCCTCATTGATAATATTTTTCCAAATTCATAAGTTTTTGTTTTGATTGTTGTTTTTAGTCATTTTCCCTTTTGTTGAAGTTTTTTTTTAATTTAACCCATGTTTTTTAATTTCTATGTATAAGGTATTTAGATTTAGTCCTTCTATTTTTAATTTCTTATTTGTTATCTTAACCTTTTTATCAAATATTTTATATCTTTAAATTTTTTTGCTTCAAATTAAGTTATGATTTTTGTTTCCATTGATAATAATGATTTTAATTTGGTATATTCTCTTTTGATTTCTTATTGTTTTTCTTATCGCTTTGGTCAAAGTTTTTATATTTTTGAATTCTATCCTTTAAATCAAGTACATTTTCTTTAAATAGTAGTAGTGATAGTGGTGGTGGTGGTGGTGGTGGTGGTGGTGGTGGTGGTGGTAATAGCGGTGGTCGTAGTAGTAGTAGTAATAATAATAATAATAATAATAATGATTATTGTCATAATCCAATTCTAGGTTATTCCCCTAAATCTATCCAAAATAAAAAAAAAAATAACAAAAATAAAGTAAAAGGAGCTAGCGTTGGTAGAAAAATCAAGGTGCTAAATTTGGACATTTTCGGGAGCCCAATCGTCCCTTTTTTGTACCAAAAAATGAAGGAAAATGCATATTCATTGCTAAAATTTTAAGTCGAAAGGCATAATTATATTTTATGGGCTAATTTGATTTAATTGTCAGCCAATTTAAAGTGTAACTATGTTTAGGAATTAATGTAGGGTCTAGTTGAAGGATTTAATTAAGTGCAAGAACTTAATTATACTTTAAATTAGTCAAATTAATTTTATTACGGGCTTAATTGGTGAGAAATTAATTTTGGAAGTCTAATTTGGGTTAAATTGAGAAGATCATAATTTTTGGAGATGAAACTTTTTTGGGTGAAATTGGAAGCCCAAAAGGAAGATAAAACATTGTTCTTCCCAGTTTTCCCGTCGAAAAAATCTTTTTTGTCACAACCCATTTTTTGTCTGTCTATTTTATATGTTTGCAAGAAAGGCCTGTCAAGGCATTACCGACAGTTATGCTTGTGCCATGCTGGCAGTCATGCCCTACAATTGCATTACACTATACCACACCATTATTGGACACCACTCCTATGCCTTTCAACCTACACATTTAGTCAATGAAAGGGGGGATAAATTTTTACACAAACAGGGGAGGAACATGAAATAATACTAGAAATCGAGGAGAGAACACAAAAAAAAACACACGGACAAGAAAATTTGTAGAAAAAGATGAAGGAAACACAGGGGAGGAAGACAAAGACACACCATGCGAAAATTGCAAAAAAAAGCACATACACGCATAACCACCAACGGCAGCCACCACCATCTTCCTCGACACCAGCAGAAGCACGCTAATAACTCTCTCTCTCTCTCTTCCAATCATTGTCGTCACTCTGTCCCTTATAGTCACTAACAACTTTCTCTCTCTAACCAGCTCTCGGCGAGCACCAACATCACCCCCTCAACATCAGCGGCTTATCCACACCAACAACTCCACTGTGACATCTGGTAACAACAACAAGCTCTGGCGACCAAGCAGCAGAGCAACAACGCAGACCAACGCTCTTCCGCTGCTCTTCTCGACCACCATATACCACCATTTTCGACGCCACCACCACAAAAAAAACCACCTTGGTCTCCTCTACCCGATGACAGTGGCAAGTGAGCCTCTCGTCACATATGACATACCACCTTGTCACTGTTCATGCAATACATAAACAATGCAATTTAGTTTATTTTCATTTTCTGTGTTTAATTCTTGGGTTGGACTTTCTATCAGCATAGCCTGGTTGGTTGGTCGGGTCCAACCCAAGTCCAGCAGTTGGGTTGGCCCATTTAGTTGGGCCAGGCCTAGTCTGATTTTTTTTTGATTTTTTTTAAAAATTATACAAAAAATTGCTTTTAAATAATGAACAAAAAAATATATTATTTTTCGTGCATATAACCAAATTCTAAAATTTTCCTAAGAATATTTTTCATTAAAAAAATGCATATTTTCTCATATTTTTAAAACAAAAAGGGATATCATAACCTATTTATGATTATCCGTTAGATTTCAACCAAAATATCAACAATCTTTCAACAATATTTTTGTTCATTTTTTTAGCTGTGAGCTTCAATTATCGGGGTGTAAAATTACATTGTAAAGTACACCATCGATATTAAAGAACAATAAATGCAATGTTAAAATTTGAACCCTAGAACGGATAGGTTTTGACCAAATGAGGTAGAGACTCTCTCATGAAGAGAGATCTACTTTGAGTTTTAGAAAAGAACAATGAATAAAAAACTAGCTTAGGAAAAACAAGCAAAAACATGTGGCTTACCTTCAATAGGGTACACTGGGGGTGACATGTCTTCCCCTTGCACAACAAGTCCCCTTACTCAGACATTAGGTTTCCTAATGACTTTAATTCTAGGTTGCAACTTCTAAGATTTATAGTCATGATTTTATGGCTATACAATCCCCCTTTACCGTACACTATTTCCTATTCAAGGTTGGTGGGGCACGAAGCGTGAAAAAAAATATCGTTGTGATAATTATGGTAATAGTAATAATAATACTAACAACAAAAATAATAGTAGTAAAAAATAGTGATAACAATAATAATAAAAATAAGCCAGCAGGGTCTTGGCATGGCGGTCAAGAAGGGCTTCTCCCTTCCTATCACCCCAGGTTCAAGCCTTGCCAAGCATTCATGTCACCCTCGTGGTGCCTAACCTGCTCATTGGGCTTGCACGATGTTCAGTGAGCCTGATGATTAATTGTGGTGCGCGCAAGCTGACCCGGACACCCCGGTTATCAAAAAAATAAAAAATAATAGTTATTGTAGTGTTTTTGGTTGTAACAATACTATTGTTGTTACTGGTTGTCATTAGACCTAACACTTCATCCCTTTGCATAACTTGAATGAGACCCTTATTGGACTAGGATTAGATGAATTAGAGGTTGTCTTTTAAGTTCCATAGGTTTTTATTTATCCCTATAGGTCCATCTTACTCTACATGCTCTAAACTAACCTATTCAATGCTTATGTAAGTCTCTTTGCACTAGCTCTTGTAATAGGCCTAGTTGGCACCACCAATGGTTCATTTGTGTGATTACGCTTAGTGTTGGGCTGATCCTCATCATCCTTTTTCTCTTTAAAAAGATTTGACCTTGAATCATCATCACCTACATCAAAAAGAGTAAGATCAAAAACATTAAAGGTAGCATTAACACCATACTCATCTGACAAATCAACTTTATATGCACTGTCATTTATCCTTCACAAGATTTTAAAAAGCCCATCTCCTCGCGGATGTAACTCAAACTTCTTTTTGGCCGTAAAACTCTCCTAGCACTTATGCACCCAAACTCAATCACCAGACTGAAATAAAACTTATTTGCGCCTCTTATTGACTTTATTTGCACACACACAATTTCTCTTTTTAATTTGTTTCCATACGCTCTTATGGAGTGTCTTCACCATCTATGCTTTACAATTTCCATCTAAATGTTCATTTCATCAATAATTAAGAGAATAAAATCCATTGGAGTTAAAGGGTTAAATCGATACACAATCTCTAATGGTGAGAAATCAATAGTATAATGCATACTATAATTATATGCAAACTCTATTAATGGCAAACAATTTTCCCAATTCTTTAAGTTTTTTTGAATAACAACACGTAAAAATTGTGTTAAAATCCTACTAACTAGTTTAGTTTGTCCATCTGTTGGGGATGACATGTAGTCAAAAATAACATCTTAGTACCCAAATTACCCCATAACACCTTCCAAAAGTAACTAAGGAACTTAACATCTTTATTAGAAACAAAACTTTATAGGACCTCTAAGAATCCGTACTATCTTCTTAAAGAACAAATCAACAATATTAGTTACATCATTGGTTTTATGACAAGGTATGAAATGTGTCATCTTAAAAAGCCTATGTACAACTACAAAAATTGAGTCCCTACCCCATTTTAACCTAGGTAAACATAATATGAAGTCCATTGAAATATTGACCCGTGGTTCCTTAGGTATAGGCAAAAGGGTGTACAAGCCATGCGGTTGAATCCTAGACTTTGCTTTTTTCTACTTGTTAAGCATTTATCACATATGTGTTGCCCATTTTTTTTTACTAATGAAAATGCTTATACAACACAACTAAAGTCTTAGTAACATCAAAATGCTTCATCAACTCACCCCATGTGCTTTATGTACAAGCAATTCACATATAAAGCTCAATGGTGGAACACACCAATTATTTTCTTAAACAAATATCCATCAAGCATGTAATACTTTGCAAAAGCCAAAACCTTACATGCATAAAAAACAGTGGAAAAATCATTATTACCCTTGTACAATTTTTTTATATGTTCAAATCCTAGCATTCTATCTATAGTCAATAAAAGAACATACCTACGTGAAAGTGCTACAGTCACAATATTTTCTTTCCTTTGCTTATACTTGATCACATACAAAAAGGTTTCAATAAATTCAACCTATCAGGCATGTCTCCTACTCAACTTAATTTTCCCTTTTAAATGTTTTAAGAATTCATGATCTGAATATACCACAAATTCATTGGGCCACAAGTAATGCTGCCATGTCTCTAAACTTCTTACCAAGGTGTAGAGCTCCTTCTCATATGTAGGGTAATTCAAGGCTGTCCTATTAAGTTTCTCATTGAAATAAGCAATGAGTCTCCTATCCTACATTAACATAGCTCCTATACCTATAATTGAGGCATCACATCTTTGAACAAGTTTTTTTCCTGTTCTTGTAGTTTTTTATGCTATTGTTATATTTAGGATAGTAATAGAACAAAATAAAACTATTTTTTATATGCCACATATTTCAAGAACAAGAAGACATTGGACATTAAGGAATTATTTTCTTACAAAATCAACAAGAAACAAAAATTTCAAACGGATATAACCTGATTAATGGAGCCAAGCTATAATACCAAATGATGTGAACCTCTTGAACACGCGGTCAAACAGCCCACATACAAAGACACCAATTCCCAGAAAACCAAGTAAATCAGGTTTGATAGGAGTGTGATACAAAGATAACTTATATATAGGCATCAATACTATTGGATTCAAACCCCCACCCAATGAATAACAATTCATGAACAAAAAGTATGGACTGACATCACGTTGTTAGTTAAACCTCAATAAGTCATTTTCATCCCTTTAGAGAACCAAGTAAAAGAGAATTCTCATCTTCACAAGCATACAAAGATGCAACTATAATCTGAATATCACTAAGCAAAAAAAATGATCTGAAACACAGGTTAGATATATGTTTGTAACCTAATCTATACCCTAGAATACCTAAAGATGAGGACTTGTATAAAGCCCACTTACAATCAGAGCCAAATTCTTAAGTATCTAAGCTTAACTGATGTTTATTAACCGTAAAATACAAAATACAAATTTTAATAAAAAGTTAAGTTACAACCACATAAAAATAAAATAAAAAAGATTTATTTGGTCTTGAATGTTGCTCACTTTTAGGTTTCCTTCCTAGATTAGGAAACTTCTTATTTTGAATCCTAAAAATACTCTCTTCTTTAGAAAATAATCTGGACTTGGACTCCATGTCATATTAGCAAAAATAAGCACAAATCAAGGTTGTCATTAGACCTAACACATCATTCCGTTGGATACTCAAATGAGACCCTTCTTGGACTAGGATTATATGAATTAGAGGTTGTCTTTTAAGTTCTATAGGTGTTATTTGTCCCTATAGATCCATCTTACTCCATGTGCTCTAAATTAACCCATTCAATGCCTCTATAAGTCTCTTTGTACTAACTCTTGTAATAGACCTAGTTGACACCACTAATGCGTCATTTATGTTATTACGCTTGGTGTTGGGCTAATCCTCATCATTATTTTTACTCATTTTTAGTACCCTAATATTTCTTTTTTGTTTAAAAAATAGTTTAGTCCTGCAAGTGTGATCATGAAAACTAGTACGTAATCAAAAGGAAACACACTTTTATGATAGAAATAATACAATTAACTTTTTTTTAGTTCTTTTTTACCATTGCGGTAACATAGAGGTGACAAATTTATAACTTTTAGTATTTATAAAAAAATATTTCTTGAATTTGGTTTATACATGGCGTATTTATCAATTCAAACTTGCCATGTTTATCACTATTTTTTATCTTTATTATCTTAATATTGTTTTAGTTTTTTGGCTTTTTCCTTACACTCTTTTTGGAAAAAAAATATTATGTTTTATTCTTTCCGCTTGGAATATTTATTACTTTACACTTTCCTATTTATAATATTTTTATTCTTTTGTAATTTGTTTTTTACATGTTTTTTACATGTTTTTTTCAAAAGATCATTATAAAACAACAAAAATAAATGATGTTTACTAAAGCAATTCCAATATTGTCTAATTTTTTCACCATGTTAAAATTAATTTGAAATTTTATATGTTTTTATTAACATATACGAATTGTATTTTATTTTATGAAAATATCATTTTTTTATTCATAGTTATATTTTTTAGTTGATGTTCATAATGAAAACGTTTCAGACAGTGATAGGAAAAACCACTGCAATTTGCTTACAACGTAGAAGATTATATTATATAGAGATTTGATAGACACTATTAAAAACATGTATGTTGTACAAGGAAAGATTCTATAATTAGGACATATTAGTTTCTACATCTATGGTTCCTTTTATTTTTGTATATTGCTCCCTTAATATCAGCCTTGATTCTTTCCTTCTTGCCTCCTTCTTGCCTGTCGTGATTTTCTCCAAAGAACAAATCTATGTTTGCTTGGATCTGAATAGTTGAAATAAAGGACGAGATAGACTTATGGTAAATATGTTTGCAATTTGCATGTGTGATGGCACATGCTTAATGTTTAAAACACCATTGCATATTTTTTTTTGGTTTGAGGAAACTTCATCACCCGGAAAGTGTATTTTGTGGGCCTAGGTGAATGAGTAAGACCTCGATTCTTACAAGAGGTGCACGTCCTGACTCAAACACGAGACCGGCTGTGCAGATCTCAAGCCTTTAGCCATCACGCCACGACCCTTGGAGGCCCATTTCCTAATTCTCGAGCAAAGTGAATATCGATAACCTTATGTCGAGACTAATTTTGAGCACCTGGATTTCAATTGATGAAGATTGCACTTGTGTTATCATAGAGTATTAATGTCGACTGTTCTTGTGTCTGAATTTGCAAATCATAGAAAATGTTTATTGGCCATTTAACTTTAGTTGCGGTCAGTTCTATTGCATTGTATTCTGACTCCACAGAAGATCGAGACACTATGGAATGCTTTTTAGAAGTCCATGACACAAAATTGTCTACAATCCAATCGACATCAGAGGATGCTGAGATAGATAAATTAGTGGATGGTTGATATGGAGACCAAAATGGAGAGTGCCTTTAACATATTGGAGAATTCTTTTAAAGACTTGAAAATGGTGATCTTGTGGTGCATGAATGAATTTGAATTACTGAATTCACTACATGTGTGATATCTGGCCTTGTAATGGTTAAGCACTGCAGTGCTTCAATTATAGATCGAGAAGCATCAACATGTGAATGAGTGGAGGCATTATAAAAAAAATGGTGATTAGCAATGAGTTTTTGTAACAGAAAATTTCTATTGTAAAAATTGCAACGGATTAGTATCGAAATATATTTAGCAATGGATATTCTATTTCTAAACATATTCTGAAAAAAAAAAATCATGGATTGCAATAGATTTAAATTGGTGTTGTGGCTTGGAATCGAGCAAGTGAGTGCGAATAAGATCTTTTGCACGTCTAAGGTGTTAAACATTCAGCTCAATCAAGGGCAGATCAGGAGCAACATTCAAGGCAATCTGCACAAGCAGATCAAGAGTAGAGTCAAGAGATGAATGTCACAGAAATGGTAGCAATCCCTCAGTGATGCCGAAGATATTGGACATAAATGCAAAAGATAAATTAGTTGTTAATGCAAAATATTCTTGCCACGAATAGTCAAAATTACCTTGTATTTCATATTGTATTTAGGGAAAGCTGTTAAAACCTTTCCCCTGTAATATGTCTATAAAAGCAATGAAATGCTCACAGGCTAACACACGTTTGAATTAGCCTTTTTGTATTTATTTTTTCATGGTATCAGAGCACATTTAATTTCTCTTATCTTGTGAGGACTCAACACTGCCTATAATCCTTTTGTGTCCAACTATTACTTTGCACAACGTTAGAAATCCCTGTCCTTGTTTGATTTCCAATATGAATTATTTGCTTTTGAAGCACTCATTGAAAGCCAACAACGAAGCATGCAACCTGAACATAATAGTTTTGCAATGATGGTGCAAAAACTGGGAGGTGCAAGAAGTCAGAAGAAACACAATAGAAATCGGCAGCAACAACGTTTTACTCTAGGAATTTCAAATCAAAAATTCAATCCAAGCAGCAACAACAACAATATGTTTTCTTCAAACACTGGGCATGCACCCGTAAATTGGCAAAAACAACGTTTCTCTTCATCTCCACCATTACAGAAATATATTCTAGCAAATTAAAATGGTAATACTGGAACCCCAACAACGAACACAGTCTCACCAATA
The DNA here is from genome assembly GCA_027405865.1 of Salix purpurea. Classification (NCBI taxonomy): domain Eukaryota; kingdom Viridiplantae; phylum Streptophyta; class Magnoliopsida; order Malpighiales; family Salicaceae; genus Salix; species Salix purpurea. Next base: position 10,524,557 of record CM050330.1, on the reverse strand, counting down.
CTGGATGAATTCCTACATGGGCGAATAACTCCACCTTTGATCCCTATGTTTGTCAGATCTTTGGTAAAAGAAATCATATGGCACTTGACTGTTTCCACATGTATGACTATAATTATCAAGGGCGTCATCCACCCCAATAGTTAGCAGCCATGTTAGCTCAATCAAACTCCATTCATGATGAGAACACCTGGTATGCTGATAGTGGTGCCAATCAACACAATACTGCTGATATTGCTAATCTTCACTTGGATGAGCAATACACAGGAGATGACAAAGTGGTTATGGGTAATGGTAATGGTCTATAGATTAAGCATATTGGTACACTTGGACTACATACATCTGATTCTACCCTTAAGATGAAACATGTTCTTCATTGTCCATAGGCAGTAGTAAATTTGTTGTCCATTAATCGATTTTGTCTAGATAGAAGTTGTTATTTTATACTCACTGGATCTAATTTTTTTGTGAAGGACAATCTCTCAGGATGAACGTTGTTAACAGGCAAGAGTGAAGGTGGACTCTACCCTATTCAGGTTGACCTACAAACCTTCAATTTTTTTCATAAGAAAGTGTCTCTGATGAGGGTTCATACAACTCCTGCTATTTGGCATGCGAGACTTGGTCACCCTTCCTCTAACATTACCAATCACATCATCAAATCCTTTAATTTACCCATGTCGGGTTCCTTTGATTCAAACTCGGTTTGTCAATTTTGCTTAATGGGAAAAGCCAAACAACTGCCATTTGGTGACTCTATGTGTGTCGTGTTGTCACCTTTAGGTCTTGCTCATTCCGATGTATGGGTTTCACCCGTTGTATCAAATGATGGTCACAAATATAATGTTCTCTTCATTGATGACTATTCTCGATTTACATGGGTATATCCTTTTCGTAATAAATCTGATGTCTTTTCTTGCTTTATGCATTTTAAATACTTAGCAGAAAATCATTTCTCTATAATATTATATGTGATAATGGTGGAGAATATCTCTCTAAAAAATCCAAAATTTTCTGCATCAACATGGGATTCATCAACGTCTCTCATGTCCCTATACCTCCCAGCAAAACAGATTGGCTGAGCAAAAACATAGGCACATCATGGAGGTTGGACTCTCATTATTGGCTGAATCACATTTGTCTACCAAGTTTTGGGTTGAAGCATTTATGACCGCAATTTATCTGATAAATCGAACTCCGTCTTCCATTCTAGAGTACAAGTCTCCATATTTTAAACTATTTTCTCAAACACCTTTTTACGATCTTTTGGTTGTGCTTGTTATCCTCTCTTATGACCTTATACAAAGTATAAACTAGAATTTCATAGCAAACAATGTGCCTTTCTTGGGTATTCGTCTCAACATCATGGATATCATTGCCTAGATCCTGTGTCTAAAAAAAATTATATTTCTCGTAATGTTGCATTTGATGAACTTAATTCCATACCTCCTGTTACTACGAGTGTCTATAAAACATGTATGACATTTGATTTACCTTCCTTATGCTCACAATACAGATTCAGCCTCTTACGATCCCGTTCAGGAACCACAAAGTCCACGTGTTTAGACCCTTCAGAGTCCCTCATGTGAGCCACCTCAGAGCTCACAAAGTCAATCATGTTCTAGTCCCTTACAGCCATCTCATAGTTCACCAGTTATACCATCCTCATTCATTGAAAATTATTCTTTAAATCCTCCCATACACAATATGGTGACACGATCACAGATAGGCAACCTTCGATCAAAGGCATTTCCAGATTTCAAACTTTTCTATGCTTCCAAACAACCACGATGTGACCATATTATTTGATAGTTTCATCCATATTTACCTAGTGTTTTGCATATGTTTTGTGTATAAATTGCCTTGATATTCTTTGTTTTATGTTTTGAAGGCATTTTTGGATGAAAGATGCAAAAATGAGGTAATTGGAGCTGATTGACAGATTTGACCTTTAGTAGGTGTTTTGTGCAGAACGGAAGCTCTAGAGATCGAATGAAGTGATTCCAGTGACATTCAAAAGCTAATATCCATAAATTTATGGAAAGCTAAGAAAAAAGAAATAAAATAAGGAAGATTATGAAAATCACAGCCTTCAAAGTCAAATCTTGCAATCTGCCGATATCGACCTTTGTCCATTCCAACTTAAATATCTCGAGCTACAGAAGTCTGATTGATGCAAACTCAATTTTCTTGGATGCAGGACTCAAAGACCTATACACGCTACCAATGGTAGCTAAAAAAGATGTGATATGAAGGAGATATGAATTGTTCAAGGGACAACTAAATTCTATCAACTTAAGGAAGGACTATTTTGTAAAATAGATACTAGGGTTTCTAAGCATATATAAAAGAAAAGAGGAGCAAAAAAACACAAATCTTCCTCCTCCAAACCCTAAATCATGTTTTGTTCCATCTTTTTATTTAGTTGTTCTATACGGCCCGGCCCACTCCCCCTTGCAAAATATTGTCCGCTATGGCTCAACCCAAACCCGGTGTCCACGCCTCACGGTTTTGTTCTTGGCAGCCCACATGCTCCAAAACACGTCCTACAAGGTTAGGTACCAACTTGCCTTAATATGCTCTGATACCAAATGTAAGGCCCGACCCACTCCCCCTTGCAGAATATTGTCCGCTATGGCTCAGCCCAAACCCGGTATCCACGCCTCACAGTTTTGTTCTTGGCAGCCCAAAGGCCCTAAAACGCGTCCTACAAGGTTAGGTATCAACTTGCCTATATGCCCTGGCTCTGGACACTCTTCTTTCGATGTGGGATGTTACAATTCCCCCACCTTAAGAACGAGCTGTCCTCGGCTCTGATACCATATGTAAGGCCTGGCCCACTCCCCCTTGTAGAATATTGTCCGTTATGGCTCAGCCCAAAACCGGCGTCCACGCCTCACGGTTTTGTTCTTGGCAGCCCACAGGCCCCAAAACACGTCCTACAAGGTTAGGTACCAACTTACCTTAATATGCCCTGGCTCTGGACACTCTTCTTTCGATGTGGGATGTTACATGTTCAATAAACATGCAAGGCTAAACTCTTTTGCTTGGTTGCTAGGACACAAAACCTTCAGATTTCAAGAACTGTGAGATCTATTTTTACCTCAATTTTTCAGTTTATATGATGAATATGTTTGTTCTCCTATGCTTATTTTCCTATGATTGTTTATTTAATTGCTTAGAGCGGACTCAAAGTTATTATTGTAGACAATCGATTGCTAAGTTATATCAAAACCAGAGTTGTGGTATATGAACTTGTGAAGTAGCAAAGCTAATAACTGTAGCGGATCTATGTTATTAATCTTAGGGAGAACATTCAATCGAACTAAACATATAGTGCAGATAATTATGTTTCTTAATTGATCAATTTATCTAGATTTTAATGCTGTCATTGAATCAAATTACCAGTGCGGACACTGTGGTTGTTTGATGGTTAGGGTAAGTTATACGGCGGATCCGTTAACGAACCAATTTTAAGAAGAGATAAATATTCAGAATATAAATTGATGTGTCATTTCCATGATCAGTTTTGATTTCTGTAGGAGGATGTTGATTTACGACCAAGGTTTGCTTTATTGATAAATTTCAGTTTTATATAATTTTCTCTTAGTTTGCTTTAGCCTAGCCTAGACAACTTCCAACACCCCCCCCCCCCCCAATTGCATAACATATAACATGAAAATCTGAACTAAATCGTCCTCGTGGGATCGACCCCTTGCTTGTTCTATACTATCTTGTTTGATTTGTTTTAAGCTAGGGTAATTAATTTGTGCGACCACGACATCGCAACAATGTACATACATTTGCATCCACATATATCCATCATCTTGCATAACATATCATCGAAAGATTGAAATATAGGTCCTCAAAGACCTCCTACCACTCGACTCCAACAGAGAAATATGGAGGACGAAGAGCGTGCACACCATGATGCTCATTTTCAAGACAAACTGGATTCTCTGAAAGCTGGCGTAGCTAGTCTTACTAGATTACTTGAGTAAGCACATAGAAATACCTCTGGCGAAGGTCTTTCAACTAGACCCGCAGTGATTGCTCAAACATAAGGAATGAACCACCATGAAGAGGTAGTAGAAAGGGTTTAAGATACGCAACAAAACCCAGCTTTCATACAATCAGCAGTGTCGACACCTGCGCCAACCCCAACAGTTATTGAAGCATGAGAGGGTATCGACCAAGATAAGATGGCGACACTGGAAGCTATGATAAGGGCGATTGAAGGGGTAAACTTATATGACCAAATACAAGCTGCAGAAATGTGTCTAGTCCCAAATATTGTGATACCAAAGAAATTTCATGTTCCTGAATTTATCAAATACACTAGGACACAGTGCCCTGTCACTCACCTAAAATCATACTATAACAAAATGGAGGAAGTAGTGCATGATGAAAAGTTACTAATGCATTTTTTCCAAGACAGTTTAAGTGTGGCAACATTGAATTGGTACATGAGACTAGACAACACTAGGATCCGTAGTTGGAAAAATCTGCTAGGTGCTTTCATCAAGCAATACAAGCACAACATGGAAATCACTCCCGACAGAACAAGTTTGTCCAACCTGGAGAAGAAAGACAGAGAAAGCATAAGGGAATATGATAAGAGATGGAGAGATCTCGCTGCACAGGTACATCCCCCACTTCTAGATAAAGAGATGGTGACATTATTCGTCAACATGCTAAGAGCGCTATATTAACTATTATGAACATGTGATGGGCAGTTCATCATAGGAATTCAACAATGTTGTAGCTGTGGTAGAGCAAATAGAACAAGGAATTAGAAGTGATAGAATTTTTGCACCTGTGGAGAAAAATGGCTTTAAAGGCAAGAGAAAAGATACCGAGCATTTTGAAAATGACTATAAGGGTAGGAACAACCAATTCCAAAACTACCATAACCCTTTATCTTAAATTGCCAACATTAATTTTCAAGCCAAAGATCCACCTAAAAATTTTCTAAAAATAAATTACCAGAAAACCCAAGAACAACTACCTCCATTACCATTGCCTTTGAATGAGATGTATCAAAACTTATTAAGCACTGGGAAAATAGCTCCTGAACTTCAGACATATTTGCAACCACCTTACCCTGATTGTTACAAATTTGATCTCACCTGCGAATACTATACTGGAGCTGCAGGGCATAACATCACACTTGTGGTGCTTTCAAGAAGAAGCTCATGCAATTGATTAAAGTGGGGTGAATAACATCCGAATAAAATCCAAGTGCCGCACCTAAGTAAGCTTCACGGAAATGGGGTACCAAGTGTCCGCACCATTTAAAGTGAAATCGACAAAAGCTTTTGAAAAGGGAGTGTGCCGGTATCGGGAGATGAAGTCTGCTTCCATGATTTCCTTTTGTTTTGGTCATGTTCGCACACTATGTTCTTGTTTTGACTTGTCGACAATTTTGCTCGTAATGCCACAAGACCTTAGGTTAAGCAAACATTTCTTTGTAGTTGTCATGTATTTTCTTGTGTTTATGATATGTTCTTGCTTATTGTTTAAATAACACAGGTACACCATATAACCCTTTCATCCAAATTACACATGATCCCATGATTTCATAAAGATTTTCAAAGTCTAGTATTAAAAGAAATGTCAATTTGATGTTTGTTTAAAAAATGTGTTCTGGGAATTCAAAAGGTTTCATTGAAAGGTGATCTCATAAACCCACATAATAAAGCTAAGCTCTTAGCTAAACAAATAATCCCAAAAATCAATAAATCATTTCACATGGAAAAGAAAAGCTCATAGATCCCGGATGCACGTTTTTGAAATGAGGAGAGGTCATCTTTGATATGCCTTCACAAAGTCTCATATATGCCTTGCAGTCCCTATTTAAGCCTAATAATTATTTCTTGATAATTAACCCTGACAATGATCACACCCTACACTGGGGGGCAAATGCGAAGAAAAAAGAGAGAACTTTCAATAACAAAATAGTCCTCAATGACAAAAGATGCCCAAACATAAAAAGCCTAAACAAAATAATAGGGGACATGTCACCATAAAAGCCCAAACAAAATACTAGGGGCATGTCAAGTCAACATGATGGCACTGCTAAAAAAGCCATGAATGAAAACCTAAGCAAATAATGGGGAGCATATCAAGATGAAAACCCAAATAAATATTGCGGGCCATGTTAGGTCATTATGAAGACAAAAAAAAGAGCTTTAAGAGTTAGCACTCGTGATCCTTAGTAGAAAACCCTCAAACACATTTTGAGCCTTCAAATGTCCTCTTTTTTGTAGCCAACAACTTGAACCTACGTTACAAGCCTGATAAAGCCCTTTCTGATCCAAGGTAGTCAAAATCGCGAGCCAACTCGCAAAATCATACGATTTTGCGACTTGGCTCCGAAAACCTGGTTGGACCGGAAAGAAAAATCGAAACCGGTCAAACTCGGTCAAACTCGTAGAAAAATCGTTCAAAATCGTAGAAAAATCGTAAAAAATCGTAGAAAAATAGTAGAATAATAATAATAATAATAAATAATAATATTTAATTATATTTAAATTCATTTTTTAAATTTAAATATAATTAAAAATAATAATTTTTGTACGGACATTTTATGATCTTTCTATGATTTTACGATCAGATCTCACGATCCGATTTTTCGGAGCCCTTTCCGATCCGTGTCAAAATCTCGATTTTGACTACCTTGTTCTGATCAAATACATGCAATCTGGATCGATAGGCAATGTTTTTCCATTTGAAACAAGCTTTATGCTTCACACGACTTGATCGAAACCTTTTTGACACACAAGACATGCAAATATCATTTCACATTCTTTTCATAATCAACATAAAGCCTAACAATGAGATCACTTGAATTCTTTTGAGAACAAATTTGTTTAAACAAACATCACAATGGTTTTTATGCTCGGAATGTCTTTGAAATTCCAAAAATCTTTCATAAGAACAATCTCTGCAAATAACTAACCCTTTCCTGCAAACACTTGAAGTCTAAAACACTTTTGGGGCATGACCAAACTGGGGGGCAATCTAAAATTGCAATTGAAGCTGACTCCATCATTCCTTTTCAAAGAATGTTGATCAAAACTCAGAGGGCATGTTGATATGGAAGATCTATCATCTCCAGTGGTCAAAATCAAAAATTGCGGCTCGAGTAAGTAGTAGCGAGAAGCCGCTAAATTCAGAGGTCCAAATCCCAGAAAAGAAGGCTTGGAAGAAGAAAGGGGACCTATATCTCTCAGGTAAGTACACATGCATCATCATGTATTAGATCCCCATTGAAAATCTAGGAAATGCTTTGGAGGGATCATAATATACGAACCTTCATTAATCATTTTGCGTGCACGCTTTCAAACTCTCACCTCTTTCATTTCCTTGCGCATGCTTTTCAACTTTATTTCTTTCTTGATTTTGGGTGTCATCATGCATTACATCCCCATTGAGAATCTAGGAAATGTTTTGGATGGATCATAATTTACGAACCTTTATTCATTATTTTGTGTACATCTTCGAGCTCTCACCTCTTTCATATCCTATAGCGTGCTTTTCAACCTTGCCTCTTTCCTGAATTTGGATGTCATCATGCATTGCATCCCCATTGATAATCCAAGAAATGTTTTGGAGGGATTGTAATTTACAAACCTCCACTCATTGTTTTTGTATGTGCCTTTGAGCCCTTATTACTTTCATTTTCCCGAGTGCACTTACGAGCCTTTCATCAGCACAAGTAGAGCGTTTTCCAACCCTATCTCTTTCCTTATTTGAGTATGCTTTCTAGTCATAGACCAACTCAAATAGTGTGCTTTTAAATCCTATCTCTTTCCAGAACATGGGCAAGCTTTCTAACCACCATAAGCTAAAATAATGTGTTTTCCAATCCTATTTTTCTTCCATTTCGTGTGCGTTTACCAACCACCAATTAAGATAGTGCATTTTCCATCCCTATCCTCCTTGTTTAAGTGTGTTTTCCAACCCTTAACCATAAGCTAAAATAGTGTGTTTTTCAACCCTATTTTCTCCCTTTTTGTATGCGTTTTCCAACCACCAATTAAGATAGTGTGTTTTCCATCCCTATCCTCCTTGTTTAAGTATGTTTTCCAACACTTAACCATAAGCTAAAATAGTATGTTTTCCAACCCTATTTTTCTTCCTTTTCGTGTGCGTTTTCCAACCACCAATTAAGATAGTGTATTTTTCATCCCTATCCTCCTTGTTTAAGTATGTTTTCCAACCCTTAACCAGAAGTTAAAATGGTGTATTTTCCAACCCTATTTTTCTTTCTTTTTGTGTGCGTTTTACAGCCACCAATTAAGATAGTGTGGTTTCCATCCCTATCCTCCTTGTTTAAGTGTGTTTTCCAACCCTTAACCATAAGCTAAAATAGTGTGTTTTCCAACCCAATTTTTCTTCCTTTTCGTGTGCATTTTCCAACCATCAATTAAGATAACGCTTTTTCCATCCTTATCCTCGTTTAAGTGCATTTTTCAACCCATAACCATAAGATAAAATAATGTGTTTTTCCAACCCTATTTTTTTCCTCTTTTGAGTGAATTTTCCAACCCTCAACCATAGATCCTAGATAGCGAGCTTTCTAGCTCTATTTTCCATCCCATGAAATCTTCACCAATCATGTGTTTCACCTAGGTAGGTCACCTAGTACAATAAGACCATTTTCCTATGTCATTCACAAACATCATCTTTCATCCTTTAAATGTCCTCTTTAGGCCTCAATTCCTAGATAGCAAGCTTTCTAGTCTTATCTTACAATTCTCCTCTTAATGTGCTTTCTAGGCCTCATTCTCATTTCTAGATGGATCAACCATTTCTTGGATTGGTAAATCCACCCATTTCTTTTCTTTACAATGCTTACTATCTAAAAGTCTCTTACAAGACTTTAGTCGAAAACATTGTAAAGAGGGGGCAACTGTCATAACCTAATTTCTGGGTTACTCCCCAAAATCTACCCAAAAATAATAAAAATAAAATAAAAGGGGTCGGTGTTGGTAGAAAAATCAATGTGGAAATTTTGGTTGTTTTTTGAGAGTTCGATTGTATCTCTTTTGTCCTGAAAAATAGAGGAAAATACAAATTTAAGGCAAAATAATTTATCATTGGATAAATTTGAGTAAAAATTCAGTCGAGAGACATAATTATATTTTTTGGGCCAATTTGATTTAATCGTCGGCCAATTTAAAAGTATAATTATGTTTGGGAATTAATTTAGGGTTCAACTGAAGGATTTAATTAAGTGTAAGGACTTAATTCTACTTTAAATTGGTCGCATCAAATTAATTAAGGGCTTAATTGATAAAAAAAATCAAGTGCTTGAGCTTAATTCAGGTTCAATTGAGAAGTTTGGAGTTTTCAAAGACCAAATTGAATTTTTCCAATTTAATTGTGTGAAATTGAAGACATCGAGAATTTAATGGTCAATTAAGGGTCGAATCGCATTAATTGGAAGCCAACGACAGAAATAAAAAGGCGCGCAAATCTAAGGTTGCTGTTGAAATTTTGATGGGGATACAATTGCACAAAATTAACAGTTTAAAACCAATTTGGGTGTGATTGAACCAATTAAAAGTTGAGGGACCAAATTGAATTTTTTCAATTCCCTACAATCATCACAGGCATGACTGGACTGTTCAGTCACCTCAACAATGCAGGCACGCCACTGCCTCTTCTGGTTCAGATGAAGAGGCAACCCATCGCTGCACGCAATGAACAATCGAAGGGTTGCCTCCTACCTATACCTACGTGTAGTATGCACGAATAGAGGGGGAGGAGAAAAATTGGCAGAACACTGGGAAATAAGAGGAAAAATTACAGGGGAGGAACAGAAGCAGAGAAAAAAAGAGAGTAGAGGACGACGAGTTTTACGCAGAGAGAGAGGGGGATTTACAGAGCAAAATTTTTATGTAACATCGATGGAAAATTGGACACAGCATAGACTAGCCCTTCATCTTCTTCCTCACCACCAGCTCTCTCTCTCTCTCTCTCTTCCTCTCAGTTTGACAGCCCTCTCTCTCTCCCTTTGACAACACGGATGACCTTCTCTCTCCCCTCGGCACCAGCACAACCACTAGCCTTGGCAACAACAGCCCATCATCTTCCCCACCTCCGGCAGCAGCTCCTCCTTCTCAGCAGCAGCAGTCAGCTCCGGCAACACAATGCAGCTCCCCTGCATGAACACGTCAACCCCTTCCGACGCTCCTACTGGCCACCACAGGCCACTATGACAGGGAGAACCACCTCGACCTCCTCTACCTGGCAGCAATGGCAAGTAAATCCCTTGTCGTGGTCCGCTGACCACCTGTTATTGTTCACTTGAAGTTAACTGCATGACTTAGTTGTTAGGCTAGGCTACTCTCGACTCAGCCAGTTGGCTAGGCGGGTCCAACCCAACCCATTAGAGGTGGGCATTTGGCCCATCTTGGCTGGGCAGACCCATTTAGCTGGGTCAGACCCGACCCGATTTAATTTTTATTTTTAAAAAATAGCTTTAAAAAAAAATGTGTTGTTTTCGTGTATATGGCCGGATTCCAAGATTTTTTCCAGCATATTTTTCATAAAAAAATATTTTGCATCTTCCTCATGTTTTAAAATAAAAATTAGATATCGTAACCGGTTTACGATTATCAGTTGGAATTTGACCAAAATAATTATAACTATTTTTGTTTTATCTATTAGGGTGTAAATTTTCATTGTAAAGTACATCCATGGATAAAAAAAGAGGTTTTTAACTACGGTGTAAATTTATATTGTAAAGTACATCCATAGATAATAAAAAAGATTTCCAGGTACAATGTAAATTTACATTGTAAAGTACATCAGTAGATAAAAAAGGTTTGTAACTACGGTGTAAAATTACATTGCAAAGTACACCCGCAGACAAAAAAAAGTTTTTGAAAATGCAATGTAAAAAATTTAACTTAGAAGAGCAATCAAACAACAATGCAGCTTATCTTATGTAGGGTGCACTAGGGGTGATGTGTCTTCCCCTTGCACAATAAGTCCTCTTACCCAAGACTCTCGCAGAACAATAGGTTCCTAGTTACCTTAATACTAGGTGGCAACTCCTAATAATTATAGTCGTAATTTTTATGACTATAACACATATCCATTTTCACCGTGCTCCGTTGTCTCTCCAAATTCGGAGATGGCGGGGCATGAAGCGTAAAAAATTGCCATCGCGATAGTACGAAACATATCGAAATCAATTTCCATTTCATTTGTGAGAAAATACAGAATAAAGATGTCTAAATTGACTATATCCCTACCTTCAACCAAGTTGCAGATATCTTTGCAAAAGGACTGACATCCTCCCGTTTTTAGCTTCTAAGGTACAAACTCATGTTTCGTGATCTCCCTATTCGTTTGCGAGGGGGTGTTAAACATTCAGCTCAATCAAGGGCAGATCAAGAGAAACATTTAAGGCAATCTGCACAGCAGATCAAGAGCAGAGTCAGGAGATGAATGTCACAGAAATGGCAGCAATCCCTCAGTGATACTTAAGATATTATACATAAATGCAAAAGATAAATTGGTTGTTAATGCATAATATTCTTGCCACGAATAGTCAAAATTACCTTGTATTACATATTGTATTTAGGGAAAGTTGTTAAAACCTTTCCCTTGTAATCTGTCTATAAAGCAATGAAATGCTCACAGGCTAACACACGCTTGAATTAGCCTTTTTGTATTTATTTTTTCATAAGGAAGATTCTAGTTTCTAAATGAGTAACTTCTAGCCCCCAAAAAAGAATTCTAGTTGCAAGGTTTGTCATAGAGAATACTTGTCGTGTTTTTTCAATGAAATTGTCAATGAGAGTCTTGTGTCTGTCTGTGATGATAACATCGTCAATGTATAAGAGGAGTAAATAATACCATGAGTTAAAGAATGAACAAATAGGCTAGAATATGGCAATTAATACCAATTTGGAGTAAGAATGGGCTCAATCGATGAAACCATACTTTTGGGGGCTTGCTAGACGAACAACATGATTTGGAGAGGCATCCATATATACCGGTGGTTGCTCCATATAGACTTTTTCTTGTAGAAAACTATTTAAAGACGGGTTTTTTAACTTTAAGTTAATATATGGTCCATCCACAAGAGACTGCAATGGATAAAATGATTCTTATTATTGATGCTCAAACAACTAGGTTGAATGTATCATTAAAATCAAGATCATAGAGTTGAGTATAGCCTTTCACAATTAGACGAGCTTTGAACCTATCAATAGTTCCATTGAATGATATATGGTCTAAAGACCCATTTCGATCCAATAACATTTGCGACAGATGGTCTGGGAACTAAACCTCGTATGTGATTGATCTAGAGAGCATGAATTTCATCATTCATTACAACAAGCCATTATGGAGACTTGACAACACGTTTAAATCCTTTCGATTCTTACATGACTAGTAGAGATGACAGTAAAGGAGAGGATGGAACTCGACAGATATAATTCTAATGTTTTGACTTCGATATACCAGTTTTGCCATGAGTTATCAGAGGATGAGAATTCTGGGTTGAAGAATTCAAAATTGGTGGAGGTTGCAAATCTGATACAATTTCAGGTGCTAGATTACTTATAGAAGGTAAAGGCAAAAGATTTACATGACTGAGACACAATTTCTGGTGGTAATGAGTGGGAACCTGCAGAAGGATTAGCACCAGGAAAGGAATAATTTGATAATCAGGGATCATGAAAGGAAAGGAAATCTGAAAGGGTTTGAGAGGGCTGCATATTAAAAGATAAAGATGGAAATATTGTCTCATTAAATCGTGCATACCAGTTGGTGACAAAGACTCGATATGTTGTAGGACCTAAACACTAAAATCCCTACGTGAAGAATTGTATCTAGGAAAAATGCAAGAAAGACTTCTTGGCTCAAATTTATGTTTAACATAATCGTGCAAATATGGAAAGCAGAGATAACCAAAAGTCTCAAACATGAACTCATGTGTGAAAATTTTCAAATAAACAAGATTTTTGTGTATCGGTCCGTGGCATAGTTTCCTTCTTCACGACATATTTGACATCGAGGAGATTGTTTATACTGTTGTTTGACACGATTTCCTCCCTTGAGTTGGCATCCCTTATGTTGTACGTCACCGCACGGCGTCCCGGGAGGGATCCTGGCTCTCGCAATGGAGTTGAGAAGGAGTCGCCACCTGGCTGTTGAGGGTCGCTAGGACCACCCGATTACACTGGTCTGGTTAGAGATTCAAGGGTAAGGGACTGGTTGCGTAAAGGGAAGGTATTAGCACCCCTAGTATGCCTTACCTGAGGTAAGCTGCATTGTCTATTTCGATGTGATTTTGAATGCTTCAACGGGTCGTATTTATTCACATGAAAAATGTTCCGATTGAAAAAGGAATCGGTCACCGCTCAGAATAATCCTGTGAATTTTATTGATTATTTCTAGATATGCAAATGCTAGCCTACTTGTAGTTTCTTCATTCACCACCTGAAATTAACCATTAATCCTCATGAATTAATTTCACGATTGATCGATCCATAAAAGAAATCGACCACCGCTCAGAATAATCCTGACAATTTTGGTGGTTATTCCCGAATATATAAATGTTAGCCTACATGTAAATCTGGCAATTACTACCTAAACTCAACCGTTAATTCTCAAGAATTAATTTCATGATTTGTTTTAATATTAGGCCAATTTCACAAGATTTAATAAACTTATTATTAAATCTGAGGTAAATTTTCGGAAAAACGCTTTGGCCATTAACAAATAAAACACAATTTTTTTATTTTTCATTTTATAATCATTTTTTCCTTAACAAAACATAAATAAAACACAAACACAACACAACACAACACAACACACACACACACACACACACACTCTTTTTTATTTCTTTTTCATTATATTTTACAAATAAAATACAACTCACACACATATTATCTTTTTCATTACATTTTTAACAATAATTAAAAATACAATACAAATTCAAATAAACACATAAACATAAAGAAAAATTACATAAAAGGTCTTAGGGAGGGAGTTCTGGAGCAGTGCAGGAGGGAGACTGGTAGCGCGTCTGCCCACACGCCACCGTCACTGGCGGCACGTGGAGCCACGCGCCACCGCTGATGACCAGCAGGACAGGGGGCAAACGGATCTGCCTCTTCTCTTCGACCTCTCACCGGTGGTGGCCTTCCAGCGACCTGCAAAACAGCAACGAAACAACAAACAAAACACAAACACAAAAAAAATAAAAAATCTCTTCAGATCTCAAATCTGCCCTTCTTCTCGGTTTCTTCTTCTTCTTCATCTCCATCTCACCAGTGAGGATGTTCCACAATGACCTGCAAACAAATGAACAACACACAAACACACAAATACATCAAAGCAATAGTTCAATCTGCCCTTTTCCTTTTCAGATCTAAACCTCTTGGTGGCCCTCTGCTCATCTTGTGTTCTTCTTTAGGTGGCAGCTAGGCTGCCGTGGAGGCTGGGGTGGTGGCCGATCTGTTGGTCGGTGATGGTTTCGTCGTGGGCAGTGGCTGCTGGAGAAAGGAGCTGACAGGAAAGGAGGCTAGAAGGTGGTCTGCTAACAGGAGGGGAAGGAGAGAGAGAGAGAGCTTGCGGCTGAGGGGAGGGTGTGAGGGAAATGGAAGAGAGTGGGGCTGAAGGTGAAGCTGAAAATGGCAGAGGAAGGGCTATGGGTGAGGGCTGGCCGGAGAAAGAAAGTGGAGGGGGGAAACTAAAAAAAAGAAATGGGAAATGGGGCTGCAGCCGAGAGAGAAGAAGAAAAAATCTAGGGCTTTTTTAGATTTTAGGGTTTTTAGGTGTGTATTTTTTTTTGGTACTTTTAATTGTGGCTGGACAACTCTATTTATAGAGTTTGTCATGGGTAAAATTTCAAAAGTAGCCCTCAGCTTGCGCGCGTCTTTTTCAATTTGATCCTTGATTTCCAATTTGTGCGATTTGACCATTAAACTCTCATTTTTTTTCAATTTTGCCCATGTATCAAGATTTTTGATTTGTTTTTATTTTTTCCCTTTTTTTAATATTTTTCCTATTTTCTTATTTTTTCAAAACATAAAAATAAGTAGGTCCAAAATTGGGTAGCAACAGATGCCCCCTCTTTACAATGCTTACGACTAAAGTCTTGTAAAAGACTTTAAATAGTAAGTGTTGTAAAGAAAAATAGAATGGTGGAGATGGTCTCATTATGACGGGCGACCTACCCGGATGAAAGAATAGTTAGGAGGGTCTCAATGGTGACGGGTGACCTACTCGGGTCTCATTATGACGGGTGACCTACCCGGGTTAGATGGGGTCTCAATGGTGACGGGTGACCTACCCGAGTTTCATTATGACATGTGACCTACCCGGGTTAGATGGGGTCTCAATGGTGACGGGAGACCTACCCGGGTCTCATTATGACGGGTGACCTACCCGGGTTAGATGGGGTCTCAATGGTGACGAGTGACCTACCTGGGTTTTATTATGATGGGTGACCTACCTGGGTTAGATGGGGTCTCAATGGTGACGGGTGACCTACCCGGGTCTCATTATGACGGGTGACCTACCCAGGTTAGATGGGGTCTCAATGGTGACGGGTGACCTACCTGGGTTAGGTGGGGTCTCAATGGTGACAAGTGACCTACCCGGGTCTCATTATGACGGGTGACCTACCCGGACAGAAGATGGGGGTCTCATTATGATGGGTGACCTAACCTGATAGAAGATGGTGATGAGGGTCTCATTATAACGAATGACCTACCCGGGTGAAAGATGGTGAAGATGGGGATGCAATGCATGATGATGCATTAGACTTACTTGAGAAATATAGGTCCCCTTTCTCTGATGCTCCATTGTCGTAGGATGCCTTTGCCTAGTCTCCAAAGCTTTGTTGTCATTCATTCACCCAATCTTAAGCGCATTGCTTATTCTAGGCTATCTGCGATGATCTCTGCTCTCATTGCTTATCAAGTTTAACATTGCCCCCAACTGTGGTTTGCTTGATTCATCATGAAGGAGTGTAACAAGTCATCCATCTTCTTGGATTCTCTCAATAACAACTCTTTAGTTTGCGTATGTTCTGCTAACAATCATTGCAAGGCTTGCTAATGCTGACCTCATCTTCGGTTGTTGATCAGTCATGGAGTTTTCATCAATCGAATTGTATTTATTCCAGCATATGCCATCATTACCCTTCATGAAATTGTCAAGTCATCCATAAATGCGTCCAGAACTCATCGGTGCATGCTCCGTGTTATCATTAATAAATTTCTCTCAGCTCGTGAGAAGAGATGTAATGTTATCATCACCCACATTCATGCGATGAATTGTGCCTTGAATTGATGCAACTGTTTGGTCATGCAATCTGAAACTCTTCATTGTAGACTTAATTTCTTCTGAACAATTTTTTCTTGATCCATGCAAAAAATTACAATGTTGTCATTAACGAGGTTCTTTTTGTCTCCCATATTCATGCGGTGAACTAAACCTTGAGTCGATGGACTTCAAGTAGTGAAGTGAAACTTGAATCGATGGACTTCAAAATAGATTATCCCACAATCAACGTTTATGGTATGCATACTCTTCAACATTTATCAAAATGCACCCATGCAATAATATCTTTGGAGACAAACAAATCTGCGAGTAAGCCGATATTTCAGAAATCTGAAGGTGCCCTTCAAATGCGATGTTAGTCTCAACCGTTGTTGGAGCTTCTTAAGCCATCATTCTCTACTAAGCAATTCTGCCTTGAGTTGAATCTGTTGGTGCTCATTGATGAATTTCACTAAATCATTATTTTCTTGTGCTTCTTTGCCCCCAAGCTGATGTGAAATTATTTGCATTCCTATCAAGATCCACATTCTGGCCTATCACTGCTGAGCTTTCCAATCAAGAACTGCCAATATCAAGGATTCTGCAAAATCCAGTCACTGTCTTCTTTGTTTGTAAATCTTTTTGTTCTGAAATTAAATCACCAATTTAAAAGATCATGTGCATCCAAAGTCTAATCCTTGAAATAAAATCAAAGAGATGTCATTTGTTGAAAATCAAATTCATTTGGTCAAATATCCAATACACGATATTCAATGCATTCAAACCTGTAATTATCCTGTACCTTTTTGCAAACAATAATTGACCCATTATGAGATTGAAATCGTCTTTTTATGGGTTTTTGTGTTTCGATTCTAATCTCAGATTTTGGGGTATGTCCTTTGATGGTACATGATGAAGTGATAATTTGTGGTTTTCAAACAATTAAAGCTGAGTAAAAACTTGAGGTTCAGTTGAAAATTTTGTCTCATTTTTCAGTACTTACTTTATCAATATGCATAACAACTTGCAACTTTTTTCATGAAATTATAACCCTTATGGAAAAAATCTAACAAATTTGGAGAGCGTCACTTATCAGTTAAAATTGCTTGCTTGATCAAGAAGGACTTTTACAAGCATGTAATGAGGCTATGGTTCATGGCTATAAAAGAAAGGGATATTCATAGGCTCAAAAAAGTGTTTAAGGGTTTCAAAGACCTAGGATCACCATCATCTAGTCGTTAACTCTTTTTCTCTTGTTGTCTTTGTAGAAGAGACGACATCAAAATACGTTAATTATATTAACGTGATTTTTATCAATCAACCAGTGCACTAAGAATCTCTACAGCCATGTCATTCCTTTCATTGGCAATTGCAAACTTAAAAGGGAAATACTAAAACTCGAATCATCATTTGTGATCTAATGTTATCCCATCTTTTGTTGCACTCAATATAGTCTAACAAAACAATTTTGCAACATCCTCATTTGATGGATAACTTGTCTTGAAGACTCGATAATCTTGATAACATTTCTTCCCACGTGAGGTTTGACCATAGATACCAACGGACATGGTATAGTTCAATATTTTCTTTTGTTTTTTTTTTTCAATTTTTTTCTCCTTTTTTTTTGAACTTGTCCTTAGCATTGACTCTTGGTTGTGTCATGTCCTATCTCAATTTGATTGTTCTGTCATGTTGGGTTTTTGTTCTTAAACATCCCCCCTTCTGTTGATTCTAATGTTGTCACTGTATCCTCAAACTACAAATCTCTTATTGGCCCCTACTGTATTTGCCCCCAGTGTGAGGGTGTGATCCATGTCAGGTGTTTTCAAAGAACTATAATATCAGGCTCAAATTGGGATTAACAAGGGCTACATATTTCAAGAATAGTGAAGGAAATAAACAAAGATGGCCTTTTATCATTTCAAGCAAAGTTGGTATTAACTGATAAATTTTGACCTCGTCCAATGTAATGATTTGGACATGCAAGAGTCATGATTCGCAGGTCCATAACTACTGAATCCATTACATGTCAATATGCATACTAATAAAGCTTAGTTCTATGATGTGGTTCAAAAAACTCGGTGTATGGGCTCAAAAAATTGTTCGGTCATCTGGTATTGGTCATCATGTCTTTTAACAAAAGTTGGGTCAATTTTGCAATCAAAACACTTTTAATTTTCAAAAAAGATAAACTTTAAATTTTGCATGTTGGAGTTTGATCAAAATATTTTGTCAAAAATAAGAATGCAAACATCTCTTGATTTCAAAACAATAAAAAGATAAGGAAAACACATGTTTCAATGAACTGTTGATTTAACCCCAAAACAAAGTGATAGCCGATGAGATTCCATGAGAAAATTATTGACAGTGCGACACTTTCCTTAGACTTTGCAATCATTTATGTATTGTCGTTGCTCATTGATCTTGCTTATGCTCGTGATGATTTATTACTAACATTATTGCTGATAACATCCTCCACAAAACTTGACTTGCCTTTTGCTGATTAACTTTCACACTTGATTACTGAAATTCTTGCAATTATTCATCTCTCTCATCTGGATTATGTCGCAAAAGGGGGGCGTTTTTCTTTTCTTTTTTCTTTCTTTTTTTTTTTGCGCTCCACCACGCTCCTCATTGGACATAAAAAGTGAATCTAGCTTGGAAGCACTCTTGTCAAACCACCAAAGTGCGCAAATCATGAACAATTTTATCATACGAAGAAAAGACTCTTGCGGCAATTTCACTTTGTCGAGCAATGTAATCTTGCAGTGCACATGCTTTGACTTCTCAGACACTAGAACAAATTCAACAGTATCATATTATGTCTTCTCACTCAAGATATTTGTCTTCGCTTTAACAGACAAAATTGTGCGCAAAATAACATGGTCTTCTGTGCGTGGCGGCATAAAACTTCCTGATTTGACAGTGCCGCGATAACTCCACATGATCAGGAGAGAAATCAATTGATACTTAAATGGTCTGACAACTTCTTTGACTGGTACTTGCTTTCTGGAAATGGACTACTCGCACTCCCTTAAAGAAAACCCGAATTTCCACAATCTCCATTGATGAATGCATTAACACTTTGCAGATGATATATGAGCATATGTCCCAACTGATTTCACTAGAGAGCAGAGAACTCTGTAGTAGGCTTGCAGAAGAAACATGAATGATGGCTCTGTATCGGGGTCAGTTCTTCTCAGCAATGTCAAATGTCCAATGACTCTCGACCCATCGGAGGATGATAGATTGAGGGACCCCTATTTCAAAATTGTGGGAATGCATGTTAAAATGTATATGCATGTTTTTTGGTTTTTTAGTTTTTTTTTTTTACAAACTGGCCCTTTAAGAAGTGACACGTGGTAGTAACAATTGCATGCTAAACAAAACTGTGAGAATGCATGTTGAAATGTATATGCATGTTTCTTGTTTTTTTTTACGGACTCGACCTTCGAGGAAGGACGCATGATCGTAACAATTGCATGATAAACAAAAACTATGGGAATGCATGTGAAAATGTATATGCATGTTGTCTTTTTTTTTACTCACCCTTCGAGGAGTGACATGTGATCGTAATAATTACATGATAAACAAAAACTATGGGAATGCATATTAAAACGCATATGCATTTTTTTTAACAGACTCGCCTTTTGAGGAGTGACACATGCTTGCAACAATTGTATGGTAAATAAAAAATTGAGTTTTGCTTAAACCCTACAATGAAAATTTCCTAAGTGATGGCTACTGTGTCACACAAAAAGCTTGAATTCAAGATGCTTTGAGAAGGATTTGCCTTAATGCAAAACAGAATGAAGGGAGCATACACCCTAATGATTGGTTCTAATTTTTGCACAACAAATGGTGAGTTTGCTACTTTCGTCTCTAAACAGGATCTCTTGTTGTCCCAGTGATCACCTTCGTAAAGGCAATATGGGGGCTTAGCAGATAATGGGATGGTACGTATACCAATCACTACCATCTAAGCTCTCAGCGAAGAGTTGGGGTTTACACAAACTTCAACCTTGACTCAAGTCATAGGTAAGCTGCTAGTCCCCCACGTAACTTAAAGTTACAAACCACAGTGATATAATTGAAATAAATTAACAATGCATGGACATATGTTGCACAAAATAAAAAATGTGAAAAACTTACTAACAATAAACACACATCAAATTTAGACAAATTGAAACAAATAAATCACATCAAAATATTCAAAGCTTAGTCCAATATTTTTTCAGAAAAATACCGTCCCCAACGGAGTCGCCATTCTGTCGCACGTCGCCGCGCGGTGTCCCGGGTGGGATCCTGGCTCTCGCAATGGAGTTAGGAAGGAGTCGCCACCTGGCTGTTGAGGGTCGCTAGGAACACCTGATTACACTGGCCTGGTCAGAGATTCAAGGGTAAGGGACTGGTTGTGTAAATGGAAGGTATTAGCACCCCTAGTACGCCTTACCTGAGGTAAGTTGCATTGTCTATTTCGATGTGATTTTGAATGCTTCAACAGGTCGTATTTATTCACATGAAAAAATGTTCCGATTGAAAAAGGAATCGGTCACCGCTCAGAATAATCCTGTGAATTTTATTGATTATTTCTAGATATGCAAATGCTAGCCTACTTGTAGTTTCTTCATTCACCACCTGAAATTAACCATTAATCCTCATGAATTAATTTCACGATTGATCGATCCATAAAAGAAATCGACCACCGCTCAGAATAATCCTGACAATTTTGGTGGTTATTCCTGAATATGTAAATGTTAGCCTACATGTAAATCTGGCAATTACTACCTAAACTCAACTGTTAATTCTCAAGAATTAATTTCGTGATTTGTTTTAATATTAGGCCAATTTCACAAGATTTAATAAACTTATTATTAAATCTAAGGTAAATTTTCGGAAAAACGCTTTGGCCATTAACAAATAAAACACAATTTTTTTTATTTTTCATTTTATAATCATTTTTTCCTTAACAAAACATAAATAAAACACAAACACAACACAACACAACACAACACACACACACACACACACACACACACACACACACACACACTCTCTTTTTTATTTCTTTTTCATTATATTTTACAAATAAAATACAACTCACACACATATTATCTTTTTCATTACAATTTTAACAATAATTAAAAATACAATACAAATTCAAATAAACACATAAACATAAAGAAAAATTACATAAAAGGCCTTAGGAGGGGAGTTCTGGAGCAGTGCAGGAGGGAGACTGGTAGCGCGTCTGCCCACGCGCCATCGTCACTGGCGGCGCGTGGCTCCACGCGCCGCCGCTGGTGACCAACAAGACAGGGGGCAAACGGATCTGCCTTTTCTCTTCGACCTCTCACCGGGGGTGGCCTTCTGGCGACCTGCAAAACAACAACGAACAGCAAACAAAACACAAACATAAAAAAATTCAAAAATATCTTCAGATCTCAGATCTACCCTTCTTCTCGGTTTCTTCTTCTTCTTCTTCTTCATCTCCATCTCACCGGCGAGGATGTTACACAATGACCTGCAAACAAACGAACAACACACAAACACACAAATACATCAAAGCAACAGTTTGATCTGCCCTTTTCCTTTTCAGATCTAAACTTCTTGGTGGCCCTCTGCTCATCTTGTGTTCTTCTTTAGGTGGCAGCTGGGCTGCCGTGGAGGCTGGGCTGCCGTGGAGGCCGATCTGTTGGCCGGTGATGGTTTCGTCGTGGGCAGTGGCTGCTGGAGAAAGGAGCTGATAGGAAAGGAGGCTGGAAGGTGGTCTGTTGGCCGGAGGGGAATGAGAGAGAGAGAGCTTGCGGTTGAGGAGAGGGTGTGAGGGAAATGGAAGAGAGTGGGGTTGAAGGTGAAGCTGAAAATGGCAGAGGAAGGGCTATGGGTGAGGGCTGGCCGGAGAAAGAAAGTGGAGGGGGAAAGCTAAAAAAAAAATGGGAAATGGGGCTGCAGCTCGAGAGAGAAGAAGAAAAAATCTAGGGATTTTTTAGATTTTAGGGTTTTTAGGTGTGTATTTTTTTTGGTTCTTTAAATTGTAGCTGCACAACTCTATTTATAGAGTTTGTCATGGGTAAAATTTCAAAAGCAGCCCTCATCTTGCGTGCCTTTTTCAGTTTGATCCTTGATTTTCAATTTATGCGATTTGACCATTAAACTCTCAATTTATTCAATTTTCCCCTGTATCAAGATTTTTGATTTTTTTTCTTTTTTCCCTTTTTTTAATATTTTTTCCTATTTTCTTATTTTTTCAAAACATAAAAATAAGTAGGTCAAAAATTAGGTAGCAACACCTTATATCTCTGTTTGTAATTATTGGGCTTTGCATTTCAATTTGGAAAAGAGATATTAGCAACATAGGCAGAGACACCTGCATTGTTATCAATGGACTTTGAAAAAAGATCAAAGTTTTCAGCCTTAGGGACAATATCTTTGAAACTCGAAATTGCAGTTAAAAAGAATTGAGTAGTGGAGAAGGTTGAGAATTCATGGCCTAGATGTCCCCAAGGGACGGGGCGTGATGGCAAAGAGCTTATGATCTACATAGTAGGTTTCGAGTTCGAGTCAGAGCATTCACTCTTTGTAAAAGCTCGAGACAACATGAGTTTTACTTACTCACCTGGACCCATAAAGTACACTTTCCAGAGATTGGAGTTTTCTCGTACAAAAAAAATCATAACCTAGACCACATAAATACCAGTGAATTTTGAAAGTATCTTCAACAAATCATCCCATTGCTAATAGTTATCATAATGAGATTTGAATACTCGAGAGTATTATGATATTTTATCATAATGAGATGAAGTGCATCCTTGATTTAAAGCTCACGAACCTTGGACTTATGGCTGAAAGCAGTTTCAAGGGCACTCCATGCATCTTTGGATGTTTCATGTACCAACATCACATTTAAAACTTCCATAAATATGTACACACAAGTTTTCAACAAGTAAATATCTATTTTTTCAATTTAATTCAATCATAAATATCTAATTTCAACTTTATTTAATCATAAAGAGCTCAACTAAACCCATAGAACTCATTTATTTTATAAAAAATCAAACAAAACTTCATCCTTCTACCCTCTCTCTAGTCGAACATGTGTACTTGAAAAGGAATAGATTTTCACTCAAATCTGTACAAATTTATCACTTATTCAATTTTTATTCATGCCAAACTTTTTTCCTTGCACCTATCCTAAGAGACAGGAGGTTGCGTGGAAGAATTTATATATATATATAATCATAAAATTATAATTATAATTTTTAGAAGTTATCATCTAGTATTAAGGTCATTAGAAAACCTAATGGTTTGTAGGAGTCTGAGTAAGGAGACTTATTGTGCAAGGGAAAAATGCATTGCTCCAAGTGCACCCTAGGTAAGATGCATTGTTGTTTGATTGTTTTTTTAGGTCAGACTTTTATTTGTTGGTCCTTTCTAAGTTTTGAAGTAGATCTTTCTTCGTGAAAGAGTCTTTACCTCATTGCATTTTAGCATTGTATTTATTGTCTTTTTAATACCTATAGTTTTATTTTACTATGTAGTCTTACACCTCACACATTGAAGTCTATAGCTAAATAAAATGAAAAAATGATAATTGAAAGATTTTTGATATTTTGGTCATACTTTAATTGATAATCACAAATTGGTTACGATATATATTTTTTCATTTTAAAACTTGAGACATTTGTTTTGTTTTTTGTGAAAATATACTTAGAAAAATTTTAGAATTCGGCTGTATGCACGAAAACAAAAAAAGATGTATTATTTAGAAATGCAGATTTTTTTTCTATTTATTTAAAAAAGATATCCGGATTGGGCTTGACCCAATTAAATGAAATGACGTAAAACACTTTTATGCACACTGGTTCAGTGAAATTCCACCACATTTTTATTGTTGAGTTTTACAATATATATATACAAAGAATCAGCAATTAATACGCCTATATGTTTGCTGAAATTTAATGAGAAGATTTTTACATTGAATAAGGAGATTACAGCTTTGTAACAATAGAGTGCCAAACTTGGAATGTAAGATATCTGGGCAATTGTTTGTTGAAGGATGAGTCGTTGACTGAGTAATTGTTGTTTGAAGGATCTGTAACGGCTTAGGCAGATTTTATGCAGGTTTCCTCAATACACCCCAACAAGATAAAGCTACTTTCAGTAAGGCCAATCTTGGATCTGAGAGCCTCAGTGCGCTGCCTAGACAAAGGTTTGGTCAACAAGTCCGCAAGTTGCCTGAGTGTGAACATGCTGGACATTGAGAGTGCTCTTTTGAGCTAAGTCACAGACAAAATGATGATCAATTTGAATGTGCTTCATGCGCGTGTGATGAACTGGACTGTAGCTGAGGTGAGTGGCGCCAAGGTTGTCACACAGTAATGAAGGAATAGTCTTGAGGGGAAAACCAAGTTCATTGAGAAGACCAAGTAACCACATGGTTTCCGAGGCTGCATTAGCTAGTGATCTGTATTCAGCCTTGGTAGAGGAGCGTGCAATGGCTCACTGTGCTTTGGAGCTCTATGAGAGAGGATTGTTACCGAGGAAGCTGATATAGGCTAAAGTAAAGGTACAATCATCAATGTTCCTAGCCCAAATTTTGTACCAAGTCGTGTGACAATGGATTGCACAAAGGATGAATCATTTACAATGAGCACAAGATCATCCACATATAATAGTAAGTAGCAGACAATTGAACCATTTTGATAAATGAACAAAGAGGGATCAACTCAAGAAGTAACAAAACCAAGAGCAATTAGAGCAGCTTTAAGAGTGCAATACCACGCCCGATGGGCCTATTTAAGACCATAGATAGCTTTGCGTAATTTGCATAAATGGTAGTGTTTAGAATGATCCTTAAACCCTAGATATTGACTCATACACAGTTTCAGTGAGGTGGCCATGTAAAAATGCATTGTTAACATCCATTTGTTTTAAAGACCAACCTTGCATGAATAACAATAGTAAGAATAGTCTGAATGGTGGTTGGTTTTATGATGGGCTAAAGGTCTCAGTGTAATCAATCCCAAGTTTTTAGTGAAAACCTTTGGCAATAAGTCAGGCTTTTAAAGTGATCAATGGAGTCGTAGGCTTTTTGTTTAACACGAAAAACCTATTTATAGCTCATAGGATTGCAATCTAGTAGGGGTCGAACTAAGTCCTCACTGTCATGTCACATGAGAGCAGTGAGCTCATCAGACATGGCAGTACGCCATTTTAGCATGGATAAATCTTGGGTCACACATGTTGGTTCTAGACTTTGAGGTAGGGGATGCTTGGTAACAGTGTTAAATTGTTTGAGTTTGAATATTTGATTCATAGATCGGGTGGTCATAAGGTGTGTTCGGTGATTCAATGGGTCATCTTGACACAAGGGTGGCACAGGGAATATGGGACTGATAATGATGTTTCCACTAGATATGATTGTAGATCAGGGAAAGATGAATGAGCAGATTCATAAGTGTTATCAGATACAGAGGGAACTACAGGATTTGCAGTACTTAATGAAGTGGAAGAGATTGACGAGGGATTAAAAGAGAGTGTACCTTGAGGAGATGGATCGGCGGTGAAAGCATGTTCCGAACATTAGTGCAGCAGGAGGGTAGACCATAATAGATGCTGGCGAGAGATGAGTCGAAGGTGAGGGTGTTGGTCGAGAGGAAGAGAGGACAAGGGAGGCTAGGGTTTTTGTTTCGTCAAAGAGCACATGCCAAGAGATATAAATGCAATGGGTGTTGGGCTCTAGACAACGGTAGGCATTTTGGGTGAGGGAATACCCAATGAAGACACACGGAGTGGATTTGGGTTGTAGTTTGTGTGTGTTATAGCGTCGGGTCAATGTGTAGCAAATACAGCCAAAAGTCTTTAATTTTAAGTAGTTGGGTTATTGGCCAGAAAGGGTTTCAAATGGTGATTTATTGTGAAGAAGAGGAGTTGGTTGACTATTTATGAGGTATGTGGTAGTATGAAAAGCATGAGGCCAGTATGAGAAAGGAAGATTTGCATCGTGAAGCAAGGTGAGGCCAATTTCAACTAAGTGACAATGATGATGCTCAAACACACCATTTTGTTGAGGTGTGTGAGGAGCAGTCGTGTGATGACTAATCCCATGTATGGAAAGAAATGGTTTGAGACTAACAAATTCACCGCCATTATTAGAGTAAAGACTTTTGATGCTGGTTTGAAAGCATTTCTCAACAAGTTTTTGAACTGAGAAAAAATGCTTTTAACACAGGGCTTGGCATGGATAGGGTAAAACCATAGATATTTAGTGTAATGGTCTATGAGAAGTAAATAGTAGCGAGAACCATCTAGACCAACACAATGAGCAGGTCCTCACACTTCAGTATAAATAATATCAAGGGGAGCATGACTTTGGAGACTTGTGGGCCAAAAAGGGAGTTGATGAGCTTTATTAATAGAGTAAGATGAACACAATGAGCTTATAATTTTTTTTGTGTTTTGTCAATAGGGAGGGAAAATGATTAACAAGGCCATGAATAATTTTGAAGGATGGATGTCCAAGACGCTTGTGTCATCCATCAATCGAAGTCCGTTCATGCACATTGGCAACAAATTTGGAGAAGTTGGAGCCCACCAGTGAATTCAAAAAATGATAAATGCCACCTTCACATGAACCTCTTAGTAGGATCACCCCTGAAGTCCAATCCTTCACAAGAAAATAAGAAGGGTGAAGTTCAACAAAATATTATTTTGAGATGTGAAATGATGAACGAAACTTAAGTTTTTGCAAATATTAGGGACACAAAGAGTATCATGATGAACAAATGTCCGTGTGGGTGATTTTAAAGTCAAAGAACCAATATGAGAGACCGACAAACCTGACCCATCCCCAATAATGACTTCATCAGTGCCATCATATTTAGAATGAATAGATAAATTGGCCAAGTCACCAGTAATATTATGAGATGCGGCCGAGTCAAGAAGCCATTTTTTATCTTTTGAGCTGGCAACAGTAACACAGTTGGCTGTGAGTTCAAATGTACGGAGTTGCGAGCAAGATTTAGCTATGTGACCAATTTGATCACATAATTGACACTTCGGTTGATACCTCCATGTAGTGGGCTGGTTTGTTGAAAACTTACGATTGTCCTTGAACAGGCCTAGATAAATGGTGGATTGGGTTGGGGATTGAAAGGGCTCATTAGGCTTATATGTGCCCTTCCGATGAGACCTATTGTTAGAATGGGTGTTCTGCCGGTGACGATAAGAGTAGTTGGCAGAAGCGACAATGTGTTGAGTGGAGGACTCTAGCTGTCACAAATAATTATCATGTCCCACAAGAAGATCATGAAGCTCCTCAAAAGCCAAAGAGGTTCCCATGATCGAATTGACACTGCAATGTCCCTGAATTCAAGACCCAATCCATTTAGGATATAAAGAGTGAGATCATCATCTGCTATTGGATAATCAATTAGGGCAATTTCATCAGCAAGAGCTTTTAATGTATGCAGATAATTAAGAATAGATCTATTTCCTTGTTGAATTAAGGTAAGCTCCTCCTTTAATTGCATGGTTCTGGTTCTGAATTTATTGGCGTACATGTGATGAAGTTTCTTCCAAGCCTCATGGGAGGTCTTGGTAGTGGCGATGAGTGGAGTAACAAGGGGTGATGTTGAAGCCAATATAGCACTCAAAATCAGTTTGTCATGACGAACCCAATGAGTTTTATTTAACTCAACAGGAGAGGTGCCGACAGGAGATGGGCATTGTTAAATTTGATGAACATAATTAAGAAGATTATATCCTATAAGCAGTGCTTCAAATTGTGCTCTCCATTGAGGGAAGGTGGATGGTTGCAATTTTTCATTGATTTGTGTAGCAATATTGAGTGCACTGAAATTGTTGTCTGTGGAGGAGAGGGGATGAGGTGTGGGACTCTAGGTATGAACTTGATTTGTAGAAGTTGTCATTTTGTTTAAGAGAAAGGATTGCTCGTTGGAGATGACAGCTCTGATACCATAAAGCACTTTTATGCACACTGGTTCAATGAAATTCCACCACACTTTTATTGTTGAGTTTTACAATATATATTTATATCAACAACTAATATGCCTGTATGTTTGTTGGAATTTAATGAGAAGATTTTACAATGAATAAGGAGATTACAACTTTGTAACAGTAGAGTGCCAAACTTGGAATGTAAGTTGTCTGAGCAATTGTTTGTTGAAGGATGAGCTTTTGACTAAGTAATTATTGTTTGAAGGATCTGTAACGGCTTAGGCAGAGTTTAGGCATATTTTGTGCAGCTTTCCTCAATATGACCCAGCCATGTTGAGACAAACTGACCCAACAATCTTTTTTATTAGGCTAGACGCAATGTCCAACCAATCTCCCTAATGTTCACATGCAAGTGGATAGGAGGGAGTGAATTAATTCACGTCCTCCTATTCACATGCAAATTAACAATAATTGTGGCTTAGTTAAAGGAGGTTACCTATTGTTTCCACCGTGTAGCGGAGGTCCAGCTGGTGGAGAAGGAGGAAAGCAGTGGCTGGTGCTGTCACTAGAGGAAAAAAAAGAGTATAGTTGCTGCTTATCTATTGTGGGAGAAAATGGTGGGTGGTTTGTGGTTCCCGTTATCATATTTATTTCCCTTTTCCTTTTCTTTCATTTCTATCGTTCTATTCTCTCCTCCTTTATGTTCTTTCCTTCTTTCCTCTCTCGTTCTGGCTATATAGTGGTTTTCTGTTGGACAAAAAATTCATGTAAGTCACGGAATAGAAAGCTAGCACTCTAGGCATAACTGAAAGATTTACAGAGGAAAATAATACAACAATTGTAGACAGTACAATGGCCTGCATGTGTTTCTTTATTTTATAGACAGATTACATGAAGGCCCTATACAAGGTAAATTGATCTAATCATGGTTGAAATCTTCTGCATTCATATTCAATATTCTCTGCATTCATGACCAATATCTTCGGCATTCTTGTTTAAGGAAAATCAGCTCATTCTGTAACGGCTAGCTGTGATCTTGTTGTTAACATTTCTTTATTTAACAATAACAACCCCCCTCTTCCAAATAGAGATTCAGGAGATTTTTCACTGGTGGTTCGTTTGAGTTACTATTGGAGGCCGAACTTGTTATTTGCAATAACTTAACATTTAAAAATTATATAAAGTCGATAGAAATCATATTTTTAAGTAGTAACTCTAGATCTATCTATTAGGATCCTTTGAAATTCTAAATAAATTTATTTCGTAGTTTTTATTATGTGTATGGTATTTAAAAATCCCAACATATAAAAAATTGCAAAGAATGGATCGTTGGCTATTTCTCCCTTGCAAAATGGGTACTGGTTCATAGACTTTTTTTTAATAATTAATAAAAAAATATATATATATAAACTAGCTAAGGTCTAGTATCCTTTAAAACAAGCAAGTCTATCCGTATGATGCGTGCTTCCTCTTTTACGCCAAATTGTCTTTAACAAAAGCAAGCTTCTACTTTAGAAAACTCGTCTCTCACAAATTTATAGGCAAATTTATGTAGAAATCCCTTTTGGGTATGGGAAAAAGAAAAGGAAAAGGTGACGACACTGACTAGAAAAGAAAAGGAATGGTGGTCATCTCTTTCTTCTGGTTCTATAATGGATAGAAGATCCCTCTTTCCTCTCTTGCTTATCTATTTATAGCACCTAAAATGACCACCTGCTCAATCTTTCTATTTCGCCGACAATGAATATGCTTTTAATGACCTTTCATGGCGATTTATTTTCTTCTTTTTATCTCTTTTAGCAGTGACAGATTAAATGCAAGCAACTAGACCCCTTTTGCACGTCAGAGAAAAAAACATCTGAATATAATTTAAAATAATTATATTTCTAATTTAAAATAATTATTAACGCCTCTTCATAGACACCCCCTGCCCCATGCCTATGGCCAAAAAGTTTCCCATTTGTAAGCAATTTGTGCTCATGGATAGCGGAGACTAAAGCTTACGAGTCCACCTGGTAATGCACGAGGTTGGAGGAAGAGGGATTCTAATATATTATGGGAGGCTATATACGTTGGAATTACCATTTTATTGTTTAAATAATGTGAGGAAAAAGTACAAAATTGAGAGAATGATTAAAGTTGTTTTTCAAAATATTTTTTATTTAGAAAAGTATAAGAATGAATTTTTTTATTTTTTAAAAATTATTTTTGACATTAGCACATAAAATTATTTAAGAACACTAAAAAATTAATTTAAAATATTTTTTCTTTTCTTTTCAAAAACACATTTACAACGCAGTACCAAACAAGCTAATAAAAGGATTGATTTGTTAGTTAAAATGATATAATCTCTTATTTACCACAAGAATTCAAACATCAAGTTAAATTCTCAAACCTCATTGTGAATAATTTATTTTTAACCGCAATGAAAAATATAAAATCAAACATATCGTAAGAAGAAATGATAATACCTCGAGCATCATGACGGTGTTCCCTTAAAAATAGAGCAATGCTGTGGGCAAACTAACGCTGCTGTTTTCCCCTTACATCGAGGGGAGAGCTATTCATGATCTTCCCTTGGTTTTATATAACGAACGTAACCAGTAGAACATATTATAAAAACATATATGAAAAATTGAATATGACTATCTGATTGATTACAACAACAACAAAAAAAAATATAAAAAAAGAGATATAAAGAGTGTAATGATGGAAGATTTATTATATCATGTATTTATATAAAGCCTATTTTTTAAAAAAATGTAACTATATAATATTATAGCAATATAATGTTGTTATATTTTTTAATTAAAATCTATTAATATATTGTTTTTCATTCTTAAGACTTTAAATATTTATTTTTTCATTTTAAAAAAGTCAAATTAGTTAATAGTAAATAGATACAAAAATATTTTGATGTGTTTTTTGGATAAAATAATTGTTTTCATATTAAGAGATGGGCTTTGGAAAGACTACCATTTGAAGGAGAGAAAGATATTTTGGAAAATATTTTTCTCTCCTTCAAAAGATATTTTGGAAAGATATTTATTTGGTATTTGGAGTCCTTTTGATGTATAGAGTTAGCTCAATGACTTTTCTCCCTAGCCAATACTCAAATGAAACCCTAGATCTTTCAAGTGGCTCGATCGATTAACCCACCACATCCGTAATTGGTTGAAGATGCAGATTAAAAAGATTGGTTTATAGATGTCTATGCCCTAACCCAACTGTCTGGGTCTACTTTTAACAAATCCTCTCTATAATTGATGTTTTACATTTAATAATAACATAACTTGACTCGGGATGGCGTTAAGGCACATTCATGCATACAACCCGTCTTACACGACCATTCACAATCAATAACGTAATTACTACCATTCAAGACTATTATTTTACATAATTGCCTCTAAAATAGGCCATGTACTCTCTTTTTTGCTTTTTCTCTCTAAGTGTTTTACTAAAAATAGTCTCTAACGAACATGATGTGATGATAGAAAATTTATGATCTAAACAGCAGGTTTTCAATTCGAGTCAGAGCGTGCATCCCTTGTAAAAGTCTATGATAGCCAATATCTCACTCATTCACCTAAATCCACAAAATATATTTTCCAATCAATTAAATTTACTCGCATTAAAAAAAAAAGTTATACTAAAAGTAAATAGGGTACGAATGTCTCTTCTTCTCAACTTTCCTCGACAGCTAATGAGGTTCTAATTTTTGCATGTGGGTAATACAAATTGTATTGACCTCATAAAGTCGGAAAGAAAAATGGGTCCTGCAACGCAAGCAGCTTGTAGAAGGTGATTCGGTATTAAGGAAATGAGAGTAGTGAGTAGTAGTGTCAAGATAAGGAGACTCACGTCTCATCATGCATAATTCCCACGTATTCCATTCCTTATCCATTCACCAACCGTGTTACTTTTCAACGAGGCTACTCATTTTCCCAAAAATAACCAAATTATATACGCATTTTCTCCATTATTCACTGTCTTCTTTCTTGAAATTAAGAGTATTTTAATCAAAAATTTATTCTAATACACCAACATGAGCCTACTTACTTGATAAGCCACCTCAATCCTATAATTTTCTCTTAGGGAAGTAATTGTTAAGCTTAATAGAACCCAAGTCGCGTGGAGGTTCTACCTTTTAAAAGCTTGTACGTTTATGTCCAATGCCGACACCAATGTTAACTCTATCTACCTTTTGGTTTAGTGTTTGACTAGTTTTCAGGCTCGTGCTTGCTTAAGAATATGTTTTTGTTGTTTTTCATTAAACCATGTTAAATTTATATGAATGAAAATAAATTTAATCAGCAATAATTGTGGGATTTTTAAAACCTAACATGCATGTTGAGTGTTTACTGTCATTGATGTGTTCATGTTTTATGAATATATTTGATTTTCATCCATTTAAAATAACAAACATACAATTAGTTACTCATTTAATAAGAAAAAAACTTTAGATTCATAGTCAAGATTCCTTTTTTTTTTTGTATAAATCATGTGGTGTCCCAAGCGCTGGCTTAGACTAATCCACGTTCGTACCGGGTGAATCCGAAGAAATGAAAGTGTTTCCCAAATTACCGGCTCCATACAAGAAAAGAAAAGGGGTTAGAACCCAAATAGTCAAGATTCTTTAATTTGCTAATAAAGGAAAATATAGGATGACACCAAACGATATATAACATCCTGACACATGGGCAAACATTAGAGATGAGAGAGAAGCTCTGGTTTCTTTTGAATCTCCCGATCTCTAAGAAGCCACCGCTAATTAAAATTCCAAGTCTACACCCATCTCAGCCACCCTATAGCTAGGTTGCATTATCTGCGTGCGATGGAATATAAATCTAGAAAGACATGTAGTCCCCGTCCCAGACAGCAGTGTAGAACTGACCTAAATTATGTCTCCAAAGGTAAATAAAACACCGTCTTTCAAGGTTGTACAGCTGGCACCATCACTGGACACTGTGGATGAAATTCCTAACCAATTAAAAGCTACCCCCTCTGTCCTAAGACTATTGTCTACATGTCCCTGGAAAAATTCTAAGTTTTTCTCCTCAACTTTTTTTTATCAAATAAGGTTAATTATAGTACATGCTTCTCGCAGGATCAAATAAGAGCAATTATAAATTGAGATTAATAAAATGTAAAACTTGTGTTGTTGTGGATTAAGAAATTTGACAACTTTTTTCTTAAGTTTGGCATTTATTTGGGGTTCAATTGGCATATTTCTATATATTGGAATTTATTGGAGACAATCCTAATAATAAAATGAAAAATGAAGTAGCGAACAAAGTAAATTTATAAAGTATTGTTTTATAAATAATTTAAATAAGTCTACTAACGTTTATGATTTCATGTGTAGATTTTCCTCAATAAATCGAGAAAGTAGATTCAATTTCATGTTATCACTTAATAATAAAACAATATATTGTTGGGCATGATATGATGACAAAGAACTTGAAATCTACTTTGTAGGTCCCGGGTTCAAGTTAGGACGTGTCTACCTTGCAAGAGTATGACACAACCGGGATTTAATTCGCTTAACCCGGACCCACAAAGAGTGTGTAAAGAGGGTGAAGTTTTCTCGAATAAAAAAAATAGTATATTAATTTCCATTTTAAAAAGGCAATTAAGAAGAAAATTAAAGAGAATTTCTTTAATTTTTTTAAGAGTTGAAATATTTTATTTCCATATAGATATGTTTTTTTATAATTAACTCTTAACCCACCCCAGAGTTTAGGATCCTCCCATTGCTTGCCTGTATATTTAAACCAATTACTGGGATTTCCCTTTGCTTTTGTCTGAAGAAAGAGGCTGGGGGTATTTTGGCAATAGAAAAATGATATAGTTGGATTGAATTGGAAAGAGATAAGCCAGTCCAAAAGAAAAGCCATCATGACGAAGAAAATGAGAAAAACCGCACCTGGAGCCATTTAAAACCAGTCAAGAGGTAAGAGCCTAAAGCAACACAGTGAAGGAAGTTGAAACCTCTGGCCTCTACGAATTTTTGAACAAGTAAAGAAAAGAATTCACAATTTCCCCTCACCCCTTCCTTCTCACTATATCTATTCTCTTCCCATCTCAGTTTAGAACTCCCAAATCATCATCTCTCTCCCTCCCTCTCTCTCTCTCTCTCCCCTCCATGGCGTTGTTGTGTATAAGAATTGCCATGATTCTTGTACTTTTTCTAGCCTTTTCAGGTACTCCATGCATTTCTATATGTTTCCTTAATATTTCACCCTCAAATCTTCAATATCAATGTACATTTCAACGTTTTTTTTCCTTCTTTTATTGGGTTTCCACTGATGTTATTGCCTGTATTGTTAACAGAAAATCATGGATTTCTACGTGGAGTCACGTCCCTTGGTATCAACTATGGTCAAGTTGGCAACAATTTGCCACAGCCAGAGAAGGTTCTTGATCTCTTGAGCTCCCTTAAACTCACAAAGGCGAGAATCTACGATACCAATCCTCAAATACTGACAGCATTTGCCAACTCCAACGTGGAGCTGATTGTCACTGTAGAGAACCAAATGCTAGCTGTTCTAATGGATCCTCAACAAGCCTTTCAGTGGGTTAGTACCCACATCAAGCCATATTTCCCGGCCACGAGAATCACAGGAATCGCTGTAGGAAATGAGGTCTTCACCGACAGTGACACAACATTACTAACCTATCTTGTTCCAGCCATAGTCAGCATTCATGGCGCACTCGCTCAATTAGGCCTGGACAGCTACATTCATGTCTCGACACCCAACTCTCTAGCGGTGCTCACCGAATCATACCCTCCTTCGACCGGAAGTTTCAAAACTGAGGTCTCAGGAGTCATGTCACAATATTTGCAGTTCCTGTCAAGCACTAAAGCACCATTTTGGATCAATGCATATCCATATTTCGCTTACAAGGACAAACCTGATGAGGTGCCGTTGGATTATGTGCTCTTTAACCCTAACTCGGGCATGATTGACCCCCACACCAAGTTACACTACGACAATATGCTGTATGCTCAAGTAGATGCTGTTATTTTTGCAATCGCCAGAATGGGTTTTGACGGAATTGAAGTTGGGGTGTCAGAGACTGGCTGGCCATCAAAAGGGGACGCGGATGAGGTTGGTGCCATGGTTGATAATGCAGCAGCCTACAACAAAAATATTCTGAGGAGGCAATTCAAGAACGAAGGGACACCTTTGCGGCCTAATATGAGGCTAGAAATCTATCTGTTTGCCTTGTTCAACGAGGATATGAAGCCCGGACCGACATCAGAGAGGAACTATGGCCTCTTTCAACCTGATTGTACCATGGTCTACAATGTGGGGATCTCAGCCCTTTCAAGTCCATCGTCGACCACATCGGCTTCCATTTCTCTTACTTCCTCAGCCACAAAGGTAAAAACATAGGTTCGAATTCAATCAAGCATTCTTTGATCTTTCTTCTGATTTTAAACTAAGTATTTAAAATTTTAGCATAAGATAAGAAAAATGTATACGACGCGGGGCCTCGGCCAAAAGGTACTGTGTGCCACGTATGTAATGGACCCTCCTTGTATAAACAATTTGCAACCCTTTATGGAGAAAAATTTGAGCTGATATAAATATTAGGCACTGTTTATTGTTATGATTTAATCTTGTTAATTTGGTTACAACAATAGAATCTAATTTTCTTTTCTTTCATTTCCTTTTCTCCTTAATTGGCGATTACTATGAAACAGGTTACAAATATGGAAAGCTTGGTGTATTTGAAGTTTATGATTTTCCTGACGTTCCATGTTTTCACGAGAAGAGCGTACTGTGCGATCGTCTGAGTTGTAAATTACTATTAATTTTTATTTTTTTTGTGAGAAACTTTGGCGTCTTAGATTTTTCTCAGTTCTTTTGGGGCCGGGGTAGTTAACCTTCAACATACAGACCCCGGAACCCCCGCCATCTTAAGAGCTGAAGAGCGAACGAATTAATCTCAATATATCGGCAACTGTTTCCACAAAGCATTGCACCTCGCAGAGCCACTCCCGATCAGGAATTGATTCCACGGAACGACGTAGCATTTCTTTTATCGCAATTAATTATGCCAGGCATTTAGAAAAGCAATTCGATACCAATTAATGTAGCTTGGATATATTTGTGCATGAAATATACATTGTCGGGCAGAATAAACGATGGCATTTACAGCAATATTTTCCATCTTGCCCCTATTGGTGGCAAAGAAAGGCACCTCCCTACTTTTGGACGTGGAATCCATCACCGACCTTCATAACTTTGCTTTTCCCTTCTCTCTCCGCACTTAAATTTACATAAATGTAGCCCATAACATGAGTTATGAAATACAGAAAAGCATATAAAATTAATGAAGGACGTAAAGGGGAGGCTTTGCTTGATTGTTTTTTTTATCCTGGAGCGGAAACTGAAACAAGCTTTATTCCCCCGGCCAGTATAGCCGTCAGCATTGAGTCATGCGGCGTCCTTTAGGGCAAAGGAGCTTTGAATCTGCTGATCCCTCTTTTCACTTTCTCTGTCGAGAGGCTAGAGAGAGATAATGAGGGGACAACATAAGCTCAGCCTTAGCTAACCCATATGGGGATGGTCTCTCCGTTTCACGTCAGCCAACGTGGTGCACATGCAGACCAGTAATTCCGATGGACCCCTGAAAGGAATGTTTTTCTTATTTCGCACCCAATATGAAAAGACAGAATCAAATCAAATTAATTCAATTCCAGCCCCAGAAAAGAATAGGTGCTCTGTATGCGTGGAGACAACTTTCTTTTCTTTTTTTAACATTTTATTTCTATCCCAATGGCGAGCCAAGATCCTATGTATTATAATTAGTTAATTAGTTATTATAATTTCAAAAACTATAAATTTGATATAGATTCTTGAGTACTCTTCAATACTTGGATGTTCTTTTCTTAATTTGATGTTCTTTTGAAAAGAAAATCAGTTTTTTTTCAAGAAATAGAAAATAAAAAGAAAATATTAAATGACAGAAACAAAATGGAAAAGAGAGGAGAAGTGGATAAAGTTGAAAGATTTTTTTTAGGAAAGAATTTAATTCTGAAAAAAAAACAAACAAATTGAGGATGCTCAACAATTATTAAGGGATTTTTCTTTAATTTGATTTGTAAAAGATATTCTCGAATCAACATACACATTAATTAATTGAGAGTGACTTTTGTACAAGTATTTTTAAGGACATATCTCACACATCATGGTACCATACCAGGATGGCATGAAACTTGCAAGTTATGGATAACTTACACAAAAAAAAAAAAAAAAAAAAATATTTCACTTACCATAACTCACACTAAAATTTGATTTTTCTCACCACTTTTAAATTAAAATTAAAATAGTCACTTTAGAGATATAGAGTTAAGGTATAATTATAAGTCTACTACTCACAACAAAGATGTAGAATTTAATATTTAGAGAAAAGGCCATGTCAAAGACTCTTAATTCAAATTTTTCAAAATTAAAGATCTCAATACTTGGTCTAATTCAACATTATATACTTGGAACTACACTTCAAGTCTACAAAAACATCAAAATAATATAATTGGGACCAAAATAGATAACTTTGACAACAAACTAGACAGATTATAGTTATCACATGTTTTTAACTCATAAGGGCATCTCCAGCAGAGGAGCCATCCCGGGAGCCAAAGGCATAATTTGAAATTTTTGGCTTTTTTGTGTTAATTTTCGTCTCCAGCAGAGGAGCCATCCCGGGAGCCAAAATGGCTTCTTCATCTTCGGGAGCAATCCAGGAGCCATTCCCACATATATTGTCTGCAGAGGCAAAAATAATAGAGCCGTTGAAATAGAGCCGTTGGAATAGAGCCGTTGGCCATGCCACAATAAAAAACCCAGCAACAAAGAAATTAAAACACACAACACACAACTGATTCAACAAAGTAACATCAACCCAGAATTCAACAATTTTACACTCATCAACACAGCAACCCACAGAATTAAAAAATTGAAAAAACATTTGATTTTGCATCCAATCCGAAGAAGAAAAGTTGGCGAGAAAATACCTTCATCAAAGTTCAAAATCAAACATAAGAAGAACATCCCGGGAAAAAAAACTAAACTTTAGAACTGAATTAAAAAAATAATAATGAAAAGGATATCAAAAACTTCAATTTGATCAATAGGCTCAACAGCATGCTCATCATCACCAACACTTGGAGCTCTTCGAACCCGTCTCTGCTTCTTCTCGTAAATTACTGGGTTGGCGTTGATTAGCCCAGAGACCATTTCTTTTCTTCTTCTTTTTTTCCTACTTAAACCCAAAAGAACCAGAATAATGCAATACAAAACGTAAATAGTAACCAACACCCAGACAGAATCAGAGAGAGAAAGAGTTATCGACGGAGGATGCCCCAATGATTTTTTTGGACTTCCTTTTGCAGGTTGGAGCGGTGAAACGTTTGGCTTTGTAAAGGAGATGGATCGAAGGGAAGGGTTGACAGATCGATCGAGAGAGAGACAAGAGGGGGGGGTTGGCGGCTGGGGAGAAGAAAAGAAATGGGGTAGGGTTTTTTAGCTTTAAGTTTGAGATGGGGAATGGACGGGTGGGTGGGTATTTATGTTAATTATTATTATATTATAATAATAATTATTATATAATTAGTATTATTAATTATAATAATAGTTAGCATAAAAAAATAGGGGTATTAATTTGATTGTATTATTTGTAATGAAATGTATTTTAATTAATTATGTTTAAACTTATTGGTTATTTGTTAATGTGTTCATTTTGTTTTTTTAAGTTTTTCTCACACTCGAAGAGAATAAGTAACATTAATTAACTTCAAATACAATACCCATAAAAAAACATATAATTACTTGAAAAACATAAAATAAGCAGCTTAAAATTCAAATATTGCGGGTCTTATTTAAATTCATTTTTTTAATTTAAATATAATTATAAAAATAATAATTATATTATTGGAGGGTTTTTTAAAAGTAATTATTTAATTATATAACTTACTCCTATTAATTGTATAATTAATTGCATAATTAAATTATATACAAAATAATTGCATTACATTAAAATAGTAATATAAAAAAATGGCTCTCCAAAATGCCTTTTACTGCTAAAGTGCACACCAAAGCCAAAGCCATTTTTACACTATTCAAACATCCATTTTAAATATTTGGCTCTCCAATTTGCCTCTACTGCTGGAGATGCTCTAAGAAACACAAACAAACATTTAAAAAGTAAAAAAAAAAAAAACATATATTCTTATAGGAAATACCAAATAATGCATGGTTGGATAATTTGTAAAGATATGATTTTGAACTTATAATCCATAGAAGATAAGCTCGTTTTCCAATTCAATAAAGACATGCAAATTTAGGCTTAAAGTTGGCATATGGACGGGCAGTAGACACAATCAAGAACTTTGCTTATTTGCATTGCAATCCAAACTCAATTAGACCATCATCAATAGAAGTCCAATCAAAGCATTTTCATGATCATTTATGCAGGCATTGAACTAGAATCCTTTAAAATTAGTTACATTACTTTTAACATAATGTATGTTTTTTGAATATCATGAAGAAAAAAAACTTGATTCCTCCATCTTTATCAATTCTAGTATGTTGTGAACTAATAATTTTAGAACATTGTTGAAAACATTGACAAGTGCACCATTTTTCAGTCTAAAAATATCAACTTCAACCCTATGAATTTCATAATTCTCCTTAATCACATATGAAGCACATCTAAAACAACCTCGATAATATGCTCCCCAATTAATGTAACATGAAAATCTTTGAAAATATTAGTTTCATCGTAGGTCAAGATTTTTAAATCAAAATCTCTCCAATACCATCTTCCTCATTCTTAAAGAATTTTTATGGTTGGCACCAATCCATAAAAGACTCGTAATACATCTTTGCTTCTTCATCACTTTATTGTTGGTGAAATTTCTCTTGTATATTTTGATAAAAAGAATGTCGAGGGACATTATTACTGAAAGAATCATTTTCAAGAACATTAACTCTTACATTATATTCTTAATATGGTATTCTATTACTTCTTTTTTTATGCTAAGAATAACCTTCACTAAAATCATTGTGTAGTGCATGAAGGAAGGACTAACATACTTTGATTTGTGGTCTTGGTTTTTAAATCTATCAATATGGTACTAATTTACTGGAATTGCTTTCTCATTTCATCAATTTCAAAAGCATGAAGTCCCTCCTGAATTCTTACACACAATTATCCTGAATTCTTACACACAATTATCCTGAATTCTTACACACAATTATGAATAGCCATGGTTGTAAATCCAAAGACTTGATACCAATTTGATACTGAGATATTCTGAATATTGCTATGTAACGTCCACTCTCATAAATGATAGTTTTTTTCTCACCAGTATAATAAATAACTCACCACTTTAGAGATACAAAATTAAGGTAAAAGTGCACCTCTTAGTAATACTAATATGGCTTAATGAATAGTGCAA
Source organism: Salix purpurea (assembly GCA_027405865.1). Taxonomy (NCBI): domain Eukaryota; kingdom Viridiplantae; phylum Streptophyta; class Magnoliopsida; order Malpighiales; family Salicaceae; genus Salix; species Salix purpurea. The sequence continues at coordinate 10,483,825 of CM050330.1, read as the reverse complement.
ATATAGTATTTTTTATATTTTCACTCGAATGGAAAAAAATTATTTAGAAAAGCCAATTTTATTTTAATATATATAATATTAATATAAATATTTATTAATAATAAATAATTAATACAAGTACAATCAAAACCATTTTTTTGCATAGAAATATATTAAACAATTTTTTGGCTCTTTTGATCAATATGTAGGAATAACTTTTCAACTTAGAAATACAATTTTAGTTCTTCAATATAGTTTTTCCCTTTGACCTGTGAAAATGAAGAATGAAAAGTAATTTTTTTTTCTTTTCCTTTTAGCTTCACTGTTAGCTCTTTCTTTGGAGTTGCTCTTACAAAGAAGATGCAAAACTTGATAAGTTGTCAAAAGGTCAAGTCAAAGACTTCAATTCAAATTTTGCTAAAAGATCCTAAATATATACTTAAAATAACATTCCAAATGTAGGGAAAACCCAAAATAACATAATTAGACCAAAATAAATTACTTTGATAGAAAAGTAGACAAATGATAACTAGCACACATTTTAGACTTATATGAAACATAGATAAACACCTATAAAGCTTAAAAATTAAAACATACATAACTTCTTATAAAATATTTCAATACATGCATTGTTGGACAATCTAGAAAAATCACATTATGAATTACAAAACCACATAAGATAAGATTATTTTCAAAACCAATGAAAAGATGAAATTCCATCCTAAAATTTATCCCATGAGTTGACAATGAACAACAACAAAAGCTTAGGAGCAATAGAGGACACTCTCATGTCATATTAGTCTAATCCCCATGTATTTAAAATAAACAAATTTAATAATAGTGGTTCAAATTTTCAAACAAAAAAGGTAAGACATTAAGTATACTTTGCTAATTATCAAGTCAATCTCTTAATTGTAAAGTAGAGGTACTAACTTTAGATTCTTAAAAGAATAAGACCATTAATATTTAATGAGTTGTGATTTTTAATTTTTTAATTGTTTCTAATAGCATAGAGTTGGTTTAATTGTTCATATGAACAATGAACCAACTTATTTTTTTCACTTTCAATTTGTTTTTCCTTTTAAATCAAACTCTTCTATGACCAAAGTAAAAGAACCTAGGTTCCATATTTATAATAAAAATACAAAATATATAGATAGGTGACAATATAAAATATAGAAAAAACATGTGGCTACCTCACACTAGAGAAATTTTCATTTTGGTACAAAAGTTTATTTTCTCTAATTTTAGTTCCTGAGTTAGAGAAAAGAGACAAACTCATTTGAAAACGGTGAAGAGAGATAAATTAGTTGGTTAACAGTGATTACATTTGTAAAATGATTGATCTCGATGTCAAAGAATTCTATTTAATGAGAGTTCTATTGGAGGGCTCTTTAATTTTCACCTTACCTAAAGTGATAGATCTAAACTTCAAAATTTTTTAATTAACAACTTCTTACACTTCTATTAACTTTTTAAGTTCATACATTCAATTGAAAAATATATTTTTACAATTCAAGTCATGACAATTTCTTAAAATACAAAATACATAACCATTCACCTAAAACTAATATAAAATTGGAATATAAGTATCATGAATAATAATAATAATAATAATAATATTAGCATTGATAATTAAGCAATTTATTCAAGACTAACATACATTTATATTTCTTTTATAATTCCTCACTTGGTTATTTTAGGATTTCTTTCTTAAAAACATTTCATTCCACTCTCGGTTTTCAATTAATTTTATATATTAACATTGACCGACAATTCCTTCAAGAAAGTGCCGATACCAATTTATTGGCATCTTAACTATCCTTCACTAGATAATTAATAATAAAAAAAATCTTCCCAAAACCTTGGTATGTTAATGCTAGTACTAATATAATGTAGAATCATGCTATTTTAAAAAATATCACCTTGCTAAATCTTGTTAATGCAAAAGATAAAGATAAAAAAAAATATGTATAAATTTAAAGATAATTTTTTTAATAAAAAAATATTAAAGATAACAAAAAAAGATAACTTTATACTATCAACAAAATAGAATATACAAATTAAATTAATCTAATATCAAATTTATCAACTTATTTTTTCCATAAATATGAATATTATCAAATTAAATTTTAAATTTAAGTTAATAATTAAAATTGGCGTTTTCTCAGGCCAGAACAACTACATATAAACCGCTCAAATTCAAACAAATATCATTCTCACTTGTCATTTTGAAGAAGCAAAATTGAGAACCCTTGCGTTTATAGCAACAATGGCGCTTTCCTCTTCGTTTCAAGAACGGCTGGAGCAAATGGAAAGTACCAGAAATCAACGTCTCTCTCTTCTCCAGGTCACTCCCAAACTTAAATCCTAACCAACATTAACTCTCTGTTTGGTTTACGAGAAAATAATGATAAAAATGGTTGCAGGCAGAGAAAGAATTGCAAACGAGCAAGTCTCAGATGTTAGCATCGAAGCTGGTGAATATTCGGTCCATGGAACAAAGGTGTTTGGTTCTTGTCCACAAAATTGCATTTCAGGATTTCAAAATCTTGGCTCTTAAATCGGAAATCGAGAGCCTCGATGCTAAATACGACGCTTATTCACAAATATTCAGGTAAAGATGATAGTAATTAATTTCGTTTGTTTATTTATTTTTTAAATGTAAAAAATGTTCTGAATTTCGATTGGGTTTTAGGGTCTTAAAGAGTGAGGTGGAGGAGATGGAGGAGATGGAGAAGGAGAAGGAGAGGTTTTATCAAGTAAAAGGTCTCGATATGAAGGCCTTTAGCGAGAATGTGGAAAAGTTTGTTAAGGAATCTCGAATTCAAGTGAAGGAGTTGCGGAATCGAGTGAACGAGGTAAGAATTTCAAGTAGTATTTTGATTTGGTTAATTTAAAGTGAATCATCTTCATGTTAGTTTGGATTTGATGTTTCTTTGATCAGCTGAACTCAATATTCATAAAACTTCAAGAGAACAACGGGTTATTGAGCAATTCTGAGATAGCTGAAGTAGAGATGATAAAATCGCAACTTTTGCTGTAAAGGAGAATTTAGACACAAGTTTGGCTTCTAACTACCAATTGAGATCACAGTTGCAGAAGGAGCTTGACAATGTTTTGGTTATAAGATATCAAGAAGGCAGGAAAGTGTCCTAGTTTCTCTGAAAACAAAGGTTTGATTAAGTGAAACAATGAGAGAGTGTCACGGCAATGAATTATTGTTGCTGAAACATGTAAGTGATGCTGTCAGATCCTTTGTTTTAAGTTCTTACAAATATGCTTATGTGAGTTGTGTTCATTACTTATAGTAGCACGCATTGCTCGTAATTTCTCCTTTTAAAAAAACAAAAACAAAATAAAATTTGCATCTTAACTGCTTAAATGTTGAAGTTTATATAATGGGCTACTATGGTTGCATACAATGTGTTGTGGGATAGGGAAGTTTGTATAATCTGCTGTAGATTGTCGTGCTTGCATTGAGGTGTTGTGGTGGTCCTTCTAGGCATTAGACAGAAAGAAAAGTTGAGGAGAACCCAGCATCTCAAGCATAGTTGTCAATCCCGTTCCGGTTGTCATTCCGGTTTTTCTATTGGAACGGAACATTCCGGTTTCGGAGCGTTTCGGGGTTGTACTGTTTACATATAATTAATTAATTATATATATGAAAAAAATTAAAAAATTAAAAAATTAAAAATAATTTTTATTTTTTATAAAATCAAAATTGATGCAACAATTTTATTTTTTTATAATATATATTTATTTATTTTTACTGTTTTGATTTTGGTTTATTTTTTATTTTTTAATAATACATATATATATATATATATATATATATATATATATATATATATATATATATATATATATATATATATATATATATATATAAAGGGCGGGAGAGGGTGAGTGGGAGAGTATATATATGTATATATAGGGCGGGAGAGGGTGAGCGGGAGAGTAATTAAAATATATAATCACTGTTCATAACTCAAAAATCATTTTCGTTCCTACGATTCGAACTCCCGTGCTCCGTGTTGCACTGACGCCGCTGCAACTGCTTAGCCAAGCGTCTTCCTTGTGTTCACTTTCGATTAAATACGGTAATAAGGGAAAAGAGGGGTTGCAAGTCACGACCGAAACGGCACGCCCGGAACAGAACTGAAACGTTCCGGTCGGAATTTAACCGGAATTTTCGAAACGAACCGGAATTAAAATCGAGATGAAAACAACGCTATTTTGTCTCAGTTTTTTGAACGGAACGGAATTAACAACTATGATCTTAAGTCATTTGAATCTACCTTCCATTTGCTATTATCAACTCCACAACAGATCAACGCTCGATCCAAACTAAAAATATATTAGGAAACTTTGCACGACTTGCTGATTGATTTTTGTACAATTTGGTCTCGTAGATCATTTGTGTGGTTTGCTGTAGATTAATATCCGGATACATTGGACTCTCCAGAGGGGAAAGGAAACAGCAAACCAATATTGCTTAGCCTAAAATATTAATTCAAAGAAGTTTGGATCTTATCTATAAATCAAGTAATAATTAAGCATAAACATGAAAAAAAAAAAATAACAAATCTAACTTATAAATTAAAATTGATGTATCTAATTAAACAAAATAACCTAAGATAGATAAACTTTATAGATTAAATAATTTCACGAACAAATTCCTTTAAAACAACTAGGGTTTTCATTGCAACTTTTAGATATCTAAGTTATTTTTTGGAAAAATGATTGCTCCTTTTTAATTTTGACTATAAAAATTTGGATGAAAAGAGGAAATATTTAGTTAAGACTCTTGTGTGTATTTAAAAGTGAAATTTTAAGAATCAAAATGTTTATGGAATTTTAGTATAAGGAAAATATATTTATGCTGTGTATCATTGTATAACTAGGTATCAAATACTTGTTGTAATGAGGTAAAAAAACAATTAAATGGAGATTGTGAAAATTATGGTGTTTTGGAATAAAATGGAAAAATCATAATTATGAAATATTTTGTCGGGATGGAATCTTATTAACATGAATGTATATATATGAGTTTAAGATAAGGGTGTATTGATGTGGGAATGTCTTTTTAAATCAGGAGGCATTAGGAATTGGACCTTTAGTAAAAAAATTGGAACATGTTTGTTGATATAATTATAAGAATGCAAGTCCTTTTTTCCCAGTATCACTACCAGCATCAGCAATGAGGAAAATCATATTATGCTTTTCAACGTCATTGCGCTACATTACAGTTGGAACCATTTAAAAATAAAAACAAAAACATATATCTCATGAAAAACTCTGACATTGAGATTAAACCTTGAACACTTTCTTCCTAACTTCAAATTAAATAAGGTTAAGAGTCACTCCAACATGTCCCAACAACTTGGACATGTAAGAAAAAAAATCAGGATAAGATTTTTTTTAAATATTATATTGACTTGATATTAATCGACAGATCATGTCATGAATTTCACTAGGATTAATATTTTTTTAATATTGTTTTTACTTAAATATACGGTAACAAAAGTATATTTTAACAAAATTAAGCATCAACCAAATAAAAAACATATTAAAATAAATCATTAAAAATAATTAAATATTGATGGATAAAATATAAAAACTAAATAAAAATATAACCAATTGATAAAAATAGTCAAACTTACAATTTTTTCCGTCCTCACTATTTTCAAGCAACTTTTTCTCTCTCTCCTCGCTCAAGTATATATATACATATATATATAAAAAAAAGCTTTTATACCAAAACAAAAATTATCAGAAATTTGAGATTAGACACAATTCTATTTATTTTAATTTTGTAGTTGTACCACAAATTCAAATCTAATTTCATTCAATTAGGCTATAGAAAGATTTAATTGAAAAGAATGAAATAAAATTAAAAAAAAGCCTTGTACCTTTTTAGTATATTAGATAATAATAAAGTTGCAATCCATATTTAGACTGACACAGTTTAGTAGAATAATGAGTTGTTGATGTTAATGTGTGGCGGTATTGTAAACGAGTGAAGAAGCTCATCTGTTAACATATAAGAACACCGTCGGTGTACCTGCCAGTTATAGCCAAATCCGTAACAATGATCCGAGGTTAATGCTACGACTTACCAGTAAATACTCCTGCAAAAGCTCATCACATTTTGTGAAAGATATCTGTCCCTAACAAGAAGGCAAAGGGATACGCGATTTCCAGCACCAAAAACTTCGACACTGCGAAGCTTTCTCACCTGATCATCAAATTCCTCCATGAAATTTGAAGGTGCTGTAGATCATCTATCATGTCATCTTTCGCTGTTTCAACACGGTTTCTTGTGCACCTACAGCTATAGCTCCGGAGTACCTACTGATATCTTACTTTATATTTCAAAACGGCTGCCATTTCTAGCATCGGAAGGAAAATTTGCCCCAGATTATATCCTCTGTTGTCTTGCCAAAGTCATCATAATATCTTCATCTTTTACCTCCCCCAATGTAATCATTGAAGATAACGTGATGAAGATTTCATCAAGGTAGTCCAGATCATCCAAGATAGCAATTTGGTTGGCTTCAGAACATGTTGTAATGAAGATTTAACGGTGTCCATGTTATTTTCAGGGAAAATCTTAGGCCATTGCAAGAGTCAATCCTCCAAGGAGTTTAATTCAATCACTTCAATTAATTCACCAACTTCACACCAGAATTCATGAAATCTCACACTTTCTGCAGTCCATTGTTTAGCTCATTTTCACCACTAGATTGGTACCTGCGAATTCCAAGAGTCTTGTAATCCCACACAATTTCAGATATCTCATCTTGAGGCAGACTCAAACCTTGACGCTTTATTGATCTATGCAAATCACAAAAGAATTTGGGGTCTTGTAATCTGATATACTCATGCAAAACCTGCTCATGATCTGGAATCCAGTTCCTTGGAAATGGAGTATAATCGCAAGTTGGAATTGAAGACATATGGGCGAACTGAACACCTTCAATTGCATCAACAAGTCCCATTCTCAAAAGATCAGAGTATTCAGGAGCAGAATTGTTACTATTCTCTCTCAATGGCCGACTAAGATCACGTGAAGCAATCTTGTAAACCTTTGCACGAGATTTTAGTCTGTACCTTGCAGCATAAAGTTTAGCCAACGAGCTACGAATCACATACGCACAAAACCCAACGACTTTTTTTCGATTATCAGCATATTGATACCAATCTGCCATGGTCTCGAGAAACTTGTTCATTTGTGCATTAGTATGGGCTTGACCTGAGTAAAGCATTGGAGTACAAGGCAATGGCTCAGGATCCTTATCACCCTTGACAAACTTAAGCCTCCTAAATTGGCGAATACATTGCTGCAAACAAGCAGTAACTGAAAGCAAAGTGCCCACGCCCTTTTCACTCACGATTTTGCCTCCGCTCCCTGTATAACGAAGCGTAGGATATATCACTCTGCGACAAATTATATGATCCAAGAACTGAATTCCCCTGGTAATGTGCTCAATATCAATTTTCGAATTATCCAGCCTGATACCAAACTTCCTCTCGCAGAACTCAATAATTTCCTTACGAATTTGCACTGCATCTTCTCTAGGCCCTCGAACGCCAATCAAGAAATGACCCCCATATCGAATGTATTCCATTTTCCTAGTCTTCTCTTTTCCACTAGATGGAACAAACTCTGGCCAAGAAGGGTTATGACACCCATCATCAATCGAATGTTTCCATATAGAATCAAGCTTATTTGGCCTGAAGAAGTCAACAATCTTCTCCTCCATCATTTGATCCAATTCATTAAGACACACATTAGCAAGCAATGGACTCAAAATACCACAATAACCATAAGTGGGTATCTTTGCCGCCTCCTCAGGAGCAAAATCAAAGAAAGTTCTCAACCAATAAGGGTCAGGTTTTGGCTCATTCTCATTCAAAATCTTCTTCTTCGTAGATTTCCTCTTTTTCTTTTTCCTCGACTCTTCACCAGAATTCCCCATTTCTCTAATCCTAACTGGCAATCTAAGCGCATTTTTTATCAAATTCAACACTTTCTTATCTCTAACAACTTTTTCTACACATCCAATTACAACATCAGCGTCAATGTAATCGAGTATCTCACTCAAATCACCTCTCAAAAACCATAAATACCCAGCAAAATTGCTCCTTATAGTCCTAATTACCGTGTGTGCATTCCTCCCGGGCCTAAACGCGTGAGACTTCCTTGAAAACCGTGCTTCAAAAAAAGGTTCAAGCACCACCAGAAGCATCTCCTGAACAACCCGGTCTTGGAAGCACGGGTCATTAGATTCCATCATTGCACTGAGCTTTCTCTTGGAAACCAGTTTGGTAGAAGGCTTATCAATGGGACTGCGGAGGATCTGGTGGGCCTTGTCGTTCCATTTGAAGCGGTTGTGAACGACAGCGGTTTGAAGTGATAAAAGAGAATGGAGTGCATGGGATGGGATTGCGTTTCGAGGAGGGAACTTGCCGGTGACGTGAGCGCAGGAACGTTGGTAAGCGAGGGCCCAGAGGTCGAGTTTAGAGAGGAAACCAGTGAGGTTAGAGAAAACAAAGTTTGACGGTGAAGAGAAGGATTTGACCCAGATAGAAGTGCAGATATCTATTGGGTCTTTGAGGAGAGAATATGGGTCTTGGTGAGAGGAGGAGGAAGAGAAGGTGCGAAACAAAGGGTGAGATTTAATGAAGGGAAGCTGTTTGATGGTTTGTCCCAATGACATTGCTATGGTATATGGGTTTAATAAAAGAGAGAGGGAAATAGGAAGAAGGACTAGGGTTTTTGCGATGGTTGTTGTGGCACTGAAGGTGTTTGATTTTTGTTCTCAATGGCATTTTCTGTGCGGTTGAGATGGGGAGAAAACGTGGCGTTTTGACACTGGCATTCGCAGACAATATCCTCGTTCTTTGCAGGTCATATACTTGTCATGTTTTACAAGTCCATCCACTCCATAGGTAAGGATGGGTTAGCAAATCCGAGCCCTATAAAAAAACAGAACCAAGACAGAAAACCGAACCGCACCACGTAATTCAATTTGTTCTAATAGTTTTCACTTTTCAACTTTCTTGAATAAAATATTGCTTTAAAATTTTTCACTCTTTTATTAATTTTTGAAAGTAAAAAATTGAAGATAAGAGGAGAATTATATTTTTTTTCCAGTTAGAATAAAAACTGAACTAATGGAGAAATGATATAATTCTTCTTTTATCTTTCAATTCTTCTTTACAAAAATGAAAAAACTTAAATAATATTTTTATTCAAGAAATTGGAAAGTGATAAGTAAAAGATTGATACTAAATATTTATGTATACCATCATTTTTTAAGAAAATTATTTGATTTGGTTTGGTTTTTTTTTAATAAATTAAATCTAGAAACCAAACCCAACAACCATTTGAAGTAATCACATATAATTTGTCATATAATATAATTACATTAATTGTGTTAAATCAAGATAAAAAAATCAACTAACTTTTTTTAAGGATAATTAAAATTACTAATTACACAAACTCCAAGTAATTATCAAAACAACTAAAGAATGGTTATATGAATAGTGAACCAAGTTAATATATTAATTTAATCATTTTGTTATTAGTTGTCTTATAACTTGTAGTTAAAGTGTTTGGGAGTAGAGTTTGCATGCTCAAAATAAATCTCTATTGAATTAGAGTACTCTATCAAAATAACTTAACTCAAGTTAATATTTTCTTAAAAAAAAAATATGTTACTAATGACATGGTATAGCTTAGTTGTTAATGTATGGGAGAGTAGAGGTCACATGTTTAAATCTTTATTCAAACAAAGTGTTTTAGATGACTTATTATCTTCGTGTGGTGATAACAATATACCCTTCATTGAAACAATAAAAAATAAAGAAGAAAAAAATTGATTAAAAACACCATAAGCAAATAAATCATGTCAAAGAGGATTCACAAGCTAGTGCTAGCACTAGTAGCAACCCAAGTATAATTCCATACTTTGTTGGCTATGAAAAAAAATAGTTCTAGATGTTTTTATTGGTCGACAATGTCATCTCTAGTTGATGCTTGTTGAATATAAACCAATATGAACATGAATGAGGTTTTAATTTATATTATCTTGAAATGCATGCTTTTGGGTTTATAAAATTTTTGTTAGCTTGAAACTCGACTTGTGTTATTGCTGTTGACCTGTTGTGCAACCAATGTGGTACCTTCTGCATTCACAAACATTCTATCTTAATTCTTTTTCAAAAATATATTTTTCATGAAAAAATTAAAATTAACAATTATTGACTTTATTTTGAAATTATTTCTTCATATTTGTATTTTCTCATCACATCCTTTAATGTCGTTGTTTCTTTATCTACATATTTAAAGCTATAAATTTTATTTTTAAATATGATTTTTTTTCCTTCAAACATTAAAACACAGAACTACACATTTACTGATGGAAAAAAACTTAGTTCTTCCCTTAACACATCAAATTTTTTGTTTTAGAAATTTGTCAAAACTGCCATAAATAGTGGCAGGTTGACCTCCTTTCACCTTCTTACCCATTTCTAGAGTTATAGAACTTGAATTTAAGCAATGTCAGTTTCGTTGGAAAAGCTAACATAGTAAAATATAACTTCTATGAAGATACCATACCCAATGTTTATCATTATTAAGTTCTAATTGTTCATATAAGTCAATCAATTTCTTCAATCCCTCAAAAAAATTCTAAAACATCTTTATTTTTTATTCTCCTCCAAAACAACCATTTCCATAAAGTAAATAACACATCACAATCAATTTTACAATTAAAATCATAAACTCTTATTCTCCAATTCTTTTCCCAAAATGGTCAACCATAATAACTCCATTAACATTGTATTTTTTTCTTGGTATTTCAAAAGTATTTCACTTTCAAAATAATCCATAATACTTTAATTGATTCAATTTTATACAATTTTATATTTTCCCCAACTCTTTACTTAGAAACTCTAATAAAAAATTTAAAATTAATTCATCAAATCTTAATCGAATTCAAATTGGATTGCATAATCAAGTTTAAGGTTCCATATCAGGTGATAAATTAGACTTCTATCCTTAATCAATCAAAACATTTTGACTCCTGTACCTTGTACATCAACCAACATCTTTCTTCTTTTTCTCCATACAATTTTTCTCTTGTTCTTAGCTAGTTCCCTTGCTAATTAATATTTCCCCCACTAATTACTTTGTGTTTTTCTCTTAAATTTAAAGAAAAAAATTCAAAACCCTCTTATCCCTTTATTTAGTTATTGTAGTTGGTCACTACATGGACAATTAGGATATTTATATCTCTATATTTTCTTAATTACACTTTTAACCCCTCTTATTTGGATGTTTATATTTTTTACCCAACTTTTTCATGTTCTTACTATTTGAGTTATACTTTTTTATCCCTTATAATTCTACCCCTCAACAATTGAATTGAATTTGTTTTAATACATTTAACCTTACCCTTTTTATCTTCGATTAAAAATTAAAACTCTATCTCCTTTTTACATATATCTTAATTGAAGAATTTATACCCAAAAAGTTTGATCCTTAATTTATTAAGTTTGTACCGTTTTCTCACTTTCTTTTTTCCATTAACGTTAATTTTAATTTATTTAAATATTTATTTTTAGGGTTTACATTTTCCCCCCTTAATAAAATTTATTAAGTTTGTACCGTTTTCCCACTTTCTTTTTTCCATTAACATTATTTTTAATTTATTTAAACATTTATTTTTGGGGTTTACATTTTCCCTCTTAATAAAATTTCATCTTTGAAATTTAACTCATGTATCTATATTGGAGAATAAATGTGAGTACTTTTACTTAATCTCAAACCCCTTCTCCTATGTCTTCTCTTCTACTTAAGAGTTTCTCTATAATACTTTTACTATAAAGATTCTCTTATTAACATTTTCTCTCTCTAATCCACGACTTTGATTTGTCTTGTTTTCAAAGTGAAATCCATTTCCCACTTCTATAGAAATTTATGGTAACACTTAAGAGGGGTCTATTTTTGCTTTTCATAACAAAGACACATGAAATACATTGTAAATCTTGTCTAGATTCCAAGGCAATTTTAACTAATATACAATTGGCACAATTCTTTTTAAGATCTCAAAAGAACCAATGAATCTCGACACCAGCTTCCCTAACATTCTAAATAGAATGATGCCCTTCCAAGGTGCCATTTTCAAAAATATTTTATCCCTAACTTGGAATTCTATAGTCCTTTTATAGTTGTCCACGTAACTTTCATGTTTATCTTGAGCTTATTTCATTCATTGTTTGACTACTATAACTTTATTAGTTATCATATGTACAATTTCAGGTCTTGAGAGTTTTCTCTCCCCTATTCATCCTAACAAATCAGGGTACAATGTTTATTTTCATACAATGCTTCGTATAAAGCCATCTTGTTAATAGTTTAATAACTATTATTATATGTAAACTTCATTAATGGTAAGATATCCTCCCAATTTTCCTTAAACTCTAATACACATGTCGTTACAAAGATCTTTGAGTATGATAGTTCTTTTAAACTGATCATATGTTTTGAGGTTGGAATGTTATGTTGAGGTTTACTTATAGTCCTTAAGGCTCATTATAAACTTGGTCATAAACTCGATATAAATCTTGGGTCTCGATCTAACACAATAGAGATTGGCACTCCGTAAAGTCCAATCAAGTCATTCACATATAGTCTATCTAATTTTTCAATCAAACATGTTATTTTCAAGGGTGAAAACAAAGCAAACTTCATTAACTGATCCATAATCACCTATATAGCAATAGTACCCTTTTTAGTCTTTGGTTATCGTGTCATGAAATCCATGGTAATGTCCTCTTATTTTCATTCTATAATTGGTAATAGTTGTAAACTTCTTACAGGTCTTGTGTTGTATCTTTACATGATGACAAATTCCACGGTTTGACACAAATTCTACTATTTTTTTTCTTCATATTAGGCCATTAGTAGTATTTTTTATATATATTTTGGTACTTATAAGATGTGTTGTGAATTAAGATTCATAGGCTTCTCTCTATAACTCTTCGTGCAACATTTTGTCCTCAAACAAGTAAATTTGTTTTCATGTCACTACTAATTCCTCTAGTAAAACTTGAAATGTGTCTATATACCCTATTTCATCTTTTCATTGATCTTTTTTATCTCTTTATCTGTTTGTTGAGCCTTCATTATCTAATATAAAGTATCAATCCAATTTCAATATAAACTAATAGTGACCCCTCAACCCCTACACTTAGTCGTAAACCTATATTCTTTTTTTGACTCAATGTAGTTGCCACAACATTAGCCTTACCAAGATGATATTCAATTAAATAATTGTAATCCTTTATTAACTCCACCCATTTTTTAATCCATGTTTAGATCTTTTTGTGACATCAAGTACTTTAAACTTCTGTGATTAGTATAGATTTGACCCATATATACAAAGCCTTTATATCCATTGGGTAAACACCAATGATGCTAGTTCTAGATCTGTATTGGATAATTTACTTCATATGACTTTAGTTGTCTTGAGGTATAAGCAATTACTCGTACATGCTGCATTAACACACATCTTAACCATTTTTAGAAGCATTATTGTGCACCTTAAAACCTTCCATACTCGAAGGAAATGCAAACACTAGAGCAAAAATGAGTGTATATTGGAAGCTTTCTTCACATTCCTTCAACCAAACAAACCTTACAAGTTAATTTATCCAAAGGCAAAGCTATGGTAGAAAAACATTTAAGAAATCTCTTATAGCATCCTACGAGACTTAAAAAACATTGAATTTCTCCTACAAGACTAAGAAAACTTTGAATTTCTATCATATTGACAGGACTCTCCCAATTTAGAATAACCTTTATCATTTTTGGATCCATAAATATTCTCTCTACGAAAACAACATGCCCCAAAAATATTAACTTTTTTTAATCAAAACTCATAATTTAGCTAACTTCGCATATAACTTATTCTCTCTTAAAATTTGTAGCATATTCCTCAAATGTTGTTCATGCTCCCTAAATGAGCTAAATATATTAATATATCATCAATAAATACCAGCATATACTGATATAAAAAAGATTGAAACACTTGATTCATCAAATCCATAAATATTTTTAAGGCATTTGTCAACCCAAAAGGCATCATCAAGAACTTGTAATGCTCGTTTCGAGTTTTGTATACATCTTGTTCTTTGATCCTCAACTGGTGATATCCCAACCTCAAGTCTATATTCGAGAACACCTTGACACCCTTTAATTGATCAAATAAGTCATTTATTCATGGAAATAAATATTTATTCTTTAATGTCACCTTATTTAATTGGCAATAATCTATGCATAATTGAAGTGTACCATCTTTCTTCTTTTCAAATAGTGTTGGGCCTCCCCAAGGTGAGGTGTTAGGACAAATAAAACTTTTATCCAGTAACTCCTAAAGTTGAACCTTTAGTTCAACTAGTTTCATAGGTGTTATCCTATTAAAAGAGTGTTATAGGATTGGTTCTAGGAAGAGTTTTGATTAATACTTCAATCTCCTTAATTGGGGGTAGCCCATGCAAATCTTTTGGAAATACATTCTAAAATTCTTTTACTATAGGAGTGTTAACCAAATATATGTTACCTTTTTTCAATTCCCTCATATGGGACAACTTAGCAAGGCATCCTTTTCTAATCAGTTTCCTTGTTGTCATGACTGAAATCATATAATTCAGGATTACTTTCCTCTCCACCTTAAACACTACTCATTTCTAGTATATTTCTTAGGTTGTCATTGTTTTGGTGAAACAACTTATTTTAACTCTATATTTACTCAACCAATTCATCCCTAAAATCAAGTTAAAATCATATAACTCTAAAGGCATGAGATATACCCTTAGTTCGATCTCTCTAATGTATAGTTTTACCCTCTTGTATATATCTTCAATATTTATATCCTCCCTTAAGAGTGTGTTGACCATTACTCACAATTTCAATCTACTTAATAGCACATGAAATTTATTTATAATATGATATGTTATAAAAGAGTGACTAACCAAAAATTAAATTAGGTATAAACTTGCATCAGATTTAATTGTAAAGTACTTGCCATAAAAGCTTATGTTGTTTTTATGCTATCTTGAGTCATATGATATATTCGGCCTTGAGTCCTCTTCTCTTGAAACTTAGGTTTACTTTTGTTGGCACTAATCCCTAACTGAGTAGGCCTCGTAGGTCGATCAATTATAATTGACTATTATTGACTTTATATAGCAACTTCATGTCCTTATATTGCCTCAGTATATCCACGAGGACACTTTCTTTTCTTATGACTTGTGTCCATAATAAAAACAGTCTCTCCTAATATATTGGTAATCCTTTTATCGATGCCCCTCTACCCTATAAATATAACACCTCTCCATTGTTGCTGAACAATCTTTAGGGTATTTGTTTTTACACCTTGAACATAATAGGTATACATATCTTTTCTTCTCCATGAACCCTTTTGTTATATTGGTTCCTCGTTGTACTTGACTCCTTAAGGATCCTTTAACATCGGCTTGTTTAAATTCCCCAAAGCTTCATCCAGGAGTAAAACTCTCATCTTTTTTGTGAAACTATCTAAAACTTTATTTGGAAGAAAATATAAAATCCCTCCTTTTAGATCCACTATTGGTTTCAGTGTATCTCTCATCACCATTTCCATACCTTGAGCAACCCATACCAATTCCTGAACAATCTGAAATAATATAATTATTAAAATCATCTTCAATTACTACCTCAATCCATCATGAAACCTCTCCACCCTATGATTCTCAATAGAAAGATAAGTAAAAGCAAAAATAGACAAGTGTTTAGATCACCCTTTTTTAGATCTAAATTTTTTATTATTTTTCTTATGCTACCAGGAATAATGAACTCCTCTCAAAAGTCCCTATACTAACCTCCCCTGATCTTCTCTCTTTAATAATCTCCCACCATAAGCGGGCACTCTTAGTCAACAATTGGGTTGCTTAATTTACTTGTGACTCCTTTGCTTAACCAATTCACAGCAACCTTGACATCTTTCTCCCCCTTAGTAGGTTATATAACCTATTTCCCGTATACCCTCCACCTACTGTAATAACGTGATAGATCCCTGGTATTTTGATGCACTAAAAAGAAATTCTCTTCTGGTGAGAATGTACCAATACTTAATAATTCTTTTCTTCCCCCCATTAACAAGTTCTTGGCTTCCTTATATAAGCCACTGCTACAACAGAATGTCGAAATAATAGGAACTAATAGCAATACTGGAAATTAAAAGTACATAATAAGAATAACACTAAATAATAAGAATAACACGTAAACTGCCACGACCCTTCCACGTTTTCTTGTAACCTGCAAACTTCCTTCCACTTCTGCCATATAATGTTCCACTCCCTTTTTCCCACGTTTGCATGTAATGCAACACCTTACCCCCAGTATTTGGGGTTTGGTTTAGCACTAAAAGTCTTATCAATACTCTCCCCATTAAAAGGAACCTTGTCCTCAAGGTTCAAGCTGACAAACTTGCTCTGCAGCTCGTGACTATTCTGGGCTCCCGCAATTTCCTCACATTCCACTCCATCGGGTTCTTCATAATTTTCCATTAGCAATAATTGGGGACCCTGACATTTATGTCCCACTGTGAACCTTTCATTGCAATTAAAACAAAGTCCTTGTGCCCTCCTCTTTTGCATTTCATCCCAAGGCAGACGTTTGATTGATCCCTGAGTAGCAGGGGCTACACGATTGGCAGGTGGAAAATTTAATGGAGCACTTGCAGGTGGAAGCCTCAAGAACCGTTTTGGTCTTGTGATTTGGTCATCTCTGGTTCTAGCTAAACTGATGACCTCCTTTAACGTTTGCGGCTTGAACATTCGTATTCCATCAGCTACCTCTGGATTCAATCCGCCCATGAAAGTTCCAACAAGGGCCTTTTGAGTCCACCCATGTACCCGATTGCCCAATTTCTCGAATTCTCTTTGATAATCTCGAAGAGAACCACCTTGTTTAATATGTGAGAGAGCCTCGTCAAAGTCTTCTCCATCAGGTGGACCGAATCGTGCCCACAGCTCGTCTGCAAACATATTCCAAGTCACGATTCGATTTTCTTCCTTGTATGTCCGGTTCATCCATTGCCACCACTGGTTTGCTTCCCCTTCCATATGGAAAGCTGCCAAGCACACCTTTTGATCTTCAGGAGTTCTTTGAAATTCAAAATACTGTGCGACTCTATTGAACCACTCTGTAGGATCATCCCCTGCAAATCGAGGAAATTCGATTTTTGTTCGAAGAGTGGGTATGTTCAGACAAGAACTTTCGGTCACGTCTGGTTGATAGTGAGATGCGTGACGTTGTTTCACTGAGGGTGAAGACTGACTTGCCTTTGAGGAGAGAATAACATCAGATAAAGCTTTCAAAGACTCCTCAAGTCGTTGCATACGATCAGTCATTCCAAGCCCAAGTTGCTGCACCTCATCCTGTAGACCTCCCATTCCCTGCTCTAACATTTCAATACGCTCTTTGTTAGTTGTCATTGTGGCTCTGATACCAATGATAGATCCCTGGTATTTTGATGCACTAAAAAGAAATTCTCTTCTGGTGAGAATGTACCAATACTTAATAATTCTTTTCTTCCCCCCATTAACAAGTTCTTGGCTTCCTTATATAAGCCACTGCTACAACAGAATGTCGAAATAATAGGAACTAATAGCAATACTGGAAATTAAAAGTACATAATAAGAATAACACTAAATAATAAGAATAACACGTAAACTGCCACGACCCTTCCACGTTTGCTTGTAACCTGCAAACTTCCTTCCACTTCTGCCATATAATGTTCCACTCCCTTTTTCCCACGTTTGCATGTAATGCAACACCTTACCCCCAGTATTTGGGGTTTGGTTTAGCACTAACAGTCTTATCATAACGTAACCACCTTCTCTAGTCATGCTGTCATCCCTGCCACTACACCTCTAATTAACTACTCCATGAAGACAAGTTTTGAATATAGATTAGGTGTACTAACGAAACCATTAATGGGGCTTATAATCTTGGCTCTGTCTATCAATTGTTTCAAGTAATGAAATGTCTGCCTAACAAGACATGAAATCATCCTGACATTCAATAGATTTACCC
Organism: Salix purpurea; assembly: GCA_027405865.1. Classification (NCBI taxonomy): domain Eukaryota; kingdom Viridiplantae; phylum Streptophyta; class Magnoliopsida; order Malpighiales; family Salicaceae; genus Salix; species Salix purpurea. The sequence continues at coordinate 10,465,692 of CM050330.1, read as the reverse complement.
GTTTTGGATTGAACTAATAGTGTTAGCAAGTGAGAGGCAGTGTCCATCAATTGATCCCCCTCTTGCTCACAATCATATTATGAACTCTACTCTCCTCCTAGTACAAGGGTTGGATCACTTGTGGTTCCCTATCATGTGCAAACTATCCTGCAATATAATTTCCAAAAATCACATCAGTGTTCCAATCCTTAAACTTCAACGAAATGCTTTTATTAGAGTTCCATCAAGATATACCCTTCACCTATTGCAATATTTGAATTGTAACATTTCAACTATCAGACCACACACCAATTTCAACTTATGAAAAATAATCGTGGTAATTTTTTATCAGAGTTCCATCAACATATCTACAGGAATTTTGGCAGAGTTTCTGCTATATTTGGAGGTCATAAATTAATGACTAATAATCTATTACATCTCTACTTATCCTTATGCAATCATAACCCAACCATTTTGGTTTACAATTTTTAATAGTCAATACCAAACACAAGTCACAATTTCACAAGGAATATAAATATAATAGAAACAAAATATTAAATTCACAAGTATACATTCATGCAAAATAGAATTACATATGCTAATTTATAGACATCCATACTGGTAACACTATAAATGCATATTAAAATAAAAATGAATGAAAGTTTCAAACCACCTTAATGATTAAATTGAATTTCTTTGTGTGAAAATGAAAATGACTCATTTTTTAATATGAACCTTTATATAATTATTTTTTATATAATAAATTAAAAACTAATGAAATTGTATTTAAATCCTAAACATTAATCAAACACCTTGAATTTTCTAGACTATGCTAATAAAATAGGATTTTAATATGTAAAATATTACCAACATGTAGGGAACAAATTGGAGGGAAAAAACCAATGACCAAAATATAAGCCATTAAGGAGATTAGTAGAAAAACAATGTGTTTTAGTGGATACTAAATTATTTATTTGCGCTCTACCGCAAGTCAAACCATAGTCTTAAAAATATATATAATTTGTTTATTAAAAGCGTGGAGATTTTTTTGCAATTTTATAAACCTAGGTTAGATGATAAATCTTTAAATCTCTCATCTTGAATTTTTGCCTGACTCAAGTTTCCAGTAAAAATATATAAGAACTAACTCAATGTGAATTGATTTATTTAATAACTTTAAATAAAACCTAGATGAGCTTCATTTATTTTCAAAAACTAATTTTAAACGATAAAATTGAAAAACAAAAGGCAAAAAATAAAGGAGAACATGCAAACTTTTCAAATAATTAAACTGGGATATTAAATTGGAAATAACTTACCTGGAAAAGTTGTGAAACTCCACTATTTTTTTTTTATCATAATCATAATTATTATTGTTGTTGTTATCATGATCATAATCACTATTACTAGTAATAGTAGTATACAAATATGATCACTATTAATATCATCATCATCATCATCATCATCATCATCATCATCATCATCATTAATATCATCACTTTATTTATTTGCATTATTATTATCATCACAATTATTTCTCTCATCACCATAATTATTGATATCATAATCATCACAACCATTGTAATAAATTATTGTTGTTGTTGATGATGATGTTACTATTATTGCTGTTATAATTAGTATTGAAATAAAAAAAATATAAACTTATTTTGAAGGATAAAATAAGAAAAACCATTAAAAAAAATGACAAAAGGAAAATGAAACAAAAAGAAAATCAAAAGTAATGGACAACATTTAAATAAATATTATTACTGTTGAAAAAAAAACCCCATAAATTTGATTTGAAAGATAAAATTAAAAACCATAAAACTTTTACAAAGATTCAAGGGAGAAAAAAGGAAATCAAAAGAGGAAGTACCAATTTGAAAAACATCATATACATAACTTAGAATTGGAGAACTAAATTGAAAACAAATAAAACTCTAACAAAAAAAGAATATATTATATAGAGATTATAACTAAGAGGATGAATTAAGAAAAACCACCAAATAGGGATGATTTTAGAAAGATTGAAACTATAAAAGTAATAAAATTAAAATTAAAAGAATGAAAACTGAAATGAAAAATAAAACATGAGAAATTGTAATTGAAGAACAACAATGAAAAACAATTCTATAAAAGGAATTAGGATGAAATAGTAAATGAAAAGAATAATGACTAAAATTAACAAACAACAAACAAAGAACACAATTGTGTACTTTAGCTGTTAGGAGAGAGAAAAGAAAACAATCGACCACCAGCTACAATTCAACAAATATTAGCCTCCACACGTCATCCTATATGTAAAAGGTCGCGACTACGCATCTAGAAAGTTGACGAATGACTAGATTTAACCATTGGATGGCATCACACAGGTCACCTGGATGGTGAGAATGCCACCAGATCGCTGGCGTATTTGGAACATGCATCAGTAGCATTTTGATTAAAAAAAGAAAAATACAAAACACCTCTCAAGCTCTTCTTATTTACACAAAATACTCATATGAAATTACACAAATACTACATAAAGCAACCTTTTTTAAAGCAACCTTTTTTTAATCTTTTATAAGGTTAAAATCATTCTTTCGCTATACATAAAACATTGAAAGACCTAAAATACCCTCATGTAGCACCTAAATATTTCTTTGATCTTAAGGGAAAAAATATTTACATTATAGTAAAAGGTTTATGTGAGATAATTACAAAAAAATCGAAGCAAAGGTTTAATTTTTCTCGATTCAAAAGTAAGAAAATAATTACATTATAGCAGTCTAAAGTGATGTAATTTATATGGAGGGCTACAATGATTTTCCCATGCAGTTTAGTTCTTTTTTTAATCTTGCATACTAATAATAATAATAAAACCATCAGCTAATTGAAAATTGAAACAAAATGTACTGTGAGATATATCTAAGATAGTTATTTCTTTAAGGAAGTGGAAGGCTTAGCAAAGGTTAGGTACCTTGTACTGCATATATTTTTGTTCACTGACAGCATGCACATTGCAGACATGTATTTTCCATTACACGATGGAGTACACGCTACGAAAATGCCATGAAGCAATAGCCCTGCGAACGATGCAAAATCACATGCCTTTTATTTTATTTTATTTTATTTTCTCGCCAATACTCGATCGTGCACAAAGAATTCCCTACATATATTGTGCCTTCCAGATCAAACTTTCATGTCGAAGTAACAAACATCTCATGATGAATACGACAAGCCTCTCTCAAAAACAAAAACCTGCAATAATGCAGCGACAAAGTGGTATTATAATGAAAAAATGGCGGAAATTCAAAGGCGTATTAGAGTTCTAGCTCAGTTAAATTTATGGTATCTGAAACAACAGTTTCCCTCTACAGTCCCACACAAGCCCTCAGTTCTTAATTTGATTATCAGGATCACTCTAATGGTGCAGCAGCTCGATTTCTAAAGTGATAATCCTCGCTTTGGCTTGTAATTAATGTAGATATCAAACTCCAGTAATCATGTACTTGGAGTAGAAAAGGAAAAAAAACATGTAAAATTAATAAACAAAGGATGATATAAGCCAAAAGATCAATAAAACCGGAAAAAGGATCAACATAATCTCGATCTTCTTTATTGAATCAATAGTTACTATCATGTTCATTATCCTGTTTGTTACAACTAAAACAAAATCGTGTTACTCATCCAAAACCGCCAACCAAATAAGCAGCTTTAATTTTAGAGAAACGAAAACTTTGAAGAAAAAACCAAGAAAGACTAGACATGACAGAAAATCCATGAGAAGAACCATCTCCAGTGGAGAAGCTTCATAGCCTACAAGACTTTTAGGGTTTTGTGGTTGAGAGATCGCAGAAAAACATCATTTTCGAGTCGGGTTTCAGGTTGTGACAGGGAGAGGAGCCAGAAGGAGGAACAGAACCCTTAGGAAGCATGACAGAGAAAGACCTGGTTTTGAAGTTCTTGATCATCTCCTTTCTCTTCTTCACCATCATCTTTCTCTTCTTTGTGCGTTTCTTGTAGGGTTCTTTGTCCAAGATGAATGGAGTAGTGTTTTTGATGTGGAACTCTTGGTATTGGGTTACTTCTTTTGCCGGAGTAGCTGGTCGGATTACGATATGGCACGAAGAAGAGGAGGAGAAAGAAACGATGGAGATGAGAAGGAAAAGAAGGAAGGTGCAGAAGAGCTTGATGGTTTGATTGAAACCCATGGGAGTTGCGAGATGGGGTTGTGTCGCATTGGTTTTTCGAAGGGTAAATCACTGTGAGAAAATTATGGAGATTGATGAGTTGTGAATCCCAAAAGGTTTTGTTGTTGCTTTTGAGAGAGAGCAGACGACAAGGGATGAATCTAAGATAGATTTGCTATGAATCACCAAATATATTCATAGTCCACTACTTTGATGAGAAGAATTTTTCTTAAAAGCAAAATAATTGTTAATGATTTTTTTATCATTCATGAACTAAAAATTTATATATAATAATAAACTTGTTAATTTAAACCATTAAAAATTGAAATCAAAATGTTGATTCTAATGAAAAAGAGATTAATATTTTGTTTGACATTATATTTCAAAAGTGTTTTTTTTAATTATTTTTATTTTTATTTTTACTTTAAATTAAATATTTTTTGTTTTTTTAAATCATTTTTATGTTCTGATGTCAAACATAATTTTAAAAAAATAAAAAAAATATTATTTTGATGCATTTCTGAACAAAAAACACTTTAAAAAATAATCTCAATAATACTCTCAAATAAGCACTAGATATTTACTTCATTTGAAATTGAATTTTAAAAACTTTAATTATTAAAATGAATTTTTATTGTAATAAATCAAATATTAAAATATATTTTTAACATCATAAGCTTCATATAAATTCAACTGAAATAAAACATCAAGCCAAATTGTTAAATAGAAGGCACGATAATAATAAAAAATGTCAATAAAAAATGTTAGAAAACCCAATTAAAAAAATAATACAAAAGAAAAAACAATTCGGTTGGTAAAAACAAAAATGATGTAAATTACTAAAGAGCTAAACAGCTCGGCCAGCCACGGTTCATGCACACTCATGTGCACTGTGGACTGTTCATTTATTTCCCTGCTACGCGCGCGCATGTGTTCTTTTTTTTTTTTTAGACAGGGCTTTTTTTTTATAGTTTTTATCGTGAAATTGACAAATGAGTAGCTTTGGCCGAGCGGTTGTCGCGCGCGCTGCCTATGTTGACAGCGCACGCGAGTTCGAACTGCTCAGACAGCAAATCTGATTTTTTTTTAAGAACTGTTTTTTTGTAAAAAAAAAAAACGGGTTTTTTTTTTAAAAAAAAGGGTTGTTTTTTTTTTTACAAATCTGATTTGTTTTTTTTAAGAACTGTTTTTTTTTGTGTGTTTACATGAATGATTAAAATAAATGGCAAAACAAAGAAACACTGAGAAGAATAAAATAAATGGTCTTTTTATAAATGGCAAAACATAATTGTCTTGTTATCATATCGTTGGAAATGATTAAAATAAATGGCAAAACAGAAAAAAAAAACTAATTATTAGATCTTAAAAAATTATCTGACTTGAAGAATAAATAAAAAGAAAAAAGAGAATAATACAAAAATAAACCTATTTTTTTTAGGAACTATTTTTTTATAAAATAAAAGGGTTTTTTAAAAAAAAAAAAAATGGGTTTTTTTGTTAAAAAAACGGGTGCTTTTTTTTAATAGCTGGTTGTTTTTTTTTTTTTTTTACAAAAAACAACATTTTTTTTTGTAACTAAAGTGTCCAGGCCAACTTACGTGCACCACGACTAATCTCTGGATCCACTTTTTTTTGATATTTTTTTCCCTATTTTGTTTTGCCACTTATACATTTTTTTTTCTTAACCGAGGTGTTCGCATCAGCTTACGCGCACCACGATTGTTTCTTCCCAAGTATATTTTTTTTCCTGGCCAACTGAGCGCACCATGAATAATCCCTGGGCTCATTTTTTCATAATATTTTTTCCTATTTGTTTTTCCTACTTATACATTTTTTATATATAATTAGGGTGTCTGGATTAGCTTACACGCACTATGACTATTATTATTTTATAGAATACCTAAAGGAGATCGCAATTCCAAAAAGTTATGGATATATATATTTTAAGGCGCTGATATGAAATAAATAGCAAAATATATAATTAGTCTAACATATTTATCAAAGAAAAAATTACAACTTATTATTATCATTATTTTTAAGGCATGTCAACATCTTGAAACTTAAAAAGATAACCTAGATGAGCCGTCATGTGATTTTTAGTGAGAAGTTAGAGAGAGGATTCTCCCAAGCCAGCCGCACATCCTTGCTGCCGTCAACTGAGTTCTCTTCTCTTCTCCGATGAACCAAAACAGCCCCACAAATCACGTCAACAGCCTTTGAAAATCTCAGCCACCCAAAACAAAAGCCCATTCTCAGTTTCTGTTTAAACCACAAAAAAACAAAAATTTCGTCCCAAAAACAATTATTTGTTTATTCCTTCTCCGCCGTTCAAGAACACCAATCCCAATCCCAGTCCCATCAACCCTCTCTCTCAAACTTTTCTCAGTTGTATCTGCAACAACAAATCACCAAAACGGCAAACAAAAATGGCAACACGTAAGGACGCCAAAAACCAACCCCAAAAGGGCATCTCAACTGCTGGCACCCAAGCGAACAGACATGACAACCTACCTGCTAGGGCAACAGTGCAGAAATGGCCCTCTTGGGCAGACAAGGTAAGAGTCTCGGACTCCTCCACGAGATTCAAACTTCAACAACTGGCCAAGCAACCTGTGGGGAGTAGGCTGGTCATACCGCCGGAGACGTTACTGGAAACTACCGAGCAGTGGACGAGAAGCATGGTGGGATTTTTTCCTGGGTATAAAATGCCTTTTCATGCTGCTAGATCTATAGCTTGGAGAGCATGGGATAGTCACGGGCTAGAACAAGTCATGACTATGGACGCAGGATACCTAATCTTTAGGTTTAAGTCAGAGGCAGCCATGCAAGAGGTTCTAGCCAAGGGTCCATGGATGTTTGGGGGGAAACACATTGCCCTCCAACAATGGCACCCCCAAGTTCAATTTGAGAGGAACAAGATGAGAACAATGCCAGTATGGGTCAGGATATATGGCCTGCCGTTCCCCATGTGGTCCACCGAAGGCCTCAGTAGGGCTGCGAGCATGATAGGTATGCCCCTCTCTTGTGATGAAGCCACCTACAATGGCACCCGTTTGGACTACGCTAGGTTATGCGTAGAGATTGCTGCTAAAGAGGAGTTTGTCCATAAGTTTGAGATGGAAAGCTCTCTATCAACAACCCCAATCACAATAAGAGTTGAGTACGAGTGGAAGCCAGCGAGATGCTCCCAGTGCAAGGTTTTTGGCCATAACTGTCAAAAGCAAGGGAACCGTGGCGGCCAAGATGCCCAAGGCTGTGAAGAAGGGCTTGGTGAAGAAGGAACCCTAAATCCTCAGGAGACTGTTCCCAAAACAACCCCTCTACCCCAACCTAGCTACCTGCTAACCAAAAACAATGGGAAACAACCTCTCATTAGTATTCCTCAGCTTGAGGAAGACCTGCAATCTACAGTGGGTAACGTAAACCTTGCACCAAAAAACCAATCCCACAAGACCACCACGGAAGCCAAGCACATTTCTATGGCCCCATCTTCGAGCCAGACCCGAACCAACTTACCCAACTTACCCGAAACTCCCCAAGAAAATCCAAACACAAGTAAGGTCCAGTCAACCCATCGGCAAGAGGGCAGTAAAGGCCTTAAGCCTCAGGTGCAAACAGACAAGCTCAAAAGTCTCTCTAAAATGGCTGGTAATGAGAACAAGATGGACTCCCTTCACAATCGAAGCTCAGAGAATATGGAGGGGGAGAACACTGAGATTACCTCGGCTCTCAGGGAGACTCTCACAGTAACCCTAGACATGTCCCCAAGCCAAGCCAATACAGCAAAAAAGAAGGGGGGGAAGAAGAAGAAAGGGGTGAAATACCTCTGAGATGTGTTTCCTTTCTCAATTTGAATAAATGATAGTGATCGGTAGTTGGAATGTTAGGGGCATTAACAATCCCCGAAAACAAATAGCTGTTAAGAAATGGGTCTCGAAGAATAATTTAGAGATTTATGGTATTTTGGAGCCGAGAATAGTCAACAACAACTTGGCTCATGTTCAAGGGAAGTTAGGAATTCCTGGTTGGGAATTTGCTTCTAATATTCGCAATGAAGGTCAATGTAGGATCTTAGTTAGCTGGAATGCTAAAAGTTTGAGGATGAATCAAATCCAATATGATGAGCAATGGGTCACCTGTGAGGCTACCTGTGCTCACACAAATGATGATGTATCGATCACATTTGTGTATGGTCTTCATACTCATGCAGAAAGGAGACAGCTTTGGCACTATTTGACAGGGATAAGCAACTCCAAGGCTCATTCTCCATGGATTGTTATGGGGGACTTCAACGCAGTGCTTAATCCTTCAGACAGACAAGGGGCGCCCTGAATTGGTCTCAGCACCATGAAGACTTTCGAAATGCCATCTGCACGTCAGGTATTCTCCAACCTCCTTATAGGGGAATCCACTTAACGTGGGATAATGGGCAGCATGGTAGTAATTTGATTATGAGAAAGTTGGATTGGGTATTTGTTAACCCCAGCTTGATGAGCAGATGGCCTAATGCTCGGGCTCACTACGCAACACGGGATGTTTCGGACCACAGTGCAATCACTTTGAGCCTTAAGGCCACGACTCCAAGAAGAAAGGGGCAATTTAAGTTCTTGAATTTATGGGTGGATCAGCCCAACTTCATGGACTTGATTCAAGAGAACTGGTGGAACCAAGCCCATGGCAATCCGATGCAGAGGCTCTCAGCCAATCTCAAGCGGGTAAAGGTAGATCTTAAGGGGATGCACAGGCAAAACACCTATAATATAACCCAAAGGGTCGTCCAGGCTAAGGCTAATTGGGATAGGGCCTAAATGGAGCTAGACCAAAACCAATCTTCTGAGACAGTCAGAACTATGGAAAGACACTGCGCTCTGGTTTATGCTCAGCTAGCAAGAGATGAGGAGTCATTTTTCAAACAGCGTTCAAGAGTACAATGGCTTGAGCTTGGGGATAAGAATACAGCATTTTTCCATAGATCGTTGAAGCACAGACAAACAAGGAATAGAGTGGACGAATTGACTGATAAAGATGGCCGTTGCATCACAAATCCCCAAGAAATTGGGAAAATGGCAGCAGCTTACTTCAAAAGCATTCTTAATGCCCCAATTCCTGATGATGATCATTCCCCCCATCCTAGGCTCTTTGCTTAGAGAATTTCTGAAGGCACTGCAGAAATCGCTAATAAACCCTTTACTGATGAGGATATCAAGCAAGCTATCTTTTCCATTCCAGACAATAAATCGCCGGGTCTAGATGGTTTCACAAGTTGCTTTTTCAAGCGGACATGGCAGATCACAGGACCCTCTTTCACTGAAGCTATAAGGTATTTCCTAACCACCCATCACCTGCCTAGATGTTTTAATGCTGCGAGAATTGTTTGTGTTCCTAAGGTGGAAAGTCCTACAACCATGAATGACTTCCATCCCATATCATGCTGCACGGTCATTTATAAAACAATAGCAAAATTGTTGGCTAGTAGGCTTAAGGAGGCCCTATCAGAGGTGGTGGGAACAAATCAATCAGCTTTTCTCCCTGGAAGAAATATTGCAGATGCAATTCTCCTCACTCAGGAGTTAATGCGCAATTATCATCTCAATAAGGGGCAGCCTCGTTGTGCTTTGAAGGTGGACCTTAGGAAAGCCTTTGATACGGTTAGGTGGGACTACATTATGATGGCTATGTCTGAAATTGGTCTTCCTAGGGATCTCATGAATATGATAAAGATGTGCATCACAAACCCGTATTTCACTGTCTGTATGAATGGCGAAAACCATGGTTTCTTCTCGGCCAGCAGGGGATTGAGGCAAGGGGATCCGCTTTCCCCCTACCTTTTTGTGCTGGCAATGGAAGGGCTAAATGGGGTGATGGATAGGGCAGCTAATAGCCTGGGCTTCAAATATCATTGGAGATGCAAAGAGACTCGAATAACCCATGTCAGCTTTGCTGACGATTTGATGATGTTTAGTCATGCTGATGAAGGCTCAGTGACTACCTTGAAGACTGCTCTTGAGCAATTCTCTCACATTTCGGGTCTTAACATCAACAATAGAAAGAGTTCTTTGTACATGGCAGGAATAGAAGGGGACCTAAGGCATCGTCTCAGAATTATGCTAGGGTTTGAGACCCCTTCGTTGCCAGTAACCTACTTGGGTGTTCCATTGATCTCTACTAGGCTCAAGGCGGTGGACTGTCAGCCCCTGATTGAGCGAATTACCACAAGAATCAGGTTATGGACTTCAGCGACCCTTTCTTATGCGGGCAGGCTTCAACTGATTAAATCAGTCTTGTTTGCCATGCAAGTTTACTGGTCCTCTAAGTTCATCATTCCGGAAGCTACTGTAAACAGGATAGAGAGCATTCTTAAGGGGTTTCTTTGGAAGGGGCCAACTATGGAAAGAGGCAGTGCGAAAGTGGCTTGGCATGATAATTGCAGGCCCTTAGATGAAGGGGGGTTGGGGATTAAAAGCCTCCATTGCTGGAATAGAGCAGCTATTATGAAGTTAATTTGGGAGCTTCAGTGTCAAACGAAATCAAAATGGGCAAAATGGGTAAGGTGTCATCTGCTAAAGGGGAAATCTTTATGGCAGCTTAGAATTCCTTCCAATCCTTCTTGGACGTGGAGGAAAATTCTTCAGCTTCGAGAGCATTGCAGGAACCTTTTTATGGTGAAGATTGGGAATAGAGAGCGCACTTCTATCTGGTTTGACAATTGGCTGAAGGGGGGTAAACGTCCCATCGACATTCTCCCTTACAGGCAGCTTACCAATTCTGGTATCCTTGGGAATGCGAAGGTTGCTCATATTATTAATGGGAATATGTGGAGGTTCCCTGAAGGTAGCACGAATCTTCAGGAGGTTTGGAGGCAGGTCCCTGACAGCCCAAACCCGAATAAGCAAGATCAGGTGCAATGGCAACCTAATCCCAAGGGGAAGTTCACGGTGGCCTCTGCCTGGAATCAAATTCGGAATAGCAGCCCAACAAGCAATCATCTTCTCCTTCCCTAGTTAAAAGGCCATATCCCTCGGCACTCTTTTATTTTGTGGATTGCAATGCAAAGGAGGCTAAAGACCATGGACCGTTTGCATGGCCCAGCGGGCCCCTCTAATGTCACATGCGTCCTTTGCAACAAGGAGCCCGAAACTCACTGCCACTTGTTCTTTAACTGTAGCTTCTCTAAGCAAGTATGGGAGGCCGTGAATTTTAAGGCTAGAATTCAGTGGCCTGGGCTGCCATGGGACCAATTAACTATCTGGACCGGTAACAACCTTAACAAGAAAAGTCAAATCAACTGCCAAATAGCCAGGCTTGTCCTAGCAGCTTCGGTCTACCACATGTGGCAGGAGCGGAATCGTAGAGTCTTCAGCAATCAAAGACAAGGAAGGGGTTACATTACAGAGGAGATTTTTCAGGTCATTCGCAACCACCTGTCGTGCATGGCCAGTAATTTCATCCCGGTGCAGATCAAGGGAATTTGGGGCCTTTAAGGGGCTTGCTTGCTCTTAGGAGCTGGTTGGTGGTGGGGCTCTCGGCCTGGGCCTTCTGCTTCTTGGGGTCCGGTTTAGGTCCTTCTTGGCCTCCAGCCTTTTCGTCTTCGCTTGGGCTGTTCCTTCCGTGGGGCTCTTCTGCTTCAAGGCCTGTTTTTAGATAGGTGGTAGTTTGTTTTGGGCCTGGGAATGTCCGGCGCCTTTTTTCCTGGTTTGGTTTGTGCAAGGGCCTGGGTTTGTCAGGCGTCTTTTAGCCTTCAGGCTCTTTTTATTTCTTCTTTCCGCTTGGGCCTGGGGATGCCAGGCACCTGTTGAGCCTTCGGGCTGTCTCCCTTTTGGTCCAATCTTGGGCCTTTTGTTAGGCAAGGGAGTATGTTCCTGGAGCCTTCTGGGTTGGTTTCGTCCGCCCAGCTTTGTTCAGTTTTTCTTTCTAATATACATGGAAAATGTTCCAAAAAAAAAATTATTTTTAAGGCGCTAATATGAAATAAATAGCAAAATATATAATTAGTCTAACATATTTATAAGAAAAAAAATAACAAATAATAATAATAATAATTATTATTATTATTATAAATGCCTTATCTACAATAATTAGAAATTCCAACACCTAATAATATTTTTTTTAAAGCAATTAAAAAATAAAATAAATGGAAAAACAAAAAAAAAACCTATTATTAGATCTTAAAAAATTATCTGACTTGAAGAATAAATAAAAAGAAAAAAGAGAATAATTACAACAAAAGCTAAAACAAAATGGATCGTTTACTGTAGCTAGCCACTGTTCACGCACACACAAAGCACTGTGAACTGGATATTAGATCCGCTGCTTCACGCCTAAATGAGCTCGGTTTTTTTTTTTTTTATAAGAAAAAAACAGGGTTTCTTTGTTTTTATTTGTAGAGTAAAAATGACAAAAAAATAGTTGTGGCCGAGTGGTTCCTTGTGCACTGAGCGCGCAGGAGTTCGAACCACTCCGCCAACAAAACTCATTTTTCTTCTTTTTTTTCTTCTAAAATCCGGGTTTATTTTTTTCTTCTAAAATCCTAATTTTGGAAAATTACTATCTGGAAAATTTTCTTTCTGTTTTGTTTTTAAATAATCGTGCTTCCTTTTTTTTAACAGTCATTTTCATTGTTCAATACTGCTTGAAAATATGTTTTCTATTTTTTATTTTAACCCAGTTTTTTTTATTTATTTTTTAAATCGAAGTATCCGTTGCAGCTTATGGGCACCGACTAATCTCTGGATCCATTTTATTATTATTTTCTTCCCTATTTTTTATTACCACTTATTTATTTTTTTTCATGACCGGGGTGTTCGGGTTAGTTTACGTTCACCATGATTTTTTTCTCATTACTATTTAAAAAGATGCTTTCCCCTTGCACTTTTTTTAGAACCAGGGTGTCCACGCCAGCTTTTTTCCTTTTAATCGGGCTTCTTTTGTTGTGTTTTTTTGAACCAGGATATCCGTGCAACTTACGTGCATCACGACTAATCTCCAGATCCACTTTTTTTTTATATATTTTTCCTTCTTTTCTCCATTTATACTTTTTTTCCCTTAACCAAGGTGTCCGTATCAATTTACACACACCACAATTTTTTTTCTCATTACTGTTTGAAAAGGTGATTTCTTTTTTAAAAAGATTGGGCTTCTGTTTTATTTTTTTATATAACGGATGTCCGGGCTAGCTTACATGCAGCACGATTAATTTCTTGACCCAGGTTTTTAATACATTTTTTTCCTTCTTTTTTTTCCAATTATATATATTTTTTTTATTTTTTTTTTATAATCGGAGTGTCTAGGTCAACTTACGAGCACCATGATTTTTTTCCTACGTATAATTTTTTTATATCTGGATCCATTTTTTCTTACATCTTTTTTCCTATTTTTTTTCTCATTTATACAATTTTTTTTCATAATTGTAGTGTTCGAGCCACCTTACGTGCACCATGATTTTTTTTCGATGTATATATCTTTTTTATAACCAGGGCGTCTAGGACAACTTACACACACCATGAATAATCCCCATAACCTTTTTTTTTTAAATTTTTTTCTGTATTTTCCCCCCTTATATTTTTTTTATAACTGGGGTGTACGAGTCAGCTTACGGGCACCACGACTATTATTTTATAGAATGGCTAAAGGAGATCACAATTTCAAACATTAATAATAAACATAAAATATTTTTTATCAATTATAATTTTACTAATTAAATATTAAAATAAGAAAATACAACACGCATAAAATCAATCAGTTTTCAACATAAATAAAAAAGCCTGATGCATCGTGCGGGCAAATTCGCTCGTGTAAAGCTAAATAATCTGAAGCGGTATATTTTTAATGTATATAAAAATACAAATTATAATTCCGTTTTTCAACGAGTAGTTGAATTAATGATAACTTTCAGTTTTTTCTCTTATTATTTTAACTTTCTGGAACATGCAATGAAAAAGTTTTATAAAAAAATTTCATTTTTTTTTTAATTTTTCTCAAGCTATTATTTTGACAAGCAGCATTTCATTATTATTTTCAGCTAAAAGAAAGGGAATTTGTTTTATGTGTTTAAGTGTTCATATGAACAATAAAGAGTCTTCTTCTATTTCTTTCAATTTTATCTTTAGAACTTTTCTCCTTTTTATTTGATATGTTTTGGCCTATTTTCATCCTATAAAGTTTTCAAATGAGTTAGAGAGATAAAATTTAAAGTAAGATGATAAAAAAATAAAACAAGGTCATGGTAAGTCATAAAATGTTTAGAATTATTATTTTGGTTACTTTTAAATTTTTAAGTTAGAGATAAAGAGAGAGAAATTCACTGAAAACAATGGAATTTTTTTATTGTTTGGCCATAATTTGATAACCAAAAATAAAAATATGTGTTAATGAGTTTTCTTCTCCAAACGAATTTAATGGCGTGGTTTTTCTCTTAACAAGTAAGTAAGGTAGACTGAGTTTGGTCATGATATTAATAAAGTTGTCACTTTATTTCGGTTGGTGTATTGTTTTTTTAATTAAAATATAATGTTTTGGTTTCAGAGTATTTCGGCGCGATATTTCGTACTTGTACTGCTTATATATAATTAATTAATTATATATATATATATATATAAAAAAAAAATTAAAGAGCAAAAAAAATAAATATAATTTTTAATTTTTTCAAAACCAAAGTTGACACAATATTTTTTTTATAATATATATGTTTTAAATTTTTATTGTTTTAATTTTGGTTCTCGCAGTTTCAATCTATCTCATAAACAATAATATATATATATATATATATATAATCAAGTATTATAAAATCAATTTGATGTTGCATGGAAAAAACTAAGAAAGTCAGGTCACATCAATGACCCACAACAATTTGTCCAGGCAGGAGATGAGACGGCACGAGAGATGATTGTTTTTTCTATAGTCGAAACAGCACAAACAAAATAATACCGACACGTATCGGCCGGTATTTGGCTGAAAAATATGGAATGAATTGAAATTTAAACCGAGATAAAAACGATATCATTTTATCTTGTTTTTTTAAGTGGTACTAAACGTTTTGGCCATTTCGACCGAAACAAAACTGACAACTATGGATATTATAAATTTAGTTGATTTTTATTTTTGCAAGTGATTTTGTGGTATTTTAGGTTGTTGGGTGGTTTATAAATTTTTTATAGTGTTTTTAGAAGAAAATAAATTGAAAAATATAATTTTATCATAAAATTCCCATTTGATTTTTCAACCACCATAATGGTAGCCATATTCTAAGTGGTATTTGACATGTCTCCACACACATCAATTTCTTAATTAACAAAAACTTGATATTTACAAAAAGATGCATAATATTAATATAATTTTCATTATGTTCTAAATTTATTTAGACTTTCACATGTTGCACAAGAGATAAAAATAGTACAAACTACGAGCTCTCTGATCAAACCTCTTCTTACTCAACATTGTTCCAAAAAACACTAGTTAATTAAATGCTTATGAGCCTCAATTCTTAATTAGCCCTCTAAAATTTCTTGATTTATAAGAATTATTTTATAGCACTAGTATCAAAGTCTAAAGCTTGTGCAACTAATGAAATATTGGATTTTCATTATATTCATAAGGAGACACCCATAGTTAAGAAACAATGAGTTTTGAATTGAGATTGAATAAAACCTTTCATGCTAAGATACAAATCATACGAAAACATTTATTATGACTCATATTCCTTATCTATAACTTGCGAGTTAAAATGAACTAAAAACCTAGCCCTTATTTTCCTTTCTTTTTTATGCATCCCAATTAGAAACAAGAATTTTGTTAACGATTTCAAGTGGTTTGGTTACAAATATAGAACTAAGAAGTTAAAAAAAGATTTTAAAAGACTTCTTCAAGATATATAAGTTAAGGTGAATTTCAAAGAGATATTAAATAATAAAGAACAAGGATTGACTAATTTAATTAATTTTTTAGATTGACTTGTTGGTTGATATTCAAACATTATAAAGAAACTAAGTAGGAAGATAAAAATATGTTAGTTTTTGTAATATGATGAAGCAAGTCACCATTATAAGATTTTTGAGATGTTTGAGAGAGTAATAATTATATTTTTTCAAATTGTTTTTTTAATATTTTTTAACTTCATTAAATCAAAATATATCTAAAATTTTTCTAAAAAATATATTAATTGAAAATTGTGCCAAACAACCGCTTCATGGCAGTCACATAATATGAATCACTTGAACATGACAAAGCACCAAGTGTCACGTTCTGTATGGTGAAGCCACGGCAAACGTGCCAAGCTGAGAAAAAGAAAAGGCTCCTCCCTCCCTCTCCTTGCTCCTCCATTGACTTGAAACCAAAGCTAACAGTAGTATTCCAATTCTCCATCAAAGTTAGATTTGATACGTCTCAAGCTCTCTACCCTTCCCCCCTCTCTGCACTTAACAGAGTAGAGGAGATCAGCAGAAGAAACCCTAAATTAAATTAAAGATCGAGCATGTCGAAATCCCTACCATATTCCATGAAAGATGTCCATTACGACAACGCCAAGTTCCGACAACGTTCATTCGTCAAGGTTAACGTCTTCTTTGTCTTGTTATTCTCTCCCTCTCTCCCTCTCTACAAAATAAATACGATCAATACGATCCTTTTCTTTTACTCAATCAATTTTCTATTATTTAATGTCGTTCAATCGTGGCATTGGCGAAGGACTAGAGGGATTTGATTTTATTTAGGAGTAATTTAAGAATGTAGAAACGAAAACAATGCTATGAAGCTTTAATTAATTCTGCAACCGAGTAGAAGTTTAACTTCTCGATAATATCTATTTCGTATGTCAAGCTTGCTTCCACACATACAGATCCAGTAATTTGTTGGAGCCATATGGGTATCCCACTCTTTGCAACTATACCCCACGAATCCCTTTTCTGCTTAAATCCAATAGAACCTAATAATTCCACGGGATGTTGTGGCCTTTAGCTATTACAGCCCCATCAGCTTGCTTTCATACATACAGATCCAGCCAAGGGGTTTGAGCTGAGTTGTTTGCTAGGATGATACAGTTTATGGACGTAAGCATGGAGATCAGGGTCCAAGGGTGATGCCTGCGTCTGGCTAACTTACATGATCAAGTAAAATGTTGTAATTCTGGTTTATTGGAGTATTAGAAAGACTAGTATACTATCATGGTTGGCTGATTGGTTGGTTTACTTGGAATAAAGGAGTTGTTGGGTATATAGATTTGGATAGCACAATGACGGTGTGATGACATGCTTTTTCCTAAGGGAATGTTTGATCAAATGCTGGAGACGGTCTGGTATATCTAGAATTACACCATAGAATAAAATATTGGAGTGTGCAAGGAGTTCATGTCATGCATGGAGTTCGATATATTTTTAGTTTTCTTCATTACCAAAATAACAAATGGAAAACAGGTACAAAAAATTATTATAAGGTTTCTGATACACATGAAGGGGTTTATTAGCGATACTTATTCTTTTCCACTACCAGTCACCTTATTGTGCAGAGAGACATTTCTTGAAATAAGGTGACTTTTTGCTTAATTTCCTTGTTAATTCTAGCCTTTTTGTTCCTCCTGATTTAATGTTCTAGGAACTACATCTCCACTATCAGTTGTGTTATAGTATAAAGATAATTATGTGGAAAGAATGTAATTTCTTGCTCCATTAACTTGCAATTTCTAGCCTCTCCTTTCTCCCTGCTCTCATGTTTAAAAACAGAGGTCTTTGGTGAAAGCACTTTCCTCAATGCTAAGCTTAATTGTCTAACTGCCCCTTGGTAGTGGGAATGATGTTGATAAACTTGACCTGGTATGGGTTGTGACTTGGGCCATTTCCTTTACCTCTTCCCTTTTCTTTGCCTTATCCCCTTGTAATCCAAGTCAAGAATAATGGAAAGTGCACTTTGGTAGTTTCAGAAAATCACTGAGTCAACAATGGTATTTTTGTAAACATTTGGATAAAACAATGTTGGTTATGAGATTAGTGTTCATGTAGAATCTATATTGTAACAGATGCAGACCAATGGTTTTTAAAAATCAGGGTGTGAAAAGGCAATGGATTATGAAACAGGTAGTTCTTGTAATTCTCTTCTAATCCTTATAGTAATCATTCCCAGTAATCCATGTTGTTTTCAGAATTTTAACGATTAGAGAGACACAATATGAAATAATAAAATTTCAAATGATGTTCCTAAATTAAGCATTTTTCTTTTCACATGGTTTCTAACATTTAAGATTCACATTTGCCTTTTTTGTTTCTCTTATGGATAATTTATGCATTGAATTGTATTGCCAACAACTTAGTATGTATTGCAGGTGATCACACAGTCCTTACTCACCAGTAACGCAAAGCATGATTGTATAAGTTGCAGTACAGGAAAGTTTTTAGCATTATTAATGATCTTTGGCTTAGCATATCTTATGTTCACACATAAAAGTGCCCCGCATTCTGTTTCCCAAGGACAAGCAGAAGGAATAAAGGTGAATACAGAAGTTGAGGGAATTTCAGATAGTAGTGGTAGATTCAAAAGATTTTGGAGGAAACCACCAAGACTTCCTCCTCAACTACCGCCTGATGAAAAGGGTAGCATTGATAATCATGAACTGCAGAAGCTAAACACTGGTTCAAAATGGGTGGATAGGCAACAAAGAGTGAAGAAGGCTTTCATCCATGCTTGGTCAGGCTATAAAATGTATGCAATGGGCTATGATGAACTTATGCCCCTGAGTCAGCGAGGAGTTGATGGATTAGGAGGTCTAGGTGCTACTGTTGTTGATGCTCTTGATACTGCCTTGATAATGGGTGCTGAGGAAGTTGTTTCTGAAGCAGGCTTATGGATTGAAGCACACCTTTCTGATAGGATTAGCAAAAAAGGCCAAGTAAATTTATTTGAAACTACAATCCGTGTCTTGGGTGGCCTCTTAAGTGCATATCATTTAAGTGGAGGAGAGCAAGGGACAAATTTGACACATAAAGGGCCTAAACCAACTGTCTATCTTGAAACTGCTAGAAATTTGGCTGATCGATTGCTTTTGGCTTTTACTTCCAGCCCAACTTCTATTCCCTTTAGTGATGTTGTTCTGCATGATTCATCAGCACATCGAGCTCCGGATGGATTGAGTAGTACTGCAGAAGTTTCCACTGTGCAGCTTGAATTTAATTATCTCAGTACTGTTTCTGGTGATCCAAGGTACAGCATAGAAGCTATGAAGGTTTTGGAACATATAAAAGATCTTCCAAAGGTTGAAGGGCTGGTTCCCATATACATAAGGTATGGGCCTTGTATAAAACAAATTCATCTGTTCTCCTGCTCGCATGCTGTTAATTTTATTATTTGTTTAATTTTTTTTTCCATCTTGTTGGTCCTTTGGAAGCTTTTGGGGGTCGTCAACTGAAAGAAAATTTATTGAATCTGTTTCTTCTAAAGCTGTCCTTTGAAGAACAATGATCTGGAGCATTTTATGGTATATGGCTGCAAATTGTGATTTCAATAGAAAAATATGAATTCATTTTCAGATAAAAGAGATTAAAATCTTCTTCCTTTTCTTTCCATGAGTCTCCTTTTTTCCCATCCTTAAAATAGAAACTCATGGAAGTATCCCTGTCCCTGCCATGTGCAGCTTGTCAAGATGTGTTAACTATGGCAACAAATGTGTCATCTATATCACAATCTTAGCTTTCTAGTGTTCACTTCCCAAAACGTTGACTTTGTAAGACTGATATTTAGTCCCCCTTTAATTTAATTTAATATCCTCTATTACCTTTCCCTCTATTGTTTTTTGTATAGTACATGTTTTGCTGGATAATTGTATCTTTTCCTCAGTGGGGAAAAAAATGTCATTCGGTTTAATATTTTCTCCCTACTGGTTGCAGCCCTGACTCTGGTGAATTTAGTGGAGAAAATATTAGATTGGGATCTCGCGGTGACAGCTATTATGAGTACCTTATTAAAGTATGGCTTCAGCAAGGGAGAAACCGAGATGGTAATTTTACATATCTTTATGATATGTATGAGGAAGCAATGAGGGGTGTTAGGCACCTGCTTGTTCAGAAATCAATCCCCAATGGACTGGTTTTTGTCGGGGAATTGCCTTATGGACCTAAAGGTTCCTTTAGTCCAAAAATGGATCACCTGGTACATGGAGCTTTCTCTCGGTATTGTTGTTGATGTAGCTGATATATTACTAATGTGTTCTGTGCATGCATCATATATTTTGAATGATGGGAGTTTGCACCATAGAACTTACTTGTTCCCCTGGTTAGATATCCCCGAAATTCCAGTGTCACATAATTTTAGTTTTCCATGTAGCAGTTGATTTACATAGCCAACTCTCAATTTGAGGCCATAGAATGCTGGCATGTTATGAAGTGTTCCATGGAGTATTAGATTTATGTCCTGCACTACCATGTCAATTTAATGTATCAGATTTGTCAGGAAAAGCTGTGTAGTTAATGCAAGGCCTGAGGTTCCCATTATATTGGTTTATTCTAGCTGATAATTTACTAGTGTATATATGCTTGCATATACTTTGGATTGCTGGGACATAAAAGTAGTTACTAACTGAAGATCATCATTGCCATTCAATTATAATTCTCTCAAAATTACCAGCTCACTTCATAACACCAAGAAGTCTGTTAGTCAGAAACTATCAATTGACTAGACTTTACATGCCATGCTGCAGTTGTTCTCTGACCTTTTAGCCAATTATATATTGAGCTGAGGATATGCAGTATCTGACATGGTAATGAGATGCATGAATTATCATCCTGTCCTTACTCAAAACCGTATTTTCACTGTCAGAATCAACTTCATGTTCAAGAATAAGCTGCCAAAAATATTTCAAGGCATAATATTATGAGACTATTGATGTAAAATCTTTATTATTGTACTACGTAAAATTTAAGCAGTTTTAGTGTAAAACCATTGGTTTCTGGACGTATAGGACCCAGGTTTATATATGGGAACATATTTTTCTGTCTTTATTTCTTTGATTTATATATTTTAGATATTCATAATTCTGTAATGTGTCAAATGATCTTATAGATTCTTTTTATCCTTTCAATTTCCCTTCCTAATCAGAAAAAGTTCACCCTCAATACATGTTATAATATGAAATAAATTACATGAATGCATTCTCAACCACCAGGAGCCCAAGCACATGTTCACTGGGATGAATGTTCTGAGGAGTTTAGATTCTTCCCCAGCTATAGATGCATATACTTAAAAGGAAGGGGCAAAAACAAAGGTTATATGCTTTCTATTATTCTGCCAAACTTGGCAGTGGTCTACCTTGGCTTGCACAATCCTGTCATCTTGATGTGCTTGTGATGTCTGTCAATTCATGAACAGCATGTTCCTTCCTCAATTTTTTCCCCTTATTCTTTTCTGATTTTGTGAATATGTGATCGTGTGCCAATCATGTAATGGTCGTCATGATATATTTGAGTTCCAGATGCATGCCTTTGTAATGAAATTTTCTGTTGCTCTCTTTTTGTCTCATAGTAGTCATTGATGAGTGAGCTTTCTACTGGTCTTCAGGTCTGTTTTTTGCCCGGAACACTTGCTCTTGGTGCGACCAAAGGTCTCACAAAGGAGAAGGCTATGAAAAAAAATCTACTAAAATTTGAGGACCTTGAGAATTTGAAGCTTGCAGAAGATTTAGCCAAAACATGCTTTGAGATGTATTCAGTAACTTCTACTGGGCTTGCCCCAGAAATCGCGTACTTCCATACTGAGGTTGGTTGAATATGGATGATATGTTCCCTGAACACAGTTTTCTAAACCATCAATGCACCGTAGGGGGTCATTTTCCTCCCCCCTTACTGCAAGCTGTTGACTCTTATTTTTTTTCCCCTTATTTTTTTTTTGCTGCGTTTCCTTGTAATTATTGAGCGGGCCTTTACCTGGTGCAATGGAATATTCTTGGACTTCTCTACAAGGATGCAGGTGGAAGTCCCAGAGTTTCCACTTCCTGCAAAATTGTTAGGGTGGCATTGTCCTTGCATTCTTCCATTATAACCAGGTAAAGGCCTATTTCCTTGCATCTATGTGTTCTAATAGTTTGTTGTCTGCTGTGATTAAGCAGGAATATTCAGAACATGGGCTTGATGGTGGGAATAAGAATTCAAAGTTTGTCAATGACATAATAATTAAACATGCTGATCGTCACAATCTTTTGCGGCCTGAAACTGTAGAATCACTGTTTATCTTGTATCGTATAACAGAAGACCCTAAGTATGCTCTTTATATCTATTGAGTTATTAAGTCTGAATTTTTTTCACTTCAAAATACTCCTTGCTATCAATTTTTCTTTTTTGTTTGACACAATTCTTACAGTTGTCTGATCTCAACTATACTGCACTGCAGATACCAGGAATGGGGTTGGCAGATCTTTGAAGCATTTGAAAAGTACACGAAGGTTGATTCTGGTGGATACAGTTCCTTAGAAGATGTTACTGTGCTTCCTCCTCATAGAAGAGACAAGATGGAGACCTTCTTCTTGGGTGAGACACTCAAGTATTTCTACTTGCTATTTGGGGATAGATCTATTATTCCATTGGATAAGTATGTTTTCAACACAGAAGCTCATCCCCTTCCTGTCAAAGGCTCATGAGAGTACCTGTACTATTTTTTTCAATCCAAAACATGTGTGAAGAGAACATTTGGAAGCCTTTTTTACAGTGGGCATCAGACCGATTACTCCTTTTGGATTCATGGATAGTCTACTGCATGAATGCAAGTGATTATGAAATATTTTAGACTTGCCTTCTGCTACGCTGTGAACAGATCTCTACAGAAAAAAAAGATATAGACAGGTCTCTTGGACAAAGCAATTCGTATAGTGGCATGCTTGTAAGATTTTTGTTTTAGTGACTCATCTCATAATTTTATGTGGATGGGTTTTTGCTCTAAAAGCAATGAGGTTACAGCCAGTTGTAATTGACATCACCAATTTTCAAGTATTATTAACGACCCCATTTAGCCACCTGATGTTTTGCACTTTTTGTTTATATTTCATTATACATTGCTGAAAATGACAAGCTGTCAGCTTCTCTGCATTGGACAATTTTGTCATATCACAACCAAATTTTCAGTCATCTTGGAGAAGAAATAGATGATCGCCATCTCGAATGACACAGATACCATCTATTTCTGCATTCTCAGCATTGACGACTCTTGTAAATTTGTAGCCTCCAAATTTTTCACCTGCAGGGTGACAAATGGTTTCAGTGAAAATAGGATATGCAAAACATGGAACAGATGATTTAACAAACTGATGATCTCTTCAAGGTACGGTATCTTTGTTCTATCTTAGCTTCAGCCATGTTCTTATGCCTTGCAAAAAAGAAAATGGTAATTCATAGAGTTTTGTTCCCTATAATTTATTTACACGCTTTAGAGGTTAAGAGCTTACCGGCAATTCTGAGCAGCTCTTCCATAGAATCAGGTAGGATAATTAACTTCCCAAGCCGGCTCTGTAATGTACTTGTGTTTTGAAGCTGCATGTAGATGGTGACTCGCTTGGTTAATTTCTTTGCTTCCCTATGATGGGGACAACTAGAAATGCTTGAGCTGGAGTTTGTGAGCGCCTTGTTTGAATGGGAGATGAAAAATCTGGGCCCAGTGTTTCCTTCATGTTTCCCTTGACTATTCTTGGTGTCACCCACAGTTTCTGACTCCATAAAATCTATTCTATGTTCATTTAATGCATTCCTATTTTCATAACAAAGTAAGAGATCATTTATGCTTTTATTTCCTTGCAGTTCAGCTAGAGCTTTTGGGGTCCATCCTCTGGCATCTGGTTTGTTTATGTTTGCTCCTCCTTCAAGCAAAATCTTAACCATTTCAATATGCCCCTTGCAAACTGCATCGTGAAGAGCCGTTTCGCCATCCTCGACGGCTGGTACTAACCCTTCATCTCTGGTAAAATCATGACCTCTGCCTAATTCACTCATTCTTGTAGCCTTTGATCCCTGGGAGTCTGTCTCTCGTTCTTTGTTCACTGATAAATCTCCATGCATGTGATCCTTACACCCTCTCTTAGAACACCGTTCTTCTCTGTTTTGGGATTCAGAATCCATTCTTTCTGCCCCCCGCAGTTTCTGTAAACGAGTAGGATAAAAAACCAACATTCAGCCAGGGTAAAAGGAAAGAAGCTGACAAAGATCTTATAAAGCCACATACAATGGAAAGATGATTCATTATGACACGCCCATCTTCTGGATTCGCTTTTATGGTGTTCATGAGAGAAGTTCCGTTCAGTCGTAGTATCTGAGAAAGCTCAAAGGTTCTAACTGTGAAAGGTTGCGGCCTGCAACATAAAACTCCAACCTCGCCAAACATGTCTCCTGCAATTGCTTTCCCAATAACCTGTGCAGTGGATGCGGGGATGTAAATTAAATTTTAACCTTTTTGTTTGTTTAATCTATGGGAAACATGTGGCATAGACAGAGCTGGCACGAATACCTTTTCACGTCCATCAACATGCACTATCAAATCCTGCAACAATGAATGGTTTTCCCATGCAGCTAATGTTAGCAAAACATTCTGAAATTTAGAGGTGATGAATGGCAACAAAATAAGTTTTCTTACCACTGTTCCCGAGACGAGTATGTAGAGATCTGTGGGAGCTTCGTTCTGCAGAATTACATCCTCCTTGGGTGGGAAATATTCAGCCTCCATTTCTGAAACCTTTTATGGAGTAAATCTCATCAGTCTTCTGAGATTGGGCAAACAGTGATACTCAAAATGCCACTAACCCTCTAACATAAGGAAACTACTGCCCGTTGTTGTTTATCTTTTAGCCCGTATATTATTCCAGCAGGTCATATTTTTGACTTAAGAAGAGGGAGGGGAGAAAAATAATAATAATAATAATGTGTACATGTGAAGTATTACCAGTTGGAAAAGGAAGTCCTGAGAAACCTCTCGGAAGAGATAAGCTTTTTGAGCAACAGGGTGGAAGAGATAGTCTGCAATGCTTGAACGAATGGCTTTTGGCAGACCATTTAAGGTATCTTGCTGCTTCAACCCTTCTGTTTTGAACTTGAGGCATATGTGTGACAACATTTGGTCCTGTATGCGAGGAGGCAACTGATTTCGTGCAGCGAATTCTGAAGCAGCTCTGACCGTGTCTCTCTGCAAAATTAAATTTACAGCAGTAATGAGGCTAGATACAGCATCCGTTCTTGGAAACAAAAGTGTTGCTTAAGGAGCAGGTGAATCCTGTCGTGTTTTAGTAGGATTTCTGAAGTCTTCACATAAAAGTGCGAGTAGACACGGCAGACATGCTGAACAGGGACTCGTGATGAACCCATTTAGCTTCAGAGCAATCCAGGAAGGTGAAAACCTAGTTGGGAATTGGAAAACCTAGTAGTCTAGCTACAGGTGAGAGAACTCACAAAGTTCCTTGTGCGGCTGGTCCAGTGAACTACGAGGTTTGTCATGTTTCCAATGAGGTAGGAGGTCAACCCCAAGTTGAACAGCATGTAAAAGATGTCAAAAAGCATCTCCCTGGGATTCTCAGCATGCAGGTCCCCATAACCTGTTGTGGTTAGCGTGGTGATGGACCAGTACATTGCCGTCACGTATCTATTCCAGAGCCTCTCCTCCTTAAAATCTGGGTTAACCGCACCGATCCAGGTTCTCTTCGGATCAGGGTATCTATCTGCAATCAAATAGTTGAAGCATCCAGCACAGTGCACTGCAAACAGGGTCACCTGAAATAATCCAGAGGGGAAAGGCAATTAGAGATGTTGCTACTGAGTTAGGTGGTGTTTTACTGGAAAGAAACAGGTTGGAAGTGGTAGAGAGACTTGCAGAAACAAGTTAGTGGTGTTTTACTGGAAAGAAACAGGTTGGAAGTGGTAGAGAGACTTACAGAAACAAGTTTCGTGCACCGTGTCCAAAAATAGTTGAACCTGATGTCCTTCTCAAGTCTTTATAGGAAAACAAAAAAGCTCCTCAATACTACTCCGATTCTTTCACCATTAAACTATGAAATTCCCAAGAAAAATGAAATCATTGGAGTCTGGTGACAAACCTTGCAAACATGGCACTGACTCGTCGGAGACGCCAGAGTCTGAGCATGCTGAGCATGTTAAAACCAAGCCCATTGCCGTGATTTCTGAGCAGGAGGCTGAGAGACTGAAATGGGGCAGTCGAGCAGACATCGAAAATAAACCACGTTGACATGTACCTGCAAGTAGATGGATTTGAGTGATTGCTGAGTGGAGAAGAAGCATTCATTAATTGTGGAGGAAATGCTGCTGCAGGACGCTTGTCTACCTTGTTGCTATCTTCTTAGGGTCGTCGATAAGGAGGTAAGACTGGCTATCCAGATACGCGACGAAGAAGGTGAGGACAATATCAACAGCAAAAAAGCCATTGACAATGTTGTCAAAGATGAAAAGGGCATCTTTCTTGTATGTTAGGAAAGCAAACTCGAATGGAGAGATCCAGGCAGAGTAAACGACTAGAACAACCAGCCACACCTCCCAAGCACTGTAACGAATGGGGGACATGTTAGAAGGCAGCTCTGATGAAATTGGAAGTAATGATTATATTATATAGAGTGATCAATTTTAATCACCTATAGCGGGGATCGTAAGGGGAAACTATACATCTTCGAAGTTTGGTTGCCTGGTTCATCCGGGCTCCCAGAGATGGCAGGAGATCGCTCGAGAAGAAGCTGCCATGAGGAGCACCCTCCATTTGAACCTCTTCGGAACAGAAGCTTTGGAGGAAGCTCCTGGCATTGGAAAATGCCATCTTAGTCAATTACTAGCTGCTTGAATTCACGAGGGTACTCTCTCTCAGAGTTTTGTGGGGATGAATCTCATGTGAATGGCTGGCCGTGTGCGTGTGTCGAAGCTTTTGAGTGGTGACACGGGTCGTGTCTTCTTTATATTCACCTTTTCTATAACTTTCTCAAGACTCTCGACATATTGAAAATGAGTCTGCGAGAAAGTTAATCGAAGAAGCGCGTCATTTAAGGGGTGAAATGGAAGCAGGAAAAAGGTGAAGGAGGGTCTTTTCAGTCCTTGTTGAACAAAAAAAGAAAAATAGAGAACAAGAAGGAAAGGCAGCTGGAGAACAAACAGGGCCTGGGATATTTGGCAGTGCAAGTGGCAGACATGAGTTTTGCTGTAATGCAGCTGCAGAGAAAAATAGTCTGAGAGAGAGAGGGAAAGAAGATAATGGCAATGATACTCGTGCTTATTGGTGGTGGTGGTGGTGGTGGTGGTGGGAGGTCCATCATAAAAACATGTGGAGGGGTGAATCATATATAGACAAGGCCTTTGCGAGGACAGATTTGAGTGAAAACATGTTGGTGTTTTCATTTCAATATCTAGAGATGGACCAGACAGCCGTGGTCGATTTTGGGGAGGAGAAACTACTCGTGGATGCCACGTGGACCAATAGGAGCTTTGGTTAGAGGAGTGGCATTTTTCTTTCCTTCCTCGAATCCCTCCAGCCAGCCAAGCCAAAATTTAACTCCCCCTCCTCCTCGTGAGGTTTTTCTACGCCATACAATTACAATTTACTAAGAACATTAATAATGGAAGATGAATTAGAAAAAAAGTGCAGTTTAACCCTTGATAAATGCCAATTCATCTGCTTGAAAATAGTCCTTATGGTATCTATGATTAACAACTGCAGAATTGATCAAATAAATTTGAGGTGTGCATTGATGTTGTCTTTAAACATATTTTTGCATACAGTAGTATATCTCCAGCATCCAACAAGTTAAGGTAGCATGAACATCAAGAACAAGAGCAAAACAA
The DNA here is from genome assembly GCA_027405865.1 of Salix purpurea. Taxonomy (NCBI): domain Eukaryota; kingdom Viridiplantae; phylum Streptophyta; class Magnoliopsida; order Malpighiales; family Salicaceae; genus Salix; species Salix purpurea. The sequence goes on along the minus strand of CM050330.1, from coordinate 10,437,764 downwards.
AAAAACACTACACCAACAAGTGGACAAGAAAAATGAGTTCGGGTTGTGTATTTGATAGCACAATTTCATGGTTTATTATACATACACTTAATTAAGATTTTATTTTTTCAATACGGGATAAGGAGCTCTCTCTATTTTTTTTTACTGATGATAAAATGAAGGGCTTAACAACACAAAATCTATTTGGAAAACCTAAAATAATATATATATATATATATATATATATATATATATAATATAATAAATTTTCTAAACTATATAGTATTGTTATTCAGATACTTTGTTTCGAAACCTAGAGGCACATAAAACAAGCTAATAAAATGATTAATTATTTTTGCTATATTTAGGAAAGTATGTGTGCATTGAGTTGTGCCATAGTGAGCTGCAAAACAAGTTTAGTGTATAATGATGCCGACTTGATGACTTGTTGACAACACTAAGTATGTGTTGCTTGATTTATCCAAATTCCACACTTGGGGGATGATTTTATTTAGATTATTGCAGTAACTTTTTAGCCAACTGACTTTAGATTATTTTCTTTTGATTAAGGAAATTCTATTTTTTTTAGATATTCTTTGCAGGTTGGATTAAATGAGCAAAAAATTTAGTTATCTCAGATTTTTAAAATATGAGTATGGTCTGATTCGAACCTGATACCTATAATTTTTCTTAAAAAATCTTTTGTTAACATGACACAAAAGCCTTTTGGATATCTGAGTTTCAATGATGCTCGTGCCTTTAGATCAGTTCCCACCATTGATTTTCAAGAACCGAAGAGAAATGGCTGGGAATTTTTCTTTGAAAATTTACACGTTATATTTTTTTTTTGTCGAAAACAGGAAAACTTCGAGAGATTTATTTATACACGTGAAAGAAGTAGGGAAAGTGGACACAGCAGCTCATGTCCCAACTGTGTATTGGTTCCGTAGGGATGATGGTGGTCTGGCATGCAGATTCAGCCAACTTGGAGTGATTGTAGCAGAAAAGAGTCTTAATTTTAAAAGAGGAAGATGGGCCAGAAGAATTACACATCGCCATCGGCCATTGTCGGCTTAGCATCTGCAAGCAGTGGTAAGCTATACTAACTAGACTACATTTGGAAATTGCTTTAGTATTATTACTGTTATTTTTATAATTTAGCCTCTAATTAGAGCTGACATCCTTTTCTGTACATTTATTGGTTTTTATTTTTTATTAGACATGCATAGACTATTTTTTTCCAGAAACCCGTGGATTAGACGAGAGTAAAATCATGACTGTTCAACCAGAGATCTATTATATAATTTGCAAGTCTTTTATCATCACCTCATGTCTTTCGAGGATTGTATCAACTATTTTGCTTGCAATAAAAAATGTTCTTCAAGCTAGAAAAATATGATGAAAGTGGTTGCACTTTTTTAGCGTTAAAAAACAACTTTTGATTTGATTCGCAGGATAAAATAAGCTAATTCAAATGCTAAAAATAGAGAATTTGGACGAATTTAGTTGAGAGAAGAATATGTCCTAGCAACGTACTCCCACACAATAAATTAGAATCTATTTGTTTTTTGGGGAAAAGATGCGAAACCATTTCTAGCTACAAACAGGAATAATATTCTCTGTAGGATGGCAAAAGATTTACATGAACAATGTCCACAACTAGGAGAGGCTGTTCTCAAACAATAAGTATAATTTATGAAGATGGAAGGTTATGCAGTTGAGCGTAGGAGGCTCTCCGATTAATCATGAGTTTGGTCTGGTAGGGCCCTTGTGGCGAGCCCCGTGAGACAGTCCCGCACTCTCGGAGACCTTGACCGACGTTGACAATGGAGAGCCCTCTTTTTCTCACTTTCAAAAACAGGCACATGCTGCTCACCTTCACTCGGTTTCCAACTCAGCACGGCTAAGAGAGCACAGTGACTCAGCGTGCCCACCAGCAACCACATCACATTTTGAAAAGGATGCATTGGATCATGAGTATCACGAAAATGGAAAATAAAGGGCAGAGGCCAAAGTTTTTTATTTTGTTTGCTTCTTGTTTTGTGATAAGGATATGATAAATCTCCTAATCCATGTAGTTTCTGTTTCTCTTTTTGTCTTTTCTCTTACAAGAAGAGTAGTAATTGCACATTAGAGTGTGATGCCTTTCACACTTCTTATTGCTATCATATGAGTAGTTTTCTATAGGTTTTGTTTTGTTTTATATTGTCAATATTGTTGCTAGCAATTTACTATGATGTTTGATTGAACACATTTTATTTTATTGAGAATAACTAATTAAACCGATCGATTGGAATTCACTTTATTTTAATTCAATTGGATTTGGTAAAAAACAAGATTTTTTTTTTAATTTACAACATTTAGATGGACATTTTTATTTTATTTTTATACCCCCGACATTTAGATCCAATACCACCTCCACATTACACATTACTAGACCAAACATGTGATCTCCACATATAAATTAATCAATACAAGGATTATATTTCTAAGTATTGAGCTAATTTGTAAAATTGTCTTGAAATAATATATGAATATTATTATTTGTGAGAAAATTGCTATTTTCATATAAATAGTAAGTTATGCCTCTTATTTTATAAAGTTGTCTATTAGATAGAAAAACCATGTAAGTCACAATAAGAAGCTAACATTCTAGGCATAACAAACCCTCTCCTAAATAAGGATTTAGGAGATTTCGTATTAGTGATTCATGTGGATTACTATTGAGGATCATACAATTGGACGACGTGTTGTAATAAATTTGTAAACAACTCTAGATATATCCAAAGGGATAGGTACTTACAAATGATTTTATTTTATTATTTCCACTGCGTGTATGATATTAAAAAACCCAATATTTTCTACATTCGTTAAAATTCCTTTACATTTACTAAAATTTTCAACTCAACAATAAAATTGATAAAATATAGAACAAACTCATTAAATGAGTTATTATTTAATGTATTACAAAACATCTACATGACAAAATCAAAATAATCTCATAAAATTAAAAACAAATACAATTGTTTAAAATCTTCATCAAACCTTAACATGTATAGATCATATATTTTTACATCAAACTTCTATGGAAAAACTTATAAATCAAGTAAATACACAATAAACTACATATATACCAGAAACATACGCAAAAGAAGTTAACTTTTCAAAAATTGAGTTCTAACAAAAAATTGAATCAAAATAGGGATGCTGACAAATTGAGTGTTAGGTGACTAAATTTGTGGTGGGAGGGTTGATTTTATGATAAAATAGGGAAGGAGGTTTTTACGGTTTATTGTAGAGAAAAAATAAGAAATCAGGGAGAGGAAAAGGGGGGTCGCTCACGATGTCATAACTTAAATATTATCAATGAATTTATAAATAGATTTTACTGACAAGTGTTTTTTTGTAATATGAGCTATAAAAATATCATGCCTTCTAGCTTTTTTAAACCCTTCTTTTCTCACTATAATTTTCTCAGTATATACTGAGGGAATATTTTTGTTAGTATTTAATGATGTACACAAGAAAAAACTAACACTGCCATAATTAAGTGTTTTACCAATTAATATATCTATTGGTATTCAATCCTACTATTCATCGATAATTATCTTACTAACATCCTCATGAACATAAATCATCCGTCGGTAAAACCCGTATTGGTAATTCTTGTTCTTTCTGTAATTTCATCGATATTGAATATAATTGCAGTAATTGTTTTCCAACTCTCTAAAAAATAATGAAGGAAATTTCCATATAGTACATCACTAATATTTTAAAAAATATATTTGTAACCATGTATTAAAAATAATTTAATTTAATTCAAATAATATAAAAATCAAAATATTTTTTTCATTAAATTAAATTTTTTACATTCAAAATTCAAATACAATAAATCTAAAACATAAACGGCGTTGGAGGAGGAGAAGGTTGGTTGGGAAAACGAGGCCAAAGAGGAGGAGTACATGGATCACCCCAATGTGATTGCATATGCATAAGCATTCGACACAATTCAACTGTCTCAACAAGAAGTCCATATGTTTCATCACAATGTCCATCTCTCTCGTAATGCATTTTCTTCTTAAAGTTGTCATGAAGTCCATCTGTTTCATCACCTATTGTTAATAGGTCTGACTTGGACAAGGCTCCAACGGTCAAAACTCTATGGGCTGTAGTGTTAGAGAGTCTAGAGACTCGAGTTTTATTGGGTTCGCTAGATGATCTTGCCTCCGACCACACATTTGGATCAAAATCTTGATGGGTCAAATGATCATCCTTGTATTTCTCTTTCGATTGACTATTATATATTTCTGGAAAAGAAGGAAAAAGTTAGAAAAATTCAATTAAAAAATAACTTAAGAAAAAGAGATTGATGAAAACTAAATACTACGAATTGTTGAAAGTGGCTATCCACGTTGCATTCCTTTTCGGTTATCGCTACTTTGCACATATGTCTAAACAAAAACCTACATCAGTGATGGATTGTATCTAAGAGTCGTAGCTTGCAAGAAAAAACATTTTTAGTTAGAAATATTAGTAAAAAATTATAAGAGATATTGTTGCACAAAAATTGTTTTTACCATTCGCTTCGTATGTGAAACAAAAGACACGGAGCTTCCGGTGTTCATGGTAACAGAACCTAAAAAACACCAGTTTTGATTCTGGATACCGGAATACGTGTCAAGTGAAATGCTCAGACATCACTTGATCAATGTAATCCGCCCATATAGTCTCTGAGATGTATGATAGTCTAAATTCCCTCCAGATTGCCATGTCATTCTACTTTAGAATTTCTCTAACTCGTGTATTTCTTATGTGCCTTGTACCTGAAATCATTCAACCTATATAGTACAAATGCAACCTACACAATACAAATGAATTATTTTGGTAGTGAATAAAAAATAAAATTATGGTATTTCAAAAAAAAGAAAATTATGAAAGTAGATGAAATTACCTAGTTGCATTGTGATTCTCCCACAATATTCTTGAAACATCATCATTAGCATTGTGCCAATCAAAATTTTCCTTACATAAATATTTCCAGTAATCTTAATAAACTAATATAAAATAAAAATATATTTAAGCTCACTCTTACTTTAAATCTTGTAAACCAAGCATTGACTTGTGGTCTCTATTCGTGATTTTTGGAGACTCGACTCCAATGAAACAATAGAATCTCCATTAAGCTCATATTGCTATTATTCTTGTGACTTCAATATTTGTAAGCCTAGAATCTCATTTATAAAATGAAATTATCTCTGAAAAAATTATTGGATAAATATAATTATAAAAAAAAAACTATATTGAAAGATGTTGTTACTATTGGATCCAGTAATTGCGAGTAATTTGATCCCACTATAAAAAGATAACCCCTTGACTTGTGCATGTTACAGAGTGTGGCAGAGGTTGTTTTTTAAAATGCTTTTCATTCAATAATGCATCAAAATAATTTTTTTTTATTTTTTAAAAATAATTTTTTTTTTATTTTTTAAAAATTATTTTGACATTAGCCCATCAAAATGATCTAAAAACACAAAAATAGTAATTTAAATTAAAAATAAAAAAACTCAATTTTTTTTCAAAAGCACTTTCCAAACACATTCTTAGTGACCGTTTGGTATTGCGATCCAAACATTGTTTCGAGCAAAAGTAGGTTTTGTGGCATTTGGTAATGAGAAAATGAAAATTAAATTGATATGGGACCCACCAAAAAATTGATTGAAACCGTGGTTCAGTAGAAGCTGGATTATGAAGCTTTTCTTGTGTTTTCAAAGTACAGTAACTGAACCACGAGAACCACGATGATGTGTAATAGCAAAGAAGCTCCCTGGGCACACCATATGCACTTCATCGCCGGTCTCTATCTCTCCACAGCGATAACTTTCTCTCTCTCCACAACGACAACTCTCTCTCTCTCTCCACAAGATAGCTCTCTCACCACAGTCGGGGGCAGCTCCCGGAGACACTACCATCATCCCCCTCATCACCGATAACTTCTCCTCTACTCTAGAAGCTCTGTTGTGACCTCCAGCGATAGCAGCAAGCCCCGACGTAAAAGCAACAACAACTACAACAAGCTTCTGATGCTCCTCCCGGACACCATAGGCCACCAATTTCGACGCCACCACCAATGGAAGAGCCACCTCAACCTCCTCTATCTATTGGCATCAGTCGTTGAGCCTCTCGTCATCGTTGGCCAGACATTATTGTTCATGTGAATTAATTCACGTGAGCAGCCCGCTACACTATTCATGTTTTAAGAAGACGTGAACAGTGCAACACACTGTTTCAATCTATATATGTGTGTGTGTGTGTGTGTGCTGGACCTGGGTTGGACCTCCTCTTGGACCAGCCCAAGTCGAGCAGAGTTGGGCCTTTTGGCCCAACTTGGCTGGGCCAGCCAATTTAGTTGGATTAGGCCAAATCTAATTTAAAAAAAAATATTTAAAAAAAACTGTGTAGATAGAAATCAGTCCTGATGAAAGGGAAAGGCATATGATTTCGTTTCACTCCATAACCCTATTTTTTTCGATTGATTAAAATCAGAAACGTGCAACTAGATTTGGCCTTGGAATTATATCTTTACAACTGGATCGCAAATGTTGTTAGTGATGATATTGTTACCATATATTGTTTTTTTGAATAAATTCAAAGATATATTGAGGAAAAAATAATTACAATGGAAGAAAGTCTAAAAGGACCAACCGGGAAAGCAAACATGCTTCCTTCCCTGAAAAGCCTTCATGGCTAAAGCTCGGCCTGTGGCCCAAAAAAAACAAGGAAAAAAACTCGCACAAAGGCCTCAAAGGCCAAAACCTCTAACCTGACCCTTAGGAAAAGGCTAGGCAGAAGACTAAGCTCCTTTAGAGCTCAGACCCGGACAGGCACTGTGGCCTTGACAAGCGAAAAAAAGAAACCACCCTCAGCCTACGGCTACCCACAAAAGCCCGACTGAAGCTCTACTAGGCTCACTGGCAACTAGCTCAGCAAGCCTAACCTCGATGGGCTTAATCATCCAGAAGATTCCACGTATTTTGCACCTGAATTGACCATTTGAGACGATACTGGGCGTGGATAAACTGGGTTCTCACTTGCTGGTAGATATCTGCACTGATTGCTTGGCTTGCCTTATGGTGATCACAGAAAATCCTCCGATTTCGTTCCTGCCACAAGTGATAGACTGTGGACGAGAGAAGAAGAGAGCCAATGTGGTTGTTGATGTTGCCCTTCTTCTTGACCCTGGACATGGCCCACTGTAGCAGATCTGCCAACAGAAGGGATGGCCAGTGCATGCTAGCCTTGTTATTGACAGTTTGCCAAACCTGAGCCAAGAATTGACAATGGAAGAACAGATGCTCATGGGTCTCAGTAGCTTGGTTGCAAAACTTACAAGACCCATCTTCCATATTGATAGTGTGAACTCTATCCTTCGTGCTCAACCTGCCTTGCGAAGCCAACCACAAAATGAAAGAAAGCCTGAGGACATGCAGAGGGTGCCAAAGAATGTATTGCATGTTGGTAGTTGGCCTATGAGCTCGAAGCAGATCCCAGGCTGATGCTATAGAGAATCGGCCTGAGCTGGTGTGGTTCCATATTATGCCGTCCTCCTCAGTTGGTTGGGGCTGGAAAGGAATGCTTGACCATAGTTGGCTCAAAACTTCATCCCCTGCAGGGAAACGCCATTGGTCCCCTACCATTATATCAGCCACCTTTGCACTCCAAGGTAGATTAGTAGACGCGAGGACTCTGTGGGTGTAGACATCAATTGGACGCTTTCCTAAAGGCAACCAGTAATCATACCACAAAGAAGTTGACTGCACATTACCAATTTGAGAACTGAACCAGCCCCGACTCCACTCCCTTGCTTGTAGAAGCTTTCTCCATGTCCAAGATGGGTTCGGCGGCATGGGGATAGCCTAGAAAGGCTTTTGCCTTATGAGGTGATTGTGGACCCATTCAGACCACAAAGAAGTACGATCTGATAAAAGATTCCAAAGGTGCTTGGTCATAGCTGCCTTGTTCCAATCCTTTATCCTTTTGATTCCTAGCCCCCCTTCTGCCTTAGGATAACAAAGGGAACTCCAGGCAACCTTAGCTCTCGTCGTAGATAAGCTTGAGCCCTTCCAAAGGAACGCCGTCAGCATGCTTTCGATCTTTTTCGCTATGGCAGCCGGGAAGATAAATTTGGATGTCCAGTAAACTTGGATACCAAAAAGGACTGAATTGATGAGTTGCATACGGCCCGCATCTGCACCCGGCTCTTAATACGGTCCAGTAAAGGAAGGCAGACGGTTTTGGTAAGCTTGGTTGTTATCAGAGGCACTCCAAGATAGGTAATGGGGGACCTGGACTGCTGGATACCTAGGATAGCTACAAGCCTCTCCTTGGAGCCTTCATCCACACCAAAAATATAAACTGCACTCTTGTTATTGTTGATATATAGCCCTGATTGGCTAGAGAATTCATCCAATGCCGATTTGAGAACCTGCACTGAAGTGGGGTCGACATGACTAAACATGATTAAGTCATCAGCAAAGCATTGATAGACAATTTCAGGATTCCTACACTGCCAGTGGTGCTTGAAACCAGTCTCATGCGTTGCCTTCCTAAGAATTCCATTCAGCCCTTCCATGGCTAGCACAAAGAGATATAGAGAAAGAGGATCTCCTTGCCGAAGCCCCCTCTGGCTTTGGAAATATGTTACCATATATATATATATATGTGTGTGTGTGTGTGTGTGTGTGTGTGTGTGTGTGTGTCCTTTAAAATAATTTCACAAGTTGACAACAATATAAAAAGTATAATAACCAAACACACGAAATTACTTTTCATCAACCTCAAACTCAACCATAGTTTTAACCAAATATTTCAATTTCAGTTATGAACTGCAACTAAAAATGTTTTTCATAAAACTATTTTTTAAAAATATCAATTACAAAAGCAACCGCAGTACCAAATACATCTTTAAACAGCCTTATATCAATCACATCACACTTTAGAAGCCGCGTGATGCATGCTGATAAAGAATTGATGGACCATGCACATGCGTGTAGGTGTCAAACTGAGCGCCCCATGTTCATAGAAGGCCCTGAGGGAATCGGTATAAGATGTTAAATATTCCGGTCTCATGTCTAATCTAATAATTGTTGCTATTATTACTACCGATAACAGGCAGGGTTTGTTCGTAATTTTGCTTGGTTCAGAGGAGAATACAGAACTTATGTGATCCGAAGTAAATTACATGAGATCACAACTTCTCACGTCTTCTCTCGAAAATCTTTATGCCACTGATGATAGATTTCAGTAGAAAACGTTAAGAGAGTGAAATGGATGAGCACCGTGAAGGCTGTGGTCCTTCTGAATTAATGATTGCGAACCTTCATGAAATTCAAGCGAAATGGAGAGAATTCAACTTCCCCGCACCTTCTACCAGATCTAGGTTTTCTCAGAGCGATATATCAAAATCTAGGTTAATGGTGACCAGCAGAAAGCTGCGATCTTTGGCATTTTCCAGGCTGTAATATCATATAGATGTTAGTCTACTGTATATATATATATACACACACACGCATATATATCTTGAAAATGAAAATGAAGTATTATTTGGGCCAGCAAAGATAATCAACAGGGACAACTACCAAACCCCCCGTAAGAAAGAAAGTATTTTATCCAAAAAAATCCATTTTTGGACACCTTTTATCCATTAATTTTTTATATTTAAAAATTAAGTTTTGAGCTATATATAAATAATCATATATTAATTAAGTTTTAGATAGTTTCAGTTCTGATTATAATATTCAAATATATTGGAAGTACGGTTATTATTTACATATAAATTACACACCAGATTATGTGGATTACTTCTTCATTTTCTCTTCAAATGCAAAAGAAAAACGATGAAAAATTCGAATTTATCATCTCAAGGAGAACCTAGAATCTGTGGTGCCTGGATGCATTTGAGGCTGCTCTCCAATCATATATCATATATATTTATAGCAACTCACCCTGACAGTAACATGTGGTTCTATTCTAATTCACCTAGAAATTCTCTCATCATCAAATCAAAATAAATATATAAATAATAATTTAAGACTTTAGCGGGGCATTCAACTGTGTTAATGTTCCACGAGGATAAAAAGAAATTAATTGACGGGTTGAAGAGAATCGCAAGGCAACAGGAATCGCATGCAGTGACGTTGTTCCATTCCATATTCTAAACACGTTTTGCTATGCTAATGGCATCTCATTCGTGTGCACACCTGCAAAATAAATAAATAAATAAAGAAATTCAAGCTATGAGCTTCACGAAGTTCGTAGCTTGAAATATAATCCACCCCCCCTCTAATTCTCTAATTAGCATCCTCGATTGATACTGAGCTCAAGGAAAGCAGCTAATGATAGCATATATGGTGATATATTCGATGCTATAAGCAAATAACATAGCCAGCAAGCTCTGCTAGAACAGAAGATGTGATTTTCGATTTTCATGATAGAACAACAACTTCAAGAGAATATATAATATTGCAATCTGAATTTCTGATAAGTTAGAACCTCAGAAGAATAATTTTCATTGATAACAAAGAATTTAATGTAGCAGACAAGGCCCCACCAAATTCCGAGAGAGCCCACCCCTGATCCAGAGTCCGAGATATCCTTGCCCAGATGACCTCTACTGCTTTGTATTGACCACTATATATATATATATATATATATATATATATATACTATTATTATTTTTTATTTTAAATATCTATTTTGATTCAAATTCGAGATGGTAAAAATATGCAGATACCATTGCAGGTGAGTCTGGATCTCGCCATCCAAGATCCTCGTGATTTATTTTCAGTCATCTCTTCTGGTCTAGTAACTAAACTGTAGGGTCATCAATTGGCTAGTTCTGGATTACAAAGGATGGATATTTTTTAAACTATAATATAAATCAATTTAGATTTTTTAATTGATATAGTTTTCAACATTTGACTAGAGTTTCTGCTATTAAATGATTACAAATTTAAATTTTAGCATCATTATTTTCTCTAATAAAATACAAATTAATCACAAGAATAATAATGAATTTGTATAAATCACTATTAGAAAATTAATAAATACAAACATAACTATTGACATAAACTTTCTGTCAATTGATTGCAGTGAAATTTATTAATAGATTAGTCCCTCATTGAATTCATCAGTGAACATCAATAGAAATAATAATTAATTAATTAACACATGTTATCATTAATATTCTACACAAGTTTGAAGAAGTAATAAATGATCATTTATGAATGTATCAAGATTAACCTTAAGGGTTGTGTAATGGATTTTTGTAATGGGGTTGAAGGTTTTACTAATTTTATACAATCTAATATGAGAGATATTAGTGGAAGTGATATTAGATGTTTATGTAAGAATAGAAATTTTCTTGATCCAGATGTTGTCATGATGTATTTTATATAAAAAAAGGTACAAGACCATGATAGAAAGGATGATTGAGTTAACTTTTAGTTCTAACAACATGCATGGCATTATAGATGACAATAGTAATCCTGATAGAAATATAATTATGAATGCGATTTGAATGAATTAGGGTTATACATACGAGTGTTTAATCGTAAATAAAGAACCAAATGTAGACACAACTAGGTTTTTTGATCTTTTGAAAAACTCTAATGAATTATTTTGAGAAAAGTGCAAAAATCATAGTAAATTATTGAATGTTGCACAAGTGTTCACCATTAAATCAGATCATGGGTTAAGTGAGGCCAATTACGACAAAGTTTTTGAATGGGTAAGAAACATTTAACCTAGAGAGACTTTTACGCTACTAAATCAACGATGAAACCTTTTGACCTAGATGTTGCAATGACATTTTTACAGCCTTCCTGAAAATAGGGTTTTGTATAATTATAAAATTTTGATTATAATGTACAGAAGTCGACACCTAGTAAATTATCGAATGTTGCACAAGTGTTCATCATTAAATCAGATCATGGGTTAAGTGAGGCCAATTACGACAAAGTTTTTGAATGGGTAAGAAACATTTATCTAGAGATACTTTTACGCTACTAAATCAACGATGAAACCTTTTGACCTAGATGTTGCAATGACATTTTTACAGCCTTCCTGAAAATAGGTTTTTGTATAATTATAAAATTTTAATTATATCTTTAATTCTTAAAGGTGTACTCTACAATAGCTTTACACCCTCGAATATTAAAATATGCAACTAAATCCTAATAAATAAAATGATTGGTGAAAGATTGGTTGAACCCTAACAGATGATCAAAAACTAATTACAATATTCCATTTTACATTTTAAAATATGAGAAAAGATGCAATTTGTTTGTTTTTTTGGAAAATATGATCAGAATAATTTTAGGATTTGTTCATATGCACAAAAACAAAATATTTTTTGTTTTTAAAATGCTTTTTTTTTTAATTTCAGAAAGAATCAAATATTTTATATCACAAAATTATTGAAAAAATATGCAGGAAAATCACAAATCTTTGAAATACCCATTTAATTTTTTTAATTGAAATTTTTAGAGAAAACCATTTATTTTTAACATAGGGATTAAAGCTTATTGTGTAAGTCCAAGTCCTCATATTATGATAAATTACAAAAAAACATATATGAGACAATCACAAATTTTATGGAATGCCCATTTTACATTTTTAGAATTTTTTTATATATTATTATAACTTAAATATAAATATACGGGCTAGGCCGACACATCTAACATGGCTAACCTAGCAGAATTATGGTGGGTTACTAGTGTCCCAAGAAAGGTTTGGGCCACCGACAACCAAAACCAAAAACTTATTGAGCTGAGTCTAAAATGACTAGCCCAATGACGTGAAGTGGGGGATTGGAAAAAAAGAAAAGAAAAGAAAAGTTACTGATGTGAAAGGGTGGGTGTGATTGGTCCTGTGGTGGTCGAAGTTGACTGGAAAAGTGATAAAAAAAAGAGGCAGTGGTAGTGGGAGGAAGAGGTAGAAAGAGAAGAAAATGAATAAGGGTTAGTGGTAGTGAGTTGCTCTGCCATGAAGGGAAGACTTTGTTGTTAACTAGGGAGGTGTTAGTGGAGGATATAGTTTTAGTTGGAAAAAGCAAATGAGCAACCGGTGAAAGAGAAAAAAAATCAGGGAAAAGCTTGTTCTTTTTCAAACTTTGTCTTTAGATTTCTTCATATTCTAATTAAGTAATGAACATCTATTTACTTGTGGTTGAAGATGGCATTGTGATTTTTACAGTGGAAAAAGTTCAACTCTTGATTCATTTTGGAAGCATCTCAATTGCTGACTCAAAATAAGTACCCCTACTAGTTTTGACAACTAGGGTTGCCTGAGTTGTAACCTTTATGGCGGACGCACAACAATTGTAGTGTCAATCAGACAATACTGACCATACCATAATATAGGAAAATATCAGTTCATCATTTTGGTATATTATTTGTCAAATTCATTTAAGGATAGAGACATAAAATGCACCTACAAAATAGGTCTCTAAGTTGTCTTTTCATGTGGATAAGGTAAAAGATAATGGACAGTAACTAGACAGCACATCATTTGGTTATCCAAGTGGACTAAATGTGTCATTTTGTCCCTTTTTTCTTTCTTCCTTTCCAAAATGATGTCGTTTTGGACTGAGGTTTCAACCAAAGTTTGATTTGGTGCTTTAATGTTTAATATTACACCCTAAATTGACCTAAACCTCTTAATTTTTTTTTCCCTTGACAAACTTTAATGGTAGCCCCAAATTCATTTGCCTTTTTCAATTTGGTTCTTGGTCTCAGATTTATGCAATTGTACTCTCAATTAACCCTTTAACTTTGATTTGGCTTTCAATCCCTCCCCTAATTTTGGTAAATTGAATCCCTATAGTTTGGTACCCCTTACAAAATAATTATTTAACAATGATTTTCTTCAACTTCCCCCCTAATTGACCCTAAAACATTGATTTATTGTAATTTTTCTATAATTTCAACTAATTAACTTGGTAAAAATTAAATTTGATCTTCAAAAATTCCAATCTCTAAATTAAGTCTTAATTAGGCTCATAAACTTAATGTTTCACTAATTAAGCATCTAATAAAATTAATTTGATCAATTTAAAGTATAATCAAGCCCATACACTTAATTAAATCCTTCATTTGGACCCAAATTATTTCTTAAATAGTAAACTTTAATTTGGCCTATGATTAAATCAAATTGGACTATTAATAACTAATTATGCTCTTAGACTTAATTTTATGCAAACTTGTCTGATAATTATTTATTTTGACCTTGAATATGCACTTTTCTTTATTCTTGGACATAATAGAGGTACAATTAGGCTCTCGAATCCATTCAAAATTAAGTGCACAACTTATGGGCATGCATATTATAAACCCATAAGTCTTGTTGCAAATATAAAATTTAGATATCCTTAAATCATTTTTTGAATACAAAGATTGTTCATGTATCTAAAGACTGTTAAGCATATAATATGACATAATTTACATGATGTGGTGGATGAAGTCATAATGCATCTATCTCATGGTGAAGCATGAAAATATTTTAATAGGGATCATTTTTAGTTTTCAGTAGAGTCAAGGAATGTACATATTAGGTTATATCGATAAATTCATTTCATTTAGGTCATTTATTGCTCTTTATTCTTATTAGCTAATGATACTTATAGTACAACTTGCTATAAGGCATGTTTGTAGTGCTAAATTCATGTTTTTATCTATGGTTAAACGTGGTCCTAATAGTTCAGGACGGAATACTGATTTTTTGTTTTTTGTCATTGATTTATAAGTTAAAATAGTTTTAGTTATCCAAGAGTTTGACTTGTAATGTATCAAAAAAATAAATTTGTTAGATAATAACAGTTTTAATGTGGACTATCAATGATTTTCTTGTGTAAAATAGTTTTTAGTTGGAGCACATATAGAAAATTATTATGTCTATATTATATGAAAAAATAATAAGGCCTCTATGTTAACAAATAGTGGTAAAATAGTTTTTTTATTGAAACCGACAACTCTTACTAACAAATCACAAGTACAAGAAGAGCGAAAAAGTTATTGGTAGATTTGAAAAGGATGTTGCACTAGTATCGTCAAGTGAATAATTGAATGATATAATTTCATAGTACGATGACATTGTGTTTGATTTTCAATTTAGTAAACAAACATTTATTGGTTTTGGTGTGACCATAATTGAGTAAACCAAAGTATTTTCTTGGAACTTTCATATTGGAAGACCAATCTCCTCTGTCATAACCTTAATGTCATACATATTTGAGAAAAAAAACATGTTTGAAATCATTATTAATATAGTTATAGACAAGGTAGAGATGAAGGATAATATGAAGTCCATAATAAATATACCTAAATCTTGTCACCGTAAAGAAGTTGGTTTATGATGGGTTAAGGGTCACAAAGCTTGAAGTTAGCTTCGCCTTAGAAAAGACTCTCTAAAGAAGTCTGTTTTTTCTTGATGGACATGTTTTGAACATATCTAGATTGGTGAACTTAGAGGATTGCAAATGGTATAGAATGAAGAGTCATGATTGTCATGTGTTTATGCAAACATTCATTCCTTCGAGTTCTGTAGTTACTAATATGATGGTCACTAAAAGCTTACATGGTCGTTAACTTCAGTATCCGTAAAATTATCGAGATGCATGCAAACTAGTCCAAATATCCATATTAATAATAAAAAAAATTATTAGCCATGCTAACTAATGGACAATCAAAGATTGTCACTCATACTGAATAATCCTCAAAAATCAAATCACAATCCCCTCCTCCCGGAAAATTGACAATCAAGTTTGCCAATTCATCCAACCGTGTACACAAAAAACTCATAATAATATAGATATTCAAATAAAAATAGTATATTTGAAAATGATCAGAATACCCTTACACCTTGCATTATTCACTTGGCGCGTGTTCGACACGTTTTGTCGTTGTTGGTGGTCCGTCAATGATCCTAACAAGATGGTGGCACGTTGAACAGCTCATTAGGAAGATCTTGATGTTGTCCATCCATTAATGGTTAGCCTTGTGTCTCACGACCAACCAGAGAGGAAGATTGGCGGTGATGAAGCTTGGTTTAGCTGAATGGATTTTTAGTTATTTGACATTGATAATAGGTATTGGTTGGGACTGGTCAGCAAGAGGGGGACCTCCTTTATGAGGTGGTCCAGAGGTGAATTATAGGCGGATAGTGAAGACATGGTGACCGGAACCACCGTGAATAGGGAGAGAGAGAGGGAAGGAGAGAGAGAAGACGGTGCGTCTACAGGCTTGCTTTGGTGGACGACTCATATCCTGCTTGACTTGACCCAATGGTCCAGAATTGAATGACTTCGGATCAATCGGTGATTGTGGTTTTCCTAGGATAGGATTGGGTGTGGGTGAGCCTATATTGGGTCTCTGGATCAATGGTTGGGATGATGACAAGGTTGGATCTAATAGTTGTAGTTTGTCTGGGCTGTAATCAGGTGTGGGTGAGCCCATATTATCAATATACCTAAAACAAAATGGCTAAAGGAATAGTAAATCACTGTTCACCGTGACTCATGTGCACTATTCATGTGCAGTTTTACCCGGTGCTTCGCGGGTGTACATCCTCTTTTTTTTTTTTACTTTTTGAACAATGTTTGGCCGAATTTAGCCCACGAAAACGAAAAAAATCGCCGTCATTTTCGGGGGCTGGACGGTCATTGACCGTTCCGGCTCGGGCCGGACCAGTTCGGCTGGCCGGTTTTTTTATTTTTTAAATATTAAATTAAATAGTGAATTGACGGTTTAGCCCCCCGTTAAAGACAAAAACCAGCCCTCGGGTGGAGGGGCTTTATGGTAATTAACCATTTTTTATTTTATTTTTTCGCTGACAATTGTTGGCGCGTCGCTAGACACGCTGTCCATTTGCAATGCTCACGCGTTTTTCAGACGGCGCATGCGGCTTCATGCAACGTTGGAAAATGCCCAACCGGCGTCTAAAATGATTTTCAGGCATGTTCTCTTCCACATGGGGCGGCGTGTGTGGCAAGATGGTGTCCGGAAACATGTCAATGATCGTTTGAATTTTCACCCCCAATTTCTCTCTCCTACTTGTGCAAAGATGACGTCAGCTAATTTGTTTTTAGTTAAAGTTCATTTCAGTCCCTGAACGTTTGAATTTGTTTTAATTACCCTTAATACTATTAAATAGGTTTTCATTTGTTTCAATTACGTCCCTCCATTGAAATTGATTATATATTGGACTTCCAATTCGGTCCTCATTCTTTTAATTTAGTGGATTGGGATGGAATTCCGAATAATTTTGGTATCAAAATTTTTATTGATTTCAATTTCATCCTTCCATGCAAATTTATTATAAATCCTTAATATTTTCAGTATCAAAGTTTGGTTTCTTTTAATTTTATCCTTCTATGTAATGACAACAATTATTTCAATAATATTAATAATAACAATAATAACAATAATAATAACAATAATAATAATAACAATAATAATACCAATAATAATAATAATAATAATAACAATTATTTTTGTTAGTAACTTTTTTGTTAATATTTTTTTTGCTCTTCATAATTTAATAATTTTGATTGTTTTGACAGTAATTGTGTTAATTTTTTTTATATATATTTTTAGTCATTCGCCTAAGAATATATATAGGGAAAAGAAAATATGACATAGGATTTTTTTAATATAAAAAATTAATATGAGTATTCTGAGATATATTTAATATAGTTATATAATAGTAGATGATCGGCCACACAATTACAAATAATTGATTAAAACACATTCACAAATTTGATTGTTTTTATTTGTAGAATAATGTCTACTTTTGTCCATGTATATATAAGTGTACTTAACACAATAATAATAATAATAATAATAATAATAATAATAATAATAACAATAATAATAATAACAATAATAACAATAATAATAATAACAATAATAACAACAACAACAACAACAACAACAATAATAATAATAATAATAACAATAACAATAACAATAACAATAACAATTATTTCAATAATAACAATAATAATAATAACAATTATAACAATAATAATAACAACAATTATTTCAATAATAATAATAATAACAATAATAATAATAACAATAATAACAATAATAATAATAATAACAATAATAATAATAATAATAATAATAATAATAATAACAATTATTTTTGTTAGTAACTCTTTTGTTAATATTTGTTTTGCTCTTCATAATTTAATAATTTTTATTGTTTTGACAGTAATGGTGTTAATTTTTTTTATATATATTTTTAGTCTTTCTCCTAAGAATATATATAAGGAAAAGAAAACATGACCTAGGATTTTTTTATTATAAAAAATTAATATAAGTGTTCTGAGATACATTTAATATAGTTATATAATAGTAGATGATCGGCCACACAATTACAAATAACCGATTAAAACACATTCATAAATTTAATTTTTTTATTTGTTGAATAATGTCTACTTTTGTCCATGTATATATAAGTGTACTTAACACAACAACAACAATAATAATAACAATAATAATAATAATAATAATAATAATAATAATAACAATTATTTCAATAATAATAATGATAACAATAATAATAATAACAATAATAATAATAACAATAATAATACCAATAATAATAATAATAACAATAATAATAATAACATTAACAATAATAATAATGACAATTATTTTTGTTAATAACTCTTTTGTTAATATTTTTTTTGCTCTTCATAATTTAATAATTTCTATTGTTTTGACAGTAGTGGTGTTAATTTTTTATATATATATTTTTAGTCTTTCGCCTAAGAATATATATAGGGAAAAGAAAATATGACCTAGGATTTTTTTAATTTAAAAAATTAATATAAGTATTATGAGATACATTTAATATAGTTATATAATAGTAGATGATTGGCCACACAATTACAAATAACCGATTAAAACACATTCACAAATTTAATTTTTTTTATTTGTAGAATAATATCTACTTTTGTCCATGTATATATAAGTGTACTTAACACAATAATAATAATAATAATAATAATAATAATAATAATAATAATAACAATAATAATAATGACAATAATAATAATAATAATAATAATAACAATTATTTCAATAATAATAATAATAAAAATAATAATAATAACAATAATAACAATTAATCAATTATGGTCTTGCAATACTCAAATTACAATTCGCTGATCTTTCATAAATTTTATCACTTATAATTTTTAAATTTCAAAATTGAATTATTATCTAAGTATTTAAGCTTATAACAATAATCAACTAATTCAATACATAAAAAAAATTATAGCATGATTTAAAATTTACAATTCTCTATTTATCAACTAAAAAATTCTTTGCTTACCACATAAATAATCAATTTGCTATGTATAAAAAGCCCGGCGCAACGCGCGGGCTAACCAGCTCGTTTGATATCTAAATCAACAAGTCGGATGATTAGGAGGTAATTTTAATGGTTGAGATTGACTCCCTTTTTATTTTTCTTTCTTCCTTTTGAACAATCCAGATTTCTTTTTTGCTTCGGACAAAGAAAAATGGAAAACATATACAGGGGAGTAGAGAATTACTCTGTTTCTCGAAACGTTTTAAGAGAATCAAACGAAGGTGTACTTGCTACATCAAGAATTGAAGGGGATATGAATCCCATCCCACCACCTGGCCATGCCATGTAAATTATAATCACTTTGAAAAATAATAATAATAATAATAATAATATTATTATTATTATTATTATATATATATAAAATTAGTACAAACAAACCACAAAAAAACTATTTTTTATACCTAATATTGCTCTATAAACCCCTAATTTAAAATTGATAAACCAGGGTTAAATAAGATAGTTTTCAATTGGTTAAAGATAATATTCGAGAAAAATCATTATGATTTGGGATGAATATCTCAAATAAATTAACTAAAATCTTGGATGGAATAAAATAACAAATTGATACACAAGATTTTAACTTAGTGATAAATCATGCAAATTCCTAAAATGGATAAAATTATTATTTGAGGAGGAAATTTTCTTCAGAATTGGTGTAGAGATTTTTAGACACTATAGCTATTCTCACAAAATAAAAGTTCTTAGCTTTTATGTTAATAACCATGTTTTTATCTAGAAAAAAATACATTATTTTTCTTTTGACCCTAAGTAAAAAAAAAAAGTAACCATAAAACATGAAAGAAAGAAAGATGGTTAGGGTTTCGTTTGAACCAAGTTTTGTTACTAGGAGCTAAATGAAAGTTTTTTCATGTTTTATTAGTGTAAAAGATAATAATTAAGATGCATTAGGATTCATATTAAACCAAATATTTTTTTTTAAATCAACTTGGGAATTTTTTTAATGGTGGAAGTTAGCACCTTTTAAGCAAGAAATGTTTGTGTTTTGATGCATGAGATAATGATCCATGGAAAGTTTCTTTTCTTTACATGAATAAGGTTGGACATGAAACATTGGGTGTTAGGATGACACTTGTTTCTTTATAATTAGTGAGCTTTTTATTTAGCAAGGATTTCTTTTATACAAGGACAACATAGTTGAAAAAAATTATAATAATTTTGGATAGGGTTTTCAAGTCGATAACTTTTGCTTTCCTTTTGTTTTGTGGATTTTCTAATTGACAAGGTTTCTTTATCATTCAATGATACTAAGACATGATTTTTTACTTACCTTTTTTCAATGTATATTTTTATGCTAATAAGCATAATTGTTATTTGACTATTAAATTAGGATAAACTTTTACAATAAAATTTCACAAACCATATTTTATATATTATTAAGATTCCATAGTAATCAGATATTAGGAATGCCTTTTCATAAGATCTAAAAGCTATTATGTGAGGATTGTGTTAGTTTTATCATTGATTCAGGACTCTTTTTTCTATTCTATTTAGAACTCTTTTATTGCTTTTCAATATTTTTAAGGGCATTTTCTACCTATTATAAGCAGATTATTTATCTTGTATTTAATTTTTTTTATAGACATTGATAATAATCCATCGTGTGTTTAAAAGGAAGCTCTCTTGAATTTGTTCTTAAATGAATTACTCTAACTTATTGTTCATGTCTCAATAGGTAGAAAATGTCCTCAATAAATATTCACAAACAATAAAAGAGTTTTAAATAGAATAATCCATCGTGTGTGTAAGAGGAAGTTCTCTTAAATTGGTTCTTAATTGAACTATTCTAACTTATTGTTCATGTTTATTACTAGGTGTTTAATACGGGTTTGATGTATATAGTTTTAGTGCCTTGGTATAGGCTATATTTACTTCAAGCTCAATCACAAAACTAAATTTAGTTTTGTTAGAAATGATCGATTTGGTTAAGTTTAAGGATCTTAATATCCACAAGGCTTGCATCAGTTTGTATTAAAGTTTAAAAGATCTTATAAATTTCAATGGTTAAGTAAATATGGTGAAATAAGAGTTATGAAACATGTTTTAATTTCTTTTTTGGTTGGAGAGTACAATGATGAGGTTTTGTGTAATATGATTCCTATACATGTTACTCATTTATTGTTGTGGTGTCCTTGTTGATTTGATAGGAAAGGAAAACATGATGGGTTTAAGAACAAATATTCTCTTAAAAAATATGGAAACACTTTCACATGTGTACTATTGTCACTTAAATAGATTTATGAAGATCAACTAAAGCAAGAAAAAAAGAGCTGAAAGTTCATAACCACCATGAGAGAATGTAAGAAAGAATGAAAATAATAAGAATACTGAGAAAATGAATTCAACCAAGGTAAAGAAAAATATATATTTGGTTGAGAGATGAGAGAACAAAATAGTAGAGAATAAAGAAAGAAAAGATGTGAAACATAGAGAATGTTGGAGAGAAAAAAAACTTAATTTTTATGTAAAAGAAAATAAGATAAAAAAATACTTATTTATGAAATGCCTATCATTTTAACACTATTGAACTTGTTCTTTTTATTTCTAATGTATGTATTTCTTTGTTCCATGATTATGAGGATGCATTACCCAAAAATGGTGCTGGTGCTCTTAACTTAGGGATGAATGCTTTTGAGAAAAGAGAGTATAATGCAAGTAATTGAGCATTCCGAAACTTCAAATTATCATTGAATAAGAAACCTTAAAACCAATACAAGACGTCAAAAAATGCCATTAAATAAAATAATAAATGCGTAGTGTCTTTATTAAACCGCTTCAAAACCTAGTTTACTTAAATTGAGTAAGGACTTAATGTCGGCAATTTTAACTAGCCGCACGATTAATGCTAATAAAAAAGAAAGATCCCCGACTAGCTATATTCTAATATTCAGCGACAGAGTGATTGGCCAGCTACTGCGGATCCATTAACTGGGTCGGGTACAATCCAGGGGGACCAATATAAGTTTATACAATGATAGCTCACACAGATTCAAGTGCTGGTGGATAGATGCATGAGTGTGGTGAGTTGCATGTGTGCCATTAGCGTGGCTTTTCTCAGTCATCTCATGTGATGAAGCCTCTCTTGGTCCACATCTTGCTGGTGGCTGGAGCCTGCACTTATCCTTCTATCAAGAAACCAGTTAGCATTTCCTTCGTGCGATTGGAGTGATGGTTTGGACAGATGGATTGGCGTAATTGGCTCTGAGAAGCTGCAGCCATGCCCCTTCCTTACCTGAATATGTTTAATCAGAGAAAATTGGATTTGTCAGCTTGGGGGTGGAGGGGAAAATTAAAGAACATCAACCATGTTTTTTATTCAAATAACAATGCCGAGAGAAAATATTGAAGATGAATGAATAATTCTTCAATTGAATTGAATGTGTTAAGTTACAACTATAGCTATTACACTGTCTATTTATAGACATAGACTGATTTGTTAATAACTAATTACTAACTGATTAACAATTTTATCTAACATAATTAGTTAATTAACAACTTCTAACTTCTTCACATTTGCATGCTGATTGCATGACCCTGTTTACATTTCATAGAAGCTGAAGGTTGAACTGAAGGTTGAACTTTGGACTGCTTGAACTTGTTCTGTAGAAACTGGAATTCCTCAGTCTGTAGTTGCAGCCGCATGTCTTCCATTCTTGTGAATGCAGCTGCATATCAATACTCCCCCTCAAGATGAGGCTGCTGAACATCAAGGGGAATAAATGTTGTGGAGGCTCATCTTGGACACCAAAGGAAAGAATTGAGAGAACCCAAGGGCTTTGGTAAACATGTCTGCAAGCTGGTGTTGGGAAGAAACATGAAATGTGCGCAATACACCTGATTGAATTTTCTCACAAACTACATGGCAGTCAATCTCTATGTGCTTGGTACGCTCATGATAGACTGGGTTTGCAGCAATATGTAGAGCAGCTTTGCTATCACAATAAAGCAAAGCAGGTTGAGGAGAAATATGAAAATCATGAAGAAGGGTGTGAAGCCAAACAATCTCATAGCAGGTGGAAGTCATTGCTCTGCACTCAGCCTCAGCAGAAGACCTGAAAACATTTGTTTGTTTATTTGATTTCCAAGAAATTAAGGAATTATCAAGAAAAATACAAAAACCTGTTACTGATCTTCCAGAATCCACGCAGCCTGCCCAGTTAGAATCACAGAATGCCTTCAATTGAAAGCTGCTTTTAACAGAGAAAAATAATCCCTGTGTTGGGGAGGGTTTAATGTAGCGAAGTACTCGAGTTGCTGCAGCTAAGTGAGGGACTCGAGGTGCAGCCATAAATTGACTCAACATTTGCACAACAAATGAAATGCTAGGTCTGGTGATGGTAAGATAGAGCAATCGTCCAACAAGCCTTCTGTAAATTATTGGATCTGCTAAGGGATCACCAGAATCCTTGGAGAGTTGCAGATTTGATTCCATGGGGAAATGCACTGGTTTGGAAGCCAATAAGCCTGCATCTTCAAGAACTTTTAAGGCATATTTTCGTTGACAAACAGATATACCAAGCTCACTACGAGCTATTTCCAAACCAAGAAAGAATTTCAGCTGCCCAAGGTCCTTTAGCTTAAAACGATCATTAAGCAGTTGAATAAAGGATGAGACCTCAGTTGAATTATCACTGGCAACTATCACATCATCAATATAAACCAACAATACAATAAACGAACCCTTCAAAGTGCGTGTGAATAAGGTATAATCAGCTTTAGACTGTAGAAATCCAAATTCAATCAGTGCAGCAGAAAATTTGGCAAACCATTACCGAGAAGCCTATTTAAGGCCATAAATGGACTTGTTGAACTTGCAAACCTTAGACTCCCCCTGAGTATTGAATCCAGGGGGTAATGTCATATAAACTTCTTCATCTAAATGCCCATGAAGGAAGGCATTATTTACATCCAACTGATGAAGATGCCACTGCTTGACAGCTGCCACTCCTAGAAGAGTTCTAACTGTTGTGAGTTTTGCCACAGGGGGAAATGTTTCATAATAATCTAACCCATCACACTGATTATACCCCTTAGCTACTAACCTAGCTTTATATCTCTCTAAAGTTCCATCAGACTTTAGCTTCACTTTGTACACCCATTTGCATCCAATGGTATGTTTTGAGGCAGGAAGATCAACAATGTTCCATGTGTCATTTCTTTCAAGTGTTGTGATTTCATTATTCATGGCCTCACTCCATTCTCCATGCTTAACAGCTTGAGCATAAGAGGTTCGCTCAACAAGAGTAGACACAGATAAACTGAAGGATTTTTGAGAGGGAGACAGATGATTATAGGAAAGAACTGAAGAAAGTGGATAAGCAGTACCTAAAATTGTAGACGAAGGTGTGAGATCAGAAGTAGAAGAGGTTGCAAGATGGCAATGGTAATCCTGCAAGTATCCAGGTGTATGCTTTACCCTAGAAGATTTTCTAATAGACTGGGGTTGTGTTGCCAAATCAAGAGATATAGCAGGCAGTGAGGTAGAAGGTGAGGTTGAAGGTATAAGTATCAAATCAGAACTAGAGGGTGAAGGAGAAGTTGAGGGACTGGAAGTAGAGGATGAAGAACTAGTAGTATGCAAATTTGAAGAAGGTGATAAAAAAGGATCAAGTATGGGCAGTGTGGACTCATGAATTGGGACTAGTATTGGCAGGACAGGATCTGCAGCAGAAACTGGATTTTGAAGTGCATAAGGAAATATGTTCTCATGAAATATCACATTTCTTGAAACAAAGACATGATGAAGAGTTAAATCATAAAGCTTGTAACCTTTCATGCCATAGGGATAACCCAGAAAAATGCATGGTTTAGCTCTAGGATCAAATTTGTGTCTATTTCTAAGAAGAGTAGTAGCATAACATAGACATCCAAACACTTTGAGATGAGAATATTGTGGAAGGGTTTTAAACAAGAGCTCATAAGGGGATTTGCTATGTAAAATGGGTGTGGGAATGCGATTTATCAAGTGAACAGCTGTAAGAACACAATCTCCCCAAAACTATAAAGGTAAGAGTTTTGCTGGGGTGTTTCAACACAACTAAGTTGATGAATGACACCTTTGGATTCATAGAAGGAATCCATACTAAACTCAACACCATTATCTGACCTTAGAGTCTTGATTTTTGTACGAAACTGTGTCTCTTCTACATTGAAAAAGGCTTCAATGTGAGTTCTAGTTTGAGATTTATTTTCTAGGAGGTGAATCCAAGTGAACCTAGTAAAGTCATCCACAATGGTTAAAAAATAAGAGGAACCAGTGAGAGATTTAGTGGAGAATGGTCCCCAAATATCGCAATGAATCAGATCAAACATTTCTGCAGAATTGGATGCACTATGAGGAAAAGGTAATCAGTGTTGCTTGGCTAAAGGGCAAATGCTGCAATCTTTATTGGATTCATGTGAAATTTGAGGAATTACATGAGAAAGAAGTTTTAAAGGGAATGCTGCAGCCTAACCTATAATGCCATATACTGTTTTTGACAAAATTCACACAGAAGCTTGCATTGGACATGAATTTTACCGATTGATCAGAAAAGGAATCCTGGGGTAAAGCAGACACTGGATTTTGCAATAGATGATACAAGCCTCCAACTTCTTTACCCACACCAATCATTTTCCAGCTTGAGAGGTGCTGAATGAAACAGAAATGTGATAAGAAAATGACACAGCAATAAAGAGTTTTGAGCAATTTGCTAACAGATAGCAGATTAAATGAGAAAGATGGAATGCATAGTAATTTGTTCAGAACAAGAGATTCTGAAATTTTAATTGTACCAACATGAGTAACCGAAGCAAACTGGCCATTTGGAAGTCTTACTGATTTGGAAACAATAGCAGTGATGGTTGTAAACATGGATGTTGAGCAGATCATGTGATTTGTAGCTCTAGTGTCTATGATCCAAGAAGTATTAATAGGATTTGATGAAGATTTGAGTGGTAACATGAAAGATGATGCAAAGACAGAATGTGACAAATCCAAAACAGAAGACTGAGTTGTTAACAAAGAATCCCTTCACTTATGATATTTTCACCTGGCATGGTGGATGAGACTTGATTGACAGATGAATCAAGTTCTGAATTGTCTAGTTTTAGCATGCTGAGAAGCTGTTGGCATTGCTCATAAGTGATGGGCAACTGAGATGCAGATACTTGATAAGCACTGAGATGAGCACTGGGTAGTGCATTCTTTCCTTTGTTAAATTTGTAATCAGGTGGGAAACCATGAATTCTGTAGCACTTTTCAATAGTATGCCTAGAAACACCACAATGAGAGCAGATAGGTCAATCTCTTCAAAATTGAAAAGGTTTGTAACCAGCAAATCGATTTTGGGGCACAACTTTTGTAAGTAAAGTAGTTGTGTTTGGGTTAAAAGAGAGACTTGATGAAGAAATTGATCTCTACCTTTCTTCTTGAATTACCAGTGAGAAAACTTTGTTGATTGATGGTAGTGGATCAATCAACAAAATTTGACCTCGATTGTGTGAAAAACTTTCATTCAACCCCATTAAAAACTGGTAAACATGTTGTTGATGGTGATAAGACATTATAGTCTTCAATTCTCCACATGTGCAGGTAGGGATCGGTTGTTGATTTGTCAATTCATCCCACAATCCCTTCATGGCAGTAAAGTATGAACTTACAGAATCGTTCTCTTGTGTCAAGCAGGAGATGGATTTCAGAAGCTTAAAAATTTGTGGCCCATTGTGCTGGGAGAATCGATCTTGGAGATCATTCCAAATCTCAGAAGCATCATCAATGTAATACTATTTGCAATTTCTGTTGAAGCAGAATTAAGCAACCAAGAAAGCACCATGTTGTTGCATCGAGACCATGCCAAACCTTGAGAGTCATGGAGATTTGCTAGGACTGTCACCATGATGAAGATAGAAAGGATTGGAAGAGTCCATTTCTGACAGATGATTGATCTTTTCGGCCATTGTTAAGTAGAAGAAGATGAACTGATTATGAACTTTTCAAGAAGAAATGCTCTGATACCATATTGAAATAACAATGCCGAGAGAAAATATTGAAGATGAATGAATAATTCTTCAATTGAATTGAATGTGTTAAGTTACAACTATAGCTATTACACTGTCTATTTATAGACATAGACTGATTTGTTAATAACTAATTCTAATGATTAACAATTTTATCTAACAGAATTTGTTAATTAACAACTTCTAACTTCTTCACATTTGCATGCTGATTGCATGACCCTGTTTATATTTCATAGAAGCTGAAGGTTGAACTGAAGATTTAACTTTAGACTGCTTGAACTTGTTCTGCAGAAACTGGAACTCCTCAGTCTGTAATTGCAGCTGCATGTCTTCCATTCTTGTGAATGCAGCTGCATATCAATACTTTTGGTAATCACGACTTTGTAATTTACTCCGTTTTTTCACAAAGCAGGCTCGTGTTTTTGTAAAATATTTAGCCTACGAGACAAAGCTTTAGACAAGACAAAAGAATAAATGCACCATATCCTCATCCAATCTTCGACTCAAGAACGAGGAAAGCTGAGTTGTCTTTCTCATTGAAATTGCCATAATAAATGCACCATAGGCCTTGCCAGTGCAAAGGGAAAGGGCAAATTTAAGGGTTTAAACCCAGACATAAAAATGTTCTGTAGCAGCTCAAATTAGGGCCTAACACAAGAGCTTTTCCATCTGAGTACATTAAAACGAGCCCAGCTTCCTCAAATAAATGTTCACAGAAGCTTTCCGGCTCTCTTAAACAAGGGCTACAAGTCTTTTCATCATCATCCTTATTGTTAGGCCGACGATCTCATTTTTTCAAAGATATGGGGAAACTCTTGAGAGGTAAGTACTTTAGTGGTGTAGAATATTTATTCATTGGAGCTAAACCGTGTTTTACTCGAATGAAATTAAAGGACGACATGTATAATCGAATCCAGCCAGAGAATTCCTCCAGCCCCACCTCAGCGGTTTGAGATTAAAAAAATAAATAAAACAGCTCTACCGGCAAGATTCGTGATCTCATGGCCATCCCACTACATGGTGGAACTGGAAAGAGGAAAGCCTGCCTGAGATTAGAGACCACAATCTAACCTGGGAAAACGAACCTATACAAAGTCTATAGAAGAATCATTCACTGAGAACATTAGGCAAAAGTAATGTATCAACTTTCTTATGGTGCAGCCTTCACCAAAAATATTTCACGTTCATTGTGGGGAGCGCTGCTTTTAATTTCAAGGTGGTAATAATATATTGTAGAAAATTGCCCCAAGATTCTCAACCTTTCTATTAATACAGAGAATAAGATCTGAAGAAACTATCCAGAAATACCTATTTCTCGATCCTTCATCAAAACCAAGACCACTTGTTGCCTCCCTATGGGACAGCCAGAAAATGGGATCATCATATTTTTCAAAAAAATATACGAGGACGGGTCCATTTACGTACATGAGCGAGCAGTTGATCATTTTCATGGACGAAAATATATATATATATATATATATATATATATATATATATATATATATATATATATATATATATATATATATATTAGTTTGATCCCCCTTAGATATTATGTGTGAATTTTGATCCCCCTTAGATACTATGTGTGAATTTTGATCCCCCTTAAATACTATGAATACTATTCCTTGTTGACCCTCTTAATCATTATTATCTAAGCGATCTCTACTTTATTTATATCGTGATTGAAATTACAGACTGAGGGTGAAATGTTTTTATGAGGTTGTAAATAGCACAACTCCCATTGGCTAATTAACCAGTCACGTACATCCGGCAGTCAGTGGCTTTCATCATGGCATCCCAATCAAGCAATTCAGTCAAGAGGCACCTTTCATCATGACATCCCAATCAAGCAAGTCAGGAGGCACAAAGCCTGGAGGAGGTGGAACCGGGTTAAGCATAGCTAGCTATATAGACTCCATTTATGAATTACCATTTATATATCTGGCAAGAGTTGCGTCAGGTTAATCAAGCAAGTCAGGCTACTAGCCAGCAAAAATGACTTAATGTGATGTTTTTTAAGCTTCCAATAAGAAACACAAAGGTAAACTTGAGGATGGCTGCACCCACATCAGCATCTCTGATTCGTTGTAAGTGCCCCATCCAATTCTTTTCACGTTTTCGGATGTGTCCCCTCAACATTCTTCTCGTGCACCACCGCTGAAAAGATATTGATTAATTTCGAATATGCTCGGTGGGTTTTGCCTAGCTAGTGGTTTCTGCCGTGTATTTATAATCGTGCCGATCGAGGATGACTCCAAATCTCCTGTATAAAATGAGTAAGCTGAAGCCTGAGATCAGCCCTGAGATTATGCCGATCGAAGATACAACGTGCGTGTGGGTGTAGTGGTGGAGGCACCCGTCGTTGTAGTTCTTGATCATGATGATGAATGAAGTAGAAAATGGCGATAACGTAACCACGTGAAAATTGTTTGCAGATTTATGTAAACCCGCAATGATTGTATTGACCTTCTTGTTGAATCAACTATCGGATCATCCACGTACGAATCTTCGGAAGATGGGACCCACATAAGTACAAGCATGCGTCTGTGTGTACACTTGTTTTTCAACTACGACAAACTCGGGTTGGGTGCTGTTTGCATCGACGTGGTTATTCTTTAAAATTTATTTTTGGCATTAAAAAATATTTTAACAAAAAAATTATTTTTAGATATTTTCTACTACAAAAACAAATAAGATTGTAAAGTCAATTACATGCCATTAATTGTTTTTAAAACATAATAAAAACATCCCAGGTGTTATGTTATACAATTATTTAATATTATCATGAATTCTAATATAATAAATATTTTGATTTGATTTTTTTACTTTAGTTTAATTTTAAAATAAAATCATATAAAAGATATTTTTATATATCTTAGTCTACTTGGTTGGTAAAAAATCAACACCGTTAATAATAAAAAAAAAACAAGAATAAAAATAAAAATATAATAAAATTAATAGAAAATAGATTTTAATGTAACTCTTTATCTATACCGGGTATAAAGGTAAATTGTGTAGAAAATGCAACAGCATGATATAATCAACTTGACTAGTCAGGATAATCTTAACAATAAAAAAAAGGATAAAATAAAAAAAAATAACAAAACTGAAATAAAAATAAGGAGGAAAATGAAAGAAAAAAGGTTAAGTTGAAAGGGGGGGGGGGGGGGGTTGATCATGTTGTTCACATCATCTATATTTAACTATTTTCAACCTGTCATCATTAAAATAAGATAGTTTTTCTGAATAAAATCAATTAATCAGTTATAAACTAATTAGAGATTGAAATATGTACTAGTCACACTAAGTAACTCATATTAAGGGACTTTAACATTTTATTTTATTCTTTTTTTCGATGGTGGTTGTGACATTGTCAATGGGGTTGGTCCCGGGGGAGACGAAAATATTGAGGTTAAAAGAAATTGAACTTTTTCATCTTACATTGATTTCAATGTAGGACTGATTTGTTTTTCTTTTGTTTTTTACTTAATTTTTTACTTTAGTTATTTTTCTCTTAATTGAATTTTTGTTTTATTCCTACAATATATTGTCAAATTAAAAAATGTATCGATGAAAATTTCAATTGGTATTGTAATGTAATTAATGTCAGTAATTGTTTTCTCGACAAACACACAGACGAGAATCATTTGTCAGTAAAATAATCATCATTAATTTCTTTTCCATCAATGATTTTATAGGCATCAGCCCCACCAACTGCAATTATATCAACTAAGAGACCGACTATAATTCCATCGATGGGGCCGCTGAAATATATCATCGGTGATTTCATCATTAACATTCATCGACGATTACATCGGTATCATTATGTCGGTATAGCCATCGATAATAGTAGTATTTTGAGTAATTTTCATCCAAATCCTTGGAAAATACCAACGGAATAGTCCGTTTGTAATTCCACCACTACTATTTTATTTTTTCAAACAAGTTAATTAAAAATAAAAAAATATTTTGAATTAGGTTAAATTAAATTAAAATTCAAATATTTATTACAAATTATTAAATTTTTAACATTCAAAACTTAAAATATAATAAATCTAAAACAAAGACGGCAATGAAGGAGGATGGTGGTTGGGACCGCGGGATATAAAACAAGGAACACGTGGATCACCTTAATGTGATCATTCATCACAGTGCAGTCGTCTCAGCTAGACATTTGGTTGTCTCATCACGCACTTTCTTGACTATAGCCACCTAGAACTCTAGAGTTTGCATGAATGAAACTAATTTGAAGGATGTTTCAACGTCAAAACATTATGAATCGATCACAAATTCTTATTCATAGTGTCGAGATTCTGTATGTCGATTTTTATTAGGTCCACCGAAAGTTCCTACCTCAAACCACACATCCGGATCAAAATGTGGATGGGTTGAGGAATCATCCCCGAATTTCTCCTTTAATTGGTTATTATATGTTTTCTAGAAGAAAACGTTAAAAATAAAGTAAGAAAAAATTCAATGAAATTATAAATTAAGAAGAAGAAATTAAAGAATACCAACATACCACCAAATGATGAGGGTAACTTTCCAAAAATCACAGGTGTACTCCTTGTTTGTGATCTCTACTCTGCACAAGTGTCTCAATAAAAAGCTTCAGCCGTAATGGATCGCGCCCAAGACTTGTAGCCGTTAAAAAAAAATGTCAATTACAAATTATAAATATTAAGAAAAAAATATAAACAAAAAATAATGTAATTAATAAAAAAAAATATCATTCATTTCACATGCAAAACAAACACTACATAGTCGTTGATGTTTGTGGTTACAAAACCTGGATAATGTCATTTTGCATAATTTGTTGTTTTCCATATAGTACGGACATGCCACTTTCTATTCGTGCATTCTGTAAGCAGGAAATGATTGATAGTCCACATCAAAGCTACCTTAATCTAAAATTTTTGTTTCAACAACTGTTTCAACTCATCAATCAGCGATCAAAGAAAAACATAAATATTGTGGTCTAGACTATAAGGACCGGATATGATCATTGAAAAACATGAACTTCGTCATCATACACATCTTCGATGGCAAGTTGTATACCATGAGTATCACCAGCTAATAGGAATAAGGAGCGACAAATGACCCGAATGGTTTGAATCCATTTGTACCTAAACCAAAATACACATTCCTTGCTCCCACTACAAATTGACGATACACATGGTTAAAGTGTTTACAGGCTTCACCATTGGAAGATTGCATCATCACTTCATCAATTGTATTATATGAACAATGTCATGTCATGTGCTCAATAGTCTTTGGTGACATGAATAACCTCTGTAGTCTAGGTGTGACTTAAAAGTATCTAATCTTTTTGGGTGAGAAGAATTTTTCCCCTGTTAGTCTTCTTTTTATCATGAGGATGCCTACATGTTTTAAACTCAGTAAACTCTGCATTTTCAAGGTAGTACAACATGTAAAAATTTGGACACATGTCAATTTTCTTGTATCTTAGCCTGAGAGGTTTCAACATGGATTTGATAACATAGAAGTTCTCTTTCAACTTCTTTCCTTGGGTAAGGGTTTCTCACCTATTTGACAATTTTATCATAACCGACCTCACTCAACCCATAATCTAACTTGATGGTAAGCACCTATGCCACAACTAAAATTTATTATGATTTGTCCAACCATCTCATAGTGGTTCTCGGTCTTTTAAAAGATTAAAAAAACTTGGTTGTATCTGCATTAGGTTATTCATCTATGATTGGAGATCCCTTGCAACACTATTATTCATTCTCATCACATCCATAACAATATTCCTATAAGAAACATTGTTGGCATCTACAACTTCATGCACGTTACTGAAACTAGAAGTTGAATCATCCATCCTTTCTACCATGATCTCATGAGGAACAAATTCTTCTCTAACAAAGATATTCCTCCATGAAATCTTTTTATAGAAGATGCATCATTTTAACATCTAGATTCATAAATATTTTGTTTATGTACCTTTTATATGGACATTTAATATCGCTTCCATTAATGTTTTCAGATTACATATTGCGTAGTTAGTAAAACCTAAACTCTATTGCAATAATCTATCCTACGCAACCTTTGGTATGATTCACGATACATCTATAAATGATCCTCCATTACTTATATCGAACCTATATACAATAATCATGTATTAACTAAATACATTAACTACACAAATACAATTTTATGGAATCTAAAATAAACCCTAACATGTACACATCGTAAATCCATACAATAAATTTATATGATAATAAACTATAAAAGAGACAGCAAATACCCAAACAAAATTAATATACTTTAAAAATATACAAAACAAAATAACATAATAATATTAAACTTCAAAAACTATGGTAGATTTACATACTTAAAGTGGAGAATCCTAAAGAATATCAAATCAAAACACTTATGCTCGTAAACTTAGTGTTGTGGTTGCTAAATTTGTTGTGAGGTTGAACTATGATGAAATTAGAGGAAGAGGGTGAGGAAAAAATGCAGAAGGAGAAATAGGGGAGAAAAGGGTCACGTCAGGTTATAAATTAAAAAATATTTTGCTGGAAAATCTATAGGTAGTTCTATCAATAACAATGTTACATCAACGTAATTCTTAGATTTATTAATCCCATTGTAATTTTGCACATCAATTATTGGTATTTACCAACGGAATTACTGACAAAATAGTTTTGTTGATAATTCCATCGGTATTTGAATCGGTAACAATGTCATAACATTGTATATCATAGATTTTGAATCCCACTATAATTCCCTTAGTGTTTACCACAAACAGTTATCAAGGGACCATTCTGTTGGCAAATACCAATGAAAATTACGATGATAATGTTCTAACAAGTAATATTATCAGCCAAATACCAACATAACAAATATGTCGGTAGTTCCATATGAGTTAGCCAATTTTCTAGTAGTGATAATAATATGAATGTCATATAATCACTTAACATAAAGATTAATTGATATCCAAAGATACACATAACTTTTGGATTTAAATAGTTGAAACACTTAATTTATTTGAAAAGATAAAAATATCAACCATTTATAAATACTTATTTAGTTTTTTAAAAATAAATATCAAACACTTAATTATAATTATAGGAATCGCAAACAGTTAAATTCTTAGTATCTACTCTAATAATAACCTTGTTTTATTTTTCCTAAGCTAACATTTAGTATAAAACTAAAAGGCTTTAGTTTGTCATCGTGTACAAGTGCATTTCTCATCCTCTTATATATTATTGTGGATGCACTATGCAGAATTTTTTTTTTAATTTTTAGTCCTTCAACCTTTTTTCTAGTGATTTAGTCTTAATTAAAAACTAGTTGATTTTAATTCTTATGAGAGGGTGGGATTGAAATATGAGAGACCAAAATAAAAAAGACAACAAACATGGGTGACATGCTATAAGTTTCATAAAAAATAAATTTGACTCTAGAACTTTAAAAATAACACAAGTTAAATAATTTTTCCTAAGCTAACATTTAGTATAAAACTAAAAGGCTTTAGTTTGTCATCGTGTACAAGTGCATTTCTCATCCTCTTATATATTATTGTGGATGCACTATGCAGAATTTTTTTTTTTAATTTTTAGTCCTTCAACCTTTTTTCTAGTGATTTAGTCTTAATTAAAAACTAGTTGATTTTAATTCTTATGAGAGGGTGGGATTGAAATATGAGAGACCAAAATAAAAAAGACAACAAACATGGGTGACATGCTATAAGTTTCATAAAAAATAAATTTGACTCTAGAACTTTAAAAATAACACAAGTTAAATAATTTCAAACCTTAATATTTCTTGAAATATCCTAAGGTATTTTGGGTAAGTAATGGGTTGAAATGATTTTTTAAGTAAAGAAATAGCTTAAACCCTGATTTTTCAGACACCAAAATAGTTAAAATCTAAACAAATAAAACAACGCACCGTTTGATTTTTTTTCAAAAACATTTCGAGCATAACAAAAAAGAAGTCCAGTCATGCTAGCCTCCTAGGGAAAGGCCTCATGTGGTCTCTGATAAAATGGATAATATGGCTAGCCTAGCTTGTTATGCTTAACAATGTTTGACATTTTCTTTTTATTTTTTAATTTATATTTAGATAAGCACACATTTAAAAAAAAATTAAAGGGCCTATTTTAAATAATTACTATTTTTTGGTTATGCATTTAAATTTGAAGAGTTTTTCTAATTCATCTACATTTTTTGTATCTTTTATATGTATAAATTTTGTTTTTAAAATTAAAAAAAAAAAACTTATTTTTATATATTATTTCTAATATGTGTAACCTTGCATGATGTTCTTTTTTTTTTTATCAGTTTGATTTGTGTCTGTATTTCTATTATCTTGTGCTTGAATACAAAAATATTTTAATAAACAAATTTGGAAAATATAATTGGGTAGATATTCTATTTTTCAAGATTAATTATCATCATCTATATCTGTCTCGATTTTTTAAGCTTTATATTTAGGCATCATTAATTAAGTTTTTTCATATTGACACACATAGTTCTTGATTTATTTGATTACATCTAGATTTATTTTCAGGAATTATATATATATTCTTTAATGATGTTAATAACTTAAGTTGCAAATGTATAGTTTAAGTAATATCCACAAAGAAGTTGTTATAAGGACAACATTTAAGTTTTCCATAGATATATTTTTGGCTAGTAACTAATCTTGAATATAGGCTTTTGTTTTTTGTTTGAATGGTTCCTACAAAACAAGCTCCTTATAAGATCAATGGATACTCTAATATTTAAGTAATTAAATTTTAGAGAAGGAAATAATATAGAGTGAGAGAAAGTACAATGAAATTATAAGTGTGCATTTGTATATTGTGTATTTTTATTTATGAACTTGTATGACTTAGTATGGTTGATGGTAATTCTTGAAATTATTGGTTGGTTGATTGTGGTTCTTAGAATTGTTGGGTGGTTAATTGTCTTTGAATAGATAAAAATAACTTAGCCTTTTTACCTTGTGACAAAGGATTTATAAACCTTAGTCACATTTGCTTACTTATAGAGAATAGTTTTACAAATATCTCAGTGTGTATAAAGAATACAATTATGTTATTAGTAGAGGTTATAGTATTTGTTATACTTGATGAAGTAACTAGTGATTACACAACCATTGGAGTAGAAATATGGAGTTGGCTTTACATAGAAAATATGGTGCCTCGGAAGCATAAAATACTTTCTCCAAAGCCAACACCTCGGAAGCATATGTAGTGGTGAGAGTTGTGGTCAAAAGTCTAGGAGATGTCAAGTGATAGTGAATATAACTTTTTTTCCTAGGTAAGTGTATTATAAAGATTTTTTCCTATTATTTTAGGTTGAATCTCTCTTTATGAATTATTGGAGGAATTCCCTAAAGATCAATCTCCCTATTTGTTTTTTAGGACATGACATACCCTAGTATCATAATTATGGTTATAGCTAAACTGACAAAACTTGTTAAGATTTCTTGTATTTATGTCACTCTTAATAAGATATGGTTATCATACAAAATCATTTTCTAAAATGGTAGCCAACACCTCAACACATGTAATGGTTCGAGGTGTGGTTTAAAGCTTAAAATATGTTAGGTTATCACAAGTAGACCCTTTAGTGCTCCTATTGGATGCCCTAATAAGAGACCAATGGTATTAGAGAGATTTTACTCTACACAATTAAAGGTGTCTTGATCTTATCACAATTCTTTTTTTTACCTGACCATGGTTTCTCCAATGCCTATTTCAAATTAAAAAGATTGTATTTCAAAAAAAGTATGCAAACATTCTTATTGATCAAGGCTTGGTGATGATAAATTCGAGAAAGTTCTTCATGTTTAACAATTTTTCTTATTGTCTTTGGATATATGATATGGTGTTTTCATCTCCTTTTTAGAATTATAAAGAGCTTAATTGTACTTATTTTAAATTGTATACTAGCTCTGTAATAAGATATGAGCTTAACACAAATATTATGAAAGTCATGGATGAAGTAAAGCTCAAGGTTATGGTACCACTTGGAGTATATCCATGGAATGTTATAGGAAAATATTTGCACATAACATCATTCTTTTATATTACAATCTCTAAAACACTTCTAATATTTTGTATGTGCTCTTTAGGATATGTAAAATTATTGTTATTACCAAGTTATCTTTGACAAAAAAAAAAAACTTTAGAAAGATAAGTGTATAACATTTGATGACATTACAAAGAATCTCCCCTTAGTGGTCGTGATATGCATCCTAAATAGTTCATGCAATTGGTAATCTCATCTCTTGTATGGGTTTTTCTCGATAAAAAGCATGCAAATGAGATTTAAAAGAAAATTAATTTGTGATAGCCACACTGATGGTTCGAGAAGTGCTATTTTTTAGTGACTCCCTTAAATAGTTGGAGTATCATCATTGTGTCATGTTCCTTTCGAAAACTAGAGTTTTCTTTGTACACCTAATGCATGTAATGAAGTTGAGTTGTATTTTTTGTTGATAGAATGGAAAAGTGTTAAGCTTTTCTTATATGACTAAAACAACATTGTTTGGCACTTGCAAGTGATAGGAGAGTTGGTGGGGATCTAAAGGTGTATGAGTTTCTATAATAAACATCAATTATTCTCTTATGTCTTGAAGTTATGTCATCCATGAAAAAAAATGAGTTAAAGATAAAATGAGAATGAATCATTGATGAAGTCATGAGAATGAATCATTGATGAAGTGATGAGAAAAATCACAAATAAACTAGATTTTTCATCTCTACATCATAGTACCAAACTAGTCTTTAAGCATAGCGATAAGGAATCAGGTGCTATCCCTTAATTTTAGTTGATTTATTATTATCTTGTAAGATATACATTATGTTTATTTACTTCCTATTATATAGGATCTGCCAACTGTATATACTCTATATATGACAATCAATCACCTCAAGAGATTATTGAGGGATTACAGTCATTCTTAAACATTGTTATGGTATCAGAGCTGGTTTAAGTTTTTTGTTTTTTTCACAGATCACTTTAATGGTTGTGTCGTCCTCATCACCTTCTCTTTTGCTGAACACGATGGTGCATATGCTTACCATCAAACTGACCTCCTCAAATTATTTGTTATGGAGAAATCAATTTATACCACTGTTAACAAGTCATGATCTCTTTGGATTTCTGGATGGTAGTATCCCAGTCCCTTCTCCTAAGATTACTGGTACTGATGGCTCTATCCAGGTGAATCCAGCCTATACTTCTTGGTTGAATACAGATCAGACTCTACTAACTCTCCTCTATTCTTCCCTCACGGAGGAATCTATGAGTGAGGTACTTGGTCTGAAACATGCTCATGAAGCCTGGACTGTCCTTGAATCCTACTTCTCTCACAGATCAAAGACACGAGAGCTTCAAATCAAGGACGAACTTCAATTGATGCAACAAGGGTCCAAATCAGTGGCTGAATTTTCTCGCCTCTTCAAAGGACTCTACGATCAACTGGCAACAATTCATTGACCCATCGATGATTTGGACAAAGTGCACTGGTTCTTAAGAGCTTTGGGTCCAGATTTTAAAATCTTCTCCACAACAATGCTTTCCTAGTTTCCATTACCTTCTTTTGCAGATATCATTCTAAAGGCCTTGAGTCATGAAATCTTTGAAAGATCTGTTAATCAACAATCTAATCCCATAACGTTTTATGCCCAGCGTCAGTCTTCTAATTTAGGTGTCAGACCAACATCTAGATCCTCTTGCAGAGGAAAGCCTAGATTGCCATCTGCCTCTGCTTCAAAATCCAATTTTTCTTCAGTGTATTGCCAACTCTGCGACAAAGAATGACACTTGGCTAAACATTGTTGGACATACCTTAATTTAAAGAAAAAGGAGTCTGCCAATCTTGCTGAAGCATTCTATGCTTGCTCTCTCCCGGCCTCCTCTGACTCTGCTTGGTATCCTGATTTTGGCGCCACCTCTCACATGACAAATGATCCCGAGGGGGTTGATACACCTTCACTTTATTCTGGTAATGAAAGGGTGATGGTTGGTAATGGTCAGTCTCTTTCAATCTCTCACAGTGGCTCTGTTTCCTCTCTTGTTACACACAGTCCATTACTTTTATCTAATGTCTTAGTTGTTCCTCATATTACCAAAACGCTTATTTCCATCAATTAACTTACAAAGGAATAATTGTAAAGTCATCTTTTTTTTACTATGGTTTTATAATACAGGACCGGGCCACAAGAGAAGTGATGGGGGTCGGCAGATGTGAAAATAGCTTGTACGTGCTCCAACAACATCATTATGCCCTTGCTTCCATAATCCTTTCCAATAAAACACGTGTGTCTTCTCATTTGTGGCATGCTCGTCTAGGTCATCCTAGTTTTTGTAATGTGGATTCTCTCATCAAGTCAGGTTTTATTTCCTGTAATGATAAAATAAATGTTTAAGACTCTAGTTTATGTGTTGGATGTAACCTTGGCAAAAGTCATCGTTTACCCTTTTCACTTAATAATACTCGTTGTGATTTGCCTTTTGATCGCACACACTGTGATTTATGGGGTCCTTCGCCCGTTTGTTCCACTCCTGGTTTTCGATATTATGCAGTGTTAATTGATTATTGTACTAGATTTAGTTGGTGTTTTCCACTAAAACATAAATTTGATTTTTTTTATACATTTATCAATTTTATATTAAGACTCAATTTTCATCTCAAATTAAGTCTTTCCAATGTGATGGTGGGACCGAATTTACTAATAATAAATTTTGCTCTCACCTCACATCTTGTGGTATTGTGTTACGAATTGTCTATCCTTATACACCCAGTGAAAATGGAATTGCTGAACATAAACACTGACATGTCACCGAAACGGGCCTCACTCTTATGTTTCATACATGTGTTCCATTGCCTCTTTGGGTTGAGGCCTTCTCGACAGCCGTTTATCTCATCAACCGACTCCCGTCACAAACTCTTGCTGGCAAAACTCCATACGAGCTCCTGTTTGGTAAATATCCTGACTAAACTATGCTTCGCACTTTTGGATGTTTATGCTTTCCTTATTTAAGATATTATGCTCCTAACAAATTGTCTCCCAAATCTAGTCCTTGTGTTTTCCTAGGTTATAGCCCTTTTCACAAGGGTTTTCGCTGTTTTGACTGCAAGACATGTCTTTATGTCTCGTGCCATGTCTAATTTTATGAAACTACATTTTCTTATGCGGGTGATAATGTTCCCCAATCTCATAATTCCACACCATATGTCACTTTCTCTTATTTTTTGGACTCCCAGAATATAGTGGCCCCTGTCTCATCATATTCTTTATTGTCTTCTCCTATTTCGACTCCTACTTGTTTGCCATGCCGTGATAATCCTGTCAACTTCTGTTCTCAGACATCTCCTTTTGTAACTAATATACCATGCACTAATTTGTCATCTTCATCCATTCCAACTGCTCTCATGACGACTTCTACCAACCTTCGCCCAGTGGTTAATAGAAGGAAAGTTGGTATATCTAAACCTAAGGCATATCATGCGTTAAACATTTCACCATCTTCTCAGTTTTTTCAGGTACTTCTTGCTCTCAATGAGCCTCGGGGTTTCAAATCTGCTGTCAAACACTCTACATGGCTTTCGGGCTATGGATGCTGAAATACAAACCTTGAAGACAAATGATACATGGGACCTTGTCCCGCATCCTACACATCATAATGTGGTTGGTTGTCGCTGGATCTTTAAAACCAAGCTTCGTTCTGATGGATCCATTGAACGTCATAAGGCCCATCTTGTGGTTAAAGGCTTTTCCCTGGCCTTGATTTTGAAGACACATTAAGTCCTGTGGTGCGCCCTGCTACCGTTTGGATTATTCTATCCCTTGCAGTGTTTTTTGGATGGCCCTTACATCAATTAGATGTTCAAAATACATTTCTTCATGGTCATCTCTCTGAATTGGTTTATACGGATAAACCACCTGCCTACAAAGACCCTCGGTTCCCTAACCATGTATGTTGACTAAAGCGTGCTCTATATAGCCTCAAACAAGCCCCTTGTGCTTGGTTCCAACGTTTTAGCTCATTTTTACTTCACCTGGGTTTTCTTCTTAGCAAGGCAAATTCCTCTTTGTTTGTCCATCAATCCACAGTTGGCATCATTTATCTCTTGCTATATGTAGATGATATGGTTCTTACTAGTAGCAATCCATGCTTGATCAAGACTCTTATCACACAGTTGTCCAGTGAATTTGTCATGAAAGA
This sequence comes from Salix purpurea, assembly GCA_027405865.1. Lineage (NCBI taxonomy): Eukaryota > Viridiplantae > Streptophyta > Magnoliopsida > Malpighiales > Salicaceae > Salix > Salix purpurea. The sequence goes on along the minus strand of CM050330.1, from coordinate 10,396,107 downwards.
CTTGGGTCTCTCCTCTATTTCTTTGGTGTCGAGGTCCAACATAATTTAGATGGCTTATTTCTTAGCCAAACCAAGTGTGCTCTTGATCTACTCCATCGTGCTGACATGATTGAGGCTAAACTCATTACCACTCCTTATGTGGTCGGCCAACATCTCTCCACTGAAGGAAAGCTATTTTCAGATCCTACTCTACTTCAGTCTTTTATATGTGCTCTCCAATACTTGACCATTACTCGCTCTGATCTCTCATTTTGTGTCAATTCCATTTGCCAATATATGCATGCTCTGACTGAAGATCACTTTCGCGCACTCAAACACATATTGTGTTACGTTAAAAGGACGGTCCATCATGGCCTTCAACTTCATCGAACCCATTTGCGTGACTTGATTGCTTACTCTGATGCTGATTGGGTTGGTTGTCCGGATACCCGTCGATCTACCATGGGTTATCTTATTTTCTTCGGTCCAAATCTTGTCTCCTGGTGCTCCAAGAAACAATCCACTGTTTCCCGCTCCAGTGTCGAAGCAGAATATCGATCTTTAGTTGTAGCCACTACAGAAGTAGCTTGGATTGTTCAACAACTTCATGATCTCCATTTATCCCTGCCTTTACCCCCGAAGATGCTTTGCGACAATAAAAGTGTTATCTTTATGGCAGTCAATCCGGTCACTCGGCCTCGATCCAAGCATATTGCAATTGACTATTATTTTGTTCATGAACTCATTACCAATGGTTCTTTAAAAGTCGCTTTTGTTCCCTCCTATCTTCAACTTGCAGATTCCTTTATGAAAGGAGTCTCAAAACCCCAATTCCTCCTTTTTCGTCACAAGCTTCACGTGGTTCCTTCTTCCATGCTCAACTTGACGAGGGGTGATAAGGAATCAGATCCTATCCCTTAATTTTAGTTGATTTATTATTATCTTGTAAGATATACATTACATTTATTTACTTCCTATTATATAGCATCTGCCAACTGTATATACTCTATATATTGACAATCAATCACCTCAAGAGATTATTGAGGGATTACAGTCATTCTTAAACATTGTTACATAGGATTTTGTCATTTGTCTAAAATGGTTTCCATAAAACAAGTCCCTTGTAGGGAAAATAGACACTTTGATATTTAAATTGATAAATATAAGAGAATAAAATAATGTACAATATAGGAAAATATAATGAGATTGCAGGGAATGTGTATTTTATATGTTGTGTATCTATTGTTGTTTGTATATGTCAATGAACTTGCGTGACTTATTGTATGGTTTTTTGTTGATCTTTGGAATTGTTGGGTGGTTAATTGCCCTTGGATGGTTGAAAATAACTTTGCTTTCTAAACCATCCTCGTTTATTTATCACTAGAGAGCAGTGTTTATATATCTCCAGAGAATAGCTTTGCAGTTATCTCAGTGTGTTTGGAGAATAATGTCATATTATTGATGAGATTATGGTGTTTGCCATGCTTGAAGAAATTGATGATTGCACAATCATTGATGTAGATATATGGTGCCTAGAAATTGTATTGCTCTGAGGTTATTGGGTGCCAAAAACTCTCCAGCAGTTTATATTTGAATATTAATATACGATCAGCCACCAATCGATATTTACGCCGGAATTTCCAGCATGGACTCAGATTTAAAGGGTACAAAATTACTTGTGGGATCCAATAATTTTTAACTTAACATTGAAATTAGTTGTAATAAAAATAAATAAATTTGATGGAATTTATTTGTTGTTGGGTATGCAAGAAAGATAAATTGAATTTGAAAAACAAGATGCACAAACTTCACTACTTTCCGACCATTTTCAAGGGTTAAAATTTTTGAACTGTCATTTTGTTTTTATTTAACACTACTTGTTACATTTAAGACCACAAATTTATATTACTTGTTTTTTTAATAAATTCTTTAATGTAAGATTTAATTTTATACATAATGAAATCCAGTAATACCCGTAATTTTTACAACTCCTGTCAAACATTCTTTAGCTCTTCATCCTTGAATCTTACCTCTTGACAATTCCTTGCAATTCTTTTACCCCATACCCTGTTAACCCTCTTTAACCATTTCCTTTCCTAAAGAATTACCAAACAAGATTAAGGGGGATTACTATTTGACCCCTTTCAATCTAAAACGAAACACAACCTAAGGTGCTGTTGCTTTCAAGAAATGATCGAAGTAGCTTCATAGAGAAAACAATATGTCTGGCACACAAACTTAAAACATCTCATGGTGATTAGAGAGATTAGTGGAAGGTTGTTAACGACCTCTAGCAAGAAAGTATACACATTAAATCCTCTAAGAAAATGTCTCAACCGACAAAGTGAACACACCTAAGATGGCATATCTATGCCTTGGCTTTGCCCGCCTGGAATGATTGGATCTTCTGTTGTAACTTGAAGATCTGCAAGATATCAAAAATATAAAAGGTCATTGACATATTATATGATCTGCAACGGATAACGCTTTATTTTTTAAACCAAAAATCATGGTGCAATATACAATGGTGAAGTCTTCATGACAGCACAAAGGAAGTTAATAATAGACCAGGAATAAGATTCTATCTTTCACTCTCCACTTCTCTATCCTCTTGAACCATGAATCTAAGTCCTATTTGATTATTTAAATTCTTTAATAAAAAAGAGCATGCAAGCTAATATACCCTCGTACAATTAGGACGTTCCTCCAAGCCACAATGAGGACAACAAATAACAAAATGCAGGCATCACCCCTCGTACAATTACTGAAAAGGTAGCTACAAGATAGTTGTGCTGAGATGAAACTGGACCATGGTATCAATGAATCAAAGATTTGTGAAGGCAGTTGTTAATGATGACAGTAAAAATGAATGGACACGAAAAGAAGAAGAAAACATATGAAAAGAGAACAACACAAACACTTTTTCTAAAGACATTATAAAAACACCAAGCAAGCTCTAGGTGAGCAAGCTTGGAGAAAAGACATAATTAAGAGTAAAAAAAGAACCCAGAAATGGTTCTTCAAAAACAGAGGACCCAAAACTTTTAAGGTTACAAAGCATAGCAGCACTGTGTCATAAGAAGTCCACACGAACCCCTAGAGTCAGCTATCAACAACCAGAAAAGAAACAAGAATAGCAAAAGCCTTTTTTTTATCATTGATCCAAGAAAATGAAAGTTGACATAAGAAATGGTTGTCAAGGTACAGAGAACTACAAGCTTATTAAAACTCCATAGAGAAGGCAGTAAACATGACACTACAATGCAGATCAAATCCATATACAAATAGCAGAAAACAGCAGCATAAATCAATCCTCCTGACAGCTAGATAGTAGCTGCCAGAAGAAATCAAAAAGCTCTAGCTAGAAAAACAGAACACACCAAGATGAGATTGACAAGGATGGCACGCGTCAATCACAAAAACAACTCAAGATAAAAGTATGACTAGAAAGGGAGAGGATCAAGAAACCTGCAAGGAGGCATCTAAAATAAACTGCAGAGAATTCTACGAAAACCAGTTGGATATTTTGTAAAATTAACAGATTAACTGGTATCAGAATAGAAAGATTTTGTTGCCACAGATGTGGACTTTTAACTATATAAACAGTGACAAATATCAAAGAGAGAACAGACCGCGAGTGCCATATTGAGGCATATGACAAGGCACTTCGATAATAAATTGGATTAAGCAAGAGAAAGGAAAACCACAAACCGCATCTTTCTTGCTGTTTTGCTTCTCTTCCAAATCTTGAAGAGTTCCGTCAAGTCGCTTCCTATATTGTCAAAAGTTCCATATTAGATTTGTTTCCAACATTCAGTTTTACCCATATAAACAGATCTTGTGCAAGCAAAGACAATACTAAAGATAAGGGGTTTAAATTAAATCTTTTGCAAATTAGAAATCTTTATACTTTATTTTTTGTTGTTGTTAGTCTTCGCAAATTTCCCTTCTATAAGAGGCTCATATAAGAGGCCTAAGCAAAACTCATAAAATTTATAGAGCAGCAAATGGACACTGTCCGTTGAATAGGCGTTTCCGTATTCAAGAAATGAGAGGAAACTCATAGAGTTCACTCGCTACAGAATAAACAAACACAATAGGCACAAATCTTGATCCAAATGAAGTTAAATTATAAGTATATAAGAAAGAACAGCCCACGAAAGAACCGAGAATAATAATTAAGAGAAAAAAAAAAACATACAATTCAGCTGAGATGTAATCGATTCTTTTGCGCACATTAGCGTTAGCCTCAGCCAAGTCTTGCTTCACAAGTACGGGACCAATCAATTTGTAAACATTTGCATCATCGTTCAACAAGTCCAACTCCTATACATAAATGAAAACCCAAATCAGATATGGCCCCAGAGACCAAAAAAACACATAGATAGATTGATAGACCTGCCTTGAGGACAAGCTCGTTCTCTCCAAGCTGGATAGTGTACTTTTTCCTGACTTGATGATTCTTCGCAATATCTATAACAGACAAAGTTAGTTAGGGTTTTGGATTCAATACAACAAAATTGGTAAGGTAGGGATTTCATTTAGTTTTTTTTGCCTTTTTGGTGTTTGCTAAGATCATTCGCTTTGTTTTCAAGATCTCGCTGCAATTCTCTAATGGCCGTCGACGATCCCATCCTTCTCTTTTCTTTCTGCTCGTGCTCCTGCTCCTGCTCCTGCTCCTGCTCCTGCTGCCTCTTCTCTTCTCTTCTCTATTTGCTCTTCTTTTTCCCCTCGAATTTTACATGGCCCGTATCCTGGCCTGAGAAACAGGCTGTGGACCAAGCACAATCCACACCAGATTTCATCGGCCCGTTTTGCTCAAATTAAAAATCCACTGGTTCTGTTGGCATGCCTTTTATTTATAATTTGATTTTACTTTTTTTGTTTCTTATAAAATTGTATAAAAAATTTATAATTTCATTAAGAGACTAAAATATATTAAATTATATATTATTTTAAAAGTATTCTTAGGTCTTGTTTGTAATTACGTTTCCTCCACCTATACTCGGCATGAGAAACATCGAGCCCGAATATCCTAGTTCCATACCCAGCCCAATATCAAGCCCTCAAAACCTATAACCACCCAGAAATTTGTATGACTTCATATAGTTTATACGAGCCATACACCCGCGCTCCGCCGCAGGGATTAAAATATTTTTTATCTAATTTTAATACATATAAGTTTTTTATTTTGTATTTTGGTTTTTATTTTTAGTTTAGTTTCTAAAAAAATAAAATTACTGAGATACCCCACTAACAATTCTTGGTTTTTGCTTTATTTGAAGGTATTATGATTGTTGTACTATGCACAGAAATAAAAAATAAATAAAAATACCTTTGATACCATGACATTATTTTAAACACATTTTACATAATAAAATAAATATATAAAAACCTAATATACATTTTAAAAAGTTTTACGACGCCGCACGCATCATCTGAAATGTGCATGAACTCTGAAATTGATGTCGTGCCCACAATACCCGACATAAAATATAATTAAAAATTGGTAAATTACCAATACACCCATATAACCAACTCTTGGATTTTGTCTTATATGGGGTATATACGTACTTATACAACTCGTGGTGTGCATCAGCTGACCTGGACACCCCGATTATAAAAAAAGGATCTGGGGATTAGTCATGGTACGCTTAAGCTCACCCAGAGACCCCGGTTATAAAAAAATATATAAGTGAAAAAAAAACAAAAAAAAAAACAAAAGCTTAAGTTGGCGCAGAGACACTGGTTATAAAAAAAATATATAAGTGAAAAAAAAAGTATAAGCATGAAAGCACTGTAGCAATCCATATTGTTTTTTTTTAAATCAGTCCGAGAATTAGTTGTGGTGCTCTTAAGCTGGATCGGAGACCCCGGTTACAAAAAAAAAATATAAGTGAACATAAAAAAGTATAAGGAAAAAAATAATAAATTGGTCTTAGGATTAGTCGTGGTGCGTCCACGCTGCCCTGAACACCCTGATTATCAAAAAACAAATTTGGTCCGGGGAGTTTGCGGTGGTACACTTAAGCTTGCCTGAAGATCCTGGTTATAGAAAAAAATATATAAGTGAAAAAAATAAAAATAAAAAGTATAGTGTGAAAGAACTATAGCAATCCATATTGTTTTTAAAAAATTCGCTTCAGGAATTAGTCGTGGTGTGCTTAAGCTGACCCGAAGACCCCAGTTATAAAATATATATATATAAGTGAACAAAACAAAAGTATAAGAAAAAAAAAAGGAAAAAAAATGTATCAGCGAGAAAGCACTTAAGAAAAAAAAAGTGGGTCTAGGGATTGTCGTGGTACGCATAAGTTGGCATAGACACCCTGGTCATCAAAAAAAATTAGATCTAGAGATTAATCGTGGTGTTTTTAAGCTAGCTTGGACACCCTAATTATATATATATATATATATATATATATATATATATATATATATATATATATATATATATATATATATTTAAGTGGAAAAAAAATATATAAAAAAGTATAACAGGAAAAAAAAATATTTTGGGGAAAAAACGAAAAAAATATATAATAAGGAAAAAAGAGAAACATAATAAGGAAAAAAAAGGCAAAAAAAGAAGAAGCAAAAAACAGGAAAAAAAATATTGTAGCGGGAAAAGCATTGTTGCAATCAACAATGCTATGTGTGAAGAGCTACATTGCTTTCCATACATTATTTACAACCCATATTATTTAAAAAAAAAATGGTCCAGGAATTAGTCGTGGTGTGCTTAAACTGACCCGGAGATCTCAGTTATAAAAATTTTTTTGGTCTGGGCATAAGGAAAACAAATATATAAGTGAAAAAAGAGAGTATAAGGAACAAAAATTAAAAAAAAAATAATAAATTGGTACAGGGATTAGTCGTGATATGCGCAAGTTGGCCTGAACACCCTGATTATCAAAAAATAATTTGGTCCGGGGATTAGTCGTGGTGCGCTTATGGTGACCCATAGATCCTGATTATAAAAAGAATATATAATCAAAAAATAATAATAATAAAAAGCTTAAGCTGGCTTAGAGACCATTGTTATAAAAAAAATATAAGTTAAAGAGAAAAAAATAAGCGTGAAAGCACTGTAGCAATCCATATTATTTTAAAAACAAATTCGTTCCGGGAATTAGTCATGGTGTACTTAAGCTGACCTGTAGACCCCAATTGTAAAAAAAAATATATAAGTGAACAAAACAAAAGTATAAGAAAAAAAGGAAAAAAATATATCAATAGGAAAGCACTTTAGCAAAAAAAATAGGTCTGAGGATTAGTTGTGGTACGCATAAGCTGGTCTGGACACCTTGGTTATAAAAAAAAATTGGATCTGGGGATTAATTATGGTGCGCTTAAGTTAGTACGGACATCCCGATCATAAAAAACAAAAAAATATATATAAGTGGAAAAAAAAATTAAAAAAAGTATAACCAGCAAAAAAAATATTTCATGGAAAAAAATGGAAAAAAATAAAATCAGTAAAAAATAAAAAAAAATCAGAAAAAAATGGAAAAAAATATATAAAAAAATTAGATCGAGGATTAATTGTGGTGTGCTTAAGTTAGCCCAAACACCCCGATTATAAAAAAACAAATGAAATTATATATAAGTAGAAAAAGAAAAAAAATATTACCAGTAAATAAAATATTTCATGAAAAAAAAATAATTAGAAAAAAAAAACGAAAAAAAACAACAAAAATAAAGAAACAAAAAAAGAAAGAAAAAAAATAATTAAAATAAAATAAAAATGAAACGTAATAAAAAAAATACATAAGCTGGTCTGGACACCTTCGTTATAAAAAAAAAAAAAAATTGGGTCCGGGGATTAATTATGGTGCGCTTAAGCTAGTCCGGACACCCCGATCATAAAAAACAATAAAATATATATAAGTGGAAAGAAATTAAAAAAAAGTATAACCAGCAAAAACAATATTTCATGGAAAAAATGGGAAAAAATAAAATCAGAAAAAAATTAAAAAAAACAAATCAGAAAAAAAATGGAAAAAAACTATAAAAAAAATTAGATCGAGGATTAATTGTGGTGTGCTTAAGTTAGCCCAAACACCCCGATTATTAAAAACAAATGAAATTATATATAAGTAGAAAAAGAAAAAAAATATAACCAGTAAAAAAAATATTTCATGAAAAAAAAAGTAATTAGAAAAATAAAAATATAACGTAATAAAAAAACGCATAAGCTAGTTTGGACACCCTGGTTATAAAAAAAAATTGGATCCGGGGATTAATTATGATGTGCTTAAGCTAGTTCGGACACCCCGATCATAAAAAACAAAAAAATATATATAAGTGGAAAAAATTAAAAAAAGTATAACCAGCAAAAAAAATATTTCATGGAAAAAAATGGGAAAAAATATAATAAAAAAAACTTAAAAAAAGGAAAAAATGGAAAAAAAACTATATAAAAAAATTAGATCAAGGATTAATTGTGGTGTGCTTAAGTTAGCCCAATCACCCCGATTATAAAAAACAAATGAAATTATATATAAGTAGAAAAAGAAAAAAATATATTCTGTAAAAAAAATATTTCATGAAAAAAAATTAGAAAAAAAAACGAAAAAAAAACAACAAAAAGAAAGAAAAAAAAAGAAAGAAAAAAAATAATTAAAAAAATAAAAATGAAATGTAATAAAAAAAAAGCAAAAAAAAAAAAGAAGCACTGTGGAAATCCACAGTGCTTTGTGTGGGGAGCTACAGTTAATTCCCCACACGGTTTAGTTTCTTTGTAATAAGTTAAATTTTCCATACTACATTGCATGATGATAAAATAATTTTTATAGCTATTGAAATTAAAATAATTAATAAGTTTTGTTAATTTAAAAATAAAATAAAATATCTATATATACAAAGTTTGATATAATAATATACATTAACACACTCTATTTAACAGCAGCAACATCGAAACTTTAATATATAAAAATATCATTACTATTACTGCTAAATCAATAAAAAAAATATTAAACAACCCTGAGAAAAAAAAAACTAAAAAACAATAACAAAAGAGGAAGCAAGAAAAAAAGATATTTATTATTATTATTGTTGTTGTTGTTGTTGCGTTAATAATAAAAAAAACAAAATTAAATAAAAAAATAGAAAAATCCTAAAACTTTAACAAAAGAGAAAACAAAAAAAAAACAAAAAATTATTAGCTGAAAAAAATATAATTTGACATAAAAATAAAAAACTAACTAATAAAAAAACAAAATTAAATTAAAGACTAAAAAAATCCTAAAAATTTAACAAAAGAGAAAACAAAAAAATAATAAAATTATTATCTGAAAAAAATATAATTTGATGTGAAAATAATAAAAAACTAAAAGAAAGAACAACGGAAAAAAAATAATAAATATAAATTTTCAAATAATCATAAATACAAACTAAAATTTAAGAACAAAAATTTTCAAAAAAATACTACATCAACAAAAGAGGTTAAAAATTACTCTAAGAAAAAAAAACTCAATAACATTAACAAAAGAGTAAGCAACAAAAAACTAAAACTAAAACTATTATTATTATTATTATTGCGTTAATAATGAAAAAAAAAACGTAATTAAATCAAAGACTAAAAATAGCCTAGAAACTTTAACAAAAGAGCAAACAAAAAAATAAATAAATGATAAAACAAAAATAAAAATTATTAACTAAGAAAAAATCACTTGATTTGAAAATAAAATAAAATAAAATTAAAAGAAAGAATAAAGAGAAAAAAACAGAAATATCAAATTTTAAATGACCACAAACACAAACTAAAATATAAGAACTAAATCTTTCAAAAAATACCACCTCAATACATAAGAAAATAATAAAAATTAAAAACTAAAGCTAAGAGCACACATATATAAACATGGACAAAATAGGGACTATTTCAGAAATATAAAAAAAATAAAGGAATTAAAAAAAATTAAAAGTATAAGGGCCTAAATGAAAACCAAATATATTATCAATTTCAATCGAAGAAAAAAAGTGAAAAAATAAACCTTTTGTACCGAATATATTAAGGGATTTAAAACCAATCCAAAAATTAAAAGAATGAGGACCGAATCAAAACCTAAATATATAATCAATTTCAATTGAAGAACCTAATTGAAACAAATCAAAATTTATATAATAGAAATCAGGACCATGCAAAACAATTGAGAGATAAGGGTCTGAAATGAAAACACCATAAAACCGGGGGTCTGTCCTGTATTTTAGAATGCAGGAGAGAGAAAAAGAAAAAAAACATCCATCCGATCACCATCACAAATCCGCCCACCGTGGGTCATGACGTGCCTCACCATAAGGAAGAGGATACTGCAGCGCATCGGGAGAGACGTCAGATGAATATTTTCCCCCACCCGACAACACCGCACACAAAGCCTGAAGCATGCATGAGGCTGAATATTGTCGACCACGTGTGTTACACGCACTCACAGTATTCAGAGGAAAATAATTTAAAAATATGGTAAATTATCGTAGCACCCCTATAACCAACTCTTCAATGTAAAATTCTCATGGCACCCCTCCTTGCCAGTATTGTTTTTTTTGTCTTTTCGAATGATAAAATGATTATTTTACTATCCAAATAAATATAAAAAAATCAATAAACGGGTGACCTAATTGAACCGAACCGACTACAAAACACACTATTACAATCCACAATGTTTGCACTTACATGCTATAGTGAAACACTGATCTCTTTTAGTTTATTTTATAATAGTGCATTGGGGAGAGGAGTATGGTTGGGATTGCTTTTGAAAGTGTTTTGTGTTCATAAATATATTAAAATAAATATATTTTTATTTTTTAAAAATTATCTTTACATCAGCACATGAAATGATTTAAAAATACTAAATTTTTTTACTTTAAAATAAAAATAAAAAAATAGTACCAAACTACTCCGAAAGTCAAACAATTCAACCTATAATTTATTTCAGATTCAAACTTGGTCCATCAAACTTTAATTGTTTAATTTTAATAAAATTGAACTTTATATTACAAAATTGAGTATTAACTATGTGGTGAAAAGTTTTATCCATATCATGGAATCTCTATTTGTAGACAACCTAAAAACATTATTAACTTCAATCCCAAAAAATAATCAATTTTAAACGATCAAATTGAAAAACAAGAAATCAAGTGAAAAACAAATGGAGTTAATCTTTCCCGTGTATGTGCAATTTAGTCCCTAGTTATTTAAATAAAAAAAATTGTTATTGTTTAAAATTAGTCTCCATAGCTCCAATTATTCTAAGTTAATGAATTTTTATTTTATTTTTTCAAATTAAATATTGATTGAACGCAATTTTTCTCTTAACACCTAAAATTTCTATAATATATGGACATAAAATAAAATACAAGCTCAATTCCAAATATACACAAGTTTAAAAGAAGAAATAAAAAAACTAAAGAATTAAAAAAAAAAAAAAAAAGAGTCTGGGTGAACGGTTCTTTCCAAACACTTTCACCTAGGTTTTTATTTTTATTTTTAATTTCTTAATAATAATTAATTAATTAATAAAATATTAAATGCCCTTAAATACAAACTCCAAAATTTAAATAGCCAGAACCCTAACCCATCCACTTCTCATATAATCGCAGCCGCGTTACATAGGTTCGGTGTTTCTCTTTTAAGGTTTCTTTTCGCATTTAACCAAAACACAGCCTCCTCAAAACTAATCTAAATCTCGCTTCTTCGCAGCCATGGTAAGCCGATGCCTCTCTCTCTCTCTCATCCTCACTCTAATGTACTGTTCTTATAGACCATAGATCCATGAATCGATTTATTAACAGGTCAGAGTTTTTAGTTATCTTAGTTTGAGATGCTTTATTTCGTTTCGGTAATGAATTTTATGAAAACCTTTTTGTATGTATGACCGTCAAGCAGCATATATGTATTTCTTGATTGTGAAGTGTAAACTTTGAATCTTGTTGAGGGACATTTTTGAAGAGATTACGATGTCATTTCTGTAAAATTTATACAATGCAGAATGTTGGGTCATTGACAGCCTGGGTTTCAAGAGTTGAGCATTTGAACTTTGTTTAGTATTTGGGAAATTTGTAACTAAAGTAAATGTTTTTTTTATATAGTCATCAAGGAGAAAGATCAGAGAGCCAAAGGAAGAAAATGTGACCCTTGGACCCACTGTGAGGGAAGGGGAGCATGCTTTTGGAGTTGCTCACATCTTTGCATCATTTAACGATACATTCATTGTGAGTGTACAAAAGATTTCTTGATACTCTGTTAAGTAGCATTACTTGATATTCACGTTTGAGATTTATTGCCATTGATTGTTTCAACTGCAGCATGTGACTGATCTCTCTGGACGAGAAACCCTTGTACGCATAACTGGTGAGTGATTTTTTTTTTTACAATTATTCAGGAATTTCACCTATATGGGCTGCTGTTTTGTTGTAAGTGTAGGGTGATTAAAATTGCTCTAACTATTAGCCAGTGGGACATTAGTTTGTTTGCTACTGTTTTTTTTCCCTCCCAAGATTACTTTTGTACATAATTGTGGCCTTGTATATGTTTGCCTTTTTTCCATTATAGGTTTTGGGAAATATTTGCATGCACAGGATTGGTAAACCCTAAGTATATATGCTTTGCAAAGTTAATAATCCTTTCTTTCCTAAAACAGGTGGAATGAAAGTGAAAGCTGATAGAGACGAGTCTTCACCATATGCTGCCATGCTTGCAGCCCAGGATGTGTCACAGAGATGCAAGGTCTTAATTCTTTTCAAAAAAATTGTTATTCTTATCTGGTGTTTTTTAGGGGTTAGAGGAAGTTTCTGTCATTCTTGGTACAAGCTCCTTCTTTGGCCAAAGCCAAGTTTGATGCTTTACCTAGTGCTTTGTGAAGGAATACATTCTTGTAGTGCCTGAACTGTGAGGTGTCTTTCTAGTGCCTAGGTAACTCTCCCACCAGTTCTAAAAGGCACCTGAGGCTAACATTTTATTGGTTTAGTAGTGCCTTGCTATATATTGCATGTGTGGCCCAGAATTTGAGATGGCCTTGGTCATTTCTTGAGTAATCAGACTGTATCCAGTCTTAAGATAAAGCCAAAAAGCGTTTTACTTTGTTTTCATTGTAATACCACATTATTGCATTTTGGGGCCTGCCTTATCATTTAAGTTGTTTTTTGTGTTAATCCTTTTGCGCCATTTCCTCTTTAGCTATTCAATATTTCAAATTTGAAACTATCATTGTTAACTTGTAAAATCAAACAATTTTAATTTAGCATTTGAATTTTTTAATTTGTAAAGCACAATAAACTTATCTTTGAAATTATTATTTAACTAATTTTTCTTTGTTATGAAACAGGAACTTGGCATTACTGCCCTTCATATTAAGCTTCGTGCTACTGGTGGGAACAAGACAAAGACACCTGGTCCAGGTGCACAGTCTGCCCTGCGTGCCCTTGCTCGTTCTGGAATGAGAATAGGTCGCATAGGTAAGCCTCTTTTCTTTGTTTTGCTTTGCTTGCAATCTAGTGATGTATCAATCAGTTTTTTCCTCTTTGGTTTCTTGTGGTGCAAATCCTGGGTTTATCTGTCCATCTACCTGCAGCTTATCTGTAGGTTGTGCTTATTGTCAGACCCCATTCCATGATAAATTTCTCTGGTAGAATTTGGCCTTTGTGCATATCTCATATACTAATGTTTAAATTCCTCATTTTATCTGTTTACTTAAAACAAAGGCTTCCTAACTATAAGATTTTCTTTTTTCTTTTTCCAATTTCCTTAATTTATCTTCTGTTGATTTTGTTGATCTCTAGTCTCTAGAGTACACGAGTTGCTGAGAGTGAGAATGTGTGCTTGGGATAGTTTAGTTTGTAACCTTACTTTTAGTTACATTTTCTATGGGATACTAATATATATGATGTTTTTTGCTTGGTTTGATGTTTTAGAGGATGTGACTCCAATTCCAACGGATAGCACTCGTAGAAAGGGTGGTAGAAGAGGGAGAAGGCTGTAATCTTGTTACTTCAAGGTGGATTGGGTCTGTTTTTATTTTGTTCCACATAGAGATTTGCTACTTGGATTTTACTAAAGTTGCTTCCCAGTTTCAGAACTGCTCTTTAGATTTCCTCGTTCTCCTTTACAATGGTTTATGTTGAACTTATGTAGAAACAAAAGACGTTGTGAAGTACTTCAATTTTTTTCTTTGGCAGGTTATATGAAATGCTCCAGAGGTTTTTTAGCCATAAATGTCTCTGTAGGTTTGTTGAAATGATACTTTCAACCTGCCAATAGCAATAACACTTCGCTACAGGGTAGTTTTTCAATTTTGAAGTAATCTTGTTCTTGGTTCAGTCTTACATGAAGAGCCCATCTACAGGGTAGTTTTTCAAACATCCAGGAATGAGCAATAGAGTCATCCTGCAACATAAACAGAAAGTGCAGCAGGTGAAATCGAAGTTATAATGTCAATTACTACCAAGTGCAATCAAATATTAGACCTTTATCAACCAAAAAAATCTGAAAGAGGGGTTTAGCTATACCCCTCACAAAAACTAATCATTTTAATATTGCTTCTCTTTTTTTAATAAACAATTGATGATTGAACTTTATATTTTTATTTTTATTTTCTTACGAGGTTATTGCAGTTTCAAAACTATAAATATAACATGCTAGCTTTGTTAACACGAGTTTTTATTGCCTTTCTCCAATTATTTTTTTTCCTCAACTTTTTCATTCAACATTTAATTGATTGAGAATTAGAATTTGTCATTTGATCTGATTTTTTCCTACTGGTTATCTTAGTCTCATGACCTAGGATGTAGGATGTGGGTTTAATAGGTTAATTTGAGTTGATTCAGGTCATTTAGTCATTTAATCTGATTTAATAGGTTAATTTGAGTTGATTCAGGTCATTTAGTCATATTTAATCTGATTCGTTTTTCTTACAATTTAATCCTTCTACTTTGGATTTGTTGGGAATTAGACTTTATAACTTGTTTTGATTCTTTCTATTAATCCTTTAACATTGGAGTGACAGATTAACTCGAGTTCACTTGAATCAATACAATATGTTGTATCATTATTTATAAAAAATATCATATTGAATACTTATTTTAAGTCAAGCTACTTTTTCACTAATCATCCGCATTGTCTTTAGACTTGTCAAGTTAAATGGGTCACATCTAGTCAATCCCCACATGATTTTTTCCTATTATAAAAAAAATTAGCAATCACTAAATATTTTTTATGTTAATTTTTTTTTATCACTTATAGCATAATACTAGCCAATGAACAGTGTTTTGATGAATTTTCCCTTTCCTAAAATACATTGAGCTAAGATTTGGTGGTATGATGTCTTTTTACCTTGATTTAATATCAATATCAAATAGTTTGAGGCTAGATTAATGTTTTAAATTTTTCTAGAACAATTAAGTTACTTAAATACCCTAGGAACAAAGAAAATATGGTTTAAGTTTAGGAGTTTTTATATTATTTTTCATTTTTTATTAAAAAATGTTTGGACTTTATTTGTGTGCATTGAGCAATAAAAGGTGAGGGGAGGTGAAGTCTAAGTTGAAAATAAACAGAATATGCAATCACATTAGTAACACATGAGAGGTTGTTATATAAAAAGAAAATGGATCGAGGGGAAAATAACAACTATTATTTAAAAAAGAAGAAGAAAGAAAGCCAATGTATAAACTTCTCATCTAATATTGTAGGTATCCAAAGAGCCCAAGGAAAATACTAAGTTGATTGGTCCAAGGTAGAACATAAAAAATAGGCTTAAAATAAAAAGCAATCATAATAAAAATATTTATAGCAACAAATTAAAAGAAAACTAAGCAATCATAATCAATATGTACTTAATGACACCATACTAATCAATGATTGGCTAAATTTGAACTTTTAGAGAGAAATGGCGAATTAAAATTTGAAAAATAATTCTAGGTAGTTTAATAAAGGCCCAGTTAGATGTAAGAATTTGGAGGAAAATGACTAATAAAAAAAATACCTAAATTATTCTAACAACAAAAGCAAAACACATCAAATTAAATAACATATAACCAAACAAACTATAATGAAGATTAAGGTGTGGAAAACACAAACAATTATTACACAATATAAGGGAAAAAAACTAAGGTAAAGAAGTTTTATATATTTTTATGATAACAATAAAATAGAGAACTGGACTAATAATATGCTTGGTTGAGAACAAGTCTTAAACAAGTTCATATAAAGATCACATTAACAAGTACGAAGGGTTTCATAAGAAAATCAATGAAAATGTTCAAGATGCAAAGCAAGTGGAGACTTAGAATTAAGTTTTATTTATAGTGCTTATATAAATCTTTATATCTTACATTGATAGCACAATTAAAATGAGCTAACACATTTCACTCTACATATATAATATTGATATCGACCCAAGATTTACTAGGTTCAAATTGTCAAAATTCTAGGATTTAAGTTGAACTAGTCAATTACTTGGTGATACCAAATGAATTACTCGACCATTTATTCATCTCGGTTGAACATCTATGAACATCTAGGAATGTGCAAGAGTTGATTGATTTGACCAATTTAATCGATAAATTGCTTTGGCTATAAATGTCTTAGTTATTGATGAGGGATATCACCAAGGTAAAACCTTGAAAGAATGATTTTCTTTAAGTGGTGAATAAGGCTTGGTGTGGATTCACCAAGTGATATCATATCCTTAAGCTTGAATTAGTGAAACATGCAATACTGAAGTATGATTTGATACTTAAGGTGAGGTTGCAGGCTTGTCGAGCCACTTTAAAAACTAAGTTTGAAATTTCTATCCCATAGCTCTTTACTTTACATAATTTAATTATATTGTTGGTCAATAATGTTTATTTGAATTGAAGTTTTTTATTTGTTTATATTAGTGAAACATCCAATTCACATCTTCTTAAGTGTTATTTTTTAAATCTAAAACAACACAGTTAACAGACAAACTATAATTCAATCTTATTCCTCCTCTTTTAAAATCCTATTTGGCTAAATGGCATTCCAAGATGGATCATGGATTTTATCATTTTTAATCAACATCTTAGACCTTTATTAGGATTTAATATATGTTAGCTTCCATTTTCATCCAAGCTCTTCAGAATTATACTCTTAGTTGAATTTGACCCATCTACAAACTCGGTATCCTCTTATAATTTCTTTACCATAATTCATCACATTCAAGTGTATTCAACTTATATTCAAACAACTAACATATTTACATGAAATAACTTATAATTATGTAGAAATTTTAATCAAGTACTCAACTTTTTTAGGCAACCTCACATGGTCGGCCCTAAAGGTCTCATTTTTTTTCCTTTCTATACTTTCTCAATTCCCATCAAAATCATCATCATTTTCATTTCTCACATACATATTTTCCTATGAACACATCTTAAATCATTGGCAGGCTTAACAATTTTTATATGAAACAACTTAGCAATTTTTATAACAATCATAATTATGCTTTAATTCAAACATAACTGACATAAAAATTATTATCCAGTTTCAAATTATAATCAACATAATAATAAATGTTAATACATACAATTTAACAAACATCTAGTTCAACCATTCTCCATTTCTTCTTAATATGGTCCACCTTACTCCAATCAAGAACACCAAGTTTTCTAATTCATTTCTTTGATATTTTGAGTTATTCCTACTTCATTCCATCATAATTTTATATTAATCCATAACAATTTTATATTCCCCAATTTCTATCCAAGAATTTTAAATCAAAATTTGCTAATCTAACTTGTTTAATCAAGTTTAGAAAATGTTACTTGGTGAAATTATATTTCTAGAGACAATCCTCTGCATTACCCATCATATTTATTTATTATTATTTTTATTTCACTTCTTCCTAGGTTTCCTTTAATTGTTGAAAGTCTTACTATCTTCAATCTTTTGCTTATGTTAGGGTTTAATTGTTTAGTATTTAATTATATTACTATAATTTAATTTTCCAATTGTGATAATTATATTCATTTTGCAACAAAAACTCCGTATCTCATCAAATATTTAAAACTATGAAATCTTGTTTTATTTTTATTTTATGTTTTAACCCTCAATCTCAACATGATTGCATAACAATATTTTTTTTGCATGATTTAAACTACATTGTTAGTTTTGGGATGTATAACTATAAAATCATAATATTTAAAATGCATTGTCAAAATCTTGCTTATATTAAGAAATTATATATTGCTTAAGAAATAACTCTGATCTTCTATTTGTTACTCTTGAGCCCATTTTAAAGAAAACAATAGATACAACTCAAATAGAGAAATCTTAAGTTGAGATATTCTTATCACATTTGGTGGATTATGAATTTCATTCTCTTTCCCCCCCCATGTGTTTGTGTCTTTTTCAAGGTAAACACAATAAGTAATTAATAGGATGCTATTAGTTACTCTTTGAATAAAACTTTCTTTTTATATCTCAATTCAATTAATATTTTACCTAGGAATTTGTTTTAAGTTTAATTATACATATATTTATAATATTAATTATTTTTCATGTTTTTTTTTCAATCAAGACTAGTTATTTTTATAACATTTGTTATGAAGAGTATGATATTAAAATAAAAACTATATGAGACTTATTGAAGCTAGATATTACAAATAAAAATTAATAAAAAAAGATGACACTTAATATGGATTTGTTTTTCTTTTTTCAATCCAAGCAAACCTAATTTTTTACCATATGATATGGGGAAAAAATAATGTCACCATTTAAGTGATAGAAATCCTTTCATAGATGATATGTATTCAAGCATAATCAAATAGAATTCAAGAACCCAAGATCTATCTAATTCAAATTTGCTAAAAATATGATGAGCTTACCACAATGGAAGACTTACTCTAAGACAAAAACAAGACTATAAATCAACCAAATCACAATGCCTAGACCTGAAGATGAACAAAAAAAGTATAAATTCACAATAAAGATTGGTCAATTATTTGAAGAGTTGAAAGTTTACTCAAGAACCAAGATGGACAAACAAGGTCGTAAATGACATAAGCGACTCAATTGTGTTAGGGTAAAAACAAAAAGTGTTTTTGCTAAGTTATCATGTTTAAAAAAGTTAAGAAAGTCATAAATTGCATAAACGACTCAATTGTTGTCGAAATTATCTCTAACTGATGTGTCGCATATATTATCTATAACTCGCGTTTCTCAAATTCCATATGTAACTCTTCTAAAAGAGATGTCCAGGGATAGTCTATTCTACCATCAACTCCTTGCTAAAACAATAATAATTTGCACAATTCTAAATAACTAGTTCTCCACCATTAAAACACAATTCACATAAGTAACATATAATATATTACATCGTAAGAACAAATGTACACTGACAATTAAAACAACATAAAATTTTATTAAAAAATAAACTAACTATACATCATGAGTTAGTCTAACCTCGATGAACCATCTGCTCGTGATGCACATGTAGTTCTCTAATAGTTACTTGAAAACCAAGTTAACTCCATATTAGAATTGTTTTCTCGTCTAGATCTACTATTTAAATAAAGCTTCAGCATATTAATCCTATTAATCCTAGCAAACCCAAACATGAAATTCACAGTCATGTCGCTACATATTGGTACACTAATACAAGAATTTGCAACATACGTGAAGTAATCTCAACTTCAGATTCTCCATGGAAAGT
Source organism: Salix purpurea (assembly GCA_027405865.1). NCBI lineage: Eukaryota > Viridiplantae > Streptophyta > Magnoliopsida > Malpighiales > Salicaceae > Salix > Salix purpurea. The sequence continues at coordinate 10,376,458 of CM050330.1, read as the reverse complement.
GTACTTAACAAAAAAAAAAAAAAAATCAGTCTCATCTTATTCCTTCCTCAACCATAGCCAGTTTCCCGCCTCCATTGTTTATTTTGATAATTTTTTCCTTACTTGCCTGCCATTTAACTCCTTACCAGGGATAGAAAATAGACCATGACACCTAGTAGCAAACGTTTGCAGTAAGCAGCCGACAAGATTCCAAAAGAAATTGCAACCCCAGAGTTGCCTTGCATAATCAAGAATGGTTATCAGATATTGTTGAAACTAATAATTTCATTAGAAAAATTAAGATGGCGGGTTGTTCAGTGGTGCAAAATTTGAATTCCCATCTGCTTTCGCATGGAGTAACGCTGCTTATTGTCATCCTCTTCCTCAACACTTTGTCCCCTGTATTTTCTACTTGATGAATCACAATGTGATTGGCTTACGGCAAGGAATTCCGATTAGATGGGATGATAACATTATTTTTCTAGTCACAAGCTACTAACAGGGGCTTTTTGGAGTGGGAAAGCTGAAGCTTTCCTGAATATTATGTTTATTTTCTTAAAAAATGGTGCATAGAAATCACTTGAGGATTAATAATGTCAGATCCAATGATGCAATGACATAGATATCAATCGTTCAATGAGTTCCTAGTAGCCACACGTCTATGCGGTGGAATTGATTCCATACGTTAATGAGTTTCTAAAATTTGAATTAGAAATTTTTTATTGCTTCTATTCTTTTCTCTCTTCCTCAACAAACAATGAAAGAGAAGACGGAAAACACATTTATAAGCCACAACAACAACTCATTGGCTTAAGTCATTACACAAATTATTCCTCTTGTACAGAAGCCCATGAATCAAGGGCAATCAACCATTGCTAACAGAATTGGATATGATAACTAATTGTTTGTAATTATTCCATGTCATTGGATGATGACTCATCAACCCCTTTCATTCTAACATGCTCTCTCAAGTTGTGCTATGGTGAAAGAACATATCTAACTTATTTTTAAATATATGAAATTGAGAGATGGCAAGGAGCTTGGTGAGAATATCTGCAATTTGTTCTTTCAAAGGAATGTACTTGACTTCTATTTTTTTGTTTAGAACCTTGTTCTTTATATAGTGAATGTCAATTTCAATGTGCTTTGTTCTTGAGTGAAAAACTGGATTAGCTGCAAGTTGTCTAGTTCCCAAATTATCGCACCAAATTATTGTTAGTTCACGATCGTGTTTTCCAATTTTTGATAGTAAAGATTTCAACCACATGATTTATGTGCTTGCTTGAGCAAGTGTCCTGCACTTAGCTTCAAGGATGGACCTCGCCACTAATTTTTGTTTTCTTTAGCTATAGCTGGCCAAATTACCCCCAAAGTATACACAGAATCCAGATGTTGATTTCTAATTATCTAATGAACTGACCTAGTCTGAATCACAGAAGCTTTCGATGGACAAAATAGGGGCACGAGTGAACTTGATGCCTTCACCAATAGATTCAGCTAGATATCTCATAATGTGTTTGCAAGCCTGCCAATGATTTTGAGTTGGAGATTGCAGAAATTGACCCAACTTATTGACTGAAAAGGCTTTGTTAGGGTGATTAAGAGTGAGATATTGAAGAGCTCCTATGGTGCTTCTATAAAGAGTGACATGCTAGAAAGCTTCGTTGTCTTGAAGATGAAGTTTGTTGCTTTGATTCATAGGTGTTAGACATGGATTGGCTTTGAGCATATTCATTTTCCTAAGTAGATCAATTGTGTACTTGGTTTGTGACAAGTGAATTCAATCAGGCCCCCTAGTTGTCTCAAAACAAAGGAAATAAGTTACTTAACTGAGGGTCTTGAGAGCAAATTGAGATTGAAGATATGAGATAATGGCAAGTACTTTTTGGGAATGATTCTTTGTGAGCAAAATGTCGTTGACATAGACTAGGGTTAACATGAGGGCCTCACCATTTTTGTAGAAGAAGAGAGAAATGTCAGATGCTGAATTTTGGAACCCAAGATTCAAGAAAGAGCTTCGCAGTTTGTCAAACTAGGTGCAAAGGGCCTATTTGATGCCATAAAGGGCACAACAAAGATTACAAACAACAAAAGAATGGTTTGCATCAATGTAGCCAGGAGGTTGTTCCTTGAACACTTTTTTTTCTAGAGTTTTATTTAAAAAAAACATTGTTAATATCAATTTGCTGAACATACCAGTGGTTGGTGACAACAAGAGTAAGAATTACTCGAATGATGGATGTTTTACGATGGGACTGAATGTTTCAAAAAATCTATTCTAGTTTGTTGTTGAAAACCTTTGGCCACAAGTCTGGCTTTGTGGCATTAGACAAATCCATTAGAATTATATTTGACTCTGAAAATCCATTTGTTGTCAACTATGTCCATGTGAAGTTGGAGTGGAACCAACTCCCAAGTATTGTTGTGCATCAAAGCAATAAACTCTTCATTTATTGCTTGTTTCCATGCAGGTGTAGCTAGGGCTTGTTGGACTAAGTCAGGGGTACTGGTGGTGTAGGCAGCTGTGTGTGGGTTGCTGAGGATGGAGGCAAAATATGTTTTTGGTTTGAAAATCCCTAGTTTTAATTTGGATATCATGGGATGAGATTGAAGAGTGGACTTTGTTTGAATGTGGGATGGATAAAGGAGATATGGTAGGCTAAATGATAGGTTGGGATGTTGAGGAGGAAACTAAGTTTGGAGTTTGATCTTGATTGGTAGAGGATGCTGAACCCGAAAAAAGAGATTAAAGAGATGTTATAGGGTGTAATGGTGATGTCCTTGTATCAGTTACAGATGCATCATGATCACTATCCTACAGAGTGTGAGTTAAAAAAGAAAGCCAATGGCTATATTGAGTAGTTGAAGAGTTGGAACGAGAATCAAATTTTTTTAAAGATGAGTTGGGAAAGCCAACTATAAAAAGAAATTCAGATTCATTAAAGTTGATATTTTGTGCTATATAGACTCTGCTTGAGGGATTAGGCATTTATAGCCCTTGTAATTGGGGTTGTATCCTATGAACACATATTTTGGTGATCTAAAGTCTAACTTATATTGGTTGTGGTCCCTGAGATGGGGGAAACAAGTGCACCCGAAAAAATTTTAGAAGTTGAGGTGTGGTTTCTGATGTGATCCAACCATCAAAGGATCCATTTGAGGTTCCAGTTGGTCTAGTTACTAGGCTTAGGTTTAAGAAGTTCAAAGAAACTTTTAATGAACTTCTTCAAGATACATGGGCTAAGGTGGACTTCAAGAGTACTTGTAATAATAAAGAGCGAGCCTTGATTAATCTCATTCATGTTCAAGAAGAGCTTATTGGTGGAACCAAGACCATTACACAAGAATTGGGAGAAGAAGACTAGATTCGGATAGTTTGACTTTTGGTTACTCTTTTAGACATAACTGGAGATATAGATCGAATTTTGATGCGATTCTAGTTGGTATGGAAACTAGACTTCCATACCTTTTCAACGACATATGGAACACCTTCGAATTCATTAATACGAGAGAGAACCATTCATTTTAAGTTGGGTCTTGCTGCTGCCCGACAAAATGCGGAAACAACAAACTTGTCTTATTTAATTAGTTGGGCTATCATATTTTAATTATTTTGAGAGGAGACAATTTGTTTGGGTTTTTAGACTTTTTTATTTGTTTATTTTAATTAGTTTGGGCTAGTTTTAGCTTGGGTTGATTATTATTTAATTTGGGCTTATGTGAGACCCATTAGGGAAACTAGGGTTTTGGCTTGGAGTATAAATACTCTTTATGAATAATGTTAGGGCAACTTTTTTGAAAAATATTTCAAGCATTATAGCTGTCTTTGGTTGCTTCATCTTGGTTCTTGAGTGAATTTTCAACTCTTCAAAGAATTGACCATTTTTTGTTATGAATTTATACTTCCTTTTCTCGTCTCCAGTGTAGGCGTTGTGATCGAGTTGGTTTATAGTCTTGTTGCCTTGAGCAAGTCTTCCATTGTGAGAAGCTCATTCAATTCTCAACAAACTTGGGTTAGATTGATCTTGGGGTCGCGAATGCCATTAAATTCCGCTAGAGTTCACATCAGTTAGTATCAGAGCTGATCTAATTACAGATTATATCCTTCAATTTGAGTCTCTATTGTTTCTTGTTTTGTTTTTGATAGATTCGGCCACAAAAAAAGGGATCCTACTTGTTATTGCTTTGTTGAACACTTAATCATAAGTTAGTGTTTTTGTTGAAAAATATACATATATAGATAAAAAAAGTGTTTGATGTTGAAATCTTGGTTGTTGATACATAAAAAAAAAAAAGAGAAGAAAAAAGAGGAAAAAAAGAGGAAAAAAAGAAAAAAAAAGAAAAAAAGAAAAGAAAAAAAAGAGAAGAAAAAAAGGTCACTTTTTTGTTGTTGTTTTGGTCGAATACATGCTTGAGAAAACCTTGATCATTGGGAAATTAGTTAGTCTTCCACTTAGTAGTCTTGTTTGTGTTCCTTGAAAATTTGGGTAGTTTAGTTGATTTTTTTTTAGTTGCTGAAATTTTCTTGATTTAAATCTTAGCTCTTCATAATTCAAAATTATTTCACTCTTTTCTGATTTTTTTTTGTTCGTGTCTTCAATTCATCATATTATTTGTAGAAATTTGCATTGTTATTCATGAATATGTCATCGAGTTTTATTTTGTTAGTTTCGTAATTTCTTTCTTCTAGAGTCTATATCAAATTTATAAGTTCACTGCTTAGTTGGTTGCTTTCTCTGAATTGTTTCTAAGTGATCTCAAGAACTAAAGAAAGGCAATTTGAGTGGAAAAAGGCATAGGGAGCATATTCGAGTGAAAAACCTATAAATTTGTGTGAAACACGAGTGTGTGAGGTGATTTTTTTTGTTGCTAACGATTTTCATGTAGGTTTCAAAAAAAAAATATCTTCTAATAGTGTGCCACAAAAGATTGGTGAAATCCAAGAAGATGGGTTTTTCGAGAATACAACAATAGATGTAATTTATGTTTGGTGAGCTAATGAATAGGATGAAAAAATTAGAGACTAGGTCTAATGGAGGACGAAGTAAAAGGGGTAGAGAAGCTAGGAAAGAGGAGAGTATTGCTGGAAACTCTACAGATGAAGTCGATGATGATCTTAACCGTAGTAGTTGGTTCTGTACACATAGGGGAGAGAGGTATGAGAATCGGTCAAGGAGGGGACATATTTGGCCATATAGGAATTTTGAGAATAAAGGGGATTTTGATGATTTGGGAGATATAGACCGAAATTTGGGTAGTATTAAGTTAAAGATCCCAACCTTTAAGGGAAAAACTGATCCGGAAGCTTATTTAGATTGGGAAAAAAGGTGGAGATGATTTTTGACTTCCATAGGTAATTTGTAGAAAAGAAGGTTAAGTTAGTTATAGTGGAGTTTACTGACTATGCCATGGTTTGGTGGGAGAGATTGGCGGTAGAAAGAAGAAGGAATTGAGAAAGATCAATTAGCACATAGGAGGAGTTGAAAACAATAATGAAGAAGAGGTATGTTCCTAAGCATTATTATCGAGAGTTGTTTAATCGTTTACAAAGGATTACATAGGGTAATAAGAGTGTGGAGGAGTATAAAAAAGAATTAGAGGTGGCTATGATTAGAGCTAATGTTAATGAAGATGTGGAGCAACAAAGGGAGAACATTTTCCATACTAGATGCCTAATCAACAATAAGGCATGTAGTATGATCATTGATAATGATAGTTGTATTAATGTTGCTAGTGTTACTTTGGTTAGAAAGTTGGGATTGAATACCATAAAGCATGAGAGGCCTTATCAACTTCAATGGTTGAATAAATGTGGTGTTGTTAGGGTGAATAGACAGATGCTGATTTCTTTTTCAGTAGGCAAATATAAGGATGAAGTGTTATGTTATGTTGTGCCTATGCATGCTACTCATCTATTACTAGGGAGGCCTTGGCAATTTGATAGAAAAGCCAAACACGATGGGTTTAAGAACAAGTATTCATTAGAGAAGGATGGAAGGATTTATACACTTGCCCCACTATCACCAAAGCAAGTGTATGAAGATCAAATTCAATTGAAGAAGGGTTATGAAGAAGAGGAACATGTTTCGGCCAAAGTGGAGGAACAAAAAGATTTGGCCAAAATGGAAAAACAAGTTGAACAACATGGTGAGGATGTGAGGAAAAGAGAAAAAAAGTGAGCCATGAGTTGAAAACCATAGGGAACAAAGTTTCGGTCCTTAGGACATTAGTGGAGGGTCATGGCCAAGAACAAAAAAAAAATTGAAAAGAAGGCCGAGTGGAGAGAAAATGAGTGGAGAGAAGAAAGAAAGGGTGAGAAAAGAAGAGTGTGTAGAAAAAGTGGGGAAACACCTTAATTTTTTTGCAAAATCTAGCGATCTTAAACATGCTTATCTTTCTGACTTGCTTATGATTTTACTTGTGTATAAGGAAGGATTCTTTAACTCAGATGAGTTAGATTCTTATGTTTCTAGTGTTGTTAAAGTTCTTTTGCAGGAATTTGAGGATGTCTTTCTGAATGACATTCCTAGTGGTTTACTGTCAATTAAAGGTATTGAACATCAAATTGATTTTGTTCTAGGAGCTTCTATACTAAATAGGCCAACTTATAGGACCAATCCTGAAGAGACTAAGGAACTTCAAAGGCAAGTGGGAGAGTTGATGTTGAAAGGATATATTCGAGAGAGCATGAGTCCTTGTATAGTTCTGTGCTTCTTGTTCCAAAAAAGGGCAAAACTTGGCGAATGTGTGCGGATTGTTGAGCCATCGATAATATCATTGTAAAGTATCGACATCCCATTCCTAGATTAGATGATATGTTGGATGAACTACATGGTTCTAAATTATTTTTGAAAATTGATTTGAAAAGTGGTTATCATCAAATTATGATGAAAGAAGGGGGTGAATGGAAAACTGCTTTTAATACTAAATATAGTTTGTATGAGTGGTTGGTTATGCCTATTGGACATACTAATGCACCTACTACTTTTATGAGATTGATGAATCATGTGTTGTGTGCTTTTATTGGTAAGTTTGTAGTCTTTTACTTTGATAATATCTTGATTTATAGTAAGGAGATTGATGAGCATATAAGTCATTTGAGACAAGTTCTTGATGTGCTTAGAAAAGAGTCCTTATATGCTAATTTGAAAAAGTAGGAGTTTTGCATGGATAAGATTGTTTTTCTTGGATATATGGTTAGTGCAAAAGGTATAGAAATGGATGAGGCTAAGGTTAAAGCTATTCAAGAATGGTTGTTGCGATGTCACGGTTGCACAAATTAATTACCCTAGATTAAAACAAATCAAACAAGATAGTATAGAGCAAGCAAGGGGTCGATCCCACGAGGATGATTTAGTTCAGATTTTTGTGCTATATGCTATGCAATTGGGGTGGGGGGGGGGGGGGGGGGGGGTCTAGGCTAAGCTAAAGAAAATTAAGCGAAAATTATATAAAATTGAAATTTATCAATAAAGCAAACCTTGGTTGCAAGTCAGCATCCACCTACAGAAATTAGAAATGATCATGGAAACGACACATCAATTTATATTCTGAATATTTAACTCTTCTTAAAATTAGTTCATTAACGAATCCACCGTATAACTTACCCTAACCATCAAACAACCACAATGTCTGCACTAGTAATTCGATTCAATGACAACATTAAAATCTAGATAAATTGATCAATTAAGAAACATAATTGTCCGCAATATATGTTTAGTTCGATTGAATGTTCTCCCTAAGATTAATAACATAGATCCGCTACAATTATTAACTTAGTTGCTTCACAAGTTCATATATCATAACTCCGATTTTGATATCAAGCTTAGCAATAGATTGTCTACAATAATAACTTCGAGTCCGCTCTTAGCAATTAAATAAACAATCATAGGAAAATAAGAATAGGAGAACAAACATATTCATCATATAAACTAAAAAATTGAGGTAAAAATAGATTTCACAATTCTTGAAATCTGAAGGTTTCCGTGTCCTTGCAACCAAGCAAAAGAGTCTAGCCTTGCATGTTCATTGAACAACTAAATAAAAAGATGGAAGAAAACATGATTTAGGTTTTGGAGGAGGAAGATTTGTGTTTTCTTTGCTGCTGGCCGAAACTTCCTTGCTCCTCTCCTCTATATATGCTTAGAAACCCTAGTATCTATTTTACAAAATAGTACTTCCTTAAGTTGGCAGAATTTAGTTGTCCCTTGTAAAATTCATATATCATTCATAACACATCGTTTGGAGCTTCAATCTGGAGCATTTATAGATATGTGTGTCCTGAATCCAAAAATATTGGTTTTGCATCAATCGGAATTCTGTAGCTCCAGATATTGAAGTTGGAATGGAAAAAGGTCGACATCGACAGATTGCAAGATTTGACTTTGAAGGCTACGATTTCCATGCTCTTCCTTATTTTATTCCTTTTTCCTTTGCTTTCCAGAAAGTTATGGATGTTAGATTTTTAATTCCACTGGAATCACTTCATTTCGATCTCTAGAGCTTCCGCTTTGCATAAAATATCGACTAAAGGTCAAATCTATCAAGTAGCTCCAATTACCTCCTTTTTGCATCTTTCATGCAAAAATGCCTTCAAAACATAAAACAAAGAATATCAAGGCATTTAATACACAAAACATATGCAAAACACTAGGTAAATATGGATGAAACTATCAAATAATATGGTCACATCAAATACCCCCACACTTAGCTCTTGCTCGTCCTCGAGAAAGGATAGGTAAAAAATTTAAATTAAAAATGACCATGACCAATCTCTTAATCTCCCATCAATATCCAAGAATTCAAGCATTATAAACAAAAATACAATCGAGAAGGATAAAGAACATAAATCTTCATGAATTTGTTTACATGCAAACTTCAAAACTCAATTACTCTTTGGGATTTAAATGAAATCTATGCCATGCCAAAGTGATAGGTCCTCTCATTGATATACACTCCAACACTCATTTTTTTAGGGCTTATGTGTTTAAATCTCTCAAATTCAATCAATGAATATGTTCTACCATAAGCTTGCTCTTCAATCTCATCACCATTACTAGAATATTACAAACAATGCATGAATCAAAAGGTCTTATTTTCTGATTGTAATGGGGCTAAGGTTAAGGTGAGGTAAGAAAGAGTAGAAGAAAAGGTTCAAACCAAAGAAAGTGGAGCATTCTGAAAAATAATATTTCAAACAAGATATTCCATCAAAAAACATCAATTTTCAATCATCATTAATTCTTATGGTTTTTGCCTCAATCCATTTAGACACATAATCAACTGCAAGAAGGATATAAAGATCACCAAAAGAAGAAAGAAATGGACCCATAAAATCAATAACCAAACATAAAAAATCACGCTTAAAAGAATACTCATTAAAGGCATTTGACTCTTATGAGTGATATTACCTATTTTTTGACAGTTTTCACATTATTTGCAAAAATGAAATGCATCCTTAAAAATAGAAGGCAAATAAAAACCACTTTCAAGTACCTTATGGGCTATTTTTTTGGCTCCAAAATGTGTACAGGAATGAGAATGAAAAAAGGTGAGAATGAAATGAAATTCATCTTGTGGTACACATCTCTTACCTACTTGATCCACATAAAATTTCCACAGATGAGGAGTATCCCAGAAATAATATTTAGCATCAGCTCATAGCTTATTTTTTTGAGATGTAGACAAACCTGGAGGGAATTCTTTGGTGACTAAATAGTTCACCAAATCAGCGTACCATGGTCTTGTGGAGGAATGTAACACATACAACTGCTCATCAGGAAATGTCTCTCTTATTGTTTCAACTTGTATATCCTTGGTCCCTTAGTCGGCTCAAGTGATCAGCCATATGGTTTTCAACACCTTTTTTGTCTTTGATTTCAAGATCAAATTCTTGTAAAAGCAAGATCCACATAATTAATCTTGGTTGGACTCCTTTTTCTTCAAAAGATACCTTAAAGCTGCATGGTCAGTGAAAATGACTACTTTTATACCAAGTAAATATGACCTGAATTTTTCTAGAGCAAACACTACAACAAAAAGTTCTTTTTCAGTTGTATGGTAATTGCATTGTGCTCCATCTAACATGTGAGGAGCATATGCTATAACATGCAAATTCTTACCAATTCTTTGCCCAAGAACAACCCCTACTACATAGTTACTCGCATCACACATTATCTCAAAAGGTTCATCCCATTTTGGTGGTTGGATGATAGGGGTAGCTGTGACACACCTTTTAAGCTCATCATGAGCATCTTTACATGTTTGATCAAACACAAAATCACTTTTTTGGATAATAGTTTGCACAAGGGTGCTGTATTCTTCGAGAAGTGTTTGATAAGGTTCATCCCATTTTGGTGGTTGGATGATAGGGGTAGCTGTGACACACCTTTTAAGCTCATCATGAGCATCTTTACATGTTTGATCAAACACAAAATCACTTTTTTGGATAATAGTTTGCACAAGGGTGCTGTATTCTTCGAGAAGTGTTTGATAAAACACCGATAGAAACCTGCATTGCCAAGAAAAGAACGAACTTCCCTCACGCATGAGGGGTAAGGTAATGATGCAATAACATATATTTTAGCTTTATTAACCTCCAATCCACGTGAAGACACAACATGCCCAAGAACTATTCCTTGATCTGCCATAAAATAACACTTTTCATAGTTCAAGACAAGGTTAGTTTCAATGCATTTTTTCAAGATCAAAGATAAGTTTTCTAGACATCTATCAAAAGAATCACCATACACCGTGAAATCATCCATGAAAACCTCAATTATTCTTTCAACATAATCTGAAAAAATACTCATCATGCATCTTTGAAAAGTTGCAGGTGCATTATAGAGACCAAAGGGCATTCTTCTATATGCATATGTACCAAATGGACATGTAAACGTAGTCTTTTCTTAATCCTCAGGATTAATAACAATTTGATTGTATCCACTATATCCACCAAGAAAGCAATAAAAAGACTTACTTGCCAGACGTTCAAGCATTTGGTCCATGAATGGTAATGGGAAATGATCTTTACACGTAGAAAGAGTAAGCTTTCTATAATTAATTTGGGCTTATGTGAGACCCATTAGAGAAACTCGGGTTTTGGCTTGGAGTATAAATACTCTTTAGGAATAATGTTAGGGCAACTTTTTTGAACAATATTTTCAAGCATTGTAGTCGTCTTTGGTTGCTTCATCTTGGTTCTTGATTGAACTTTCAACTCTTCAAAGAATTGACCATTATTTGTTGTGAATTTATACTCCCTTTGCTCTTCTCCAAGTGTAGGTGTTGTGATCTAGTTGGTTTATAGTCATGTTGCCTTGGAGCAAGTCTTCCATTGTGATAAGCTCATTCAATTCTCAACAAACTTGGGTTAGATTGATCTTGGGGTCGTGAATACCAATAAATTCCGCTAGGGTTCGCATCAGTTTCATTTTGAGCAACACTTCAATTTGTGATTTGTGCCTGAGGTTGGTGTTGAGAGGTGATTTATGAGAAAAGTAAAAGTACTGAAGGCTTCCCACCAATATTGAAGTAGCATTATTGCATGAGTGAGTAGTGTGAGTCTCATCTCTATAATGTGTTTGGGTTTTCTTTCACATTTTCCATTTTAAGGGTGAGTATGATGACATGGATGCCTAAGGATGCTAAGGTGGGTATTAGGTTGCGGTATTCACCACCCCGGTCTAATTGGAGTGTTTTAATTTTGGTTTTAATTTTTTTTTCAACAATTTTTTGAAATGTAAGGAAGGTTTCTTTCATTTCAGACTTTAGTTTTAGGGGGAAGATTCGGGTAAAATTACCAACATAGAATTGAAAACCATCCTTGGAAAGTATTGGAGATGGACCTTATACATTGGAGTGTGTTAACTCAAGTGGTTTCTTAGTTGCAGTGGGTGAGGAGCTGCAATGTTTATGCTTAAATTTGTCTATATGACAAGCATCATAAAATGTATGACTGGTGCAGAAGAAAACTTTTCATGACTTAGCATGTGATTCATTACATTAACATCTGGATAACCAAGCCTTATATGTCATAGAATGGGATTGGAAAATAGAGAGGATTTAGCAAATAAAGATTGAATAGAGGACTGAATGTAAACTGACTTTGCTAGACTTTTTGAAACATATTTGGACTTTGATTGAATGCAGCAGGTTTTTGATGTATCTGGAATTGATACAAGCCTTCACTGAGGACCCCCCCGAAGCAACTCCCTTTTCATAGTTCTATCCTTCACAATGCAAAAGACAAGATTTTTAGCAATTTGAGGCACACAGAGTATGTTATTTAAAGCAAAAGAGGATTGTGTATTGAAAATTTAAAGCAAACTATAACCGGAATGGGTGATGGAAAGAGATTATCCATTACCTATGAGCAAGTGAGTGTTATCTTTATATTTAGATTTGTGGTGTAAGTTAAAAGGGTATGCAGTAAAGTGGTTTGTGGCTCCACTATCCAGGTACCAAGCATTATCTGAGTGAGTTGCATTTGATGATGAATAGTAAGCTTGTTGATTGTCTCTACCTGAATGTTGTTGGCTAGAGGGAGGAGTATTTGAGCTCTGAATGTTGGTAGAATTATTTTGTCCTTGATAAGAGATGTCAGAACGATGATAGCATTTTCAGGCTACTTGGCCAGGCTGATTACATATTTGACACATAGGATGATTGCCTTTGCCCCATCTTCCTTTTCCACGATCTTTGCCAAGTGTATAACTATGACCAGATGAGTTGGAAAAGTTACCATTGAAGCCTTGAAGGTTGAGAGATTTGTGAAGCTGTGTGACGAGGTTTGCACTTAGAGTGTAGTTATCAGCAAAGATAGAAATATTGAGTTGCTCAAGTCTCATATCCTGACTTTGAAGCATGTATTGAACCTCCTGAAGGGTGACTTGGTCTTGGTGTGAGGTCAGGTTAACCATAACTGAGTCATAGTCATGACCAAGCCTCCAAAAATGTATAAGATGAGTTCATCATCCCTGATAAGCTTTCCATCAAAGGCTAAAGTTCCAGCAAGAGATCCCTTCTCAATATGTAATTATGAATAGAAAGATTGTTTTTCTTAAGAGATTGAAGTTAAAAGATTGGTTGAACAGTGACTCATCAATCCTTTTCATTCTAACACATTAAACACATGGTTAGTAAACTAAGTGATTGGTTTTTTGAAATAATAGCAATGGTAGGTTTCCCCTCAATAAAGGCTCAATAAAAGCTCATTCATTAATAGAAATAAATCTCATTCTCATCATGTAATCATTAATAGAAAGATTATCTTTTTTAAGAGGTTGAAGTTGAAAGCATAGATCTCACCAATCTCTTTCATTCTAAATACATTAAACACATGGTTCATTGATCAGTTTTTGAAATAATTAATAACAACGGTAGGTTTCACCTCGAGGCTCCAGCTAAGAACTCGTGCATTTTCAAGAATATCTTCTGCTGCATTTACTTGGCACTAGTTTTTATGGAGACCAAGTGACCCGTGTTCTGAAGGCAGTGCTTCAGGTACAATAACTGGTCATTCTACAGGTGCATCTTTTCTTTTCTTTTCTGTAAAGAAAAAAGGCTGCTATGAATATCCACCCTCTCTCGCCGTCCTGTTATCTTCTCTCCTTTGGCACTGTCTCTACTCGACTCCTCCCTCTCCCTCCTTTCTTTCTAGGTTAAAAATTTTAAACAGGACCCGCAGCTCCTCGTTCCGGAGTTATCACTGCCAACAGGCTGTCCTTGAGAGTAAAAGGGAAATGCCCGCCTCTACTACCAGCAAACCACTTCTTATTTAATTCACAGCTGCTTCAAAATTTTCGCTCTATTCAATGACCTATTTTTAACGACCAACTGACGTTATTATTAATTACATATTAATATAAAATCATTTGAGCTAGAAAGTTTCCTATATATAGACGTCTGCACCCAACTCCTCTCCCCCCACCTGTAAGAAACTGGCAATCATGTTATTGTCCTGGGCAACTTTCTTATCAGCTCTAGTTCCATGCATTATTTCTTTCATTATTTTCCTCGTCTTGGTGGAGCAGACGAGTTATTTGAGAAAGAAAGGAGGAGCTCCGGGTCCTGTTTTTGTGCTTCCATTTATTGGCAACGCAATTTCTTTAGTGAGAGATCCAACTTCATTCTGGGACACCCAGTCCTCCAATAGCTCTCGTTCTGGATTCTCTGCTAACTATATAATGGGGAGGTTCATGCTGTACATTCGCGACACTAATCTCTCCCACCTCGTTTTCTCAAACGTACGGCCTGACGCTTTCTTGCTTGTTGGCCACCCTTTTGGGAAGAAGCTATTTGGTGAGCATAATTTGATTTACATGTCCGGTCAGGAGCACAAGGATCTCCGCCGCCGAATCGCTCCCAACTTCACTCCTCGGGCTCTCTCAACCTACACCTCCCTCCAGCAGATAATCATTCTCAAGCACTTGAAAAAATGGGAGAGCCTATCCTCAAACAATCAAAACAAGCCAATCTCGCTCCGCATGCTAGTTCGAGACATGAACCTCGAGACCTCACAGACCGTTTTTGTGGGCCCGTACTTGAGCGAAGAAGCGCGAGAGCGATTCAAGCTGGATTACATTTTGTTCAACGTTGGATTAATGAAACTCCCTATTGACTTCCCAGGTTTCGCATTTCATAATGCCAGATTGGCTGTTGACAGATTAGCAGAAACCCTCTCAGAATGTGCAATCAAGAGCAAGACAAAAATGGACAATTACCATGAACCATCTTGCTTGATAGATTTCTGGATGCAAGAAATGCTGAAAGAAATTTACGCTGCCAGATCCGCGGGAGAGCCAGTTCCACCGCACACTAGTGACGCCGAGATCGGAGGCCACCTCTTCGACTTCCTCTTTGCTGCTCAGGATGCTTCAACGTCATCGCTCCTCTGGGCGGTGGCGCTTCTTGACTCGCACCCGGAAGTCCTGCTGAAGGTTCGAGAGGAAGTATCGAGTTTCTGGTCACCTGGATCTGATACTTTAATAAACACGGAGCAGCTTAGGGAAATGAAGTACACGCAGGCGGTGGCGCGTGAGGTGCTGAGGTACCGTGCACCGGCGACGTTAGTCCCACACATAGCTGTGAAGGACTTTGCTCTGACGGAGTCATACACGATTCCTAAAGGTACCCTTGTGTTCCCGTCGGTTTTAGACAGCTCATTTCAAGGGTTCACCGACCCGGACCGGTTTGACCCGGATCGGTTCTCTGAGGGCAGGCAAGAGGATCAGTTATTCAAAAAGAACTTCTTAACTTTTGGAGCTGGGGCCCACCAGTGCGTGGGTCAAAGGTATGCCCTCAACCATCTGGTTTTATTCATCGCTTTGTTCAGCGCATTGCTTGATTTTAAGAGGCTTAGAGCGGACGGCTGTGATGGTATCGTTTATAATCCAACCATCAGTCCAAAGGATGGCTGCGTTGTTTCCTTGTCGAGGCGGTGCACCCGATATCCTGATCTCTCTTTGGAATGACAGAAATACCCCTCCGGGGATTAATCCCATGGACATTTGTGCATTTGTAATTTTATTTTGCATTTTTCTCCTTGCGTGGCTTGTGGGTTGGGTGTGTACTGAAAGAATGGATGCACGGTCAGCATTGTGTGGGGACAATTTATTTTTATTTTATTTTATTTCTCTGGACACTGTTTGGTGGTTAATTGGGTGTGGTTGAGAGTGGGAAGTAGTATTTCATAAGCTATTGTGATTCCGTAATCGTCTTTTCCGCAATTACATTCTTAAGGACTTGATTTGTCTTTAGCCCATCTCAATTTATGGAGGGTGTTTCCATTTTCCTTCTTATTATTTTAAGGTTTGAAATTGCCGTGGGCTTTTTGATTGATGACGTGGGATGGGTCGTGGACAGCAACAATGCCATGCTAGCAATCGCTAAGCTCCGCTGAACACAAGAGTCCATTCTAGCGCATCTGCGTTGGTATTTGTTGTAAATAATTAAAAACATTCATGACACATGAAACCCATACGCCAGTGCGTGAGAAATTTTGCCACATTAAAGAGGCTTGTGCGCCTTCCTCTAAGCTTTGATGATTACTTTCACGTATTAGTGGGGCTTCCTTAAATAGCAACATGTGGTGGCTACTCTAGACCCAAATGGATCTCACGTCTCATTCTTCTTTCCTTTTGATTTCCCTCTCTCCTCCCATTGATCTTCATGCTTCACGTTTTGTTTTTTCCCTCTATGGATGGATGAAATTAGACCCTTGTATCTTTAATGCAATAACAACCCCCCCTGAACTATAATTAAGATAATCAAAATATCAGGACCCTAACTTTATAACAACGAACAATCCAAGAAAAAAAGAAGTCAAGTGAATGAAATGAAAATAATAATAATGCAAAGACTTTTTTTTTTTTTTAAAAAAAATAACTATTATGGTCCACAATATTTTGTGATGGTATCTATAAAGAAAATATCATGCCCTTTTTTCCCATTAATCTTAGTATCAAATTAGGCTTTGTATCCTTAATTTATTTTCTAGCAACAAAAACCTATTTTTGAAGCAAAATAGAGTATGAACTAAATGTAGGGGTATGTTACCGTCACCTTGAGCACCTCTTAGTATACATATTAAAATAATTTCTTAGACTCAAATTAAAAACAAATAACTATTCAATGATAAACTTGAAAAATAAAAATAAAGGATTGAAAACAATTACTTAAGAAAATATTGTTGTGGTTCACAATGTCTTCTGGGGGGGATTGTGGGAAAATACCTTCTATTTTATTTTATTTTCTTAATTTTTAATGTTTGGATGTCCATGTCTTGAGCTTGAGCAAGTTGACAAGATTTTATTGTCTTAAGTTTCTTTAATGGTTGATATAATGGTAGAATGAAAACATCTTCACTATTTTAGAAATTAATAAAAGTAAAAAAAGAGTAAATTCACTAATTATCTTCTCTAGAATAGTGTTTTGCTTCTTTTTTTTCAATTTTATCCTTCAACATTACTTTTATTGGAATTTGATCTTTATACTTTATTAAAAATTTACTTTTTATAAGATTATTTTGATTTTGTATTCTTAGACACGATTTTCGCAAATTAACTTTGATTTACAATTTTTTTTCTTAATTGATTTTTTTCAATTTCATCCTCAATATTGGATTAATTAAGGATTGATATTTATAATTTGTTTATATTTTATTTCTATGAGGGTGATCCTAGTATTATAAGATGACTCATAAGTATGATAGATTAATCTGAGTTGATTTAAGTCATTTTTTAACTAATTTTTTCTCTTAATTTTATCCTTCAACAACGAGTTTATCAGTAATTAGACTTTATAATTTATTTCAATTTTATTTTTATAGGGTTACTTCAGTCTAATGACACAGATCGCGGGTTAATCAAGGTTTATTTTTTTAAGATTCAACTTAGAGATTGCTTTAACAATTAAGATAGATAATCATAAATAATATGCATAGAAAAGTAAACATATTCATTCATTATATAACTGAAAATATATAGAAGAATAAATCTCATAGTTCTTCAATTCCCAAGGTTTTGTGTCCTTGCAACCATGAAAAATAGTTTAGTCTTGCATATCTATTTAACAACTACTCAAAAAATAAAAGAATACTTGAACTCAAGTTTTTGGGAGAGTATTTGTGTTTCTGTATTTTAGTTGTCTTGTCTCTCTTCTTCTATCATTTCTCTCTTTCTTAGAGTACAAGTTAGAATGAAATACAAATGAAAATTATATCAAAATAGTTTAGTCTTGCATATCTATTTAACAACTACTCAAAAAATAGAAGAATACTTGAACTCGGGTCCTCACCTATTCATTATATTAAGAAGTTTGAAAAATAATGCTCTCCCAACTGATATGTTAAATTTTGGATGAAATAAGTATGTTAAACAAAACTTGCAATTAAATTGATATGCAAAGGAATTAACATCTCGAACATTTTTTTTTCATTTGGTTATATAAGAGAGGTTTGAACTCGAGACCCTTTGAGGGAAGGAGAGGTACAAATGTCAGTTGAGTTATCACTCATAAGCTAGAACAACATGATCAAGAACATAATAAATAGTCATACTCAAATATCTATTATATGGAGTGATTAAATTTACAAAAGAATTCTATGATAATTGTGAGGTTTAGAGAGAGAGAGAGAGAGACTGATTTTTATTATTATTGACATGCATGATACATCTTTCGATATATATACAAGGCAATAACTTATAAACAGAAAATAACTTAACTAGGAAAGCATCAAAAAATTTCCTAAACAAGGAAAAATTAATCTGAAATATAATATCAGATTTCCTTACTAATATTTACTAGAATATCTTAGTAAATGTCTGACTTTGAGCTTGATTTCAGCACTCCCCCTCAAGTTGAGTTGTAAATGCTGTGCATACTCAGCTTGTGACTTAGTTCTTCAAAGTTAGGTCTTGGAAATGTTTTGGTAAGGATATTTGTAATTTGTAATTTTAGAAGGATGTAGTCTAGATGAATGATTTCTTTGTCAATTTTTTATGAGATAAAATGTTGATCTATCTCAATGTGTTTGGTCCTGTTGTGATGAACATGATTGTTTGCAATGCTTACGACAACTTGTTTGTCACAAAACATTTTGATAGGACTTTCTACTTCTACTCTAGTTTTCTTAGCAGTCTTAGTATCATATTTCTTAAAAAATTCCAAGTGTTAAGGCTCTAAATTCTTATTCTACACTGCTTATGGAGACCACTAATTGCTTCTTGCTTCTCTAAGTTACTACATTTTCCCAAACATAGGAGCAATACTTAGAAGTTGATCTTCTAAATGAGATATCTCCTACCCAATCTACATCTGAGTAGATTTCAATCTTTCTGTTGTCATTTCTTTTGTATAGAAAACCCTTATTAGGTGTCATTTTCAAGTACCTTAGTATTATGTTCACAACTTCCATATGTTCTCCAGTTTGATTGTTCATGAACTAACTTGCAACACTTATTGGGAAGCCAATGTTAGGTTGAGTGAGGGAGAGATAGATGAGTCAACCTACAAGTGTTTTATATCTTCCTCTATCAACTAGAACACTTGTTGTTTCTGCTCTTTTTTTCTTAGTTGAATCCATTAGAGTAGCTGCAGGTTTGCCCAACATCCCTATTTTTGTTAGTAAATCTAAGATATACCTTTTGTTGAGAGATAAAGTTGCCAAGGTCTTTTATTTCAAATTCCTTAGCTAGCAGTGTCTTCAATTTGTCTAGTTCCTTTTCATGATCTCCAGTTAGAATAATATCATCAACATATACTATTAGTATAGTTAATCTGTTTCCTATAAAGAACTTTACAAATAGTGTGTGATCTGCTTGACATAGTGAGTATCCATACTGCACTATTGTCTTTGCAAATTTATCAAACCATGCTCGAGGGGATTGCTTGAGTTCATATTGTGATTTTTCTTGTTTGCACACCTTTTTGTAAGTGGCAGGTGTTTCTAATCCTAATGATAACTCCATGGATACCTCTTCTTCCAACTCACCATTCAAGAATGCATTCTTGATATCTATTTAATATAACTGTTAGTCTTGATTGGTTGTAAGTTACAGGAGTATTCTAATTATGTTGAATTTGGATACATGAGCAAATGTTTCCTAATAGTCTATCCCATAGGATTTGGTAAACCTTCGACAACCAATCAAGCCTTTAATCTTTCAATGTTTCTATCAACATTGTGTTTGATGGTAAATAACCATTTACAGCTTACTGGTTTCTTTCCATGTGGGAGTTCTATTATTCTCCAATGTTGTTCTTCTATAATACACTTATTTCTTCTTTAACTACCTTTGTCCATTTTGAATCTTTGAGTGCCTCCTGGATAGACTTAGAAATCTGTATATTTTCAAGGGCTGAGACAAATGCATTATAACATGGTAATAGTTTTCATATGAAACAAATCTGTTGATAGGATGATTTGTGCATGATCTAATCATGTTCCTTAGATCAATAGGAATATTTGCATCATCAATAGCAAGTGCAATACTCTCTTGATCATATTTTTCCATACCTGAGTGTATTTGAGCAAATTATGGCCTTGGTTCAGAATCGTGGTTAAGAGTAAAAGGTATTGAGTGCTCTATCTCCTATCTAGGGTGTTTCTTTATAGTACATACATGAAGCTCATGATTTTTAGTTTATGGAGGAAGAAAGTGGGTAGGGGAATGAACTATGGTTGTGGGAGGACAAGTATTTGTAATGTCTATAATGGAGTTTTGAGGTGTATGATCATCTAGGAGAAGTGATTGTGAAGAATAACTTGATGGGTTTGGGTGCTTAGGGTCACCATTAATGTCCCATGTCTGATATTCTCTCATATTCTCCCCTTGAATATTTGATGTGGGATAGTAGGATTGATGTTCAAAAAATGCTATATCCATGGAGTTATAGACTCTTTTGGTGATGATAGAATACCACTTGTACTGTATATTTTATGGATTTAGGGTCTAACTTGCCTTGATATAGCTAATGGACATGGATAAATATTGAGCAATCAAAGATTTTAGGATCTAGGTCAAAAAACAGTTTTGTATGGGGAAGATATTTGAATAGTGTTTGATAAGGTGTTTGGTTTGAAAATCCTTAAAGGTATTCTATTAAAGAGATATGCAAAAGTTAGGATTTCTCCCCAAAAGTGTTTTGGGACATTAGTGGAGAACATGGAGGATCTAGTTACTTCTAATAGATGTCTATTCTTCCTCTCTGTAACTCCATTTTGTTGTGAAGTGTCAACACAAGAACTGATGTGGATAATGCCTTGATTTTATAGGTAAATAACTAGGACAGTTTTGAAGTATTCCTTGGCATTATCAGTTTTTAAAACTTTAATCTTGGTTTGAAATTGAGTTTTTATCATAAAATTGAAGTGTTGAAATAGTTCACAAACTTCAATTTTTTCTTTCATAAGGAATAACCAAGTTAACCTACTGTGATCATCAGCAAATGAGACAAGCCATAGAGTTCTTGATATGTGTTTTACTTTTGAAGGACCGTAGACATCACTATGAATCATTGCAAAAGACTGAGATGGCTTATATGTTATGCTAAAGTAGCTAATATGAGTGTGTTTGAAAAGTTGGTAGATTTCACAACTGAAAGTCTTGAGTTTTTATTGATAAATAAAGAAGTAAGTATCTTTTCAAGATACATAAAGTTAGAATGACCGAGATGATAGTGCTATAGTATAACATCACAGTGTTTATTGACATAGGAATTGAAAACTGATTGACTCTTAGATTTTATAGGCACTGCATTTTGAGCTAGACATCTTAGAGGAATGTTGCTCTTGAGGAGATAGAGTCTTGACCACATATTAACACTGTCAATCTTCTTCCCCAAAATCAAATCCTGAAATACACAGAAGTTAGGGAAAAATTAGCCACAATTTAGATCATGTCTAGTTTGCTAATTCAGAGTACTAGATTAGGAACATGAAGAGCAAATTTTAGATTCATGTCGTTTGAAATTCTGTTTAGTCATATTCCTTCATTTTTTGATAGAGTTCCATCAACAATTCTCATTACACTGGTTATATTCATGAATGACAATTTCATCTCTTATCATATGATCTAATGCTCCAGATTCAGTAATCCAAGGCTTTGAGTGGTTTTGATTACTTGCAAATGTAGTTAGGGATGTACCATTTATACAAACATGTCAGAACTAGAGACTGATGTATTGATTGAAGAGTTTTGGATAAAAATATTTCTATGGGACCTCAAGTTGTTCTTTGGTGAAGGGGTTTGTTGGTGTATTGTTGCTCTTTTGTTGATTGTCATCTGAAGTTGCAGCAACATTGGCTCGATCTATTTTGTCATTGGTTGGTCTTGATGGCTTCCAATCAGTAGGTTTGCATGAATTTTCCAGCAAGTTTATCTGATGTGTCCTGATTTGTGACAATGATCACAATAAGATCTCCCATTTCTCCGTCGAATATCTTAACTAATGGCTTGAGAGTCAACATGTATATATTTTCTATTCCTTCTTTTCCCACTGTAATTATGTTGGTTTATACCAATAGAATAATTGTGAGTGTTTACCAATGGATAAAAAGACAGAAAGTCATTGTTGGTAAAGTTCACAACAAAATACCAATGAAAAATTTATGTTAGTGTTTATCGATGGATAAGACGGATTAACACCGTCGATAAAGTTCACAGCAAGATACCAATGGAAACTTTATGCTGGTAGTTCCATATATATATTTGCCAATTTTCTAGTAGTGTATTTTCACCTATACTAATAATATTAATATATAAATTATATGAACTTTAATACCATGCATATTAATATTGATGAACTGGAAGATTTAGAAAAATGAAAATGAAAATTATATGAAATTCAGTATGTGATTGTCAAATAATTTACTTTAAGTAGAAGAAACATGGACAAGTGGGAATTCTTAAAGAACAAGTTAGAATAAAAAATACAAATACAAATACAAATACAAATATGTATGACAGGGGTATACTAATATTAATATAAAAATTATATCAACTTTACTTGGAAAAATTAAAATAATGCAAAAAAATCAACATGAAGATTACATCAAATTTAGTAGGTACAAGCTTACTTTAAGCACAAGAAACACGGGCTAGGGGGGGATATTCTTAGAGTACAAGTTAGAAGGAAATAAAAATGAAAATTATATGAAATTTAGCAAGTGATTGTCAATTTGCACGCATAGCTTAATTTCAGTCGAAGAAACACGGACTGGTGGAGTACAAGTTAGGATGAGAAAAACAAATACAAATATACGTATGAAGGGGCGGGGCGGGGCGGGGCGGAATCAATAGGTGGCAGTGGCTTTTTATAGGGAGAAAGAGGTCTTGGATTCAATTGAAGTGCACATAGACTTTGCTAATTGTCATTCACAATTTTCTTTTTCTTTTTTCCTTCTCTTTATTTTGAAACTTTTTTAAATTAATTCATGATGGGATAAAATGATTGAAATAATTTTTCATAAATAAAAAAATACTTTAATTATAAGATTAAAGTTATTTAATACTAGTCTCTATAACTATCTTATGAATAATAATATAGGAAGCTATCGTGCATAATTTTAAAATAGATATTCTCATGAATAGTGAATAATTTTTTTTTAATTTGTTATACAATTTATGAAAACTAAGTATCACTTTATATTTGATTGAAACTTTATCTAAATGGGCATGTTTGGGAGAGCGGTTGCGGTAACTTTTCAAAGTGTTTTTCGTGCCGAAATACATCAAAATGATGTTTTTTTATTTTTTAAAAATTATTTTTGACATCAGCACATCAAAATTATCTAAAAATACCAAAACATATTCATTTAAAATAAAAAAAAAATATTTTTTTGGAAACGGCGTTTGAAACGCCGTCCCAAACGGGCACAATATTATAATAGTTTTTTTAATTAAAAAATACATTTACACAGAAAACAAGCCATTTTCTAGAAACGGGCAATGAAAACAAATGGCATGGAATATTTATTTAATCATTTTTAACTGTAAAATTATATTCTTACAGTACAGGTTGCTCTCGAAATGTGTTGGTCCAATATGTTTGAATTTTATTATTATGGGGCGATGGAATTTGTTAAATTGATAGAAGCATTTTTCAGGGCTGGGTTTGCATAAGGATCTCTACAGGTTGCTCTCGAAATGTGTTTGGATTTGTTTTATTTTAAATTAAAAAAATTAGCATTTTTAAATTATTTTCATGTGCTTCCAAAAATAATTTTTAAAAATTTAAAAATATTATTTTGATGCATTTCTAAACAAAAAAAAAACACTTGATAAAACAAGTTCAACCACATTTCCAATCAACAGTAATTACCACAAGAAATTTAATTAATAAAACCATAGTTGTCTGCTTCATTCTGTTTCGGCCGAAACATTTTGTACCCGTTAAAAAAATGAGACAAAACAACATCATTTTTATCTTGATTGAAATTCCGGTCCGTTTCGGATTTTTTGGTCAAATACTGGCCGAAACGTTCGGGTTTCGTTTTGCCCATTCCGTTTCGGCTAGATAGTATTTTTTAAAAATAATAAATAATTTTACAATATCAATCGTATCTTTTAATTCGACTGTATTGAGATGAAATTTTACGAGGAGTCTCTTGATATATTTATATATATTATGTTAAAATTTCAAAACAATAAGAGAATGTAATGACCTTGCGAGATTGATGATAGATTTCTCGTAATATTATAAATGTTCATAATTTTGTTGAAAAAATCATTTTATGGTTTTTTTTAGATTAAATTGCACAATTTTAAATAATTTTATTTTTGGATTTGAAATATTTTTCTTTTGAAATAATATATATACACACAAATAAACAGTACAACCCCAAAACAGCACAGGAAACACTCTGAAATCAAAACATTTCATTTCAATTAAAAAAACAAAATACAAACCAAAAAAAAAAAATTGACAACTTTAAATAAAACTAGCACATTTTCACTTATTGTAATGCCACTGGAAATATGCTATAAAAACAATTTCAATTATTGCGATAGCATCGACAAAAGCTGCTGTTGCCGCAACAATTGAGATTTTAAAAGTTTGCTGCTGGAATTTCAATTGTTGCAGCATCAATAAATAAAAAGAAAGAAAAGAAAAGTGGTTGAAATCTCAATTCAAAGTTTGGAATAGTTTCCAGTACTAATACCGCAACTTTCAATATAATAAATGCTTATATAATTATATGTAATGATATCTTAAGAAATCTTCTAGGTGTTTAGAAATAAATAAAGTTTATATGAATGAATAAATTGATTAACCATTTGATTCTTATAATATGCACTGATTAGCAGAATAAGTGTAACTGATGTTAGAGGCTATGTACCTACAAAAGATCTTATATGATAGGTTAAAGGACTCTCAACTGTTTAAATAAATATTTTTGTAGAGAGAGAGAGAGAGCAATTATATTTTAGAGAGAAGTACTTTCAAAATATGCATATAATTAAGAATGGAGAATGTGAAGCATTTACCCACATTGTTGAGGTATTTATAACTACTTGAATTTTGTCCTTTGTTGGAGTGGAGAGTCATTTCATTCTTATAAATCAATCTTGAATAATGAGTGTTATAATTCATTTTTGGGTTATTTTGACAATTTAATCAAAATAAAATTAACAAAAATAAAATAAAAAGGGCTGAAGTCAAGGAAAAATCAAGTTGGAAATTGTGAACGAATTTGAGAGGTTGATCGTACCTCTATTCAGTAAAAAATGAAGGAAATTTCATATCCAATGCTAAAATAAATGATTATCGGACAAGTTTGTGTAAAAAATGTTCAAAAGCATGCTAGATATTTAATAATTTTTTTAGACTAAATTTGATTTTTATCAAGTTCATTGGTTGAAATATGGGCAAATTTGCAACAAAAACAAAGTTTTGAGGTCAATTAGGAGAGACATTGGAAAAACCTACACCCAAGGATAATTTTGTAAAAATAAATGAACTATAGGGATTTCATTGGATGAAATCAGGGATAAAATTGAAAAATAATCAAAGTTTAAGAGTCAATTGAGGGCAAATTGTATAAACCTGAGACCATGGACCAAAGTGAAAAAATACATAAATTTAGGGTTTCCATTGAAGTATGAATGTTATGCAAGTGTGAATGTTATATCCTGCAACATGTGAATGATATTTTGAGGTAAGGTCAAGCTTGTACTTGTTAGGGTAAGGTGGTTGCAGATATGCCTGAAGTTTAGGGCTTACCAGCCTTATGTCCAATAGCTTTTAGTACATTTTATTTAAGGGTAGTGGCAATGAGGGAAGTTTTTGTCGGGTTCTTTGATGGTTTTCCTCATGAAATTCTCTGTTTAGTCTTTGGTTTGGAGATTTTAGGGTTCAAGTTTTTGGTTGGAAAATGGAGAGTTAAAGTTGATGTTGGCTATTTAGGTTAGGTGTGTTAGTTTTGGAATTGGTTTAGTCTACCCTTATAACCACCTTCAACATAATCAACCTTTCCTTTTTCCTTCAAAACCTTTTTCCTTACAAGTGTGAAAAGTTATACCACTTTTGATTCTCTATTATATTTGTTCAGCTACAACAACAACATTAGTGAATTATTATGATAAACTACCCATCACATGCTCATAGTATGATGACTCAAGTGTGGTAGCATATAAGGTCACCATTACTTTATCTAAGAGTAAGTGATGCAGATGTGGAGCCAGATCTCTCGATTTCTAGGTGTATTTGCTTATTCTTTTTTTGTTCTTTTTCTCTAAGTTAGACAAATTTGTTCTGACAAGAGCAATATTCATGTTGTCCTTATTTTATTTGATAAAAGCCTCCACCAGATATTTTATCTACAAATTATGGTGTTGTCTAGTCTCAAGTACCAACTTAATATTACCCCACTTAAGTTATCTAGAAAAAAATGCATCAATAGATTATTGTCAAGTACTACTTCTATTATTCTATTATAGTAAGATTTTAGATAGGTGATCGGGCATTAAGTTCTGGTATATTTGATGAACTTAGAGAGTCAAAACTTCTTTGGTACCACAATATTGAAGACTAGACACATGTTGTCACCTATACTAGATCATATAAGTTTACCTCTTTAATGACTCATATTTAGGCTTATAGTGCTTCCATATTATCTTGATCAATGTTCTTTAATGACTTCATGTTGTTGGACTCATGGATGAATGTCTTTATAACCACAAGGGCTACTATTGGTCTTGTTGATTGTATAAATATCAGATTGTGTTATGGCTCCTCACGATAAGCTTCTTATCGGATGGTGTTAGGGATTCTAATGATGTCAGACTGAGTTGTTATATGGGTCTAAATAAAGGTGGTAGGTCAATTGAAAATATCTTCCCTTGAGACATTCCTAAATGTCTACTCGAGTGAGCTAGTGAGGCAAATCATGTTAGCTTATAAAGAATCCAGTTTTTTTTAGAAGTTGTCGCGACAACGATTTTTCACGCTTTGCGACCCGTTATCCCTGTGATTGAGGAGACAAAGGCACGCGGTGAAATGGGAGGTGTGTTTTATAGTTGCAAAATTACGACTATAATTATTAGGAGTCACCACCTAGTATTAAGGTCACTAGGAACCTAATGGTTTGCAAGAGTATTGAGTAAGGGGACTTGTTGTGCAAGGGGAAGACACATCACCCCTAGTGCACCCTACCTAAGGCAAGCTGCATTGTTGTTTGATTGTTTTTCCTAAGTTTGATTTTTTGTTGTCTTTTCGTAAGGTTCGACGCAAATCTCTCTTCTTGAGAGAGTCTCTACCTCATTGGAAATTTATAAAACTAACCTTTCTACTATTTGGAAATTTCCACAATGCATAAAAAAATTATCTTTTTATACGCGGGTGTACTTTATAATGTAATTTTATACCCTAATAGATAAAACAAAATAATTATTAATTATTTTTTATCCGTGGGTGTACTTTACAATGTAATTTTACACCTTAATAGATAAAATAATTATTAATTATTTTTTATATTTTGGCTGAATTGCAATGGATAGCCAAAACTGGTTACGATATCCAATTTTGTTTCAAAATATGAAAAAATGCAACATATATTTTTTTACGAAAAATATGATGGAAAAACCTTGAAATCCGACCGTATGCATGGAAACAACAAATTTTTATATTTTTTGAATTTTTTTTTTATACTTTTCTATTTTTTTTATATAAAGAAAATTGACTAAAAAATAATAAAAAAGGGTTGTGGGTTGGACTGCCCAACCCTTTAGAAGCTGGGTCGAGTACTGAACCCAGCCCACCTGGGGAGTGAATTAATTCACTCCCCTGCGAGGAAGAAGACGATGCACAGTAAAGTGGTGGTTGACTGACCACCAAGAGAGGCTCACCTGTCATTGCTGTCTGGTAGAGGAGATCGAGGTGGTTTATCCTGTCATGGTGGCCTCCAAAACGGAGGCCCGTGGTGGCCGGGAGGAGGGCTGGAAGCTGGCTGGTCTGTTGTCGTTGTTGTTGGCCGGAGATGGAGAAAAAAATGGTTTGTCTTCAAGTGATGCCTCTAGCGTGCCGTTGAGGAAGGGGAGAGAGGGTCAAGGTGGCTTGCTGTCGGGGGAGATGAGGAGTTACAGATGTCTATTTTTAGAGAGAGAGAGAGAGACTGTTAGGGAGAGAGAAAGGAGAAGAGGGAGGAGTTGTGACGCTGCAATCAAGAGGAGAGAGAGTGTTATCGGAGTGACTCTGCCGACTTTGGAGAAGAAGAGTCGAGGGAGACAAAAAGGGGCGACTGTCGTGCAAGTTTTGTCTCTGCATGTATTCGTCGTGCTCGTCCTCTGTTGGGTTTTTTTTCTAGCAAATTCTCAGCGTCATACTTGTGTTTTTCTCTTTGTATTTTTTTGTATCCCCAATGTTATTTCATCCCCCTGCAACGATCGTCCCGTAGTGCTCTTTTCTCCCCGTCCCAGTTTCCCCCAGTTCAAAAACTAAATGACTGCAAAATTTCTCTTCTATTTTAATCAGCCCCAGTCTTCCCCCCTGTTTCAAAGTTTTTTTCCTCCTATTTTCCGATGATCTCCCCCCTTATTTTATGTTAAATTCTCTTCCTTTTTATAGGTTCATTTGTGCAATTTGCAGCATGACATTGATGTCCAGGTATGGTGTCTAGGAATGGTGTGGTGATGGGCACGACATGGTTACAACATGGCCAAGCATGGTGCTAGCAGTTTCAGTTTTTTTTTAAATAATATAAAATAGACTTATAAAAATGGGAGGTTACAAAAGAGTTTTTCGACGGGAAGAATGATGTTTTTCTTATTAATTTTGGTTTCTGATTTTACCCAAAAAATTTCGTCACCAAAAATTCTGATCTTTTCAATTTAACCCAGATTAGGCTTCCAAACTTAATTTCTCATCAATTAAGCCCTTCATAAAATTAATTTGACCTATTTAAAGTATAATTAAGCCCTTGCTGTAACATCTCGGCCCAACCTGCCATATATTGTCCTCTTTGGGCCTTATCGCCCTCACGATTTTGTTCCTGGTGACGTGAGCCTTTTGAGCCTGACGCCTCAAAATGTGTATGACAAGTTAGCAACTAGCACTCTTAATAAGGTCATCAACTACTCCCTCACCCGCCGATGTGGGATATTACAATCGACCCCCCTTAAGAAGCCCGACGACCCCGTCGGCACAACCGGACAGCCAATGAGGTCGGCTCTGATACCAAATGTAACAGCCCGGCCCAACCTGCCATATATTGTCCGCTTTGGGCCTTACCTCCCTCACGGTTTTGTTCCTGGTGACACGAGCCCACTTCTGAGCCTGACGCCCCAAAATGCGTATGACAAGTTAGCAACCAGCACTCTTAATAAGGCCATCTACCATTCCCTCACCCGCCGATGTGGGTTAACACTTGCGCTTAATTAAATCCTTCAATTGGGCTCTCAATTAATCTCAAAGCATAATTATACTTTAAATTGGTCGATGATTAAATCGAATTGGCCCATAAAAATATAATTATGTCTTTTGACTTTATTTTATGCAGATTTATCCAGTAATAAATTACTTTAGCCTTGAATATGCATTTCCCTTCATTTCTAAGTAAAAAAAGAGGTACGACCGGGCTCTCAAAAACATCCAAAATTTCCACCTTGATTTTCTACCGACACCAGCCCCTTTTATTTTGTTTTTATTATTTTTTGGTATATTTTGAAGAATAACACAGAAATTGGGTTACGACATAAGTGATCATCATGGTGAGTGCATTCTTTTTCTTCCATGTATCTTTGACGAAGTCGAGTGCTGTAAATTTTCAAGTTATAGATCTTTGGATACTTATATTTCAATTAGGTGGATGTATGTATGTTATTTATAATGAATGAATGCAAATATTGTACATACTCATAAGATGTCAATTATGAGGGAGTTTGTACCCTAAATACATGTTCTAGTTTATTACATGAGGATAAGCTTTCTACCTGGTTTTGGAAGGTTAAAAACTACCTTGTGATCACCTTACATGAAAGTAGTATAGGGATTTACAAGAAAATATGAAGTGATGGTGTGTCTAGTTTTATCGGGTAATTTTCTAGCTTATAGTTGAATGTTTCACGAAACCTACCCACGACTAAAAGTCATGAGATAAATTGTTTCTCCATTCCTAACCTAAAATTGGTTTTATTTGTGAAATTAAAATGCTTGAGGGTATTAATTCATACCCGATGTGCTTATTCATGAAAGTAAAGATGAAAGATAAAGTAGTAAAAATGCATGTTATAATTGAATTAGACCAATAAAAGTAATTAGACAAACAATAAGAAAAGCAAAGTTCAATCCAACCAGATAGGTTCCTAGTGGAGTCGCTATTTGTCGCGATGATATTTTTGCCTCCTTCCCAAGACAAGAATGCATGGAAAAAAGGTTTTAAGAAGAATCATAATATTATGAATATTATTTTTAGGAGTCGCCTCCTAGTATTAAAATCACTAAGACGTAATGGTTTGCAAGAGTCTAGGTAAGGACTTGCTGGCAAGGAGAATACTCATCACTCGGTGTATCGTATCAAAGGTAAATTGCACTGTTCTTTGATTATTTTCCTAGGTCAGTTTTTTTTTTTTTTTTTTTGTGTTTTCTAAGGTTCAAAGTAGATCTCTAAAATGTAGAGCTTAAGAACATAATTGTTCTAAGGTCTGAATTTTAGTATCATATTTTATTTTTGTATCGTTAATACTTGAATATGTACTCTACAATGTAGCTTTACACCCTTACTCCTTGTTATTTGTTTTACTCTTCTCCTTTGTTCTTCTCCCCCTGTTTCTCTGTTCTCTCTTTTTCAGCTTTATTACTCTTTTTTGGCCTCCCACTTAAACAAACTTTAATAACGGTATATAGCAGAGCATTGGTATGCAAAGATAGCACAAAATCTTTTTACGTATTGCAGGCTAAGGTAGGATCAACCCCTTTTTCTTCTTTTTCGTTGATAGTGCCTATAACGATGGCTTAGCAAAGCATGTTTTTTGTTTTTGAAAAAGACAACATCAACATTGAATCGGTAAAAATAATCAATGAATTTGAAAGGAGCATGTTAAAAGTCGAATGCCTTAAAAAATTAAAACCCTTTTTTTGAGACGACAATGAAAATAGCATGATGCAAATATATCAGGAATTTATTGTTGTTTAAAAAAGAATAAATATTAGAAATAAGGAGTCAAAAATCAGATTATTGACAATGGTGAACTAGCCATAATCTTGTAATTTGTTGTCTAAGGCTTTGGAAAATACAAGATAGAATTAGAGATCAATTTTAAGATAAGAAAAGAAAAGAGATGAATTTGGAGATCAATTCTAAGAAAAAAAGAAAGAAGAAACAATACAAATGAATAGAATCTTGAGAACACACCAAATCTCAACAACCATGCTCGTGTTTGAAGTTTTAAACCTCACCACTTGTGACAGGGGCCTGTCTTTAGAGAATTGTGGGAGCACCCCCAGAATGAAATAGGGGTGCCACCCTCTACAATTTACAAGGATAGGAAGTAGCTACTCGGAGAAAGCACCATTAACTTTGTGTATTTGAAGTTTGACCTAGCAGGTCTATGTCCTAATCTGGTTTCAATTACTTCTTAATTTGGTGTTTCATTGAGTCTTTATTATCTAAGCACCTAAACGAATCACGAGTCAGTTACTGTTTACCAAGAGATAAAATACTATGGACGATTACTGTTATGCTCAATTTTCAAGTCGATTCAGTTCGGTTTGGTTCAGTTGGTCTGCTTTGTTTTTTTCTTTTTTACACAGTGTAATAATGAATTTTTCCCTCGGAAAAGACAAAAAAATGCACCTGGGTTGAAGGGTTCCACAGTAATTTCTTATTTTTAGTTCGGTTTTTCTGGTCGGTTTAGTGTTTTTGTACTATTTTTTTGCATAGTGAAATAATCTTTTTGTCCCTCAAAAAGGACAAAATTCAGGCCTGGAAGGGAGGGGCGATCCGGTAATTTACCAATTTTTTATTCTTGTTTTTGTCGATTTACTATTGGGGCGTCACTAGACGGGTCGTCTGTTTCCTCGCTCACGCGTGTTTTGGACAGCAGTGTGGCTTATTATGGTGTCTAAAAATACCCTATTGGTTGTGAGTATACGGTGGCCAGAGACGTGTCAATGGTCGTTTGAATTTTTTTCCCTTTTCTCTCTCTTGCCTGCACAAGATGATGTCAACGCAATTGTTTTTTGTCATATTTCATTTAAGTCCCTGAACTTTTGAATTGGTTTTTCTGGTCCTTATTGCTATTATATAGGTTTGGATTGGTTACAATTTCGTCCTTTAATTGCAATTGATTATATATTGTAGTTTCATTTAGGTCCTCATTCTTTGAATTTTCGGATTGGTGTGGAATCCTAAATATTGTTGGTATCAAAGTTTTGAATTATTTCAATGTTATCTTTCCAAGCAAACTTATTATAAATCCTTAATATTTTCAATATCAAAGTTTGATTTTTTTTCAATTTTATCCTTCGAAGCAAAGTAATTATACATTTCGGTCCTAATTCTTTTCATTTCTGGTTTTGTTTTAAATTACTTAATTTCATCCATATCAATTTTTTGATTTATTTTAATTTTTTCCTTCAAATTAAATTTATTACATATGTTTTTTTTTTATCCCTTATACTTTTAATCTTGGATTTTATTTTAGTTCATTTATTTTTTTATACATATTTCTTACATAGTTCTTATTTCTGTCCATGTTTTTATATACATGCTCTTAGTTTTTGTTTCCAATTTTTCTTTATTTCCAATGTTATTAAGTTTTTCTATGTAATGTCGAAATTTTACTATGTGTTGGTGATCATTTGAAAATTAATAATTATTATAATTTCTCTTTTTTTTCCTTCAGGGAAAATAATTTCTTAAAATCTAATAATATTTATTTTTATTTTTTCATTAATATTGTTAAGTCTTGAATTTTCTAATTATTATAGATAAGACATTCAAAATAATGATAATGATTATTTATTAATTTTTTTAATTATGTCAGACTAATTATATTTTTTGATATTTATTTAATATTAGTGCCTTAATATATATATATATATATATATATATATATATATATATATATAACCTAGTTTTTTTTTTTTGGGGGGGGGGGGGGATTACTATTATTGCTCTGAAATAATTTTAATATAATAATACGAGTAATAAATCTTATAACATAGAAATAATATAGAATATTGTTTTCTGACAATAATTATGGTCTCATCAATTTTTATTGCTTCCACTGTTATTAAGGTTATTTTTGAAATATTTACATTTTAATTTGTGTTCATGATCATTTTAAGACTGATATTTATTATTTTTTCTCTTTGTTGTTTTTTAAATTCTTTTTATTTATCTTTCAAGTGATTTTTTTTTAAATCTACCTACATTTATTTTTGTTGTCATTTATTTAGTTTTTTTTCTTATAAATATGTGAGAGTAATTATATATTTATTTAATATGAGCACCTCAAAATATATATATATATATATATATATATATATATATATATATATCAAATGACCTCAGATTTTTTAAAGATAAAAAAATTAATATCAATATTTTTAAATACTTTTAATATAATAATATGAGGAATAAATCTTATAAAATAAAATAAAAATGATTTTTTTCTGTTAATTCTAAGTTTGTCCTCTTTTATTTAAACTTATTTCTTAGAAAAATTTGATTCTTGGATTTTAGATTGTTTCTGTAAAAAAACAAATATTATATAATATTTCAGATCCGATATTACTGGGGGAAAATGCAACTAAAAAATATGAATAGACAAATTTACCCAAGTTATCTACAATTAACAAATATACGAAGCACTTCCCTTGAGTTTCGATTATGCTGTTCCTTTTAAACGGAAAAAAAAACTCATTTCTAATAGATTTAATCTATTATAATTTTATTAATTAAATAGTTAAATAACTAATTATAACATATCAAAAATTAATTTGTTTTCTACATAAAAAAAATTCAGCATAGCACGCACGCAGGCATATCACCTTGTTAGAACTAGAAGTGATAATAGGGTTGTTACATGTTTGTTAAAGCAAGTTGAGTGAATGAAATAAGTGTATCCGATTGCAATAGTTGATTAGTTCATGTATCGATCACAAGGCCTTGTACTCTTTACAACTATCAGAGCATGAAATTTCTGAGGTTTTGATTTGTTCATAAATTCCAAAAATAATGCTCACTCCGTTGGGCTTTTTCTAACTTTTTTTATTTTTAAATTAACAAGAATATGATTGTTTTAAAAGTGTTTTTTTATAAGCATTATTTTTTTTATTTTGAATTATTTTCTTTTATGTTTATATTTGATGCTACAAATAATTTTTTTTTAAATTAACAAATAGAAAAAAGTCTAACCACGTTGCGGGCTACTTGAGTATTCTGTTTGGGTGTGTGGTTGATGTTGTTTTTTAATATATTTTTCATCTAGAAATACATCAAAATAATATTTTTTTATTTTATTTTTAAAAAATAATTTTTGACATAGCACATGAAAATGATCTAAAGATACTAAAATATTTATTTTAAAGTGAAAAATAAAATAAAAAAAAAATCGAAAACTTTTTTAAAATACAGTGCCAAACACCCCTAAAAAACTACTATACCCTTGGAGGAAATACAATACGAATTGGCAGATTTTACTATAGGAGTCATAAATAATTCATAAACAAAAAACATCTTAAAGTAGTAACCCTTTACCAAGATGGAGACCATTTGCCAACTTTGTAACTTAAAACGAGAGAGAACTACAGGTATTTTCTATTTGAAAAGGCAAACACATATTCTACTAGTTGAGTGAAGTTTATATTTGTTATGTATTAATTTGTGTTGGGGAAAATGTAAGTAGTAAAACAGAAGATAAGTTGCATAAAAGGTTTTTGTATTTATAATGTTAGAATAGAATTTCACATGAACTTAAAATCCTAATGCTATTAATCATGGAGAAGAAAAAAAAAATAATTAATTAAATTGGGCTACCAATGTGGTCGCCTTTTTTAGCTATCGATGTGGTCATGCCTTTTAGTGACCAGTATGGGTTTCTCTTTGGCAACTAAACTGATTGGTCATCAAGGAGTGACCAATCTATAATAGATCATGTAAGTTTATCCCTTCAATGAACTCATATCATATTTTAGCTTGTAGTGCTTCCATTTTATCTTCATCAATTTCCTTTAATGACTTCATCTTGTTGGACTCATTGATGAATGTCTTTATAACCACAAGGGCTACTATTGCTGCTGCTTGTCATCACCCAATTTTTGGGTGACTCCCCAAAATATACCAAAAAAATAACAAAAATAAAATAAAAGAGGTTTGGTGTCGGTGAAAAATCACGGTGAAAATTTTGAATATTTTCGGAGCTGAATCATATCTCTTTTGTGCCCAAAAATGAGAGAAAATACAAATTCAAGGTAAAAATTAAGTCAAAAATTATAATTATATTTTTTATAGGCCAATTTGATTTAATCATGGCCTAATTTAAAATATTATTATGTTTGGGAATTAATTTAGGATCCAATTGAAGAATTTAATCAAGTGCAAGGACTTAATTATGCTTGAAATTAGTCAAATTAATTTTATTAAGGGCTTAATTGATGGAAAATCAAATTCTTGAGTTTAATTCGGGCTCAATTGAGAAGATTGAAATTTTTGGAGATCCAAATGAATTTTTCCAAGCTAATTGTGCAAAATTAAGGGTCAAATTGAAGTTTAATGGTCAATTAAGGGTCACATTGCATAAATCAAAAGCCAAGAACCAACATGAAAAAGGCACTCAAAGTTAAGGATGATGTTGAAATTCAGAAAAGGGTACAATTGCACAAAATTACAAATTTAAATCTAATTGGGGGTATAATTAAAATAATTACAAATTGAAGGACCGAATTGCATTTCCACTTTACCCAAAAAACTGCACCGGTCGACTTTTGCACAGCCCACCGACAGCCACCTGAGCGCCCACCGACACAGGCACGCCAGCCACCACGTCGCCGACAACCAGCCACCGTTGGCAGGCCAAATTCACCTATAAATAGCAGCCATGGAACGCTGCAGAGGGGAGGAAAAAAGGGGAGAAAAAAATCACGTTACGGGAGAGAAAAACTGGAAAAAAAAAAAAACACAGAAAAGAGGAAGAGATTCTAGGCAAATTACAGTGATTTTTGGCATCAAAAACATGCTCAACAAACCTGAAGGAAAAATATCATCTTCTTCGTCAGCATCACCCTCTCTCTCTCTGGTTTTACGTCTCTCTCTCTAGTGGCAGACTCCCGTCTCTCTCTCTCTCTACCGTTGGCAGTCATTCAGCCACCCATATACACTCTTATCACCACCTTCAGCCTCCCCTCAACTCCAGCTACTCAGTTGTCCTCTCCGGCGAAGAAATAGAGACAGTCCCGACAATAGCAACGCCAGCCCGTCACTCCCCGACGCCATTTCCGGCCACCACAGGCCACCGTTGACGACGCCACCACCACAAGAATCATCACCTCGACCTCCTCTACCCAACGGTGCTAACAGGTACACGTTTTGTCACACTCGAAAATTCCCCCAATCATCTTCTCCACTCCACTGCCCGCTGCATGCAAACAATGGGACACAATTTGCGTCCCACTGTTCATGCGAGTGGGCTAAGTGAGGAGGGGCCGAGCTTTGTGCCCGGCCCAAACGTATAGGGAGGTGGGCTGTCAGCCCACCTAGGCTGGACGGCCCAGCCCACCAAGATGATGGGCCTATCGGCCCATCTGAGCTGGGTAGCCAGCAACCACAATGATGGGCCTCTTGGTCATCCGGGCTGGGCAGCCCAGCCCCTCACTTTTTATTATTATTTATTTTATATTATTTTATTTCAAAATAGCAAAAAAAAAAAATAGAAAATCTTTTTAAAAAAAAAAATTTATTGTTTTCATGGATACGGCCGAATTCCAAAGTTTTCTCATTATATTCTTCATAAAAAAAATATGTTGCATCTTTCTCATATTTTAAAACGAAAATTTGGATATCGTAACCAGTTTATGATTATCCGTTGGAATTTGGCCAAAATATCAAAAATAATTATAAATATTTTTGTTTTATCTATTAGGATGTAAATTTACATTGTAAAGTACATCCATGGATAAAAAAAAGGGTTTTAACTACGGTGTAAATTTACATTGTAAAGTACACCCGTAGATAATAAAAAATGAGTTTTTTTTACTACGATGTAAGGGTGTAAATTTACATTGTAAAGTACACCCATGGATAAAAAAAAAGGTTGTTAACTACGGTGTAAATTTACACTGTAAAGTACACCCGCAGATAAAAAAGATTTTACTATGGTGTAAAATTAAATTGTATAATACATTCGTAGATAAAAAATATTTTTACTACAGTGTAAAATTACATTGTAAAGTACATCCGTAGATAAAAAAAGGTTTGTAACTACGGTGTAAAATTACAATATAAAGTACACCCGCAGACAAAAAAAAATGTTTTTTTGAAAATGAAGTGCAAAATTTTTAACTTAGAAAAACAATCAAACAACAATGCAGCTTACCTTAGGTAGGGTGCACTGGGGGTGATGCGTCTTCCCCTTGCACAACAAGTCCCCTTACCTAGACTCTCGCAGACCAATAGGTTCCTAGTGACCTAAATACTAAGTGGCGACTCCTTAGAATTATAGTCGTAAATTTTACGACTATAAACAACCCCTATTTTCACTGCGCGCTGTTGTCTCCCTAAATCCGGGGAACGGCGATGCGCGAAGCGCGTAAAAAATCACCGTCGCGACACTGCTGATTGTATAAAGATTGGATTGTGTCACGACTACTGACGATAAGCTAATGGTCTGCGAGAGTCTAGGTAAAGGGATTTATAGTACAATGAGAAAACGCATCAACCCCAGTGCACCTTACCTAAAATAAGTTGCATTGTTATTTGATTATTTTTCTAAGTCATTTCTTATTTGTTGGTCTTTTCAAAGGCTTGAAATAAATCTCTCTTCGTGAGGGAGTCTATACTTCATTGGAAGTTGAAAACCTAACTATTCTAAAGTTTATAAATTTTTACACTGCATAAAAAAACTTTTTTTTTAACTATCTATGAATGTACTTTACAATATAATTTTGCACCGTAATAGCTAAAACAAAATAATTATGTTTTTATATATTTTGGTCAAATTCCAATATATATATTGGTTACAATAATTATATAATCATATACTGGTTACAATATCCAATTTTCGTTCAAAACATGTGAAAATACAACATATATTTTTTTAACAAAAATATGCTTGGAAAAACCTTGGAATTCAGTAATATGCACGAAAACAACATATTTTTTGTTTGTTTTTTAAATGCAATATTTTTATATTATACTTTTTATATAAAAAAATAAAAAATCGGACGGGGTCTAACCCAACTAAATGGGTCGGCCTTGCCAAGTTGGGCCAAAATACCCAACTCTGGTGGACTTGGGTTGAACTCTAGAATAGTCTGGCCTAAGACACAAAGCAAAAAGAAAAAAAAGAAAGCAAAATTGCACTGTTCACGTTGCATGAACAGTGTAGAGTGAATCAACTCACTCCTGCACTATTCATGTGTTACGTGAACATTAACAGGGTGGTCGGTTGATTGTGACGAGAGGCTTACTTGCTACTACTTCCTAGTTGAGGAGGCTAAGGTGGTTCTTTCTATGGTGACGGCGTCGAAAATAGTGGCCTGTGGTGGCCGAGAGAGCTGCTGAAAGATTGAAGGTCTGCGTTGGAAACTGCTATTGCTACGTCACTGGAGCTTGTTGCTATGTCAGAGGTCACAATGGAGATGCTCACATCCGAGTAGAAGAGGCCGAGGTGGTTCTTTATTTGGTGGTGATGTTGAAAATGGTGGTTTGTAGTGGTCAGGAGAGCTGCCAGAAAATTGCAGGTCTGTGTTGGAAATTGCTATTGCTACATTGCCAAAGCTTGTTGTTGCTGCCGCAGGTCATGGTGGAGCTGCTGGTGTGGAGGAGAATTTATCAGTGCTGAGGGGGTGAAGTTGGTGCTCGTCGAGAGCTGGCTAGAGGAGAGAGAGTAGTTTTCGACTGTTGGAGGAGAGAGAGAGAGTTGTCGGCATGGTTGTGTGAGAGAGAGGGAAAGAGAGAGCAGTGTATAGTGAAGGCTGACCATGATAGCTCCACCGGCACCGAGGAAGATGAAGGGCGGTTGGTGTAGTTTCTTAACGTGGTGTCCTTGTCTTGCTCCTGTGTTTCTTTTCTGTTTCTTTTTGCAATTTTTTTTGTTTGTTCTCTTTTTTTTCTCTGTTCTGTAAATTTGTTCCCCCTCGTGAGCGTAAAATGTTTATGTGTTGTCATTGTGTTTCCTCCCTCTATTTATAGGTGAAGAATGTAGTGCAGTGATGGGTTTCCTACAGGGCATGGGGTTGATATACAGGAAGTGTGTTGGAAGTGAGAGTAGGTTGCGAGGTATGGTTGTCGGCACGGGCGTATCCATGGCTGCCGGTAATGCCCCAACATTGTTTTTTGAAAATTAATAAATGGGTTGTGACAAAGAGAAGTTTTTCGATGGGAAAACCGGTAAGAATGATTTTTTTCTTCAATTTTGGATTCCGATATCACAAAAAAAATTCATCTCAGTAGTTTAACCCAAATTAAGCTTCAAAACTTAATTTCACACCAATTAAGCATTTAATAAAATTAATTTGACCTATTTAAAGTATAATTAAGTCCTTGCGCTTAATTAAATTCTTAAATTGGTCTCTAAATTAATCCCTAAATATAATTACACTTAAATTGGTCGACGATTAAATCAAACTGACCCATAAGAAATTAATTATGAATTTTTACGCAAATTTATCCAATAATAAATTATTCTAGCCTTGAATCTGTATTTTCCTTCAATTTTTGCGGGGAGGTGTGAAATTTTTATCCCTAAATTTTTTAATATATATTGAAAATGATGTAACTATATCAAAAATATTTGTTTTTGTTTTTATTCAAAAATACCTCAACAAGAAAGTAAAAAATTATATACAAAATTAATAATTATATTGTTGAGAATTTTTTTAAAAGCAATTATTTAATTATATAATTTATTCTTATTAATTGTATAATTAAATTATATACAAAATAATTGCACTATATTTAAAATGATATATAAAAAATAGCTCTATATTTTAAATCTCTAAAATGATATAATTGCACTATATTTTACCATTGGAGTAGACATAGATAAAAACGTTATATTTACACTATTTTAAAAACTATTTTAAAGATTTAGCTCTCAAAAATAACATTTACCATTATAATAGATATAGACAAAAAAAATAAAAATAAAAAAAAAAGCTATATCTATCCAACCTCTGTTTGTGTTCAAGAATATGAGAGATTCATGCCTTTATCTTTGACTTAATTTTAATGTTTTATAGTAGGATTTTAATGATTCATACCAAACACCATTTCTTTGCCTTCTTTCAATCCCAAACACGAGCATTATGATCCATTGGACCCATGCAAAATGATGATTCATAAAAATAAAAGCATCGACTCCGCTGGGGATCGAACCCAGAATCTCTGGTTCCGTAGACCAGCGCCTTATCCATTGGGCCACGGAGTCCTTATCTGCTAAATAAAGCTTCAAAACATATTTAACGTCTAAATCTGCAGAAACTCTCAATGTGGAATGAAAATTTGAGCAGCAGCAGCACACTCATCCGGGCAAGTCCAAAGGAGGAGCCATCAGAGGAGGCAAAGCCAAAATTTGGCTCTTTTTGTTAAAATTGTCACTCCAACGGGGAGAGGCAAATGAAGAGGCAAAATGCCTCTTCCAATTTCGGGAGCCATTCCCACAGGTTTTGGCCAAAGAGCCAAAACCCAAAATGTTACCGTTGCCTGCTGTTTGTGACCGTTGGGGACTTTGCCAATAAAAAATGCTCAGAACACAAAATCAACACAACCAAGCAAAATCAACACAACAATTGAATTAATTGAAAAATTGCAAAAAAAATTACTATACAGCAAACTCATCGGTTTGTTTTCAAACAAGGAAAATAAAAAAAAATACCATAAATCCAAGGAGTTGCATCTTCACTTCGTGCTCATCACTTCGGGTAAAGAGTAGAGTGAGGAAGAAGAAGAGGAAGAAGAAGAAGAAGAGGAAAAAGAAGAGGAGGAAAAGAGAAGAAACAAGTGTGGGGGCAGCGAAGAAGAAGAAGAAGAAGAAGAAGAAAAAGAAAAAGAAGAAGAAAAGAAGAAAAAACAAGTGTTGGGTGCGGCTGGAGGGAGAAGAGAAAGATGGGTAGGGGTAGGGTTTTTTTAATTTGTGGATTGAAAT
Source organism: Salix purpurea (assembly GCA_027405865.1). Taxonomy (NCBI): domain Eukaryota; kingdom Viridiplantae; phylum Streptophyta; class Magnoliopsida; order Malpighiales; family Salicaceae; genus Salix; species Salix purpurea. Next base: position 10,335,173 of record CM050330.1, on the reverse strand, counting down.
GAAGGGATTTGCACGGGGGGTGGGTTTTTATAATTATTATTATTATTATTATATTATAATAATTATTATATATAATAATTATTATTATATATAATAATAATAATTATTATTATTAATTATTATAATAATATTTAACATAAAATATAGGGGTATTAATTTGTAATTAATTTGATTCAATTATTTATAATGGAATGTATTTTAATTCATTATGTTTGAACTTATTGGTTATTTGTTAATGTGTTTATTTTGTTTTTTAAAGTTTTTCTAACACTCAAAGACAATAAGTAACATTAATTAATTTTAAATACAACAACCATAAAAAAACATAGAAATATTGTGGTTTTTTTAATTATATTTATATTCATTTTTTTAATTTAAATATAATTAAAAAAATAATTTTATTGTTTGGGAGTTTTTCAAAAGCAATTATTTAATTATATAACTTACTCATATTAATTGTATAATGAATTGTATAATTACACTATATACAAAATAATTGAATTTTATTTAAAATAAATTTTTAAAAATAGCTCTTAAAAATGGCTCTTACCATTGGAGACCACATTACCTCAAGAGCCATTTATACACTATTCAAAGAGCCATTTCTATCATTTGCCTCTTAAAAATGCCTCCTACCCTTGGACTTGCTCTCATGGACTCAAAGGCGGTCAGTTAACCATGATCTTCCCAGAAAAACGTTATTGCTTTCACAACTGTTTATATATATATATATATACTAGACCATGCCCCCGCGTTTCCCTGTGGGCGGCACAATATTTTTTTCAATGTAAAAAATATTAATTGTGTGTATTTTTTATTATAATATAAATTTAGCCAAAATCTATGCAGAATTCATGTCAAGTGCAAGTTTTCTATAAAATATATGAATTTAAAATCGATATAAATTTATCTGTTTAGTAGTTTCAAACGAAATAACCAGCATAAAGTTATCATCATCATTAAAAAAACAAGAAAACTCTGATATCTGAATTATTAAGTTCACTGTATTAAGATTAGTTCATTTTATAATTCAATTTAAATGAAACAAAAATAAAATATAAATTGTGAAAATACCTACAATAATCAAATAAAAAAATAAGTTGTTAATTTTCTATCAACAAAAAGACGAAAACATAGATTAAAAATTCATCCTGACGTTATTGCCATTATCATTGCTATTAAAGCTAAAATTATTATTAACATTACTGCCAAAACAATTAAAATAATTAAATTTCCATGAAAAATTAAAAAAAAAAAGCAAAAGATTTTTTTTAAAAAAAAAAACAATAACTAAAATTATCATTATTATTGCATAAATAATAAAATCATATAATCTAAAGAACAAATAAAGAAACAGAAAACAAAAAAAAAATGAATAAAGAGAAAAATAGAGTAATATTACTTTTAAAATGATCACCGATATAAACTAAAATTTCAGGAAAACCTTTAAAAAATCAAAAGATTTTTATAAAAAAATAATCGCTAAAATTATCATTATTATTGCGCAAATAATAAAATTATAAAAATCATCTAATCCAAAGAACAAATAAAAATAAAAGTGAACAAAAAAACATATAAGGAAAAAAATAAAAAATAATAATAAATTGGTTCGGAGATTAGTCATGGTGTGTCCACGCTGGCCTGGACACCCCGATTATCAAAAAACAGATTTGGTCCGAGGAGTAGTGGTTGTGCACTTGAGCTGGCCCGAAGATCGTGGTTATAAAAAAAATATATAAGTGAAAACAATGTATAAGTGAAAAAAAGAGCTTAAGCTGGCTGAGAGACCATGGTTACAAAAAAATATATAAGCGAAAGAAAACAAAAAAAAAAGTATAAGCGTGAAAGCACTGTAGCAATCCATATTATTTTAAAAAAAATTCAGCCCAAGAATTAGTCGTGGTGTGCTTAAGCTGGTCGGAGATCCCGATTATAAAAAAAAAATGTATAAGTGAATAAAAAAAAGACAAAAAAAATATACCAGCATGAAAGCATTTTAGAAAAAAAATGTGGGTCCGGGGATTGTGGTATGCATAAGTTGGCCTGGACACCCTGGTTATCAAAAAAATTTGGATATGGAGATTAATCGCGGTGTATTTAAGTGAGCTCGGACACCCCGATTATTGAAAAACAAAAAACCAAAAAAATATATAAGTAGAAAATATATATATATATATATATATAATAAAAAGGCAAAAGAAGAAGAAGCAAAAAACGGAGGAAAAACAGAAGAAAAAGAATAATTAGGAAAAAAAAGCAAAAAAAAAGAAACGAAAAAAAAGAGGATCGTAATCATAAAATAAAAACAAAAAAAAAGCAGAAAAAAGAGAAAAAAAAACTTAAGGAGAAAAAAAAAGAAGCAAAAAAGCAAAAAAAGACAGAAAAAAATACTATTGCAATCCACAGTGCACTGTGTCTGTGTGCACAGTGCGTGGGTGCCCAGTGAAAACCCCACACCTTTTATATATATATATATATATATATATATATATATATATATATATATATATATATATATTAGCCACTTATCTGCGCTTCATCACGACCTGAATTATATTTTTTTTCAACGTAAAAAAAGATAAAAATAACAGAAAATATCAAAAAAAAGAACAAAGGGAAACAGATAAATATTAATTTTTAAATGATCACTAAAATAAATTAAATTTTCAAGTTTGAACCAAATAAAAATAAAACTTCAACAAAAAATAATATGAGAAAAAATAAAAATAAAAACTAAATGCATAGATGCATAAATACGAGTAAAAAATAAATATTATCCAAGAAAGAGCAAAATAACCAAAAGACTTCATATAAAATTAAAAAAATCAAAGAATAAGGCTCAAAATAAAAAAAAAATAAAATATATTAACTAATTTCTATTGAACAAAATTGAAACAAATAAAATTCTTGGGACCGAAACAAATAAGATTTAAAAAAAAAACAATTCAGTATAATTTTGTTAAAAAATTAAAAGAATAAGGACCGAAATAAAAAGTAGCATATATGACCAATTTTATTTGGAGAACAAAATGAAAATAAATTAAAACTTGCAAATCAAAAAACTAAAGGAACCAAAAATTAAAAGAATAGGGACTGAAAAAAAAAAACAAAACATATATAATCAATTTCAATTGAACGGCACAACTGAAAACTATTAAATTTTTCATTGATAAAATCAGGATTAAAAATAAAAACAAAAGAACAAAGACTGAAATAAAATAACTCAAAACATGAAGGGTTGCCATGTGTTTTTCGGCTACAGGAGAGAGAAAGGGGCGAATAAAAAGTTGTTCACCAGTGATTTACCGATAATTTTCACACGATACGCGTCGCACCACGAGGAAGAGGACATCAAAACCAGATAAGATAAAAAAGAGCAATCTCAAAAAATATCTAGGTCATTTCACGAAACCTGATACCTAGATCATAATATGAGGATAACTTTATTAAAAAAATCATTTTTCAAAATAAAAAAACTTTAAAGAGTATAATTGAGGTAAACGATGATGTCAAGTTATATGAACTTTTCAAAACCATAAGCCTAGTTAGTGACTAAACCAAAAGCAACTTATATGGAAAACCACCATTTCAAAACTTAAGTCTACCGTCAGGTTGAACCATGACCTGGGGCTTAGGGAGGGTCGAGTTTCAAAAATAATTTGAGGAGAAATGAACTGGTTTGAAATGGTAAAAAATACGGGTTGATCCATGACCCGGTCAAGCAATGACAAAACAAGTCAAAAAAGTATCAATACTCCATTGAATATTATGTTTTATTTTGTTTCAAATTAATGTCATTTGTTTTACAAAAATAAATATGTGGTTGATTCGGGTTAAATTAGATCAACCGTGGATCAACCCACCTAACCTGTACTATGGTAGTTGCCCTAAATCAACTCATGAAAAATGAGAGTACAACCTAAAACTTTGAATTAAATGGCAAAATTAAAAATAAAAACTAAATTCACAAAAGAATCCACAACAAAAAACAAATATCAAGAGAATGAGGATCAAATTTGAAAAAATAAAAAGTCAAGATTATAGATCAATGATGATATTGAAACAAATTAAAATATGATATAAAAATCAAAAAAATAGGGTAAAATTAAAAAAAAATCACAAAAAAATCAAAATCAAAAGAATGAGGATCAAACTTGAAAATCCAAGAATAAAATTGAAAATAGGTTAAAATTGATATAAAAAAAAGGCTAAGAATCAAATGTAGAAATCAAAATATTGATTGGGAGAAGTGTTTATCAAAATTCCATTTTTTTTTTGTTATAAAAAAGGTTTGGCAACTGTGTTGGATGATATTATTATTTTATCCCAAAGTTGAGAAATCAAATCCTTTTATTATCTTAATGTCATTTCTCCCTTCTCATCACATTTTTTTTTATCCTGATAATCTTTTGTGAAATATACAAAATTAGTGTGTTGTTTTATCATGCAAGGCAGCAACATCAAAACACTATTCAGGACATAGAAACTACTTTTCAAGGCAAAGACTTGCAAGTAAAGACAAGGGTCGAAGTCGCTGCCCACCCAAATTAAGTAGCCGTTTGGCTCCACGGTTCACGCCGTGTTTGCGATGAACCGCGGAGCTGAAATTAAATGTTACCATACGAGACCCCAACTTTTAGTTGTGGTTCCCACACCAAAAACTGATTTAAAGGGAATCAACTCATTATATCCATTCATGTGAATGATATTGTGTACACAGGCAGCAATGAGAGAATGCTGAATGAATTTAAAAGGAAAATGATGTAGAGGTATGAGATGACTGACCTTGGTCTTCTCCATTATTTTTTGGGAATGAGAGTGCTGCAGACTAATCAAAGCATCTTTATCCATCAAAGTAAGTATGCAAAATCTTTATTGGAGAAGTTTAGGCTTGTTGATTGCAAACCAGTCTTAATTCCACTAGCTACTAGTGAGAGACTATGGAAGGTGGATGGAAGTGAGTAAGAAAATGAAAACACTTATAGAAAAATAATGGGAAGCCTGTTATATTTGACAATAATAAGGCCTGATCTTATGTATGCTTCCAATCTATTATCTAGGTTGATGAAGTTTCCTTAATTATTTTAGTTAATATAGTGTAAAAAATTATAAAATTGATTTTTAATTCCATCCATCATAAAAAATAGTTTTCTCAATTTCATTACCAAACATATAAAACACTTCCCCTTTCGTTTGAAATGACTAACAAAAAAAAACAAAAGTACTAAATAATTATAATATGTTATCCGGTGTTTGATGGTGCCAACAATATATAAAAGTGTATACTTGTATTCAATATTTCAATAAAGAATAAAAAAATTTATATATAGAATATTTTCACTCATAATTAAATCTTTTGATTAATTTTGGTGTCACAATTTAATAGTAATTCCTTGCACTCCATGGATATAAAATGGTGAAGAAGAGGTTTTAATGAATTGAAGTGCATCCCTTCTCTTTCTATACTCCCACAAGATATAATTTCGTTTGTTTCAATTATTCAAATAAGAAATAAAAACAATTCCATCAATACTCCATCATTAAAGCTTTTAAGATGTTTTTTTTCTTCTTCTAAATCTATTTATATTTTTGAAAATTTCATAGAAATTTTTATATTTTTTTAGCTCATATGTATAGTGTAGCCTCACTTGCACTTCTCTTGAATTTTTTTAGCTCTATGGGCTTGTTTAAGCCCATATAGTGCCTTGTTCAACTTGTATACCTTATGACCTGCTCTTTGAACAACATACCCCTCAGGTTGTTCAAAAAATACCTCATCATCAAGCATTCCATTTAAAAATATTGATTTATCATCTAGTTGAAACAATTTCTAGTTTTTCTAACTTGCAAGTGCAATAAGAGTTTGGATTGTGTCTAACCTTGCCACTGGTACAAAAGTTTCATTGTAGTCAATTCCTGGTTTTTATGCATACACCTTTGCTACAAGCCTAGCCTTGTACTTGCTGATTATTCCATCAAGGTTAAACTTTGTCTTAAACACTCATTTAACCCCTATGATAGGCTTGTTAGAGGTTTGCCCACAAGCTCACAGGTATTGTTCTTTTCAATCATATCTAATTTTGCATTCATGGCTTCTTTCCAAGATACATCTCCAACTGCCTCTGTGTAACTTTCAAGTCCTGTAATACTCATATGATATCTTGCAAATATATCTGCTAGAGTTTCGAGCTTTACTGGAGTTGTGCTCGTTTCTAAATTTGAGTTGTCTTCTTCATTTGTTTCTGTAGTTTCTTAATTTGCTGAATTCTCTTGTGAATATTCACCATCATTAAACTAAATCCTTTCAGTTTATGTTTCTTCATTTCTGCCTTGAAACACCAGATGTGGGGGAATAAAATTCTCATGCCCTATCTCCCATGTATAGATATTATTCTCATCAAATACAACACTACAAGATAATACAATCTTTTTTTTTATTGTGGAATATATACTCTGTAGCCCTTCTCACAACCCCTATATCCCATGAATATTATTTTTTTTAGCTTTATTATCACATTTTTGTCTTAGACAAGTTGGAACATGAGTGTAACAAATGCACCTGAACACCTTCAGATGTTTGATACTTGGTTTTCTTCTTGTAAAAGCCTCAAAAGGTGTCTTGATTGACACTAATGTTGTTTAGCTTCCATTCTACAGATATATACAGTTGTGCTAACAACTTCAGCCCAAAATTCAACAGGTATGTTTTTCTCTTTCATCATTGATCTAGCCGTCTCACAAATGGTTCTGTTTTTTCTCTCAACTACTCCATTTTACTGAGCGGAATAGACAATTATTAGTTGCTTCTCTATTCCATTGTCAGCATAAAAATTTTGGAATTTCAATGAGGTATACTCTCCACCTCTGTCACTTCTCAACTTCTTTAATTTGAAATCACTTTGGAATTCAACAAAAACTTTGAATTTTTTAAGCACATTTAGAGCATTAGATTTATTTCTAAGAAAGTATACCCAACACATCCTTGTAAAATCATCAATAAATGTGATGATATATTTATTACCTCCATTTGATTCATTCTGCAATGGTTCACACAAATCTATGTGTACCAATTCCAGCAGATGACTTGCCCTCTAGCTTCCTTCTTTGTCAAATGGCTCCCTTTTATGCTTCCCTGGCACACATTCTTCACACACAGTATTCATTTTTGTTAGCATGGGCAATCTTGCAACCATTTCCATCTGTTGCATCCTTTACACACTAATGTTTTTCTTGTTGCAAGTGCCATAGATTCCAGTGACAGGGGAAAACACCTATTACCTTTCATAATCACCTTTGCTATAATATTTGTAAGTGTTTCATCATCAAATATTATAACTTTGTGATGCGGACCAGTCCAAAAACACCATCAAGGACCCATTACATGTTCCAAATGGTCCAATGACGCGGTCTAGGACAAAGGCATTGAAAGAGGCAATGAATGCATTGGTCTTGAAGGTTTCAACCCGGTCAGAATTGCAAGGACCATTGGAGTATCAAGAGGATACCTTAGTACATCTTATCTATGTGCAGGAGGGGTCCAATACAACCTTATTTGGGCCATGAAGTTAGGACAACAAAAGGATCCAAAAGAATCCTACTACAACATGGAAACATGGGATTGATGGGCTGGATGGAAGAGAATAATTAAACCTTATGGGCTTTATTTAAGTTAGTTAACTACAGCCCAAGGCTTGTTTAGGCTTAATTAAGACTTTGTTTTCAGCTAGGATCCAAGGCTTGTTTGGATTAAGTAATGGGCTTTTTAATTTAGGATTTTGGGTCAGTTTTTAGTGGACCTCTTTTAAGTCCACATAAGAGGACCATTAGGGTTACTTTTTAAGAACTATTTAAACTCATGTAACCCTAATTTCGGCAACCATTGATTAAACTTAATTCTGAACTTTTCAGTTTATGTGTGAGAGTGATTCTTGCATTCTTTAGTTCTTGAACGAACTGAATCTGACTTATCGAAGATTAGCTGGCTTCGTAGCGTCATTCTACTCATTTCAATAGTGCTAGTGCCTTGGGGCAGGTTTCCATTGTGTCACACTCCTATCAGACCTTACCTCGGCTTTCTGGGATCTTATCTCATTCTTGGTTGTGGGTTGCGTGACCACGTGATCACGAGGTTTGCATCAGGTGGTATCAAAGCTAGGCTCCGAAACAAGGTCACATCATTCTGTTATTTTCGTGCTTTTTTTGTGCTCCTTGAAGTTTTCCAGTGTTTGTGTTCATCTCCTTGTTTTTCGTGTCAGCGTCATCTCATAAAAAAAAAGAGGTTATATTTCATTGTTTTATGTCTCTTCATTTTAGTATATTAAAAAAAACAAAAAATAAAATAAAAGAAAGAGAGATAGAGGCATTAGTTGAAATTTCAAGAATCATTGAAATCTTGCCGTAGAAAACACTACTTTGGGGAAACATAGGCAAACCACATCGGAAAATCAGTTGAAATTTCATACTTCGTCTATTGGGGTTAAGATAGTATCATATGTCAAATTTGGGCTTATTCTGATATTAATTTCTTGAGGGGTTATTTTGATATTCATTTCGGCCGCATAAACACTACCTTAGTGAACCCATATAAAAACACTTTAGAATCAATTGAAACTTTAAATTCTGTGTCTGGGGGTTGATATCGCATGATATATTAAATTGGGGCTTATTTCGATA